>OX336394.1:192490892-193740892 GCA_946902985.2 Meconema thalassinum | reverse complement strand
AGCCATTAGTTCTTTCAGTTCCGTGCTGAGCCAGGGTGCTGGAGGACGCGTCACTCGCACAGTTTTCACTGGAGCATGTTTATCATATAGTCCTGTCAAGTAGTCGTACATTTTGTGTACTTTATCATCTATATTGTGAATATTCAGTATGTCATGCCATGGTGCATTGAGAGCATCTTCTATCAAGGATGGCGTGTCAATTTTAGAGAGGTCTCTGTACGTGATGGTCCTTGGTTTGGTCTTCTTATATTTTAAAGAGTAGGACAAGTAGATTAAGTCGTGGGCAGAAATTCCAGGTACAGATGTCTGCCCGTATTGAAGCACTTTGTCTGTGTTCTTTACTGATATCAGGTCAATTGTCGTGTGTGATGAACGTGTGTGATGTGTCGGTAGTAGGTCTAATATTTTCATGTCACGTGACGCGAGCATATTCAAGAGTTGCCGAGTTTCAGCTTTGGTATTATCGCCTATATTGGTATTGAAATCGCCCATGACTATTACGTGCTGGTAAAGAGGCAGGATGCGTAATAACGCGTTCTCTACGTCTTCTAAATGACCCAGCGAAGGTGCCTTGTAAACAACGCAGACAGCACACTTTTGATGGGCGGTCTCTATTTCGAATAACATAAATTCGGGTCTTCTATTGTACTGGCTATCTGAGCATGCTAGTAATTTAGGATTTAAGTTCGTCTTAACAAAAGCTCCAACTCCACCTCCTTTCTTTCCTACTCGGTCGTTGCGTAATAGTGTGTAGCCGGGCAAGTTAAATGATTTTGAAAGATGGAGTGGCGATAGCCATGTCTCACTCATCAAGCAAATATGAAATACATCACGAATAATAAGTTCTAGTTCATGAAAATGTGCCGATAAGGACTGTACATTTACGTGCGCTATGTGAAGACCTGTCGGATGAAGTAACAGTTTTTCGAACAGGTAATCACGGGCTGCGGTGGAGTCATTGTTCCCTGGAGCTACTTCTGGCACTCTGTCACCTTCACAAGGCCACGGTGAGAGAGGGGTGGGACGGGTGGAATTCCTTTCACTGCAGGGGGTAAGCTGTACCGAGCTGCTGTCAGAGGTCGCAGACCCACATACTAGGTTTGCCAATTTGGGAAATGAGAACTAAACTAACCAAATTGTACTATACTGAACTAAGACTAAGATTACACTATACAGGTGAACTAATATTAATTAAAACTAAAGTAACATACAGTGGCCGCTGTCAGCTAGGTGAATGTTCTTTGACTACAGTTTCTAACTAGTTTGGTAGGTCACACATGCGGTTAATCCTAATCTTGCTACCATCGGGTTGCTTGATTAGGATATCGCCCTGCGAACTCCAACAATTTCTAACAGAGAAACGAGAAATTGCAGTCTTCAAAATGGCCAGCCTGGTGGAGGTGAGATCTTCGCGAATTGTCACCTTGCTACCTTTAAGCATTCTTTTTTTGAGAAACACCTCCTGCCTGGTACGGAATGACACAAATTTCACAATAATAGGCCGCGTTTTCCCGGGGATTTAGGTCCAACTCGATGGCTTCTGTCAATATCATGCAGGTTAACACTTGCGCCGATATCACAAAAGATGTTTAGAGCTAGTTCATCAGTATTTTCTTCGGCACTTTCGTGCACGCCAAAAATCCTGATGTTGGATCTCCTGCTATATTGTTCTAGGGAGTCATACTTTTCTTCAAGCTCGTTTCTAAGGACTCGTATTTCACTCTCGCGACTCTCAAGCTTTTTGGTGAGATCTGACACCAAGTCCATATTGAACTGGAGTGACTTCTCCAGTTGTTTGACGACAAGTTCAGTCACTCTCTCAGATATGGCAGAGATAATTGTATCGAGGAACTTACCCGAACTGAGGGTCTCGTTGAGCACCTTATTTACGGCCTCCTCAACTAAGTTGGCACTACCGTTGGCGTCACAGGAGGCGCGCTTGCCCTTGCCTCTGGTCATCTTGATTAAGTTATATATTTACTATATAACTACGGAGTTATCACACAAAATAACTTAACACAGTTTACACTTATTATATTACTCACACGTGTTCCACTTATTTTCAACGTGCCTACACAATAACACCTTCTAATTCACTTTCACTGAGGAGCCGAGCTTACACGCGTCTGCCAAGCAACATGGACGACCATGCCATAAAAAGAAATAAAAATACGAATCCCAAAGAACAAATTGAACATGCTAGTTACTATAACAATGGCAATAGTATTCTAAATGGCATTATTATTGATTTGCCACGGTGGGTGAGTGATCAACGTGTCGGTCTACTAACCCCAAGCTTGCAGGTTCGCTCCTGGCCGAGGTAAGTGATTTTTGAAAGGCGGCAAAAATACGACACCATGTAATACGATGTTGGCATGTCAAAGAACCCATATGAATTCAGTAGGCCGTGTTCATAATGGCAAAATTAATCTCGGGTTTTACCGCCAACACAAAGTTCCTCATTTCTCTACTAGAAAGCGCTATAGTGTTCAAGGAGCTTAGATATCTAACCTCCTTGACTTTCATGGTGCTTCAAGGAACAATGAAATTCGACATGCAAGCTACCCTTTGGGTGTTAAATAACAAATCTTGCACCCGGCATCCGAGGCCATACGATATTATTATTATTATTATTGATTACAATCATTATTATTTTTGAATAATAATAATAATAATAATATTAATAATAATAATAATAATAATTCAACTTCACTTAATGCTTTACATTCCCTGAGTACTGAAAATGCTATTTAACAAGAGAAACACACTCCCAATGGTGGTGCTTTTTGTTTTAGGGGACCCTGATCATTCTTTGATACAACGCTCAAATATCATCGGTGTGTTCCTAGGAAGGCACTACCCTGCCAGCGAATTGTTACCGGTGGTGGAAATCGAAACTAATCCGCTCCGCCCAGCCACACGCCTGGGATAGACGTGCAGTCGTCGCCAGCGAAACCTCATCGCATCTCGTGTGTGTGTGCATGATTCGTGCTGGGTCGTGCGCTGTGCGGTGTGTTCTCATTGTATGACTGCACATGAGTTCTCCCTCTTCCCCGCACCCACCCGTGGCAGCCGTAACTTGGCGAGATGACGTAATGTATACACAACTGCTCCACTCCACGTCTAGCGGTAACAATTCCCTGGCAGGGTAGTTATCGTTTATGCTTAGTTATATTATTAACACGATACACTCGCAGACCTGTTACCTACTGCTGGCAATATCCGATCCTTTTCTCCCAGTACTCTTCAAATGCTTTTCAACGCACCTTGCTCTTAACAAAATGATCGGACAACACGATGATGGTTTTTCGGCTGTGTTGTATGGTGCCCACGATGTTCTCCACGATGCGTGAGCCGAGTGGGAAGTCTCGCTCATGGAGACACAGCGTATATCGCTCCGGCCCTTTCTCTAGTAACGGTGCCAGGTGAGTCAGGACAAATCGTCTGTCGTGGGAGCTTGAAACAGACGTTAAGACGCATTATCCATCAGACATTTCTGTTCAGTAAAATTAAATGAAGGGGCAGATGACCTCGTAGTTCCGCCCCTTAAAACAACAATAACTAACTAACTAACTAACTAAAATTAAATGAGGACCGTAATGAATAATCAATTTGAATTCATTTTAAGGACAGCCATGAAAGAAATATGAGAGTTTTGATTTATTCATTGTGTGATTATGAAATGTTTATCACTTATCACTGTTAGTTATGTCCGGCTCCGTGGCTAAATGGTTATCGGGCTAGGCTTTGACCCTAAGTGTCCCAGGTTCAATTCCCGGCCGAGCCATCAGGGATTTTAATCTTATTCCCGAGGCTCAGGGACTAGGTGTCTTCATCATCACGTCATCCTCATTACGACGCGCAGGTCGCCCATGGGCGTCAACTAGAAAGACCTGTCCTCGGCCTCTCCGGAGGCCATACGAAAAAAACCTGTTATAGTAAAGCCATCATTACTTCCGACTTGACGTTTCAGTGCTAGGCTAGAGTTTCTTTCGCTAAATCACGACATCGCGAACGTATCAATTTGTCGTGATATTTCGATTTGAATGGCTGCCTACGATTGTCTAGTTAAGGTGATTTTCCTTCTGACCACTAGATAACTCTAAGGTAATGCTGAAACGTCAAGTCGGAAGTAATGATGGCTCTACTATAGTTATGACCTCACTAACTAACTAACTAACTAACTATGGCTATCAGTTACAAGACATTGCTGTGAAGAGAATGTTACTAATTATTTATTAAATTATTATTTGCGATAATAAATGAGTTCATTTTCAAACAAATTTTATCATTTTACTGTCATATTTTGCTTTAATTTGCATTTGGCATTTAGGTACAGTGATTATTATTGTCATTCTAGCTTTAAAAACTTTTGACGTATTCCTATCCCTTCAAAGGAAGGAAGGAAGCTTGTAGTTTAACGTGACCGTTGATCTTGAGATCATGAGCCACGGGACCTTCTTTTTACGTGGAATCCGAACCACAGGACATGGCATTTCACTTCGAAAATCTCACATGCATTGACCAGGAATCGAACTCGGACCGCCTTGGTGAGAGGCATACAGCTAGACCGCTGAGCCACCACGCCCCATTCCCCTATCCCTTCACCAAAGACATTTGCACAGTAGCCAAGTAAAACCAGTTGAATTATGAATAATCATAAAATAGCCTTGGAGGATAGTCTTCTATACTTGGGGATAATGCTTGACAAACTTTTGACTTTTAGGGCTCATTTTAACAGACTGAAATCCAAAGCAAGCAAATTTTTACAAGGTTTAATCATTGCATGTAGGCCAACGTGGGGCCTGAACTACGAGGTACTGCGAGTAATTTATCACACAGCCTTTCACCATTGATTTTGCACTGTGTATCTTCATCCCGATCCACCATGAAAAAGAAATGGGCTCGAGACAAAGTGATACAAATTCAAAGAGGATTCGTCCATCGCATCTCCCGTGCCTATCGCACTACGTCCACTGATGCTGCACTTGCCATCGCAGGAATCGAGCCGTTATTTTTAACTGCCATAGGTAAAGGTGAGCTGGCAGTTCTCAAAAGGAATAAGACAGTGCCTGTATTAATTATAGGACTGTCCTAGATGAAAAGTGCAGCTTTATAACATTCTCTTCACAGCTACTTTATGTTTATTGCAGTCACCTTAACTCCATTGGCTCTTTTCTCGACAAAGGATGTGCTAATTGATTTGTTGCTATTGATTCCACTGTTGGTAAGTCTCCAAGGAACATCAAGTTAGTGTAATTTACTCTATTAGCTATTTAGAGGGCAAGCCTATCCTCCGTTTTTCAGTCATAAGACTTTTGTTACTTTTTTTTTTTTTGATAACAGGAATATGACCTAGAAGTTTGCTCTGTTTAATGAAATCTAGTTTCCTCATGTAAGGTTAGTGAACTAAAGACACACATTGGTTGAAAATGGTAGAGATATGTTCACTAAATATAAGAAATTAGCATTGTCAGTACAGGAGCTCTGATCTCACCCCAAGGAACGATTTGTAAGAAGAGAACCAATCCAAATCAATCCGCAATCCGTGGCGCTATAGCCCATAAAGGGCCTGGGCCTACCAAGCGACCGCTGCCCAGCCATATGGCCTGCAGATATTGGGTGACGCACAATCAGCGCGTTGGGTCCCCTCGGTCGTTAATCTTGGTCTCCATGAGTGGGGCTCTGCCTCACTGTCAGACAGCTACTCAAGTGTCCTCACGAGGCCGAGTGCACCCGATTCCAGCCCTCACGTCAGTTTCTAAGTCCCTGACGGAGCCGGGAATCGATCTCGGGGCCTCCAAGTATGAGGTAGGCTCTCTACCCCTACTCTACGGGGCCGGCCTCTGTAAGAAGTGAAGCATAAATAAATTCAGTTTTGAGATAACAGAAGATAAACTTGTCTGCAGCAGAGATTTGTTGTTGTTTTTGTTGTTTTAATTGAGGGTCATTGGCCATTTAGCCTCGTGTACTTGGACATGGGTTGCATTGGACTGTTATTGTGGTGTCTCTATTAAAGTGTGTATTTGCAATTGAGACGAGGATTGGGATGGCGGTGGCCGTGGCCTGACGTTAGGAAACATACCAGCACTTGACTACAATAGAAGTGGGAAACAAGGGTAAACCACTTCTACGTTGGCTTACGTGGGACGAGGCTGAGTGGACACCAGCACTCAGACCAGAATTATATTACTTATCAGAGCCGGAAATCGAACCCGTATCCTTCTTCACGCTGTCTATTATACCAGAACCTTGAATAAAGACCTTTCCGGGGTATGTGTCACGCTATAAATGTCATCCAATCGCGGCCCTTTAATTACATGCTCCCAGACATTTAAGTATGGCGAAATGTTTCTTGTGGCGCAAAACAAAAAGAAAAGAGACTTGCTCGAATTTTAGTGAAATTTCAGTCATGGCTCTCCTTAAAGATATCTTCCCAGAGAATACGGGCTGCCAATTAAGAAAAAAGTATCTATACAATATTATTATGAGTGAAACTAATACAGGAATATACAAATCAAAGGAGTTGTTTATAATTCAGAAGACAATGAGTAGAATGAAAGCTACTGATTTCACTTTGGAAGGGTTTTTGCACATTAACATATTATAATTAAAGATATGATATGAATTGACACCTCATGACAGATTGGCAGAACGGTTAATTGACTGATTGTTGTAGATAAATAAATAAATAAATTAATTAATTAATTAATTAATACCTAAAGAAAAGAAAAAGAGCAATGCATTTCATTTGGGATTGCTTTACCTTTCAGCGCAAAGCAAATAATTAAATTGATATACAGTATAACTGAATTCATAAATAAATCAATAGCTAGATAGATTAATAAATAAATACTATAGCCAATGAAACAAACAAAAAATCATATTTACAATCAAACACACACAATTGAATACAAACAAAGAAACATAGTATATAAAAAGGCAACTGTAACTTTGCGACGTCGAATCCCAATTCTAGGTGGAAAAAATTAATAACTTCGTTAATAGTGCTGGGATTCAATTAAAAATTGGCAATATACCGTTTTCGAGGTCGCTGAATTCATTTCGGGCATCCTTTAAAGTGTACGATCTTCGGGGGTAAATATATAGGGGTGAGGGGTAAGGTGAGGTGTAAAAAAGGACCGAAAGCAACACAAGAATCATCCATTTTTGGTAGTAAAAATAACGATTTGGATGTGTATATGATAGTTTATGACAGTGATTAACATCCTATTTAAAACTGGATAAAATATGAATAACAATGAGACTTTCAGTTAAGTATTCTTGTTATACATTATTTCAGGGAATAGACGAAGACACTGAATGTAAAATCATCCAGATTAAAAACGCATATTAAATTGTTATTAAACATAAAACAACGAAATATACACACAAAAAAACATTTATTTTCTAAAAAGAAAAAAATATTCGTCAAAATCATACCAACAATTTCTTTATAACAAAATGTCATATTACAGTCCTGTTAATGACGAAGTTTTAGTAAACATACTGCACACACGAAAACAATATTATTTCTCTAGAAAAGCATGGAAATAAAGACAACATATATTGAATATTAGGCCTAATTCTCCTATTGCAATAAAAAGAAAACGCCCATTTGTCAAGTAATGTTCTCATTAATCTCACTTCCCTTAACAATAACAAAATGTCTAATGTTCATTCGTCACCTGATTCTTCTGTAGAGTCCAGAGCATCGTAGTCATTGCTATACTGGTCTTCATCATTTGATGTCAAAGTTCCTTGGGGGTCATCAAGTAACTCAATAGCTTCCATAGGTAGATTACCAATGTACGTGGCATTGTTCTTCCTGCACTCTCCCATTTTTGTGAATATTATGGGATATCAACTTAATTTTGTTTCCTAGCTCCTGCACCTGAGTGTTAGAAAGCGTAGTAGGATCCAATTTATTCATAACATATTGAGATATGACGTCTGTACGCCCCTATTTACGACACGACCGCCACGCGTTGAAAAATTCTTCTCGCGGTAATGCCCACATAGTCACTGAAAATAAGAAAATAAACAATCATGCACATTCGTGCGCAACCAAACCACTACAGATCCTGAATCTACATTACATTTCCTATCGAATTACGTTTAAAGTAAAGTGGCACTATGAGGCACTCATAAAGTAAATAATTAATTTAATGCAGAAGGCTTGTAGTACGCATAAAAGTGCGAACACATACCTCTTTTCACTATTCCATGAGCTGAGAAGACAACACCTCGTTGAACTCACTAGAATCACAACGTTCGGTTCACTCCGACACCTCCTATCAAATGACCTGATAACTGCCAGGAAGACGTTTCAGCACCTATAACCTCCCTCCTACGCACCAGACAGCGGAAAGGAAGACCGAAGGTCACCATCTGGTTTGTTCACTATCGAATGAGCCAGTTTTCGCTTTCATTTGCGACAGTGAATATTTTCCACCTAGATACGGGATTCGACACACTGTGCGTCGCGTCGTGGTCATGTAGCCACGTTATCTCCGGGAGTAAACAAACACCAACAAATATAGAAATTCCGTTAAATATCGAAAATCGCAACTGTTCAGGCCACTAATTAATCTATGAGACAATGAAAATATGAATAACAAAACAAACAAATAATCAAACCAAGGAAACAAAGGCTAACAACATACCTGTAGCAAATGAAGGCATCGAAGGCGTATTTGTTGATATTTGTTTGGGATAAATCCTGTGCTCTTCTCTTGATGTTGTACAAATGTAGCATGTAGTGGATCTGACCTCGATACTTGAACAGAACTGCACTCACAATGCAAACAAAAATGAGCACAATACCAAGATGGACTCCTACACCAAGCCATGGTCCTTCTTGTATCTTCAGGCATGGCTTCTCATCAAACTGCACATCACTGATTGCATATTATCGGTACTTTTATGGAGATGAACAATGTAGTGGATCTGAAGTTCCCAAATTCATGACATGCACAGACGATTCATTGAGAAATTTTTGTAAAACTATCATGCGACAGTCTTCACAATCAAAATGATTGCCACCTAGATCCACTAACTGTAAGCCAGTTGTGGATTCAGACATGAGTTCCGAAAAATAAATGATCACATTATTTGAAAGATTCACATTTTTAACCCACACGTTATTACGGTATTTAGCAGATTTCTTAATGGAGAAGATATTCGTATCTTTCCAATTATTAATTTTGTTTGAAGAAATATTCAATATTTCGGCAAATGTTTGATTACTTCCAAGATTGTGAATATACGTCAATGAATTGTGGGATAGATCCAGAAGACGTAATGAGCAACCTAAGACTATAGGCCAGTTATTTAAATTGTTGTTTGATAGATCTAATAATGTCAAATTATTAAGATGGTAGAAAGTATTTTCTTCCAAATACGTCAGTAAATTGCCGGACAGATCTAATAATTATAATTTTTTAAGACGGATGAAAGTTTTGTCCTCCAAATACGTCAGTAAATTGCCGGAGAGGTTTAACTCTTGAAGCTGAGGAAAATTAGGTATGCCATCTTCTCCAATGGTCTTAATTTCACATGTACTTAGAGACAATCTCTTAAGCATGGATAGTGGTGGTATATTTCTTGAAATTGAATAAATAATGGTTTCACTAAGATCTAGATCTTCTAGGAATTTGAAATTTGATAGGACGTCGTATGTTATCATGAATTGAGCACGAGCTTCTAAAAGGTGGAGGGTTCGCAATTGAGGAATTCGCTGTAGAAGTTTTGGGATTTCTGTCAGTCCAGTCCTACGGATTATTAAAGATTCCATTTCAGGCGTGCCAATGAAGTTATCTGAAATTAAAAAGTAGGAAAAAATGTTAGTTGATTCGCCCTGATTTGCACGGGCGGAGTTATTGGCATGAACACGGTCTTCAAGTTCAAACAGTTCCTGTTGATACATAACTTCCAAGAATTAGCATACAGACGTTATACACATTGACTAGATTTTACGTTAACTTCTTGATAACAATAAAATATATTAGAATATAGAAATGACAGTATTGTTGGTGTGGAGAGATTTCAAGGCATTTTCAAGGTAGCCTTAATAACAATTAGTTAATTAATAGCTTTCCAGTCGGTCAACATGTATTTCTGCCCAATTAGATTATACGGAAAATAAAGACCCTACCTGAAGAAAATGCATGTGGTTAATTGTACAGTTGGTAGTTACAAGGACACCGTGTATCGTTTGTTAAGCAAACATCATCAGCTCCAGGTAAATCAAACAGAGAGTAGCTCAACATAAGTTAAATTCACGCCAGTCTCTGAATCTAAAGCAATCTTTCATCAGCTCCAGGTTAATTCAAAGAGAGGGTAGCTCAACATAATCTAAATACGCGCCAGTCTCTGAATCTAAAGCAATCTTTCTTCTTCAACTTGAGATTTACATTTGTGTTCTAAATAGAGATTAAAGAAGAGAGCCCTTATTTAGTCAGTAACCGACTGAGTAGCTTGCAGAACCAGCAGCATTTTGACACAGTATTCGCAGACAAATTCTACTTATTTGTGTTTATAGTTTTATTTCGGGGACTTATTGCTAAAGCATATCCCAGCAGTAAAAGCTGCACATTTGAGTATTAATAATAGAAAGTCGCGAATATTCATAGGTTGCACTGCGGAGTTTTGTTGTCTTATATACAGGGTCATTATCTATGTGCGCCCCGGTAAACACGTCAAGTTAAGCCAGCTTTGACTGGCGTAGAACGCAGGTGCACGTACACGGTTCAGTCGGTAGTTGGCGCGTCTCGCTGACTCATATCGTTAGTTCACACGTGTTTTGTAATTCATATGGACGTGTATCTGCAAAGCTTAGACGCTAGTGGTGAACGTTAGTGAGTATTGCCATTACTCTGATTATTGGTCAAGCCAAGACACCAATTCACATTGCGTGAACGTGTGTATATCCATAATTCGTATGTGAATAGCATAAAGTCTTGTTCTGAAAAATACGAAAATTTTGAATCAAGTTTCCAGGAAGACCTGTGCCTAATGCCAGTACAATTAGGAGGCTCGATAAACTATTCAAGAAAACAGGCTCCGTAAATAATAAAAGAGTTAACAGACAACGTTGTGTTGTCCATTCTTTCATCAGGAGATGATAGGTGTGCGTTACAAGAGAGGGAGGACATTTTCAGCATCGCTATGAGCACTGTAAGTACACATTATTGAACATGTTTGGTGAAAGTGTAAAAGTGTAAAAAGTGCGCGGCACCACCGGCTGAACCGTGTATGCGCGCCCACGATCTGCGCCAGTCAAAGCCGGCTTAGCTTGCCGAGTTTCTCGGGGTGCACATAGATAATGACCCCGTATGTGCCTACTGTAATTCCATTATCCTTATTAATTACCATTCATGATTCTTGAAATGTATATTTTCTAAATCATTTACAAGCGGGAAATGTTTATCATTCTAACAACCGTTTGAAATCAACTATTCATATGCCTTTTCATTCCAATGATCATAGTACGGCACTATAAAATTATCACATTTTCATAGTGATTGCACAGCATGGTCAACTTTCACCACTGCTTATACGTTTATATATTATAGATTTTAACATTGCAATAACACTTTATTCATAACTAGCAGTGTTCGGTGTTAACACCAGACATTATCAATTGAGCTACTGTTGCAATGGTTAGTGGTTTGTCATTCCTTCATAAGTTTATCAGAACGAAGTTAGTTTTCTGGGAATATCACACACACTGTTAATTTAAGGGCCTTAAAATGTGGTTTTCGGAGATCCTTTATAGACTCCTGAATGTTGTGTCTCACATTGAGAAGCGTAACATAGGCTTTGGTCGTCCTTCTAGGATAATTTTTTATATTTCGTCTATTTTATCGTGTATTTTGAGAAGTATTTCCCTATATCCACCTTTCTACTGTATGAAAAGTACGGTGAAGAGTTTTATAAATGATTGGTGTATTGACTCTCATGGATACCATACCTAATTTTACGATGCACCAAGCATCCGAACACGAGTTATAGGCGTACTTAAAGATACACAGAAAGACAGACAGACAATTCTTTTGTCTACAACATATCACCCAGATATCCAAATATGGGTATATCTACCACACAGTATCAAACAAGATCATCCTTACGATGAACCCATATGTCGACATAAAAAAAGGATGAGTTACAATGTGCTCTCAAACTAAATTCACCTAACGTGTACTTCCTGACGTGAAATAGAATTGAAAGCCTTGTAGACGAAACGCAATACACGTCACATAAAAACTGACCCTCTACTTGTGTTAGGTCCCCATACACAGGAAGACCCCTTTCATAAATTATAAAGGCTTGTGGTGCATAAAAATTCAGGTTCTTTAGCCTCAATTGGCCCAAATTCCTAAAGGCCGCAAAATATGCTGATTCAATTCAGGAAGTTTTTGAAAATAATGTTGCTGTTTGGAGATATAATAGACCTTCTGTACTATATGTCTCACGTGAAAATTGCGTGAAAAAAATCTAGGTTACCCCTTGACCCCCTTAATTGCATTGATGAGTTCTACAGTCTAAGTTGGTTCCGTGATAACCTAATAGCCATTTGCAAACTTTCACAGAAATGTAATAAATGGAGTGACATTGCTTTTTACAGAAATTGATGGAAAGTTGGATGTCACCCCTTGAGATAATGTTGTCATGGTTACCGACTTGCATTCCTTCATTAGTTTGTTAAATTAAATTAAATTAGTTTTCTGGGAATATCTCAGAAACTGTTGGTTTTAGAGCCTTATAATGTAGTTTTCGAGGACCCTTTAGGGCCCCCGAGATTTGTTTCTGGCACCGAGGGGCCTTGTCACGTCGTTGTACGTCATAATAGAATACTACTACTACTAATAATAATAATATATAGGGATAGGAATATAATAGACCTGCCGTACCACACCCGCAGGTGTAAATCGCCCGAAAAAAATCTTGAGTAACCCTTGACCCCCTTAAGCGCATTATACGTATTGATGAATTTTACAGCTTATGTTGGTTCTGTGATAACCTTCTAGCCGTTTGCAAACTTTCACACTAATGTAATTAATGGAATTGCATTGCGTCTTACAGCAATAGATGGATCTCTGTGATTCTGTTGCCTTGGTTACCGGCTTGCGTTCGTTCATTAGTTTATTAAATGAAATTAGTTTTCTGGGAATATCTCAAAAACGGTTGGTTTTAGGGCCTTAAAATGTGGTTTTCGGGGACCCTTTGGGGCCCCCGAGTTTGGTCCCTCACGTTGAGGGGCTGAAAATGAGCTTTGTCTCGTCCTTCTACGCCTATTTCAGTATGTATTTTAAGGGGATAGGCCCACTTTTTTGAGAGGTACGGAGAAGAGTTACATCAATGATTAGTGTCGTGCCTCTGATGGATATCTGTACCAAATTTTAGGTTGATACACCCAGCCGTTCTCGAGTTATAAGGGAACAAAGTTGTCTGTGGACAAACAAACAAACAAACAAACAGCCAGACAGACAGACAGAAAGACAAAAAAGTATTTTCGCGCGCATCCATCATAAAACAGTCTGAGACGCGTAAATAACTTAAATTTCAGTAGAAATTCAGAAAAAAAAACAGACAAACTTTCATAAAACAAGAAGTTCCGTGACGAACTAAAGAGCCTACTTTTCTTAAAATTTGAGATTCATGCCAATGATTAATCTATATGGATCCATCTAGAATAATGACGAAATTAAGTTGGTAATATCGACATTTCTAATTAGTTCGAAATACTGTATACCTGGCTAATGTAGCCTAATAGAGAACTACAGTTGGCAGCCCTGGTGACTGAATATATTCTTAGTTCCATCTCTTAAGGTACAGAATACAAATTTGGTTGACGTCCAATGGATAGCATGGACGTTACATGCAGTTAAGCATTGGATCTAACAGCACGCGTAAAATCATGTTGGCAACAATGACATACATGTATTGGTCATAAATAATCTGGAATAATATGATCTATTGTTTTGTCAATTTTGAATGAAATCCATTAGTTAGTATAGAAGTTACATGTATTTTAAAATTGGACCTATCAGCAGGCTTAGAATCATGTTGGCAGCACTGGCGTAGGCCTATATTAGTTACTACAAATTAATCTAGAATTCCAGGTAATATACGTGTGCAAAGTTTAGAGCTATTGGATTGCATACTTTCTGATATATTGATATTAGGGTAACAAAAATAGAGACAGTATTTATTAACAGTTGGCAGCCCTGGTTACTCTTAAGAATCGGTATAATCATATCTGTTATGGTACACATAGCACACACGAAATTTGGTTGAAATCCGAATGATAGTATAGAAGTTACATGTATTTAAATTTGGACCTCTCAGCAGGCTTAGAATCATGTTGGTAGCACTGACGTATATAAGTTACTCCAAATTAATATAGAATATCAGGTACTATACGTGTGCATAGTTTAAAGCTGTCGGCTTGCATACTTTCTGATTTATGGGTATTTGGATTTTAAAAAATTGAGAGCATTTATTAACAGTTGACAGCCCTGGTGGCTCTTAAGAATACGCTCAGTCATATCTGTTTATGTACATAGAACATACGAAATTTGGTTGAAATCCAATCGATAGTGTGGAAGTTATATGCATTTAAAATTTGGACTTATCAGCAGGCTTATAATAATTTTGGCAACACTGCCATGTATGGCCTCCTGGAAATTAAACTGCAATATTATTATCTATATGTGTGCCAATTTTGAAATAGCTCCCATTCATACCTTCCAAGATATCCAACATGGAGCTCAAATTTCAATTGCGATTTTTCAGCAGTTGGTAGCAGTGACATCATTTTCAAACATGGCCGTGAGATATTCAGGTATAGATCTATACTCCTACCAAATTTTGTTTCGATTGCTGCAGCCGTTTAGGAGTTGATAGGGGGGGGGCACACACACACAGCCAGACAGACAGACAGACAGAAGGACAGACAGACAGACAGACAGACAGACAGACAGAAGGACAGACAGACACACATTTGCCCGATCTCATAAGTCTACTTTTTCCTCATTTTTGCAAAATGTGAAAAGTAGGCTAAAAAGATACGAGCCTTACAGTAGTCGCTTATGATGTGTAACATCTGGCATGTTTCCCTACTACGAAATTGAGATGAAATATATGTGAAGTCAATTTATTCGTCTTATTATTGGTCGAATATATTCTAATCAAGGAAATATATGTAATTCTGGAAATTTTGCTGGCTAATACTACTCATTAGGCTTCATTAACACATTTTTTATAGTTTGATATATTCCGAACATTTAGATATGTTAAACAATTTGTGACGAGTGTCCGATAGTGACTGATAATGTAGATGTTAGGCCCTTAAAACAATCATCATGATCATTCATAACTGTAATACTGTATAAACTAACTGTGCAGGCCTGTGAAATTTATAACGGAAGAGTACTGGTGGTTCTTAGGGCAGGCCACAAAGGTTATCAGCTGCATAAAATGATCGTGTTTTGATATTTTCATTGATGATAGTTATAATTAGGTTAATGGATCCGATCGGGTGATAATATGCGCATGGCAATGGTGTAAGGCGGTCGGGTCAGTTTGTGCTCCGTGTAAATAGAGTTGTTTCTGGTGAATTTTTAAGTGGAACGACTTAAACATGTGTCTACGAGTGCAGTAAGTTACTCAGGAATATTTAATATATAATGTAAACCGGTAGATATTCACATAATTGCCAAATTGAGCAGTTTTTATAGTCGTTATGTGCATGTAAACACTAGAACACCAGTATTACCAACCTAATTCAACTGAAGTATAGGGGTATCCTCACTGTCACATCTTTGCCTTTCAAGTCGATACTGTATATCCAAAGAGTGTAGCGATGAGTACCTGCTTGGAATGTTCAAAGGCAGTGCCTAGACAAGACGTAACAGCCAAAATTCAGTGCAGTGAATGTAATAATTGGTTTCACAGTAAATGTGTGAATCTCAAAGAAGCGGATGTAGAGTATATGCGATCGCAGAGCCAATTATGGAGGTGTAAACAGTGCTATAGTAAGAGGCGTGAGAGTTTACATAGTGAAAACCAGCCAGCGTCCGTAGTGCCATCTGTTGGTGAAATATACAAACTATTACTATCTATACAGGAGAAGTTGGACAGTGTAAACAAGTCTACTACTGACATTGAGAGGCAACTGGGGAAATCTATTGATGCCTGTCATGACAGATTGGATGAAAGTAGCAAACTTATCAGTAAACAGCAGGAAATTATTGATAGGCAACAAACAATCATAGACAATTTAGTATCAGAAAACAGACGTCTGACGAATGTAGCAAATAATCTTGCATCGAGGTGTGATGACCTTGAGCAATATTCAAGGTCAAACACTGTGGAAATATTTGGTGTTCCAGAGTCCCCTAATGAAGATGTCGTACAGACTGTCATTAATATAGGCAAGGCTTTAGATTTAGATTTGAAGGAGGACATGATTGATGCCTGTCATCGTCTAAAAAAGGCTCACAATCGTCCCACTTCAGGAATTATTGTTAAATTTGTTAGAAGGACTCACAAGGAGCAATTTCTTGCCAAACGAAAGGTTAAGCGGACCCTTTCTACAACACACCTTGGTATGTCAACTTCTAGCCCAATATATATTAATCAATCACTTGCCCCAGCTAGAAGAGTGTTATTTGCAAAGGCTAAGCAACTGCAGCGGGAAAAGAGCTATAAATACCTTTGGGTTAGTAGAAGTGGAAAGATCATGATTAGGAAATTAGAAGGGAGTCCAATTCATGTCATCAGTACTAACGAGGACCTGAGTAAGTTGTGATTTCGATGTACTGGCACAGACATGTATTTAATTGTTCGTTGGCTCCTCTTAATACTTTGGTATGCATTATTGATTTATATTTAGTTATATCAGTTTTTTATTCACTATATTTTTTATTGTATACTAATGTCTGTAAATGAATTGTCCATTTATTATCAAAATGTTCGGGGCCTAAGGACAAAAACTGACGTGTTTCTTAAAAATCTACTTTGTTGTGACTATGATATAATTGTATTAACAGAGAGTTTCTTGGGTCAGGATATTATGGATAGTGAGTTATGCGATGATCGTTATGTAATGTTCAGAAATGATAGGGATATGTTTATATCTGGGAAGTCTAGAGGTGGAGGAGTAGCCGTAGCAGTCAAAAAGGGGTATAAATCCAAATTATGCTCTAACTATAATGAACAACAATGCGAATCCTTAACTCTTTACATTCAGGGTCATACTCGTAAATTATTCATAAATGTTGTTTACATTACCCCCTCCTCTAAACTCTCTGTATATGAAGGATACTTTAATTACATTGAAAACGTTGATAGTCTTATAACATCTGACTGCCTGATCGTGGGCGATTTCAACGTACCTGAAATTAGCAACGCCGGTTATAATTTTAATGAAGGGTCCACGGTCTGTCGTCGTTTATTCCAGTTCATCTCGTATCTTGGATTAACATCGCACAACAATATTCAAAATTCTAATTTCAAGACATTGGATTTGGTTTTAGGTAATATTCAAATTGATTTAAAGCACGAAGAATTCCCGTTGGTACCTGAAGACTTACATCACCCTGCACTTTATTTAGCAATACCACCCATTAAAAAGGTTCCATTGCTTCCTAGAATTAATCTTGAATATTACAACTTCAAAAAGGCTGATTTTTTGAGACTCTATTGCAACATAAGAGATTTAGACTGGAGTTTACTGTACACATTTAAGGATGTTGATCATGCTGTTGATTTCTTTTATTCTTCATTCTACAAATGTTTTGAAAATTGTGTACCTAAGCAGAAATTCATTCGAAAATCCAAATATCCAGTATGGTTCTCACGAGATATTATCCAAACCATAAAAATTAAGAAAAAGTGTGCTGCAAAAAGACGTTTTTCGAAATATTATGATGAAAGATTTAGACAGCTTAGATCGGAACTAAAAACAAAATTACGAATGGCTTATGCTATTTACATTCATAGTCTGGAAAATGGAGTTAAGAATAACATTAATCAGTTTTGGACGTATGTTAAAAGCAAGCGGGAATCACGTACACGCGACTACACATTTATACTAAACGGAAATCATTATACAGCTGGAAGTATTGCAGATGGGTTTGCTGAGTATTTCTCTTCAGTATATATCAAAACGAATTTTACTTATAACGTGGATCATTTGTCTTTGAATGAATTTCCTGTTTTGTCCAGGGTTGATATGCTGAACGTGACTCACATAACGGTGGATGAAGTAAGAACAACTATAAATAGAAAATTAAAGCCTAAGAAATCCTGTGGGCCTGATGGCATACCACCTTACATAATCAAGGGCTGTGTGGACTTATTGGTTTCTCAGTTGGCCTTCATCTTTAATCTTTCTTTAAAGACGTCAAGCTTTCCTGGAAAGTGGAAAATGTCTAGAATTATTCCAATCCTAAAGGGAGGCAACTCTGAAATGATATCGAACTACCGCCCTGTCTCAGTGATAAATGCTATAGCAAAAGTATATGAGCACATTTTATATTCTAAGATTTACAATCATATTAAGGTTGAGCTCTCACAATATCAGCATGGCTTTATGCCCGGCAGATCAGTTATTACAAATTTGCTGGGTTTTACTCAAAAGGTTTACAATGCATTAGATACCAATAGAAGAACTGACGTGATATACATGGATTTAGAAAAGGCATTCGACAAAGTAGACCATAAAATTCTGGTGACAAAGCTGTACCAGTTTGGAGTTGCTAAATCATTACTTCAATTGTTATGCTCCTACTTAAAATTTAGACAGCAATTTGTTTGTTTCAGAAGTGAAATTTCAGGTAATTTTGTTAGTTCTTCTGGTGTCCCACAAGGATCTAATCTTGGGCCTCTTCTATTTCTAATTTTGGTTAATGATTTGCCTAATATTCTATGTTACTCTGACTGCTTATTGTTTGCTGACGATGTAAAGCTATATAAGACCATATACAACTTGAGAGACGAGAATGACCTTCAGAGGGATGTTAATAATATTGTAGCTTGGTGTGTTAGTAATAATTTAGTCCTTAATGTAAAAAAATGTAAAGTCATGGTATTTACAAGGAAGAAGGAGTATATAAATCCTAAATATTGTATTGGAGAAACAGCACTCGAAATTGTACCGTCGATAAATGATTTAGGAATTATTTATGACAGCAAATTAACCTTTAATAACCATATTGCAAATATAATTAGTTCGGCCAACAAGATGCTTGGTTTTGTCATTAGAAACTCCAAATTATTTACTAAAACTGGAGTAATTGTTAAGTTGTATGAAAGTTTAGTTCGAAGCAAGTTAGAATATTCAGCAGTAATCTGGGATCCCTTTTATAAAGATCAAATTCATCACATTGAGATTGTGCAAAATAAATTTCTAAGATACATGTATTATAAGACGTTCAATGTATTTTGTCCATTTGATACTTCGACTCAGTTTTTACGAAATTTGTTCAATTTCAAGTCCTTGAAAAGTAGAAGGTCGTTAAGTTCTTTGCAACTGCTGAGGAAAATTTTAACTGGAAAAGTTGACTGCCAAGAATTATTTCAATTCATCACTTTTCATGTACCACAAGTAAGATCTCGACAGCAAGCACTCTTTCACATCCCAAGATCTGAAAGTGTTCACCATTCTAATTCGCCTTTAGTTAAAATATTATCATTTTATAATTCAATTGATGTTCAAGTAGATTTATTCGCTGGCACTAACTTATTCAATAAACAAGTAAAAGCAGCTGTTCCTTGAATACTGGGTACTCTTTTCTCCTTTATTTTTGTATATTCTTTTTTTCTACTTTGTAAAGTTTTGTTTTCATTTTATGGTTTATATTTTCACGATCTCCTTTGTAGTATTTATGTTCTGTTCTTCATTTGTGTAATTTGTGTAATCTGTTTTCTCTATTTTCCACTGATACATGTTGTTATTTAATCAGATAATGTCAAGAAGGAATGTATTTGGGCTGGTGCCTGTGTTCCTTCATATTGATAAATAAATAAATAAATAAATAAATTATCGGCCAACATTCTTGATTTATAAAGCATTACCAGCATAATAGAGGCATACATGTTACTAGTAGGTCTATGCTTTGTCGAGTTTATTACGGTTCAAAATTACACGTAAAATATTGTATTCACCGTCTTATAATTTCCTAACCATGTACACACGTCACCATTTTATGCATTCCAACACTGATATGTCAACTCGCCAAAATATCGCATATAGTGATGATACTTCACACTTTCCATTAAAAAAAAAACAGCAATATTCAGAAGGAATTGTATTTAACGCGACCTTCAACAGAAATAGTCGGTTAATCACAAGGAATACGCTTGAAGCGGGATTTAAAGTCACTTCATAATGCTATTCTTATGGGAAACAACTTTGTTTTGCCCAACATCAGCTGATTTGATTTTGGCCCCACTGAATTGTTATATTTACTGAAATCGTGCAGGCAGTGATATATCTGTATTTGGTTAGCTTCATATTCTTTGCGATTGTGGTGAAAGGTTGAGCTAGATTGCTAGTTTTTGGAAGCAAAATGGTTAGCGCAGGTTGGAGGGCTTGTGTGGTTGTAAGTTGAACTAGTGGAATAGGAGTGCTTACTCTAGAAAATTCCAGAGATAGAGAGGGACAATGAGAGTTAAACAAAAAAGAGGGGAGGTTAGAGGTTATTTGGAGAGGATAAAAGAAAGCTATTGTATGAAAGACATTATATGAAAGATAAACGTGAAGGAAGTTATAGAATGAATCATTCTGTCTTCTTTATTGCATCGTAATGGTTATGTGACGATAGTTTCTGAAATAAATTGTTCTAAGAAGGGAAACCAGAATAAAATGAGTATTTGAATGATGGTATGAAACTGGAAATTGTATCTTGTTGTGACGGCACTATTGATACAATTTATATTTACATCCCTTGGTACTACAAACTAGTAAGTGGCATTACGATGAATTGTGGTTATGTTACTGCGTACATTAATCTACCTTGTTTACTGTAGTGTCCTGGTTGTGTCGGAGACACGTCACGCCTGGGAATAAGAGTATTCTCGTGCAGCATATTAAAATATTTTTCATAGTGTATAACCTATGAAATGGCGCCCTCCCGGATTATATCTTCTTAGAGATATCTATTTAATTTTAAAACATTACACCACGGTCGGCCGGTAGAAGCATAGCGGGCGCACTCTCTATCCTATTGTATGCTCGAAGCATTCCACTGCAAAAGTATAAAGGAAAATGTAATGGGAACTTACCAAAAAATACTGATATCAAAACAGTTCTGTAGGAATACTATCAAAGCTTTTAATACCTGGGATATTCCGGCGCTGGCATACACGTTTGCTCTACTAAGACGGTCAAAGACAGTACCGAATGACACTGTTATAAATACAAGAATAACAAAGAGCAAATGCTGAGTCTTTCGTCGGAAATCTACAATTAGGTCAGCGATATTTCCTCAATTTCATAGACACCAGAGTTCGCATAAGAGTTTACCGTTCAGTATGTCATATACATTCCTCATTGTTTCCTCTTACCACTGCCAGCTGGATCGATCGATCCTGTTGGCAGTGGTGGATCGAGCAGAAGTGTAAGACTCACACTTCCGTTCGATCCACCACTGCCAGCGGGCACACTTCCGTTCGACCCACCACTGCCAGCTAGATCGTTCCGATCCACTTCCGTCCCATTTTTCAAAATCACTCCCACAAAAATATCCAGCAACCGAGTGGAAAGATGTTACACATCAATAATCTTTATTGCAGCCTGTGGCCATGTTGTTGACGTATACATTTCGTACACTAATTACTAATTATCGTAATAATTCAATGACTGTCTGTGCTGTAGGTCACTATCGACATGGTTCGTTTTGGGCAAGAAACGATATGGTACATTTCACATACATTCCCACATAGTTCACAAATGCAATTTCCATCTGGATAATGGAACACCTTTCTGGAGCAGATCTTGTGGTGAAACACATGTACCGCAAGTCTGGTCACGACATGTCGCATTTCACAGAATGGATGCATCCATCTTCGGTCGAATATCGCATTTGACGTGTAGAATTCCCTGGGCATGTCCTGTTTCTTATTCTGTAGATTTTGCAGCAGTTTTCTGTAATTGTCTGAAATTGGCAGTAGTCTTCTATTAAAAATGTTTCTCTAGCAAGCTCGTATACAAGTCTAGACTTGGTTGTCTTTGCTACTCCAAGGAATCTTTTGAAAAATCGAGATTTTACTTTTTCTATTTCATCTAACTGGCTGTAGGTAAGAAATTCCCATATTAACGCAAGTCCGTATGTTAAAACGGGCAGTACCTTTGTTCGAAAAAGTGCCATTGCTGTCTCAAGTGATATTAGGGTAATATATCGCTTTTATTGCAGCGGCTGTTTTGGATCTTATATGCAATTGAAAACGTTTTCCTGTAACCTGTAGGTATTTGAAATTTGTGACGACTTTTAGTTGTTTTTTTCGTTGCATATCACTTGATCTGAACTGTCTTGTCCGCATTAATTGTAACTACATTTGTCTGTGCCCAGTCACTTAGTATGTCTATAGCGGTTTGCAAATCATGTATCTGTACTGAAGCAATTGCCATATCGTCTGCATATATGTACAATTTAGCTTCTGTTGTTTCCCGAATTCTGTCGCCAACATCACATGTAAGCACACTGAATAATGAAGTACTGAGGGGCTCCCCTTGCAATACCCCATTTTTTTGCATTATCCAGGTTTACTGTCCAACTCTAACATAGATTTGTATATAGTTTTCCGATAATATGTTTGATATGAGCGTCGTTGCCCTTGTTCTGCCAGTTAGTGTTTCCAACTTATTTATTAACAACTTTCTGTTCACTAAGTCAAAAGCCTTCGAGTAATCAACGAAAACTACATAGAGTTTACCTTTCGGCGTTTCTAGCGTCGTTGTTATGTGTTGTATAAAGATATACTGCACCGCTCAGCGTTGACCGTGTTTTATAGGTTTTACTCGCTAACCGCTGGAGATACACGAAAAGTGATAAGGATCTTTCGGATAGAAAATTAAATTTTAAAGCTCATATATGCCATCAAAAGTTTGCTATTTCTTAGCGTTCTCTTTTTATTTCAAATGGAAATATGAAATTATGAAACAAAAGTGTGTTGTGACTTCACTAAAATGGTAACCTTTTTTAAATAGTGCAAAATATCGAAATAAAAAGTAGCCTGTATGTTAACCTGGTAATTTAGCTACATCCATGCAAAATTTCATTTAAATCGGACCAGTGGTTCTTGCGTAATTGAGTAACAGACACACAGACAGACCCACACCATCTCATTTTTAGCCTATTTTCAATTTTGAAAAAAAAAAAAGACTTATGAGATCACCTTTTGTCCGTGTGTGTGTGCGCGTGAGGAGTGTGTGTGTCCCCCCCTAGTAACTTCTAAACGGCTCGCGCGATTTCAATTAAACTCGGTAAGTTCATAGCACTATTCCGGACGACTCCGACCGTGCCCTTCAAATTTTGTTACGTCTCACCAATCCAACATGGCGGCTGTGCGAAATATTTCACCAGCATTCAATATCTCCGAAACTATTCCCGATATCACGCTGGATTTTTTACGGTGATAAAGGGAACTACTAGAAGTTCACCTATGTGACTTTTGAAAAACTGGTAACTACAAAACCAACATGGCGGCCACGCGAATTTGCGACTTTTAAATAGACGTTTCTCACGATTTAACCAACCAAACGCAATAAAACTTGGTACAGTATTATGATTAGGCCTATACACATTGTAATGCACCGACATCTAACTTGGTTCAATAGTTTACATAACCACAAGATGGCGGATGTGCGAAATATTTCACCGGCATTCTATATCTCTGAAACTATTAGCGGTATCACCCTGACATTTTGTACGGAGATAAAGGGCACTACTGGAAGTTCATCAATGAGACTTTCAAAAACCGGTAAACTACAAAACGAACATGGCGGCCAAGCGAATTTGAACATTTTAAATAGACCTTTCTCGCGATTTAATGTTCCAACCGCAATGAAATCTGGTACAGGAAATGTTTATACACATTGTAATACACTAGTATCTAATTTTGTTCAATTGGTTACATAACCTCAAGATGGCGGCTTTGCGAATTTTAAAATTAAGTTTTTATTTATTGAGTCGTAATCATGCGATCGATGTGAAAGTTTGAATAATGAACCTACGCAATAATTTTCCTTTAATGGTACATGACTTTATGGCCTATACATTTAACAATCCAATATGGCGACCATCCGAAATATTTAGACGGCTCTGAATATCTATGAATCTATTATAGCAATCAGACTGAATATTTTATGTTCATAGGGGCTATGAACTTAAATTCACCTATAGGACATTAAATTACCTGGTGATCACAAATCCAACATGGCTGCGACGCGAAGTATAAATATTCACATGGACGTTTCTCGCAATTTAACCATCCGAGTGCAGTGAAACTTGGTACAGTAAATCCTTACACGAATGTTAATCCACTGGCATCTAAATTATTTCAATTGTTTCCATGACCACAAGATGGCAGCTGTGCGAAATTTTAAAATCTCCTTGTCACTTCTTGTGTCCTAATCATGCGATTGAAGTTTGAATGCTACACGTACACAATAATCTTCATGTAACAGTACATAACTCTAGGACCTAGATATATAAAATCCAACATCGCGACCATCCGAAATATTTAGTCGGTTCCCAATTTCTACGAATCTATTACAGCAATCAAACTGAAATTTTGTATGTAGATAGAGGCAATTAACATAAATAGGATATATGAAAATAGGCTGTATAGTTCTTCACGGAACTATTTGTTATAATTATATTAGTATGATTACGTGACCCATATAATTTTATTTTTCCCTTTGTTTGGCCTGTAAACGTACGAGGGTGCTATGCATCACTTTAATAATCTTAAGAAAGAGGAACCTTAAATTGTAAATAAACATAAGAATTACACTAAATTATATCTACCAGAATCACATGTTAGCATTTACAACATAAAGGTTATTAAAATAAAATAGATTATAGTATTCTCATACATATTTCCTATCATCCTTCAGAGTCTTGAATTGAAGACTCCCAACATTAACACATAAATATTGCTATACCCAAAGGAAGCATTTACTTATATTTCAATTCAAAAAAACAATCAACTTTTCTGATTCTCAAAGTTCTCTGCTCTAAGGTAGTTGGGGCGTGGTAGCGCAGTGGTCAAGCTGTTGGCTTCTCACCAAGGTAGACTGAGTTCGATCTCCGGTCAATGCATGTGAGATTTTCGAAGTGAAATGCCATGCCCTGTGATTCGGATTCCACGTAGAAAGGAGGTCTCTTGGCTTATGATCGCGAGATTAATGACCACGTAAAACTACAAGCTTTCTTTCTAAGGTACGGAATACTATGATAATGAGGTCGTCAACGACGTGTAAGTTGTTGTATTAACGCGAGCCATCAAACATGATGATACTCAGATCAAAAGTAGTTTCACAGCTTACCAGACATCTATAATGAGGTGAGGATTCAACCAATCAATGCGCGAGTATAATATAGTAGTCCATGACATGGGACCGCCGGCTTTACTTCCCCTCCGAAGGAAGGCATACTGAGGGATTTTTAGAGCTCTTAAAATCCGACGACTTTGGCCGGGTTTGAACCCGTGATCTTGGGCACAGAAGCTCAGCATGCTACCAACTACGCCACCGAAGCCGCCTATCACTATATAACTTAATTACTATTGCTGATTTGCATAGCAATATCTTAACAACTGTAATTTTTGTTCTCTGGTGATGCATTCTCCCACTCCTCCTTTCAGTCTAATCGTTACTCACAGTGTGATGTGATCTCCCGCATGGGATAGTTTAAGGCAAAACTTCCTCCAAATGCCCTTAACAAATCCACACTGGTTGGGTGTTATGACAACAACATTTCTGAGCCTCTAGTCCAGCACTCGCTCGAATATCTTCAGCGTATGGCAGAGCAGTCGCTCACTTCTCCTTTACCCTTCCAGATTGGAACTATCATGCTAGTTGTCCATGCATGGGGAAGTTTATTCTCGGTTATGGTTTGGTTGGGGAGTGTGGCAAGGTATTCTGAAGCAGGCTTTACAAGCATTTTCCAGATTTCCGCTGTACGTCATCTGGGCCAGTTGCTTTTCCATTCTTCATCTTCTTGATAACGGGCATTACTTCATCACCCATAATTGCGGGCACAGGTCGAAAGGTAGGTTCAGGACTTGCAAGTGGTGGATGTGCAAATTCTTTGTGGCTGATATTAGCAAAGTACTCTGACTATAGTTAGAGGATTGCAGGTTGATCTCGAAGTAGTGTCTTGTCGGCTTCCTTGATATGCATTACATGTCCGATGTCTTGAGTTGAACAGTTACGGGATTTGGCGAGACGATAAATATTTGATTTACTCAAATATACCTTAATAATAAATGTGAGACGAATAGCAAGAGTACTGTATGACAAATCGAACTCCCAACTGTTTAAAAGAGTGGAGTGTACTATACATTTGAAGCGTTAATGAAAAATTGATAGGTGTAATTATAGAAGAGAAAACCGAGGTGCGAGTATAAAGGTCAACGATCTGCAAATGGAAATGGGATCGTCACGGAAATCCAGTTACACCCACTGGACCAACGATGGCATGGAAATCAAAGGTGGAATCACGAACGCCTTCTAAACTGATGGAGGGTGAACCCTAACATATGTCCACACCATTAGATGAGCACTGATGTCATATATTAAGCATGCATCATTTTTAATAATAGTAGAAGAAGAAAGAGAAGAAGAAGAAACCACTATAATATTTCATGGAGGTGTTTAGTAAGGAAAGGGAAAGAAGCTTGTAGTTTTACGTGACCGTTAATCTCGCGATCATGAGCGAAGGGACCCCCATATTTACGTAGAATCCGAACCACAGGAGGTGATATTGCACTTGTAAAATCTGACATGCATTGATCGGGTCAAACTCGGTCCACCATCACACCCCTAGGTGTTTAGGGATACGGGAAGGGGTAAGTAAAAAAAGAGGCTGGAATAAATGAAAGAACACATGTTACCACATAAAGGTGTATTACGCTATGCCCTAATGGAGCTGGAAATATAATGGGTTTAGGATTATCAGATTAATGGAGAAAGGAATTATGATTGTAGAAATATGAGAGACGGACCATTTAATGGTGTTGTGAGAAAGTAATGATAAAGATATATAAAGATAAAGTATTTGAAGAAGAAACATAAGTAAGTGTTTAATGATTTGATATCAGCACATGTCAGAAGATAATATTACATTTAATAGAATGATAAACGTTGATTAATTATTCGCTAGAGTCGTGAGGAGAGGCTATGGTTGTATTGAACAGGCCCTGTACCGGGATTAGGCATGGGATGTTTGTGCTCAGAGGTAAGGTAAGTGCTTCTTTGAAAGAGTATTTGTCCACGGCGACATCATTGTTTGTGTGCTAAATAGGTATTCATTGATTCTGCCTGTTACACAATAGACCAAGATCAGGTGTGTACGGCAACGATTCTTCGATACCTAGGTGATATAATGCACCCTTAATTAAAGGTTAAATATAGGCGTGCATCTTTGGTGAGCTTGGAAATAGCCCCAAATATAGTGGAATTGCTGCAAGTATGGGATGGGATTCCTCCATTTTTTACGAGGAAAAAGCACACAAGTTAAGGATAATTGACACATTGAATACAAGTAAAGCTCATCCCTAAATCCCTGCGTTCGACGAGTGTACTATCAATATAAATTCATGCACACTTCATCCTCGAGTCGGAAGACTGTACCTATTGATATTTTAAGACAAGTTGGGAAACAGCTGATGATTCGAAGCCGGTAATGGTACGTCGGATTTCTCTAAGCCAAACAGCTTTCTCCGTGTTTAATTTACAACAACTCCCTCGGTTAATCACGATCCTCGGTTAATCGCGAGTCTAATGTATTGAATTATATTAGTTTGCTAAAGTTGCTAACAGATTTCTACGAAGACAGAGTTTCCATTCACTGCCTTGTCATGAAGATTTTAATCCTGGTATTAGTTTGGTCATCCGGTCCCGTGGTGTTAGGGTAGCACACCTGCCTCTTACCTGGAGGCCCCGGGTTCGATTCCTGGATCCATAAGGGATTTTATAAATTGACGTGAGGGCAGGAATGGAGTGCACGCAGCCTCGTGAGGACAACTAAGTAGCTGTCTCACTGTGAGGCAGCACCACGGTCACAGAAACATATGTAAACGGCCGAAGGGACCCAACGCGCGTCACTCCGAAATCTATAGGCCAAATGCCTGGACAGCGGTCGCTCAGTAGGATAGGGCTCTTCATGGGCTGTGGTGCCACGGGGAAGAAGAAAGCCTCTAGAGGACAGTTGATTCGCAGCCATCCTGGATGTGATTTCCCGTGTGCAGTCACTACAACAACGCAGGATAGTATTCATCACTGTTCTGTCAGGCGGCGTAGCTCGTTAAATCGTGCGGCTATCCTGAGTGTTTATTCCACACTCCTTCCTGACAAATGCTTGGATAGTAGGGCCTACCATATTTGATGTCTTGGTGCAACTACTTCTTGCCAGCCCATTACCACAGTCATCACATCAATACCGACAGCGGTGGCTACGCTCGCTAAAGCGCAGCCTTGGGTCATGGGGCCAAACTTTCTGCTGACTCGGTAGACGCGTAGGTTCGAACCCTACCGTCGGCCGTCCTTGAAATGGTTTTCCGTGGTTTCCCATTCTCAACACCAGGCAAATGCTGGGACGGTACCTTCTGACAGGCCACGGCCACTTCCTTCCACATCCTTGTCCTTTCTCATTCATCTTCATCCCTTCCATGTCACATCCCGGCGCGCAGGTCGCCCACGGGCTTCGACTAGAAAGACCTGCACTCGGCCTCTCAGGAGGCCAAACGACACACAAAAAATCACATCAATACAGATTATCGGACAAGTTCAAAATACACTCACCCAACTACACAGGGCTGATGACATCTTGCCCAAGGATAATCCTCTCAATTAAAATGAGAAACAACAGTGACGTTGAATGCTCCATCTTGAAAAAGTAACAAGCATTTCCGTTACTTCGTTACTGTTTCAGTTCCTTAATTTAAGGGGACAGATCCACCTTAGGAGAGGAATAAATAATGTAAATATTCATTCGATTGTAGAACAAGCTACAAATATTGTTCACAAATGACACTCATATCACAGTAATGGACTGTTTTTGGCATCCAAAATCAATTTTTATAACGTCTAAATTCTTATCAAAAGAGTTTTTTTAGACACTTTTCAAAATTTGCCAATTCTTTTTTACCGTGCATCATCGTTTCCCTAATATATCCGAAGTTCCTACTGTACCCTTGCGTTATCATGTGGAACATGTGTTCGTATCCCAGCTAGTTCACGGTCTTTCGAGGCATGGGGCGTTCAACCCACTATACGAGCACATATTCAGGATTTGAGTCCATCAGGTAACCACTCTAATTGAAAGAAACCACATATTCCTAAATATCACATTTAATGGTACTAATTCATGGCAAAACACAACACAAAACACAAAAATATTTTACAATTACATCCCACAACAAAAATCAAAATTACATGTGAGTCTCTTCTCATACAGTTCGGTGCTCCACTACACCCATATCTATCCTAGATATCCTATCCTTGATGCTCTTTGACATTTGCAAGTGTCCATAGTGTTCTTCACGTGGCACAATTCAACACAAATTTGCATATCACAACACAACAAACACAAATTACATTTAAATAACATTAAATATGCAATTATTAAATATTTATCCGTTTTGACACGGAACATTTACTTTAAATGACATTGATTCATTAGCTTATGCCTTGTTTAGCATGTGTTGCCTTTTCGCGCGTGTCGTATTCTTTTCCCATAAGTTTCAAACGCTGAAGTGGTACACCTTCCCATCCAAAATACGCATAGTTATAGATATTTTATAGCTTCACCACACAACACTCTTCTGGGTCTGGTCATATCATTATCGTTACAAACGTGTCATATCATTAAATTACGCTACCCGTATGAATAATTTAGCATGAACTGGATAATTATTCTTTACAAAAATGCATCTATTTATTTGGTGCAGTTGATTTGTCCTCGGACAAATTACTTGGCCAAATCTTATCCAATTACTTCATTCCAACATTCCATATGAATGGAAACAGTACATATAATTCAATTGATACCATCATTCGGTCAACACGAATGTACCCAAAAGAGATGGGTTATGCCCTAATCCTGAAATAAATTACATGAGATTAATAAAACACTAGGATGACCAGTTTCGATGGTCAAACTGGGTACATTCGTGTTGACCGACTGAAAAGCACTAAACTCTTGTTTACTAAGGCAACACTGAAAATATGGCTTCAAACACCACAATGATACCATCATATCAAGCACATCTTAATTGCTTTTCGAAATATCGAGATCCTTCAGTATCCCACTACAATCTTAAAATAAAAGGATCCGGTCTATTGACTCCCTTTAGCGTGAACAAGAGATTCGTCACGGACCGTCCTCGGCAAGCTGGCTGCCGGGTTTGTGGATTCTACCTACTACCCTGGCCGACTTCCTGCAATGGCCATGTGCTCACTCAAAGGTGCAGCACCGCAAGGGGTGCATGATTGGATTGTGTCATTACGAATTGAGTCGATGTAATTATTTAATACCTACACTTAGAGCATTTAATGGGCTCATATCGGCTCCTAATTAGTATTCAAAGCAAGGGAAGGATCACAAAATAGTTTCGCCGTTCTATGGACGTAATCAGTGGCTTTGCGTGCGCCCCAGCTGAGTTTCAAACTGTTATCTCACTGGACGGGCACGAATATAACTAGAGGAACTCCACGTTTCCTGCTCGAAGAATTTTTGTCTTACCCCTCAGGGCAGATCAATTACAATACTGGCCTACCTAGGGTGTCTAGTGGTTTTCCCTGGCAGCGAAGATTCTGCTAACAGTGGATACAGACAGACTCTGTCCGAACTCTGTTGCGAATACATATGTGTGCTCTAAGGCGATACCATATCGTAGCTTCGAAGATTAGCCTACTAGATTCGTCAACGTGCGAACTATTCTCGGATAGTCCCTGCAATTTATTGACGTAAATCTCTTGATTCTACGTTACATGCTCGCTGATCCCAGCTAAAAACAACATTTCTTATAGATGACTCAATTCCTAAAGCACTCATGTCCTCCATACATTTACTTCTAAGCCAAAGTTTTACGTAGCTCCAAAACAAATATTAATTTAATGGCATTTACCTTGACTATCTTAATGGCTCTCAAATACAACCATGTAGAATATAACATAATAAAACATTTATCTATCATTTCAATGACACTGAAAAACTCTCTTTATCTCGCTATTTTTCTATCTTTCTTACTTTTCGCAATAACACAGTATTTTTACAATAGATATGACAAATTTTACATGTTCTATAGGCATGAATACGTCGATTTATATATTTATTATTGTTGCCGACCCCAGATTATATTATTATTATTATTAGTTAACGTTATCGTTACTTTCTTCAACATCTTACGCCTAAATGGTCGTAAGTATTTCATCCTCAAAGCCATATTTTTTTTTTAAAAATACGAGGGATGTGAACTCGTACACAAATGACTGTTAATTCTTAATATTTGAGGAAATGATTTGTTGTATGGTGAGCTATTAAGTCACATCAACATATTGGAATGGTACTCACTTTCATTCTCGCTGGGTTAGTCCAACACGACAGCAGTTCGCCCACAATCATGCTTGCTTTAAGCCATCATTACACTTTCCATACGGCACATTGCATAAAATTTGCACATGGTAATTATATCTTGCACTAATGGCATTTTTCACTTTTTAAACAACACACATTCTTTTAACATATACACATAAACACTTTTAATGATCACTGTAACATAACTTTATACACAATTTTTCACACGGATCCTTGCTAGGATTTCCACTATTGCCTGACTTCAGAGATGCGATGCAGCTAAATCCTGACAACCGCCTGTCTCCTTCGAAAGTCTATCTCGCGTGTGTGTGCTCATCTCCCGTCTCCTACAGGTTCTATCTTCTCTACTGCAAAGTTACTCAAACATAGATCACAAATAATTGTGATGCTTTTCAGGTTCCCGTAAAACTGTAGTGTTTATTACAATTGTATGTGTTATTTTAACTATTATAACACTCCCTGTGGATAGGTTCATTGTCTGTTAACATCATCCTAAAATATCTCTAGGCTGTACTGATTATTTATTCGCGTATACTGTCTGCTTATACGTCTGCTGTAGACTAATTATCATATAATGCAGAATTACTTTTATTATGCTGCATGATGCGCCTTTCATTGTTCATTACTAAAATACTGAACGTCGCTACTTATAAATTTCGCGCACTTTCCTGCGTGATCGAACAGCATGTCGCTCCACGAGTTGAGTCAAGAAGAACTAACCGTCTCCTACAGCTTCTCCCATATAAAGCTTTCTGACGAAAAGTAGTTCACAGGATTTCCAGCAGTGACCCTTTTCTTAAATAATGCGTTCTCTGACAAAGTGAAATGTGATTCTTACTCGTCCATTCATGGCGGTTCCAAATTCACTTGCGTGCTCGCAATTGCTTCTTCCGATTAATTAGAATTAATTGCTTTCTTCCATGGCGTTGGGACGCTACCTCGGTTATTCCCCTGCTGCTACATGACAAATCCTAGCTCTGCCGCGGATTTGGTCTGTGCATAAGCTCCTTTTTAGATGCAGGCTTTAATTTAGGTGTGCGGACACTCCTAAATTACCTTTCCTAGAATATATGCACCTGGATGTAAGTTTCATCTCAATTCATTGCTACATTTGGCCGTAATTAATTAATTTCTGTTGGTGACCATCCCCACCCTGATTCTCTTCCTTGTGAGACTGGGGTTCCCATAGCCATCAATCTCTACTCGCTCCCCCAGTGCCGCCGATAAGAAGTTCGCTGGCGTCAACTCATAACCCCCCTTTGCTAGCTGCGATTAGTCAACTGTCAAGTTGGCCCGTTTTCTTCAGCTCTTAGTAGCTTATACGTATACTGGCTCGTATTCTCTACAATATTCCAACTTTAATGCTATAATATTCTCGTTTTGGACGTGAAATCATGCTGTTATAATTATATACAGTTATAACTCATTGCTCCTTGGGTTCACTGTGGCTGTTCGCCCTCAGATATCAATGTTTCGATTCTCAGACGAATCATGGGCCTGGTCCTTCTTTTATACAGACCCCGGTTCGATTCTAGTCAGCCGTGTCCAATTGGGCACATCTTCCCCCAGCTAAGTTTGAAAAATTCATTTTACAAGTGAATTCTTTCGAGCCTCCTGCTGACTGCATCGACCTTGTAGACAGTGTTTACATTGGGCGGTCAGTGCTCCCGGGCAGTGGGTCGTTTCGCTCCCCCTCCCCTCTCTGTCTGTCGTCTCGTATTTCGTCATTCTCTCTCCTTAGAACCTCATTCATTGCTCGGAGTTCCTTCGCCGCTTCCCGTAACTGGTCATAAAATTCTCTCAACTGACAGCTGCATTCATTCCTCGTTCCCTTGGGGTCTACAAGCTGGCTGTCTTGTTTCCTTTCAACCTGGTGTAGGCCTTTCTGCGGATTCTCTGCGTGCATACTTAATGATTCTCTGTACACTTGGGGGTGCATGGCTTGTTCTTCTGCGGTTTCATACTCTTCCGGTGGACTATACAATTTGAGATTGGCGGCGTTTACCACAACTTCTTTGCCTGTTTCTTCATCTTTTATTCTGTAGGCATTATTTTGCAAATCCCTTATAATTAGCTGGGACCCGTGGTAATTATGTTGAAATGTTTTGTATTTCCTGTTCTCTGGGTCTGAGCTAGCTGGTTTTTTTTTCAATAAAACATACTCTCCCACGAGTAGTGGCCTGTGGTAGCGTTTCCTTCTATTCCTCCGCTGCCGTCTGTCCGCTTGTTTCTTGAGATACTCGAATGTTCCCTGGATCCTCAATTCGAGCCCAGGCTGTGCGTCTACAGGTGTCCGAATGACGTTGTTCCATGGCCTCTCCGGTCTTCTATCAAGGTGTAGGCTCACGGGCACTTCTCCTGTTGCTTCGTGCACTGTATTGTTAATACAATACTCGATAATTTCTAGTACGTCTATCCACTTCCAATTCTCCGTGGAGGAGTATATTTTCATATACTTCTGCAGTTCTCTCATCACTCTGCGCTGTTGGCCTCTGGGTGTCGAATTGTGGACAAAATCTGTCTTATTTCCAGATTTTCCAGCTCCCTGCGGAATTCCACGCTAGTAAAACAGCTACCATGATCTGACAATATGTTCTCCGGCTGCCCTAGTATAAGAATGACTCTTTCCTTCAGTCTTTTAAGTACCTGTTTCGTACTGGTTTTCTGAATTGGACATAGGACTACCATTTTAGAAAACACGTCTAGTGCTACTAGGATGTGTCTATTTCCCCTTCTGGCTCTAGGAAGAGGGCCGAAGTTGTCCAGTGCCAGAAGCTGACATGGCTTCTCTGGAAGGAGTGGTATGGGTTTTTGCCTCATTAAATACGAGTTAGGCTTTACTCGCTGGCAAATGTCACATGTCCTGATTGTATTTCTGACTGTATCTCTAAGTTTTGGCCAAATAAATGCTTCTTTCAACAGGGCAACAGACTTTCTACCCCCGGGTGACCAAAAGCTCTGTGTGCCAACCATACTAATCTTCTTTGCAATGCCGACGGAATAACAATTCTAGGTCGAGTATGACCTGCATCGTTCCATTTATGTAGCATCTGGTTAAACCATAGATATTCTGTCGATAGTGCCTCGGCTTCTACATACATCGGGGTTCCTCTGAAAAGCTTTCCCTAGAAGTAATTAATCATCAACCGTATCCAGGGATCTTCACGTTGAAAAACAGTGATGTTCCTTGAATCATCTAAGGTCTTCTGGTCTCTATCTTCTATGTCGATAGCTAGAGCTTCCTCTTCCTCAGCTGTCGGTTATCTGCTTAGCAAGTCAGGTATAATATTGTCCTTCCCCGGGCAATACTCGATTTCCACTTGAAATTGTTGTATATACAAGGACCACCTCGTCAATCATTGACTTGACAAGTCAGTTTTCAACAGAAATGTTAGGGCTTTATGGTCCGTTCTCAACACAATTCTGAACCCATAAATGACTTTTCGCCAATACTGCAAAGCATATAGTATTGCGAGTAATTCAATATCCGTGACCGTATAGTTCCTTTCATTAGATTTCAATCTTCTGCTTATGAATGTGATATATGTTTTCTCTTCTGGCCTGTCCACATTTTCCTGGTAAAGCATTGCCCCAATGCCTATGAGTGATGCGTCAGTCTGAATAATAAATTTCTGGGTGCAGTCTGGATATCCCAATTTAACATAATCTAAAAGCATCTGTTTATATTTCAGGAAGGCTTCCTCGCATTTTTCAGTCCATCGCCACCTTCCCCCTTTCTTCAATAAATCTTGGAGTGGTGCCACGGTCTCGGTGTATTTCGGGCAATGGCTCGAAAAGAATCCAATAACGCCTAAGTATTGCCTGACGTCTTCACCTTCGTTGGTCTAGGGAAATTTTTAATGACCTCCAATTTTCCCGGATTCGGCCTTACTCCTTGCGCATCTATTGCATGGCCTAGGAATTTAACTTCTCTTTGACCAAAGTTAGATTTCTTTAGATTGACATTAAAGTTAGCCTGACTTAGGTCATCTAATAACTTGCGTAGATCTCTGATATGTTCTTCCACTGTTTCTGATGTCAGCAGGATATCATCTACATAACTGATGGTTGTTGCTTTTACTTATTCAGACAGGTTTCGATCAAGCGCTCGTATCAACGCTGAACCCGTTGTTTTCAACACAAATGGAAGACGAAGAAATGAGTATGTATGCTGATCGAATAAGAAACCGGTTAATAAGCTTGTTTTCTCCTCCAGTGCAACATGGTGAAAGCTTGCCGTAATGTCAAGATTTGTGAATACAGTCTTTCCTTTGAATCTTCTGAGGATCTCCTTTATGGGTGGCACTTGGTCAAATTCCGGTATAACCTTGCAATTCGAATATCTCAAGGGCAGGCATATCCTTACACTTCCGTCCTGTTTAGGTACAACTACCAGTGGGCTAACATAAGGTGTGGCTGTCTTTACAATGACGCCCGCCTCCAGCATCTCCTGTATTGCTTCCTTGACTTTTAAATAATGCTTCTCGGCTACGTGGTAAGGCTTTTGTCTGAATGGCGTCCAGTCACTAACTTGGAACGCATATTGGAAATTCTTGATTCGGCCAGGTCTCGAATCGAAGACTCCTCTATGTTCAAACAACAGTTCCCTTAACATCTGCTTGTGTTCTGGACCAATTTTGGCTTCCTCTAATTTTTCTTCAAGACATTCTCCGAATTGTGGTTCGAGGTCCTTCTCAATGTCTGCGGCCAGTGTTGCCAACTCTCCCTCGATATCTTCTGTTGTCAATACTGCATCCCCAGTCATATCTCCGTATGTATGCCATACGTACTCTTCTGGTCTCGTTTCACTGTGTTTTAATTAGATCTCTAAATTCTCCTTTTCCTCACTCACGCGAAACATAACAATGTCTTGTGAGAGATCTATTATGACCTTGTATTCTCTTATGAAATCCGCGCCAACGATAATGTTAAAAGGTAGCTTAATCACAAGTAGAAAACTCTGTGAAAATATAGAGTTCCCTATCTGCAAATCTAAGAAGACTTGGTATTTTCATATCATTACTTTATCTGGTATCACGCTTTTTATCTTTACACTTGAAATTGGTATTTTCAATACGTGTATTTTACTTTGAATTTCATTATACAGCGCCTGGGTTATTAAGCATACAGTCGAGCCAGTGTCTAGAAGACTCCTTATCTTCATGCCTGCGATGTTTACAATTATAATGGGTAGTTCTCTTCTTACAGTGACCGGCCCTTCCTCTCGGTCTTCAATGAGTTCCTCAGGTTTAGCAATCCAGTTAACCACATTCACTGTATTCCACCCTGCATTTATCTCACCTTTATGGTCATTTAATTTTGGTGTTTTTTTCTATTACTCCTTTTCTTGTGGAGTTCTCCTGTCTGTTTTCGTGCTGTTGAAGTTCCAGACTCTTTGCTCCGTCATCATTCCTATAGATGTCGGGTGACCTATTTTTAATCGCTTCATCCCAATGCACTTGCGATTTCCTGTTGTCGTCTCCACGCTCCTCCATATACCTTAATGATGCGTGATAACGTTCTTCTGCTTCTTCGTCGAACCCACGACTCTGTTCTTGGGATCTCCAGTCTTGGTTATTCCCATCTCGGCCGTAATTTCTTCTGTTATCAGGCTGTTGATTCCTTGTATCGCGCTGATTCCTGGTTTTTCTTCCTCGGTGTCCACGGTTCGATCTTCCTCTATATGCTGGCCTCCAATTCTGGTTTTCCCTTTCTTCTCGTTGCCAGTCTGACTTCACAGTTTCTGTGCTGGTAGATTTATTTTTGGTCTGCACTCTAGTTGGTTCGGTTTGTGGACTAGTCATGTGGACTTGTTCCGTGTTCCGACTCTGCCTCATATGCTGCGTTGTGGTGAGATCGAGTTGTCTGAATACCGCCTCCATCTCAGTCGCTGTCTTGGCGTTTGCCGAGAATAATAGTCTTTGCACTTCATATAGTAATTGCTTGGCTATCGCTAGACAAAGGTCTAATTCTCTAGGTGCTTCGTCAAGCTCTCTGAAACGGCATAATTGTGCTATGAAAAATGCAGCAGACTTCGTTGGATTATTTGTACTATAACGTCTGGAGTACAAGTCCAATCTTAGATTCTGCATGGATATTTGAATCCCAGTACCTCTTGAAAAATGCCTGGTGGAACTCTTCTACTGTGTCAAAGGTGTAATGAAAACTTCTGAACAATAAGGCACATTCACCCTCAGTCAGTTTTTCGATAGCTCTTAATCTTCACTCTGGCGGTACCTTTGTGTCATTCAAATATTCGGAAACCTCTTTGGGTGTCATATTTGAGTTACTCCCAGAATACTTTCTCGGTTTCCCGTCATTAGCCGTTATAACAGTGACTATCTGATTTTGATCAGCATTTTCATGCGGTGTGGACATAGCAATAGGTATACCATGTGTGATATACGGGCTGTCAATTGGCATGGCTGTATTTCTCGGAGTGGACTGTACCTCTATATCTGCCCATCAATTTCTCCTATTTTCATCTATGTTTCCTTCATTAGATCTAGGATTTCGCAATATGGACTCCTCGTGTGCGATCATCCTGGTTTCTATTTGGCTGTGTCTATTTTCTGCGCTTTCTAAACGAGCTAATACTTCTTGTTCTATTTTCTTTAGACGATCGCGATTTTGCTCTGCCATAGAAAAGATTTTCTCCTTGTCATCTTTAAGGCTCTCCTTTATATGAGAAATTTCCCCCGATAAACCTCGTCTTACTTCGGCAAGCGTTTTCTCATTGACTTCATTTTTCAAGCCCTCTCGAACTTCCAACTCCTCTCGTAAACCTGTAACCTCTTTTTGGATGTGACCGTGCATATTGGAGATTTCGGTCCTTATTTTGGTAATTTCTCCCTGGTCCTCATCTTGCCTTTTGTGAACGACTGCTAGATCGTTCTGAGTTTGTTCTAACTCTTTTTGGACTTTTCCAACTTGCGTCTTCATATTCATAATTATTCCCTTATTTTCTTTAGCGGAAGTTTTTATTTCACTGATCTCCTTGCATTGGTCAAGGATATTCTGATCCTGCTTCTTTAATGCTTCATCTACTGCTTTTGCGTTGCCTGCCATACGTTTTTCCCATTTTTCTTCGCTATCTTCGAGCCTTTGATCAACGGTCTGAATGAACGTATTAAACTGCTTTTCCTGCCACTTAGTGTTCGCTTCGTTTTGATTCTGAATATCTTTAAGCTCTACGGATATATCGTTTAATCTAACGTTGACCTCACGTTGCGAGTCTCTGCACACTTGCAGATTCTTCTCGAGCTTTATTTCTATTGACTCAAAGCGTTTGTCATTAGTTGCTTCCATCTCTGAAACCACGCTAACAATCTTTTCAGTTACCTCTTGTTTAATAGATTCTTTAACATCATCAATTTTTTATTGACCTCTAATAAATTTGAATCTAACTGAGTGTTTACCGTAGCCAACATCTGGCTCACCTCGGTTTGATTAGTCTCTAACTGAGTATTTACCGTAGCCAATCTACCCGTTATTTCATCTTGAAATGCCTTGGCATCTTCCCTACTCTTAGCATGAGTAGTATCAAAATGTTCCTTCAACTCTGCGATATATTTCAGTACTCCCTCAGTACCAGCCATCCTGTATTTCTTATGTTTGAGATAAAGGTGGGCTCGTGCTGTACATGTTGGTGCGTTATATTGGGAAAAGAATTCCGATGTCGCAAAAACAACAACATTCATTTTAGCACAGTGCTGTGAACACTTATGGAATGGGTTTAGACCCGCGTACCCGTCTGTACATTCACTCGTCTGACAACAATGTCTAATGCCTGAGTACAACCTAAAAAGACTCACAATCACTCAAACACAGTTTGAGAAAAATATACTATTATGGTTTTCCCCCATGGAAACCATACTATTATTATGGGGTTTTCTGAATTCCATAAGCCATCACGTTCTCTGGGCGCCATGATAATTGGAAGTAGGCTGTCCCATTGCAATACATCGGCCAAGCACTGACTTGTTAGCCAAAAAGTCCAGGGAGTGGTTTTTACTGACGAATGCCCCGCTTTGGGCCATTCCGAGACAATTGGAAAGGTGGGTGCTTACCATGTGCCTATGGTGACCTGTGTTTACAACTGGCCCCATGTAACAGCGACATGATAAAATTAAGAGACGAATATTACATTTACATTTAAGCATGTCTCAAGGAGGATTATCAACATTTATTTCGAACGTGTAGGCTTATCAACTATGGGACGCGGCCTTTCCTAATATACCCTAGCTTTTCTACTATTTTTGTCTCTACCATTTAATAGTTTGTCCGACTTTTAGTAGTACCTGTGACTCAATCCTAGTAAAATAACATATCCTCCTTGTACCCGTGCGTTATCATGTGGAACATGTGTTCGTATCCCAGCTAGTTCACGGTCTTTCGAGGCATGGGGCGTTCAACCCACTATACGAGAACATATTTAGGATTTGAGTCTGTCAGGTAACTACTCTACTTGAAAGAAACCACATATTCCTAAATATCACATTTAATGGTACTAATTCATGGCAAAACACAACACAAAACACAAAAATATTTTACAATTACATCCCACAACAAAAATCAGAATTACATGTGAGTCTCTTCTCATACAGTTCGGTGCTCCACTACACCCATATCTATCCTAGATATCCTATCCTTGATGCTCTTTGACATTTGCGAGTGTCCATAGTGTTCTTCACGTGGCACAATTCAACACAAATTTGCATATCACAACACAACAAACACAAATTACATTTAAATAACATTAAATATGCAATTATTAAATATTTATCCGTTTTGACACGGAACATTTACTTTAAATGACATTGATTCATTAGCTTATGCCTGGCTTAGCATGTGTTGCCTTTCCGCGCGTATCGTATTCTTTTCCCATAAGTTTCAAACGCTGAAGTACAAAATACACATAGTTACAGATATTTTATAGCTTCACCATGCAACACTCTTCTGGGTCTGGTCATATCATTATCGTTACAAACGTGTCATATCATTAAATTACGCCACCCGTATGAATAATTTAGCATGAACTGGGTAATTATTCTTTACAAAAATGCATCTATTTATTTGGTGCAGTTGATTTGTCCTCGGACAATAACTTGGCCAAATCTTATCCAATTACTGCATTCCAACATTCCATATGTATGGAAACGTCCATATAATTCAATTGATACCATCATATCAAGCACAACTTCATTACTTTTCGAAATATCGAGATCCTTCAGTGTCCCACTACAATCTTAAAATAAAAGGATCCGGTCTATTGACTCCCTTTAGCGTGAACAAGAGATTCGTCACGGACCGTCCTCGGCAAGCTGGCTGCCGGGTTTGTGGATTCTACCTGCTACCCTGGCCGACTTCCTGCAATGGCCATGTGCTCACTCAATGGTGCAGCACCGCTAGGGGTGCATGATTGGATTGTGTCATTACGAATTGAGTCGATGTAATTATTTAATACCTACACTTAGAGTATTTAATGGGTTCATATCGGCTCCTAATTAGTATTCAAAGCAAGGGATGGATCACAAAATAGCTTCGCCGTTCTATGGACGTAATCAGTGGCTTTGCGTGCGTCCCAGCTGAGTTTCAAACTGTTATCTCACTGGACGGGCACGAATATAACTAGAGGAACTCCACGTTTCCTGCTTGAAGAATTTTTGTCTTACCTCTCAGGGCAGATCAATTACTATACTGGCCTACCTAGGGTGTCTAGTGGTTTTCCCTGGCAGCGAAGATTCTGCTAACAGTGGATACAGACAGACTCTGTCCCAACTCTCTTGCGAATACATATGTATGCTCTAAGGCGATACCATATCGTAGCTTCGAAGATTAGCCTACTAGATTCGTCAACGTGCGAACTATTCTCGGATAGTCCCTGCAATTTATTGACGTAAATCTCTTGATTCTACGTTACATGCTCGCTGATCGCAGCTAAAAACAACATTTCTTACAGATGACTCAATTCCTAAAGCACTCATGTCCTCCATACATTTACTTCTAAGCCAAAGTTTTACGTAGCTCCAAAACACATATTAATTTACTGGCATTTACTTTGACTATCTTAATGGCTCTCAAATACAACCATGTAGAATATAACATAATAAAACATTTATCTATCATTTCAATGACACTGAAAAACTCTCTTTATCTCGCTATTTTTCTATCTTTCTTACTTTTCACAATAACACAGTATTTTTACAATAGATATGACAAATTTTACACGTTCTATAGGCATGAATACGCCTATTTATATATTTATTATTGTTGCCGACCCCAGATTATATTATTATTATTAATAGTTAACGTTATCGTTACTTTCATCAACATCTTACGCCTAAATGGTCGTAAGCTTGTCATCCTCAAAGCCATATTTTTATAAAAATACGAGGGATGTGAACTCGCACACAAATGACTGTTAATTCTTAATATTTGAGGAAATGATGTGTTGTATGGTGAGCTATTAAATCACATCAACATATTGGAATGGTACTCACTTTCATTCTCGCTGGGTTAGTCCAACACGACAGCAGTTCGCTCACAATCATGCTTGCTTTAAGCCATCATTACACTTTCCATACGGCACATTGCATAAAATTTGCACATGGTAATTATATTTTGCACTAATGGCATTTTTCACTTTTTAAACAACACACATTCTTTTAACATATACACATAAATACTTTTAATGATCACTGTAACATAACTTTATACACAATTTTTCACACGGATCCTTGCTTGGATTTCCACTATTGCCTGACTTCAGAGATGCGATGCTGCTAAATCCTGACAACCGCGCCTGTCATCTTCGAAAGTCTATCTCGCGTGTGTGTGCTCATCTCCCGTCTCCTACAGGTTCTATCTTCTCTACTGCAAAGTTGCTCAAACATAGATCACAAATGCTTGTGATGCTTTCCAGGTTCCCGTAAAACTGTAGTGTTCATTACAATTGTATGTGCTATTTTAACTATTATAACACTCCCTGTGGATAGGTTCATTGTCTGTTAACATCATCCTAAAATATCTCTAGGCTGTACTGATTATTTATTCGCGTATACTGTTCGCTTATACGTCTGCTGTAGACTAATTATCATATAATGCAGAATTACTTTTATTAGGCTGCATGATGCACCTTTCATTATTCATTACTTATATACTGAACGTCGCTACTTATAAATATCGCGCACTTTCCTGCGTGATCGAACAGCATGTCGCTCCACGAGTGAGTCAAGAAGAACTGACCGTCTCCTTCAGCTTCTCCCATATAAATCTTTCTGACAAAAAGTAGTTCACAGGATTTCCAGCAGCGACCCTTTTCTTAAATAATGCGTTCTCTGACAAAATGAAATGTGATTCTTACTCGTCCATTCATGGAGGTTCCAAATTCACTTGCCTGCTCGCAATTGCTTCGTCCAATTAATTAGAATTAATTGCTTTCTTCCATGGCGTTGGGACGCTACCTCGGTTATTTCCCTGCTGCTACATGACAAATCCTAGCTCTGCCGCGGATTTGGTCTGTGCATAAGCTCCTTTTTAGATGCAGGCTTTAATTTAGGTGTGCGGACACTCCTAAATTACCTTTCCTAGAATATATGCACCTGGATGTAAGTTTCATCTCAATTCATTGCTACATTTGGCCGTAATTAATTAATTTCTGTTGGTGACCATCCCCACCCTGCTTCTCTTCCTTGTGAGACTGGGGATCCCATAGCCATCAATCTCTACTCGCTCCCCCAGTGCCACCGATAAGTAGTTCGCTGGCGTCAACTCGTAACCCCCCTTTGCTAGCTGCGATTAGTCAACTGTCAAGTTGGCCCGTTTTCTTCAGCTCTTAGTAGCTTATACGTATACTGGCTTGTATTTTCTAAAATATTCCAACTTTAATGCTATAATATTCTCGTTCTGGACGTGAAATCATGCTGTTATAATTATATACAGCTATAACTCATTGCTCCTTGGGTTCACTCTGGCTGTTCGCCCTCAGATATCAATGGTCCGATTCTCAGACGAATCATGGGCCTGGTCTTTCTTTTATACCGAACACGGTTCGATGCTAGTCAGCAGTGTCCAATTGGGCACACTACTTTTCTTTCTTTAAGGCGTTTATTACATCAGCACCTACAAATTGTACCTCATTCAGGTCACTGGAATTTATATTTGTTTTTATTCTTAAAAAAAACTATTTTCATCTGCTCTGAATAAAAATGCAATAAAAGTACTTAAGGTACAGTTTATGTTAGTGATTGAGGTATATTTTGTAGGTGCAGATAAAATACACACTTAAACAAGTAGTTCCGTGAAGAACTATTCAGCCTATTTTCATATATCCTACTTGTTATTTGCCACTATCAACATACAAAATTTTAGTTTGATTGCTGTAATAGATTCGTAGATATTGAGAACCGACTAAATATTTCGGATGGTCGTATGATGGACTTTATTTATGTAGGTCCTAGAGTTATGTACTGTAACATGAAGATTATTGTGTACGTGTAGCATTCAAACTTCAATCACATGATTAGGACACAAGAAGTAACAACGAGATTTTAAAATTTCGCACAGCTGCCATCTTTTGGTTATGGAAACAATTGAAAAAAATAGATGCCAGTGGATTAATATTTGTATAAGGATTTACTGTACCAAGTTTCACTGCACTCGGACGGTTAAATTACGAGAAACGTCCATGTGAATATTTATAATTCGCGTCGCCGCCATGTTGGATTTGTGATCACCAGGTTATTGAAAGTCCTATAGGTGAACTTATGTTCATAGCCCCTATGAACATAAAAATATTCAGTTTGATTGCTATAATAGATTCGTAGATATTCAGAGCCATCTAAATATTTCGGATGGCCGCCATGTTGGATTGTTAAATGTATAGGCCATAGAGTTATGCACCATTAAAGGAAAATTGTTGCGTAGGTTCATTATTCAAACTTTCACTTCGATCGCATGATTACGACACAAGAAATAAAAACTTAATTTTAAAATTCGCACAGCCGCCATCTTGAGGTTATGTAAACAATTGAAATAAATTAGATGCCAGTGCATTAAAATGTGTATAAACATTTCCTGTACCAAGTTTCATTGCGTTTGGACCATTAAATCGCGAGAAAGGTCTATTTGAATTTTCAAATTCGCTTGGCCGCCATGCTCGTTTTGTAGTTAACAGGTTTTTTGAAAATGTTATAGATGAACTTCCAATAGGGACCTTTGTCTCCGTACAAAATTTCAGGGTGGTAACGGTAATAGTTTCAGAGATATAGAATGCCGGTGAAATATTTCGCACAGCCGCCATCTTGTGGTTATGTAAACAATTGAACGAAGTAAGATGTGTTGCATTACAATGTGTATAAACATATACTGTACCAAGTTTTATTGCGTTTGGTTGGTTAAATCGCTAGAAACGCCTTTAAACGTCGCAAATTTGCTTGGCCGCCATGTTGGTTTTGTAGTTACCAGTTTTTCGAGAAACACATAGGTGAACTTCTAGTAGTTCCCTTTATCACCGCAAAAAAATCCAGGTTGATATCGGTAATAGTTTCGGAGATATTGAATGCTGGTGTAATATTTCGCACAGCCGCCATGTTGGATTGGTGAGCCGTAACAAAATTTGAAGGGCACGGTCGTGGTCGCCCAGAACAGTGCTATGAACTTACCGAGTTTGATTGAAATCGCTCCAGCCGTTTAGAATTTATTGGGGGGGGGGGTGCACACACACACCTCACACACACACACACACGCACACACACACACGGACAAAAGGTGATCTCATAAGCCTATTTTTCAAAATTGAAAATCGGCTAAAAATGAAAAGAAGGATATCTTATATATAAAAGTGAAAGTCTGTATGTATGTATGTGGGTGGGTGGGTCTGTTCCGTATAAAAATCTACACCGTTCCACCAATCTCAACCAAATTTTGCATACACATAGTTTAGGACCCAGAAGGAACCGCTGGCTACATGAATTTTCGATAGTCTTTCTCATTCTTCTGATTTCGGCCCTTTTCCACTCAAGCACAGGCTAATCAAATCATAAAATATACTCATGAAGGAATGGCAAGGCAGATCATTTCCATGGCAACATAGCTCAAGTCGAGACACGGCCGACTGGATGCCAATTACGCTCTGCACTACCGGTATAGAAAATGAGGATCTTTACTTGAAATCCCGTTAGTTACTCAACTGCTCACACAGCACTGTCAACCGAGTTTAGCATAACAAAAACTTGACACTATCTACTATATATTTGTCAAATACCACTCAGTCATTCATTCATCACGAAATCTCAGAAACCACCGAACGGATTGGAATGAAAAATGGTATGCAGCTTCCTCAAGGGCCTCAAATGCCCACTAAAAGAGTATTTTGGGATATTCAGGTTTTAAAGGGGTGTTAAGGGGTAGACGTGCATTTCATTCAATAGCAATATCTCCCGATTGGTTTCATTGGGGATGTGATTCTCGGCATATAAACTCATCATTAAAAATAAGAAGACACGTGTCTGAGAGTTTTTCGACGTGGTGTATAATATGAGGTGAAAGGGGTGAAAAGTGGGGATTGAAAGATTCCTAACGGAGCGTGTATCTCTTAAACGACAAGCCGAGGAGTTTGAAACTCAGCGGGAAAAAATCAACATAAAAAAGAAGTAAATATGTGTTTGACCGTTTTTTCATAAATCCAATTTAAGGGGCCCATGGGGAGGGGTGAAAATCTGGGGGTGGGGGGGGGGGGGGGAAACAGGAACGAAAGTGTCCTAACTGACTGACTGACTGACTCATCAAACTCAGGGGGAAAAACTGCTTTAAAGTAAGTAAATAGCTGCTCGACAGTTTTTTCATAAATCAAATTTAAGGGGTTCATGGGGAGGGGTGAAATTCTGAAAAAAGAAAATGTCCTGACTCACTCACTCACTCACTCACTCAACATCGCCCAGTCAAAATTATTGAAGTTAGAAACATGACAGTTTGGGGATATGTTCATTGTTTGTCAAAACCGTCTACTAAGGGAGGATTTTCGGGTATTCAGGTTCTAAAGGGGTCTTAAGGGGGTTAAACCTGCATTTCATTGAATAACAATATCTCCCGATTGGTTTCATTGGGGGATGTGATACACGGCATATAAACTTATAATTAAAAAATAAGAAGACACGTGTCTGAGGGTTTTTCGATATGGTGTATATTATGAGGTGAAAGGGGTGAAAGGTGGGGGTTTAAGGATTCCTAACGGAGCGTGTATCTCTTTAACGACATAGGCGAGGAGTTTGAAACTCAGCGGAAAAAAATCAGCTTAAAAAATAAGTAAACAGGTGTTCGACCAATTTTTTTCCTCATAAATCCAATTTAAGGGGCCCATGGGGAGGGGTGAAATCCTGGGGAAAAACAGGAAAGAAAGTGTCCTAACCGATTGACTCACTCACTCTTCGAACTCAGGGGAAAAAACTGCTTAAAATAAGTAAATATGTGTTCGACAGTTTTTTTTTTGATAAATCAAATTTAAGGGGTTCATCAGGAGGGGTGAAATTCTGAAGAAAAAAAATGAAAGGAAATGTCCTGACTCACTCACTCACTCATCATCGCCCAGCCAAAAATATTGAAGATGGAAACATGGCATTTTGGGGATATGTTCGTTGTATGTCAAAACCGTACACTAAGGGAGGATTTTTGGATATTCAGGTTCTAAAGGGGTCTTAAGGGGGTTAAATCTGCATTTCATTGAATAACAATATCTCACGAGTGGTTTAATTTGTGAATGTGATACTCAGCATATAAACTAATCATTAAAATAAGCGTACATATGTCTAAGGGTTTTTCGATGTGGTGTATTATTATGAGGTGAAAGGGGTGAAAAGTGGGAGTTGAAGGTTTCCTAACGGAATGTGTAGGCCAATCTCTTAAACGACATAGGCGAGAAATTTGAAACTCAGAAAAAAAATCAGCTTAAAAATAAGTAAATCGGTGTTCGACCATTTTTTCTTAAATTAATTTAAGGCGCTAATGGGGTGGGGTGAAATTCTGAGGGGAAAAAGGAGAGAAAGCGTCCTAACTGACTGACTAACTCACTCACTCATCAAACTCAGGGGGAAAAGACAGCTTAAAAATAAGTTAATAGGTGTTCAAGCGTTTTCTCATTAATCCAATTTAAGGGGCCCATGGGGAGGGGGTGAAATTTTGGTAAAAACAATTGAAAGAAAATGTCCTGTCTGACTCACTCACTCATCACGCCCAGCGAAAACTATTAAAGTTGGAAACATGAAATTTTGGGAATATGTTCGCTGTATGTCGAAAACGTCAACTTAGGAATGATTTTTGTTTATTCGGGTTTTAAAGAGGTGTTAAGGGGTTAAATGTGCATTTCATTGATTAACGATATCTCATGAGTTGTTTCTTTGGGGATGTGATATTCGGTATATAAACTAATAATTAGAAATAATTAGACATACGTCTAAGGTTTTATCGATGTTGTGTATATTATGAGTGAAAGGGGTGAAAATTGGGGGTTGAGGGATTCTTAACGGAGCGTGTATCTCTTAAACGACTTAGGCGAGAAGTTTGATATTCGGCGTGAAAAAACAGCTTAAAATATAAGTAAATACGTGTTCGACCATTTTTTCATAAATCCAATTTAAGGGGCCCTTGGAGAGGGGTGAAATTCTGGAGGAAAAAAACAGGAAAGAAAGTGTCCTAACTCACTCACTCATCAAACTCAGGGGGGAAGAATAGCTCAAAAATAAGTAAATATGTGTTCGGCCGTTTTTTTTTTCATAAATCCAATTTAAGGGGTTCATGAGAGGGGTGAAATTCTGAAAAGTAAATGAAAGAAAATGTCCTGACTTACTCACTCATCATCGCCCAGCCAAAATTATTGAAGTTAGAAACATGGCATTTAGGGGCTATGTTCGTTGTATGTCGAAAACGTCCACTAAGGAAGGTTTTTTGGATATTCAGGTTCTAAAGGGGTGTTAAGGGGGTAGACTTGCATTTAATTGAATAACAATATCTCCCGATTGGTTTCCTTGGGGATGGGATAGTCGGCATATAAACTCATCATTACGAATAAGAAGACACATGTCTGAGGGTTTTTAGACGTGGTGTATATTATGAGGTGTATGTGTGAAAAGTGGGGGTTGAAGGATTCTTAACGGAGCATGTACTGCATCACTTATTCAACATAGGCGATAGGTTTAAAATTCAGCGGTAAAAGCAGCTTAAAAAATAAGTAAATAGGTGTTCGACCGTTTCTTCATAAATCCAATTTAAGGGGCCCATGGGGAGGGGTGAAATTCTGGAGAGAAAAAAACAGGAAAGAAAGTGTCCTAACTGATTGACTCACTTACTCACGCATCAAACTCAGGGAGGAAAACAGCTTTAAATAAGTAAATAGGTGTTCGACCGTTTTTCTTTTCATAAATACTATTTAAGGGGTTCATGGGGAGGGGTGAAATTATCAAAAATAAATGAAAGAAAATGTCCTGACTGACTCACTCACTTATCATCGCCCAGCCAAAATTATTGAAGTTAAAAACATGAAATTTTGGGGATATGTTCGTTGTATGTCGAAAACGTCCACTAAGGAAAGAGTTTTGGATATTCAGGTTCTAAAGAGGTGTTAAGGGGGGTAAACCTGCATTTCATTGAATAACAATATCTCACGAGTGGTTTCATTTGGGGATGTGATACTCGGCATATATACTAATCATTAAAAATAAGCATACATATGTCTAATGGTTTCTTGATGTGGTGTATATTATGAGGTGAAAGGGATGAAAAGTGGGGGTTGAAAGATTCCTAACGGGGGGTGTATCTCTTAAACGACATAGGCGAGGAGTTTGAAACTCGGAGGAAATCAATCCGCTTAAACATAAATATATAAATAATTAAAATAAATAGGTGTTCGACCGTTTTTTCATAAATGCAATTTAAGGGGCCTATGCGGAGGGGTGAAATTCTGGAAGAAAAACGTCCACTAAGGAGGAATTTTTGGATGTTCACTCTCATCGACCAACCAAAACTATTAAAGTTAGAAGAATGATATTTTGGGGATATATTTGTTGTGTGTCGAAAACGCCTACTAAGGAGGGATTTTTGGATATTCAGGTTCTAAAGGGGTGTTAACGGGGTAAAACCTGCATTTCATTGAATAACAATATGACACGGCTATGACGCGAGCGAAGCGAAGCTAAAATTGAGATGGTGTGTGTCTGTGTATTACTCAATCACGCAAGTACCACTGGTCCGATTTACATGAATTTTACATGGAAGTAGCTGATTTACCTGGTTAACATATAGGCTACTTTTGATTTCAATACGTTGTACTATTTAAAGATGGCGACCATTTGAGTGACGTCACTATACCCTTTGGTTTCATACTTTCATATTTCCATTTCAAATAAAAAGAGAACGCTAAGAAATAGCAAACTTTTGATGGCATATACGAGGTTTAAAATTACATTTTCTATCCGAAAGGTATCTCCAACGGTTAGCGAGTAAAACCTAAATTTATGGTATAAAATACGGTCAACGGCGAGCGGTGTAGTTGGACAAAATGTTCCATCCTTAATCTCTCTCTGCGCAGCACCTCGCCTATCCCCTGTTTTAACTGTCACCTTCACATTTTAATTCATTTATGTTGCGTAGCGAAGCACGGGTACTTCAGCTAGTTTCTTATAAACGTGGGATATACAGGGTGTAACAAAAATTTACGGCACACTTTCCTCACACGTAGACGAAGAAATTATGTTATCTGAACATGGGTCCGGAAACGCTTTGTTTCCATGTTACACCCCATTGTCTCCAACTCATTAAGCATGGGAAACATGCACTCTTGGGTACGTCTGGTTACATTGTCATTATCGTAGGTGCTCCGCCAGTGGTTTGTTTTACATGGTCCTGTTGCCATGCGAATTAGCAGATGTGCCTTTAGCTGTGCGGCAAAACATGTACTTCATGCACGATGGAGCAACTCCTAGTTTTAGTGTTAATGACCGTCGGCTTCTAAATAATTGATTTGGTGACAGATGGATAGGTAGAGGTGAATTTGAATTTGAATTTATTGTTTCTCTTATACAGGCCACTGAGGCTACAAATCCTCTTTATGCAGCTCTCTTCATTCAGAGGGCGGTTAAATACAATAGAATAAATGAAGAAAGAAAAAAGCTTAACCTAAACATACAGTTGACAATAGAAGTTCTTGTTATTACATCCGTTCACCTTGAACATGATAATTGTATAGCTGATAGATTACAATGAAGGGAGTGTTTTATCGCTCTGATAGGAAGTCCTGAATACTGGTGCAATTTATATTTATTCCAGAGAATACTTGCTGAAATACGGAATGAACCTTTGCATTTTCCGGTTCTGTGATGAGGTATCTGGAGCATTTGCGCAGTGTGTCTATTCGCACGGTTATGCACTGATTGCATGGGGGTTAGTGTGCAGTAAATATAAGACGGGATTTTGAATTATTTTTTATCACAGTCAGAGCCATGGCATGCTGTCTTCGTTCCTTTAACTTTAGCCATCCAATCTGGACGTAAAATGGAGTTATATGAGACTCTCTTGGTACATTGAAAACAAACCACAAGCAAGCATTTTGCATTCTTTGCAATTTTGAATTGAGGACCTCTCCCATATCATTGTAAGTTATAGATCCATAGTCAAATATTGGTAATATCAACCTCTGTATCAGTATCCTTCGTACATTTTGAGGCAAATAGAAGCAAGTTCGCCTAATTTGATATAATGACGATGCAACCCTTTTCAGAATCATGTTTGCGTGATCCTGCCACGATAATCGAGAGTCAAAAATAACTCCCAGATTTCTTACTGCTGACTGGTACGGAACTGTTTGGAATGCAATCTGTAAAGGTGGTACTGGGCCAGGTAGGGAACTGAGTAATTTGGTATAGCCGATGATGATCGGTTGCGTTTTTTCGAAGATAAGTATTAGATTATGATCGAGTGCGTACTGAGATAGAATTGAACGTCACTGTTAATTAGGGCTACGTTCAAATGAATGGATTTCAAATCCGTGTGTAGATATAGCTGTAGGTCATCTGCGTACATATGATGTTGACAGAATTTAAGGACAGATGGAAGGTCATTTATATACACGGAGTACAGGAGTGGACCAAGGACCGAACCCTGCGGCACACCTGTTGTTACTTCACACCATTCTGAAACATTGTCATCTGCTAGGACTACTCTCTGACATCTGACTGTTAGGTAAGACCTAAACCAGTTCGTTACTGACTTTGAAAGGCCTAGATTTCTTAATTTAACTAGTAGGAACTCATGGTGAACTCTGTCAAAAGGTTTGCTGAAATCGAATAGAAATAATATAATTATTTCCTTCCGGTCCATTACTAGACGAATGTCGTCTGTGACTTTGATAAGGGCTGTCAGAGTACTATGTTTTGATTTATATCCAGATTGGTTCGGGTTTAGGATATTGTTAGAATTTATATATTCATAAAACTGATCAAAAACAATCCGTTCTATCGCTCTCCCAATTGCAGACAATATACTTATTGGTCTAAAGTCACTACAGTTTAAGGCGTTCGTGAATTTTGGTATTGCTTTGATGTTGACATTTTTCCATTGAATCGTATAAATACCCATTTGCAGGCTATAGTTAAATATATGCAATAAAACTGGCATGAGGAGGTCCATATTCCTTTTCAATAGCGTAATAGATATATGATCGTGTCCTATGGCTTTTGAAGTTATCCTAAATATGGCTAAATGAATGTCCTCTGGATATATATAGCCAAAATGAAATTCTTCCCGTCGGTCAGTAAATTTTTCCCTGTAGTTAGCAACAGTTGACAAAACTCTATTGCTGTCTACAACAGTTGATACGTTTAAATAATGCTTATTAAGCTCATCAGCGCTCATTGTTGGGTTATTACTTTTGTGTCTGGATTTTCCAACACCGAGAGTTCTTACAGCTCTCCACAAAGCCGAAGAGTTTTTAGCTGAATTAATTAGCGAATAAGTGTAACGTATCTTTGTATTACGAATAACGTGCTGGGTTCTGTTGCGTAAGCTTTTGTATTCTAGAATGTCCTCGGGTTTCTGTGTTCTGTTGCACTTCTTTCTGGCTCTATTTCGAGATTTTATTAGATCTTTTATTTCTGTGTTGGTCCAGGCAGCTGGTGCGTGCCTCACGTTAGCTGAGCGCACTGGGGCATGGCGATCATATAAATCAATTAAAAATGTATTGAAAGTTTCGACCTTCTCATCTATAGTTTGCTGCTCGAGAACAGTGTGCCATGGAACTGAGATGGCATCAGCCTTAAACCTTTCATAATTAAACCAGTTGAAGTCTCGAAAAGTTCGAATACTGGGCTTATATTTTGGAGTTGACAGGGTATATACTGCGTATAAGAGATAATGTGCTGAGATGCCAGAAGCAGCTGTTTGGCCAAACTCAATCACGTGCTCATTGCACTTGGATGCTATTAGATCCAGAGTAGAAGAGGAGGTTGCAGTGTAATGTGTATCTTGATACGGGAGCCACGACAGAATGCAAGTATTTAGAGTTTCTACTATATTTTTCGTTTCAAATGTAGCCGACCCAAAATGGGCATTGTAATCACCGGCTAATATTACATATTAATAACTAAAAATGTGTGAAAGCATGCCATTTAATATTAGTTCCATGAAACCGACTTTGAGTGCTCTTTAAACACAAATAAATAGTACTTTAGTATCTTTCAGGCAAATCTCTACGAAGAGGTACTCAGGTTTGAAATTCTCATTATTTGGGGATTTGCAGATAACCCGGCACTTAATGTGCTGTCGAACATACACTGCTACTCCACCCCCTTCTCTACGTTGTCTGTCATTGCGGTAGATATTATATCCTGGCAAGGTTACAGATGAATCAGTAATGGACTTATTGAACCATGTTTCACTGACAGCCATTATATCAATACCGGAGTTAAATGTGTATTCAAATTCTGTGAGATGTTCTGCGTGTTCAGGTGCGTTACTTTAAAATCATTGGGTAATCTATCAGCTATATCACAAAGATAGGCATGCGTATCATACTCATTAGTACTAATATCCATGCAAAAGATAATTGAAAGTTATTGTAAAATTGTTAAACAAGAAATATCAAAAATTACAAAATCTAAGACTTAAGCTATTTTCTAAATATTAATCAATAATATCGGCTTGTATTTTGGCTAGACACTGTAGTTACGTTCCACCAGTAACCATATTACATGTTTGTGCTTACACTTGTAACTTTGATCAGTTGAGCCCCCTCACACTGGCACGTATGAGGGTCCTTTACGTACGAGGAGCGGGAAACTTTTTTTTTTTTTTTTTTTCAAAAAGTCCAATTCTCGGAGTGTTTTCACGCGATGCCTCGTGTCATCAATGCGGATCAGAACAACGCCATCTGCAGTTCAGACACCGTGTAACCCAAAGTGGCTTACTGCTTGTTTTACAATATCAGTCCGGGTTTTCGTCAGATCTTCCCTTACAGTTATGCCGGTATTCCTTAAGAATTTCTTCGACCTGAAGAGTGCTGCTCGATCTGCATAAGACACGAACCGCACTATTATTGGCCGCTTCTTTTCAGCATCCCGGAATCCTACACGATGAGATCGGCCTATTCTTTGGGGATCGATTGTCACATTCAACTTGGCAGCAACATCCATTACACACCTGTTGGTGTCCTCGCCTGGAGTTTCTGGAATACCAAAAATTCTCAAGTTATTTCGACGCTGGCACTGCTCCAGTTCATCAGTGCGGTCATTCAGTTGCAGCTCAAGTTGATTTATAGTGTCGTCTCGCCTGGTAAGTTCCTGTCTGAGTTCATTGATGACCTGGGTGTTAAAATCTATTGTTTCTTTTAGTTTATCAATCACCTTATTAGCAACTCGATCCATGAGCTCCTCGATTAGGTTCGTATTACTCAGCAGGCTTGAAATGTCCGCTGAGTCTCGGCGCACATCCTGCGTAGCTTAGTTGTGGACCGCTGAAGAAAAAGTAGTGCCACTGTCCTTCCAGTTTCTTTTTGAGCCGTCAGCTTCGCTAGCATTGCGACAACCACCAACCTGACTGCGATCCACGGTCTTCAATTGTTCTCCCGAGCTGCTACCTGATCCGTTCCTCTCTAGGGCGCTAGGGTCGTCTGCTTTCACTTGCTTGCGCTGTCCACCCTTCGTTTGTTCACGAACTCCGCGCTCCCCACTGCGGTCAACTGCCTTCTTTTGTTTGTCTTTGCCCGTCATTTTGTAGTTTTCAGCTCTAACCTCTCACACACTTAAATACTTGTTTATCAAAATAACAGCAATATTTCAACTTACTGCGTTTATCACCGAACGTTCTGCTGTTGATTTACTTCTCACTGATCACTCTTGCAATGCACTGCTTCTACTTTGTCACCTTCTAAAAGCAATTGTGGCTAGGAACTATCACTCACGTTTATACCGCCATATGGCCTCCACACTCTCCGGACCTAAAACCACAAGACTTTTATTTGTGAGGGCATTTGAAAGCTCTTGTGTATCGAACCCCAGGACAAGATGTTCTGAATTTCCATACCCGTATTATGAAATGCTGCGAAACCAGTACTCCAGGGATACATCGGCGCATCCGAGATTCACTACAACGGCGGGTAGATGCTTGTATCAATGCGCACGGATGTCATATTGAACATCTCCTGTGAGAAAGAGTTACATGTGTTATGCTGGTACGTTCTGTTCTTGTGTGTTTCCCATGATTAATGAGTTGGAAACAATGAGGTATAACATGGAAACAACGTGTTTCCGGACCCATGTTCATATACCGTAATTTCTTCGTCTACGTGTGAGGAATGTGTCCTGGACTTTGTGCCGTATATTTTTGTTACATCCTGTATAAGTGAAACGATGATGCACGGTAAAAAAAATTGCAAATTTTGAAAATTTTCTAAGAAACTCTTATCATAAAAATTTAGACTCTATAAAAGTTGCTTTAGATTGCCACAAGAATGCCATTGCTGTGATATGAGTATCATTTGTCAACAATATTTGTAGTATGTTCAACAGTGGAATGGATATTGACATTTTACTCCTCTCTTAAGCAGGATCTCCCCTCTTAATGTCGTTACCATAAAAGTAACTATTGTTAGTAACAGTGTTACAAGTAACCGAGATTTTCAATATAGTTTATCCTAAAGCTCTCAATGGATATCAAAACTCACTGAACTCACCTTCATCGAAGTATTGTATGCCAGTATCTCGGAGAATCAACTTCTTAAGACGTGGCATATTCTTGATTAGAACTGTAATTCTATACTTCCTGCCGGTGACATTCAACAGCAGTAAACTAGTGTTCTGTAAAGTCTCGGTTCCTCCAGCATGAGAGTAATCACCACGTATTGATATACCCTTGGAACCACTTCAATTTCATCCCGTAGAATGGCGAGCGGAAGTTCCAAAAGCTGTTCCCGTGTATCTAGGGTTTGATGTCGAACATCTGCAGTTGGAATATGTCTTTCAGCATACTGATGTAGCAGGTCCTGGAGAAAATTCAACAACAATAATAATAATATGGGTAGAATGGATTGGAACGAAATGGAATGCAATGCATTCCACTAATCGGTGGAGGGTCCATTCGGATTATTTTTGGAATATATTGTCGATTTATTGATAATAAACAGTATATTGTACATACATGATTGCAAAGTAATTTACACAGAAATATATATCAAAAGAAATATTCGTATTATTAGTATCCCTCCCTATATTATTCTGCTAAGGTCCCATTCCAGTTTTGTACCGAAAATAAGGTCCCATTAACACCAACCTACACATATGGGGTACCTACAGGTTCAGCATAACCCAATGCGTAAGCGAAACGCACTCACTTACTCTTTAAATGCCTCACAATTAAATAAATACCTTAAAACATGTATATTTACAATGAAATAATGAAAGACTGCAACACGATAGCCATGGTAACAGAATCTCACAGGTCCATCTATTTCTGTCAGACGCAATGCAATTCCAATTATTACATCACTGTGAAAGTTTCCAGCCGGTTATCACTGAACCAAATTAAGCGGTAAAATTCATCAATACTTCCAGTATAATGCGCTTAAGGGGGTCAAGGGGCACTCTAGAATTTTTTCACGCAATTTTCACGTGTGAGTGTGGTACGAAAGGTCTTTTTCACCCGACTATAAAGGGTCTCCGAAAACCACATTTAAAGGCCCTTAAATTAACAGTGTCTGTGATATTCCCAGAAAACTAACTTCGCTCTGATATATCTATGAAGTAATGACAAACTCCTAACCACTGCACCAGTAACTGAATTGATAAAGTGTGATTATTCATACCAAGGATAAATCAGTCATAACATTCATGATTGAGATTTTGCTAAGTGTACTCTTTACAACTAGAATTTTCGCGGGCGAAGCCGCGACGGGCAATGCTAGTTATTATTACATTGTGAATTTTATTTTTATTTTGTTGTTGTTTGTAGGTTTTGGATATGAACCTAGTACCGACAATTCCTGGTCCCACAAAGCCATCAGATATGGCTTATCTGTGGGATCAAGATTTAAAATATTACTCAAATATTTAACCCAATAGAACTTTACTCATGAAAACCGTGTCAAGCAATTGATTTATTCGTCTTGTTAGAATTGTTATTTTACTTATTTTATTAAGTCTGATATCACCTAACTTAGTCCACTGATTTTCTGATGATTTTCATTTTGTGTTTTGCTTCTTTTATTAAAGATTTCTTGATGTTGAAGGTAGTGAATTGAGTATGGTACTGAAACTTTCAATTCTTGTTTACCATACGAATTAATGTAGAGGGGAACAGCGTACAGGCCATATTCTTTTAGTCTGGTTTCCTTACGTTTTTATGTCCGTACTCTGTATCTACCATCTCTATAATATGTTAGACGTACCGTACTGTACTCGTAAATAAGTCTTCAATAGGCAGGAATTACCTTTTACTGTATAAGTGACTAATTTTAAAAATTATTTTGTACATCTCTTAGCATTTTAATAAACTTCCTAGCCGACAGCTGTGGCTACGCTGGATAAAGCGCAGCGTTAGATCATGGGGCCATGCTCTCTGCTGACTCGGTAGACGCGTGGGTTCGAGCCCCACCGTCGGCCGTCCTTGAAATGGTTTTCCGTGGTTTCCCATTTTCAACTCCAGACAAATGCTGGGACGGTACCTTCTGACAGGCCACGGCCGCTTTCTTCCACTTCCTAGCCCAGTTTCATTCATCTTCGTCCAATCCATCTCTCATCCCGACGCGCAGGTCGCCCACGGGTGTCGACTAGAAAGACCTGCACTCGGCCTCTCAGGAGGCCACACGACAAAATAAAACTTCCTGTTGCCCCAGCCGAGCTACAATGCCATTATCTAAATACTGATTCCACAAGTGCTGAGTAGGTCATTAAATGAAAAATTGGAGGGGTGCAATAAGCAGGAGTATGAAAGAGAATAAAGTCTTTCTCAGGTTCTTCTACAGTTCCACAATATGATCGTCCAATTTAAAATGAACATCCATTGAGACTACTACATACTTATAGTTATTCACACATTGAATCATCTGATCTCGACCACATTTTGCAACATACCTTCATGTGGGGAGCGTCCTTTGACCAAACTGCAAGGCCATCAGCCCAATAATTTGAAGATGGCGGCCGTTTATGTGTGCAAATCGATCCCCTCTATCAATTCAAACACAACGAAACAAAATCAAAGCACCTTTGGTACATAGGTAGCACTAGCAAGGGACAACTCAGTGTCATGTTGTATATCGGCACCATCATAACGAAAAATAAATGGCGCCGACCCAAATGTTCTGAGCTTAAATCAAATTACGACTAAGCTAATCATCCGATCTCTACCAAACTTTTCAACAATATACCTTAGTGTGGGAAGCGTCTTTTGTCCAAACTACAAGGTCATCAGAGTTTCAAGATGGCGCATGCATGAATCATCCAAGTATTATAGCCTGACCGTAACTTACGATTCAACAGAGCCTGGCCTCACCAAATCCGCATATCGTACATAGGGAAGTTTAAACTGTCCTCAAGGAGGTGACCGGTATGATATTAGCATTTTTAAAAATCAAAAATGTTCTTCCACTGAGGGATTCGAACCATCGATACTCCGGTCCATCAATTGGAATTCCAGTGGCTGTCTACTTGATCTACGCCTCAGGTTGGAATTGTACATCTATAAAGAGCGTCTTAGAGTACGTTACTCCTCCAGTTCGCTAATTCAAATGTTCTCTACGTCGCTATATCGTAGTTTTAAGCGTTAACTCCATGTTTTGCGATATTCAACCACTTGGCATGACATCTTAATGCATGTGATATGTTAAACTACAATAATTGACTGCAGGTTCATCATATTATTCGAACGGTGTGCAGTCACATCGGGTGGGGGAATAATAGGATTCAGCATCGTTTTCGGGATATGCTTACATTGCATTGTACCATGCGGGATGCAAACACAGAAATATCGACCTTCCTGATTATACACGTTAGTTGGGATGCATAAAAGCAACTTTATAAGGGGTGGATGACTCACCTGGTATATAGCTTATAATACCACATACAGTATTTCAACACTCGACTAGTGCAATTAACATTCCTTGTCCTTGATCCACGGTAGAGTCTATTGTTGTCGTCGTTGTTGTTGTTGTTGATGATACTGTTACGTGCCACCCCCTAGTGGCACCTTTGTTAACTGGATTACGGTGGGTATAAAGCACAACACCAATTACTGCTTAAAGAAATAATTAATTTTATTGCAGCCAGAAAAATACACTACTCAACAGCAATCATTACCTTACTCCAGTTTCCTCACGTCGAGAATACTTTCCCTTTCACTTGTCAACAGACCACAGTTAATCCTCTTCGCTAATGAGTCCGGCCCCTTACGCTCGCTGGAAATAGCTGCACTAGGTCCGTCACTGTACTATACACTGTTTCACAAGCACCACAATCACTTCCTCGGTGTCAAGATAATCAGCTTCACTAGGGGTTTCGCAAGTCACCACACTTCTGTCGCTCAAGATAATCGCTCGCACTAGCTCGTAAAACACAACAACAACCACTGCTTGACAGGTCACACTTATATAGCAGGCCGGTGACTCAATAAATGCTTCTAGATCCATCCAGGGTTCACGGCTTCTCGAGGTTTCCATCGCTGGTCCAGTCACGAATATTCTGGACTATCCCTTTGTCCTAGTAGCCCTGTTGCATAAGGCGCACGCAATACGGCAGGCAGGCCACAGCCCAGCCCTGGGGCAGTTGTGACTCATGCGGCGAGCGATGACACAAACTCACAGCCGTAACACCACCCCCTTCCTAAAAAGGCTGATCGTCCCGATCAATTATTGGTCCGTCTGTGTCCCTCCGTAGGCTGCCAGGCGATCTCGGTGCACGATCTTCATCTTTGCCCTCGGGCTCCGCTGGATCCTGTAGACGACATCGTTGATCCGTTTCACGACTCGGTACGGGCCCTCCCAGGACTTCTGCAGTTTGGGTGACAGGCCTTTCTTCCGTAATGGGTTGAAGAGCCAGACCAGGTCGTCCTCGTGGAATCCGCCGGCATCCGTCTGCTGGTCGTATCGGGTCTTCATTAGGTCGGTCTCGATCCGCAGTTTCCTCCTCGTGAACGCGTGCGTGTACGTCCTCCAGTTGGTCGACCAGTTCTTGACAATACTGGCTTACCGGGATCGGATCATTCCCAGGTCGGCCGAAGGCAAGATCGACAGGTAGACGGAGTTCCCTCCCAAACATGGCCCGGGCTGGTGTGCACCCGGTGGCTTCATGCACGGCGGCGCGGTAGGCCAGGAGAAATAGTGGAAGATGCTTGTCCCAATCCCTCTGGTGCTCGCTGACGACTATTCGGAGATGGTTCTGGATGGTGCGATTGAATCGCTCTACCATCCCGTCGGACTGAGGGTGTAGCGGCGTTGTCCTTGTCTTCCGGATTCCCAGCAGCTGGCATAGGTTCTGGAACACCTGCGACTCGATGTTCCTCCCTTGGTCGGAGTGCAGCTCCAGGGGTACTCCGTACCGGCTGACGAATTCCTTCACCAGGGTCTCTGCAATCGTCGCGGCTTCTTGGTTAGGGAGCGCATACGCCTCCGGCCATTTGGTAAAGTAGTCGCTGACGACTAATATGTAGCGGTTCCCTGCCTCGCTTAATGGGAATGGCCCAGCAACATCAATGGCCACTCTCTCCATGGGGCCGCCCACGTTGTAGGTCTTCAGTGGACCCCGTCGTCTTCGTCCTGGGCCCTTGCTGGCTGCGCAATCGTGGCACCTCGCGCAGTAGTTCTCCACGTCTGTTCGGCCCATCCAGTAGAACCGCTCTCTCAGCTTCTCCAGGGTCTTCTTTATCCCTAGGTGTCCACCAGATGATCCTCCATGGACTTCCTTCAGGACTTCCTCCGTCGTAGCCTTTGGAACGACGACTTGTTCCCGAGATGTCTTCCCGTCGGTGCTCTCCCAGGCGCGGCAGATGAGGCCATCCCTTACAATCAGCGAGTCCCACTGTGCCCAGTAGGACTTAAACTTTGGGCTGCAGTCACTCACAATGTTCCACCCGGGTCTGGGGACACAGGCCCTCTTCCTTTCGGCTATCAGTCCCAGGTCATCATCTTCTGCTTGTACCCGCGTGAAAGATTCGCGGCTCCAGTTCCCTTGAAGTTCCACAGTAGTCCGTCGGCACAGTATCCCGGTGTTCTCCTCCCTTCGGGCACAGAAGGTGCGGTCTTCGGGGCACGGTCTTCGTGACAGGGCGTCGGCGTTAGAATGCAGTTGGCCTTTCCTGTGCTGAATCTCAAAGTTGTATTGTTGAAGCCTCTCTAACCACCGCGCGAGTTGACCCTCGGGCTGCTTGAAGTTCAGGAGCCATCGCAGGGATGCATGGTCGGTCCTGGTGAGAAATTCTTGCCCGTACAGGTACTTGTGGAAGTGTTCAATGGTCTTCACGATGGCGAGCAGCTCCTTCCTGGTGACGCAGTAGTTCCTTTCTGGCTTTGACAAGGCCTTGCTGAAGTAGGCCACTACTCTCTCCTCGCCGTCCACTACCTGCGACAGGATTCCCCCTATGCCAAAGTCGCTGGCATCGGTATCGACGATGAACCTTGTTCTAGGTCTGGGGTAGGCCAGAATAGGCGCGGTGCACAGAGCCTGCTTGAGTTGCTCGAAGGCACTGTGGCATTCTGCTGTCCACGTGAAGAGTTGGTCCTTCTCAGTCAGTCGATGTAAAGGTTTGGCGATGTCGGCGAATCCCCCCACGAAGCGACGGTAATAAGTGCAGAGTCCCAGGAAGCTTCGTAGTTGGGACTTGTCCTTCGGAACTGGCCACTCCCTCACAGCTGCGGTCTTCTCTGGGTCGGTGCGCACCCCTTCCTCGGAGACGATATGCCCAAGATACTGGACCCGCTTCTGGAAGAGCTGACACTTCTTGGGGCTCAACTTCAGCTGGGCAGCCCGTAGCTTCAACAAGATCTCCTTCAGGTTGCTGTAGTGCTCCTCGAAGCTTCTCCCCAGAACGATGACGTCATCTAGGTAGACCAGGCAGGTCTTCCAGTTTAGTCCCCTCAGAATGGACTCCATTAGCCTTTCGAAGGTCGCAGGGGCGTTGCACAGACCGAATGGCATGACGGTGAACTGCCAGAGCCCGCTGCCCACAGAGAACGCCGTTTTCTCGCGGTCCTTAGGGTGGACCTCCACCTGCCAGTAGCCACTCTTCAAATCCAAGGTGGAGAACCACCTTGACCCTGATATGGTATCCAGCGTGTCGTCGATCCGGGGTAGAGGGTAGCTGTCCTTCTTCGTGACGTCGTTCACCCGCCTGTAGTCCACGCAGAACCTGGTGGAACCGTCCTTCTTCCTCACAAGCACGACCGGAGAACTCCAAGGACTATGTGATGGCTCGATCACCCCTTGCTCCTTCATCTCTTCTACCATCCGGTCGACTTCGGCTTGCTTGGCGAGCGGGACACGTCGGAATGGGGCCCTAATCGGTGCGCTGTCCCCAACGTCGATTCTGTGCTGGACCAAGCTTGTCCTGCCGAAGTCTTTGCTCCCCACGGAGAAGACATCCTGGAATTCGCGTAGCAGGTCCTGAAGTTGGCGTGATTGTTCCTCGTCTAAATGGTCCTGGGATCTTTGGTACAGCTTCTGTAGTTCTTCTGGCAGTGTGCGTCTTCTTCGGTTGTCCGTCTGCAGGTGTCTGTCTGTCATATCTGTGATGCGGGCAATCCAGGTAACGGGCTCGCAGACTCCTAGGTTGGTGTCCCGGTGAACCGTAATGTCGTAGTCGTTCAGGTTGGACAGGCGGACGTACGGCCGAGACGTCGTGTTGATGAGAGTCTTGGCAACTAGCAATCCTTTTGTCTGGATGTCCTCATATTTTGGCTCGATGACAGCCGCCACTCCCTCAGCAGTTCCGTCGACAATTACGGCAGCGCTGACCTCCGTCCTGGCGGGAACGATGACGTCTTCTCTCAGCCTTACTCGCCGTGCGGTGATGGACTCGTGCGCAGGTTGCAAAGCAAGTTCCTCACCTCCGAAGTGCAGAGTGTTGGTACTCAGATCCAAGATGATGTTGTTCTGGTCCAGGAAGTCCAGTCCGATGATCACTTCATTTGATACGTCAGCCACAAGCAGTGGATGCTTTATCGCCCGTCGACCAATGACGAACTCCAGTGATGCTTCGCCATGTACCGGTGCGGTCTCTCCGGTCGCGGTTATTAGCTGGAGGTTCCTTTGTGTGGGTTGAACTCTCCACTTCGGGATCACGGTGGGACTGACGATGGTCCTCGACGCTCCCGTGTCGATCAGCATGGGCCAGCTCACTCCGTTGACGACTCCGTCAACCATCAGGCTGCTATTGTCCCTCCGTAACTTCGTCACACGCACTTGGACTGCTGGGGCTTGACGACTGTCACAAGCCAACCTTTGCCCCCCCCCCTCCCCCCCCCCCCCCCCCAAGGCTGGCTAATACTCGTTTTCCTGGGTCGCGCGGTTTTCAGACGACTGATTTCCCGTCGGATACCCTCGGCGGTGGCGATCACCGCTGTCCTTGCTCAGGTGGCCTTTCTTACCGCAGGTCCAGCAGGTCGGTAGTCCTCTTCCGGGCCGCCTCTCCGGTTGCCTTCCGGCTGTGTCGTTGCTGGTGGTGCCGCGACTATCGAAGAAACGGCTTAGCGCCTCCATTAATTCGTCGGCCAGGGGCTTGGTCTCGTTGGTTTTTACTGGTTTGTCGACGTCCACTTGACGCACCCGCGCGTGCATTCTGGATGCCTGTTTTGCCGTCTCGAACTCAAGTGCGTGGCTCAGCGCATCTGCCAGGGTCTTATTGCGCGCGAGACGCAGCGCCTGTTGAGTGTCCGAGTCCCGTAGCCCGTCGGTGAAAGTCTGCGTCGCTATCTGATCCAGAAAGTCGGCCGGCGCTGTTGGGTAGGCGAGCCTTACGAGGCGTGCGATGTCCATCTCGAACTCCTGCAGGGTTTCCGCGTTCTTCTGTACCCGGGTCCGGAGCTGCATCTGATAGGCCTGCTGAAGATGGCTATCTCCATATCGGGACTCCATATGGGCGATCAGGGAAGCGTAGTCCTGGGATCCAGTCGGGATGGCCTGAAGGTCGTTAAGGGCGTCACCTCTCAGCGCTACAATGAGAGCTGTAGCCTTTTCTGTGTTGTTCCAGTTATTTATGGAACAGGCCGCCTCGAACTGACGTAAGTAGGTGCTCCACGGGACCTTTCCGTCGAAGGTTGGGGGCGTCACTCTGCTATGTCCCGTTCCTGATATTCCCGGTGTAACGGTGGGCGGGCGTTGGCGCAGCTCAGCAACTTCCTCTCGTAGAGCGTTGAATTTCTCTTCCACCCCCGTCAGTGGGCGTTGGCGCAGCTCGGCAACTTCCTCTTGCAAGGCGTTGAATTTCTCCTCCACCCCCGTCAGTGGGCGTTGGCGCAGCTCGGCAACTTCCTTTTGTAAGACGTTGAATTTCTCCTCCACCCCCATCAGCGGGCGTTGGCGCAGCTCGGCAACTTCCACTTGTAAGGCGTCGAACTTCTTTTCCACTGCCGTGACTTCCTCACGCAGACCCAGTTCTAATTTCTTCAGGTCCTGTGTCAACTTATTCTGACCGTCTTCCATCTTCTTCTGGCCGTCCTCTATCCTCTTCAGGTCCTCCGCTAGCTTCTTCTGGCCGTCTTCTAGTTTGGCAGTTAGGTCCTCGGCTAACTTATTTTGACCGTCTTCCATCTTCTTCTGGCCGTCTTCTAGCTTCTTCTGGCCGTCTTCTAATTTGGCAGTTAGCTCCTTGGTTAAATTCTTCTGGCCGTCCTCCATCTTGGTTTCCATGCCATTTAACTTTTCTAGCAATGCTGCCAATTTCTCCTCCATTTTAGTTGTTTGTCTTGTAAAGGGCATGCACTCACAGGAAAATTAGAGAAAATGACCTGCTCGGGTTTTGAAACCAGGACCGTCAGGTGTTGTGCTTGAGTTCGTAATCCGGCTTCTGACACCAGTTGTTACGTGCCCTCCCCTAGTGGCACCTTTGTTAACTGGATTACGGTGGGTATAAAGCACAACACCAATTACTGCTTAAAGGAATAATTAATTTTATTGCAGCCAGAAAAATACACTACTCAACAGCAATCATTACCTTACTCCAGTTTCCTCACGTCGAGAATACTTTCCCTTTCACTTGTCAACAGACCACAGTTAATCCTCTTCGCTAATGAGTCCGGCCCCTTACGCTCGCTGGAAATAGCTGCACTAGGTCCGTCACTGTACTATACACTGTTTCACAAGCACCACAATCACTTCCTCGGTGTCAAGAGAATCAGCTTCACTAGGGGTTTCGCAAGTCACCACACTTCTGTCGCTCAAGATAATCGCTCGCACTAGCTCGTAAAACACAACAACAACCACTGCTTGACAGGTCACACTTATATAGCAGGCCGGTGACTCAATAAATGCTTCTAGATCCATCCAGGGTTCACGGCTTCTCGAGGTTTCCATCGCTGGTCCAGTCACGAATATTCTGGACTATCCCTTTGTCCTAGTAGCCCTGTTGCATAAGGCGCACGCAATACAGGAGGCAGGCCACAGCCCAGCCCTGGGGCAGTTGTGACTCATGCGGCGAGCGATGACACAAACTCACAGCCGTAACAATACTTTAGGGGTTTTGTGGCATCGTGGTATTGTAGCCCCATGTACTTGGGTGTGTGTAGAAGTTGTCTGATAACCTGTGTCACTGTGATACATGTTGGTTTACTAGTGTGCGTACCTTTATACGAGGAAGGATTTGGGTAGGAAGCTGTTGTTGTTGTTTCATTTGAGATGCATGGGCATCATGTCATTTAGCCCTGTGTACTTGGGTGAGTGTTGAATTGTGTATGACAACCTGTGTTATTGTGATGGCTGTATTAGTGTGTGTATATATCATTCAGGTGAGGTTTCAAACAATCAACGTATAATATCCGTATAGCACGTTGTATTTCAACAAGCTACATTCAATTATACTCCTTGAAGAGGACAAGAAGTTATAACTATACCCATGCATTTAGGAGAAAGTAGGCTATATGTCCTTTACTGAACATCTTGTTTAATATATAACCAGTTCGGTGTCGGAAAGCTTTCTGACAAATCCACTTCTTTGTTTCTGTATGATACTCTGACATTTCCAAACAGCATTTCCAACATAATGACGTCAGCTCCATGCAGCATAAAATCCATTTATTACAATTACAAGCAGAAAATACGGGTTCAATACATTCAATATGGTAGATGAGGGTACTTATCTAATGTTCCAATAAAGCTTTCTGGATCAAAAAGTGGAATTACAACGAAACTTAGCAAACGGGGAGGTATATATAGGGCAAAACTATTAACGTTCATCACAAGAACATCAATTATACTCGTTGATAAGGACAACAAGTTATAGCTGTGCCCATATATTTTTGAGAAAGTAGGCTACATGTTCTTTACTGAACATCTTGCTGCTATTTGGTTATGGCATGTACCTCAAAAATGATCTACAATTGTAAAAGAACTGTCTTAGGAGAGACAGATGACCTTGACGTTCCACTTCTTAAAACAACAATGGATTTGAATGGAATAAACATCTACTGTACCTGTTGGTCTCCCAGGCATGTGGATTAGTCGTCAGAATACCGACTGCCATTGATGGATTAAAGTCTGCGCTGTACATAAAGGTATCTTTGGTAAACGAGGCCACTCCAAAGTAAACTTCTCCAATGCCACACAAGCGGTGAACACATCCCTGTCTGGTATCTTGTCCAGTATTTTAAATGTTGCTTCTACACGGGCAGTAATATATGACACTGAAAAGGAGGAACATGAAAGCCTTTAATTATTGTGAACACAACGTTAATAAAATTAAGTCTCAATTGAAAGTTTTGACCGAGTTCTGCTTTAAATAACATGATATTTTATTGCAGAAAATTGTCTGAGGATGGTGGTGGTGGACTTTAGGGATATCACTATTGCTGTCCGGCTCCGTGGCTAATTGTTATCAGGCTAGGATTCGGCCCGAAGGGTCCCAGGTTTGATTCCCGGCCGGGCCATCGGGGATTTTAATCTCCTGGGTTCAATTCCCAGCCATCACCGTGGTTTTGGGGTAGAGCGCCTGCCTCTCGCCCAGAGGCCTTTCCCGGCTCCGTCAGAGATTTTAGAAACTGACGTGAGGGCTGGAACAGAGTTCACTCAGTCTCGTGAGGACAATTGAGTATCTGTCTGACAGTGAGACAGTGCCCTGGTCACCAAAACCAAGATAAACACCCGATGGGACTCGCGCTGACCACGCGTCACCCCAATATCTGCAGACCAAATGACTGGGTAGCAGTCTCTTGGTAGGACTAGGCACTTCAAAGGCTGTAGTGCCAGGGGTTATATATAGGTTCAATTCCGCTGGTTCGGGGACTGGGTTTATGTGCCGTCTTCATCATCATTTCATCCTCATTAGGACCTACGGGCGTCCACTAGAAAGACCTGCATTTGACCTCCCCGGAGGCCACACGAAAAAAATCCCTATTACTTACTAAATTTTCATCAAATGTTCCTTGCATGTTCTTAAACTTCTGTTACGGTGCACTCTGGCCACAAATTAATTCATACTGTTCTTAAAATATTGGCCAAATAATAAAACTCCAGAAAATCTCTAAGTTTTTGCCGTATTTCTTAGTTCAGGGGTTTATACTAACCCTTCTTGGTTCCATTGCACACCACGTATGTGTGTTCCGGGATATACACTGGGGTGCAGTTGTATATACTAGAGATGTCTGCGAGATCTCCGTTGGCCGTATCCGAGCAGGTCAGGGACGGCAGTGGTTCGCAAGAGACACCTGCTACAAGCACCATTATCAACTGTAGAGGAACAAAGTACTGAGCAAAAACTACTGAACGGATGTCCATGGTTGATAGATTAAATCAGGAATGCCCAACTATGACTTATTTGCTACTCGAGGCTCTGCCGGTAGTCGCAACTGAAGATAACCGAACTGTCAAAGGCAGGTCGCTAATGATTGGAACGGCGAGACGTCCTTGGTTGCTGCAGGGAAGAACGTGCGTGTCCTGTTGAAAAGCAATAAGCAGAGATATATAAACACAGAGCACTGAGTGGATTCAATATAAGGACTTGTCTAATTATTTTCAGTTAATGATGAGTTAAAAATATTATTGCATACACTCATAAACTTGCTGAGTAGAGAAGTCAGCTATTTCTTCCTCTAAAATGCAAGATGTAAACACGTTTGTTATTCCAAACACCACTTTCGCCCTTTAATTTTAATTTCCTAGGGTCAGTTCCCCAAGGGGCTCACAGCTAGTGGGTCATATGTGGGACTCCAACTGAATCCGATATTTGTTTTCAATAACATGCGCCCGGCTCCTCTTTTACATCCTCCTATCGACCTTCATTGCTTAACTATTCCACCACCGATTGCATTCAAGAACTATTTTGACTTATTTCCTTTATCTCCTAAGTGGAGCATAGGTCATCGATGAATTTCCACCATCGGACTCTGTTCTGCGCCATCCTCCTAATCTCGTTCCAGTTCTTCCCTCCTTTTCTCCATTCCTTCTGTTATTATACTCCTCCTCCAGGTGTTCCTTGGTCTGCCACTTCGCCTACTACCTTGTGGATTCCATTCCAGGGCTTGTCTTGCTATGTTGTCTCCATCTCGTCGTAACGTATGCGCAATCCATTTCCATTTCCTACGACGCATCTCAATATAAATGGGTGTTTGCTGTGTTCTTCTCCATAGCTCTTCATTGGAGATAACTTTGGCCACCATATCCTCAGGATATTCCTCAAGCATCTATTCACAAATATTTGGAGTCTGTTAATCAGTTGTTTGTTGGTCTTCCAAGTTTCACACCCATGGAGCAATATTGTCTTGACATTTGAATTGAAGATGCGAAGTTTAGTATAGGTGTTAAGGTCCCTTGCTTTACAAATGGTCTCAACATTACGAATGCTCTTTTAGCCTTATTTATTCTACCTAGGTATTTCCTATATCCTCCATATTACCTCTCTCAGTGGTGACCATACTACCCAGGTAGCAAAACTATTTGACTTGATCGAACTCTTGATTCCCTAGAAATAATGGTACCTTATTTCGGTTATTATGGAGCATCTACTTGGTTTTCCTTCCATTGATCTTCAGTCCCACCTCAGATGCTTCAGTTCTTCAATCAATCAGCTCTGCTTCCATATCTTTGTTACTGCTGGCTAGCAAGCACAGGTCGTCTGTGAAATCCAGGTCCTCCAACCTGTCAAGAACTACGGTGTCTTTCATTTTCCTGTCTCAATCCGCCGTTCTTCTCTGATAATGCAGCCCGTGACGCAGTGGATAGTAATATTGGCTGCCGGCCATCCCGTCTGGTCTGAGGGCTGGAACGGAGGTACACTTAGCCTCCTGATGTAAAACCTGAGAAGACGTGGGTTCTATTCCCAACAGAGCCATCCTCGAAGTAGTTTGCATTGTTTCCCACTTATGCAGAAGGCAAATACTGGTATGGTTCCAGACGTAAGATCACGGCCATCTCCTTCGCAATCATCACCTGAATTACGATTACACACACCACTACGACAGACGTCACAATAACGTATGTTATCGAACAAATTCTATACAGACCCAAGAACACGGTGCTGTAATAGCCCCTAAAATGTAAAACCACAACACCCACAAAACAATGTATTCGTTTACTCACATTTTTCGAGAGGTCAGCTCCCTTTTTATCTTCATTAATATAATCACACATTCGTAATGTAGTTATGTTATTTCCATGTTACCAACTACATGTGTAGACTACATGCATTTTCACTCACCCAATTATTAATCAGAGTTAGGAAAGTAAAAATCCACAGCCTGCTTTCAGTCGACCGACCGGGTCAGGGAATGGAATGAATGAAACCCCCATCTAGCAGCGAAGATATGAACTGTGCCGGCTGCCGAAGCCTGTCGCACTCCCCTGGGACAATGATTAAATAAATGACAGATGAAATGAAATGATAGTGGAGATTGTTGCTGGAATTAAATTGTGACAGGGAAAACCGGAGTACCCGGAGAAAAACATGTCTGCCTCCGCTTTGTAGGTAGGAAAGTGCGTTTATATATAGGAAATAAATATCAGCAGCTTCTATGTAGTAAAAGTTAAATAGCCTTTCTTAAATATTGAACACCTATCGTTTAACGTCTTCATACTATACGGTATATAAACATATATGAACAGTATGCTAAAAATACATCAAACTTGGTAGCAATTGTCATATCCGCAGTTAGTAATATTGCGGAAACTACGTATCATGTCATGATAAAGAGTAACAGTAATAAAATAAACTTTAATCATTCCAAATAATAATAACAAAATCAGTTTTAATCACAGCAAATTTTCTAAGTTTATGCCGTGTCTTGAGCGAGATTTCGCCTAGTAACTCCGAGATGGTTCATCAGCGAGCTCTTGTGGTCAATTTACGGACCACCAAAGGAGTAGCAAACTGCGCAATACCTATTATTCTTATCTAGAACACCTCTGGAACTTTACTGCGAGAGCTAAACGCTAAAACAGTCTTCCACCTCCCTATAAAGGCTTCCAAAATGATTTTAAATTGAATTTCAGGGCCAAGCAATTGAAACTCAGCAACTTTTCTAGGTTTACGCCGCGTTTTGTGCGGGGTTTCATTGGCCGTGAAAGGCAAAATACCAACTTTATTGAAATAAATTTGCCCAGTTCTGCAGTAAGATTAATTATGAAAACTAGACAAAGTAATGTGACGGTAGACTTTGGCACATTCGTCTGTGAATTTGTGTTTTTGAACATGATAAAAAACGACAAAAAGCAGATAAATATTGGCCAACAGAAATATTCAGTTAACAAAAAACAAATCTATAAAAAGTAACAAAGCGTACCGTGCAAAGTACAAAGCACTATAACATTGTAAAACAGCGTAAAGATCCAAATACTCGCATACAATAACCGGCACAAAGAGTATAAAATTAGACACAAAATCACGCCCCGTTTCAGGCCCCACAAACCACCTCTATAAATAAAACAGTTCATGTAGGGACTAACATAGACTAACATCGCTCGGCGTTGACCGTGTTTTGTAGCACAAATTTAGGTTTTACTCACTAACCGTTGGAGATACACGAAAAGTGATAAGGACCTTTCGGATAAAAAATTAAATTTTAAACCTCGCATATGCCATCAAACGTTTGCTATTTCTTAGCGTTCTCTTTTTATTTGAAATGGAAATATGCAATTTTGAAACAACAGGGTGTAGTGACGTCACTAAAATGGTCACCTTTTTTAAATAGTGCAAAATATCGAAATCAAAAGTAGCCTGTATGTTAACCTGGTAAATCAGCTACATCCATGCAAAATTTCATTTAAGTCGGACCAGTGGTTCTTGCGTGATTGAGTAAAACACAGACAGACACACACCATCTCATTTTTATATAATACTAGCAGAAGTACCCGTTCTTCAAACGGTGTTCGTTGTTAACACCAGACATTATCAATTGAGCTACTGTTGCAATGGTTAGCGGTTTGTCATTCCTTCAAGTTTATCAGAACGAAGTTAGTTTACTGGGAATATCACACACACTGTTAATTTAAGGCCCTTAAAAATTTTTGTTTTCGGAGACCCTTAATAGATTCCCGAATTTTGTGTCTCACATTGAGAAGCGCAACATATGCTTTGGTCGTCCTTCTAGGATAATTTTTATATTTCGCCTATTTTAGCATATATTGAGAAGTTTTTCTCTCTATCCACCCTTCTACTGTATGAAAAGTACGGTGAAGAGTTTTATAAATGATTGGTGTATTGACTCTCATGGTTACCATACCTAATTTTACGATGCACCAAGCATCCGAACACGAGGTATAGGCGTACATAAAGATACACAGAAAGACAGACAGACAATTCTCTTGTCTACAACATATTACCCAGATATCCAAATATGGGTATATCTACCACACAGTATCAAATAAAATCATCCTTACGATGAACCCGTATGTCGACCAAAAAAAAAAGTTAAAATGTGTTCTCAGACTAAATTCACCTAATGTGTACTTCCTGACGTGAAATACAATTGAAAGCCTTGTGGACGAAACACAATACACGTCATATAAAAACTGACCCTCTACGTTGTGCTAGGTGCCCATACACAGGAAGACCCCTTTCATAAATAATACAGGCTTGTGGTGCATGAAAATTCAGGTTCTTTAGCCTCAAATTGCCCAAATTCCTAAAAGCCGCAAAAAATGCTGGTTCAATTCAGGAATTTTTGAAAATAATGTTGCTGTTTGGAGACATAATAGACCTTCTGTACTATATGTCGAACGTGAAAATTGCATGAAAAAATTCTAGGTTACCCCTTTACCCCCTTATTTGCATTGATGAATTATACGGTCTACGTTAGTTCCGTGATAACCTTATAGCCATTTGCAAACTTTCACAGAAATGTAATAAATGGAGTGACATTGCTTCTTACAGAAATAGATGGAAAGTTGTACGCCAACCCTTGAGATAATGTTCTCATGGTTACCGATTTGCATTCCTTCATTAGTTTGTTAAATTAAATTAAATTAATTTTCTGGGAATATTTCAGAAACTGTTGGATTTAGAACCTTATAATGTAGTTTTCGAGGACCCTTTAGGGCCCCCGAGTTTTGTTGCTGGCACCGAGGGGATTTGTCTCGTCGTTGTACGCCATAATATAATACTAATAATAATATAATATAGGGAGAAATTATAACACCTATTTTTTTATGTTTTATTCAGCCAATGGCCATGTACTTTTCTTTTCAGGACGGGTCAGGGAAGGGATATTATCAGAGAAAGAAGCATTCACATCACGCATGAGCAAAATGGAAATGGCCTACCATTTAACTAAGGGCATCTATAAGAAAAGGTCAATATCCTTCAACGCAAAACTAAAACCTTACTGCAGTGTCATCCGTCCGGAGGTCTTGCATGCTTCTGAATGCCTCACGTTGACAAAAAAAGGCTTGGTCGAGAAACTGGAGGCCAAAGAAAGGAAAATTTTGAGAAAGATATTGGGTTCCATCAAAGACAATAGGGAATACAGAATACGGCATAACCATGACCTATATACTCACGTGGAGAAGATAAGCAACGTCATCCGGAAGAGAAGGTTACCAATTTTTGGGCATGTGAAATGAATGAGCCCTGCGAGACTGACCAACCTTAACATAACTTACTTTGAGGAGAGGAAAACAAAATGGGCCTGGTTCATTGAACTGGATAAAGATCTGAAAGAAGTGGGGATTACACCAACAGACATTCAGGAGCGCGCCCCACTCAAAGGGAAACTTCAAGCTTGTAAAGGTTTCCAAGAAAAACCGAAGCTGAAAACGGGAAAGATTTGGACCCAGGAACGGAAGGAAGTCCACCGAGAACGAATGCGGGCGTACAGGGCAAACATCAAAGCCAGTAGGAGACGGTTGGAATGACGCGGTCCATAGATGGCCTATACGAAATGAATGAATGAATGAATGAATAATATGGGTATAGGAATATAATAGACCTGCCGTACCACACCCGCAAGTGTAAATCGCGTGAAAAAATTCTAGAGTACTCCTTGATCCCCTTAAGCGCATTATACGTATTGATGAATTTTACGGCTTAATTTCGTTCCGTGATAACCTTCTAGCCGTTTGCAAACTTTCACACTAATGTAATTAATGGAATTGCATTGCGTCTTACAGCAATAGATGGACCTTCTGAGAATCCGTTGGCATGGTTACTGGCTTGCATTCGTTCATTAGTTTATTAAATTAAATTAGTTTTCTGGGAATATCTCAAAAACGGTTGGCCTTCGGTCCTTAAAATGTGGTTTTCAGGGACCCGAGTTATGTCTCTCACATTGAGGGGCTGAAAATGAGTTTTGTCTCGTCCTTCTACGCCTATTTCAGCATGTATTTTAAGGGGGTAGGCCCCCCTTTTATGAGAGGTACGGAGAAGAGTTACATCAATGATTAGTGTCGTGCCTCTGATGGATATCTGTACCAAATTTTACGTTGATACACCCAGCCGTTCTCGAGTTATAAGGGAACAAATTTGTCCACAGACAAACAAACAAACAAACAAACAGACAAAAAATATTTTCGCGCGCATCCATCATAAAACAGTCTGAAACGTGTAAACAACTCAAATTTCCGTAGAAATTCAGAGAAAAACACACAAATTTTCATGTTTATATAGAGAGAGATATACTGCACCTCTCTATACATAATTACATGTGATGATGGCCTCCTCCCTTGTAAAATTTTAATCCGGTGGTAAACTAGTCCCCCGTTCGGATCTCTGGGTGGGGACTACTCGAGAGGGGGTTAACATCACAGAAGTGACAAAGAGGAAATCTGGCATTCTACGGATCGGAGCGTGGAATGTTAGAAGTCTGCTAGGAAGTGGAAGGTTAGAAAACTTAGAAAGGGAAATGGATAGGTTAAGGTTGGATTTGGTTGGGATTAGTGAAATGCGCTGGCAGGAAGAACAGGACTTTTGGTCAGGAGACTATAGGGTCATTAGCACTAAATCAAACAATGGCCAAGCCGGGGTTGGTCTCATATTGAGTAGGAAACTTGGACAGCGGGTGGAATATTATGAGCAATATAGTGAACGGATTATTGTAGCAAAAATCAATACTAAACCTACGTGCACCACAGTGGTACAAGTCTATATGCCTACCAGTCAAGCTGATGATGAGGATGTTGGAAAGGTCTACGAAGAAATAGACGAAATTCTGAGGTATGTCAAGGCTGATGAAAATGTTATAGTAATGGGAGATTGGAATGCTGTGGTAGGAAAAGGGAGAGAAGGGAAGATAGTAGGAGATTTCGGATTAGGTGAAAGGAATGATCGAGGAAGCAGGCTGATGGAATTCTGCACCGAGCATGAGTTGGTCATAGCTAACACCTTATTCAATAACCACAATAGAAGAATATACACGTGGATGAGACCAGGAGATACAGGGCGTTACCAAATCGACTTCATTATGGTCAAGCAGAGGTTTCGAAACCAGATTTCGGATTGTAAAACATATCCTGGTGCTGACATAAACTCTGACCACAATCTGGTTGTAATGAAATGCAGATTAAAGTTGAAGAAACTGAAGAAAAGTCAAAAGCCAAAAAGGTGCGCAATAGACAGACTGAATGTAAAGGATGTAAACGAAAGATTCAAGAAGAGTATAAAGGAAGGACTAATGAAAAACCCTAAACAAACTTCAATTGCAGACGAATGGGCACTTTTGAAGAATGAAATAACAAAATTCGCAGAAGAAAATATTGGTAGGAAAGAAAGAATAGGTACAAAACAGTGGATCACTCAGGATATACTAGAATTGATGGATGAAAGGCGGAAACACAAGAATGTAAGAGATGAAAAGGGGAAAGCAGAATACAGACTTCTGAGAAATGAGGTCAACAAGAAGTGCAAGGAAGCGAAAGAAGAATGGTTGAAAGAGAGATGTGCAGGTATAGAAAATTGTCAGAAATTAGGAAAAGTAGACACAGCTTATCGAAGGATTAAGAATACATTTGGGGAAAAGAAGACTAAGTGCTGTAATATTAAGGACACAAATGGAAAGCCTCTAACAGATAGGGAAGAAAAGGTCGAGAGATGGAAAGCTTACATAGAGAGTTTTGTATAAGGGAAAGGAGATTGAGAATCATGTAATGGAAAGGGAGGAGGAAATTGATGAGGATGCGAAAGGAGATTTAATTTTGAGATCAGAATTTGATAGAGCTTTGGAAGACTTAAGCAGGAACAAAGCACCAGGTATAGATGATATACCGATTGAGTTACTACGCTGCATAGGAGATGAAGGTCTGATCAGGTTATTTCACTTGGTGTGTAGGATTTATGAGACAGGTGAGGTACCCCCTGATTTCAAGAAGAATGTTATCATCCCTATACCAAAGAAAGTGGGAGCTGACAGATGTGAAGATTACCGTACAATCAGCTTGATTACTCATGCTTCAAAGATCCTGTCTAGAATAATTTACAAGAGGATTGAAAGCCAGATAGAAAGGGAGTTGGGTGAAGACCAGTTTGGTTTCAGGAGAAATGTAGGAACAAGGGAAGCTGTACTAAGTCTTAGGCTGATTTTGGAAGGTAGAATAAGGAAAGATAAAGGAACGTTCATGGCATTTGTAGACTTAGAAAAGGCTTTTGATAACGTTGATTGGACTAAATTGTTTGACATTTTGAAATCTATTGGAATAAAGTACAGGGATAGGAGGGTGATCTACAATCTATACAGAAATCAGACAGCAGTCATTCGAGCCGAAGGACATGAGAGAGAAGCTGATATTCAGAAGGGTGTTAGGCAAGGCTGCAACTTATCACCCATACTTTTCAATCTTTACATTGAACAAGCAATGAAGAAAATTAGACAAAAATTTAAAGTGGGAGTGAAGATTCAAGGAGAAATAATTTCAACTCTGAGATTTGCTGATGACATCGTCATCTTGGCCGACAAGCCTGAGGATTTGAATGAGTTTTTGAATGGTATGGACTCCATCTTACGGAAAGAGTACACGATGAAAATTAATAATTGTAAAACAAAAATACTGGAATGCAGCCGAAATAAATCAGAAACCTCTATAGACATCAAATTGGCAGATGAAAAGCTGAAGGAAGTAGGAAACTTGTGTTACTTAGGAAGCAAAATAACCAGTGAAGGACGAAGCAAAGAGGATATAAAAAGTAGGTTGGCTCAGGCAAGGAAAGCATTTCTACAAAAAAGGAATCTGTTGACATCGAATATAGATTTAGGTATTAGTAAGTCATTTTTGAAAGCCTTTGTCTGGAGCGTGGCGCTCTATGGAAGTGAAACTTGGACTATTGGTGCAACAGAAAAGAGGAGAATTGAATCATTTGAAATGTGGTGTTTCAGGAGAATGATGAAGATCAGATGGGTAGATAGGGTTATAAACGAAGAGGTATTAAGACGAGTGGGAGAGGAGAGATGTTTCTGGCGACTGCTAATGAAGAGAAGAGATAGGTTAGTAGGACACATACTAACACATCCAGGAATAGCAAGCTTAGTTATGGAAGGAAGGGTCGAGGACAAGAACTGTAGGGGTAGACCAAGGTTAGAATATGTTAAACAGATTGCCTCGGATGTAGGGTGTGGTAGCTATGTAGAGATGAAACGATTAGCTCAGGACAGGGAGGCGTGGACAGCTGCATCAAACCAGTCAAAAGACTGAAGACTCAAACAACAACAACTGCACCGCTCGGTGTTGACCGTGTTTTATTGCACAGATTCTGGTTTTACTCGCTAACCGTTGGAGATATACGAAAAGTGATAAGGACCTTTCGGATAGAGAATTAAAAGTTAAAGCTCATGTATACCATCAAAAGTTTGCTATTTCTTAGCGTTCTCTTTTTATTTGAAAAGGAAATATGAAATTTTGAAACCAAAGAGTGTAGTGACGTCACAAATGTCGGTTTTACTCGCTAACTGTTGGAGATACACGAAAAGTGATAAGGACCTTTCGGATAGGAAATTAAATTTCAAAGCTCGTATGTGCCATCAAAAGTTTGCTATTTCCTACCGTTCTCTTTTTATTTGATATGGAAATATGAAATTTTGATACCAAAGGGTCTAATGACGTCACTAAAATAGTCGCCATTTTTTAATAGTACAAAATTTCGAAATCAAAAGTATCCTATATGTAAAGATGGTAAATCAGCTACATCCATGCAAAATATTATTTAAATCGGACCAGTGGTTCTTGCGTGATTGAGTAACACACACACAGACACACACCATCTCATTTTTATATATTAGTATGGATTCCGACATTTACCTTGAATAGAAGTAGGAAACGAGTGAAAACGACTTCTAATATGGCTGAGGTAAGAATCGAAGCCTGCTCCTCTCATTTCTGTCTCCAGAGATAAAGTAAATCCCGTTCTCCCACGTGGTAAATGAACGCATACGGGACTTTCTTGAAACGCTTCGCGCGACTTCGCTCATTTGTTGAATCTACTTGTGCGCTACCTATTGAAAAATTGATTTACAAAGCCTTAAACGTTCCCTGGAGTGTACACAACAACTCACCCAAGTTTAGTCGCTATCGGACGAATGGTATATGAACGCATACGGGACTATGTTGAAACACTTCACGCGTCGTCGCTCATTTGTTTAATCTACTTGTGCGATACCTATTGTTAAGTGGATTTACTAACTCAGAAACCTTCCCTGAAGTGTACACAACATCTCACCCAAGTTTAGTCGCTATCGGACGAATGGTATATGAACGCATACGGGACTTTGTTGAAACGCTTCGCGCGTCGTCGCTCATTTGTTGAATCTACTCGTGCGCTACCTATTATAACATGGATTTACTAAGTCAGAAACCTTGCCTGTAGTGTACACAACCTCTCACCCAAGTTGCATCGCTATCGGACGAATGGTATGTGAACGCATACTGGTCTTTGTTGAAACGCTTCGCCCGTCGTCGCTCATTTGTTTCATCTACTTGTGCGATACCTATTGTCAAGTGGATTTACTAAGCCAGAACCTTCCCTGTAGTGTACACATCATCTCACCCAAGTTTCATCGCTATCAGACGAATGGTATATGAACGCATACGGGACTTTGTTGAAACGCTTCGCGCGTCGTCGCTCATTTGTTGAATCTACTCGTGCGCTACCTATTATAACATGGATTTACTAAGCCAGAAACCTTGCCTGTAGTGTACACAACCTCTCACCCAAGTTTCAACGCAATGGGATGAATGGTATATGAACACATGTGGGACTTTCTTGAAACAAACGCACGCCATTTTGTTGAAGCTACTCGCGTGCCATCTATTGTAAATTGGATTTACTACGCCTATTACTTTTCCGGGACTGTGCACAAAAACTCACCAAAATTTGATCGCAATCGGACGAATTGTATATGAACGCATTGCCATTACGCATTTGTTTAAATTACTCGCGCGCTTTCTATTGTGAAATGGATTAACTATGCCTATGATCAGCCAGGAAGTGTTTACAACAACTCATCTAAATTTGATCGCAATCGAATGAATGGTTTATGAACGCATAAAAGACGAACACACAGACATTCCTTTATCATACTAATATATAACAAGATGCTCAGTAAAGAACATATAGCCTACTTTCTCCTAAATGTATGAGTATAGTTATAACTCGTTGTTATTATCAAAGAGTATAATAGAACTGTTCTTTGTCGAAGGCCATAGAAACGATTTACCTCTACCAAACGCCACAATCTAGATAAAAACTGCTACCATCATTGAAGAAAGAAAGAAAGAAAGAAAGAAAGAAAGATAAGAAGTATCTCAAGAATGTTATGGATCTGGAGACATAATCGACCGGACTGGCTGCGTGGCTCGGCGGTAACGTTCTCGCTTGCTGGGCCCTAGGTTGCAGGTTCGTATCCTGGCGCAGTCAGCTGGCATTTGAGGGTGCACAAATGCGAGGGAGCCGTGTCAGTACATTTACTGGCACGTTAAAGATCCCCTTCGGGCCAAAATTCCGGCACCCCGGTGTCTCTAAAAGCAGCAGTAGTTAAAAGGGATGTAAAACCAATAACATTATTATTATTATTATTATTATTATTATTATTATTATTGTTATTGTTTTAATGTGCTAAACGGTTCCAGGCTAGTGTTCAGAAGTAAAGGGGGAGTTTTAGTCGGTAGTCTGCTACTCAGCAGCAGGAGCCCGACACTCTGTGCGTAAATGCATTTCTTCCCCCCCCCCAAAAAAATATATTATTATTATTATTATTATTATTATTATTATTATTACATATACGATCTGCCGTGGGCAACATCCAACTTTGAGTTGAGGCATGTCTTTACACGTCTGGTTGTGCAGGGCTTTCACAACCCTAATTGAAAAAAAAGGAAGGAAGATTGTAGTTTTACGTGGCCGTGAATCTTGTGATTATGAGCCACGGGACCTCCTTTTTACGTGGAATCCGAACCACAGGACATGGCATTTCACTTCAAAAATCTCACATGCATTGACCGGGAATCGAAAACCCTAATTGAATTAACAAATCTTTCCATGACCCTACAGAGACGTGTGTATACAAACTATGTGGATATTTTCGATTGCTATTTGCCTGAAATAAAAGTAGTAATTAATACCTGAACTAACACCAATGGCTTGAACTCAGTTACTATGTGAAATCGTTTTGTTCTTTACTTCAAATAACATTTTCAAGTAACGCAAAATAGGCTGTTACAAACCCTTTAAAATAAAAAGTAAAAATGTATCGTAGTATCATCTTGTCATTCTTCAAATTCGATGCGCATAGAATGCCAATGGTATATTAATCAATGGAGCCCCACGTAGACTAGTCGTGACTTCTAGTGGTGAAATATCGAACAATATAATCCTAACAGAGCGAGTGCATTCTAGCGGCCAGAAGAAGAAACTTTTCAATAAAATCTGGAAGTTAATAAGTATGTCGGCGTGCAGTTACCTTTTTGGCAGCTAGATGTCTCGAGTAAATCTGCTGGCGAATTATGTTTTAATTAAATATATATTTTACACCATAATATGCACAATATAACGCTTAATTTTAAAACATCTGAGTCATTACAAAACAATAAACATATAACATTTCAGGCAAAAAATCTAGCTCTGATCAGGTTTGAACCATAGGTATTTGAGCGATAGGCTAACGCTCTACCACTGAGCTAATTGTGTCAACGAATATCGTTCTATATAAAATGACTTACATAGAACTTGTTAGCAAATAATGATTTATACTAAACGATTTCATCACTGGAGTATATTATTTATATATAAAGCATTTCATACAAAGTTTATTTATTTTGTATCAGTACGCTATATTGCATTCAATACTCAAATTAGTGAAATATAAGTCAGGCACAAGATATCCGCTGCCATCTTGTCTTATTACTGAATCAGCTCAGCTTTTTAAAATCACGTCTGCACTATAGTATTACAAAATAAACTTTTAATTTCGAACGTGCCTCTTCCTTTAGAACAGTTAAAACGATTCTCGGCTCGATAATCGGAACTGGTGGGTCCCATGATATGGATTATAAAGTTTGCATAATTCGCACGGCCGCCATCCTGAAATGGTATGGCGGACGACCTTGTAGTTTGGTCACAAGACGCATCCTATACGAAGGTATGTTGTTACCAAATTTGGTAGAGATCGGATGATTTGGTTAGTCGTTATTTGATTTTACGTTTTGAACGTTTGAGTGGCCGCCATTCAGTTTTAGTAAAGATGGTGGCGATATAAAACATGACACTGAGGTGTCCTTTGCTAGTGCTACCTTTGTACCAAATTTCGTTCAATTCGCATTCACCGTGTTCGAATTGTTAGGGGGGACAGACATTCAGAGTACACACACTCACACACACACACACACACACACACACACAGACTCACACACACACACATACACACACACACACAGACTCACACACACACATACACACACACAGACAGCCACACTTTTTTCGCCCTGTGTTGATCTCATAAGTCTACTTTCATTTTTTGCAAAAATCGAAAGTAGGCTAAAAATGAGATGGTGTGTGTATGTCTTTCTGTCTGTCTGTCTGTCTGTCTGTCTGTGTGTTACTCAATAACGCAAGAACCGCTGGTCCGATTTAAATGAAATTTTGCATGGATGTAGCTGATTTACCATGTTTACATATAGGATACTTTTAATTTCGATATTTTTCACTATTAAAAAATGGCGACAATTTTAGTGACGTCACTACACCCTTTGGTTTCAAAATTTCATATTTCCATATCAAATAAAAAGAGAACGCTAAGAAATAGCAAACTTTTGATGGTACATGCGAGCTTCAAAATTTAATTTCCTATCCGAAAGGTCCTTATCACTTTTCGTGTATCTCCAACGGTTAGCGAGTAAAACCCACATATGTGACGTCACTACACCCTTTGGTTTCAAAATGTCATATTTCCATTTCAAATAAAAAGAGAACGCTGAGAAACAGCAAACTTTTGATGCATACACGAGATTTAACATTTAATTTTCTATCCAAAAGGTCCTTATCACTTTTCGTGTAACTCCAACGTTTCGCGAGTAAAACCTAAATTTGTGCAATAAAACACGGTCAACACCGAGCGGTGCAGTATATCTCTACATACATAAAAATTAAAGTTTGTATGTTTTTTTCGCAATTACTACAGAAATTTGAGTTATTTACGCGTTTCAGACTGTTTTATTATGGATGCGCGCGAAAATAATTTTTTGGTCTGTTGGTTTGTCTGTGGACAACTTTGTTCCCTTATAACTCGAGAACGGCTGGGTGTATCAACGTAAAATTTGGTACGGATATCCATCAGAGGCACGACACTAATCATTGATGTAACCCTTCTCCGTACCTCTCATAAAAGAGGGCCTACCCCCTTAAAATACATGCTGAAATAGGAGTAGAAGGACGAGACAAAGATCATTTTCAGCCCCTCAAAGTGAGAGACAAAACTCGGGGGCCCCAAAGGGTCCCCGAAATCCACATTTTAAGGCCCTAAAACCAACCATTTTTGAGATATTCCCAGAAAACTAATTTCATTTAATAAACTAATGAACGAATACAAGCCGGTACCCATGGCAACCGATTCTCAGAGGTCCATCTATTGCTGTAAGACGCAATGCAATTCCATTAATTACATTGGTGTGAAAGTTTGCAAACGGCTAGAAGGTTATCACGGTACCAAATTAAGCTGTAAATTCATCAATACGTATAATGCACTTAAGGGGGTCAAGGGGTACACTAGAATTTTTTCACGCGATTTACACCTGCGGGTGTGGTACGGCAGGTCTATTATATTCCTATTCCTATATTATATTATTATTATTATTATTATTAGTATTATATTATGGCGTACAACGAGGAGACAAAGCCCCTCGGTGCCAGAAACAAAACTTGGGGGCCTCGAAAACTACATTATAAGGCTCTAAAACCAACAGTATCTGAAATATTCCCAGAAAACTAATTTAATTTAATTTAACAAACTAATGAAGGAATGGAAATCGGTAACCATGACAACATTATCTCAAGGGGTGGCATCCAATTTTCCATCTATTTCTGTAAGAAGCAATGTCACTCCATTTATACCTTGCCACGGTGGGTGAGTGGATAGCGTGTCGGTCTACTAACCCCAAGATTGCAGGTTCACTCCTGGCCGTGGTAGAGGCCGGACGTTTGTTTTAGACGAGTGAAAAATCTTAATGGAAGCCTGGAGGCGAGTTACTACAGTACCTGTGTTGTTATCAGCTGCCCCAAGCGCTCCGATGATTGATAAAGCTGTTTCACACTATTGCTGAAGTATAGTCACTGGCAAATATAATGACGTTCTGTTCGTATCTACGTAACGTGTACTTCCGTGTCACACAATACTTCGACGTGGAATGTACTGTCTGATCAAGTCTGGAATTCCATTACATCAGATCGGTGGTGACAAATGTGAAGTGATAGGGTGAGAGAGTGACTGTGTACAGGCTCACCCACAGGCTTCAAAGTCAAGGGCAATCGTCTAAAACAAACGTCCGGCCTGTACGTGATTTTTGAAAGGCGGCAAAAATACGACTCGCATGTCATACGATGTTGGCATGTCAAAGAACCCATTTGAATTCAGTAGGCCGTGTTCATAATGGCAAAATTAACCTCAGGAGTTTCCGCCAACACAAAGTTCCTCATTTCTCTACTAGAAAGCGCTATAGTGTTCAAGGAGCTTAGATATCTAACCTCCTTGACCTTCATAGTGATTCAAGGAACAACGAAATTTCGACATGCAAGCTACCCACTGGGTGTCAAATTACGAAGCTTGCACCCGGCACCCGAGGCCATACGATATTATTATTAGGCTACTCCATTTATTACATTTCTGTGAAAGTTTGCAAATGGCTATAAGGTTATCACGGAACCAACGTAGACTGTATAATTCGTCAATGCAATTAAGGGGGTCAAGGGGTAGCCTAGAATTTTTTCATGCAATTTCACGTGCGACATATAGTACAGAAAGTCTATTATATCTCCAAACAGCAACATTATTTTCAAAAATTTCTGAATTGAATCAGCATTTTTTGCGGCTTTTAGGAATTTGGGCCATTTGAGGCTAAAGATCCTGCATTTTCATGCACCACAAGCCTTTATAATTTATGAAAGAGGTCTTCCTGTGTATGGGGACCTAACACAACGTAGAGGGTCATTTTTTATGTGAGGTGTATTGCGTTTCGTCTACAAGGCTTTCAAATCTATTTCACGTCAGGAAGTACACGTTAGGTGAATTTAGTTTGAGAGCTCATTTTAACTTATCTTTTTATTTTGTCGACATACGGGTTCATCGTAGGGATGATTTTGTTTAATACGTATGGTATATATACCCATATTTGGATATCTGGGTGATATGTTGTAGACAATAGAATTGTCTGTCTGTCTTTCTGTGTATCTTTATGTACACCTATAAATCGTGTCCGGATGCTTGGTGCATCGTAAAATTAGGTATGGTAAATATGAGTTAATACACCAATCATTTATAAAACTCCTCACCGTACTTTTCATACAGTAGAAGGGTGGATATAGCGGAAAAACTTCTCAAAATATATGCTAAAATAGACGAAATATAAAAATTATCTTAAAAGGACGATCAAAGCATATGTTGCGCTTCTCAATGTGAGACACAAAATTCGGGAATCTATTAAGGGTCTCCGAAAACAAAATTTTAAGGGCCTTAAATTAACAGTGTGTGTGACATTCCCAGAAAACTAACTTCGTTCTGATAAACTTATGAAGGAATGACAAACCGCTAACCATTGCAACAGTAGTTCAATTGATAATGTCTGGTGTTAATATATAACACTGTTCGAAGAACGGGTACTTCTGCTAGTATATATATAAGAATTATACAGTGGCTGGCCCCGCATTAAGTGAAAGACCCTGTATTACTCCCGCTGCTACATTAGTAACACAGGTTATCAGATAGCCTACATACACATTCAACATATCCTAAACCCCAAAATGAATGAAAACAACATATTTCTAGCACTTACGAAGCTGAAGTCCACGGATAAGAATGAAGAGTCACACCCTTGTGTACAGAGAGATGTACTGTATGATTCAATCGTAAGGAAGTTGTAGCCAAGGCCGGATAGTGGAAAGGAAATTACAATAGCTATCAAGATTGGTCGTTATGCTGATTTGACTCGTCAACACGTCCGTATAGAAGACAACAAAAATACGCGAGGTAATGAAATAGATCGTATTTTCTTCTGAAAATTTTTGACAGTCTTTGCTTTTTATATTAACCGCGATTTACTTCTTAAATTGCACTAATAACATTGTGGTGTTTGAAGCCATATTTTCAGTGTTGCCTTAGAAAACAAGTGTTTAGTGCTTTTCAGTCGGTCAACACGAATGTACCCAAAAGAGATGGGTTATGCCCTAATCCTGAAATAAATTACATGAGATTAATAATACACTAGGATGACCAGTTTCGATCGTCAAGCGATCATCATCAGATCCATTACACTTAGGCTATAAAATCTATGTTTGAAATACAGGTGAAAATATTTACAATATGTACAATTATTTAGTTGCAGTATTGGTACTGCAACTGTCAGTGTATGCTAAATCCAGTATATATGTTAGGTGAAATGCTAAATGGTGATAGCTATCCGGAGATTGTACTTTAAGAGAGATTATATGGTTGTAAACTATGGTTAAACTATAACATTTTAGGCTAACTACTTATCTGATTGTCTTCCGTACTACAGCTACTCGCAGTTTTCGTGTTTACTAGAACTCACTGTGCGGTCGACTGCGGTGGTTATCTTAACGACTGGTTTTTCCCTCCCTTCTCCCCCCTACCCCTACGTGCTGTGGGGAGTGATCGCGATGTGTTTATGTGAGGTGTTGCCAACCTAGATAAGATGTATGTTATGCATACACTGACAGTTGCAGTACCAATACTGCAACTAAATAATTGTACATATTGTAAATATTTTCACCTGTATTTCAAACATAGATTTTATAGCCTAAGTGTAATGGATCTGATGATGATCGCTTGACGATCGAAACTGGTCATCCTAGTGTATTATTAATCTCATGTAATTTATTTCAGGATTAGGGCATAACCCATCTCTTTTGGGTACATTCGTGTTGACCGACTGAAAAGCACTAAACACTTGCACTAATAATATATATATATGGAACCCATGTACTGTTGGTTCAAGCGCCGAATCCATCATTTATTGGTAAAAGAAGGGAGGAAAAATACAGTCTTTAGTAGAACTTAGAAAGATTTTATGTAGAGGACTGGTATAATGTTGTGCAAGAATAAGAGTCCAGGTGGCACCAGGAAATGATATCACGCGTGACGCACCGATAGGGAGCCGATCATAGCTATTGATAGAACGATAAAAACTTTCCGCTGTGTGTAAGCGAGAAGAGGTTTCGGAAATTGATCTTACGCAGCAATAAAATGGCAACCTCGCAGTTGTGAAAGAAGGGGAATAATTAGATTTAAGCCATTTGCGAGAATATAATTAACAAAAGAAATACATCATTGTGAATCATTTTGGAATAGAGATTTTTGTGTGGGGAAAGATGTTATAATAATTGCACAGGAAAGAAGTGCAAACGCAGCATGACGTAGTTAAAAGTTCCCCGAGACCAGAGCTGGTAGGGATTAAAAATCAACTGCAACACCCACGTATCTGAAGAGCAAATTTTATTTAATATCTCGGAATTGTACGATCGATTTTCATGTGCAAAGAAGTCAGTTTACGTTTAGAAAACGAGCTTTCCAGAGATATAAGTTTCAAAAGTATGCGACTATTGCTTCAAAAGTTAGTTATGAAAAAGACGAGGATTTTATCTTTTTGTAGCCGATTTGTATAAAAGCCCTGGCCGAACCAGGCTAATCATGCAGTACTTAATAGACCTCGAGAGGTCGTGATACGCTGTATCACCAAAGAACACCCGTAGGGGAGTGGCCGAGAAGTATCATCATAGTATCGCCGTGTGAAAACTTAGTAAAATCCTAGTACAGGATTTAGTTCAGCAAGCATCAGTCTTTATAGTGAGAGTTCCGTATTACAGTCAAAGTTAGGCTGCGAACTTAAAGAACAGGCGATAGGTCTTCAAATTACAGTTCAGTTAAACGACAGAAAGTATCGTAACGTTTTGAAGTACCAACGATAGTGAAACAAACATTTCTAACAAAGTTAAGGAACCCGATCAGGGTCGGATGAAATAAGTAACGCCTAGTGTACCGAAAAGATAGGAACTAGAGCGCAGAATAATAAGAAGTGAGAATTTAATCCAAAACGTTGTCTACAGGAGACAAGCGAACAGTAACAAGCAATAAGCTACGAAACTAAAGAATAGCAGTAAATGCTAGGGAATCATTAGGTCACCGATAAAGTATTCGAGAGGCCGTAAACAGGACAGACTTTATTTAGACAAACTAAATAGTGTCTAGAAAGAAACGACTTCGAGCTAGTAAAAATAGAAGACGATTGTCAGAAAACCGGATCTGAAGAATTACCGTTCCAGGGAGGGGTAGATTGATCGAGACTTGCATCATCTTGCCAGATTAGGGAGTCGACGTCTAAGAGTGTCGCGCTTGGAAACGGGGAAGAAAGAAATCACGTGTGTAAGGCAAAAATCAAAGCCTCGGTGATTTAAAAGCAGTGTAATGTAAATATAGTAAAACCTGTTTTAGTGTAATAATTTTTAGTGAATTTATTTGTGTATGATAGAAGAATACAAGATTGTATTCAATATGTTACCAGTGTCTAAGGTAAATAATGTGTATGTGTATCAAGAAGTGTCATTGTGTGAAATGGGATTAATGAAGATGGCTTAAACATATTGAGTGGGCAAAAATGAAACATCGCTGGAGAACTCGGTCGGTGACCGTAATATCATGTGAGTAACCATTTCATTATGTTATGTGTTGGGGAAGGTTTGCGTACAATCCACCTGAGAACGAAAGAATAGGGATGTTTTTGAATAACAAATAAAAGAATAATAGCGCGATCTGAACGATAAAATTGAAAAGTATAAAATAATTATGTGAAATAAATAAATAAATCCCTTGGGGGATATGTCTGAAATAAAATATCAGTGTATTTGATAAATGATTTAAATATGTGAAAGCAAGCGTAATAATAATAATAACAACAATTATATAAATGAATAAAGATTATGATGAATTATAGAAAGTAGTAGCTTATGAGCTCCTTTAAATGAATTAATACGTGTTATGAACACATGTTCTTAAGGTAAAGCGATTATTGTCACGGGAGAGGATTAATATAAAATTGAGATGTACAATCAAATGTTGATTTTGAATTATCAGTTCGTTGAAGGCAACTTGGCAGTAAAGTATTAGCGCAATGTAGCGCATTGAAGTAATTTGTCACGCTAGGAAGGCGTTGAACCTAAATATATTCGGTAACACTAATTATGAGGGGCAGTTGGTCGTGGTAATTGAACTATGGTAAGTCCTCTAAATAGTGATGTGATCACGAGGCCATGTGTGTATTGTATTGTAAAAGGGTGCGAAATATTTATTGTATTATGAGCGCAGGTTCAAGGCAAAGGCCGCCCTAAGTCGCGAATGTTATAAGTCCTCCAGTATGGGATATGGTTCCCGAGGCATTTGAAAGAAACGAACCCAGATTCGTCTATGTTGAAGCCCCTAAATATTTGTTGTTGTATTGAATTATTCTTACCCGCCAATGAGGACACTTCATAATTAATAAATGCCGAGGTTAAGAGAATGGGTCTAGCGAACCTAAATATGTTGTTAAAATAAGTAGAATGAAAGCCTTGCCTGTTCAAAGAACTGCATTTAAGAAACAGCTGTGTAAAGCTGAGGGTAGCTCGTCTCTTGTGAGTGAGACCATGAAGTTCCTCCTCCCGGCAATAAATCACGCTAAGTGGCCCAGGCCAGACCCTTACTATTGATGTGTTGTGGTAGGTCTGGAGAGCCGTCTGTTTGAAGTTATAATACACAAGAGTGTTTAGAGTTTGTTTTAACGACCCGGTCTTCGAATCGAGGTTCTTTTAGATGAAGATTACCGCTTGCAAGTTCAGATCGTTGCTTTCTTATGAGATAATGGTCTTTTAAGACAAATAGTGAGAAATCCCTAATGTAATGTTATATAATGTAGTGATTCACGAGTTTAGTGAAGACAATTAGATTCCGGGAGTGATCTTAATTTTTGACTTGTTCAAGTAGTCTTCTGTAGCTCGGGAGTACGCAAATGTTTCCCAATCACGGTAGTGAATTGTTGACTTGAGAGAGAGATGGTAACTGAAGAACATTGTGAAAGCCAAAAAATTTAAGTAAATGAGTAATAGTACTTTAATAAGAATTATATACTTTTTTTGATTATAAGATACTCATATAATAGGAAGTGATGTGTTGTAAAAGAAAAACACAGTGTATATAAAAAGTATCGAGCCATTTGGAGCTATTGATTTTATGGAATTTTAGAAGGACACTATATGGAAGTGAAAAGTAATATGAGTTTGTTGGTTTATGAAAACCATTTACTATGATTTAATCTTTGTTTTATTATGTATTCCTTGTTCACTCTGAACAAGTTAGAATTTATGGGTCAGTATTTTATTTGTTTAATTTGTTGTAGCGCCATATATTTGAGTAATTAAATGTTTTATAGTAGGAGTTGATTTTGTTTATTATTTTGGAAGTGTATCCTCTATTTAATCCAAAATGTGTAAGTCACAGAGTGGGAGAACATACCATAACCCCGAAAATCCCGATTTGAGCATTGCTGGCATACTGTGATTTGCATATTTCATGCTGAATGGGCACAATATTTAGGAGAAATGCAATTACGCACGGTATATCGGGCTCCTGAGTGGCAGACTATCGACTTAAACTCCCCCCTTTACTTTTGAACACTAGCCTGGAACCGTTTATCACATTACTTCAAGCTAGAGCCATTTAATCTTTGCCCGTAGGGCTCTCTTCCGTAGTGAATTATCTTCAATGGCGATCCAGATCTGTCTTCTTTGTTCGGAGGATATTTTCAACAAAACTTGCTACGGGTGGCTTCGGTGGTGTAGTTGGTAGCATGCTGAGCTTCTATGCCCAAGATCGCGGGTTCAAACCCGGCCGAAGTCGTCGGATTTTTAAGACAGTCAAAAATCCCTGAGTATGCCTTCCTTCGGAGGGGAAGTAAAGCCGGCGGTCCCATGCCATAGATTTATGGCATGTTAGAGATCCACTAATTACACCTGTGTAAAGCTAAATTATAATTAAACATTTGACAAACGCTCTTAGGTTCCTACGTTCGTCGCCAGGAGCCGACTGCGGTAGCGTCTGGTAACCAAGTTCCGAACTACGTTTGGTGGCAAAATAGGAACTACTTGAAAAAAATCAATGTCTGCAGTCCTTACTTGAATTGAAAACAGGAACACACACTAATACAGCCACCACAATTAACACCGGTTATCAGACAGATCCTACACACACCCAAAGTACACGGGGCTACATGACTGCGTTGTCGCAGCCCCTAAACTAAGGAACCAACCAACCAAACTTGCTACGAGCTTCCAATTTTCTTCATTTTTTAACATAACCGTAACAACATTGCCGGGATATACCTCAATGTGCTCTTAAAGAGACTGTCAATTTTAGACCCACAGTCCACAAGAGAAGAAGGTGTGATTATCATTATCTAGCTCATTAATACAGTATGCAATCTGATTAATCCTCCTTTCCCATCATCATAAGGTAGGAACAGAAGTACCCATGCCCAGTCAAGAACTGAGTGAGATAATAACCAACCTCACCATGTTTCCCCTCTGTCAAAACCTGCCCCTGAGGGATCATTCTCTTAGTCCACTGGCCTCTGTCTCCTTGCTCCCAATAGATCTGCCAATTATGAAAGGTTTGTACTTTTGCTGTTCGTCTTGAATTTTGTAAACCCACCTAAGATTTCCTCCTTGCGTTCCTTCGCAAGAAAATAAAATTGAATAATCCAAGCAATAATAATAAAAATAACCAAGTGAAGATGGTTCCAAGAATGTGAGAAATATATGATGTAAATTGGTATCCTAGAAGAGAAAAGTCACGGCAGAGAAATGATTAAAATTTATGATGGTTTTAAAGGAGAATCTGAACCCAGATGCCTGGGAGGGCCTCTGCCAGAAGCCCGACAGCAAGCACTGATCCATGGACTCAAGAAATACTGGGAGGATGTTAAAGCCGGTAGACGAGCAATATCTGGACACTAATAATATTAGTTGTTACCATTGGTCCAAAAAGCCTCAATTCGAAAGTTAATAATAATAATAATAATAATAACAATGCTGTCGTAGGAAAAGGAAGAGAAGGGAAGGTAGTAGGAGATTTCGGATTAAGTGAAAGGAATGATCGAGGAATCAGGCTAATGGAATTCTGCACTGAGCTTGAGTTGGTCATAGCTAACACCTTATTCAATAACCACAATAGAAGAATATATGCACGGATGAGACCAGGAGATACAGGGCGTTACCAAATCGACTTCATTGTGGTCAAGCGGAGATTTCGAAACCATATTTTGGATTGCAAAACCTATCCCGGTGCTGACATAAGCTCTGACCACATGCTGGTTTTATGAAATGCAGATTAAAGTTGAAGAAGAAGCAGATGACCTCGTAGTTCCGCCCCTTAAAACAACAATAACTAACTAACTGAAGTTGAAGAAACTGAAGAAAAGTCAAAAGCCAAAGAGGTGGGCAAATAGACAGACTGAAAGAGAAGGATATAAACGAAAGATTCAAGAAGAGTATAAAGGAAGGACTAATGAAAAATCCTAAACAAATTTCAATTGCAGACTAATGGGCACTTTTGAAGAATGACATAATAAAATCCGCAGGAGGAAACATTGGTAGGAAAGAAAGAATATGTAGAAAACCGTGGATCACTCAGGATATACTAGAATTAATGAATGAAAGGGGGAAACACAAGAATGTAAGAGAAGAAAAGGGGAAAGTAGAATACAGAAGTTTGAGAAATGAGGTTAACAAGAAGTGCAAGGAAGCGAAAGAAGAATGGTTGAAATAGAAATGTGCAGGTATAGACATTTGTCTGAAATTAGGAAAATTAGACACAGCTTATCGAAGGATTAAGAATACTTTTGGGGAAAAGAAGACTAAGTGCTGTAATATTAAGGACAGAGATGGAAAGCCTCTAACAGATAGGGAAGAAAAGGTTGAGAGATGGAAAGCTTTCATGAGTCTTTTTATAAGGGAAAAGAGATTTAGAATCATGTAATGGGACGGGAAGAGGAAGTTGATGAGGATGAGAAAGGAGATTTAATATTGAGATCAGAATTTGAGAGAGCATTGGAAGACTTAAGCAGGAACAAATCACCAGGCATAGATGATATACCTATTGAGTTGCTACGCTGCATAGGAGATGAAGGTCCGATCAGGTTATTACTTGGTGTGCAGGAATTATGAGGCAGGTGAGGTAGCTTCTGATTTCAAGAAGAATGTTATCATCCCTATACCGAATAAAGTAGGAGCTGACAGATGTGAAGATTGCCGTACAATCAGCTTTATTACTCATGCTTCAAAGATCCTGTCTAGAATAATTTACAAGAGGATGTAAAGCCAGATAGAAACGGAGTTGGGTGAAGACCAGTTTGGTTTCAGGAGAAATGTAGGAACAGGGGAAACTGTACGGTACTAAGTCTTAGGCTGATTTTGGAAGGTAGAATAAGGAAAGACAAGAGAACGTTCATGGCATTTGTAGACTTAGAAAAGGTCTTTGACAACGTTCATTGGGCTAAATTGTTTGACATTTTGAAAACGATTGGAATAAAGTACAGGGATAGGAGGGTGATCTATGGGTTCAATCTACACAGAAACCAGACAGCAGTGATTTCCTCAGTATTGGGATCATGTTTCTTGAAAAGTGAGAGAGCTATAAGAATGCAACTTACACAGCTTTCTCTGCATACAAAAATTATGAAATTGGTGCATAGTTAGGGCAATCTGTTGAGCAGAAGTGACAAATACTTGAAAGACAAGCTCTGAAAAAATGGCTTATATCGTAAAGAAATGTATCATACATTATTTAATTTATATCTCAGACCTCATCGGTGCTAATGTATTGAATCTGCATGGTATTGTTCAACAAATGCCGGCCCCATGGTGTTGGGGTAGCGCACCTGCCTCTCACCCAGAGGCCCCGGTTTTGATTCCCGGCTCGGTCAGGGATTTTAGAAACTGACGTGGGGGCTGGAACGGGGTACACTCAGCCTCGTGAGGACAATTGAGTAGCTGTCTGACAGTGAGGCAGCGCCCCGGTCACGATAACCAAGATTAACGGTGGAGGGGACCCAACGTACTGACGACGCGTCACCCCAATATCTGCAGGCCAAATGGCTGGGCAGCGGTGGCTTGTTAAGCCTAGGTCCTCATTGGCTGTAGTGCCAGGGGGTTATTATTAGCCTACTTTCGATTTTTGCAAAAAATGAAATGAGATCAACACAGGGCGAAAAAAAAGTGTGTCTGTCTGTGTGTGAGTCTGTGTGTGTGTGTGTGTGTGTGTGTGTACTCTGAATGTCTGTCTCCCCCCCCCCTATCAATTCGAACACGGTGAACGCGAATTGAACGAAATTTGGTACAAAGGTAGCACTAGCAAAGGACACCTCAGTGTCATGTTTTATATCGCCGCCATCTTCACGGAAACGTGATGGCGGCCACACAAATGTTCAAAGCTTAAATCAAATTACGACTAACCTAATCATCCGATCTCTACCAAATTTTGCAACAACCTACCTTTATGAGGGGAGCATCCTTTGACCAAACTAATAGGTCATCAGCCTAATAGTTTGCGGATGGGCCATCTTTGTGTGAAAATCGATTCCCCCTATTAATTCGAACACGGTGAAACCGAATGGAACGAAATTTGGTACAAAGGTAGTACTAGCAAAGGGCACCTCAGTGTCATGTTTTATATCGCCGCCATCTTGACGGAAACGTAATGGTGGCCACACAAATGTTCAAAGCTTAAATCAAATTACAACTAACCGAATCACCCGATCTCTACCAAATTTTGCAACAACATACCTTTATGGAGGGAGCATCCTTTGACCAAACTAATAGGACATTAGCCTAATATTTTGCGGATAGCGGCCATCTTTGTGTGAAAATCGATTCCTCCTATTAATTCGAACACGGTGAAACCGAATGGAACGCAATTTGGTACAGAGGTAGCACTAGGAAAGGGCACCTCAGTGTCATGTTTTATATCACCGCCATCTTGAGGGAAACGTAATCTCGGCCACCCAAATGTTAAAAGCTAAAATGTAATTACGACCAACCTAATAATCTAGTCTCTACCAAATTTTGCAACACCATATCTTTATGTGGGAAGCATATTCTGACCAAACTGCAAGATCATCAGCCCAATAGTTTGCAGATGGTGGCCAAGTATGTGTGCAAATCGATTCCCCCTATCAATTCAAACATGGTGAAACCGAATTGAACGAAATTTGGTACAGAGGTAGCACTAGCAAAGGGCACCTCAGTGTCATGTTTTATATCGCCGCCATCTTGACGGATACGGAATAACGGCCACCCTAATGTTAAAAGCTTAAATCAAATTACGACCATCCTAATAATTTGATCTCTACCAGATTTTGCAACAACATGCCTTTTTGTGGAAAGCATCTTATGACTGACTACAAGGTCATCAGCCCAATAGTTTGCAAATAGCGGCCATGTATGTGTGCAAATCCATTCCCCGGATCAATTCAAACACGGTGAAACCGAATTGAATGAAATTTTTTACAGAGGTAGCACTAGCATAGGGCACCTCATATTCATGTTTAATATCCCTATAGCACGTTGTATTTCAACAAGCTACTACAACCAACATTCAATTATACTCCTTGAAAAGGACAAAGAGTTATAACAATACCCATGCATTTAGGAGAAAGTAGGCAATATGTTCTTTACCGAACATCTTGTTTTATTTTTATTTTTCAACATAATACCCTACGTCCACGATATTTTTAATGATATTCCAGTAGTTCTTTTGTCTACAAAGTGTACCTAAATATGTTACATTTTAGCATTGGATAAATAGGACATTCATAACCTACTAGGTCCCCTTAAAAACGTAGCAAATGCTTATTTTGCTTGTATCAGACCTGACGGGCGGGATATAGATGTGCAACTGTACCGACCCGGTCCAAAACGGGACGTATGGTCACCAAGGGATAATATTCCATGGAATCACCCTCTAATTCAGATACAGTACAGTGAACAAGATCTCTTTGCTGCAGTATGTGATGTTTTCCGTTAGAGGAGAGAATCGCGTGATTTTTTTTATTAAATGCCATATGTTTTCTACTCTCCAGGTTGAAGAGGGAGAAAAGAAGGCTTTGTGTGTGTTTCCGGCGCGGTGGACCCGCCTGCCAGCTGAACCCCCTTCCCACCCGTCCTCAGGTTATGCCATACTCATTCCTGGAAAATGCCGCATTGTTCCTCATTTCACCCCTATGGTAAGTGAGTTGGCGACCACGGGACCCCAGCTGAATCCGGCATTTGTTTTCCTATCGAACTCTGTTGGTTGTCTGTTCCACCCCGATACACGGTATTTGAAACTAGCGTGTCTCTCATTCTCCTGCCTCAATAGGCCGTAATTTTCTGGTCAACTTTCCCGTGACGCAGCGGCTAGCATTCTTGGCGTTCACCCAACCAGTTCGTATTCGATTCCCGGCTATGCCCAGAAATTCAATTCTGCTCTGAGGACTGGAAGGGGGGGGGGGGGGGCGTATACCCAGCCTTGTGAAATAAAGAAATCCTTCTCAGCTCGCCGGGAGGCGGAGATATATTTCACCGAGCAAAGAAAAATATATCGAATTCTCAAAATGTGTCAATGATTGGTTGATTCCTTAGTTTAGGGGCTGGGACAACGAGGTCATTTAGCTCCGTGTACTTTGGGTGTGTGTAGAATCTGTCTATTAACCAGTGTCAATTGTGATGGCTGTATTAGTGTATGTTATCTGTTTTAATTCAAGTAAGGACTGCAGGCGATAACTTCAAGTAGTTTCTACTTTTGCTACCAAATACTACCGTCCACGACACCTAGCTTGCAGACTTGGCTACTAGATGCCATCACATTCAGCATCTGGTGGCAAACGTTGGAACTAATATAGTGTTATCAAATAATCTAACTTACAAATGTTTTGCTTCACACAAGTGTAGTTAGTGGAAGGTTCTTTTACATGCCATAAATCTATGACAAGGGCCCGCTGGCTTTACTTCCCCTCCGAAGGAAGGCATACTGTCAATGGTTGTATACCTCAAATGTTCTACAGCACATGTTTAGCATACATGTAGTTGTAATTGTTGGTGCAATATATCTTCTTATAATTCTGAGAACTTTTTGCTCTTGGCGTTAGGGTGGGTCATATCATTAATTCTTTTATACAAAGGTTTTAGGTACCTTTTAGAGGACTATTGACCTTTTAAGCTGTTTTGATATTGCCTAAGGAAGGTATGATTTTTTCCCACTCAAAACTCCGTTTTCCCCATCTCTTTGGTCAATGATTGGTGCTATCGATAAACTTTACGGAGATGAGTTTTTGGCCCTCAGTCTATCCGAAGAATAGTGCGAACTTTGAATGGATTCTATGTTTCACATCCAAAGAAAGTTACGACGATATTTCACTATTTCAAGAAAGGCCCCCTATTCCACTCCTCTGGATGCGATTACCCTTAAAGGAGGTCAACCGACAATTTGAATGGTTATATTGTATGTATGAATTCTAACATGATTGGTGCAATATAGCGGTAGTTATCGTGTCCACAGTCGGCCCCGCGGTGTTGGGGTAGTGCGCCTGCCTCTCACCTGGAGGCCCCGGGTTCGATTCCCAGCTCCGTTAGGGATTTTAGAAACTATCGTGAGGGCTGGAACGGGGTGCACTCAGCCTCGTGAGGACAATTGAGTAGCTGTCTGACGGTGAGGCAGCACCCCGATCACGAAAACCAACATTAACGGCCGAGAGGCCCCGATACGCTGACCACGCGTCTGCCCAATAACTGTGGGCCAAATGCCTGGGCAGCGGTCGCTTGATAGGCCTGGGCTCTTCATGGGCTGTAGTGCCACGTTTTCTTTTGTTGGTCTTTCGATAGATGAGCAAGTTGCGATCAGCTATGGCACAGTGAGCGGGTTGTTTGTTGTTCTGTTTGTGTTGTTGTTGGTTCATTTAGGGGCTTTACGACATCGCGGTCATGTAGCCCCGTGTACTTGTGTATGTGTGTAATTTGTCTGATAACCTATGTTACTGTGATGGCTGTAACTTATTCGTGTGTGTAGTTGTAATTCAGATGAGGATTGGCAAGTAGGCGGTCGTGGCCTTAATTCAGGAACCATCCTGGCATTTGCCTGGAGTACAAGTGCGAAACCACGGAAAACCACTTCTAGGATGGCTGATTGATTTGATTTTATTTCCACGGCTACACTTAGAGCTTAAGAGCTCTTTTACAGTAGCGTCCTACATACAATAAGATTAGGGCTTATAAACATTGCACATTTAGTTAAAATTAAAATCATATCGTAAGCAACCAGTTAAATTTGTAAAATATATATTAATAGTCTAACAATGATAGTAACAATAGTGCGTTAATAATAATAATAATAAAAATAATAACAATAATAATAATACAGTAGAGCGTCGATAATCCGCATTAATTGTGACCGGACCCTGTCCGGATTATCAAAATGTCCGGATTTTCGAAAAGAACCAAAAAAATCGTTTGAGTTCATAACAAAAATATACTTGCTAAAACCGTTAATAATTCACTTTAGTGATTAAATAATTGGAGCAGATAAATAAAGCCATTAATTAATATGAACTTATAATGCGTTTTAATGAAATACAGTGACAGTCACTACAGGCCGAGTGACAAGTCAACACAACTGTGCGGCGACACCCTACTAAGTTAAATAAACATTACAAATAAGAGTTTCTAGTGGATGCTAATGTTGTTAATTTTATGTATTTATTATTATATTGTGTTGTTCTAAATTATATACACGTGCATATAGGCTACACCTTTACTCACGTAATTCATAAGATCTTTAATACAAAACAAAGCTAACGTATAACGAGATTCAATCGTATTAAAAAGAACACCAAAGACTAGCTACTATAGTAGTGTAATTATATTAGTGTAAATTTTAACCTCAACACGATGATCAAGATCTGATGAAATCCGCTCGAGGGTCGAAACGCGTAATGCTAAATTGCCCCATTAATGGTGATAATTAACTAATACTTTTTGGAGGGTATTTACGTATTTATATTTTGTACTCCGCTCATTCATTGGGTATTTTCATGTTGACCGACTGAAGAGTTACAGATGAGAAATATGTATGTATTTATGAATGTATTCACTTCATTTTTTCCACGGGTGTGATGAATCCGGATTATCGACGGTCCGGATTCTTGACGTCTGGATTATCGACGTTCTACTGTAATAATAATAATAAAAACAAGTAGTTCCATGAAGAACTATACAGCCTATTTTCATATATCCTACTTATGTTAATTGCCTCTATCAACATACAAAATGTCACTTTGATTGCTGTAATAGATTCGTAGATATTGCGAACCGTCTAAATATTTCGGATGGTCACCGTGTTGGATTTTTATATTTATGAAAGGCTTAAAGATATGTACTATTGTGTAGGTGTGGTATTCAAACTTCAATCGCATGCTTAGGATACAAGAAATACAAATGAGACTTTAAAATTTCACACAGCTGCCATCTTGTGGTTATGAAAACAGTTGAAATTATTTAGATGCTAGTGGATTAAACTTTGTACTAGCATTTACCGTACCAAGTTTCACTGCGCTCGGAATTTTTTTTTTGTTTTTTTGTTTTTTTTGTTTTTTAGCGTATGTTCTACAAGTACCGTCGCGTGTGGAGTGTTGTCTGGGGAGGAAAGTGTGAATGTAAGGACTAGGAATTGGAATGTAGCGGCTGTGGCCTATAGTTAGGGACCCAACCCCAGCATTTGCTTGGAAGGAAGATAGGAAACCAGAGAAATCCATCTTCAAGGTTGCCGGCGGGGGGATTCGAACCTCCTCGCCTCCCGGATGTTCCTGCAGCCACGCCGTAACAACCACGGTTAATTCACCTGGTTGCTCGGATGGTTAAATTCCGAGAAACGTCCATTTAAATATTTATATTTCGCGTCACCGCCATGTTGGATTTGTGCTCACCAGGTTATTGAAAATCCCATAGGTGAACTTATATTCATAGCCTCTATCAGCATTCCAAATTTCAGTTTGATTGCTGTCATAGATTAATAGATATTGAGAACCGTCTAAATATTTCGGATGGTCGCCATGTTGGATTTTTATATATGTAGGCCATAGAGGTATGTACTGTTAGATGGCGATTATTGCGTAGATTCATTATTCAAACGTTCACTTCGATCACATGATTAGTACACAAGAAATAAAAACTTAATTTAAAAATTTCGCACAGCCGCCATGTTGAGGTTATGTAAACAATTGAACTAAATTAGATGCCAATACATTACAATGTGTATGAACATTTACTGTACCAGATTTCACTGCGCTCAGATGGTTAAATAGTGAGAAAAGTATATTAAAATGTTTCAACTTCATTTGGCCGCCATGTTCGTTTTGAACTATACAGTTTTTTTTTTGAAAGTTACATAGATAAACTTCTAGTGTTGCCCTTTATCACCGTACGAAATTCCAGGGTGATGTCAGTAATAGTTTCGGAGATATAGAATGCCGGTGAAATATTTCGCACAGGCACCATGTTGGATTGGTGAGATATAAAAACATTGAAGGGCACGGTCGGGATCGACCAAACTTCACCGAGTTTCATTGAAATCCGTTTAGAATGTATTAGGGAGATACACACATACGCACACACACACGGACAAAAGGTGATCTCATAAGCCTTTTTTTTTTCATAAATGAAAATAGACTAAAAATATATACAAAGAAGTGCATACAGACCCAGTATCAGTCCCAAAAACTAACACCATATACAAAAAATATATTAACGTATTCTGAGGTAGGAATCGAACCCGGCTCACAAGAGTTTAACTCGTTCCAGACCTCAGACCAGAATTAATTTTTTTGTCAGAGCCGGGAACCGAACCCCGGCCTCCGTGGTGACAGCCAAGAGTGGTAGCCACTACGCATGTTCTGTTTAAACAGGGAGGTCTAACCACAACGGAAGCCGGACGTAGCTTCGGGATTCCCCAGGGTACGGCAATGCGATAGATAAGAATCGAGAATCAGGTGACGGAATATGACAGACTGACTTGTGACCCAGGTTCGTGGCGAATTTCCACGCGGGATCAGGACGATCGTTTTGTTGCCCAGGCCCATTCAACTTCGCTTACGAATACCGTATAGCCTACTGTAACTACGTCAAACCACACGTTTTCCCTGCAATTCAAAAAACAATTTGGACGCCATTATGAGCCTGGGTTACAATCCTGGCGTACGGCTAAGATACTAAAACTTACTCATGTGCACCTTGCATATACCGAGGAGAACATGGAGTACAGATACCGGCGTTTAGATATGCACTTGACCTTGAGAGATCACCGGTAGAAGAAGGGTGTAGAGCGGTGCGGGGAGCGTGCCGAATACTTCCCTGGCTGAGAACATTGACGCGCGTGACAGTAGGTTCTCACAATCAGAGACAGACCCGCTCAGTGTGGCAAATGTTTTATGCTACATTAGTATACCGGGTGAATGGAATCTGGAAGTGCAGAGCTAACTGCCGGTAACTGTATAATTGGCCAAATGTCACCTTTTTCAACGATAAGTTCTCTCAGACTCAGTCAATATTTTATCATAAATCCGATTCAAATTTGATCATGTAGGCCTATGACACAATACGAACGATAAATTATATCACATTCCATAATTTGAGAGTAATCGTGCTAAGTTACAAAGGGGATTCTGGTCATGCCGTCAAACGATTGCTAGAGGGAGTATTGGTGGGGGAAGCCCCTATATTCTTTTCTCCCTGGGATGTTCTTCTGTCAGTCAAAAGAAATCTCGTGACACAAACGCCCTTGAAGGGCCTGCTCAGCCATTTGGCCTGCAGATTATGGGGTGACGCGTGGTCCGCGCGTCGGGTCCCCTCGGCCGTTAATTTTGGTCTCCGAACACCACGGGCCTGCCTTCTGTCGGTCACCTTGATAGTTTTAATCGTTGCCTACGCTATATACAAGGCCGGGAAATGCAAGCTGTTTTGCGCTAAAAATGAATCACCATGAAGTTCCGCCAGTGACCGCTAGGATCGCTTTGTACCACCCTAGTTCCAGCATTCGCGCCAGTTTATCTCAATAGTGACATTGCAAATAGTGGTTGTTTACATGAGTATTTTTGATGTGTAACATCTTTCCGCTCGGTTGCTGGATAGTTTTGTGGGAGTGATTTTGAAAATTGGAGAAGGAAGTGGATCGGAACGATCGAGCTGGCAGTGGTGGATCAAACGGAAGTATGCACAGGCCGCTCGATCGATCAAATGGAAGTGTACTAGCTGGCAGTGGTGGACAACCAAAGTAGGCACTGCCCGCTCGATCGATCAAACGGAAGTGTACTAGCTGGCAGTAGTGGACAACGGAAGTATGCACTGCCCGCTCGATCGATCGAATGGAAGTGTGCCCTAGCTGGCTGTGGTGGATCGAACGGAAGTATAAGACGCACTGCCAACTCGATCGATCGATCGATCCAGCTGGCACTGGTAAGAGAAACAATCAGCGCGCGGTGTCGAAAATTGATACCATGACGCACTCTCGGCCATGTGGAATGTATATGACATACTGAACGGAAAACGCTCATGCGAACTCTGGTGTCAAGTGATTGAAACAAATGACATGGTACATGTTCGAAGTCTTCGTATCAGTTTTTTTTATGGTAAAATGCCTTAATATCAAACATTGTAAGTAGTCGGCATTGCATTGGCATAAGGCTTTTTAAACTCAATGCCACTCAGGAACATTATCGAAACAAGAAAAATATAAATGAAATTTAATTCCGTAATGCAGTATTATTGGAACGTGGAAATAAGCACCATCTTGTGCACAAAATTTGCGTAGTCGAAATAGCCGTGGGGTTATTGCGTATGACTGTGAATCTAGAGATCTTGGTTTCGAATCCTGGGCGGTGTAGATATTTTTGTTACCAGATTATCATTTTAAACGATATTTATCATATCAATATGACTCATTTTAACAGAATCTATATGAAATTACGTGTTGGTCTGTGAAGGAATTTAAGGTTATGAGCGGTGTCTTTTTCTTCTTCTCTTTTCTTAGTCGTTTACCCTCCAGGTTGGTGGAACCCACGGACTCAGCGAGGGATCTCACCACTACCGCCTTTACGGGCAGTGTCCTAGAGCTGGGAACATCTAATCGGAGGGGATACAACTGGTGAGGTATGATTGGAACCTCGCCCAGGCGGCCTCACCTGCAAAGCGAACAGGGGCCTCATGAGGGAAGGGAATGGAAGGTCAGGATGGATAGGCTAGGAAGAGGGAAGGAGGCGGCCGTGGCCTTGAAGAAGGTACCATCCCGGCATTTGCCCGAAGACGAAGTGGGAAACCACGGAAAACCACTTCGAGGATGGCTGAGGTGGGAATAGAACCCCCTCTACTCATTTGGAACACCCGAGGCTGAATAGACCCCGTTCCAGTCCTCATACCACTTTTTCAAATTTCGTGGCAGAGCCGGGAATCGAACCCAGGACCTCCGGGGCGGCAGCTAACCATGCTGACCGCTACGCTACGGTGGCGACTTATGAGCGGTGTTGCGTCTATTAATCTAGTTGATCCATATCGCATTCTTTATTTAGGCTAGTGCTGGTGGAAGCTACAAATCATGTAATAAAATGAGTTCCGTATTATAAACCACAATATCTGTAAAACGCTCCCTTTTACAATAGATTAATATTTGTGCCAATAATACTATAAACTATTGTCATTTAGACTTTCACGGCCCGTGTTATTATTCATAATGTTGAATTTTGGGCTTATGCCGTGTTTTATTATATTGCAATTCGACGCGTTTCGAAAGAAACCATGTCTTTCATCGTCAGGAATAATCTGGAATACGACAATGTTGCTAAGAGAAAGCAACGAAGAACATATAGAAGGTGCCCAAAGATGGACGCCATTATAGCCCCATGTTAGGGACAACGGAAAGCAGCAGTGAATTACTTTCTCAGGGTTCTGATAATAGGTAGCCAGGATTCACTGAGATTGTAGCCGGTGTCGCGGTTGAAATTATCTGGGTGTTTACGTATTTCAACCGCCTCCCTGATGATTCTGGGACGATATTGCTTTATACGGGCAAGAACATCCACCCCTTGGAACATGACATCATGGCCAGGTGTTAAAGCATGATCGGCAACAGCTGATTTATCAGGTTGAATGAGCCTGATACATCTATTATGTTCCTTAATGCGAGTGCATATTGTTCTCGAAGTCTGCCCGATGTAAACCTTGCCACAAGTACAGGGAACTCTGTAGATACCCGGTTGTTGCAATTTAGGCAAACTGTCCTTAGTTGGTCGCAGGAGTTGCCTAATCTTAACAGAAGTTCCAAATACAGTCCGTATGTTGTATCGACGTAGGATTTTAGCAATACGATCCGTTGTGTTATGTATGTACGGAAGGTAAGCAGTTCCTCTTACATCTCTTTTCTCAACTGACGTCCTATTATTATTTGTTGGTTTCAGAACCGTAGAAATCAAAGCCTTGCTATAACCGTTGCTCTCAAAGGTGGTTCGCAGGGTGTTAATTTCTTCTTGTAAAGAAGACACTTCACAAATCCTCCTAGCCCTGGTAGTTAGAGTTGTAAGGATACCATGTTTCTGGGCAGGGTGATGGTGAGAACTTGCGTGGAGATATCTATTGGTGTGTGTTGGCTTACGAAAAACGCTGTGTCCTAAAGATCCATCCTCTTTCTTGGTGACGAGAACATCTAAAAAAGGTATTTTGCCGTCAGATTCCTTTTCCATGGTGAAACAAATAGAAGGGTGCTGGAGATTAAGGTGATCCAGGAAATGGCTAAGATTTTCCTCACCTTCCGTCCAAACAACGAACGTGTCATCCACATAACGCCACCAGATCTTCGGTTTGAAAGGAGCCGATGACAAAGCTTTCTCTTCAAAGTTCTCCATGAAGAAATTAGCCACAACGGGAGAGAGAGGACTACCCATGGCCACACCATCAGTCTGCTCATAAAAATTCCCATTCCATAGAAAGTAGGAGGAGGTCATGCAGTGATAAAAAAGTCTTGTGATGTCTTCAGGAAAAAAGCCATTAATGAGAGACATAACACCATCAATAGGTACTCTCGTAAACAGAGACACCACGTCGAGACTCACTAGAATATCACCCGGCTGAAGTGTTATAGATTTTAACTTGTCCACGAAGTGTGTGGAATCCTTAATGTACGAAGGCGTGTTACCCAGAAGCGGCTGAAGTAGTCTACCTAAGTATTTGGAAAGGGCATATGTAGGAGAACCAATCGTACTAACAATAGGTCTAAGAGGAACATCTTCCTTATGTATTTTAGGAAGACCATAGAGTCTCGGAGGAATAGCATCCCCTGGAAGGAGAGTCTTCGCTGCATCCGCTGGAATAGATGATTGCTTGATCAATTTGACGGTGACATTTGAGTAGCGAGTAGTAGGATCACGACTATTAATCCTATATACAGGATCTGATAACAAAGACGAGATCTTGGAATCATAATCAACCTTATCCAATACCACTGTCGCGTTACCCTTGTCAGCGGGGAGAACGATAATATCAGAATTGTCCCTTAGATCTTTAAGTGCCCGGCTTTCGCCTTGTTTTAAGTTGGTGTTAGGTGGCTTAGCTGTCTTGAGAACTCGGGAACATTCTTGCCTGGCTTCCTCGGCCTCTTCAGGTGTGAGGTGATGTACTGAGGATTCTACGGATGTAATAAGTTCTTCAATAGGAATTCTTCTAGGCGCTACAGCAAAATTGAGACCTTTAGCGAGAACTGCCTGTTGGGTATCACTTAGGGGCTTGCTGGACAAATTTACGACAACCTTGTCCAGCAAGCCCCTAAGTGATACCCAACAGGCAGTTCTCGCTAAAGGTCTCAATTTTGCTGTAGCGCCTAGAAGAATTCCTATTGAAGAACTTATTACATCCGTAGAATCCTCAGTACATCACCTCACACCTGAAGAGGCCGAGGAAGCCAGGCAAGAATGTTCCCGAGTTCTCAAGACAGCTAAGCCACCTAACACCAACTTAAAACAAGGCGAAAGCCGGGCACTTAAAGATCTAAGGGACAATTCTGATATTATCGTTCTCCCCGCTGACAAGGGTAACGCGACAGTGGTATTGGATAAGGTTGATTATGATTCCAAGATCTCGTCTTTGTTATCAGATCCTGTATATAGGATTAATAGTCGTGATCCTACTACTCGCTACTCAAATGTCACCGTCAAATTGATCAAGCAATCATCTATTCCAGCGGATGCAGCGAAGACTCTCCTTCCAGGGGATGCTATTCCTCCGAGACTCTATGGTCTTCCTAAAATACATAAGGAAGATGTTCCTCTTAGACCTATTGTTAGTACGATTGGTTCTCCTACATATGCCCTTTCCAAATACTTAGGTAGACTACTTCAGCCGCTTCTGGGTAACACGCCTTCGTACATTAAGGATTCCACACACTTCGTGGACAAGTTAAAATCTATAACACTTCAGCCGGGTGATATTCTAGTGAGTCTCGACGTGGTGTCTCTGTTTACGAGAGTACCTATTGATGGTGTTATGTCTCTCATTAATGGCTTTTTCCTGAAGACATCACAAGACTTTTTTATCACTGCATGACCTCCTCCTACTTTCTATGGAATGGGAATTTTTATGAGCAGACTGATGGTGTGGCCATGGGTAGTCCTCTCTCTCCCGTTGTGGCTAATTTCTTCATGGAGAACTTTGAAGAGAAAGCTTTGTCATCGGCTCCTTTCAAACCGAAGATCTGGTGGCGTTATGTGGATGACACGTTCGTTGTTTGGACGGAAGGTGAGGAAAATCTTAGCCATTTCCTGGATCACCTTAATCTCCAGCACCCTTCTATTTGTTTCACCATGGAAAAGGAATCTGACGGCAAAATACCTTTTTTAGATGTTCTCGTCACCAAGAAAGAGGATGGATCTTTAGGACACAGCGTTTTTCGTAAGCCAACACACACCAATAGATATCTCCACGCAAGTTCTCACCATCACCCTGCCCAGAAACATGGTATCCTTACAACTCTAACTACCAGGGCTAGGAGGATTTGTGAAGTGTCTTCTTTACAAGAAGAAATTAACACCCTGCGAACCACCTTTGAGAGCAACGGTTATAGCAAGGCTTTGATTTCTACGGTTCTGAAACCAACAAATAATAATAGGACGTCAGTTGAGAAAAGAGATGTAAGAGGAACTGCTTACCTTCCGTACATACATAACACAACGGATCGTATTGCTAAAATCCTACGTCGATACAACATACGGACTGTATTTGGAACTTCTGTTAAGATTAGGCAACTCCTGCGACCAACTAAGGACAGTTTGCCTAAATTGCAACAACCGGGTATCTACAGAGTTCCCTGTACTTGTGGCAAGGTTTACATCGGGCAGACTTCGAGAACAATATGCACTCGCATTAAGGAACATAATAGATGTATCAGGCTCATTCAACCTGATAAATCAGCTGTTGCCGATCATGCTTTAACACCTGGCCATGATGTCATGTTCCAAGGGGTGGATGTTCTTGCCCGTATAAAGCAATATCGTCCCAGAATCATCAGGGAGGCGGTTGAAATACGTAAACACCCAGATAATTTCAACCGCGACACCGGCTACAATCTCAGTGAATCCTGGCTACCTATTATCAGAACCCTGAGAAAGTAATTCACTGCTGCTTTCCGTTGTCCCTAACATGGGGCTATAATGGCGTCCATCTTTGGGCACCTTCTATATGTTCTTCGTTGCTTTCTCTTAGCAACATTGTCGTATTCCAGATTATTCCTGACGATGAAAGACATGGTTTCTTTCGAAACGCGTCGAATTGCAATATAATAAAACACGGCATAAGCCCAAAATTCAACATTATGAATAATACTATAAACTACCGGTGTACCAACAATTTCACGTGAGGTTTCTTCTATGTCAGATGTTACACATCATAATTATGCGACTACTGTAAGGCTCGTAATTTTTTTAAAATTGCTTACTGCTGTTTTACGTTTTGTACGTCCCGGCAGGGAATGTGCAAATCAGTTTCATTTCACTCGTTTCCTATCAATCAGGAATTAAGAAATAAGTGGATTATAGTGTTTCTCGACGAGGTGATAAGCCAGGTAGTGTGTGGACTCCTTCTAAAAGGTCGGCTATTTGTAGTAGGCATTTCAGAGAAGACAAATACAGTGTGAGCACAACTAGAAGATTTCTTCTGCCTAAATCCGTACCTTCAGTATTTACAGACTTCCTTCAGCACAAACAAAGAGCACAGCTAGGAAACCACAAAAACGACGACAGTGTCAAACAGACGACACTCTTTCATCCAAAAGAATATGTGACTCTCCAGGAACTGTGAGTAATTTTGTCCCTGTTTGTGAAGACAGAGCAAGATTGATGGCAGGGGAAAAGTCGCTGGAACACGAGAATTCAAAAGTGGGTTCCCTTATCATTGACGAAATGGCTATAAAGCCTAGGCTTGTGTACGATAGGAATTTAGACACGTTTCTTGGCATGAGTGACGCAGACTTAGACGCAGTGGCGGATCCAGGCCTTGCGGGGCCACGGGGGATATGATAAGGTGGGGCCCACAACAATAGGAAATTTAAGAAAATCTAATCAAATGGAAAATAGTTTTGTAATAATATTAAAATAAAGAATAGTTAAAATATTTTGAATGAATTACAGTACATTTTTAGCCTATTTTCAATTTTGAAAAAATAGGCTTATGAGATCACCTTTTGTCCGTGTGTGTGGAGGGCGGGTGTGTGTGTGTGTGTGTGTGTGTGTGTGTGTGTGTGTGTCTAATAACTTTTAAACGGCGGGAGCGATTTCAATGAAACTCGGTTAGTTCATAGCACTATTCCGGGCGACCCCGACCGTGCCCTTCAAATTTTGTTACGTCTCACCAATACAACATGGCGGCTGTGCGAAATATTTCACCAGCATTCAATATCTCCTACACTATTCCCGATATCACCCTGGAATTTTGTACGGTGATAAAGGGAACTATTAGAAGTTCACCTATGTGACTTTTCAAAAACTGGTAACAACAAAACCAACATGGCGGCCACGCGAATTCGCGACTTTTAAATGGACGTTTCTCGCGATTTAACCAACCAAACGCAATAAAACTTGGTACAGTATATGTTTATACACATTGTAATACACCGACACCTAACTTGGTTCAATTGTTTACATAACCACAAGATGGCGGATGTGCTAAATATATCACCGGCATTCTATATCTCTGAAACTATTAGCGGTATCACCCTGAAATTTTGTACGGAGATAAAGGGCACTACTGGAAGTTCATCTATAAGACTTTCAAAAACCGGTTAACTAGAAAACGAACATGGCGACCAAGCGAATTTGAAAATTTTAAATAGACCTCTCTCGTGATTTAATGTTCCAACCGCAATTAAATCTGGTACAGGAAATGTTTATACACATTGTAATACGCTGGTATCTAATTTAGTTCAATTGTTTACATAACCTCAAGATGGCGGCTTTGCGAATTTTTAAATATTTTTTAATTTCTTGTGTCGTAATCATGCGATCGATGTGAAAGTTTGAATAAAGAACCTACGCAATAATTTTCCTTTAATGGTACATGACTCTATGGCCTATACATTTAACAATCCAATATGCCGACCGTCCGAAATATTTAGACGGCTCTGAATATCTACGAATCTATTATAGCAATCAAACTGAATTGTTTATGTTCATAGGGGCTATGAACTTAAGTTCACCTATAGGACCTTAAATAACCTGGTGATCACAAATCCAACATGGCGGCGACGCGAAGTATAAATATTCACATGGACGTTTCTCGCAATTTAACCATCCGAGTGCAGTGAAACTTGGTACAGTAAATCCTTATACGAATGTTAATCCACTGGCATCTAATTTATTTCAATTGTTTCCATAACCACAAGATGGCAGCTGTGCGAAATTTTAAAATCTCCTTGTTACTTCTTTTGTCCTAAACCTGCGATTGAAGTTTGAATGCTACACGTACACAATAATCTTCATGTAACAGTACATAATTCTAGGACCTACACATATAAAATCCAACATGGCGACCATCCGAAGTATTTAGTCGGTTCTCAATATCTACGAATCTATTACAGGATTCAAACTGACATTTTGTATGTAGATAGAAGCAATTAACATAAGTAGGATATATGAAAATAGGCTGTATATTTCTTCACGGAACTACTTGTTTTAAATAATATGAAAGAAACATTTAAGTCCCCTTGAAGAAGATTATATAAACTATGAAATATTAAAATATTATTCAAATAATTCATGGATTTTGGGCTAATGCCGTGAGAAAATAAAATAATTGGAATAGTAATCCGGGCCGTGAAAGCCTTAATCTACTAATTAAAATATTACTTTGCGACTACAGTATTTTCCCGGCTGGAGTCTTCTATCATTTCACTGAAATCTATTGTTAACTTGCTAAACGGTCACGGAAGATCATAGCTGCACTGAAAAAGAATATGAATTATAAATTAGTTTGAAAAGTATAATTAATCTATCATTTAAAACAATCCGTGGCGTGGGGCCCCCGCTCCGCGGGCGCCCTCCTCGCCCTCCTCGATCCGACCCTGCTTAGACGCTATTGGTATTGAAGACAAACTAGCCAACAAGTTACTTTGCATTCTTTTCAAAGGACTATCTTCTTCTTACAGAATTCCTGTATCATTTTATTTTATTTGTTCTATTTCTGGACCGCACTTGGCAAAATTGGTATTAGATGCTATGAAGGTAGTCGAAGAAAGTGGTTTCAGAGTGTTAAGAATTGTAACTGACAACTGTCAAGCGAATGTTTCGATGTTTGAAACGCTATGCGGGGGTCGTATAACGCATGAAATTAAACATCCTCTTGATGAAAATCGACCGCTCTTTATAAGTTTTGATCCCAGTCACATTGTCAAGAATGTACGATCGCAGTACGTGTCTAGGGAGTTTTGTAAATGGCAACACTGTGACAAGTGATCATTTGAATATCCTTTATAATCTTCAGAAAACTCTGGTGATAAAATATGTCAGGAATCTCTCCAGGAAGGGGGTTTATCTTGTAATTTGGAAAAGATAAATGTTTCCAGGGCCAAAGTTGTGTTTTAACCTGAAGTTGTCCCAGGCTTAAAAAGTATGGAAGTCGTATGCTCTGAGAAAATTAATGACAACGGCAGTTTACTTGAGACTATTAATTTTATGGATCATTTTCAGAAATGGTTTGATATCCATGATGTCTGCAACACATCCCATGACACGCACTCCAGAAATGACAATTAGATGATTTTTTGTGAGATGGACGATGAAAGACTGCACCGGTTAACAGACGTATTTCTGCCATACATTGAGGACATTCAGCAACATCCCGAAAAGTTCAGGAAATTTACTAAAGATACTTACCACGCTCTGGAGTTGACAACGCTTTCTTCAGCGGCATGCATACGATATTTAATAAGCATCAATTTCCACAATGTCCTAACGAGGAATTTATCGAGTGTCGATGTCGAGCTCTTTTTCAGTCACCTCAGACGAAAGGGGGGGGGTTCATTGATATGATGGATGTGAGATCTTGTACCCATGCTATTGAATCTACCCTTCACACTGGAATTATCGCAGCTTCGAGCCATGGAAACGTCGAACTAAGGAATGAAGACTTAGGGTGGAATTCAGAAACCCCGTTGAAGGTACATTAATTTTTATAACCTGCCCATTTATTTTCATTGCATTGTGTTTTTATCTAAATACGATTACGGTATTTAACAATTTGGTTTCATTGTTATGAACTCCAGCTACTGCATCCAACATAGCTGTAGCAATGGTGGCAGGCTACCTAGTGCGCGTAGCAGAAGAAAATACCAGCTGTGAATGTTATTTGCAACATATTTCTCTTCCTGCGAGTGAAAGCCCGGTCCTCAGCCTCATACGATTTCAAGATTGTGGAGGACTGAGGTACCCTAAAACCTCATTTGTGGTGTTACTATAGCAATTTATGCAATGCGTATCACGTGCTGTCCAGTATCTGCCACGGAAGAACTTACTGACAAACTGCACACTTTTATTAAAAGACAAGTTCCGTCAAACAATTAAGTGTGACCAATGCAACGATTCTGAACTTCCGATTCTCCTTTTGAAGAAGTTCATGAAGCCGCTTCTGGACAACCTAGCCTTCAATCGCACGAGCAGGAATGAATGATTTTTACAGCTTCACAATAAGCCTCTGAACAGGAAAGCACTGAAGCTCTAAGAAAAGACTGCTTGTTTATGATATTCCGGTGAGTTATAGATTAGAATGATAAACCACACTTTTTTAAATGTGCATGAAATATCCCGGGTATTCCCTCATCTCAATACTAAATTCATATAGTGCGCTCATATTGAGGGTGTTACAATGCGTTCCTAGCGGCAGAACGCTGAACTCAGTTGCCCCTAGTCGCGGTGCGGCATCTCCCGGCCTTGTATTATAACGTAGGCAACGGTTTTAATAGTAAGCCATTAAGACAGTAGCAGGGTCATTCTCGTGCACTCGCCTGTTGCGTAGCCTAACCCGCTTAACATTTTCGTAAGGTGGGTAGTGTTACTTCACGGCGATAAAATAATATCCTGTCGGGCGTTTAGCTCACAATAATAATAATATTATACTGTAATATACGTGGTAACTCTTCGGCTTAGTGAGCCACCTCCACGAAAACTTGAGTCAGTGCTAAGGTTGAGCTGGTTGAGGTGTATAACATTCTGGGAGTTAAATAGTTTGATATAAAGAAGCTCTTGTAAGAGCAATCTAGGTATTAAGTCCTGTCTGTGGGGATTCAACCCATTGGGCTCGTCACCCTGTCTGGACCCCATGTGGGATATCAACCACTTGTTACGTCCCATTTATAAAGGCAATGCAGTGCTTCATGGATAAATAAGCTAGATTGCCTAGACAGGCCAATATATCGCTCGTGATCGATAGGTCAATTGTGGCATCATTTTAGTCTTTCATGACATTTGGAGAGTAAGAGGTGAGGAATAAAATAGGTCAGAACCTAATGCTAATGAGCAATAAAACATGAATGTCATTAAAATCGTGTTAAAGCTCTCGTAATGATACAATTAATAATGTATTGTTACCGGCACCTTGGGATTACTTTCCAGTTGGTTCTCATCCGAGTAGAGCACTGATTACAATTAATTAAATCAGCATGCCGTATAAAGCTATATGCAGTAAATGTGAGTTAATGGTTGTATTGCTCATTGTGACTTGATTGGAACTGATATGATGTACAGGATGGCCCATAAGTCAATAACCTACTCTGTAATTCGTATGGGTAACAGATGAAGTTATGGGTACTAAATGTTATGCATGAACAAATATCTTGAAGTGCTAAACACCGTCAAATAACATTGTATTCTAGACCAAGATGCTTTTGTAAGAGTATTTATTTATATAGGCTGTGTGGTTTGTATTGAGGTGAACCGCGGAGGCCCGGGTTCGAGTCCCGGCTCAGCCAAGAAATTTAATACTGGTCTCAGAGCTGGAACGAGGTACACTCAGCCTTATGGGACAAAACTAGAAGAGGCGGGTTTGATTCCTACCTCAGGCATCCTGGAAGTGGTTTTCCATGGTTTCTCCACCTCTACTCCAGGCAAATGTCGGGATGGTGCCTAACTGAAAGCCACGGACGCTTCCTACCCAAATCATACCTCAATTACAAATACACACACCAGTAGGCCTACAGACAGACATCACGATGGCACAGGTTATCAGACGCATTCTATACACAAACACAAGTACACGGGGCTACATTACCACGATGTCGCCAAGCCCCTAAAGAATCAACAACGACAACAAACATATTGAGGTGACACCTCGTTTGGATGTGTCTTGGATTTTTCTTGGCTCATCCTTTCTTTAATGTTAAATCACTCTATATTTTGAAGGTTGTATGTATTTAAATCTTTCCACTATTGTTACTTCAGTATCCCAGATGAATTCAAAATGAATCTTTTAGTTTTACGTAAACGTTAATCTCGCGAGCATAAGACACCGAACCTCCTTTCCTACTTAGAATGAGAACTACCAAACGTGAGATTTTACCTCAAAAATCCTACGTGTATTAACCTGTAATGGAATCCGTTCCACATTGGTAAGAAAGGAAGCTTTTAGTTTTAAGTGACCGTTAATCATGCGATCATGAGCCACAGGACCTCCTCTTTACGTGGAATCCGAACCACAGGACATGGCATTTCAGTTTGAAAATCTCACATGCATTGACCTGCCTTGGTAAGAGGCAAGCAGCTTGAACACTGCGCCATCACGGTTTCTAGGTGGATTCATTTTGAGATTTTTAAAAAAATCTAAGTACTACCTCTGTCTGAAAAGTTCGGTGAATGGGCTATATTACGAACGGATTATTGGCTTACCTGAAACCGCCGTCACTGTCCTTCGAAGTAATCCTCGTGGATGGTTATGCACTTCTGATAACGACTGAACAAATCCTGGAAACTCCTGGCATAGTTTTCTTTAGGAGTAGGCTTCAGTTTGGGTCGTCATTACTCTAAAATAAGCAAGAGAGAAGCGTGAATTTATGCAACCTGCCTTGCACACCTGATAGACGGGTGGCAGTGAGAAGGGTGAATGTTCCGTGGAATGGAATGATCCTGAAATCCATCGTCACGGGTGACGAGACCTGGTGCCTGAGGTACGATCTCGAAGGCAAGCGTCGGAGTATGGATTATCGGGGTCCAGAATCGCCGAAAAGCCTCGAAAGGCCAGAGGTTTTCGGACATTTCGGATATCCAACGTAATGTGACGATCCAACTGAAGGCTATCCCTCAGGAAAACTATGCCAGGACTTGAACAGTCGTTCTAAGAAGTGCATAATCATCCACGGGGATTACTTCGAAGGATAGTAACGGCTGTTTCAGGTAAGCCAACAATCCATCGTAATATAGCCCATTCGCCGGACTTTTCAGATGGAGTGTGTATTTATAGAATATGCCAGACGTACACCGTATCTATTCTATGGAGAAACTGGCCGTTAAAGTTCGAGGTTTCATAACGCAATAGAGCACTGATGAACATGTAGCGAACAGCCGTCCGGTTGTTATCTCTTAGCACTCGGACGCAACCTGCTTGCATTAAAGGATACCTCTTAGGTATTCCGTTATTAGACCTCCCGTTCATCATTAGTTGTTCATGTGGGACACCTAAAATTAGATTGTACGGGACAAACGAGCCACCTGGTATAGAGGGAGGAAACTAAGCCTACATACAGTAATCTGAAAAGTTTTCAATATCAACTTCTTCTTCTTCTCCTTCCCAAGACGTCGTCTCTGAACGGAGGTTAATGATCCACATAGCTAGCTGTAATCTTGACATTGTTGCATGAAAGGCCTCTTCTGATGTGCAACAATGCCATCTTCGGATATCCTTCAGCCACGAGTTTCTTCGTCTTCCAATAGACCTTTTTCCATGAATTTTCCCTTCAATAATTATTTTTAGAAACTGGTATTTTTCGCCTCTCATAACAAGAGGCGTCTGGTATCAAAACAAGACACATCACTTCAACAAAAATTTTCAGGAGACGTAAGAAACTGAATAAGTCCTTTGTTAACTGACAAATAAATATGCCTCCTTTTTGAAAGTCGTAAGTGATATACAAATATTTCACAAAAGTTTCATAACTCGTGCTGTTTTATTTTCCATTTTATAAGCATTTTAATATTTTATGTGTCTTATTTTGTTTTAAAACTTGCTGATGTATCTTGTTTTGCAACTCAGTAATCGGTCGTATCTTATTTTGAACAAGTATAAAGTCGATTTACCACACCGGCACTAACAGAACGCGAAAGAATTGCGTAAGCACCACTCAAAGAGCGCTCTTTTAGCTGATGCGCTGATCGATGCGCAATAGTTCCTACCTAGATGTGTCTTGTTTTGATACTCATTCATTTACTCGTCTTATTTTGAAGCCAACCGACTACTTCAGCATTTAAAAACAGCATGAGGTGTTCTGTTTTGAATACTTTTGTCTTCCCACATGTAAAGAGGGTATTTATGTCTTGTTAAATCAACCGTAATCTCAAAATCGCAACAATAGTGATGTATCTTGTTTTGATACCAGACGACTCACATGTCCCAATATCAACTGATTTTACAAAAGCCCCTAAAACTACAAGCAAGTGATTTTTATTTACATCAGGAAAGATTTTGTCTTAGCAGCTTGTAGACTTTCCATATCAGATCTTTCAACACAATATTAATAGACATACACTGTTTTTGTATGTTTCAGTTCTGGATTCTTACCATCATCTCAGCAGAGTACTTGTAGGTCATTTCTGCATTAATTGAAGGCAATAATTCAGCCGTGATATACTGTACACTGCTGTAGAGGCAAACGTGCAGCAAGAATGAAATGGCCACACTGCCTGAGTAATTGTTAGTTTTGGTGGTCTAATTCCGTCATGCTACCAAGATAGGTTGGTTGGTTCCTTAGTTTATGAGTTGCGACAAGGCGGTCATGTAGCCCCGTGTACTTTGGGTGTGTGTAGAAACTGTCTGATAACCGGTGTTAATTGTGATGGCTGTATTGGTGTGTGTTATCTGTAATTCAGGTAAGGACTGCAGACGATCAATTTCAAGTAGTTCCTACTTTTGCTACCAAATGCTACCGTCCATGACACCTAGCTTGCGGACTTGGCTACTAGATGGCATCGCAGTCAGCACCTGGCGACGAACGTTGGAACTAATAGAGCGTTATCAATTATTCTAACCTACAAATTTTGGCTTCACACAAGTGTAGTTTGTGGAAGGATCCTTTTCATGCCATAAATCTGTTATGGGACCGCCGGCTTTACTTCTCTTCCGAAGGAATACATACTGAGGGATTTTTAACGCTCTTAAAAAAATCCGACAACTCCAGCCGGGTTTGAACCCGTGACCTTGGGAACAGCAGTTCAGCATGCTACCGACTACGCCACCGAAGCCGCTACCAAGTTAGATAATGATAATATTATTATATCAGTATGCTGAAAGCAGTAATTTTAACGAACAGCTCCATAGTTCATTCCTCAATCTACCGGCATAAAGAACTTCACTCCATTTTGCAATAAATTCCGATGAATTAACATATCAATAATAATAATAAGTACAATATGGGTTTACATCCCTTTAAACTGCCGCGTCTTTTAGAAGGAAGGAAGGAAGATTGTAGTTTTACGTGACCGTGAATCTTGTGATCATGAGCCACGGGACCTCCTTTTTTACGTGGAATCCGAATAACAGGACATGGCATTTCACTTCGAAAATCTCACATGCATTGACCGGGAATTTAACCCAGTCCACCTTGGTGAGAGGCCAACAGCTTGACCACTGCGCACCATGCCCCACACGCGTATTTTAGAGATGGGGTGCCCGAAATTTATCCTGAAGGGAATCTTTAATGTTCCGGTAAATCTGATATAAGCACCCTCGAATGCCAACTGATTGTGCCAGGGTTCAAACCCACAACCTCGGGCACAGCAGACGAAAATGTTACTATTGTGCCACAAATCCAGTCTGCCAAATAGGGGAAGATAGTGTGAATACATATGGTAACAAATAGTGTTTGTGAATGCCATCAAGAATACAATAGTTCCATGTGGGTGCAAACAAATTAAAAAGACACTTATTTTCATAAACTTGTTTATTTAAAACATATTCCAAAGTACAGTTCTGAAAGAAAGAGGTCAAAAATTCAGTCTGCATGTGCTGTGGAAACTTTACCTGGTAAAACCAGTTACCAGATAACAACAATTGCACTGCAAGTGCATTCTACAACAAAATACAGTATCAACAGCAATAATCTCTGATCATCTAGTTCTTAGCAAACATAACATATAATACAGTGTTCTTCACAAACTGCTGTCACAACCATTCTACAGTTTATTTTATACACACACTCAACAAGGAGATGTGGGGTCAACCACTACAGTATATGGACATATCCAGAGTTTACAAAATATAACACTTGTTATTTAATAAATTAGTCTGAAATTCGTGTTTTGGCGTGATCAAATTCAATTTGTGCTGATGGTAGACAATGAACCAGTCACTTCTTGCAGCTACAGCTTACATTAATAGAACGATTGCAATATTTCCTCATTACTTAAATTCATTTTTAATATGACAGCTTCGAATTAATTAAATAAGCGCATCAATTACACTTGTCGGCAATTGTGTTCCATCTTGGTCACTTTCATATTGTTGAAAATCTGCAAATCTTTTCTTCCACATCGTAAATTCATCTGCAGGAACAAAATTAAGGTATTGCACAAGATAGTATAATATAATAGCCTATAATGGCAATTATTAAGACACGAGTTTGTTTATAAAACGAGGGAAGTGAGTTTTATAATATCCATACTAGTGTCTTAATTACCATTATAGGCAAGTTGCATACAACTTTTCATCTTCGACGATAATTATAATTTTATTTTATGTTTGAACATAATTATTCATAAATATCTGCCGAGATTCCGCCAGTTTCGTTTACTGAACAGAGCGCATGGTACGCAAAGAATACCTTGTATTCAACCACGGACTCCTCGAATACTATGACACTAGCCACGCAGTGAAATTTAAAATAGGAGGCCGTGGAAGTCAGGCTGGTGCGATGCTATCCTTACCTAATTGGTCAAACAGATGTATCGTAATGAAAACCTTGAGCTCTGATTGTTGGAGAAGCTGTATCATAATGAAACTTGAACTATAATGAGCCTCTTAAAGATGAAGTTTTCTGGCATATAATATTTATATTTCGGCATGGTCGAACATAACAGTAGCCTATAATATAATTATGAATTTCATTACAATATCGACAGATTCATAGAGTTATGAGGGCAACTTGTAGGCATATTCTAGTCACCAAAAGAAAGAAAGAAAGAAAGAAAGAAAGAAAGAAAAGTCCTATGACTGCTGTCTTGCCCATTAAAATACTGATAGAGAAGTAAATTACACTAATTCGATGTTCCATTCAAAGCACTTGCTGGGCCATGCACAGCACCACATCCTTGAAATAATTCAGTAAAGGTCAAAGGAAGGAAGGAAGCTTGTAGTTTAACGTGACCGTTAATCTGTAGATTATGAGCCACGGGACCTCCTTTTTACGTGGAATCCGAACCACAGGACATGGCATTTCACTTCGAAAATCTCACATGCATTGACCGGGAATCGAACCCGGACCGCCTTGGTGAGAGGCATACAGCTAGACCGCTGAGCCACCACGCCCCCTCAGTAAAGGTCAACTTCTTGATGAAAATACCGACTAATTCCAAATAAACATGCACATTAGAAATTACTTGCAAAAACAGGTAATAAATATCGTATGGCCTCGGGTGCCGGGTGCAAGCTTTGTAATTGACACCCAGAGGGCAGCTTGCATGTCGAATTTAATGCTCCTTGGAGCGCTATGAATGTCAAGGAGGTTAGATATCTAAGTTCCTTGACGTACACCGCTTTCTAGTAGAGAAATGAAGAACTTTGTGTTGGCGGAAAATCCCGAGATTAATTTTGCCATTATGAACACGGCCTAATAAATTCAAATGGGTTCTTTAACATGCCAACAACATATGACATGAGTATCGTGATTTTTGTCGCCTTTCAAAAATCACTTACCATGGCCAGGAGTGAACCAGCAAGCTTGGGATCGGTAGTCCGATACTATAACCACACCCATCGTGGCAAAAACAGGTAAAAGAAGGATTCAATCATTACAATTGACCAGTATGAACATCATAAAAGTCACTTCTTTAATATGCTCAGTTCGTTCTAAATGAAGCAAAAGGACTGCTAGGATATCCTTTTATGGCCAAGTGTCACGCTTGTCTCCAAACACACTGACCTACCGTCAGTTCACCTTCTGGATAAACAAGAAAGTTCGTCCCACGTGACTGACAGAAACCGAGAAAGATGTTCAAGAAATGGGAATACTAGATCTTCAAGACAGACAAGCTGCCCGTGCATTTCAGGATTACATAATATTGATTTGATATATAAATCGCAGCCAATGGCCATAAGCTGGGCATTTTTTATTGAATGCCCGAGGACTACCAACAAGTTCAATTTCAAGTAGTTCCAACTATGGCTACTAGACGCTACTGTCAGTAACACTAATGGCGAACGATGGAACTTGATGTACAGTTTCCTAACTAGCCAAATATAACCTACAAATTTTGCTACACACCACCAATTGCAGTGGTAGGTTCTTTTACATGCCATAAATCTATGACATGGGACCGCCGACTTTACTTCCCCTCCGAAAGAAGATATACTGAAGGATTTTAACGCTCTTAAAAAATCCGACCACTTCGGCCGGGTTTGAACTTGCCATCGTGGACATAGCAGTTCTGCATGCTACGGACTACACCACCGAAACCGCTTATTTATATTGAAACAAGTCATCATACAGTCAGCAAAACCCGGGAATGAATAGATTTGCTGTGCAACACTTCAAATCAGTGCTGGATTACCCATTAGGCCCGACTAGGGCCCCCAATTATCTGCCCCCTACCCCCACCCGCCCCGAGAAATGAATGTCAAAAAGCAATTTCTAATTTAGTTCAATTTTATTCCGAAGATTTAGAAAAATTGTATCCAGAACTGAGACAGTTTCAGCATTATATTAAATTTCAATGTCCTTTAAAAACTGAGTTCACTCATTCTGAACTTTACGAAATTCTTATTCGAGACAAGCTTGAGTCTATTTTGAGTCTGTTTTTCCGAACGTTGAAATTGCTTTTCGCATTTTCCTGACCCTCATGATAACGAATTGTTCTGCGGAGCGCTCGTTTTCAAAATTGAAACGAATCAAAAGTGCGCAAAGAAGTATCATGTCACAAGAAAGATTAGAAATGCTAAGTTTAATGTATATCGAGTCAGATATTCTGCTGGAAATTGATTTTGATGACATTGTAGAAGATTTCGTTGACCGAAAAAACAGAAAAAAAATTGATTACATTTTACCGAAGTAAATGTTTTCAAATAACGATGTTCGTTTCAATTGAAATGTATGTATATATGATTTAATAAAAAGTGTATTATTCATCTTGAGAAAAAAACTCTTGTATATACTTTATTAAATGTACAGGTGCTAAAAAATAAAAATTATTTGAAAAAATAAAGGGGCCTAAAAAATCTGAGGGACTTGGGCCTCATTTTACCTTAATCCGGCACTGACCTCAATGCACAGTCTTTGGTTGGTTGGTTCCTTAGTTTAGGGGCTGCGACAACGCGGTCATGTAGCCCCGTGTACTTTGGGTGTTTGTAGAATCTGTCTGATAACCGGTGTTAATTGTGATGACTGTATTAGTGTGTGTATCTGTTTTTTTAAATTCAAGTAGGGACTGCAACTTTGAATTTTCAAATAGTTCCTACTTTTGCCGCCAAGCACCACCGTCAACGACTACTAGGCCTAGTTCAGAACTAGCTACTAGACGCCACCGCAGTCGGCTCTTGGCAACGAACGTAGCAACCTAAGAGCGTTGTTTACGTTCTTAACCTATCCAATTTAGTTTCACACAGGTGTAATTAGTGGAAAGATCTTTAACATGCCATAAATCTATGACATGGGACCGCCGGCTTTAATTCCCCTCCGAAGGAAGGCATACTGAGGGATTTTAATGCTCTTAAAAAATCCGACGGCTTCGGCCGGGTTTGAACCCGCTATCTTGGGCATAGAAGCTCAGCATGCTACCAACTACGCCACCGAAGCCGCCAATGCACAGTCTCATCCCTTCCTGCTATGTACAGGTTGGAGTGAGTAATATGGCACAATGTGTTTGACAATTTGCTTAAGTGCCTGCCTCATGTTCGCAGTGATTTACTGTGTTAATGGCTCGAATAACGTAGTGCATGACTGTGCAAATAGTCAAACTGAATCTGAACAATGCCGGTTCTGTCATAGGTCCAAGCATTTAGTCATAAATAAATGTACATAGTGGTATGAACGTAATCACATCTAATACTTTTCCTTATTGATGATTAATATAAATGAAATACCAGTGGACATTTAATAAATTTATTCCACTTTAGTTAATAAAAATCATGTTGGAAACACTCCTGAAAATTAATCTAACATGTTATTAATTAGGGTGTGCCAATTTTGGAACAGTTTGCATGCATAACTTCTGAGACATTCAACATAGAGCTCAAATTTTAATTGCAATTTTTCAGCAGTTGGTAGCACCTATGTCATTTAAAAATATGGCCTGAGATATTCAGATATATATTTCATACCAAATTTACTACTTTAGTTTTGATAGCTGCAGCCATTTAGGAATTAATAGACAGACAGGACAGACACACACACATCTGTCCGGGTGATCTCATAAGGTTATTTATTTAGCGTATGGCTTTTAGTGCCGGGAGTGTCCGAGGACATGTTCGACTCACCAAGCGGACACCCTTGGGCTGAGATACAATTGTCGTTCAATTTCAAGTAGTTCCAAGTTTCGCTACCAGATTTCACTGATACCTAGTGGTGAACGTTGGAACTTTGATAGAGCATTTCAACGAAATCTAACCTAGAAATTTAGCTTCACACAATTTTAGTTAGTGGAAGGATCTTTTACATGCCATAAATCTATGACATGGGACCGCCTGCTTTACTTCCCCTCCGAAGGAAGGCATGCTGAGGGATTTTTAACGCTCTTAAAAAATCCGACGACTTCGGCCGGGTTTGAACCCGTGATCTTGGGCACAGCAATTCAGCATGCTACCAACTACACCACCGAAAGTGTAATAAATTTATTACATACCCATTGGTATTTCATTTAGATAAATAAATATGGTAATAATATAAAACACAGTCACAGCATGTCTGCTGCTAAAGCATGGGGGGGGGGGAGGTGGGGAGTGTCAATCTTCCCGACATGCTATTGTTTACACCAGGCCAGGCCAACTCAGGTGCTTCACGAGCACCGGCCAGTACCGGCAAACGCACCGGTGTTCTGCTATAGCGCCCTTCGGGTGGGGGAAGGTGAGGGAGGCAGACACAGCACTGTTGTGGCAGTGGTCGGAGAGGAACGTGTAGTGGCAGCGCTTGGCGAGGCAGGAGTCGTTTTGTATTTGGTGAATGGGACTGGGCAAATCAGCGCGTGTCAGGCGGCATACCAGTATGAAAACCAATAATAATAATAATGCCAATTTTGTGTACAGACAGAAATAATAGTTTTATTGTGGTCCTGATTTTGCAATAATTTTCAACATTCTTTGTTTATCTTTGGCATCGCTTTGAAGCCACTAATTTGCCGATATTCGGAACAATCGTTTTGGCAGTTGCAATCCGAAGTGTAGCTTCCAAGGAAGCATCAGACAAACTTCACCTTGTTTTTGTTTTGTTAATATTCACAATTGAAAACGAACGAACGTTGTTCCGAACATAGCAAAACATTTTTCAGGGCAAGGGCATGAATCCTCATGAATTCTTGTTCCTCAACGCCTTTATAAAATGAAATCAAATCACCATTTTAATGGTAATAGTGGTCTGTCAAAATTGTATCGGACTGTAGTTTTATCAGCTCAACTTGGAGATTTGAGGGGGGCATCCTCTCCCGTCACTACACGGGGAGAAAAGAGGGGTGGGAGGGGAAAAGCAGAGGTGCTGCTCCGTGCTCGCGTTGGCGTGGCCTGGTTTACGCCGACCACCACAGAGCCTGGCTGGCTTGTAGACCACAAACTTATATGGTTCTGAAGTAGCTTTTGAAGCTGTGGCATTGCTGCCTACTTGCCAGAAACATAACTTTTCTTGTAAACAGTGAACAGTCACGATATACTGCATCCAAGTGTTTATTTTTGTGTGGTAACAACCTACTTGTGTGCACATATTACTACACAACATTATACAAATACTTCTCATTATTGTCTCACTGAAAGCATTACTCTAGAGCAGTGGTTTCCAACAAGTGTGCTGCGGGACTAACACTAAAAGTGCTGCAGGATCGGCCACAGATGCCACAAAATATTCTGAGGGGACATTATATTGCTCCATTGATTGAATAATATTTCAACTACTAGAAAATTAATACGAGCCTTATATCCTGAAATAAATATAGAACAAATTGTTATAATTTAAAAACCAAGAACAAAACCATTTAAGCACATTATTAAAACAGAACTTGTTTGAGTGAATAGTAATAGTATGTTTTATTCTGCTGTTTGTTATATCTTTCAATAGTAATAAATGGCACAAATTAATACGGTACCGGTAATGAATTTATTTCAAATTAAAAACATTTAGGTTTAGTAAAATTTTTTGCGTGGGTGGATAAGTCTACTGGGGTACCTCGTGATAGATCACAAGGTGCCATGTATCGGAAGAAGATTGGCAACCACTGCTCTAATGCTTTCCTCTCCTAAGCACCATAGGGGTACATAACAGCAGGCTACTGGTCCAAAGTAAAGCAAACTAGCACCATTTTTTAATGTTTCTATGTACTCCTGCAACGAGACATCATTCATAATGTGTCTCTCACTGTCCTCAGGATTGGCATTAGGCACAACAACATACCATCAGGACTTATTGAATTTCAATACATCAGACAGGATTTTTTAGATCATAGGGTACCGTATGTTTTACATAACAAACTCCTCACTGCTTAATATACAGCATACCGTATCTAATGATTCATTACATTCTCTTTCAAGGGTAAGGGATTCAATCCCTTAATCCTCATTACTAATTATGCCTTTGCTTCTCTTCATCCACTAAATTTATAACTGTCAGTAGGATGGATTTTTTTTAGTCTATAACTACGGTACTGTATCTTCCTTACTATACAGAATGCCTACATCTTACTGCCGCCCCTCTAAATATAGTTATACAGATGTTCATAATATCTTTGCACCATCAACAGTTTTGTGACCCCTTGTACATTGAGTCTGTGGTTTATAGCATTTATACAGTTAAAATTTAACAAATTTAGTGTTTTGTAGCATCTAAGCTTTACTTTATATATATATTTTTTTTTTTTTTTTTTAAAGCATTTGTAGGGAATTGGTCTAAACTGTGACAGTTAATTTATGATCTGCTTGTTTTTCTAACACGCCATAAACCAAGTTTATAGCACGTATAAATTTCCTTTACGATTATCTTGACTGTTTTTAAAAATGTCCCACATTTCTGAGGAAGGGTTTCCAACCACTAATTCTACAAAACACAAACCACCAGTCTGCCAGTTCCTCACTATGACAATGTCCAGGGTAAGAATTCAGACAGAAGGTTCACAGTAATTTTTTTTGAAGAATTGCAATAACAAAGAACTGCTCTTTACAATTTGTGACACTATATGTCATGAAGCAATTGCAGACATGTGCAAATTGTTAGATAATTCTAATTCAGTATTACAGTACCATCCTGCTAATACGAACAGAGATGGCTGATAGCTATGGAAAAGTATCATTTGTATGACCACCTTGTATTTTTCAATATATTACTTAAGTTACCCCACCCAGGAAACTGAAGTTGGTCAACGATGACGATGATGATGATGATTACTTAAGTGACATTTGATAACCTATTCGGAGACAACAAGAATGTAGTTGATACACACTGGCTCAACTACACCAATTATACTGACAGAGGAGATCACTAGAAACAAGCCATAAATCTTGGCCACAAGACAAAGCAAACATATTGCAGTGCTCAGTGCTCATCACCTGATGAAGCTGCTATGCATTAGTGAAACTAGCTGTGAAGCTTACTAAATATGTAACGAAACAATACGACTTGTACCAAATACCCGTATGCAGTAAAAGTACTCATAAAGCTTGAAGTATCATACTTTCAGGTTTATATCCTCATACAGTATGTTATGTATATTAATTATTGTATGCATGTCTACCCCTTATTATTCCCTTTTTCAACGGGAGATCAGATGCGATGACATTCTATGTGGTGGATGTTTTTTACGGCCGGATGCCCTTCCTGGTGCCAACCTCGTGAGAGAATGAAACAGGGCAAGGATGTGGAAGGAAGCGGCCGTAGCCTGTCAGAAGGTACCGTCCCAGCATTTGCCTGGTGTTGAAAATGGGGAAACTACGGAAAACTATTTCCAGGATGGCCGACAGCAAGGCTCGAGCACACGTCTACCTAGTCCACAGAGACCTTGGCCCCATGGCTTATCGATGCGCGTTAGCGAGCGTTGCTACCGCTGTCAGTATATTAATTACCGGTATTAGCCTAAGATATTTTCACTCTCACGAGAAGAACGAGATATAGGAACCAATTATTGACTACTTTAAATCAAAATATAATGTAAATGAAATCAAGATTGTTGGACTGTTGATATGTGCCAGAAGGAATAGCCCAAGTTCTTTTGTAAATTCTATGCAACAATACAATTAGGTGTCCCCCAACAAAATGTTGGTTTATACAGTGGAGTCTCGCAAACTCGGCACTCGGTAACCCGGCACTCCGGATTTCTCGGCCACCCTGACAGGAGAAAAAAAAATCATGATTTTGTTTGTTTTTGTGTTTTTGCACAGAGCGTTTTGATTTCTTTCGTCTTCTCCGCCATGGACATTCTGTTTCTTTGCCGTCTTTGTGATGAGGCTTCAAGAAACAGGTTTCAAAGGAAAAAGCAAAAGAACATTACTTACTTTTTTGCAAAAAAGTAAATGGAATTTTCATTAAGTGAAAAAACTATTTGTGTATGGGAATTGTTTTGTACATATAATGTACAGTGTACATTTTATAAAAATAATTTGTAGGCCTAGTTTGCTAAGTTTTCTTTTATAATTTAATTGTTTCATTTGATTTTTATACATTACAGTGGTACAGTACTGAACTATATATTCAAGTACTGTCATTGTAGTGGTTTAATCATTTTAAAACTTGTGTTCCTGTTAAAACAAATAAATGTACTGCATTGCATTACTTTTAAACAAAAACAAACAGCTTATTTCTTCTTTTTAACACATTTCCCGATAACCCAGCATTTTCGCGAACTCAGCCACCCTTCGGTCCACATTAGGCCGAGTTTGCAGGACTCTACAGTATAACTATATTGAGTAAAAGACTCTCTCTGCAAATCGTAAGGAATCATTTGTATGAAAAATTTCGAATTTTCCATGGTACTTGTAATATTCATGTATATTAATTCAAGCTGCTGAAATGAAGTTTGTTCGATCCATGCTAAGACGAACAAAAAAGGACAAGATAAGGAATGAAACAAATAGAATGGAAGCAGGTTTGAATTTAGTGTGCTGGAAAAACTATGGCGAAATAGGCTAAGTTGGTATGGTCATGTACAGTGGATGGACAGAACAAGAATTGCTAAAAAGCACACTGAAATGGTTGTGATTAGGAAATACCTGTTAGAAGACCAAAGAGGAGATGGATCGATATGGTTAAGAAAGACATCTCCGTAAGCGGTCTTCAGTGTGATAGAATCCAAGAGGAGGAGCTGTATAAGGATAGAGGAGAGTGGAAGAGGCTCGTCACCAGCACCCGCGAAACTGGAATGTTCCTTGATAATGGTGATGATTAATACCTATTGATGACTTCAGACATCTTTTAAATCACTGCCATATTTTCTTGTAGAACTTAATGTTGTGTCATTCGTAAACTTTCTCATCTAGGCTATTCACACTGGTGGAAAGTAATAAAATTATTACTTAGAGGTATTGCAACATTTTCAACTGAGGAAAGGGTACGACGATCAAGACGTCTTAAGAAGTACTGGAAGGAACGCAAAGCCCGAACAATCCCTTTAAAGAAGATCTGAACGATGGACTAACTACAGTGATCCAATGCGGTCATAAAAGAAGAAGAAGAAAAAGAGGTAGTGATCATTTACTGTATATAACTTTGAACTGAAGGTTTGATTAAGATTAACATGAACACGTTCATTGTGCTATTTTAGGGTTTTAAATGAATTTTTTGTTGTTGTTTTTTTCCTGGTACCAGTAGCTATTTTTATTCTTTTGAGATGTTAGCAATTAATATTTGTGATTTATTGTTCTGCAAGTTTTATGAGAATAACTTTCCAGACTGTGTTTTATTTCAGTTGATGTTATTTCTTTTATATGTGTTTTTAAATAGGAATGTTATGAGTTTTGCACTACCATAATTCAGAAGAAATATCCAGAAATCATTATGGTATTTAAGGAAAATATTTCCATTAAAAATAAGCAACTAGATCAAACTAAACAAAAGATCAAACTATTCTGTGAGCTTAATGATAAATGCCAAATTATTCTAATAATTTGCACATGTCTACAGATACTAGTGGACTTGCAATTGAATTAGTGGCCTTCAGAGATCATTTTAGCAGTCCTATAGATTAAAGCATTCATTGTCTATAACCCTGTACAACCCTAGTTCCATGACATTTAAATACTACAATAACAAAATAACACAACTGCATGAAATAAATTAAAAATATAAGTACATGAATTCTGCCAAGTGCATCATATTTTAACTTCTTAAAAAAACGACTAAAAAATTATATGATTCAAGAAATGTTTGCAAAGATCCATAGACACATCCATCATATCTTAAGTGTGGCTTGAAAAATTACACTCTAGAATTTCATACCTTTTCCTGAGATGAATAAAAAGTACCCTAAACTTCCTTCATGATCACAGATGAAAATAGATGGTTCTATGAATGAAACACTGAATCGAAACCTGCTAATAAAGTTTTCTTCTTTATACTGATATTTCACACTTATTCCATATACAGTATGCACTTGGCATGGCATCTAAAATAAGTCACATTTCACAAAATGTAACCCAGAAAAACTAACTTCAGCAGCCATACAAGACTTGTGTGAGAGCAGTGACAGTAGCACCAATCTCTTCTTCAATGCTGCACTCCTCTTGACTTGCTGCTGATTTTCTTTCAAACTTAAAGGAATGCATCTTGTACAAAACTTGCCATCCAGGTCCTCTAGCTAATACGGTACATCAAAAATAATATCGTTCTTCTGAATATTGTTACAAAAAACTGAAACAAATAAATAAATTACAGCTTATTAAAATTCCTAATACAGTTAATCAGTAAACAAAACAAAAGGGTAGTAAAGTAAGAATCTCTTTAACAACTGTGGTAATGTCAGGTTAGAGTGACAAACACTCCTGTATTTTCAGGGGACTCCCATATTGAAGGGCATTTTTTTTTTTTTTTTTTTTTTTTTCAGATCCTCCCAGCTTTTGTACTGATCTTTTATTTCATTAACAATCATAATCGTGGATTTTAAGTTACTGTATATTATCTCCATCAAACTGCGACACACACATTCCCATGCTCCAATGTAGACTGCCATTAATATCAACTATCAACAATTCACACTGGTCAATAAATATTGAATCATAACCTGTAATCGATAGCAGAATATCTGTTTCCAGATTGTAACAGTTTCACTGTATTCATGAATCTCAATGTGTTTATAAGAAATAGAAAGTTCTACAAAATCAGTTGACAAATGTAGGCTACTGTAGGTTAGTGTAAAGCCTGCAGTACACTATCGCCGAATGTAGGTGAACAGAAACGAGCGCGATAGTGTACCCGGTGTGCTCGTGTACATTCGGGGTAGTTCGCATCGCCAACATTCGTGTTCGGCTGCGCTCGCTATTTTGGCGGTCCACCGACACGGATCAAAGGAGACGAGCGAGGGCGAACACTTTTTAGGACGTTTAGGTTTCAAAATATAGCCTACTTTCAAAATTGATTTTTTTGGGTTTTTGTCCTAGGGATCTGAAACTTGGTTTCTTGGTAGAGGGGGTAAAGACCATTTTGTCAAAAAAATAAGGTTTTGTTCTAATCTTAAAGGACATAAAGACCATTCTTTTAAGCCTATATAACACTTTTTAGAATGTTTGGTTTTCGAAATATAGCCTACTTTCCAAATATTGTTTTGGAAAAATTTGAAAAAAAAAACCACAAATTTTCGACCGAGAGTGGGATAGAAGTAGGTGTAGGAGTTAACATATGACTTTATATGATTTTTAGTTTTAACCTACTTTCCCAATTCAACTTTAAAAAAATACAACACTATTTTTCACTGGGAGTGGAATAGAGGTAAATGTAAGAGTTGAGAGTCAATAATTAACCTTAGTGTACTTTGGATTTTTGGAATGTTAGTGTGTTGTTGTTGCTTACAAACATGGCGGTAAGCATTATGCTGTGATAAAAAGGGCTGAGATACTTTCCAAGACCAAATAAGCCAACAAGTAAGAGCAAATATGAGAGAGCCAATACAAAGCCAACATATGGGCCAATACAAAAGCCAACATAAAATGCCAACATAAAAAACAATGCAAAAAGCCAACATATAACCAACAAAAAAAGCCAACAAAAAGCCAATATAAAGCTAATATAAAAGCCAACACAAAAGCCAATACATAAACCAATACAAAAAGCCAACATAAAAAGTCAACACAAAAGCCAATACAAAAAGCCAACACAAAAGCCAATACAAAAACCAACACAAAAGCCAATCCCTACTACCCCACCATACTGTTACTTTCGTCCTAGAGACCTGGAACTTGGTTTATGGGAAGATGGGGAGGGGGGTAAAGACCGTTTATTTATGTCAAACAAACTCTTTTGTAAAGTTCTTAGTTTCCAAAATATAGCCAATTTCAAAATTGGACTTTTTTGGAAAAAATGAAAAGAAATAAAAAGTTTTGTTCTAATGATAAAGAACATAGAAACCATTCTTTTAACAATATATAACACTTTTTAGAATATTTGGTTTTCGAAAAGTCGCCTACTTTCAAAATTGAACTTTTTTGGTTTTTGTCCTAGAGACTTGAACCTTGGTTTGGGAGTAGAGGACCATTCATTTATGTGAAACAAACGTTTTTGTAAACTTCCTAGTTTCCAAAATATAGGAGTTTCAAAAATGGACTTTTTGGGAAAAAATAAAAAAAAGTTTTGTTCTAACGATAAAGGTCATGGTGGGAATGTTTCGCAGCGAATACGCATGATTGGGTTCGGCCGAACTTAGGCAATGGTGTACTTGGTTAGTTCGGGGTGGTTCGGGATACACATTCGTCTACATTCGTGGTCGCAATCCCACCCGAACATTCGGGCGAATGTTAGGCGATAGTGTACTGCCCACGTTAGAAACATGCCAGTGTATAAATTTGTATTCTGTACTGGTGCTTTTTTTTCTGTTTTATGATCTGTACCGTGTATCATGCACACTATAATTTAATTTTATTCTCCATTCCATGAACATTTGTCAGAGTGACACCACACCGCTAAAAATATATATAAGGTGCGTTCAAAAAGTAACGATTCAGAGGCTGGAATGCGCAAACCGGTGACGACATTGGCTAATCGTGACGTGTGTAATGAGGTGCGGTTCCGACCAGAGCGTGGAAGGTCACAGCCCGTCGCTAGAGGGCACGCGTGCATGTCACGTGACGATACAAAGCGAGCGGCAGCATGCATCAATCGTCCAACGCTGCCAGTCGCATTGCAAACAGTGACATAGAGGTGTCAACCGAAGAGCAATGAGCGGAAGGAGTAGGGGGAACGGACATTCATCGCCGAATGTCACAAGTGTACAGCGAACACTGCATGTCCCTTGCAAGGGTCAAGGCATGGCACAAGAGCTTCAGGGAAGGACAGGTGTCATTAGCCGATGATGCCCGGTCTGGGGCACCCCCCTGCATTACTGATGACAAAGTCCAGCTGGTTGATGCACTCATTACCCAGGACCGCCGAGTGACAGTGAACGCCATAGCCTCTGTGGTCGCTCTACGACAACGCACGACCTCATACGGCCAACACAGTAGCGGCTCTCCTGCAGAAATTCAAATGGGAGGTTCTCGGCAACCCTCCATACAGTCCAGACCTCTCTCCCTGTGATTACGTCATGTTTGGTCCCCTGAAAAGGGCTCTGCGGGGCCAACGATTCACCTCGGACGCCGATGTCCAGCTGTACGTGAGGAACTGGTTCACATCGCAGTCCAGGAAATTTTATGAGACGGCCATTCACCGCCTCGTGTCACAGTGGGACAAGTGCCTCAACAGCCAGGGCCAATACTTCTAACATACAGGTTACTGGTTTCTGTAATTATGCCTCCGACTCGTTACTTTTTGAACGCACCTTATATATATACATACGGTATGCAAAATTTGTTGCCTTGTCAACACAAAGCTTTTATAAAACGCTAGCTATACCCGACATGTGTTGCAATGCCAATCAAAGACAGATAGAAGGAAAGGAAGATAATAATAATGTTATTGGTTTTACGTCACTGTTAAAGACTGTGGCTATTAGAGACGCCAGGGTGAAAGAATTTGGCCTGAAGGGGGATCTTTAACGTGCTAGTAAAATTACTGCCATGGCCCCGTCGCATTTGCGCACCCTCAAATGCCAACTGACTGTGCCAGGATTCGATCCTGCAACCTTAGTCACAGCAGGCGAGAACGTTACCGCTGAGCGACGCAGCCAGCCCAAGAAAGAAAGAAGGAAAGAATAAAAAGAAGAGTTTTAATTGTAATTTTGTTTACTGAAGTGCCATTGGATAAACAATATTCTTTCCGACGCGTGAGAACACCACATACAGGTGACCATGTAAGCATTTGTTGAAACTACTCGTATGCTATTTAATACCAACTGGTTTTTCTAATTCAGAAACCTTAGCAACAGTGAGCACAACAACTCAACTAATTGTGTCGCAGTCGGATGAATGTCAAATGAACGCATACAGGACTTTGTTGAAACTATTCACGCGCAGTCACTCATTTGTTGAATCTACTGATACGCTACCTATTGTAAAATGGATTTACTAAGCCAGAAACTTTCCCTGGAACTCACCCAAGTTTCATCGCAATCGGTGATGGTATATGAACGCATGTGGGATTTGAAACGATTTGCACGCCATGACCGTATTCGAACCGGCAGCCAAGCTTGAGTTTCAGTTTTAAGAACTGCACTTTACCACTGACCCTGGTAGAAATAAAAATAAAACATTATCGGTGTGAAGTGATTGATATACAATCTTACAGGCTTCATTGAGTCACATGCATTAGAGCTCTGCTGAGACAGCATGCCACCTCGCGATGAATCAGCAAGCCATTCTCTTGCGGTGTCGTAAATACAGGGTCATTCATATAAAATAAGAACGCCAAGCGGCGGCTTTGTTCTCCGCCGTTGCAGTGACCTTCGCCGAGCAGGTGGCGCGCCACGGTCCCCTGCTGTAGTATTGAAAGCGCGCGCATAGTACATAAGAGGGCTGGGTTTTCTTCTTCTTTTTTTTTCCAAGTTCCGATGGACTGTATAAAAATAACAGATTGACATTATCAAACTTGACCTTGCAATAAGCGTGCAGGTGTTCAGTCGCCAGTCTAAACCTCAAGTACTAACATGGTGAGACAGTTATCATTGCAACATCGTATTTTTTTATGTAAAATGTATTTTAAGTACGAGTCGGCTCGGCGGGTACGTGAAGCATTTGTTCAGCAATTTCCTGATGAAGTGCCACCTTCACTAACACAGATTCACGTAATTGCAAATAAGTTTGACACTACTGGCTCGGTGCTCAATAAAAAACATACGCGCACACGAACAGTTTTAACAGAGGATAAGTTAGATGACATTGGCGAGAATCTTCAACGGTCTCCGAATAAATCACTCACAAAATTAGCACAACAAGTAGGGGTTTCGGTTTCGTCTGCATACAGAGCTACAAAGCTGTTACATATCAAACCGTACAAGTTTACACGGGCCCAATGTTTAAAACCTGCTGATCCAGCCACAAGAGTGAGATATTGTGAGTGGTATCTTGCATCATTGAATGATCGTTTATTTGACCCACAGCTTGTGTTCTTTTCGGATGAGGCCTGGTTTCACCTTAATGGGCGTGTGAACAGTCATAACTCTCGCTATTGGTGTGCAGAAAACCCTAATGGTGTTTATGAAGTCCCTCATTATGATAGGAAGATCGGTGTTTGGTGTGCTGTTCGTTCCGGAAGAATAATAGGGCCAATTTTTTTCGAGACGACAGTAAATGCAGAGAGGTAGCAAGATAACATTTTGAAGCCGTTCTTCATTCAGTTAACGGAAGAAGAAAAATCGCGAGGGTGGTTTCAACAAGATTCAGCCCCTGCTCATACAGCAGAAGATTACCTTCTTACAATCTCGGAAGTGTTTGCAGACAGAGTGATCAGTGTTGGTCTATTTCCCCCTCATTCTCCAGATCTAACAGTGTGTGATTTTTACTTGTGGGGTAAACTGAAAGAACAAGTGTATCGAACAAATCCTCACACATTGGAGGAACTGAAAGAAAACATTACGCTGGCAATCAGGAACATTACAGTGGCAGAACTCGCTCGCGTCAGCCAGAATGTGGTTACCAGATACAATGCTTGTATAACCCAGGAAGGACGACACTTACAACATCTTTTATAAGGTAAGACTCAACGACTTGTTCGTTTTTTATTGATGAATTTTTGTTTTTCCGTACATTTTAGTTATTTTTATAATTATTAGGTTTTTTTTGTTTCATTAATTTTCGGTCTTTCCACCTCTAAATTTTAAATTTAATTCCAAATTTGTATACTTCAATCTGTGTTAAGAGGGGCAGATGACCACGTAGTTCCTCCCCTTAAAACAACAATAACTAACTAATTAACTGAAGTAAGATTTCAGCATTGTACACACGCTAGCAAGGCCGCTGCATCTGTAGCTTATCTGGATTGTACACACGCTTAAAGCAGGGGGCCGTGGCGCGCCACATGCGCGGTGAAGGTCACCGCAACAGAGGAGAACAAAGCAGCCGCTTGGCGTTCTTATTTTATATGAATGACCCTGTATACAGATTGTGCAATTGGACTACTGTGGGATTTAAGGGTTCCTGTTAAGTCACTAATCCTTTTGAAAATGAAAATCCACAGCCTGCTTCCAGTCTCCGACCGGGTCAGGAATGGAATGAATGAAGCCCCCATCTAGCGGCGAGGATATGAACTGTGCCGGCTGCCGAGGCCTGACGCACTCCTCTGGGGCAATGATTAAATGAATGACAGATGAAATGAAATGATAGTGGAGAGTGTTGCTGGAATGAAATTGTGACAGGGAAAACCGGAGTACCCGGAGAAAAACCTGTCTGCCTCCGTTTTGTCCAGCACAGATCTCACATGGAGTGACCGGGATTTGAACCACGGACCCAGCGGTGAGAGGCCGGCGTGCTGCCGCCTAAGCCACGGAGGCTATTCACTAATCCTTTTGTGTTACATAATTGATTTGTAGCTGGAAACCGTCCCTGGAGTGCACACAACAACTCACCCAAGTTTCATCACAATCGGTTGAATGGTATGAATGCATAGGGGACATACATACGAACTATCATGTAACATTGATTTTTAGATATATAGATTTCACAGTACATTTTCTGAAGAAATTGTCTGTGAAGGAATTCAGCTATGCACATTCATATTTATATACAGTATATAGCTATTAACTAGTAGCCTAATTATGTCCTGTATGATTATTATTTACTATGTTTTACCATTTGTTAACGTTTGAATCTTTTGACTGGTTTGATGTAGCTCTCCATGCCTCCCTGTCTTGAGCTAATCGTTTCATCTCTACATAGCTACCAAACCCTACATCCGAAGCAATCTGTTTAACATATTCTAACCTTGGTCTACCCCTACAGTTCTTGTCCTCAACACTTCCTTCCATAACTAAGCTTGCTATTCCTGGGTGTCTTAGTATGTGTCCTACTAACCTATCTCTTCTCTTCATTAGCAGTTGCCAGAAACATCTCTCCTCTCCCACTCATATTAATACCTCTTCGTTTGTAACCCTATCTACCCATCTTATCTTCATCATTCTCCTGTAACACCACATTTCAAATGCTTCAATTCTCCTCTTTTCTGCTGCATCCATCCTGCAAGATGGCGTCGGTGAGTGAAGTGCGTGTGTTTCGGTCTCCTGTTTTGTGCTGTTTTCTCATGTTATTCTTTCACGTAACTAGTTCTTTTTTTGTGAGTGGTAGTGATGTGAGGGTGTCCATGATTCGTGAAAAGAATTATGAAGCTTCTTTAAACTGGAAGTGCTCCAATCGGAATTTTATTTTTTGTTGTTTCTCTGCTGCTGGATTGTCGCCTGCCATGCTGCTAAAAGGAGCCAGCCCTTTCACTAGGAGAGGTACGGTCACATCAACATCAACGGTGACCACAGTCTTCATGCTTCTTCTACTGTCAGGTGATGTAGAAATTAATCCTGGTCCGGGTTCGAACAGTTCTATGTCCATATACTTTCAGAACACTCAGAGCGTGGCCAACAAGCTGGACAAAGTAGATTTGAGCAGCAGTGATTTTAATAATATGTCAATAATAGCCTTAAATGAGTCTTGGCTTTTTGACAGTTTTCTTGACTCAGAACTCGCCTTTTCTAGGACTCATGACATATTTAGAAGAGACAGGCCTGGGCGTGGGGGTGGTGTTGTCATTGCTACGCAGTCTCAGTTGCGTGCTAGGAGAAGAGCGGACTTAGAAAGTGAATGCGAAATTGTTTGGTTGGAAATCCAAGGAAGGTCTAGTGTGTTCGTGGGCTGTGTGTACCTACCCCCGCCTGCCTCTTTAAACCACTTGGAGGAGCTACATACCTCTCTCAGCAGGGTGCACGCCCAGTTGAAGGACAAGGATACAGTTATATTGTGTGGGGATTTCAACATGCCGGACATCTCATGGGGACAGCAGGAAGGGCCTTCTCTCATACCTTTAAAACTAACTGAAAGTGCAGTGAACTCTATCTTCTGCGAGATAATTGAGGAATTCTCTCTGCATCAATTGAATCCACATCTCACGCGCGGACAAAACTACCTTGATCTTCTGTTTACTAATATTCCTAAAATCTCTCAATCTGTAGAGTTAGAAAAACCGGGGTGGATTCCATCTGACCATAGTGCTCTAATATGGAACATTGATTTTCACGACGCTAGTTTATGTCAAAAACTACCTCGCAGGGAAATTTTTAACTGGAAGAAAGCAGACATGAACCACCTGAAACTTCTACTGGATTATTGCCCATGGTCCCTCCTTGACATCAGGAACGACATTAATGAGAATTGTGAGATATTTTATGATCTCTTGATGTCCGCAGTTCGAGAAGCAGTTCCTCGTGTGAAGGTTAATCCCTACCGTTATCCACCTTGGTTTGATGCAGATGTAATCAGCGCGCTACATTCGAAAAATAGGGTTCATCGTCAATGGAAACGCTCTTCTTTGGAATGCCATAGAATTGAATTTGTGGTCAGGAGACTCGAATTCAAAGAAATTCAACGCCGAAAGTATGACGCCTACCTGGAAGACATAGACTCCAGTGTTAAAACTAATCCGAACAGACTATGGTCCTTCATTAAGCAGAGATCTAGGAACACCAGATTACCAGTCTCGCTCGAGTATGACGGACGTACCAGTACTGATGCAAACTCTGCCTGTGAGCTGTTTTCTGATTATTTCGAAACCTTATTCCTTCCTGTAAATTCTATACCGCCACCATTACCTGATCTGCCACCCTCCAGTAACGACAGCATTTCGTACTTCCATATTTCCGAAGACTGCATCAAGAATAAATTACATAATCTATCCTCTGGCAAGTCTCCCGGTCCTGATGCCATTCCTATAGAAATAATTAAATCTTTATGCCACCAGCTATCTCGTCCACTTTACATCCTATTCAACCAAGCCATCAGTGAAGGAGTGTTTCCGGATTACTGGAAATCAGTTCATATCACCCCAGTGTTAAAGAAAGGCTCCAGGCAGAAGGTAGTAAATTACAGGCCAGTAACACTAATGTCTATTTTCGCGCGAGTCTTTGAATCAATTGTTCGAGACGGAGTGTACGCTCACGTGTCACCATTCATCACTGAACTTCAGCACGGCTTTCTTCCTAGGCGATCCACTGCTACCAACCTAGCAGTCTTCACTCATGATGTATCCAACTTTATGAATAACCGTGGTAGTGCTGATGTTATCTATACTGACTTCTCTAGGGCTTTCGACAGCGTTCATCACAACCTACTGCTTCTTAAACTTTCAAACTTTGGTATAACTGGTAATCTTTTACGTTTCTTCAAAAGCTACCTCTCAAATAGAACCCAATCAATTGTAATTAATAATAATAAGTCTAAATCTGTTAACGTTACTTCCGGTGTCCCTCAGGGTTCTGTATTGGGCCCTCTGCTTTTTATACTTTTTGTAAATGATATCCCTCGTATAATTCATAATTCTAGGTGCCTGATGTACGCTGATGATCTTAAACTGTATATGCCCATCAGTACTATAAATGACTGTGAGTTGTTGCAACAAGACCTACACCAACTCAGTGAATGGTGTGAAACATGGAAACTGAAACTGAATACTGAAAAGTGTAAAGTGTTGTCAGTTTCATTGAAACGTAACCTCCTACCCAGGTTTAATTACTGTATTAAAAATGAAACGCTACGTAGAGTGTCAACCATTAAGGATCTAGGGGTGACAATCACTAATAATTTCTCGTTCGATGAACATATTTCAAAAATATGTCGTGAAAGTTTCCGGATCCTGGGATTTTTAAAAAGAAATTGTTTAAATTATTTTTCGGACATAACTCTATCCAAATTATTTAAGTCACTCATTCGGCCTAAATTAGAATACTGTAGTGTGATCTGGAATCCCTTTCACAGTAATAAAATTGACGCCATCGAACGTGTGCAAAAGAGATTTATTAAATGGCTCTGTTACAGGGGTGGACGACCGTACCATAGAGCTGAGTATGAGAGTTATTGCAACGTGTACGGTCTTCCTCCACTTAGCAGTCGGCGCACAGTGGGTGACGTGAGATTCCTTTGGAAGCTGGTTAATGGCGGAATTGACTCTAATCAGTTGCTAGCTGACTTGGGTTTTCACGTCCCTCAGAGAACCACCAGACGGAAGCACACGTTCGATGGGGTCAGATCGAGAATTAATGTGCACAAAAATTCATGTCTGATCCGGTTGCAGTCAACATACAGCTTGATGGAGAGTAGAAGTGCTACTGATATTCACTTCGACTCTCTATTAACTGTTATGAGAGATATCTCAAGTGGGCTGTAAAATAGTGTATTGCATATTGGGTTAATTTCTTTTGCGTTGATTGATTGAACATGTGGTCGAATGAATGGTTGATTGATTTTTTGATTGAATGTACGAGTGAATGAAGTAATGTATTTTTTGTTTGCTGTTATCTAGATCCTTGAATGTCGCTCTTGTTACTTTCCCTAGTTTCTGAACTTTGTCTTCTTATCTTTTATGTTATGTTTTGCCTGTTTCTGTTTACTGTTGATAGTTTTTTTTTCTGTAATAATTATTTAATGTTTCTTGTACAAAGGGATTGCATGAATGAATGCTTGAGATAGGATGTTAGAGTGCGTGTCTGTATGGTTGTGGTTGCTGATTTATAATAGATTAGTGTATTGCTATTTTTGTACGTGTTTGCTGTTTTTGTTTTGTTTATAATTGTAAATTTTATTGTTAATTATTATATTGTCACTAGTGGAGTCTATCTGTCTGACAATAAAGAATACATACATACATACAATAGTCAAGTTTCACTTCCATAGAGCGCCACGCTCCAGACAAAGGCTTTCAAAAATGACTTCCTAATACCTGAATCTATATTTGATGTCAACAGATTCCTTTTTTGTAGAAAGGCTTTCCTTGCCTGAGCCAACCTACTTTTTGTAATGTACTAGGTATTATGTGTGTATATATGATATGTGTAAATTGTAATGTTGGTACTACATCTTATGTTATGTTATGTTGGCACGTCTTAGAAATAAATCAGTTGAGTTACAAATGGACTAGAATGGAGTCATTACACTTTTACACTTTCTACAATTTCATCTTGACTGGGAAGTCTAGACAACATGTCTGCGGGTCACATATTTTCACTTTTCCTATACTCTGCTTTGTATTTGAATGCTGCTAAAGTAGTAGCACAACGTTGTAATTTGGCAGCTGCTACTACTGGCATGGGTCTTTCAGGTGACAATATGGATTTTAAGGGCAAGTTATCTGTAACTAATATAAACTCTCTCCCTGCTAAATACTTATAGAATTGAGCTAACCCATACATAATAGCCAATGCTTCTTTTTCAATTTGTGAATATTGTTTTTGTGTTTCGGAGAGTGTTGACGAAGCAAAATAAATAGGATGCTCAACTCCATCTACTCTATTAGCTAGGACACAGCCTAGTCCATATTGTGACGCAACACAACAGAGTACCAATTGTTTACAAGGATCAAAATGCATGAGTGCATTACTCCCTATCAACAGCTGTTTACTATTTTCAAAACTAGTATTACACTCATCAGACCAAGACCACTTGACTGTCTTTTTTAGTAATTCATTTAAGGGCTGCAGCAAGGTGCTAAGATTTGGCAAAAATTTCCTATAAAAATTTGTCATGCCCAACCACGACCTCAGCTCTTGTACATTTGTGGGAATTCTAGCTTCTACGATTGGCTTTACCCTCTTGGGAGTAGTTTCAATTCCTAGCAAGGAATGTGGTTTACTGGCCAAATTTTGACAAAGATATTGATGAGTATATTAAACTGTGTGAACCATGTGCTAGAGTAAATTTTCAGGCGATTTCACCAATACAACATGATTGGCCTTCAACGAACAGTAATTGGACTCGCCTGCACTTAGATTTCTTTTATTTTAATACTGAAGTGTATCTGATATTGCTTGACAGTCATAGTAAATGGCTGGAAATATGGGATGTTGGGGGTACCTCCTCCACAGCTGTAATTGTCAGATTGAAAGCATGCTTTGCCACCTTCGGACTTCCTGCTCAAATAGTGACCGACAATGGTCCCCCCTTTGATTCCTTCAATTTCTTATCATTTTGTACATATAATGACATAATAGCTTCTAAAAGCCCACCTTATCATCCTCAGGCGAATGGCCTTGCAGAAAGGGGGGGTGTGAACAGCAAAGACGGGTCTTAAGAAAATGCTAATGTCTGAGTCAAAATTGTCAATTAAGCATAAAGTTTATAATTTCCTTTTCCAGTACCGAAATACGCCAAGCACGGTAACTAATATCACTCCAGCAGAAATGATCTTTACCTTTCCGGTACAAACACCTCTCAGCAAGCTGAAACCAGCTGCTAAACAGTCTTATGTGCCAAATGTAATTACATTTCAGATAGGGGAGCAAGTTCGTGTACGTAGGAGAAAGGAAGATATCCCTGAAGTGGGTACAGTGTTAAAAGCCCTTGGGCGAGGTACATACTTGGTAGATTTAAAAGGTAAACAATCCTTATGGCATATAAATCAAATGAATATGTATTATTCTAAGCCAAATACCCAAGTTGGGGAGCAAAGGTCTAATCAAGATGTTTCAAACACAAACTAGTTGTGCCCCATTACCAGACAACCATTCTAGTGAAACAGGCAACTCCGCTAGCAATAAACCTAGAAGCTGAAACTATACCTCAACCTAACCCTGAGGTAGCACCTGTATCAGAATCATCCAGTCAGGACATGAAATCAACAATTATCGTTCCCCCTGCTGGAACTCAAGTGCGCAGATCTGAGCACATCAGTCGACCTCCTGTTAGACTGAATTTATAGATTTCTAATGGGTAGATATTGTCATTGAAGGGAGGAAAGAGTGTAATGTACTAGGTATTATGTGTGTATATATGATATGTGTAAATTGTAATGTTGGTACTACATCTTATGTTATGTTATGTTGGCACGTCTTAGAAATAAATCAGTTGAGTTACAAATGGACTAGAATGGAGTCATTACACTTTTTATATCCTCTTTGCTTCGTCCATCACTGGTTATTTTGCTTCCTAAGTAACAGAAGTCTCCTACTTCCTTCAGCTTTTCACCTGCCAATTTGATATCCATAGAGGTTTCTGATTTATTTCAGCTGCATTCCAGTATTTTTGTCTTACATTTATTAATTTTCATCATGTATTCATTCCGTAAGACGGAGTCCATACCATTCAAAAACTCACCCTAAATAAATGAAAAGGAAATCTTATGTATGCCATTGCTTAAATTAATTGTGATTTAGTAACATTGTTATATTTAAATTTGTTTAGTTGCCAGCATGTATTGTAGGACATATGAATGTATTATTTCAAACCTCTTTTCTTTTTGATTATATTTGAATAATACATATGTATTTTTAAATATTTTGATTATATTGTCCTGTCCTGCCTTTTGTAATTGGAGCTAAGCTCTGTAAAATGAATGAATGTTTATGATAGAAAATAATCTTCATCAGTCAAGAAATCAAATATGGTAAAACACTAATCAATATTCACACACACATCCACAAAATTAACAAGTAGTTCCATGAAGAACTAAATAGCCTATTTTCATATACCGGTATCCTACTTATGTTAATTGCCTCTATCAACATACAAAATTTCAGTTTGATTGCTGTAATAGATTCGTAAATATTGAGAAGCGTCTAAATATTTAGGATGGTCACCATGTTGGATTTTTATATATGTAGGCCATAGACTTATGTACTATTACATGAAGATTATTGCGTAGGTGTATTATTCCAACTTCAATCGCATGGTTAAGACTCAAGAAATAAAAACGAGATTTTCAAGTTTCGCACAGCCGCCATCTTGTGGTTATGAAAACAATTGAAATAAATTAGAAGACAGTAGATTAAAATCTGTATAAGCATTTACCGTACCAAGTTTGACTGTGCTCGGATGGTTAAATCGCGAGAAATGTCCATTTAAACATTTAAATTTCACGTCACCGCTATGTTGGAGTTGTGCTCACCAGGTTATTGAAAGTCCCATAGGTGAACTTATGTTCATAGCCTCTATCAACATACAAAATATCAGTTTGATTGCTGCCATAGATTAGTAGATATTGAGAACCGTCTAAATATTTTGGATGGTCACCATGACGGATTTATATATATATATATATAGGCTGTAGAATTATTTAGTACTAGATGAAGATTATTCCATACGTTCATTATTCAAATGTTGACTTAGATCGCATGATTAGGACACAAGACATGGAAACTTAATTTTGAAATTTTGCACAGCCACCATCTTGAGGTTACGTAAATAATTGAACTAAATTATATGTCAGTGCATAACAATGTGTATAAACATTTACTGTATAGCATGGCAAGTTATACCTGGCCTGTCATGGCGGAGTCTCGTCAAGGAGGGGAGTGGCGGGATCACTAGGCGCGCGCGCGATTTCCCCTCTGCTGCAACAGCTGTTTGGAGCTGCTCGCTGCTCGTCATGGTTATGTTATATTATGCAAGCGTCAAGTATCAAATAGAAGCATTCTCAGTGACATAACATTGGTATCTCAAATGAAATGCTCTAATGCTATTCAATACATGATTTGCAAACGCGTATAAAGTGGAAATTACACCGGGAAAATAATGGAATAAAATAAATAAAATTATAATGTAACACTAACAGAGCACTGGGAACAAAACCAGATTCGCTTCCTGCGTGAACAATTATTAACCGAGGACCCTTTGACACCGGGACTGTTGCACTAGTCACTCCAGACTGCCAACAATATGTAGTTGTGCGAGTTGAATGAAGGTAAGTTTCATCCACATAGATTATTGTCCTGCCTTCATTCCGAAATTGCCTGAGAGTTGTAATTTTCTATAATTTCTCCTATTGCTTTGGCATCATCTGAAGCCTACTTCCCGACTCTTCATCCGAAATTATTCCCTGCTACACTCCAGCACCCCATCATTTCTCTAGATGATCAGTAATTTTCTGAAAAAACGGACACTGTTTTTTTAAGGTATAAAATTCTTGTATTTTTCTGAGTATTACAGCTGCCGTAAAACAATCGAACTCGACACGTTTCTTGCGAGGGTTTCTTCTTCTCTTCGGTGACACAAACTTTGCAGATCCTGTAGAAGCTGATTTGCTTTCCTTTAATATTCTCTTCACAGTGGACTCTGATTTACCAGTAGCCTCCACTAGTTGCAGAAACAATATTATAACTTCAATTTCTCTTTATTTTTCCTTAGGAACAGAGCAACATTGTTTATTATTTCTTTCTTAAGAGTTATCCCAGCTACACCTTTCGAAGTGGACTGCATAATTTCAAACACTATAAAAAGTTTCCAAATAGCACATTTTCAACACGTTAACCACAATAAATCTAACTCACAAAACTCACACTAATAATTACTGTAGCTGCACCAAGATATAATGCATTAAGATACAACAATGAGGCAATCGATTATGGGTTAACTTGAAATGTTATTAAAACAGTGCAACGCAACGCAACTCAAGGAAGGAAGCACATGGTAATGAACTGAGAGTGCACCCACTTCACACCCTCCTGACAGAAAGCTTGTTGCCGTGCTTGTCAAAGAACAGAGCATGCCACGAGAGCATCTGTACCCTGCCAAGGTTCTGGTAATAATGACTACTTGGCAACATCTAACTAGCGCATGACGAAGTATTCGCTCACTGGTTGACAAAGAATCCTGACGGAGAGATGACGTAATGCACCTGGATGCACATGCGAATCGGAAGGTTCAGGTCTAACTTTCTCCGTTATACCAAGTTTCACTGCACTCGGATGGTTAAACCACGAGAAACGTATATTTAAATGTTTCAACTTCGCTTGGTCGCCATGTTCATTTTGTACTTAACAGGTTTTTGAAAGTCACATAGGTGAACTTGTGGTAGCACCCTATCACCGTACAAAATTTCAGGGTGATATCGGTAGTAGTTTCGGAGATATAGAATGCCAATGAAATATTTCGCAGCCACCATGTTGGATTGGTGAGACGTATTAAAATTTGAAGGGCACGGCCGGGGTTGGACAGAATAGTACTACGTCCTTACCAAGTTTCATTGAAATCGCTCCATCCGTTTAGGTTTTATTAGGGAGGCGACACACAGATGCACACATACGAACAATAGGTGATCTCATAAGCTTATATTTTTTCATAAATAAAATAGGCCAAAAAGTACACTCTGTAATAGAGTGTTGGTCCCTGTTTACACTAACAGTTTTAATAGGCGAACCTCATTTATCTTTGGCAACAACAACAGTGGTTTTGTGTGTGAATTTGACTAGTATTTTATTTTTGGCTGATGAAGGCTACAACTGGTCAAAATATGCACCTGTGAAACTTTTTATAAAAAGAAAAATCTGTCTTCCCAGGACTGACGTTAATGATGACACTTAAGGATATATTAATTACTTAATATTAACCAACACAGAACCATAATAAGGCAAAAATAGTTTACTCCATGTCAATTAAAACATCTAACCATCTTCCTCAGTTATTATTAAATCGCCCATGAAATGTTGGATGAATCAAGAGAGCTCCAGCAATTTATTTAAACATTTGAGGCTGTTCTTTTAAGTGACCTGAGTAATACATCTGGGAAAACCTCTCTTTGCACTCGTCATATGAAGTATCGAAATAGACCAGTCTTAATGATTCTCAATTAATTAATTAATTACTCCTAAGTCTTTTGCAAATTATCTGAACTCCCTAATTTGGGACATGATACAAAACCTGCAGCTGGTGGGCTAGTAAATACAGTAATTTTAAAATTTGACATTTGGGGATAATAATAATAATATCGTTTGGCCTCGGGTGCCGGGTGCAAGCTTTGTTATTTGACACCCAGAGGGCAACTTGCATGTCGAATTTCGTTGTTCCTTGAAGCACTATGAAAGTTAAGGAGGTTAGATATCTAAGCTCCTTGACTTTATAGCACTTTCTAGTAGAGAAATAAGGAACTTTGTGTTGCCGATTTTTCCTGAGATTAATTTTGCCATTATGAACACGGCCTACTGAATTCAAATGGGTTCTATAACATGCCAAAATCGTATGACATGCGTGTCGTCATTTTTGCCGCCTTTCAAAAATCACTTACCACGGCCAGGAGCGAACCTTCAAGCTTCGGGTTAGTAATCCGACACGATAACCTCTCACCCACCATGGCAAGCACATCTGGGGATGAGGGATACTTATTACATTACTCTTTTGATGTACATGAATCAATTATTTGATCCACGAATCCGAAAAAGTCTCATGTATAATTGTTGTACTTTTCTCAGGGTTTGATGATCCTCACTGAGGTCCTTCTCAGGATGTGCCCTTGGTCTGGAGAACTTATAACTTACCTATGAGCATTGCAGTAGCGACTAAGGACAGTCATCCTCAAAGGGGCGACGTTGACAGCAGCTTGGGTTCACCAGGTTTCAGTTTCTTCAGCTCCTGCCTGGACACCACGGATGACACTGTGTCGCCATTCTGCAGCAGTAACTACAACACCACAAACATTGCCAGTTTCAATCTCATTAAATACAGGTAATATCTAGAATAGCTTTTACGGTATTATCTATCGTTGTCAGGTTCATAGGATTGAGGAAGGCAGTGTACGACAACAACTTCTAGGTTATATTCCAGTGGCAGTTCCTCAAGGGAGGAAGAGAGGAAATTCCGCTTCACATTTTCCGGTAATTGACATAAAATATTTACCTTGAAATTCGATGTAGATTGGGTTAATTTTAATTTCACAACTATAAAACGAATGCATTTAATCAGTTATTGGAACAAAGAGTGTATCAGGTGACCAAAATGGTGCCTGTTAGATGATTTGAGGCTGTTCTTATACTCCCATGGTTTATCAGGTGTTTCTTTGTTGATAAATATGCCTTGAGGTCCTTATCAGGACGTGTGATGGTGTAGGGGTGTATTTTTTGACAACTAGTATTAAGCCCAAAGATCCATGCATGAACTCTGCTTTTGCTACTAGTTGCCATGTGTGTTCGTGTTGTTTGTGATTCCGTTCTGTGATTGGTTGATTTGTATTGGTCTTTATTTTGGAGTGGGTTGGGATTTTTTGGTCTTTTTGTTGAATCTGTGTAGTTTGGAAGATGTAGTTTATGTTAGATATGTTGTGTAGCAGTGTGATTCCCGATTTTGGTTTTTAATTGGTCAGACGTGGTCAGCCATCCAGTAGTTGACACGGATAGTGTCGCTTAAATATTGTTTGTGTGTGTTTTGAGAGCTGTGATTGGTTGTGGTTTTGTTGTAGTTTGGCTGTTCTTTAAAGCTTTGTATTGTTAGTTGGGCGTACTCTGTCTGTTTATATGTCTGATTGGGTTTAAAACCATGCATGCTCTTGTACTACTTGAAGTCTGGTTGGTTGAATGAAGGAAAGCCCATATTTTCCTTCTGTACAGCAGTTAACACACATAGACATAGGCACACTAGTAAACAGAGAAGAATGACTTGTTCTGAGCATGCGTCTTAGTTCCGGCTTTTAGTGTGGCTAACTTGCTGCAGCTGCACTCTAGTGGCATTGCAATCAATCAGTTACCAGACCATTACATTGTCATTTCTTTCCTCCTCTTAACAAACATGCATGAGCCACCACTGTAATATTCCTATACAATAAGCATGTTTATATTTATGGATCTTTATTGACTTACAATATTGGTATTGAAATGAAAATCCACAGCCTGCTTCCAGTCTCCGACCGGGTCAGGAAAATATTGGTATTACATTTTTAAATTAGTTCCACTTTGTTAATACTATTTTTTTTATTAGTTAATTTAATAGTACAAGTTTTGATCTGAAAGCCAAAGCAATGCTATTCAATACAATTACAAGCATAATTCTTGTTGGTTAGCAACATCAAATGAGAATTTTTTCAACAAATAAAAAACACATTAAAATTAATTTGACAGTTAAAAACCACATTAAAATTGAAAGATAATGAATGTTTCCAAGAATTCAGTTGCCTCATTCGCAATGATGAACAACCTGATGGTGATGAATGTTCCTTTCTTAACAATGCAGGTCTGAGACATTCCAATTTTTTATCAGAAATTACAAGATGTCACACTGGACTTCTCCCTCTTCCTGTAATCTGCGCAGTAACTTTTAGTTACCATGTGCTTTTCTCAGGGTGTATCACATTTCCCAAAAATTGGGATTGTACTCGCGTTGACCGACTGAAAGTTGCAGTATCAACTAGGGCTTCAAAGCTTTGGATACAATTGCCTTATTGATGGTGAGGATTCACCATTTTGTACGTTATTATCAGGGCTCGGCAGGAAATATTTATTTTTTATGTATTAAAAATACCTGATATATGTGACAAAAAAGTAATAATATTTAATTATAATATAGTTTATTAATGTAATTATAAACAATATGCAGTGCTCACGAATGCAATTTATTCTATGTCTCACCGACTGCTGAAGCATTACAATACACAACGAGATACATCTTCAGGTTGTCCATCACAAATAACCGACGATTATCGCGAAACACTTATTGTGAAACTGCGGCAATATGTTTCATGCCTTACACTCAGTGCCAGAAAGGAACTGCATGTGAGTGACATTGGTTCCAGGTAGCTGGGAGAGTGTGGTGGAAGGTCTAGCACGTGGTGCAATATGGCTATGGACAAGGAAATCCCCAGCTTCCACAGTGAGTGACACAGGGCGACAAGTTGCAAGCTGACGTACGCTCTGCATGAAGATTAGATAGCTCACAGGTTGAAGTAACACAGAACAAAAATGCAATGAACTGAAAGATCTAGCATACCGATTTTAAAAAATGTAAATAAAATGTCTTTCTATGTGCTAACAAGCGAAAAGTAGGAATTTATGTATTTATAGAAAAAAATGCTTAAAATATGTATTTACATAAAAATATATTTATTTACCTAAAAATCCTAGCTCTAGTTATTATACTCCCTCACTCACTCACTCACAAGGCTCCTATGGGACACGAAGGTCCCGCACCGATATCACAAAATGCCTCCACTGAATTCTGTTTTGGGTGAGCTCTTGCCCAGTTGTCAACATTCAGATGTCTACAAAGTTTGGAGATTTCATTTTTCCAGGAACTTCGTGGTCTTCCTACCGGCCTTTTTCCTCTTGGCTCTTTGTAAGACCATCCTATCCTCTCCCATCCTTAGTAAATGACCAACCCATTGATGTCTTCTGGAGTTAATGACGTTGAGTATTGGTGCTTGCTGTGATAGTGAGTGTATATCTTTATTTGATCTTTTTTTCCAGCTTTGAGTTGCGGAGTCAAAAAATAGTCCAAAACATTTCCTATGATAATTATTTAGTTCATTTGAATCTTCAGTCTTTTGACTGGTTAGATACAGCTCTCCATAATTCTCTGAGTTAATTGTTTCATCTCTACATAGCTACCACACTCTACATCCGAGGCAATCTGTTTTACATATTCTAACCTTTGTCCTCGACCCTTCCTTCCATAACTAACTTTGCTATTCCTGGCTGTCTTAGTAGGTGTTCTACCATCCTATCTCCTCTCTTCATTAGCAGTCATCAGAAACATCTCTTCTCTCTCGCTCGTCTTAATACCTCTTCATTTCTTAATCTACCCATCTGATCTTGATCATTCTCCTGTAACACCACATTTCAAATGCTTCTATTCTCCTCTTTTCTGCTGCTCCAACAGTTCAATTTCACTTCCATAGAGCGCTACGCTTTCAAAAATGACTTTCCAATATTTAAATCTATATTTGATGTCATAGGATTTCTTTTCTGTAGAAATGCTTTCCTTGCCTGAGCCAACCTACTTTCTATATCCCCTTTGCTTTGACCATCACTCGTTATTTGGCTTCCGAAGTAGCAAAATTCTCCTACTTCCTGTAACTTTTCAACTGCCAATTTGACGTCAATAGGAGTTTCTGATTTATTTTGGTTGTATTCCATTATATTTATTTCACTTTATTGATTTTTATCATGAATTCCTTCCTGAAGACAAAATCCATACCATTTAAAAACTAATTCAAATCTTCTGGTGAATCAGCTAAGATGACAATGTCATCAACAAATTGAAATTGAAATTTAAATTATTTCTCCTTGAATCTGTGCTCCTACTTAAAATGTTTCTCTAATTTCCTTCATTGCTTGGAAAAGTATGGGTGATAAGTTGCAGCCTTGCCTTCCGAGTACCAGATTCTCTCTCATGTACTTCAGCTCGAATAACTGCCATCTGGTTTTTGTTTGGTTGAAGATCCTTTTACGTTATTCCAATTCTTTTCAAAATGTCAAACAACTTACTCCAATCAATGTCATCAAAATCCTTTTCAAAGTCTACAAATGCCAAGAACTTTCTCTTATTTTTCCTCATTCTACCTTCCAAGATCTGTCTAAGACTTGTACAGCTTCCCTTGTTTCTTTGATTTGCCTGAAATCAAATTGGTTTCTATCTGTCTTTCCATCCTCTTGTAAATTATTCTAGTCAGGATCTTTGAAGCATGAATGATCAAGCTGATTGTATCGCGGCAATCTTCACAGTAGTGGCAGGCCGATCAACGAGACAATACCACTGTGCGGTGGCACACTACTGAGTAAGTAAATATTGCAAATAGAATTTTCTAGTGCATGCTAATTTTTGTTTATTTTTGTTTACTGTATTGACTTAGTACTACAGTGCATTTTTTCTCAATTTGGATCACATCCCCAATTAAAGAATAAGGGAACTTTTTTACTTACGTAATTCATAAAACCTTTAAGAAGAAAAAAATACACCAAAGACAAGCTACGACAAAAGTAGCGTAAATATTCTTAGTGTAAATTTAAACCTCAACACAGTGATCTGGATCTGATGATAGACACTCGAGGGTCGAAAGACATAATCCAAAATTGCCCCATTTAATCGTGATACAGTAATTGGCTAATACTAATACACATACATGTAATTTTTTCCAGGAGTGTATTTACATATTTATTTATATCTTGGATCACATCCCCAATTAAAGAATAAGGGAACGATTTGGTATCGCGGCAATCAACAACAAAATGCGTGAGGGTTTGGGCATGTGCTACGGTCAGGAGCGAACACCATTGCAAAACAGGGCTACACACTAGAGGTCGTCGGGAAAAGACCAAAGAGGCGACTGAGACAACGTTGGGCCGATACACTGCACAGGGATCTGAAAAGCGTCAACCTACATCCGGACATGACCCATGACCGAGTAAAGTGGAAACAACGGATTCAAATAGCGGACCCTGCCACGAGGCGGGACAAACGCTAAAGCAAAAGAAGAAGATATCTTGTACCTCTCCCCATTCATTGGGCATATTCATGTTGACCGACTGAAGAGCTACAAATGACAATCTTCACATCTGTCAGCTCCTGCTTTCTTCGGTATAGGGATGATAACATTCCTATTAAAATCAGAGGGTACCTCACCTGTGTCATAAATCCTACATACCAAGTGAAATAACCTGGTCGGTCAGAACTTGTAACCTAATTTTATTACAGTGATAGCCTGTTTAATTTCCATCCCCATGCTTCAGTAGTCTTGGCCCCAACCCCATAACAATCAGACAAACAGATACGAATTAACTGAGGGTAAATTGAGTCATTAAACACATCATCCACTATAAATACATAGTTTTAGTTGAAATTTCAGAATGTTCAAACAGAATGTGTACTTTATTTATAGAGATTGCCACCTAGGGTGACCAACTCTCCCGTATATCCTGGGATCTCCCTTATTTGACCCCATTTTGTCACGAGCTCCCGGCTCTCGTATTTTCTGTTTCTTTGGGTGAATTTCTCCCGTATTTTTTTGTCAAGTAAAATCATTTAAATTTTGCGCACACGGCTGGAATTTGTTTAAACCTTCGAGAGCTTCTTTGTGAATATTGGTAACGTTTTCATTCACACAGCAAAATATTTTGAGAATTCTGATCTTACGGAGTAGTATTATGGAGTCCCATGAGTTACTAATTAAGTTGGACAGAGAATTGAAGATAGATACTTCGGTAGTGCAACTCACAAAATGTTAGCTACTGTTCTCAGTTCAAATTTGAAATCGACGTGTGAAAGCAATTTCCTTGAATGTTATGATCCTTTGTATTCTAACAAGTTTGATGATATTTTAAAGTGTTTAATATCAATATGTCATAAAAGGGAATTAACATTCAATGACATACATGACGTTCTGGAGTGAATCCAACTGGATTGTGTGAATGTAGTTGAATTTTAGGAGGAATTTTTTAGTTGTAAGGATGCAATAACATGTGCTGTGTCTTTAGAGGGTAACGCTAGCCAGAAATGGGTGGAGGTTTTCAGCAGCTTAAAATTGAACAATATAACTTCTGAAAACTTGGGAAAGTTGGTAGGCTATATTATGAGCATACCAGGTAGTAATGCTCATACAGAGAGTGCACTTTCTCTTATGAAAATTAAGTGAACAGATGTTAGGAATAGAAGCAGTACAAAGCTGATCAAATCAGAACTGCAAGTTGCCATGAACTTTACGTATTCTTGCAATAAATTATTAGAATTTGCAAAAAGTGATGGCAAATTATTGTCAGAAGCAAATTTTTTTTACAAACACTGCATTGCTTTTTTTTTGTGAAATATTGCGTTATTCTAAATCTCCCTTATTTTTAGTCAAGAATATAGAAATCTCCCTTAATTTCTTCAAAAATAGTTGGTCACCCTTCTGCCACATTACTTTTTAAGAAATGTAGGACATGGGGTCCAAAACACAGGACACTGCACGAGAATCTCTACATAGTATAAAACCAAATCCCCGATTCTTAGATGTATCGGGTAATCTCGAGAACCACTGGATGAATGTTGATGCGGCTTTCACTATACTGTAAAGATTTTCTCGAGGAAGGTTTCTGTAGAAAAACATTCACTTAAGGCCAAAGGAAGCCGAGCAGTAACGATTTCAGTGAATCGAGTTAAAGGAAAACCTGCCGTCCATGCGCCTTACCCTTGCCTGCTGTCTCTTGATGAGCTTCCTAATGAGCGGGGAGAACAGATTCGGGTCGGGAGGAACATCTGACTTGGAACAGACCAGGTTGAGCAGGCAGCTGACCAGATTACCCACGATTACCGTGACCAGGAAGCCGATGACGACACACCACAGGTAGGAGAGCCGGTTCAGGTACATGTAATCCTCAGGGCTGTAAACAGATTCAAGTTGATGTTCAGGGGCTTGGAACATCTAGGTCATTAACACTTGCTAATGAGAAATAATATGAAAAGAATTTAAAAGAAATCTTTCAATGCACGTCAATTTTAATAATGACTACTTAGTATTAAGAAATAAGTAAAAATTTATTTATAACTCGTGATCAAAAAGTTTCCGTTTGACGGATATACAGTTCAGAATTGGTATGCCAATCAGGCAAAATCACCGACACACCAGGTGGAAGATCCCAGTGTGGTAAAACGCTGTTTCGTGCTGCGTGAAGAAGTCCGTAACTGCCTGCTGCACATCCTTGTCCGACAGGAATCGTATATCCTTCAAGACCTTTTTCAAGGGACCGAAGGCATGATAATCGCATGGGGAGAGATCAGGACTATAGGGTGGGTGTTGAGTGTCTCCCACTTGAGTTGGCGAACTTTCTGCGTTACGACCTTTGCAGTATGGGGACATGCGTTATCATGCCGCAGTATCACACCTCTATGCAGTTTTACCAGTTGTTTTGCCTAAATTGGATGCAGTAATTTCCCCAGTGTTACCTCCCAGATCAACTGGCATTTTGTGCTGAACACGACCAGCACGGAACTTGGTGCACCATTCCACATCAGTGGATTTTGACAGACATGCTGCCCCATACACATTTGTCATTCTCCCGATGGGTGTCCACCGGTGTTTGTCTTTCGGCAGCCAAGAAAAGAATAACAGCACGTTGGTCCTGTTTGGACGCATTTGGTAATAACGCCGCCATAGTTCACGTTGCACGCACCTCGGGAAGATACGACTGCCACACTAATCCCTTGCCTACATGTCCATGCTTATATACCCGCATCGGAGTCGCGCTACGTTGCATTATGCTGCTGAAACACCCTCAAATGGAAACTTTTTGATCACGCCTTATAGATAGCTTTGAAGCCATTTTTCAGTTGGTCAACATAATATAATCCCAATTACTGAGACATTTCTTTTCAAAAAATTTAAAATTAAAAAAAAAATAGAACATCTTACAGTAGTTACAAAAATCTTTCTTTCTGAATTTAAAAAATTTTGGTAAGTGCTATTTCAAAATTTGGAAGTAACACTTCGGGTGAGGGATTATTTGAGTCAAGGTTGAAACCGTACTCCTCACTTCCGAATATTGATGGTATCATTTGCCTGCCACACGCATTATACAATGAAAAGGCGTAAACCTTATCTCTGGCTATGTGCACGCCACAATATCTCAATGTGAATTCCTCTTGCTGTCAAAAATGCCACCTAATGATGGACAGAGGAACGCCTGTTTTACCGTGAACTTGTTAATTCAGGGGGGTGAGAATCACAATTTGCTTGCGAGTGATGCTGACCTTATCTTCAACCATATGTGCACCGTAATATCTTGATAACAACTCCTGCAGGCATTAAAGAATGTGCCCTAGCAATGGCTAGATGAATAGCCTACATATTTTACCATGAACTTAAAAATTCAGCAGTGGTGAGAACTATAATCGGCTTGGGAGTGATGCAAACCTGATTTTCGGGTGATCTTACACCGTAATATCGTGATACTGACTCCTACGGCTGCCAAAACAAAAAATTAATTTTCTAAAAACTTCCTTCGTGGAATTAGAGTGCGGGGATTATTAAATGGCAGGTTGTATTCGCATATGTAGAGAAGCCTATGCTAATTCCATCTGTAAAAACATGAAGTCAGACAGTCTTATCATAGTGTGGGCATTTTCCTCAACATGTAACCACTTGTGTAACTTTCTATCTAGCAACCACTGGCAGGTTAACTCTGTTTCATTAAAGTGTGCTCACGGAGAATTTCTATGGTAAAGGAACATCTTTCACACGGAGGGCCAAACACACAATAAAATATAACTCATTTGAGAGGACAGGTGGATTATTATTTCTGTACAATTTATTAAAGAAAACTGTAATCTTAAACTATGGTACCGGTATCTTTAAAAGCTACTTTTCTTTTAAAATAATCCTTGCCTAATTGCAAAGCAGTTTCAAATTATAATCTCAGTCTAGAATCATTCAATACTTACTTCCTTGACTGTCGCAGCTCCATGCTGCATTAACATAATAGTAAGCATATCATATTTGAAAATGTCACAATCTTATAATCAACACCTTTAGAGAGGAATATTCATGTATTGTATTGATATATTTGCTAAATAGCACAGAGTTCACAATAACATAGTTTGCTTTAAAGAAAACTATATTGGTTAATAGTACATTATGCAACGAGCCTATAATTGCAATAATTAAGACACGAGTTTTATAATTTCCATACGAGTGTCTTAATTACCATTATAGGCAAGATGCATACAACTGTTTATGTTCGACGATAATTATTATAGCTATTCTATGTTCGAACATAAATATTCATAAATATCTGTTGAGATCTCGACAGTGTTATGTACTGATAGAGCGCATGGGACGCAAATAATACCTTGTATTTGACCATCATGGCCTGCTCGATTACCCCACGATGACACTAGGCCATGCAGTGAAATTTAAATTAGAAGGCCTTGGAACTCAGAGCAGGTGCGATGCTATCCTCACCTAATTGGTCAAACAACTATTTCTTGAGCTCTGGTTGGTGGGAGAAACTGTTTCATAATGAAAAATAGCATTATAATGACCCTCATTATGACACTTTTCTGAGATATAATATTTACAATTCGACATCGCTGAACATAAATGTTAGTATGCTTCCGCATTGACTTACACAGTGTTCTATTTACTTAGTAATTTGTCCGCCTCGTCAATACATATCACTCTTTATTATGCTCTTTGTTCATTTTTGTACATGTTCCAGCCACAATTCCAAAGCTCTTCTTCAGCATCAATGTCAATTTAAACCATTTATAATATGAGTATTATTCACTCACTCACTCATTCAGAAGGCTTCTATGGGACACGAAGATTCCGCGCCGATCTCACAAAATGCCTCCACCGAATACAAGTATAATCAACTTAAATGCTGCTACAGTATGCACATCCATCAATTTGAAACATCAAAGGAGTCATCAATTTTTATTCAAATCACAATAACGTTCGTGATCACATGGATCAAGTTATTTATTATATTTAGGCTATCACTCGTGATACGAGTATGATTGTCTTCCAAGTTACATTTATGTAAATCTTCGCTGTAATCCAACATTAGGCCTAATCATATTGCGGAGTAACACTGGACTGTACTGAATAAAACTAAAGTGATGTGAATTTATTAAACTATTGATTGGTCATTAATAACTCATTTGAAATCTGAATTTCAAACCAGTTCTGTTATCAAGTAAAGTGATGGTTGGTGAATTACATCCCAAGTTATTATTATTTATATTATAAGAGTAGAGCGGCTTTGGTGGCGTAGTCGGTAGCATGCTGAACTGCTGGTTAGAAACGCTCTATAAAGTTCCAACGTTCGCCGCTAGGTGTTAGTGACAGTGGCATCTGGTAGCCAAAGTTGGAACTACTTGAACTTGTTAGGAGCCCACGGGTGTTCAAAAATACCCAGCTATGGCCATTTGGCTGCAATTCATATATAATACTGTAACAGTAAACACGCTATGAAGCACAGGAAGCTAGTGCATCGATGTGAACTTCTTGTCAAGTTTCACCATTAGCATGCAACTTACTTCTGAGATAATGATTTTTAACCATAACAACTCCTGGCACTACAGCCCATGAAGGGCCTAGGCCTACCAAGCGACCACTGCCCAGCCAATTGGCCTGCAGATATTGGGGTAACGAGTGGTCAGCGTATTGGGTCCTCTCGGCCGTTAATCTTGGATTTCGTGACCGGGGCGCTGCCTCACTGTCAGACAGCTACTCAGTTGCCCTCACGAGGTTGAGTGCACTCCGTTCCAGCCCTCACGTCAGTTTATAAAATCCCTGATGGAGCAGGGAATCGAACCTGGGGCCTCTGGGTGAGAGGCAAGCACGCTACCCCAACACCATGGGGCTGCCAATGACTTTTAAGGGGAGACGTGCACGGAAATGCATTGACTTTCTACATTTTCTATAACTTGGACGTTATTATGAAACTTTGCACACTGATTTAGAATGCATTGGTATTTGCTACTAAAATTAATCAGTTAATTTGGATAGAAAGTTTTTTTTTTTTTTTTAATTTGAGTTTTGGTCACATTGATGTACCTTTTTCGCAGCAACAGTAAGGTCCTGGAACTTGTAATTTATTTTAGTGGGTTCTATAACCTTGTTTATGCAATCCCTGAAGCCGTTTTTAATTCCATGCCTATTTAGACTTTTTGAAAATGAAAGAACTTTTGAATTTGAAAAATTCACAAAAAATGCATACATATGAACCTCTGAAATCTATAAAATAACATATTTTGTAATTCCCTTCCAGTAAAATGTGTAACAATGTTTAACCTGTCTATCTACGAAGTTTTGAATTGATATCTTTAGTAGTTCAAGTGGAAAAGGTACATTTGTTTTGGAAAAAAGAAGTCCAGGAAATGACAATTGAATTTTAGCAAGTTAGACATACTACTTGTCTCGACTCAACAACATCAAAATTGACCATATCCATAATGCTCATCATCCACCTCTTCAGCTGCTTTCCTCCCAAGTGTTTTCTTTTGCCTGGCCTCCTTATGGATGTCATCCACCGCCTTGTTTGCAGAATCAATACGCCTCTTGTCGATGCCCTGTAGAATGTTCTCTATGAAGAAGCGAGCGACTCACAGCCGAAAAAGTAGTTCCGTGAAGAACTAAATAGCCTATTTTCATACATCCTACTTACGTTAATTGCCTCTATCAACATAAAAATATCAGTTTGATTGCTGTAGGCCTAATAGATTCGTAGATATTGAAAACCGTCGAAATATTTCGGATTGTCGCCATGTTGGATTTTTATATATGTAGGCCATAGAGTTATATACTATTAGATGACGATTATTGTGTAGGATCAATATTCAAACGTTGACTTCGATCGTATGATTAGGACACAAGAAATAAAAACTTAATTTCAAAATTTCGCACAGCCGCCATCTTGTGGTATGTAAACAATTGGACTAAATTAAATAAGGCCGGTGTATTTTTCTTTGTATTCAGTACAATAGATCTTTTAACTTTCTTGAACACTCCAGCAGACGTGCCCATTGTTATTAATAACGTATCTTACAAATTTTGAAGAAATAACAACTCCCTACCTCGCACTGTATCTCTGAAATCAAAACAAACTTTCCGCGGTAATCGCCAATGCTTGATCAACCGGAAGTGCGCACCACAGCCTTCTTCAATATTCCCAAGTGTAATACCGCCAACTGCCTGAGTAAAATGACGTAAAGTGTTCAGCGAAGATGAAAAATAGCAATGCATTGAAAAGGGGGTGTGGCACCTGACGCGCATATGTTAGGAATTTAAATTTTTAAATAGACTTAGGCATTGAATTCAACCAAATCCTTTTGGGAATAGATTCACAAGCTTGCAATTTCAGCAACAACAAAAAAATCATATTTCAGAAGGATTTCATGCACGTCTCCCCTCAATCTCTATTAATAAAGTAAGTACTGGGTGAGTTAGCCGTGGTCGTTAAGGCATGACTGCTGACAGTCGCTCACATCCGGGAGTCGAGGAGGTTCGAATCCCTCCGCCGGCAACCTTGAAGATGGTTTTCTGTGGTTTCCCATCTGCCTTCCAGGCAAATGCCGGGGTTGGTCCCTAACTATAGGCCACAGCCGCTACCTTCCAACTCCTCGTCCTTACATTCAAACTTTTCTCCCCAGACAACACTCCATACGCGACGGTACTTGTAGCTCACCCATTGGGTGGCCACTTAGAAGCAGCTACAAACTGGCGAGCTGAACATGTCCTCGGACACTCCCGACACTAAAAGCCATACACTAAAAAAAAAAAAGTAAGTGCAGCTGGAACATGGACTACTACAAAAAGAGAGAGGAGGGTAGAATACAAGCAGCGGAGATGAAATGTCTAAGAGGCATAGAGGACAAGACCAGAAGAGATAGAGTTAGAAATGAAGGGATGACTGACAGGAATCTTGAAGCTGCAGGACAGGATAGATACAACAAAGTCAAAGTGGTATGGTCACATGATGAGGATGGAAGAGGAGAGAGTACCAAAGAAAGCTTTTTCCGAAAAGATGATAGGGAAGAGACCACGAGGAAGACCCAGAAAGAGATGGACGGGTAAAGTCTGGGTGTGCATAGAGAAGAGGGGAAGAAAACCTGAAGATGTACTTAAAATTGGAGAGGAGTGGTGGAGAGACTGGCAACGATGGAGGACTTTCATTCACAACCCGACCCAGGAAGCTGGAAACGGGAAATGGTGATGAATGATGATGACAAATAAAGTAGGCTTTTTCTCTGAACATTTTAAATTTTCTGCTACAACTTCGTATTTATCCTGGATAAGTTTAATTTGTATCTATTTATTGTTTGTTTTGGGCTGACATTAAAACTACTGGCATGAAAACCTGTATTTCAGCAGAAAGCACCCCTACAAGAAAACTAGGCTGCATTTATGGAATAAAAAGGGCTGAGAGGATTAAAAGACAAATCCTGGAAGCAATGCAATGGCACAATTTACATCTGTCAATTGATGAAAAGCTAGGCTTAGGCAGGATTTCATGGAACGTGCTTGATGACGGCTCCAAATAACTCAACAATCCAGCGATAAGGCAGGAATCACATCCTTGTAGCATTGAACAAGTCACGAGATATCTATCATTAACTTCAGATGGACTGTGAAGTGTGTCCATATGCATGCTACCTGCACACTGTCTCCAGCCAAGAGTACGGATGATCGATTCTCTTTACAGTTTTTTAAGTTTAATGCTGTCTAATGCCAATGATATTTTTCGACAAAGGATGTGCTAACACTGATCTCCTGCTATAGATTTCAAAGTTAGTAAATACATAATTCTTCACGTTACATCAAGTTAGTGTAATATTTACTCCACTAATAGTGATTTAAAGGGCAAAACTGTCTTCCATTGCTTTCTTTTCTTCAGTGATGGCTTTATGACCTAGTACAGTGGAACGTGGATAATTCAAACCTCCAGGGACCAGTAAAAGAATTCGAATTATCCAAAAATTCGAATTAAGAAAGTTCTTTGAAAAGGGGAGAGAAAATATATTGTATTACATTTACATAATGATTTTCGTTCAACAAAGCAGATTAACAGAATCAGAATCAGAATCAGAATCACTTTATTTGGCGTTAAACACAAGTGCAATAGCCATCGTCAGGTTAATAATACAAAACAATAAAATCAAACAATCCTACATTACTTAGCCTACTTATAACAGTATATACAAATAGCTTATTATCGTTATAACAAAATGTAACCTACTTCTATTGCACTAAATTCTTCCAGGGAATACCATGGATTCACCAGCAACCACTTTTGCAGCTGTTTCTTAAAGATTTTGGTTGGTAGTTGTTGGAAAGACAAACTCAGTTGGTTAAAAATTTTATGCCAAGACTTTCATGACTGTTCTGTGTTTTTGAAAGCCGACACCATGGTACCTCTATCTGGTGTGAGTTTCTTGTGCTGTATGAGTGAATTGTTACCTGCCTGCCTGGCAATTCATGTGGATGTTTATTTTTCATATACATGAGGATATTTAAAACAAAAAGATTTATAACTGTTAGTTTGGAAGATTTAATAAATAAAGGTCTACAGGGTGTGTTAGGAGGAGCATTTGCAATAATACGGATTGCCTTTTTCTGTAATTTTAAGATATTTACAATGTGTGCACTATTTCCAAAAAATATTAATCCATAGCTAAAGAGACTTTGAAAGAAGCAAAATAGGCTGTGTGTAAATATGTCGTAGGAACCTCATTTTTTAACTGACGGAGTAGATACACCACCCTTGCAAGTTTATTCGAAAGGTTATGAATATGAGGTTCCCATGTTAATTTTGAGTCAAAATTCATTCCTAGTAGCTTGGCTTCTTTTATATCATTACTTATGTTTTGAAGGCTAAATATTAAATTTTGAGTTTTAGTTTCATTTAAGTGGAATCCATTCTCACTGAACCATTTCCTAGCTTCTAGCAAGCACTGACTTGATAAATTTTGTAATTCACTTATACATTTGCTAGAATACAAAAATGTAGAGTCATCTGCATAAAGAATTGTTTTTCCAGAAACATTTACTGCTAAGTCATTCATCATAACGACAAAAAGAAATGGACCCAGAACCGAGCCTTGGGGTACACCATACCTAACTTCTAACGCATGAGATTTCCTATCCCCATTCTCTACAAACTGTACTCGGTTTGTTAGATATGATTTAAAGACTTCATACTCTGATCCTTTAATTCCGTACAGTGCTAACTTTTGCAGAAGTATATCATGTGACACACAATCGAAGGCCTTGGATAGATCACACAGGAGTGCATCTACTGAGCTCCCTTCTTCAAAATGGTGCATTATGTGACAAACAAAATCATCCAGTGCACTAATTGAAGATTTTCCCGGAAGGAACCCAAACTGAGTTGGTGATAGAAGGTTGTTGTTGATGAAAAATTCATAAATTTGACCAACTATAACATATTCAAAGACTTTTGACATGATGGTTACTACAGACACAGGCCTGTAACTATCAGGTTTAGTCTTATCCCCTTTTTTATATACTGGAACAACCCTCGTAATTTTTAACTGAGCTGGGAAATAGCCTACGCTAAGGCACTCTTTTATGCAGTGCGTCAAAGGAATTAAAATGCTGTCAATAATGGCCTTTAAAATGTTGTTGGTGAATCCATAACAATCCTTACTATTGGAAGGTTTCATATTTCTTACAATTTTCTTTACCTCACTACTCAATAAAATGTTTATTCAGAACCTCAGGACTGATTTCTATTGTGGAACATTTATTTGCGACTCTAACATTGTTAATTACACTCCAAGCTGCTTTACAGGGGTTATTTGAATTTTCTATGAATCTAACGTTTGCTTCAAGTTTAGCTTGCTTAAGGGCACATTTATACTTATTACGCATTTGTAGATAATTCTGTTTAGATTCAATAGATCCCTGTTCATTATGTATTACATAAAAAAACATAACCTGTGATTTCATTTGTTCAAGCTCAGGTGTATACCATTTTATTTTATTTTTAGAATTACTCCTTTTCTTGGAACTTTTAATCTCCACCATTGGGCATAAAGTATCAAAGTATGAAAGAAGTATGTGAAAGAAATCATCAAAACATGTAATGGGAGAGTAGGAGTTGTCAGTAATAACCCAATCAGATAGGATATGGCTAAGGTATTGTACCGTTTTGGCTGCCCCTTCTGTTGGGTGAGAAATGTAACTGTTTACCTTTGCCTAAGCTATGTTGTTTTAATGGGCGCCAAGACCTCAATGCAATGTTGAAATCTAAATTTGTATTTAACAACGTCTAGCTCTGGCAGAACACATTCAAGACTCTATTCACTCAGATCGTGGTATGATTTGATCATTAACCCAACAAACAATTGTATCAGGAGAAGGAATTGGTCTATATCTAATGCTACCTACTGAAAGCAAAGATTGCATTGTAAAAGAAATGAATTTATTATATAAAACAATTATAGCAAAATTAATAATAATAATAACTATAAAATTTAAATTGGAGCGTTGTGATTTGAATATTACCGATAGAAAATTACGTGAAAACGGAGTCTGATAAATTGATTTTACTCTTATTTCCAAGCTATGAAGTTACTGAAATATGAAATATAAAACAAAGAAAAATGAGAGATTGCGTATTTCTGCGTCATTTGCGCTTACCATTGGAAATTGCCAAGGCATTTCCCTCGTTATTGATGATGTTGTGAGCTTCCCACAGTCTCCTGGACGTCGTCATCTCCGTCGGAATTTGATGATATACTGGTAGATTAGATAATTCTATGGTCCGTACATCGGACCCAAACTCTCGTAAAACCGCACTGGTTACGTTTTACAAAAGTTCGTCGCTAACTCCACTGAACATCGGAGCGACACGCACTTGCGACCGTACTCTGCAAGTTCTACACAGATTGTCCTCGTTCCACGGAACATCGGAGCGACTCCCGCGTATATCCACACTCGGCAAGAACTATACAGATTGTTCGTTCCACGGAACATCGGAGCGTCCCCCGTGTATAACCATACTCCGCAAGTATTTCACAGATAGACCTTAACTCCACCGAACATCGGAGCCACTCGCACGCGCATCCATACTCGTCAAGTATTTCACAGATAGTCCACGTTTCACGGCGCGTCGAACGTTATATACACCTGTCGCCCCCCCCCCCCCCCACTCTTCAGCCGACTCCTAGCTTACGTTGTCTCCGCTGATTGGCTGCACCCCACTCGCTATACTCCCCTTCTCTGGTTCATTACACTCGGCGGGAGGGTTCCGTTTCAACAATTCGCATTTTCTAGACCTTGCGACCCAAGATTGCGTCATGCTTCTCGACAGGAATCAGCTTGTATTCGAATTCCCAGTGAGTCATGTCTCTCAAATACCCTAACTGACAAAACTCCGTAAAATTCCGTAATCAAATAATTTTCTATGATATCGTCGTTCGTAATAATTTGCATGATAGCGTTTTCTAAGACTTAGAAAACCTATCTGAATGCTAATAATTTTTATAAAATGCTCCGAAAATATCTAAATAATAATAATAATAAATTAACATGAAAAATTCTCTTGGCTGAACAATTTGCCGCGTAAATAAATATAGAATGGCTTCCTACTGACTTATGCCAGTTGCATAAAACCCCTCGAAAAACACGTTACATATTCGCCTCGGATCATCGGATGATTTACCGTGACGACGGTCCATTATCCGATTATCCCAGACACGTTAATAAACCCCATCCAAAATACATATTACATAAATGAAATCACCCTAAATTACAGATATATACACTCATATTTTTTCTTCACGCACTTTGCGTCAAAGTTTGTTGTCACTATGGATTGCACTTTGCAACCAGTCCAATGTTTTACATATGGAATAGTGTTCCACGGATATTTCCGCCTCTCAAATTTCTCTATGTTGGAGAAATAGACATAATTAATGTGTGAGCACTATGTATTTATGATGTCATACCACACGCATTGAAGGTGTTCTGATATATTTATATCACCATAGAACTCCCTAATTTCACTGGAGGTCCCCTCCTTATGGTGAAATTTAATCTCACTTATCACTGAGCACACGATCACACTATTGTGGCAGCGCCTCGTGACCATAATACTTAATCTCTCTTTGAAGTAGATTAAATTAATATTGACTTCTGAAAAAAAAAACAGTAAATGCGCATTACATATAACACCAAATATTTCTGTGCCGTAATCGCCCTGTCTTGTTAAGTTCCCGTTAACCATATTCTACTTAATACTAGTTCTCAACACAGACCATTTCTCCTCACTCAAATAATACCATTGTACAAATTATCTTAAATTACACACTTACAAATCTTACATGGCGAGGCCGTAAACAGAAATCACGTGTGCTGATATGTATGAGTTTCATGAAGGACTGTCTCGCATTCTGATGGCCCATCTTTTATCTCGTGGACGCCTTAAGCTAACAAGCCCTATACAAGCGCTCCCCCATCTCTTGGAGATAAATGGGAACCCATCAGCGCTGCCAAAAATGGCCTTGGTGCATCGAGACAATTTAGTGCTAAACAGCATCCGACAATCCCGTCATATTTCCCTGTACCTTAAAAACTCTCATTTACTTACATACTACCCCCCTGTGTGACTTCTGATACGCCTGCCTTAAGACCAGATCTTCCACGCACCAGACACCACACTTACTCATTTGATAGGCTGGCTCGCCAGCTAAACACACTCACTTTATGACACATATTTTCGTAGACTATGTATATTATACGTTCCGTATAATCTGTTTCCCTCACTATTCTCCAGCACATATGCTGTTTTCCCAATACGTTTGGAAACTATAAATGTTACTGCGTCACCTGCTTCCAACCTTGCAAGTGGCTCCCTTTAAATGAACGTCATCACGTTGCTCTACCTAGCATATTTCTCAGTGTCTGTAACGATGCCCTGTTGCTACTGTCCACACATGCTACCCCTACCTTCCTATGGTGTCACACCTCTACTTGACACTCTATGACCTAAAAATGTCACTTCTGACTGACAGAATGACGACTTAGACAGCTTCAAAGTGAACCCTGCCTGATCTAACTTCTGAAAAACTATATCTAAATGACATAGATGCTCCTCAAAACTGCGTGAACTAATTACCATATCATCTATGTAAATGGTTACAAACTCTCCTGTGTCATCCCCTAATGCGATGTTTAAAGCCCTAATTAAAGCTGCTGAACTACTCTTTAACCCATAAGGTGTTATACAAAATTGATAAAGGTTATATTTATGACTAAAAGCTGTAAATGGTCTATCTTCGTACATAAGTGGCACTTGCCAAAAACTGGAACTCAAATCTACACAAGTGAAATACTTCTTCCCCTCAAATGTTTGCATTAATTCTTCTATTGACATAGATTTCAGCTGATCTGAACTAATTCTACTGTTAACCATACGAGCGTCTAAACAAATACGAACAGTGCCGTCGGTCTTGGGTACCGTTATCAAAGAATTAACATACGGACTGTTAGAGTGCTCAATAATCCCATCTTGAAGCATCTGATTAATTTGTGCCTCAACTGCACTCTGATAAGCGAAAGGTACAGGATATCTATGTCCTGTGAATACTGACCTATCAATAACGTTCAATGAATGTGTATAGCAATTGGCCATACCAATGCGATCCTCTAAAACTCTCCTATTACACCATAACACATCATAGAGCCGAACACACTGTTCATCCTCTATATTTCCCTGAAATGCAGCCTCACGTAACGAGTCCTCTAGACTTCCGTTCGTAATCACACTGCCCACAAAACATGGAGAACCCCGCTCTACGGCTGGCGATATCTCATTTAAAGTACAAATCACACCTACAATACTACTTCTCTGAATATGGTCATTGAACGCTACTTCTACTTCAGAATCTCCCCATTTAAATTTCAAACTCCCTACATCATAACATAAGTTACCAGACACTCTACTTAGCCACTCTGAACCCAAGATAACACTGAATACTAAATTTGGAATTACAAGACAAATCTGCTTCTCTACATGATTATTAATTTTAATGTCTACTAAAACTTGCTTAGAAATTACTTTAGACCTCTTCCCAACAGCTGTGATAACAAAAGTGCTTTTAATTGGCATCTCCTCAAAATTTACTCCAGTTCCTTTCATTTTATCATAAAATGCACTACTTATGCAACTCTTCATACAACCACTATCAATTAAAACATCTGTGTACGCCTCGGACACGTTAAATTTAACTATGGGGCTCTTACTAACCACTTCCTGAATAATACCTTCATCATTTAGTTCATGTAATAATTCATTTCTCACATTTAGGTCATAGGGTTCCTGTATAATTGTATGGACAGGGCATGCTACAGACTGAGATTCTGACCTTACTTCGCAGCCTGGTTCGCGTTTAAAGAACCGCTACAGCTGGCCGTAGTACTAGTTACTACTGCACTGGTCTGGTTGTTCTGAGTTGTGTTGTCATTGTTTGGCTGTATATTACTACCACTAGGCTGTCCTCTTCCTTGACCCCTATTCTGGTTGTAATTATTGTCATTATAATTTCTCCCTTGATTTCCCCTGAAATCATTGTTTCTCCCTTGATTTCCCCTGTAATCATTGTTCCTCCCTTGATACTGATTACCATAGCCATTTCCTCTGTTCTGATTTAGCTGATTATTATTATTTCTATTTTGAGCATTGGCCCCTTCGCCACCGTTCCCTTGAACTTCCTGATACCTGGCTTCATTAGGTCTATTATTATTATTACCCTGGTTCCTATTGAAATTGTCCTCATAACCCCCTCTCCCTAGTGCATCAAATGTGCTTAACAAATTTTCTACTTGTGATATAGTCTTTACATTCTGGATACAAGCAGCCTCCTTGATCCTATAGGGAAAGTGCCTAAGTAGCAACCTTACCACATCACTTTCCTCCTTCAAGCCATCCAGATATTTACACACTAATACCTGCCCTAAAAAGTATTCGGTCATGGTGGAGCTTCCTTTAGGGTTATATTTACCACACACTACTCCCTCACGATGCTGCGACTGAATAACCTCATTCCAGAACTTTTCACAGAATTTCATTTTAAAATCATTCATATCAGTAAACTTGTCTCTGTAGACAGCAAACCAATTCCTCGTTTCCCCCACAAACACTTGTTCTAAAATTTCAACTACCTGGCACCACTCAATACTACCATTTTCCAACCTCTCCCCGAATTTATTTTCTATAGTGTTCATGAACTCCATTGGGCACCCCTGTCGATTGCTGAACTTACCCAGTTCTACCTCCCTCTGTGTGCTATTCACAAAAACTGGCCTATTCTGACTATTTTCTTGCCTGATCCTAGCTTTTAATTTTAATTCTAATTCTGCGATTTTCTCCTCAGCCTTCCTCTCAATACTGTTTACTGTTAATTTAATGTTTCCTTCTGATTCTTCTACTTTATCATATAGCTTTGCTTGTTTCTCCTCAATCTTGCTAATGCTCTCTTTATTACTCTCTCTTAAATCATTTACTTCTGCAACTATTTGTGAGTGGACTTTCTCAATTCTACCCCCCAGCTGTTCCTTAACCTCTTTAGTAGCTACCTGAATTTTGTCAATTTCTCCCCCCAATTGCTTTTTGACCTGCTGTGTTTCCAGTTGCACTAGTTCTTTTAAATTTCCAGCCTGTGTACTGATTCTAATTTCCAACTCCTCCTGTACTTTTCCTAATTTTCTGTCTACATCTGCAATAATCTCTTTAGCCTTTTCTTCCATCAACCCCCTGATCTCACCTCTAATCAGTTCGAATTTGTCACTCATTTCCCTACTGTTTTGTTCTAATTTAGCATTTAAAATTTCAGTACTCTCTCTATTTTCCTTACTGTTTTGTTCTAATTTAGCGTTGTTTTGTTCCAGTTTAGCATTTAAAGCGTCTGTACTTTCTTTATTTTCCCTACTGTTTTGTTCTAATCTTGCATTATTCTGTTCTAACTTTGTGTTTAAGGCATCACTACTAACTTTGTTCTGATACATAAACTCGAGAAGTAAAGTTTTTAATTCTGGTTGGCCGCCTACACTCCCTGTTTCAGTATCGGGATTTACCTCCGCTACCCCGGTACTACCATCACTCGACATACTGCTCGTATCATCACTCTCCCGTTGATGACCACTACGTAACCTCATCTGCCTTTCTTTCTCATCCCCCATAATGATATACACTGATACAGACAAATAACCCCCAAAATACAGTCACAGAAATATATACCCTTCTCCTTCCACAAATGTTATTAGGTTTTCAGCCCCAAGTTGTCGGCGACAAATGTAATGTTAATTAGTGCCCCATGTTGGTAGCGACAAATGTAATGGTTTCGCTAGCCCTCACTGTTGGGTGAGAAATGTAACTGTTTACCTTTGCCTAAGCTATGTTGTTTTAATGGGCGCCAAGACCTCAATGCAATGTTGAAATCTAAATTTGTATTTAACAACGTCTAGCTCTGGCAGAACACATTCAAGACTCTATTCACTCAGATCGTGGTATGATTTGATCATTAACCCAACAAACAATTGTATCAGGAGAAGGAATTGGTCTATATCTAATGCTACCTACTGAAAGCAAAGATTGCATTGTAAAAGAAATGAATTTATTATATAAAACAATTATAGCAAAATTAATAATAATAATAACTATAAAATTTAAATTGGAGCGTTGTGATTTGAATATTACCGATAGAAAATTACGTGAAAACGGAGTCTGATAAATTGATTTTACTCTTATTTCCAAGCTATGAAGTTACTGAAATATGAAATATAAAACAAAGAAAAATGAGAGATTGCGTATTTCTGCGTCATTTGCGCTTACCATTGGAAATTGCCAAGGCATTTCCCTCGTTATTGATGATGTTGTGAGCTTCCCACAGTCTCCTGGACGTCGTCATCTCCGTCGGAATTTGATGATATACTGGTAGATTAGATAATTCTATGGTCCGTACATCGGACCCAAACTCTCGTAAAACCGCACTGGTTACGTTTTACAAAAGTTCGTCGCTAACTCCACTGAACATCGGAGCGACACGCACTTGCGACCGTACTCTGCAAGTTCTACACAGATTGTCCTCGTTCCACGGAACATCGGAGCGACTCCCGCGTATATCCACACTCGGCAAGAACTATACAGATTGTTCGTTCCACGGAACATCGGAGCGTCCCCCGCGTATAACCATACTCCGCAAGTATTTCACAGATAGACCTTAACTCCACCGAACATCGGAGCCACTCGCACGCGCATCCATACTCGTCAAGTATTTCACAGATAGTCCACGTTTCACGGCGCGTCGAACGTTATATACACCTGTCGCCCCCCCCACTCTTCAGCCGACTCCTAGCTTACGTTGTCTCCGCTGATTGGCTGCACCCCACTCGCTATACTCCCCTTCTCTGGTTCATTACACTCGGCGGGAGGGTTCCGTTTCAACAATTCGCATTTTCTAGACCTTGCGACCCAAGATTGCGTCATGCTTCTCGACAGGAATCAGCTTGTATTCGAATTCCCAGTGAGTCATGTCTCTCAAATACCCTAACTGACAAAACTCCGTAAAATTCCGCAATCAAATAATTTTCTATGATATCGTCGTTCGTAATAATTTGCATGATAGCGTTTTCTAAGACTTAGAAAACCTATCTGAATGCTAATAATTTTTATAAAATGCTCCGAAAATATCTAAATAATAATAATAATAAATTAACATGAAAAATTCTCTTGGCTGAACAATTTGCCGCGTAAATAAATATAGAATGGCTTCCTACTGACTTATGCCAGTTGCATAAAACCCCTCGAAAAACACGTTACAGTATGAATTAAATAGCTGTATTCTGTCAGGGGAAATATGTCTAATATGAATTATTGTGGGTGATTTAGCTATATTCCCATTTGAAAAACTACTGGATTGCATCATTTGAAATAAAACTGCTGAATGATCTGACAAACATGGGGCAATAACTTTAGTCTGGTACTAGCTTCTCGTTCATTGAATCTCAGGTCTACATTAATGTCTCCACAAATTACTAACTTATATTTTCGGTATGACTTTATAACACTTTCCAAAACCCCTTCCATACTTTTTAAAAATGTATAAATATTACTATCAGGTGTTCGGTAAAAGGCTACCATAACAATGTTAGAATCTACAAGTACTGCTGCCACAATTTCACAGTGTTTTTCTAAACCAAATTTTGACACATCAATCACTTGGTATTGCATTTCTTCTGACACAAATATGGCACTTCCACCAGCCTGATACAAACATGACTTGCGACAAAAACTATCTACTAGGACGTAACCCTCAAGTTTAATCAAATCAATTTCTTGACTAGCAAGCCAATGTTCATTAATACATAAAATTTGGTACCTACTACTATTTAAAAATGCATTAAGTTGGTTTACTTTGTTTCTTAAACTACAAACATTTAAATGAAGAAAACAAATATTATCTTCACAAGATGCTTTAGGTGTAGAAAATGCAGTTGTATCAACCTTCATATTTGAATGAATGTGAGCAGTATGCCTACCTGTTTTGGCTTTTGGCCAAGTTTTCTTTACAAACTTGGCCTTACTACAGAGTTTCCCTGACTACCAACCGAATCACATTCCAATGGACGATTATCAGTGCTTAGGCCTACAGTGTTTAGAATAATCTTACTAATATCTAGAGCCAATTTTCTTTTACCTTTACTGTTTAAGTGCATACCATGGTTAGTAAACACGTTTCTATGATAATTACCTAAATCTACAATCTTAACATTTGGAAATTTACTGCAAAAGTATTTTATATGATCATTTGTTTTCTTAATTTCAATATTGACACAAGACCAACTTGCAAGGTCATGTCTGAGAGGACAGGTAGTCACTATAATATTTGCAGTGTACATAACTTGCAACTTGCAAAAGACGAACGAAATTCTTTATGAAAGGCTTAGCACAGTTCTGATAGACATCATTTGCACCTCCTACCAACACCGTGAAATTAGGCCTACTTTTCATTTCGATGTTAGCGACACACTGTTTCAGAGGGTTAACAACTTCGCTAAATTTCGCCCCTGGTTTAACATTACCACAAGCTCGGAAATGACTATTTAAGTTATTAATTTCCGTAGCTACACCTCGACCGTGACTGTCTGAGAAAACACTAATTTCTACCCTTTCCGATAACGAACATTTGAGGTTACCGATAGGTTCACTGTCCGCCCGCAGTTCCGGTTCACTTACGTCTCGAATATTTTCCATCTCATCACTATTATCATCTAAGACTGAAAATTTATTGTTAGTCACAATACTTGCGTTTCTAGACACGATACTCGATTTTCTGTGAAGCTGAGATTTGGGCCTCCCCTTGCGTTTTTGCGACCGCCAACGACAGTACAACGGTACTGTATAATGACTGTATCGTGAATAACCTCAAAAGTTTCAAATGAAAAATAAAACCAAAATGAACTATTCAGCTATTTAACGGCAGTAGTAATCCAGAAATCTTGTTACGTCTTAGAGAAATCTACTGTTTTTCAAAAATGTTTTGAGTTTTTACCTGTTTTCTACAATGAAGTCTCTCAGCCATCACAAAAGAAGCTAACAAATTTAAGGAACGGAAGACAGAATCACTTACATCATTTCTACTTAAAAAAACGCCTAAGTTCTGTGATGTAGTTTGTTGCTTGGGCTGCACTCGGAACAGTTTTTTCGGGAATTGACCCAACTGTTTGGCTTCCGATCGGCTATTTACACTAAAATCTTCGAATTATCCAAAATATAATTCGAATTAACCACGATTGTTTAGCATTGATTGTTTATAAAATGCTAGGGACCGAGGGAAAAATTAGAATTAAAGAAGATTTCGAATTATAGAAGTTCGAATTAGCCACGTTCCACTGTAGTTGTCATCATAAACTGCCTTCCTTAATTCAATGAACCAATCAATGACAGGTAATGAAAGCAAGAGTTTTATTTAATCAATATGGCATTAAAAAACCTCCAAGGCAGTTTTAAACACATGGCATATTTTAAAAAAGAAAACAGTATTTGAATGGCAACCAGATTTGCCATAAGTGACACCATGAGTTACAATGCCGGGTGTCACCAACAATAGTGCATATCTCACCAAGATCCTGGCAGTTGTTCCTTGTCATTCGGATTTGAAATATTGACTGTTGCTTCCCCTGTTTCTGCACCCATTGTATATCACTGTTAAAATTTGTTAATAGTATGAATTCTTCTTTCATTTTGATGCCAATTTTTTGCACATGAAACACATTTCTTGCACATCACTTAATTGCATAAACATACTTCATTTCCTCCTGTTAAATGCTTAAATAATGCTTATTAAGCACATACAGTATTTCCATTGCTAGTTAAGACAACGTTCTCAGTGCTGTTGCCAACACAATGAAGGGTCCGCTAGTATTCATTATTCTCTTCACCTCAAAGAGACTTAGAATTCATAAAGGAAGAAAGCTTGTAGTTTTAAGTGACCGTTAATCTCGCAACCACGAGCCACGGTACCTCCATTATTACGTGGAATCCAAATCACAGGACGTGATATTTCAATTCGAAAATCTTACATGCATTGACCGGGAAACACACAGAATTCAATGCAGACCTCTAGTGAGTAATATAATTAAAAAGCAGCTCTACAACTGCTTGATAACATTTTGAAATTAAAAAAACAACAACATATGAATCTTTACAAAAAATCACTGTTCTTATTTCATGTTTTTTGCTGTTGTTGTTGTTTCATTTCGAGGCTTGAACATTGTGGCCATTCTGCTCCATGTACAGTTCATGCCATGGTTTTTGGCATTTTTTGGCCGGTTTCACAGTCGTACAGAGGACAGGTGACGAACCTCAGCCATGTGCAATTGATGTGAGTTGCTTTCTGCACAACTGGAAACTCACGTATCAATTGCACATGTCTGAGGCTCACCGACTGTCCTCTATACGACTGTGAAACCGGGATTGACCGGCCAAAAACCGTGGCATGAACTGTACTTTTAGTGGCAGATGACCTCGTAGTTTCACCCCTTAAAACACCAATAATCAATCAAACTGTGCTTGGGTGTATGTAGGATTTGTCAGATAACCTGTGTTATTTGTTATTGAGATGAGGATTGGGAAGGAGGTGGCCATGGCCTTAAGCTAGAAATGATCCCAGCATTTGCCTGGAGTAGGAGTGTGAAACCATGGAAAGCCACTTCTTGGATGGCTGAGGTGGGAATCAAACCCACCTCTTCTCAGTTGTGCCTCACGAGTCTGAGTGTACCCCATTCCAGCCATTAGATCAGAATTAAATTTCTTTACAGAGCTAATTTTCGAATCCATAATTCAGGGGTGACAGCCAAGAATACTCCACTACAGTACACTATGAGCTGGTCCTATTCCATTTCCCTGGCCTTCTTTTCTAGCCAAATGATTGTATGTTTATTGTGTCATATCTTCTTATATAGATTTACATTGAAATCTTTGCTTTTTATGAAGTTTCTCGCTTACCTTCTAGAAGGCGGCATAGCTGTAGATGTAGATACATTCCAAAACTCTTGGGTTACAAAGACAGTCATGTTGCTAGGGCAACCTTCTGTTGAGACAGGAAGCTCCTTAACGGGTGGCTTTGGATAACCAAACCCAATCACACCAGACATGGCAAGGCCAGCCAGAAGCCCTGTAACTGCACCCTGGAAAATTTAAACCGTACTGATACCATTAGAGAGTTACAACAGTATTTTTCAAAAGTTTGCATTTTTTCTCATGTATAATGATGGTCTCATGAAGGATTTCTACCTGTCAGTGCATACAATTGAACCTTGTAATCTACCAAACACGTACATTATGGGAACCACCGATCAGGCCAACATCAACAGTAATACTCAAGTTGATCCAGTTCTCATGCAGCAGTGATACCACTTTTGATCATTTATACAAAGTAACTTAGATTAAATTTAGGATCAGGTCCGACGAGAGGGAGGGGCAAACGGGGCTTTAGCCCTCGGGCCCGGTCTTGCTAAGGGGCCTGCCAAAGTAGAAAAACTCACAGTAGACAAATTTTCCCAATTCTGCGTATTTGCCAACAAATTTGACATTTTATGATATTCAATGTATCTGAATCAATTGAATATGCTACAAAATACTATAAAGAGAACATGTAAATAACCATTATCTTCATATCTTCACGGCCAGAGAAATAGTAAAGTTTCCACTGTTTATAGGGAGGAAAGTTTCTAAACATTTCAGCTTACCTAATAGCCGCTAAGCTACATTTAAGAACCTTCGCAAAGTTCGAATTTGAGTACATAAGATTGTGAAAAGCGTTGACCTTGTTGTTGTGATGAGAGAGTAACATTTTCGGTTAGATACAACAGAAACTACACTGCAAATTTACAATGAACAAAATTTCTACGTTCCAAAAAAGTAAATAAAAAAAATCACAACGTTTTTTAGGGGGCTTTAAAAATTAAAAAAGCATATTTGATGTCAAGGGACGAACAAATATGATGGGGGCCCGTAAGTCCTAGGTCAAGGGCATGTATTCGCTCTCCACGGGCCAGAAAGTATGACAGAGAATACATAAATGTCAAAAATACAACTTTTCAGTCGAGACAAGTATGCCATAAGGGTTAGACATTCCAGCGATTCCAAGAGGTTCTCAACGGCTCATATCCAAAAGAACAAAGACAAGATAATTATTTTGCCACCAGCAGTTCCTACTCGTCCAAGGGTTTATTGAGAATTAAAACTATGAAAACATCCACTTATGCAGGGCTTGACAAAGCAATGTTAGAATGGGTAACCTAAATGTTTTGAAACAAAATGTTAACTTCTTAATCATAATTTTATTGTAATTTGTGGATTATTCACAGTATTTCAATCCCTGATTACTGGCTGGAGATAATCAAGAGTCCATTGTACAGAAGTAAGCATCACCATAAATATCCAATAAACTTACCGTCTCATTGCAGCAGACACAGAACATGCCGAGAGTGAAGACTCCCAGCAGAGGGCCACCAATCACTCCAAAGATAGTGAGACTAGCCTGCAGCATTCCACCCAAGAACTGGGCAATGAAGGCGACAGCCAAGCACACCAGACCATACAGCATAGCCAGGAGTTTGGAGTACGTACTGGTGCGTGATTCAGGGATGTTTCTTTTATACAAGTGACGATACAATGGCTACAAAACAATATGTTTTAAGAATTAATTGGGACTTTAAAAATGTGCACATTAAGAACATTTACAGCACCTAACAATTAAGAAATGTAAAGATGAAAAATAATAATTAAAAGTATAAATACGGTAATATAAAATGGCATTTCCTTTTTCTGGAAAAAAAGGTGCAGGAGCGTACACGATGTGAATAGAGGTTGTATTACGATTCATAGAACTAATTCTTTTTTTTTCATGCGATTTAATAAAGTTAAACACAATCTCCAAATTTAAGAGATAGTACTAACTTCCTCGGTTTATTATAACAGCAAAATTAATACCTTGCGATAGACATGATTTAGCACATTCAATTGAACCAATGATTCCTAAGGGAGGTCAGAAATGTTATAAATAATATGGCCTTTTATTTTTGGTAACAAGGAAAGCTTTCCTATGGTGATAAGCAGATTTATCAGAAGAAATATGTGTTACTAGATGTTTTACCTGGCATTGTCCAGATGTTGTGTGAATACATAAAGAGTATTTTTAGTTGTACTTTTCCAATGTACTGGTTGCAACAATGGAAATAATTGATGTACTACATACGCAGAACTAAAAGAGAAAAACTTAAGAAGAAATACCTTTGATAATTTCATTAACTCTCATTGACAGGTTAAAAGGTTTATTCTTATCGAAACCATGTGCTGAAAATCCATTGACAATTTATATCGCTGTTGTTTCATTGGAGGGTTTGGACATTGTGGTCATTTAGCCCCATGTACTTGAGTGTGCGTGGGTTATATATATATATATATATTGAACCCTTGCAAAGAAGCATATGAGACTCAGTTTCAGGGGGTGTAACAGTCCATTTCGTAAAGTTGTTGTTAAGCGCTTCTTATAACATGCAAGGTAACATATAACAAAATAACATGCAGGAAAAAGTGAATACCAAGGTTTAAAACATATGAATTTAATAACAGATCAACAAATTTACACTATTTACAATAAAACAAAACAAGGTCTCCCAAATGACTCCCACTTGAATTAATAAAATGCCAAACTAGGCCTGATCTCTGGGGAGATCGTAAACATCTGGACCAAATGTCCCAAATTACTACAATGACATGTGCGCGTGCGGCTGTTCTACATGCGTTACGATGTGTACAAATTAATGCGAGATTCGTTACCATCCAGTAAACCTTCAGGGGACGAATCTGCATTGTCTTAGAGCTAGACAGACATGGGGAACCAACTAAACACTAATTAAACTAATCCGACACTTCCTACACTAAATAAAACAACAATAATTTCCGCATGAAATTGGAATCAAAGAACTGCCGTAGCAAACAACATTAACGCCTAAAACTAGGACTTTTCAAATCAACACAAGTAAATTAACACGTGACCAAACAAGAAAAATACACATATGGCTTGCCATTTTTACAAGAGAAAATACTACATAAACCCAACGGTGTCACAACAGACAAATCTAACAATGAAATGAGTCATATAAATCACTAGGCTCAAAGCCAACATTTACATCATAAAACAAATATTTCATTTCATACGATATGCGGTAATTCGTAACGAACATGGCGAACTTCCAATTAAATTATGATCCAATGACCATTAAAAGAACAGGTTTGCTACAGATAGCTTACAGGGGTCAGTCGGTCAGCTGGACTGCCTAAACGATGAATCACCAGACATAGACGGGCACAAAGTGGAATCTGCACATCTGTCAACCCACGTGTCAATAACCTCGACCTGCCGTGGCACTGGTTCGAGTCTCGAAGAAGCGTGCTCCCAAAAGCACATAATATACCTGTGTGTGTTTCAAAATAAAATATCTTAGCATTTCCCAAGGAAATCGAAGAATCAGCACTGGACAAGGTACAGTAGTCTCTGAGAGCACTCTGCCCTTCCATAAAATACAACCACAATATTTGAGGGCGGTAGGCACATTCTACCCCTCATCACGAAGAATCAATACACACACCTTGACACAATACACACACCAGAATCACACGTATGGGTTTGACAGAAACCTGAAATAAAGGACATAAAATATTTTCCACCGGCTTGCGCTCCCAATCTAGTCCGTGACTAAAGAACCTGAAAAGGACTAAAAAAAAAAAAACTCAAAAATATAGAACTAAGGTGTTCTGCAGTGACATCTTAATTTGTTGCGCTCGGCAACCCTAGTATGAATAAAAACCTGTTCGAAACATCTAACAACTCTTACCCCCCTTTTCCTACTAAAAATGAATTTGAATAAGGCACCACTTATCGACCAGGACGAATTTCGCATTCGCATGAATAAAACCAAAATACACACGCCGTGCATACTAATATGACTCATAAGAAAAAAATATACAATGAAACAAACACTTTGGCCACGTGCCAACGTACATTTAAATAACAGTGTCGGCACACAAAAAAAACTAAATACAAGAAAAACAATGAATAAAATATTTACAACGTTCCCGCGTCTAATCTAACTACATATTGAATACATCAATGGTTTGTACATCACCGTGCAGCTTGTAGAACTCAACCTCCATCCCAAGGCATTTCCCTCCGGGAAATCTACTCGTCCATCGTCGACGTATTGGTAGAGGCGTAGCACTTCATTCAACCAATCGACCTTCCAGGAGACATCTTGGCGTTGCTTCTTGGAAAGAAATGTTCAAAGTTATTAGTTTGCCTAGCTAGAATCGCTATGAGCTACTGACTTTCACTCACAACAAAGTCCTAGGCGATTACTCAACGTAGAACTGGCCCTATCTCAGCATTTGCTTATATCACACGCACATATACGTCACACAAAATATAACACAATATTTACAGAAAATTACACTCTTCGTTCTCTACGCAACTGGCTTTTAACAAGTCTCAAATATGTCTACAGCGTAGCGCTTATCTCGACTAGAGATCTCCCTCCGCTAAGCGTGAACTCTGCTCCCTTGAGCACAAAATAAAATGTTTGTCCAAACAGACGTGAAGTATGCTCACTAGAGCTTGATAAATCGTGACTCAAACTGGCGTGAACGTTGCTCACCAGAGCTCGATAAAGTTGTGTCTCAAACAGCTCATCACCGATCAATTTATTAGAAACTGACAGAACGAGGTGGAGTGGGGGCAATCTGTGAAAATAATCTGTAGTTTTTACCTCACAGACTTGGGACTAGTATCAATCTTCTTCTTTTCATCCAAACGTCTCAATGGACTTATGCAGAATTATATCGCATCGGCGGTTCTTCAGACACGTGTTTTAGCGCCCTTTTTTAAGGTACGCCACTCTCCGCGTGGCTTAGGCGTCCTCTCTCTGATTTGCTGATTCAATCGTGTATCGGTTGGAACTTCACTTCTGGCACGCCCATAATGACGCCGACTCGGATGCGCGTTCATACTGAATTTGTCCTTGAACTCGGCTTAACCAGTCATCGTCAGGAATAACTACCACACTGCTTCTGTTGTAATCGTTGCGACACACTACCTGTCTCCCCTTTGTCAACCTCCAACATGTATTGCCTGGGCATCAGTAATAATAATAATAAAAATCGTGAAGACTTATTGATCGGCAAATCAATAAGGGTTCATTATATATATATATATAGAGAGAGAGAGAGACAGAGAGAGATTTGGTCTGATAACCTGTGTAATTGTGATGTCTGCAGTACCGGTAGTGTGTGTATTTGTAATTCAAGTAGGAAGGGTTGGGAAGGAAGTTTCTGTGGCCTTAAGGCAGAAACCATCCCGGCATTTGCCTAGAGTAGCAGTGGAAAACCACTTCCAGGATGGTTGAAGTGAGAATCGAACCCACGACTTCTCAGTTATATCTCATGAGGCTGAGTGTTTCCCTTTCCAGTCCTCAGACCATAATTCAGTTTGTGGAAGAGCCAGGATTCGAACCCAGACTTCCGGGATGAGAGCCAAGAATGCTAGCCACTAAACCACAAGGTGATCTACCAATTTATATCACACAGAGATGTAGAGTCATTACCCCTCATGTGCCTGTGTTTATAAAAATTAATGGTTCAAATGAGTCCCGGACAATTATAAAGTCTTGATAAGTGTATAGCAAAAAAACACTTCTTGTGTTAATGACTTAGATAAGATGTGTGGACGTTATAACTTAGGAAAGTGATTTTCTGTCTCAATTATACCTTGTTCCTCCCTCTCCCCCTTAAATAGAGGAAATATTTCACAGCATCAGTCTGATAATAGCCACCACGTGGCATAGTGGCTAGCATTCATAGCTGTCGCACCTGAGGTATGGCTTCAATTCCTGGCTCTGCCAAAAAGGAAAAGAATTCTTGTCTGAAGATTTGAATGTGGTTCATTCAGCCTTGTGAGACAAAACTAAGAGAGGTGAGTTCAATTCCCATCTCAGCCATTCTGAAGTAGTTCTCTACAGTTTCCTAGTTCCACTCCTCGCAAATACCATGGTTCATAATTAAAGGCCATGTCTGACTCCTTTCCAAACATACCCTCAATTACTAATGCACACAATACTACAGACACCACAATATCACAGGTTATCACACAAAATTCTACGAACACACCTGTGTACATGGAGCTAAAATAACCCCTAAATGAAACAACAAAAACTATGATAGTCTCAACACCCAAAGTCCTCCTGATGTGATTGATTGCAAGGCTACATCATTTTATCTTTGACTCAACTGCTCATAACTTTTAAGGGAAAAGGAAAGGAAATAAAAGGAAAAGAATTTGCAGAGGTTAGATTTCTGATTTCTGCAAAGATGCTCCCATATTACATGTCCCATAAAAGGGTTAGCACAATTTTAAAACACTGTGTACATTCTAATAAATCTCGTTCAACTCCAGAAATTGTGAAGAAACTAACCTTGAGGTAGTCTTCAAGAGTGACAGCTGCAAGAGAGTTAACAGCTGAAGACACGGTACTGAGGGAGCCACTGAATATTCCTGCCACAAACAGACCAGACAGCCCAGGAAGGTGGGACATGGAGTCCACAACGAACACAGGCATCAACTGTCAAATACAACAACAGATGAAACACTTCTAGGCAAAGTTGTACAAAATAAAACTTAAATTGTCATCATAGAAATGAATAGCTCCCCTTGTGACTTGAGACCACAGTTGGGATTTGAACCAGATTCTCCTGCATTCCAGGCAGCCACCGTAACCTAATCATTATCACAATTAGATGGAGAGAGTGCAGAGTAGCAACTGTCTGGATATCGTTGTGATGACTCAACAGTTATGACTGCTCCAATGGGAAATATTCTCGAGTCATTTCTTTAACCCTCCATCGGGCGCACTTTGCGACTCCCGAGTTAGGGTGCCTGTTGCAAAGACGTCATTAACACCCAATTAATGCAATTATTTTTTAAGTGATCAGTGTCAATCATTAGGATATACATAGGGAGTTTATTCAACATCAGGTTTTTAAAAACTTACTATAATTTACTGCTCACAAACAAACTTTAAAAAAAGAGCTCACATTACAACCCACCACCAATTCGCGTTTAGTTTTCATTAGAAAAATTCGAACAGACATTAAAATTACGAACAAAACTTAAATAATGTTTCAATGCTTGCCACGGTAGGTGAGTGGATAGCGTGTCGGTCTACTAACCCCAAGATTGCAGGTTCGCTCCTGGCCGTGGTAAGTGATTTTTGAAAGGCGGCAAAAATACAACACGCTTGTCATACGATGTTGGCATGTCAAAGAACCCATTTGAATTCAGTAGGCCGTGTTCATTTACGGAATATTGCGCCAGTCAGGATTTGGTGATGGGTGGCACGGTGTTTCCTCATAGGCGGTGCCACAAGGTCACCTGGGTGTCTCCTTATCAAGTCACAGAAAATCAAATTGATCACATCGCGGTGAGCAGGAGGTTCAGAAGATGCTTGGAAGATGTTAGGAACAAGAGAGGAGCGGATGTCGGTAGTGACCATCATCTTATGGTTGCCAACTTCCGCATGAAGATCGTGGCAGTCCGCCGAAAGTTTATCACTCGGCACAACAAGTTTGATGTGGGCAAGCTTAAGAACCAGCAGAGATTGGACCAATTTAAACTGGAGCTCAGAAATAAATTCCAGGTGTTGGACACCGAGACAGAGAAGGATGTGGAGACTGTGTGGAGCGAGGTAAAGAATATCTTTGTGGAGACCAGTGAGATGCAGCTCGGGTACAAGAACTACCTGCGGAAAGAATGGATATCCGATCAGACCTGGGACAAGATAAATTATAGAAAGGAGATTAAGGCTAAGCTCAACACCTGCAAGACTAGGCAGCAGAAGGCTCTCACACAAGCAGAGTATTCAACAGCAAACAGGGAGGTAAAGAGGAGTGTGCGGAAGGATCATAGGAGGCGGATTGATGAACACGCGGTGAAAGCAGAAGAAGCGGCAAGAAGGGGGGACGTTAAGGAGCTCTATGGCATCACAAAGATGCTTTCGAAGAAAGGTTTTAATAAAACTAGGCCTGTGAAGAGCAAGGTGGGCGAGATCCTCACGACGTGAGAACAGCAGCTGACTAGATGGAGAGAACACTTTGCGGAGGTTCTTAATAGAGATAGAGGACCAGAAAGTAAGCAGCGAGGAGGAGATGAAGAGGAAGCAGAAAGTGACCCGGACATCAGCCTCGACTCCCCAACTCGGGGCGAAATACGGACAGCGTTGAAGCAGATAAAGTGCGGGAAGGCACCACGTCTGGATAATATCCCAGCGGAAGTATTGAAAGCAGACCTGGATATCACGATCAATCTGCTGCACCCGCTGTTGGAGAAGATCTGGAAGGAGGAGAAAATACCAACCGACTGGAAGAAGGGGTTGATCGTCAAGTTACCGAAGAAAGGGGACACCACAAACTGTAATAACTGGAGGGGAATCACCTTGCTGTCCATTCCAAGCCAAGTACTGGCGAGAGTCATCCTGAATCGTATAAAAGACTGCGTAGAAAAAAGGCTTCGGAAGGAACAGGCTGGATTTCGACAACATCGCAGCTGTGTGGATTTCATCAACACCCTCCGAATCATCCTGGAGCAGAGTGTGGAGTGGCGGAATACCCTTTACCTCACATTTGTTGACTTCGAGAAAGCTTTCGACTCCGTAAATCAAAGAATCATGTGGAAGACCCTCGAGGAATATAAAATTCCAACAAAGATCATCAGAATCATGGAAGAGATGTACGAAGGGTATGAGTGCCAGGTTCTACATGATGGCAAATTAACAGAAAAGATAAAGGTCAGTTCCGGAGTGAGACAGGGGTGTGTCCTTTCCCCCACTTTGTTCCTGTTGGTCCTGGATAGTGTGATGAAGAAGGTAATGGGAGGACGGAAGAGGGGTATTCAATGGGGTATAAATGATAGGCTTGAAGATCTGGATTTCGCGGACGACATTTGTCTTATGGCACAACGGTACCGAGACATAGAAGATAAGCTGGGGAGGTTGCAGAGAGAAGCAGAATGTGCAGGACTGATGATTAACACCAACAAGACCAAAGAGATGAGGATAAATTCTGATGTCACGACTAGCTTGACAGTCAACGGAAAGGAAATTGAGCGAGTTGAGTCCTTCCTCTACCTTGGGAGTATAGTCGCAAATGATGGGGGAGCAGAGGAAGATGTTCGAAGCCGTATCAGGAAGGCAAATGGTGCCTTTGTCCAGCTCTACCCCATCTGGAGAAATAGAAACATTTCCAGGAAGACCAAGCTCCGCCTTTTCAATAGCAACGTAAAGTCGATTCTTCTCTATGGCTGTGAAACATGGAAAGTCACAAAACCGATCAACAACCAGCTACAGGTGTTCATTAACAGATATCTGCGTCGCATCATGAATGTGAGGTGGCCGGACATAATCTCAAACGAAGATCTTTGGACCATCACCAATCAACAACCGATTAGCATCCAGATCAAGGAGAGGAAATGGCGCTGGATCGGTCACACACTAAGGAAGCCGGACGGAGCTGTTGAGAGAGCGGCGCTAGACTGGAATCCTCAAGGTGCCAGGAAGCGAGGTCGACCTAAGAAGACCTGGAAGAGGACAATCCTAAATGAAATTGCAGAGGAGGACAAGAACTGGAGTCAAGTGAAGAGAATAGCCAGGAACCGTACTGCGTGGAGAAATTTCGCCAAGGCCCTATGCTCCGGAAGGAGCGGCAGGAATTAATGATAATGATAATGAGGCCGTGTTCATAATGGCAAAATTAATCTCGGGAGTTTCCGCCAACACAAAGTTCCTCATTTCTCTACTAGGAAGTGCTATAGTGTTCAAGGAGGTTAGATATCTAACCTCCCTGACTTTCATAGTGGTTCAAGGAACAATGAAATTCGACATGCAAGCTACCCTCTGGGTGTCAAATTACAAAGCTTGCACCCGGCACCGAGGCCATACGATATTATTATTAATTACAAAATAAAATACAGCACAATAGAGTCATTCTTACTAGGAATCACTGTTGGAATGCTCAGCAGTAAAGATACATTGGCCCAGTAAAGTGCAAGGTTGGCAAGTCATACTGTATCTGTATGGAGCAGGCAGATTGCTTTGTGACATTCATAGCATTCATAATTTGACATCCTTTGACCCTTTTATTTCACGAAATAACACAATCTATTTCTTATTCATAAAATGAGTAAAATATGCAATATTGAGAAGAAATAATAAGGAAATACGAACCTTCCAAAGCCGAACGAGTTCGGGCGCAATGCGCCTCACAGGCCAGGAGGGTAATTACCAAACTTTACACAGGCGGCGGGAAAACTATCTGATAGCGTTTGGAACGGGACCTAGAGATAGGAGGGTACTAAAAGGGGCAAGCACATAGGTGCCCTCGGGGAGGAGGGGGAAGCAAGAATAGATTTGTGCTGCCTGTCAGGCCGGCTGTGCCCGACGGAGGGATAATTCTCAAGTTGTAAGTCAGGTTCCAACTATGGCACATAGGTAACTCTGGTTTGCCTTCTGAGATCAGGGTAATCTCAATGACGTCCAAGAAGTTGCTCCACAGTAACCTCATCATCCAAAAATTGGAGATGACTAAGGGTAACAAGTGGCTAAACGTGCTTGTACAGAATGCAGGAGATTCAGCTTCAAATCCTTACTGTGGTTTCATTTTCAAGTCTTACTCAACATATATAATTACCAAATCATACTCCCTCTCTAATCTTTCAAATTGTGCTTTACTGAAGGCACTCCATACCAATATTCAAGGGTCCGGTACAGAAGCAACATTATGTTCGAGTCACAAAATTCTTAGGAGTAATAAGTCTTTCAACCTAATCTATGCAATGCCTTATTTTTAATAATTATCTTCTATGTGACCGATAAACATTAAGAGCGTTGGAGGTTGAACTCTGCCGCCATTCGTTGAAAATGGTGTTAACAGTAACTGCACAAGCTTATGTAGGAAGATAAACAGACTAAACAAAATGGGGAGTTGAAAACATTAAACAATTGTGGTCCAGAGATCTACTTCTACTACAGGGTCATTATCTATGTGCGCCCTGATAAACATGGCAAGCTAAGCCGGCGGTGACTGGCTCGTATCGCGGGCGTGTGTATGCGGTTCAGCTGGTGGTTGGTGCGCTCCACTGACTCATATCGTTAGTTCACACGTGTTTTGTCATTCATATGGATGTGTATCTGCAAAGCTTAGATGTTAGTGTTGCACATTTAGTGAGTATTGTGATTACTGTGATTGTTGGTCATGCCTCGACACCAATTCACATTGCGCGAACGTGTGTATATCCATATTTCGTGTATGAAAAGCAGAAAATCTTGTTCTGAAACAAGACGAAAATTTCAAATCAAGTTTCCAGAAAGACCTGTGCCTAATGCCAGTACAATTAGGAGGCTTTCTCAACGATTCAAGGAAACAGGCTCCATAAATAATAAAAGAGTTGACATTCTTCCTTCAGATGTCAGGTGTGTTTTATAGGAGAGGGAGGACATTTTCAGCATCGCCTATGAGCACTGTAAGTACACATTATTGAACATGTTTGGTAAAAGTGTGAAAGTGCGCGCCACCACCGGCTGAACCAGGTACGGGCCTGCAATCTGCGTCAGTCACAGCCGGCTTAGCTTGCCGTGTTTATCGGGGCGCACATAGATAATGACCCTGTACTAACGATTACAGAGTTATCTAAATCCTAGAATTCAAGAAAACTTGTCATAAGTAGGATTTGTAAAACCCTGACAGACATTAAATTACCTGGTCACTGGCAGATATGCGCTTGGCAGAGAGAGGGTCACAATTGTAGTATCTGGAGAAAATAGCCAACCCAGAGAAGGATGTTGTCAAACTAAGTACAGTCAGCACTGGCCAGCTAATCCATAGAGCCAGTTGGGATTTGCGCAAATTCCTGAGAAAAAAGAAAAACAAAACACTGATAGCCTCTACTCAGCAGCATAACCGTCTCAAATCTTTTCATGTTCTACATATTCCAAAATACCACAAAATAAGCTGCTGCTGTATTTAGGGACCAGGGTAGATTTGATTATCAGTTCAGAGAATGTGCGCAAAACTTGATTGATAACCTGCTTTATTATGTGCCTGAAGAATTACTGTATATACTGTATTCGGGGTTAGGATTGGACAGGTGATTCAGGATTGGAATTTGAATCATTTGCCTGAAGTGAGTGTGGAAAAAGCAATGTAAACTACAATCAGGATAGTCTTTGATAGTCAAACACCAGCAAACATAAAATCAAACTGATTACTTTTTATCGAAATGTATTCTTAAGGGGATGAAGACACACAATGTAGAGAACAGGACAAGGCAAAAACGGAAACTAATTATGGAACGTCATATGTGTTATGCGAGATCAGTATAAAACCAACAAAGAAAAGCTGCAGATATCATCCAACCAGCGGCGGTCCGCAAGGTGGAGGAAAGGGGAAGGAAGCCGACGCAGTCACCGAGTCTCCACACCACTGGCAACAGTATTCAATTGGTCATCATTTTAAAATATTCACAGATCAAATATCTTTATCCTTTGTGTTTGACCATCAGGATATTTTAGGATCATCCCTTATATTTTATCTTTTCTTTAGCATTTGATGTACAAAAGATGTAATGGCTGATGAAGGATATAATTACTATGGTATTTGAAACTTGTCCCGATATTGAGTGATTTACTGATTTAAGTGTTGATTGGGTGGAAATATTTAAATCTTGAAAATTTAGGAAAAATTATTCTTAATTTGATAAATCAACACGGACCAACGAAAGGCAAACATGGCTCGATTTCTTTTGTAGATCTTGTTAGAATACCTGATCATGTTTTAACTTCTTTAACACCTTTCTAAGAAGTGTACTGTATCATGTATTATTTTGTTTGTTTCTGAATCCTCACGGTCAACCTGGTTTTGAAGTCTGATGATTCATTTTATTTTTGAATAGATCTTTATCTCAAATCAAGTGATGTATGTTGGATCTTTGATTTTTAAAGCCTAATTGACCTTTGTTCAGTTCACGCTGACAACTTTCCGCTTACATTAAAACTGCCAGTTTCAGTGTCTGCAAACATGGTGGTTTTGTAAAATGAGTGGCAACAGTGAATGCAACCCAACAGCAAGAAAATTACTATAAATCACCGGTTCTTAAGCCTGAAACCTACACGACTGAACGATTTGCTTGATGCTCAGCTGGCATAAGAGACATGCTACAAGGAACTTGGTGTGTGAGGCGGTATTGCTACCTCTTGTAACTCCGCTACGAAGTAGTTGCAGAAATTGTGATTTCAGATGTAGATGGTTGTTATCGCACAAATCATGCTATGAAAAAGCTCGTACGACATTTCTTTTGTATACTCTGTATAATATCTTCATAGCATACTGTTTATGAGTTACCTGAGAGTCAGTAAGCGTTGCACCTGGGCTTGATTCACTGCGTACAATGACAGGTAGGTGAAGCCACCTCCTATTATCAAACTCCACCATGTATGACGCACAGTTGGATCAACATCAAATCTGGAAAAGTCAAAAAAATAATTTACATCATACAAAGAAGCAGTTCATAAAACTTACAAATCATCACATGGGGTACAAGACATACAGATACTGAGTAAGGAATTAAAATGGCACGGTATGGCTAGGATTTGAGCACCTTGATTGTCATGAACAATACTCGACCTATTGAGCTACCATGACATGCTATTTTACTCGCGTGGCGAAACAATTTCAGCTCTTTAGGTAATGAAATTGTCTTCCGCACAATTACCTCGTTAGTCGTTAAAAATTACTTCTGAAAGTGATGAACGTCTTACATGAATACTGCATTTCAATCTGAGCTGAGCTCAAACCGATGTTATTCGACTCTGAATTAGTCTCCGACACCGTGTGCTCTCGATTGTGGATTTTTATACAGCGTTGCTTCACGTCCGTAGGTTTAACCTTAAAGTACCCTACACGTGTCCCCTGGGTGGTGCTAAGAAAGCAACAGTGATTCAGATGCCGCCGTACTGCCCTTCAGGGCCTCACGGCCACAACTCCGTAACACCTAATAGTCCTTTTAAGGACGTACAGTTTCAAACACAGACAATTGGCCCACAACTAACAATATGCCAATTAAACATCGAAGGCATCAGTAGAGCTAAGAGTGAATACCTTGCTAAGATCTTAGAGGACAACGCAGTTGACATTGTAGTATTGCAGGAAACGCACAACATTGTAGTATTGCAGGAAACGCACACGGAAAATGACGAACAGTTGTTAGCTCGAGGAAGAATACCTGGATACAAACCGATAGCAATGCAACACCATGCTCAGTATGGTATCGCCACTTACATTAAGAGCGATATATACCAGTACACTGTCCATCCAATCAGTGATTGTCACACTTTCTTCTCCACATCAGTACAAATAGAGAATACTGTGGTCACAAATATATATAAACCTCCATCCACATCCTGGCCTGACCCTATATCTATAGTCCCTACTAACGAAAATATTATCATAGGGGATTTAAACAGTCATCATACATCTTGGGGCTACTGTCAGAATGACGAAAATGGGACTAAACTGACGGAATGGGCTGAAGTACTGTAACATTTTGACTGCCCACACGTTGAGCGTACAAATGTAACAGTTTTGCTGCCCCAAACTGTTGGGAGATAAATGTAACTGTTTACCTTTGCCTAAGCTATGTTGTTTTAATGGGCGCCAAGACCTCAATGCAATGTTGAAATCTAAATTTGTATTTAACAACGTCTAGCTCAGGCAGAACACCTTCAAGACTCTATACACTCAGATCGTGGTATGATTTGATCATTAACCCAACAAACAATTGTATCAGGAGAAGGAATTGGTCTATATCTAATGCTACCTACTGAAAGCAAAGATTGCATTGTAAAAGAAAAGAATTTATTATATAAAACAAGTATAGCAAAATTAATAATAATAATAAGTATAAAATTTAAATTGGAGCGTTGCGATTTTAATATTACCGATAGAAAATTACGTGAAAACGGAGTCTGATAAATTGATTTTACTCTTATTTCCAAGCTATGAAGTTACTGAAATATGAAATATAAAACAAAGAAAATGAGAGATTGCGTATTTCTGCGTCATTTGCGCTTACCACTGGAAATTGCCAAAGCATTTCCCTCGTACTGGATGACGCTGTGTGCTTCCCACAGTCTCCTGGACGTCGCCATCTTCTTCGTTATATGATGATATTCTGGTAGATTAGATAATTCTATGGTCCGTACATCGGACCCAAACACTCGTATAACCACACTGGTTAAGTTTTACAAAAGTTAGTCCTCCACTCCATGGAACATCGGAGCGACTCCCGCGTAAACCATACTTGGCAAGTTCAACACAGATAGTCACTAACTCCCCTGAACATCGGAGCGACACGCACTTGCAACCACACTCCGCAAGTTCTACACAGATAGTCACTAACTCCCCTGAACATCGGAGCGACAAGCACTTGCAACCACACTCCGCAAGTTCTACACAGATAGTCCACGTTCCACGGCGCGTCGAACGATATATCCACACGCCGGCTCCCCACTCTTCATCCGACTTCGAGCTTACGTGGTCTCCACTGATTGGCTGACCCACCACGCGATCTTCCCCTCCTCCAGGTCATTACACTCGGCGGGAGGGTTCCGTTCCAACAATTCGCCTTTCCTTGACGATGCGAGCCCGATTGCGTAATACTTCCCGACAGGATTAAGCGTGTACTTGAATTCCCAGTGTGTCACGTCTCTCAATATACCCTAACTGACGAAACTCCGTAAAATTCCCCAATCACATAATTTTCTATGATATTGTCGTTCGTAATAATTTGCTTGATAGCGTTTTCTAATACACAGAAAACCTATCTGAATGCTAATAATTTTTATAAAATGCTCCGAAAATATCTTAATAATAATTATAATAAATTAATAATAATAATAAATTAACATGAAAAATTCTCTTGGCTGAACAATTTGCCGCGTAAATAAATATAGAATGGCTTCCTAATGACTTATGCCAGTTGCACAAAAACCCCTCGAAAAACACGTTACATATTCGCCTCGGATCATCGGATGATTTACCGTGACAATGGTCCATTATCCGATTATTCCAGACACGTTAATAAACCCCATCCAAAATACATATTACATAAATGAAATCACCCTAAATTACAGATATATACACTCATAATTTTTCTTCACGCACTTTGCGTCAAAGTTTGTTGTCACTATGGATTGCACTTTGCAACCAGTCCAATGCTTTACATATAGAATAGTGTTCCACGGATATTTCCGCCTCTCAAATTTCTCTATGTCGGAAAAATAGACATAATTAATGTGTGAGCACTATGTATTTATGATGTCATATCACACGCATTGAAAGTGTTCTGATATATTTATATCACCATTGAACTTCCTAATTTCACTGGAGGTCCCTTCCTTACGGTGAAATTTAATCTCACTTATCACTGAGCACACGATCACACTATTGTGGCAGCGCCTCGTGACCATAATACTTAATCTCTCTTTAAAGTAGATTAAATTAAGATTGACTTCTGAAAAAAAAAAACAGTAAGTGCGCATTACATATAACACCAAATATTTCTGTGCCGTAATCGCCCTGTCTTGTTAAGTTCCCGTAGACCATATTCTACTTAATACTAGTTCTCAACACAGATCAGTTCTTCTCACACAAATAAAACCTTTGTACAAATTATCTTAAATTACACACTTACAAATCTTACATGGCGAGGCCGTAAACAGAAATCACGTGTGCTGATATGTATGAGTTTCATGAAGGACTGTCTCGCATTCTGATGGCCCATCTTTTGCCTCGTGGACGCCTTAAGCAAAAATACCCTGTTCAAGCGCTCACCCATCTCTAGGAGGCAAATGGGAATTCACCAGCGCTACCAAATTCTGGCCTTGGTGTATCGAGACATTTTAGTGCTCAAGAGCATCCGACAATCCCGTCATATTTCCCTGTACCTTAAAAACTCTCATTTACTTACATACTACCCCCCTGTGTGACTTCTGATACGCCTGCCTGGAAGACCAACTCCTCCCACGCACCAAATACCACACTTACTCATTTGATAGGCTGGCTCGCCAGCTAAACACACTCACTTTATGACACATATTTTCGTAGACTATGTATATTATACGTTCCGTATAATCTGTTTCCCTCACTATTCTCCAGCACATATGCTGTTTTCCCAATACGTTTGGAAACTATAAATGTTACTGCGTCACCTGCTTCCAACCTTGCAAGTAGCTCCCTTTAAATGAACGTCATCACGTTGCTCCACTAGCATATTTCTCAGTGTCTGTAACGATGCCCTGTTGCTACTGTCCACACATGCACATATTAAAATACCGTCCTTTGCTTTAACCACAGGATAATCCCTACATAAATTAGTGTCCCTCGATAGCATGTCTGCAAGAATGTTATCTTTACCTTTAATATATTTTACTGTGAATTCGTATTCCTGCAGAGCAAGAATCCACCTACTAACTCTGTTAGAACTGAGTTTACAAGTCCTCATATACAGTAATGCATGGTGATCTGTGTGGATCTCAAATTTCCCCCCTACTAAATACATTCTAAATTTCCCTAAACTGAAAACAATACCTAAAAGCTCTAACTCAGTAATCGTGTATCTTTTCTCTGCTGCTGTCAGTCCTCGCGAGGCTAAAGATACAATGCACAGATTACCCTCATCATCTTTCTGACATAATACTCCAGCAATGCCTATATGTGAAGCATCCGTCATAACCACATATTCCTTATCTTTTGACGGATATTTCAGCACTACAGCTTTCTCAAAACCTTCCTTCAGCGCTCTAAAAGCCTGATCATCCTTGGACTCCCATCTCCACCGAGTCCCACTTTTAAGCAATTCCCTGAATGGTTCTACCAACCCAGAGTATTTAAGAACGAACCTCCTGAAAAAGTTGCAAATTCCCAGGTAAGTTTTTAACTGTTTAACATTCTGTGGCACCTCTGCGTTAAGTATCTTATTAACCCTACTTTCTTCTGGTGTTACACCTCTACTCGACACTCTATGACCTAAAAATGTCACTTCTGACTGACAGAATGACGACTTAGACAGCTTCAAAGTGAACCCTGCCTGATCTAACTTCTGAAAAACTATATTTAAATGACGTAGATGCTCCTCAAAACTGCGTGAACTAATTACCATATCATCTATGTAAATGGTTACAAACTCTCCTGTGTCATCCCCTAATGCGATGTTTAAAGCCCTAATTAAAGCTGCTGAACTACTCTTTAACCCATAAGGTGTTCTACAAAATTGATAAAGGTTATATTTATGACTAAAAGCTATAAATGGTCTATCTTCGTACATAAGTGGCACTTGCCAAAAACTGGAACTCAAATCTACACAAGTGAAATACTTCTTCCCCTTAAATGTTTGCATTAATTCCTCTATTGACATAGATTTCAGCTGATCTGAACTAATTCTACTGTTAACCAAACGAGCGTCTAAACAAATACGAACAGTGCCGTCGGTCTTGGGTACCGTGATCAAAGAATTAACATATGGACTGTTAGAATGCTCAATAATCCCATCTTCAAGCATCTGGTTAATTTGTGCCTCAACTGCACTCTGATAAGCGAAAGGTACAGGATATCTATGTCCTGTGAATACTGACCTATCAATAACGTTCAATGAATGGGTATAGCAATTGGCCATACCAATGCGATCCTCAAAAACTCTCCTATTACACAATAACACATCATAGAGCCGAACACACTGTTCATCCTCTATACTTCCCTTAAATGCAGCATCACGTAACGAGTCCTTTAGACTACCGTTCGTAATCACACTGCCCACAAAACATGGAGAACCCCGCTCTACGGCTGGCGATATCTCATTTAAAGTACAAATCACACCTACAATACTACTCCTCTGAATATGGTCATTGAACGCTACTTCTACTTCAGAATCTCCCCATTTAAATTTAAAACTCCCTACATCATAACATAAGTTACCAGACACTCTACTTAGCCACTCTGAACCCAAGATAACACTGAATACTAAATTTGGAATTACAAGACAAATCTGCTTCTCTACATGATTATTAATTTTAATGTCTACTAAAACTTGCTTAGAAATTACTTTAGACCTCTTCCCAACAGCTGTGATAACAAAAGTGCTTTTAATTGGCATCTCCTCAAAATTTACTCCAGTTCCTTTCATTTTATCATAAAATGCACTACTTATGCAACTCTTCATACAACCACTATCAATTAAAACATCTGTGTACGCCTCGGACAGGTTAAATTTAACTATGGGGCTCTTACTAACCACTTCCTGAATAATACCTTCATCATTTAGTTCATGTAATAATTCATTTCTTACATTTAGGTCATAGGGTTCCTGTATAATTGTATGGACAGGGCATGCTACAGACTGAGATTCTGACCTTACTTCGCAGCCTGGTTCGCGTTTAAAGAACCGCTACAGCTGGCCGTAGTACTACTAACTACTGAACTGGTCTGGTTGTTCTGGGCTGTGTTGTCATTGTTTGGCTGTATATTACTACCACTAGGCTGTCCTCTTCCTTGACCCCTATTCTGGTTGTGATTATTGTCATTATAATTTCTCCCTTGATTTACCCTGAAATCATTGTTTCTCCCTTGATTTCCCCTGTAATCATTGTTCCTCCCTTGATTTCCCCTGAAATCATTGTTCCTCCCTTGATACTGATTACCATAGCCATTTCCTCTGTTCTGATTTAGCTGATTATTATCATTTCTATTTTGAGCTTTGGCCCCTTCGCCACCGTTCCCTTGAACTTCTTGATGCCTGGCTTCATTAGGTCTATTATTATTATTATTACCCTGGTTCCGATTGAAATTGTCCTCATAACCCCCTCTCCCTAGTGCATCAAATGTGCTTAACAAATTTTCTACTTGTGATATAGTCTTTACATTCTGGATACAAGCAGCCTCCTTGATCCTATAGGGAAAGTGCCTAAGTAGCAACCGCACCACATCACTTTCCTCCTTCAACCCATCCAGATATTTACACACTAATACCTGCCCTAAAAAGTATTCGGTCATGGTGGAGCTTCCTTTAGGGTTATATTTACCACACACTACTCCCTCACGATGCTGCGACTGAATAACCTCATTCCAGAACTTTTCACGGAATTTCATTTTAAAATCATTAATATCAGTAAACTTGTCTCTGTAGACAGCAAACCAATTCCTCGTTTCCCCCACAAACACTTGTTCTAAAATTTCAACTACCTGGCACCACTCAATACTACCATTTTCCAACCTCTCCCCGAATTTATTTTCTATAGTGTTCATGAACTCCATTGGGCACCCCTGTCGATTGCTGAACTTACCCAGTTCTACCTCCCTGTGTGTGCTATTCACAAAAACTGGCCTATTCTGACTATTTTCTTGCCTGATCCTAGCTTTTAATTTTAATTCTAATTCTGCGATTTTCTCCTCAGCCTTCCTCTCAATACTGTTTACTGTTAATTTAATGTTTCCTTCTGATTCTTCTACTTTATCATATAGCTTTGCTTGTTTCTCCTCAATCTTGCTAATGCTCTCTCTATTACTCTCTCTTAAATCATTTACTTCTGCAACTATTTGCGAGTGGACTTTCTCAATTCTACCCCCCAGCTGTTCCTTAACCTCTTTAGTTGCTACCTGAATTTTGTCAATTTCTACCCCCAATTGCTTTTTGACCTGCTGTGTTTCCAGTTGCACTAGTTCTTTTAAATTTACAGCCTGTGTACTGATTCTAATTTCTAACTCCTCCTGTACTTTTCCTAATTTCTTGTCTACATCTGCAATGATCTCTTTAACCTTCTCTTCCATTACTCCTCTGATTTCTCCTCTAATCTGCTCCATTTTCACACTAATTTCCTTGTTGTTCTTATCTAATTTTGCATTATTCTGTTCTAATTTTTTATTTAAAGCTTCTGTACTTTCTTTATTTTCCCTACTGTTTTGTTCTAATTTTGCATTATTCTGTTCTAATTTTGCATTTAAAGCTTCTGTACTTTCTTTATTTTCCCTACTGTTTTGTTCTAATTTTGCATTATTCTGTTCTAATTTTGCATTTAAAGCTTCTGTACTTTCTTTATTTTCCCTACTGTTTTGTTCTAATTTTGCATTATTCTGTTCTAATTTTGCATTATTCTGTTCTAATTTTGCATTTAAGGCATCACTACTAACTTTGTTCTGATACATGAACTTGAGGAGTAAAGTTCTTAATTCTGGTTGGCCGTCTACACTCCCTGTTTCAGTATCGGGATTTACCTCCGCTACCCCGGTACTACCATCACTCGACATACTGCTCGTATCATCATTCTCCAGTTGATGACCACTACGTAACCTCATCTGACTTTCTTTCTCATCCCCCATAATGATATACTCTGATAAAGACAAATAACCCCCAAAATACAGGCACAGAAATATATACCCTTCTCCTTCCACAAATGTTATTAGGTTTTCATCCCCACGTTGGGCGCCAAGTGTAACATTTTGACTGCCCACACGTTGAGCGTACAAATGTAACAGTTTTGCTGTCCCAAACTGTTGGGAGATAAATGTAACTGTTTACCTTTGCCTAAGCTATGTTGTTTTAATGGGCGCCAAGACCTCAATGCAATGTTGAAATCTAAATTTGTATTTAACAACGTCTAGCTCAGGCAGAACACCTTCAAGACTCTATACACTCAGATCGTGGTATGATTTGATCATTAACCCAACAAACAATTGTATCAGGAGAAGGAATTGGTCTATATCTAATGCTACCTACTGAAAGCAAAGATTGCATTGTAAAAGAAAAGAATTTATTATATAAAACAAGTATAGCAAAATTAATAATAATAATAAGTATAAAATTTAAATTGGAGCGTTGCGATTTTAATATTACCGATAGAAAATTACGTGAAAACGGAGTCTGATAAATTGATTTTACTCTTATTTCCAAGCTATGAAGTTACTGAAATATGAAATATAAAACAAAGAAAATGAGAGATTGCGTATTTCTGCGTCATTTGCGCTTACCACTGGAAATTGCCAAAGCATTTCCCTCGTACTGGATGATGCTGTGTGCTTCCCACAGTCTCCTGGACGTCGCCATCTTCTTCGTTATATGATGATATTCTGGTAGATTAGATAATTCTATGGTCCGTACATCGGACCCAAACACTCGTATAACCACACTGGTTAAGTTTTACAAAAGTTAGTCCTCCACTCCATGGAACATCGGAGCGACTCCCGCGTAAACCATACTTGGCAAGTTCAACACAGATAGTCACTAACTCCCCTGAACATCGGAGCGACACGCACTTGCAACCACACTCCGCAAGTTCTACACAGATAGTCACTAACTCCCCTGAACATCGGAGCGACACGCACTTGCAACCACACTCCGCAAGTTCTATACAGATAGTCCACGTTCCACGGCGCGTCGAACGATATATCCACACGCCGGCTCCCCACTCTTCATCCGACTTCGAGCTTACGTGGTCTCCACTGATTGGCTGACCCACCACGCGATCTTCCCCTCCTCCGGGTCATTACACTCGGCGGGAGGGTTCCGTTCCAACAATTCGCCTTTCCTTGACGATGCGAGCCCGCTTGCGTAATACTTCCCGACAGGATTAAGCGTGTACTTGAATTCCCAGTGTGTCACGTCTATCAATATACCCTAACTGACGAAACTCCGTAAAATTCACCAATCACATAATTTTCTATGATATTGTCGTTCGTAATAATTTGCTTGATAGCGTTTTCTAATACACAGAAAACCTATCTGAATGCTAATAATTTTTATAAACTGCTCCGAAAATATCTTAATAATAATTATAATAAATTAATAATAATAATAAATTAACATGAAAAATTCTCTTGGCTGAACAATTTGCCGCGTAAACAAATATAGAATGGCTTCCTAATGACTTATGCCAGTTGCACAAAAAAACCTCGAAAAACACGTTACAGTACATAACCTTACCCAGATGTATGACCCTAAAGACAGAGGCACATTTCACTCAGCTCGATGGAACCAAGATTACTCACCTGATTTATGCTTTGTTTCCAATAGCCTTACAACTCCCGTACCTCGCATTCGGCGACAAGTGCTTCAAGACTTTCCCCATAGTCAGCATAGGCCAGTAATATACAAAATTGGAGTACAGATTCCTGTTATTCATTCCACACCTCGTCCTCGCTGGAACTTTCTGAAGGCAGATTGGGAAACCTATGCAAAATACTCAGATGCCAACATTAGATGGATTCAAGCGGTACCTGAAAACTACTTAAGGTTCATAGGTCTAATAAAAGCAGCAGCCAAACGATCTATTCCGAGAGGCTTCAGGAAGGAGTATATACCAGGATGGAATGAGGAGTCCAACAGACTGAAAGAAGAGTATAATGAAAATAGCAGCAGGGAGAAAGCTACTGAACTTCTACAATCACTTGACAGAGGTAGAAGAGAGAGATGGATAAATACTGTTGAAGGTTTAAACTTCACCCATTCCAGCAGGAAGGCGTGGTCTCTGATACGGAAACTAGATTCCGCTTCCATACCATCGAAAACACCTACATCTATTAATGTAAATGCGATAGCTAACCATATTGTCCAAACCTCTAGAACAGCAAAGAACAAGAAGTTCAACCGGTTGGTGAAAACAAAGCTTAGGCAAGCCATACCCTCAGCTCAGCCACATGATACATATTCGAGACCCTTCTCTGTACAGGAAGTGGAAGAATGTTTAATCTCTCTTCAAAATGGAAAAGCTGCAGGATTAGATGGGATTTATCCAGAATTATTAAAGAACTGTGGTCCAGCTACAAAACGATGGTTGGCTATGTTTTTCAGCTGTATACTAGAATCAGGAAAGTTACCTGCAATCTTCAAGAAGACCAAAATCATTGCCCTTTTAAAACCAGGGAAAGACCCGAACTTACCTCAAAGTTACCGTCCAATAGCATTGCTATCTGTGACATTCAAGCTCCTGGAAAGATTGATCCTGAATAGAATAGCGCCAGCGATTGAGGCACTGATCCCAATTGAACAAGCAGGATTCCGACCTGGCCGTGATTGCAGTGACCAAGTTCTTTCCCTGACCACCTTTGTGGAAGCTGGGTTTGAGAAGAAACTGAAGAGCGTATCAGCCTTTCTGGATCTCACAGCAGCATATGATACGGTTTGGAAGGAGGGATTGCTATTGAAATTGATCAAGGCTGTTCCTTGTTTAAAGATTATGAACTTGTTAGACAACATGCTAAGTAACAGATTGTTCCAAGTCTACTCTGAGCAGAACAAAAGCCGATTCCGTAAACTGAATAATGGCCTGCCGCAAGGTTCTGTTCTCTCACCCATTCTTTTTAATCTGTACACCCATGATCTTCCGAAAACAGTAGCCCGCAAGTTCATGTATGCGGACGATATCAACCTCACTGTTCAACATGCTAATTTCGCAGAAGCTGAGGCCGTTCTCACCCAAGACCTCAAAGTCCTGGATGACTTTTTCACAAAATGGCGCTTACAACCAAATCCTCAGAAAAGTGAGATAACTGCTTTCCATCTGGACAACAGGCATGCAAATTACCATCCTAGAGTCAATTTTAGAGGTAAAGAATTACAGTATAATAGCACCCCTAAATATCTGGGAATGACTTTGGATAGATCTCTGACCTACAAAACCCATCTGTGTAAATCTGCTGCGAAATTGAAGAGCCGCAATAACCTCCTTCAGCGCCTGGCTGGAACATCATGGGGAGCGGATGCCAACACTCTGAGAACAACTGCTCTAGCGCTAATCTATTCTTCAGCCGAGTTTTGCTCTGGGGTATGGCTTAATAGCTGCCACACTCAACGGGTGGATGTTCAGCTCCGACAGAGCATGCGTATTGTATCTGGAACACTACTTCCTACTCCAGTCCAGTGGTTACCAGTGCTGAGTAATATCGCACCTCCTCATATCAAAAGGCAGAAAAATCTGGTTCATCTTTGGTCGAGAGTGCAAAATAACAAGGCCCTCCCAATACATGAAGACATGAAACATCTTGGCCCATCTAGATTGAAATCCCGTAAACCTGCATGGAAAACTGCCTTGGATTTAACAAGCAGAAATTTTAAACCTAATGAAAATTGGCGCGTTGAGTGGACAACATCTACACCACCAGGCATCGTGAACGTTGAGGATCCTCACATAAAACTTGCTGGCTTCAATCTGCCCAGACATACCAGGACTAGACTCAATCGTATTAGATGTGGCTTGGGAAGATGTGCTTCTGTTCTCCACAAATGGGGTTGGAAAGACTCACCGAATTGCGATTGCGCTGACATTCCACAGACAATGGAGCACTTAGTACTGGAATGTCCTCTCCGAGTTTTTCCAGGAAGTCTGGAGGACCTGCATTCTGCTACAACTGAGGCTGTCAAATGGATCAACGAGTTGGACGTTGATTTATAATTATTATTTTTATCTGCTTTATAATTTATATAATTTGTTAGTATTATTGCTGTGTTATATGAATCTGTATTTATGTAGGTGATTGTGTTGTGTTAAAATCATACGATAAATAAAAATAAAAATACAGTAAATAAAATAAAATTTCATTTAGTAAGGCAATACTGAAAGAGGATGGCTTCCAACACGATAATATACAGTGAATAAGCAAGCTGCCGAAAATCCAAGAACTTAATAAACGACCAAAGGGTAGTACGGATAGAGTGGGGCGATGTGCGAGTGCTACTGCGTCATAAACGACTGAAGTGTGGCATAACCCACAGGGGTATAGCTCACAGCGAGGCGCGAAGCATTTTTCTTTTAAACAATACTGGTTTTGAGTAATAAAAGACCGAAGTGTGGCCTAGTATAAAGGGGTAGAAATGTTAATAGATGGTTTGTAAATCAGTAGTGTTCGGCGGGTAGCACAAATTAAAGAGGTTATGCCGCGAGGCAGGCAGCATTGCTTCAATACTGGTTTTGAGTAATAAAAGACCGAAGTGTGGCCTAGTATAAAGGAGTAGAAATGTTAATAGATGGTTTATAAATCAGTTGTGTTCGGCGGGTAGCACAAATTACAGGGGTTATGCCGCGAGGCAGGCAGCATTGCTTGGAGAGAATATACTGTAGATACGTATGTGGGGTTTCAAAGGCTCTAGGGCTGAAAGGCTTTTTAGCAATATGCATAGGGTAACAGCTTGGTTTGCTGGCTGTTTTTTACGAGTCACAAAACAGTTACTATAATTTCTGAGCTATCTGCATTAATCAGCGCGGAGTAACTTCCGTAAACTGTGCCATGCTTAGTTTTATAGATTTTTTGTTGATTTTGATAATTTCAAGGTTGATATTTTTCCAATTACAAAATATTCACAATTAATTTTCTCATAGCGCCCCTGTACGGAAACTCGTTGGATGCTACAGCACGTCACGTACCCATGCACACAGAAACATGTTTCACGGTGCCCAGCTGCATTCCTTCCAGCCAGTGGGGGACATGCAGCCCGTACAGATGGTAAGAAATGAAGCCACAGTGACTCTACAGAAGGTGCTGTTTACTGATAAATGACGCGGTTTACACGATGTAGAGGGGTACTTGATAAAATATAGCAGTAAGTCCAATGTGGGATAATGCCCCAAACTACTGAATACGTGTAATGCGCTTACCTGTCAAATTCAATGCGACCATGCTCTTTGGCTATCCTCCAGACCTCGCCCACACCTCCTGCATCAATGGACCCTTTGATACAAACCAAGAACACGGCTGCGAACATTAACAGTGACTATGAACAGAAAATTAATGATCTCTAACTTGACCATTTCAATACAGTAGAACCACGCTAGTCCTGACTTACTGGCGCCCAAACCTAATCAGCAATATCCTGAACATAGAACCTGTTATTAAAGTTAAACAGGGTCATAGAGAAAAGGTCGCAACAATTTCAGAAATTCATATCTCCCGTTGTAAGTGAGATAAATTAATAATTCGACCTGAAAACTAATCAGGAACTCGTCGAGTTTTAGTTTTAGATGTGACTGTACTCCGTTCGTGATCTTCAGTCGATGCGCAGAATGAGTGCACGGCAGGAAGCTGTTACTGTTTCAGTAGTATGATTGCAATGGCGACAGTTCAGCAGAAAGCACAGTGTGTGTTGTCGTTAGCGGAGTTTAAATCTGTTATAACTGTTTAGCGCACTTTTCGACGTGTTTATGGAAGGGAATCCCCTCATGCTAATAGCAATAGATGGAGGTATGAACGGTTTCAGGAAACTGGCAGCGTAGACGTGAAGAAGTCCCCCGGACGCCCTAGAACGAGTGATGAACTAAGGGAGAGCACATAGAAACATTATAAAGTATGAAAAAAACAACTTTTGAGATTGTGAATTTAACACAAAAAAACTCGTTTTAATATCTCAACTAGCTCTGCGTTTTTGAAATTGCTGCAACCTTCTTCGATGACTCTGTATTTTCGGTATTTTTGCTGTGTGTATTCAAATACACACATAATTGAACTCGCATCACTTTCTGCATTAACCAAGTTGTAGACCAACATCAATGTGAGTAGTATAGTAGGTAGTTTCAAAAATAAGGTAACTAGAACTTTCACGTGCAACATATTCCCTTCGGGTTCTGATATTCCACCAGGGCCAAAACAGAAGACCATAGTTTTATCATGTAGCTGTTAGATGCGTATGTTGCGTCAGACACTCGTAATATTAGTTTAAGAAAGGCTGCGTGCACGGAAATATAGTCAAACATGGGAATGCGCAGCGTGTCCGGTTTTAGCGTCTGAAAGAAATCATCAGCACCTTGTTTAGGTGTACAGTATGATGCAAATGTCCTGCCATGGAAACAGGTTTGGCATTAGTGCAATAAGTTCGATAACAGCACGCCGTTTGTGCAAGATGAGCAACAGTATGACCAGCCAAGAACGCCCATGACAGATGCCAATGTGACTTCTATCTCTTTAGACCGTTGAAAAATGAAATAATAATGTAATTGGTTCTACGTCCCTTTTAATTACTATGGCTTTCAGAGACACCGGGGTGTAGGAATTTTTCCCCAAAGGGGATCTTTAACCTGCCAATAAATCTACTGACACGACTCGATCGCATTTGCGCACCCTCAAATACCAGCTGACCGCGGCAGGATACGAACATGCAACCATGGGCCCAGCAACGTTACCGATGAGCCACGCAGCCAGTTAGTTGAAAAATTACCTGGGTGGTAAGCGATTCAACGAAAATGCAGTCATGGCGTGACTTCGTGAACTAGATGAATACTTTTTCCATGCCAGTATCGTTGCCTTTGTGGACCATTGGAGGTAGTGTTTGGACAAGAATGGAGACTATATTGAATAGTAATGTGTATCAGTGTCCTACTACTGTGTGGCCGTACAATAATATTCATCATTACGAGCTCCTGTTACCTAATTCTTTGAAACGCCTTTGTATGCCCTCCACAGTAGAGGGTGAAACTTGATTGATCAATTTAAATACAAAAAGGCAAAAGCAATTAAAAATTAACTTTAATATCCTGGTCTCTTATTTAACATACTTGTGGCTAAAATATTACATCCCATGAAACAAATACAAAATATTAAAAAATGTACAAAAACCTCTCAGGAAGAATACGATCATGAGTATCGTTCATGTTCCCCTTAATTTTTTAAGGAATGATTGCAATCAAAAACAATTAAATAGTCTAAAATGCTTTGAGATTTTGTTAAACCTAAATTCAGACTGCCAGGGCAAGGATTCGTGAGGTTCTATCACACGTACCAAAAGGTACCATAACCATACAATTTAGAATAGAACATACACTGTCATAAGTTGGAAAGAGAGTAGGCTAGATTATGTGCCTGCAATTCACAGTACTTTTCTGGAAGAATTTTGAATCACGACTTGTATGCAATGCACTGAACATTGAACTAATTTGTTTCAGAACTTCAGTACATGATTGTAATGTTGTTAAATACAATTATAATGTCTGGAACTGTGTTCAGTTCAATCACACGAAAATTGAGTTGAAATTTCTTATGGACATAGTTGATAGACTGGTTTAACACTTAGGACCATTCATAAACACTTTGAAAACCTCATATAAAAGAGCATGGAATGAGATACACCGAGTATCAGCGATGTCGTATATGTACTATGGAGATTGCTGACTATCCTCTTGTATGAAGTCAATTTGGAAAAAACGATTACACGCACAAACAAAAAGAAGCAATGCCCATTGTCTCATTGCCAATAATGTTGATATTTACTGTATGTAGCTTTGTTCGGGGGGTTTAACTTTCGTTGTAGTTGTCATTTCAATGTGATTCTATCAAAATATTGTGTTTAGACTAGCTTTACGATGTATTACTATCATCAATGGTAAGTAACAAACAATTTAGGATGTAGTTCCGAATTACGTTAATCACTATATAACTTTAGTGACTTAATTGAGTAAACAGCTGGCATGACAACCATTTGTTAATATTAGATGCTAACACATTTGACCATCACTTGTTTTAAGCTAGGCAACAATCATCATCTATTGAAGTTTCAACTACAAACTATTTCTGGACCTATGTAATCTTCTAAGAAATAAGGTATCACAACTAAGAAATAATTATTGGTTTATGCAATATTTAAAATTCGTATGACAAGAGTTGCAACTCCACTACAACTGTGGAGCAATTCTTTTGTATTGTGTTTCCTATTTAGCTGCATGCTAGGCATCATAATTAATTTATGTGATTTCAAAATAGCACAAAGAATGAAAATGTTCACGTTATTGTTAGTGAGATCAAAATTAAGTATCCTCAAATTAAATGCATAAGTGATGAATTGAATAACCTAAATGTGTTGAAGGATGATAAACTAGAAGGGACTAACCCACAATATTGTCACTAATTTCACGTACCTTAACAAAAATCTAAATTTAAAATCTAATTGTATGTGAATATGTTTCTCTTTCTGTCAAACCTAGTTGATTTTAGTCTGATTAATTCATAAACATGTAAAAACTACGTCAGTCAATTATGCTTATATGTAACTAGATATAAGAGTAGGGAATTTTCCTTTTCAGAGTAACTAAATTTAAGTTACCTACTAAAGAATGTATCGGCAATACAGCACCAATGCAGTAATACAAAGTAATTGAAAATTAGCTTAGAAATCAATGTAGCCGAGTTACAGCTACAATGGTGTTCAATTAAAAAGGTACCGTGATTTCGTATAAAATTGAATCTCTCTATGATATTCCCTCGCTCCACCAATAATAGTGGATACCAGTTATTTGACAAATAAAACAAACTTGCAAAGATTAAATCATCATAATTAATAATTGTTTCACTTCACATATAATGCTTTAAACGTATCAATACTTTTGTGAACTTCAAACTAGAAATGGTAGCTATCCGGGTATCAGTTTTGGAGTTAAATACGATTGAAGAATCCCTGGCTTCTGATACGAATGATCGGATTGCCAGAGCGATGGCAATGGTGTAATATGTGAACAGTGGGTACCTGGAAGACATCAGTGATGACAACAGCCTTCATCCCGCCTATGGTGGAGTAGAAGGTGCATACCAGGCCGACGACCAGCACGGCAATCTCCTTGTTGATCCCCGTCACGGCCTCCATCGTCAGAGCAGGGGCGTACAGCACGATGCCCATGTACAACACCATTTGCACAGAGAAGGCGAGAGACGCTACGAGGCGGGCTGTTTTGCCGAACCGCAGTTCCAGGTACTGTACATAAACAGTGACTATTTTCTAACATGTTCTCTCAAGAGAAGCGCTAAGATTACTTTTTATGTACACACATCAAAAAAAGTTTTGCATCACCTCGGTTCCAAGAGTTCCGGAACCGTTAAATACAAAGGGAATAGAGATAAACACAAACAACATTTCAGCTCGTTTTATTGCTCATGAGACCCACACATTGCATGTTGTACCATCATACAGCTAGACTTTCAGCATTTGTGGTCCAGATTGCAGTACACACCACTACCTCTAATACCCAGTAGCACGTCCTCTTGCATTGATGCATGCCTGTATTCGCCGTGGCATACTATCCACAAGTTCATCAAGACACTGTTGGTCCAAATTGTCCCACTCCTCAACGACAATTCGGCGTAAATCTCTCGGAGTGGTTGGTGGGTCAAGACGTCCATAAACAGCCCTTTTCAACATATCCCAGGCATGTTCGATAGGGTTCATGTCTGGCGAACATGCTGGCCACTGTAGTCGAGCGATGTCGTTATCTTGAAGGAACGCATTCACAAGATGTGCACGATGAGGTCGAGAATTGTCGTCCATGAAGACAAATGCCTCTCCAATATTCTGCCGATATGGTTGCACTATGGGTCGGAGGATGTCATTCAGGTATCGTAAAGCCGTTTCGGAGCCTTCCATGACCACCAGTGGCGTACGTCGGCCCCACATAATGCCACCCCAAAACATCAGGGAACCACCACCTTGCTGCACTCGCTGGACAGTGTGTCTAAGACGTTCAGCCTGACCAGGGTGCCTCCAAACACGTCTCCGACGATTGTCTGGTTGAAGGCATATGCGACACTCATCGGTGAAGAGAACGTGATGCCAATTCCGTGGGGTCCATTCAGCATGTTGTTGGGCCCATCTGTACCGCGCTGCATGGTGTCGGGGTTGCAAAGCTGGACCTCGCCATGGACGTCGGGAGTGAAGTTGCGCATCATGCAGCCTATTGCGCACAGTTTGAGTTGAAACACGACGTCCTGTGGCTGAACGAAACGCATTATTCAACATGGTGGCATTGCTGTCAGGGTTCCTCCGAGCGGCAATCCGTAAGTAGCGGTCATCCACTACAGTAGTAGCCCTTGGGCGGCCTGAGCGAGGCCTGTCATCGACAGTTCCTGTATCTCTGTACCTCCTCCATGTCCGAACAACATCGTTTTGGTTCACTCTGAGACGCCTGGAAACTTCCCTTGTTGAGAGCCCTTCTTGACACAAAGTAACAATGCGGACGCGATCGAACTGCGGTATTGACCTTCTAGGCATGGTAGAACTACAGACAACATGAGCAGCGTACCTTCGTCCTGGTGGAATGACTGGAACTGATCGGCTGTCGTACCCCCTCCGTCTAATAGGCCCTGCTCATGCATGTTTGTTTACATCTTTGAGCAGTTTTAGTGACATCTATGAACAGTCAAAGGGACTGTATCTTGGATACAATATACACAGTCAACGTCTATATGCCGGAGATCTGGGAACCGAGGTGATGCAAAACTTTTTTTGATGTGTGTATGAATTGCAGCCAATGGCCATAGCTGGGTATTATTGATTGAACACCCGAGGGCTCCCAACAAGTTCAATATCAAGTAGTTCCAACTTTGGCTACCAGATGCTACTGTCACTAACACTAGCGGCTAACGTTAGAACTTGATAGAGTGCTTCTAACTAGCCAAATATAATCTATATTGGATACACACTACCAATTGTAGTGGTAGGTTCTTTTGCATGCAATAAATCTATGACATGGGCCCGCCGGCTTTACTTCTCCTGCGAAGGAAGGCATACTGAAGGATGTTAACGCTCTTAAAAATCCGATAACTTTGGCTGGGATTGAACCGCAATCTGGGGCATAGCAGTTCAGCATGGTACCGACTGCACCACCTAATTGAAGAATGGATCTCAGGGGAGTTTGTGCTCGCGAGCACATTTTGGTTCGTATGAGGAGAGCACCAAATTTCATTTAAAGAGCACCAGGTTGGGAACGCCTGCATTAACTCAAGAGTTACCTTTCAACATTTAAAAGGAAGTTTGGTTTGTCGTTCACATTCCTTCAGAAACAAAATTAACTCAAGATAGGCAGTACATTACCCTTTTATTTATCTTGTTGGAAGGCAATTTTTTCAACGATACCTTAGTAATCGAAATTTATTATTTTCAGTCGGTCAACACGATTGTACCAACACACCGAATACAATTCGATACAATCATGATGATCGACTAGAAAGCTTAAATTCCATTATCCTTTTATAGCTCACGTTGCAATTAGTCCATGTTCGTTTATGGTATTGTTACGGCTGTGAGTTTGTTTCATCGCTCGCCGCATGAGTCACAACTGCCCTCGGGCTGGGCTGGGCTGGGCTGTACTCTTCCTCAGTGTATTGTGTGCGCCTTATGCAACAGGACTACTAGGACAAAGGGATGGTCCAGAATATTCGTGACTCAGTCAGTGAAGGAAACCTCGAGAAGCCGTGAACCCTGGATGGGTCTAGAAGCATTTATTGAGTCACCTGCCTGCTATATAAGAGCGACCTTTCAAGCAGTTGTTGTTGTGTGTTTTACGAGCTAGTGCGAGCGTTTATCCTGAGCGACAGAAGTGTGGTGACTTGCGAAACCCCTAGTGAAGCCGTTTCTCTTGACAGCGAGGGGGTGAGAAGCATACAGGGGACTGCCTGTGTTTTGAGTTAGTGTGATTTCACTGAGCGACAGAGATATTGTGGTCAAGTGCCGTGCGAGTTAGGAAATCCAGTGGCATTGTTTCCCAGCTCGTGAACAGCGAAGCAGCGTGTAGCAGGTTATCGTAAGTAACTGTAATTTGTGTACATAGGGAAGAGTTGCATGCAGTTCTGTCAAGGCCACCGACTCATTAGCGAGAGGATTAACCGTTGGCAAGTGAAAGGGGGCAAGAGCTCTCCATAAGCAAGAGACTTGAGGAAACTGGAGTAAGGTTCTAATTGCTTGAATTTGCTGATGAGTAGTGTATCTTTCTGGCCGCAATAAAATTATTTATTTCTTAAAAGGAACAATCTGTGTTGTGCTTTCTACCCACCGTAATCCAGTTAACAAAAGTGCCACTAGGGGGTGGCACGTAACAGTATATATGTTTTCGATATAAAACACTCGTTGCGTGGCTAGCATTCTTGGCTCGATTCCCGCGCTCTGCCAAGAAATATAATTCTGGTCTGAGGGCTGGAACGGGATATATCCAGCCTCGTGAGACAAAACTGAAAAAGCCGTAATCTCATTGTATGTAGGGCGCTACTGTAAAGGAGCTTTAAGCTCAAGTGTAGTCGTGGAAATAAATCAATTAAATCAAATCAGCCATCCTTAAAGTGGATTTACGCGGTTTCCCCACTTCCACTACCAAGCAAATGCCGGGATGGTACCTAACTTAAGGCCACGGCCGCTTCCAACCCAAATCCAATCTTAAATACAAATACACACTAGTAGACTACACACATCACAGTGACACAGGTTATCAGACAAATTCTACACAAACACCCAAGTATACGGGGGTACATAACCACGATGTTGCATAACCCCTAAAAGTATCAACAACAAAAACAAACACTCGTGACTCACTTAGCAACAATTAAAATATAGCCTTCGTAGAAAAATTGTATTGAAATACACCACGCTTGGTTGGTTGGTTCCTCAGTTTAGGGGCTGCGACAACGCGATCATGTAGCCATGTGTAGGCTACTTTGGGTGTGTGTAGAATCAGTCTGATACCGGTGTTAGTTGTGATGGCTGTAATAGTGTGTGTTATCTGTAATTCAGGGAAGAACTACAGACGAACAATCTCAAGTAGTTCCTACGTTTGCAACCAAATGCTACCGTCAACGACACCTAGCTGTGAACGTGGCTACTGGATGAAACCACAACCGGCACCTGGCGTCGAACGCTGGAACTTAATACAGCGTTAATGAAATCTAACCTACAAATTTAGCTTCACACAATTGTAGTTAGAGGAAGGTTCTTTAACATGCCATAAATCTATGACATGGGCCCGCCGGCTTTACTTCTCCTCCGAAGGAAGGAATAATGCGTGATTTTTAACGCTCTTAAAAATCCGACGACCCCGATCTTGGGCATAGAAGCTCAGCATGCTACCAACTATGCCACCGAAGCCGCCAGGAGGTGTGTTATCCAATGATGGGAGAGGACATCGTGTGTTACGTTGTCACGCGCGTAGACATGCTGGTTGAAGTTGTTAATTTAGCTGACTCAAACAAGACACTTGGATTTGTTATCAGGAATACAAAACCATTCAAAAACATAAGCACGTGTATCCACCTGTACAACACACTAGTCAGACCGAAACTAGAATATGCTAGCATTATATGGAGTCCTAGATGCAAGACATATACCTCAATGATTGAAAACACACAAAAGAAATTCCTAAAATATCTACATTTTAAAAGAACAGCCAACTATCCTCACTTGATACCATACCAGGAACTGCTAATAAATTTTGATGTAGACAGTTTAGAAATACGAAGAAAAATAGATGCTATGAAATTCCTTTTCAAAATTATAAACAATTCGATTGATGATTCCGAATTCCTTTCTCTCTTAAATCTCCATGTACCACGCATCTATTCTAGGAACAATATAACATTTGACTTTAAAAGAACCAGGACATCTGCCCACAAAAAAGAGTCCTCTCAGCACGCCGGAAGGCGGAGGTAGATTTCACCGGACAAACTTGGGGATAGGCGAAAATAGGCAGAATATGCAGGTTTTCGTAGAACGATCAGACCTCATTTATTGCGAGAAGGTATTTTATAATTGGAGATTAATTAACTTTGTTTTTCGTCATTTTATGCTTATTTTAAAAATGTTATTGTCTTATGGGAACGGTAACCTTCTTGTCATTTGGGGTCCATTTTTAGCCTACTTTTCACATTTTGCAAACATGAGGAAAAAGTAGACTTATGAGATCGATCCGAGAAAATGAGTGTCTGTCTGTCCTTCTGTCTGTCTGTCTGTCCTTCTGTCTGTCTGGCTGTGTGTGTGTGTCCCCCTATCAACTCCTAAACGGCTGCAGCAATCAAAACCAAATTTAGTATGAGTAAAGATGTGCACCGGAATAGCTCACGTCCATATTTGAAAATGATGTCAGTGCTACCAACTGCTGAAAAAACGCAACAGAAATTTGAGCTCCATGTTGGATATCTTGCAAGGTATGCATGGGAGCTATTCCAAAATTGGCACACATGTAGATAATACTATTTCAGTTTAATTTCCAGGAGGCCAACCATGACAGTGTTGCCAAAATAATTTTAAGCCTTCTGATAGGTCCAATGTTTAAATGCATATAACTTCTACACTATCAATTGGATTTCAACCAAATTTTGTATGTAATATCTGTACATAAACAGATATGACTGACCGTATTTTTAAGAGCCACCAGGGATGCCAACTGTTAATAATTGCTCTCTCTATTTTTATTGTTTTTATCCAAATACCAATATATCAGAAAGTATGCAAGCCAACAGTTTTAAACTATGCACACGTATATTCTGACATTTTAGATTAATTTGGAGTAACTAATATACGTCAGTTCTACCAACATGATTATAAGCTTGCTGATAGTACCAATTTTTAAATTCATGTAACTTCTATACTATCAGTTGGATTTCAACCAAATTTCGTATGTGATATGAGTACCATAACAGATATGACTATAAGTATTGTTAAGAGCAATCAGGGCTGCCAACTGTTAATAAATGCTGTCTATATTCTTTTTACCCTAATATCAATATATCAGAAAGTATGCAAGCCAACAGCTCTATACTTTGCACACGTATAGCACCTGACATTCTAGATTAATTTGGAGTAATTAATACAAGGCAGTGCTGCCAACATGATTCCATGCCTGCTGATATGTCCAATTTTAAAATACATGTAACTTCTATACTAACAAATGGATTTCATCCAAAATTGGCACAACAAGATATCATAATAATTCAGATTATTTCTGACCAGCACACGCATGGTATTGTTGGCAACATGCTTTTACGCGTGCTGATAGATCCAGTGTCTAACTGCATGTAACGTCCATTGGACTTCAACCAAATTTTGTATTCTGTACCTTAAGAGGTGGAACTAAGAATATATTCAGTCACCAGGGCTGCCAACTGTAGTGCTCTATTAGGCTACATTATACCATGTATATTTTGAACTAATTAGATATTTCGATATTACCAACTTAATTTCGTCATTATTCTAGATAGGTTCATATACTGTAGAATAATCATTGGCATGAAAAGTAGGCTGTATAGTTCTTCACGGAACTTCTTGTTATACTTGTGGTCACACTGTCCTTATGCAAGGTTTCGACACTGATGTGTAACTATGTAACGGTCTGTTACTTCTTCACGCAAAATTATATCTCCCGCAGAGATTTTGGTTGGTTCCTCAGTTTAGGGGCTGCGACAACGCGGTCATGTAACCCCGTGTACTTAGGGATGGCTGTATTAGTCTGTAATTCAGGTAAGGACTGCAGACGGTCAATTTCAAGCAGTAGTTCCTAATGTTGCTACCAGGTTCTACCGTCAACGACACCTGGCTGTGAACTTGGCTACTAGATGCCACCGCAACCAGCAACTCGCAACGAACGTTGGAACTTCCCCTCCAAAGGAAAGCATACTGAGTGATTTTAGCGCTCTTAGAAAACCGACGACTTCGGCCGGCTTTGAAACCGCGACCTTGGGCATAGACATTCAGCATGCTACCAGTTACATCACCGAAGCCGCTTCCCACTTAGTCAGATGGAAATACTGAATCTGATCTCGTGCAAGTACGTTGTCATGGCAACGTCAGATGGCTCATCCCTCATCAATTTAGTAGTGTTGCCATGGCAACCTCTGATAGCTCTTGGCATTTTCTTATAATTCCGAAATCATTTTTCTCATCCCTTGGCGTAATGGTGGGTCATATCAAAAATTCTTTCAGACAAAAGTTTTAGGTAATTATTAGGGGAATATTGTCCATTTTGTACAGTTTTGATATTGTGCCTATTAAGAGAGATATGATTAATGTTTCCCGAAAATACCACTTTTTCCCACCCCTTTGGTCAATGGTTGGTGCTATAAAAAACTCTTCAAACATAAATTTTTGGGCTTTATCCGCCACATAGTATGAACGTTGAACGGATTCGATATTTCACATATTAAGAGAGTTATAGCAATATTTCACTTTTTCGAGAAAAAAAAAGCCCCCCCCCCCATTTTCACCCCCTTCGACCGATTTAGCCCAGTAACGAACTCGACCGAGATTTTATAGGTATACATATTCGGTAAAAAATTCAAAGTGATTGGTGCAAAATTACGGCAGTTATCGTGTCCACAAGAAACTGACATACATACATATATATATACATAAATTATATATACATTTTTGAACTGACGGTGGTTTTGGGGTCTGGGGGATGTGAAACGCGAAGATATGTGGAAATTTTCCGGAAGTCAAAACATGGGACCCATTGCAATAGTTAGCTTTCTAATGAAATCTATCTAATTCACCACTGAACAGACTATGTAATATTTTCAACAATGTTGCTCAAAGAAATAAAGCCATAGTATTTAGTATTTTTGATGGAATTCCTAACCACTCTCCAGAATAATGTCACAAACCTTGCAAATTGTAAATCATGAATTCTTACCACTGAGTCATTCTACCTAGCCAACCTTGTATTACACATTTATTATTTGTACTATACTGTTTTAATTTTACACCTAGTTATTTTAATTAGTTTTATTTAGTTACTGTTTATTTTAAATTAGTTTAAGTTATAAGATAACATACTGTGTACTTTTAATTAGTGTTTTATTATTATTACTGTTTAGTTTAAGTTAGTATAAGTTGTCAGATAACCTGTGTTATTGTGATGGCTGTATTGTTTGTACTGTATTTGTAATTGAGATGAGGATTGGGAAGGATGGGGTCGTGGCTTTAAGTTAGGTACTGTACCCGAAACACTTGCCAATACCTGGTGAAATCTCTCGATGGTCACTGGATCGTAGAACCTGAAAAATGCCCGGCGAAAAAGCCTCCCAGGTCCTACCACCAAGTAGAGGAATGAATGGGGTACTAGTCATCCTATCAGGCTGTTTTAAGAATGATCATGGCTACAACGAACGAACAAATAAGAAACTAGCTCAAGAACACGTAAAACAACTCTAAAAAGAACTATCTGAAGGGTGGAAAACCCTGGAAAAAGAAAATCCAAGCGATGGCCATCTTAAAACGACCTCCAATCTCTTCGTTAAAATATCACACCGTGATTTAAAATTGGGAAAACAATTTATTCCAAGAGAACAAGGTAACAAACAAGAAAATAAAAAATTAATACCCTGTCGTCAAGAAAACAAAATCACAGCTAAACACAACTGTAGTAAGAAAATCCTAAATGATTCCAGAAATGGATTACGATCATCACCTACACGCTGGGGTGATTCTAAATATGATATCTCACATTATGAAACAAAGATGTTAGGCATCAATCTCCTAATGATATTAGGAGGACTGGATGAAATATTAGACGATGAATAAAGAAGAATTATCAAAAATTTTACACGTGTATCGTCTTAAACGATATTCCAAAAGTGTAGCAATATCAAGATTATATACAAGTATTTATAAGAATATATACAGAAATGTCCTCAGACATTCACATGATTCAGCCTAAACAGCTGATCTTGGCCATAACATTCGCATCGTGATGTGTAATTAACATTCAATACATCGGGTTACCAATTTTTATCAATCAATTAAGCTAAGTAGTGTATTTATCGACTATGTTCAATGATTATATGCTGTGGAAATGTTTTAAGTAGCAACAGATTATCCAAGCGTTGCCTTTGATTAGGTGAAGAAAAAGCATGTAGGATCGCTTTATAAGAATGACGACGCCAATGTCTCCAACAGACATTAAAATACAAGAAAAACTCATCTATATTAACGTAACACCAAACACGGGTGTTGACTACTCGAAGTCACAAACAGATTGGCACTTACCGGCTAAAAAGCACTTACCGTCTCAATCTAAAACTGGCCTAATGCCTCAACAAGCATAAAATCTCACAAATATGCATCATCCCAGATGTGCATCCAAAACACAACACAACAAGGTTATACGAACCTTCAAAACACTACTATTATTTAATCTCAATACTCACACAAGAGCTACAAACATGCTTAACTCACACACTAACCTTAAGCACGTTGTTCAAGTCGAAACACTGAAACATCCCACTAGCAAATTAACCTATCTTGCCTCCCGATAATGTATATTAATAATACTTGTTCATTTTTCTTGACTCCAAGTCAAGCTTTCCTGGAATAATTTAATCAACCTTGTGAATGGTGTTCAAAACTGCTATACTATATCTCACTCACACAATTGCATTAAATGCAATTATTTACGTTAATACTGTGGAGAATACATGTCTCAAAATGACATCTTAAATTAAGTTAATCTCAAATCAATACCTAATAGAAGGTAAAACTGATCTTTTCCTGAACCAGGATAGCCTCCAACTTCGGTGGGCTTCGAAGTATCAGTGGATAAAACTTACACCATGAAAGCAAGTTAACTAATCAGGTTAATCCAATGACAATCATTAAGTAAATCCACTAATAAATCTGTACTCACAAAAGCGAAGTGCTTTCCATAAAAATAATCCAACAGGTGGATTAGAACTATAAATGCAACGAACACCAAGATAAACTTTCCAAGATTCAAATCGTTGCGAGAAAACGAAGTTCCTAACAGAACAGTAGTACATGAAAAACATGTACTGGCCTCAAAGAAATCAGTGTTCCAAACACTGAGAAACAAACGCGATTAAAACTATGCTTAGACAAAATATTGGAGATCTTCCCCTAAATTCTCTTCTCGGCAAATAAAAATACGCACTACTAAGAAATTACTGATTCTACTGATTAAATGATCCAAGCTAATAATACACATGGGATGAATTCGTTAAGCGAATACAAAATCCCGGGAACACAGCAAGTCAGATTCGACAGGAACATCGAACCTAAACTTGTGAATACCCTAAATCTACAAAAATGAAATGACAATTGCAATTGCTAACAAGTGCCTCTACTAAGCTACGTTAGAGAGTCTGCTGGTCCAGTACCTTTTGTTGCATCTTGAAGCGTCTTAAGCGGGATATATAAATATCTGATGAATATCCAGGGTATCACCAGATAATACACTCTTCTCCTTCTCTGGATCTGGGAATCGAACCCGGGCCTGCAGCGCACACGCATACTGGTCAGACGACCATACGAGCCTACTCCCTTCATGCCAGAAATACTATCATCCGCCTGAGAAATAGCACTGTCCTGCATGTCGCAGCTCATGAAAGCACTCGCAAACAACCACTGGAGTGCGGTGAAAATATACTCCTCTCCAACAAGGAGAATGCAGTTGTGGGTGGCAGTCATTTCGCTTATGCATTTCTCATGAAGATACCCCATTTAATCTAACCTGCCATTCTGGAAGTCATAACTATAACGTTGAACTTCCCCACTGACATCTCAGACGATAATATGCGTTCTAGTGTCTGCATAATGTACAGCTTAACAAGTCCTGATGTTAGCATGTATCAGCACAATCATACACGTTACTATTGCTCGTGATGAAGACCTCACAAGGTTTCGAAATGGCTGCCTTGATAATGGACACCGCTGGACAGAGACATACAGTCAGTCCGCGTTCCCTTTCGTCACAATTCTTCTTGACCAAGATGGCAGTATACATTTACAACTGTTCTGAAAATATTTCAGATCCATTATAAAATGGTAGCTTTAATAAGTACTTGTACACGGTACACGTCCGCTTGTCGAGACACGAAATACTCTGCACGTTTATAACGCACTTTGAAAAAGACCGTTCGGCTTAGCTGAGTAGAAACGCGAGCCGTCTCCACACGGAGTTATCACAGCCTGCCTTGCACCTGCGATCTCACTTACTAGCCGAGTTGCGTAACCACACATATGACACTCCGAATCCAAAAGTAAAAGTCCAAGTGAAGTCGCCTTGCTTGCAGCCAAACGCCACAGCAAGCAACCCCCACTACTCCCTTCCTTCATCGATATCTCGATGTGTCAATAACTCGCTTATGGCTTGATCATTATAGATGTTATTCTTGCACGTCGGTTGTTATATTATATTCCTCATATAAAATAGCTTTCTGCTATGGCAATCTGCGTTCTACGTCCTTTGAAAAGTCTTCTAATACTCTGATTCGCTTCAAAACAATAAAGAAAATCCTGTAGCCTGGGTCGATATATGACATGACGTCACATATATGTTTATTGATCGGTCTGGCTGTGAGTCCACCCACTCGGGAATGCTCGTTACTTTCCGATCTCGAACCGAATGACACTTCTTATATTAATGGCGTGATAGATCATGACTTGACTCACGAGCCCAACAGCATCGCGTCTCTCGTCGTCGCCACTACAGTATCTGGGCACAACCTTACGAAAATATACGGTACAGTACCATATTGGCATTTGGCTGGAGTACAAGTGGGGAAACCACGTAAAACCGCTTGCAAGATTGATGATATGGCAATCGAACCCTCCTCTTCTCAGTTTTGCCTCACGAGGCTGAGTGTACCCAGTTCCAGCCCTCAGACCAAAATTACAATTTTATGGCACAGTCCGGAATTGAACCCGGACCTCCGGGGCGACAGCCAACATTGCTAGCTGTTGCACCAGGAAGTGGTCGTTTGAAGAAGATTTTATGAGCAATCAGCGTACTATTATTATTAACACACGTTGTATTTTAGTCCAATTTGTACACTTATAAAAAAAAATATGTCGACACATAGGATATCTGTGGACTCTGTAGACGTGGGTTCAAGCCTCACCGTCAGCCGTCGTTGAAATGATTTTCCATGGTTTCCCCATTTTCAACTCTAGGCAAAAGCTGGGACGGTACCTTCTAATAGACCACGGTCGCTTCCTTCCAACCCCTTGTCCTGTTTCATTCATCTACATTCATTTAATCTCTCATTAACTCCTCTTATGAAGTTGGCGTCAGGAAGGGCATCTGGCCATAAACACCACCCGCCACATAAACTTTCATCGCATCTCATCCCGACCCGGTTGAAAACTAACTACTAAATGGTGAACAAACATACATACATGTCGACACATAGGAGTACAGTACAGTAATTAAAAATGTGATTTATAAGTGTTTTAAATGCAATCACAATTAAAACAGATTTAGCAAATGTTTTAAGCAACTGGTTACAAAAATGTTGAATGGCTGATGTTAAAAGAAATATATGTTATTGTCTATGGATATTCAAACAACCATTGGACAGGAAAAGAATTGAAACTGGGAATAAGAACAAACACAATGGTAGGCAAGTGTGGGCGGAGGAAGAGATAAAAGGGGGGGAAATTCAGAACAAACACGCTATCTCCATAACAGTCTTCAAAGTGTCAAATAGAAAATATCTAAACAATAACGAGTGTCCCAGGAAAGTGTGAAATTTTACAGAGGAAATTTGACGGAGAAAGCATGTGTAAACCAAAGGCGGTTGACAGGAACGATGAAAGAGAGGAGCCAGTACAAATAAGAGGAAACAAAGCCAGAGACAAACCACGTCTCAAAAGTTGTGAGCATTGAATTTTCAGGAGAATATCAGCTTGTAAGCCGGAGTTTTCCAGCCTGTTATTGTTGCTACGATACTTACATGATATGCACTGGTGGCCTGAAGACGGAAGAACACGGGTAGGAACCAATATGCCGCGATAGGTGTGACAATACCATAGGAGATGTTGATGACCACAAACTGTGTACCGAATATGTAGTTCTCCTTACTGACACCCATCAGTGTGATGGCAGACATGAAGCTCGCCATGAGAGAGAATGCTACTGGAATGATGGACATGTCACGGTCTCCCAGCAGGTATTCCTGAAACATGAAAGAAAGGAAGCTTGTAGTTTTACGTGACCGTTAATCTGACGATCATGAACCACGGGACATCCTTTTTACGTGGAACCCGAACCACAGGACATTGAGTAATAGCTTGTTTGCTGTAAACCAGTGGTCTTCAACCTTATTTTAATGAAGAGCCAAATTTTTGTTATGGAAGGGCATGAGGGCCGCATTAATCGTATTATATATATATATATATATATATATATATATATATATATATATATATATATTGTCTTTCAACTTGGAAGAATAAGACATCACTTTTTAAATAAGTTTTTATTTATTGTCATTTAGACTTTCACGGCCCGTGTTATTATTCATAATGTTGAATTTTGGGCTTATGCCGTGTTTTATTATATTGCAATTCGACGCGTTTCGAAAGAAACCATGTCTTTCATCGTCAGGAATAATCTGGAATACGACAATGTTGCTAAGAGAAAGCAACGAAGAACATATAGAAGGTGCCCAAAGATGGACGCCATTATAGCCCCATGTTAGGGACAACGGAAAGCAGCAGTGAATTACTTTCTCAGGGTTCTGATAATAGGTAGCCAGGATTCACTGAGATTGTAGCCGGTGTCGCGGTTGAAATTATCTGGGTGTTTACGTATTTCAACCGCCTCCCTGATGATTCTGGGACGATATTGCTTTATACGGGCAAGAACATCCACCCCTTGGAACATGACATCATGGCCAGGTGTTAAAGCATGATCGGCAACAGCTGATTTATCAGGTTGAATGAGCCTGATACATCTATTATGTTCCTTAATGCGAGTGCATATTGTTCTCGAAGTCTGCCCGATGTAAACCTTGCCACAAGTACAGGGAACTCTGTAGATACCCGGTTGTTGCAATTTAGGCAAACTGTCCTTAGTTGGTCGCAGGAGTTGCCTAATCTTAACAGAAGTTCCAAATACAGTCCGTATGTTGTATCGACGTAGGATTTTAGCAATACGATCCGTTGTGTTATGTATGTACGGAAGGTAAGCAGTTCCTCTTACATCTCTTTTCTCAACTGACGTCCTATTATTATTTGTTGGTTTCAGAACCGTAGAAATCAAAGCCTTGCTATAACCGTTGCTCTCAAAGGTGGTTCGCAGGGTGTTAATTTCTTCTTGTAAAGAAGACACTTCACAAATCCTCCTAGCCCTGGTAGTTAGAGTTGTAAGGATACCATGTTTCTGGGCAGGGTGATGGTGAGAACTTGCGTGGAGATATCTATTGGTGTGTGTTGGCTTACGAAAAACGCTGTGTCCTAAAGATCCATCCTCTTTCTTGGTGACGAGAACATCTAAAAAAGGTATTTTGCCGTCAGATTCCTTTTCCATGGTGAAACAAATAGAAGGGTGCTGGAGATTAAGGTGATCCAGGAAATGGCTAAGATTTTCCTCACCTTCCGTCCAAACAACGAACGTGTCAACCACATAACGCCACCAGATCTTCGGTTTGAAAGGAGCCGACGACAAAGCTTTCTCTTCAAAGTTCTCCATGAAGAAATTAGCCACAACAGGAGAGAGAGGACTACCCATGGCCACACCATCAGTCTGCTCATAAAAATTCCCATTCCATAGAAAGTAGGAGGAGGTCATGCAGTGATAAAAAAGTCTTGTGATGTCTTCAGGAAAAAGGCCATTAATGAGAGACATAACACCATCAATAGGTACTCTCGTAAACAGAGACACCACGTCGAGACTCACTAGAATATCACCCGGCTGAAGTGTTATAGCTTTTAACTTTTCCACGAAGTGTGTGGAATCCTTAATGTACGAAGACGTGTTACCCAGAAGCGGCTGAAGTAGTCTACCTAAGTATTTGGAAAGGGCATATGTAGGAGAACCAATCGTACTAACAATGGGTCTAAGAGGAACATCGTCCTTATGTATTTTAGGAAGACCATAGAGTCTCGGAGGAATAGCATCCCCTGGAAGGAGAGTCTTCGCTGCATCCGCTGGAATAGATGATTGCTTGATCAATTTGACGGTGACATTTGAGTAGCGAGTAGTAGGATCACGACTATTAATCCTATATACAGGATCTGATAACAAAGACGAGATCTTGGAATCATAATCAACCTTATCCAATACCACTGTCGCATTACCCTTGTCAGCGGGGAGAACGATAATATCAGAATTGTCCCTTAGATCTTTAAGCGCCCGGCTTTCACCTTGTTTTAAGTTGGTGTTAGGTGGCTTAGCTGTCTTGAGAACTCGGGAACATTCTTGCCTGGCTTCCTCGGCCTCTTCAGGTGTGAGGTGATGTACTGAGGATTCTACGGATGTAATAAGTTCTTCAATAGGAATTCTTCTAGGCGCTACAGCAAAATTGAGACCTTTAGCGAGAACTGCCTGTTGGGTATCACTTAGGGGGTTGCTGGACAAATTTACGACAACCTTGTTAGCATCAAGTCTAATGGCTTGAGATTTCTGCAACTGACATAACCTATCATATTTGGAAATCGACGTAGGATACAACATACGGACTGTATTTGGAACTTCTGTTAAGATTAGGCAACTCCTGCGACCAACTAAGGACAGTTTGCCTAAATTGCAACAACCGGGTATCTACAGAGTTCCCTGTACTTGTGGCAAGGTTTACATCGGGCAGACTTCGAGAACAATATGCACTCGCATTAAGGAACATAATAGATGTATCAGGCTCATTCAACCTGATAAATCAGCTGTTGCCGATCATGCTTTAACACCTGGCCATGATGTCATGTTCCAAGGGGTGGATGTTCTTGCCCGTATAAAGCAATATCGTCCCAGAATCATCAGGGAGGCGGTTGAAATACGTAAACACCCAGATAATTTCAACCGCGACACCGGCTACAATCTCAGTGAATCCTGGCTACCTATTATCAGAACCCTGAGAAAGTAATTCACTGCTGCTTTCCGTTGTCCCTAACATGGGGCTATAATGGCGTCCATCTTTGGGCACCTTCTATATGTTCTTCGTTGCTTTCTCTTAGCAACATTGTCGTATTCCAGATTATTCCTGACGATGAAAGACATGGTTTCTTTCGAAACGCGTCGAATTGCAATACAATAAAACACGGCATAAGCCCAAAATTCAACATTATGAATAATAAGTTTTTATTTAGTTTTCAAATTACACTGAAATCAACATTAAAATATGTTACAAAACACAAAACTAAATTAAAAATATCAAATGGTATTTTTTAGTTCAATTAGAAATCTGACACTGTTTCTCTTTACACCAATGCATTCTGTTCATAATCGAGAAAATAGATACACAAAATTAACACTCCAGATTCCTATACACCGAACCATGAAGTTCAATAAATCTTTTGTTTGCACCGCCTCACGCCTCTTCAACACCTTCGGTTTATATAAGTTTGTCAACATTGCAAGCACTGCAGCTTTCAAAAGACATCTTTCATCCCGCTTCTTGGAGCAGTATATCTCTCACATTTGATTACTGTATTATGTTAAAATACTTTTTTAACGTTCAATTATAACACAAGGACAATAGCTGACAACCTGTCTACTTCAATACCTCTTCTTGTACAGTATATGGTGTTTGTTTTTCGGGCTGATAGTCTGTATGCACTCTCACTCTTTTGTATATAATTTTTCCATTATCATTAGTGATATTATTATTATTATTGTATTGTTACTATAATTGTTAGACTATGATTATTTATATTGTAATGTAGGTGAGATTTTTTATTTTTATAAGCCCTAACCTTATTTTATGTAGGGCGCTACTGTAAAGGAGCTCTTAAGCTCTAAGTGTAGCAGTGAAAATAAATCAAATCAAATTAAAAAAAATCTCTAATCTGTCAACATAGGAATATATGTTATTTGAAGCAATTCGAAGAGAGTTCTCTAAATGAGTGTCAGAAACACGATTCCTCAATTTTGACTTCACATTCTTCATTTTGGAAAATAGCTGCTCACAGATGTATATGCTGCCAAAAAGGGATGCTGTCGACAAAGCATGAGATCTGATTGCAGGAAATTGATCTTTTTCAACATACAATGAGTAAAACTCCAAAAGCCCAAAATTTTTACATTCCTCCTGTAATTTTTTTTACACAGAAACTCAATAAGTTCCATTTGTATGTTACCGGGAGAGTCTTCAACATTCACACCAAATGGAGCACAACATAGCTTCATCATTTTTTAATTTAAAATGAAATATTCAAGCCTGTTACTGAAATCAGATCATAGAACAGTGAGTGCTTCACTGTATTTCCTCTTGTTTTGAACTTCACATTGCGACAGTGTTGGAAAGTGTGTGACGTCACCCTTTAGTAATTGGCTCTCCCACAAACAAGGTTTTTTCTCAAATGCCTCAATTTGATCAAAGAGATTTTGAATCATGATGTTCTTACCTTACTGTCGAATATTCAAATCATTGAAATGCATTGAAATATCCGTAAGGTACCCAAAATCAGCCATCCAATTGGGGTCGTTGAACTGGTGAACTGTCTTTCCCTCACTTTCCATGAATGTACAGATTTTTTCTTTCAGATCAAGAACCATTTTAAGAAACTTTGCCCGACTGAGCCAGCGAACCTCTGTGTAATATACTACATCACCATACTCTGCATCCATCTGACTAAGGAAAGTCTGGAATTACCCATGGTTCAATCCTTGTGATCTGATGAAATTCACGATTTTAGTCACATCTTTGATCACGTCTTTGAAACAGACACTTTTTGCACACAGCCTTTCTTGGTGGATAATGCAATGGCATTGCATGAATTGTTTATTTTCGCACGCGTCTTTTCTGATCAGAGTCGCAACACCTTCCTGTTTTCCTGTAATTGCTGGGACACCATCAGTAACAACACAGGACAGATTGTCCAGCTTTAGTCCAAGTCGATTTAAAGTTGAAGTCAAAGTCTTGTAAATATTACTTCCTTTATTTGTGCCTTTCATTGGAAATAGAGCGGCCATTTCTTTGGTAGTGGTAAAGTGTTGGTCGATTCCTCTGATAAAAATAGCTAACTGAGCTGTGTCTGTAATATCAGTGCTCTCATCAAGAGCCACTGAATAAAAAGCAAACTTTGCAGCACGGTCTTTTAGTGTGTTTTCAATATCCTGAGCTAATTCTTCGATTCTTCTGGCCACAGTAATTCCAGATAAGCTAACCTTTGAAAACAAATGCTTTTGTTTCGGGCATAGAATTTCAGCTGCCGATTGCATGCACTGCTTTACAAACTCACCATCCGTAAATGGCTTTGATTTCTTAGCAATTTGTTCATAAATGACGTAGCCAACTTTAACACTTAATTCACTTTCAGCGTTTTGCCAAGTAAACGAGGATTGTTGATTTTCCAATTTTTTCTTTAAATCCCGTACCTTATCTATTCAAAATTGTCCTTGGATTGAGTCCATCTTGGAGGCGTGCTTGACGTTACAATGCCGCTTTAAATGGTACTCTTTCATAACGGAGACAGATTCATTACAAATTAAACAAACTGGTTTATTTTTTATATTTACGAAACAGTACAGGTCAGTCCACTTTTCTTGGAACACTCGATACTCATCGGCAATTTTCCGTTTGTTACTACTCATAGCCATTATTCACAAAATATGAACAAGCGTTCACTCGCTAGGAGAGATCAGGTGATACTGATTAGTGCACCGTGGAAAGCAGTCTCAGTTGACTGACCTTGAGTCACAGGGTTGCCACACTTGCTTCGCCACTTACAAAATTCCCTTCTACGGCCTATGAAGTATGATAACATTTAAAAATCAACAAAATGATGCAATCTTCCGAACTCTTTGTTCTTTTTATCATCAGTATTCAACATAACACTGTTGTGACTATCGAAATACCATCAAATATGAATTATTTATACTAAGTCGTTTTGCGGGCCGCTGAAATATACGTGGCGGGCCGCAAGCCGCCCACGGGCCGCGGGTTGAAGATCACTGCTGTAAACCATTCCATTGCTGAATATAGGGTATCCTTTGTTTGCTGTCTAACTTTGTCTATAGTATTAGCGTTTGTTATGAAAGGTGTATCACCCGCATATAAGACTGAAATGGCTGTAGGGTTCACATTATAAACTAGATCATTTATTAGCACCAACAACAAAAATGGTCCCAGAACTGAGCCCTGTGGGACACCATGTTTAATATAAAGATAGATGACCTTACACCTTCCACTTCAACTTCACATGGAAGCAAACATAAAAGAGAGGGTGGGATTATATGTTAGTGTAGTGGCTGATGCACTTTCCCGCAAAGAAGGACATTCGGGTTCGAGTTCCAACTGCAACCTTAGCTTACTGAAAAATATGACCGCTCCAAGGGAAGCTATTCTCCAAAGTAATTTCCATGAATGTTACCCTCATGCGTTACACTTTCGATTTTGACTAATAACATGTAAGAATTTGATTAAAATTAGCCAATGACAGGACTTTATTTTCATAACAAAACACCATGCCTGTCAAATATGAATGAATAAATAAATAAATAAATAACCATGCCTGTCGTTCATTTTTTTTTTCACAAAGAACATCAAGAAAGGATTAATGGCTTATTCTTAGTTTTATTGATTTCTTTATAAGCTTACACTGTAAACACAATTCGTCTTTCTCTCTCTTTTGACAAAGAACAACAAACAAAATATTTGTGTTTTAAGCTTCAATTTATTGATTTCTTAACAATCTTACATTGACAACGCATTCTTTGTTTTCTTTTAAACAAAAACCATCAAGAAATCATTAAAGCTTACGGTATTCTTCAGTTTATTGATTTCTCTTTTAAGCTTACAAAGTTAACGCATTTCGTCGTTCTTTTGTTCACAAGTAACAACAATATTTAACGATTAGTAGTTAAGTTTATTGATGTATTTAAAATATTTTGTCAACGCATTTCGTCATTCTTTTGTTGACGAAGAAACGTCTCCGAAAACATTAAAAACACTGTAGTGTAGAAATAATACACCCATAAGAATTCAAAGGTTTGTGTTAAACATTTATTTGTGAAATAGTCACTGTAATTGCAACTCATACCATAGCACAAGTACTCTTTACATCACCTTTCGACCAGTGTAGCAATAGAGAACATGGACACTGGTTGGTTGGTTCTTAAGTTTAGGGGCTGCGACAACGCGGTCACGTAGCCCCGTGTACTTTGGGTGTGTGTAGAATCTGTCTGATAACCGGTGTTAATTGTGAAGACTGTATTAGTGTGTGTTATCTGTTGTTCTTTTAATGTAAGTACAGACTGCAACTTAGATTTTTTTTAAATAGTTCCTACTTTTGCCGCCAAGTGCCACCGTCAACAACTACTAGGCCAAGTTCAGAACTTAGCTACTAGACGCCACCGCAGTCGGCTCTTGGCAACGAACGTAGAAACCTAAGAGCGTTGTTTACATTCTTAACCTATCCAATTTAGCTTCACACAGGTGTAATTAGTGGAAGGTTCTTTTTCATGCCATAAATCTATGGCATGGGACCGCCGGCTTTACTTCCCCTCCGAAGGAAGGCATACTGAGGGATTTTTAACGCTCTTAAAAATCCAACGGCTTCGGCCGGGTTTGAACCAACATGGACACTGTGTACATCACTGTGATCCATAGCGAACAATTAGCCATCACGTGCAGAAGGCCATGACTCTCAGTTATCTCAATCTAGTCAGTTACAGGCAATTGACAGGCGGCCGTGAACACACTGTTATCTACAGTACACAACCAGAGCGTAAAGAAACTCCCGACTTAAAATCTAGTGGTGTCTGTCTGACTGCACGTCACGACGTCCTGTTACTCTTTACGCAAAATCTACTCAACTGATTAGGCTGACATTTTGCATGAGAGAAGAACATAAGGAAGTTTGTAGTTTTACTTGACATTTAATCTCGCAACCATGAGCCACGGGATCTTCTTTTTTATGTGGAATCCGAGCTACAAGACATGGCATTTCACTTTGAAGATCGAATCCGGTCCGATATACTGTAGTGTCCGCTTGACCGCTGCGTCACCACTCTCCCGTCCCGGAAGAACATAGGACTATTGCCGTTTTGAAATACAGGACTGTATAGTCTTCTGGTCCTTTGACATTTGGGCACAGACTAAAATGGACAAAACATCAAGTTTGTCGTACAAAAACCAGACACAGTTCATTTTACGCCCATCAGCGTGAGAGAAAGTACTCGGAACCCCGAAAACCACATTTGAAGGCCAAAACACCAAAAATTTCAGAGATATTTCCGAACCCATCCCCACTCTTGAAAACTGATCAAGAAATGGGTGAAGTAATGTCCTTCGACTGAACAAGACGCAGAAGAAGAAGAATAAGAAGAAGAGATACAGATTTTATCAAGTATCTAGTAAATGCTAATTCTCATAGTTATGAAGAAGCAGATAATGTAACTTCAACCATAGTTCTGTAGCATACGCCGGCCAGAAAAAAGCATCAAGGGGCCCTACTCTATCAATATTTTTGGGGAGTAAACATTTCTCTAACATTGTGCAATATTGTGATACGAATAACAGCTCACATCCTAACTGGCATGCTTGAAATCAAGGTTGTCAACTTGCTGAACTGATTCCTATTCCTCAACAACAGCTGCCCTAAGTTCACCAAGGCTGTGATGAACTCGACGATGAACATGACACTCAACCATATCCCACACATACTCGATGGGATTGAGGTCAGAAGTCCATGGAGGCCACTCCAAACTTACAATTCCCATCTCCTCCAGAAAGTACAATACACATCGAGGAACGCGTGGTCAAGCGTCGTCATGCATAACATTTTCACCAATGTGATGTGAGAATCATAAGGGTTGACATGTGGAAGGAGAACTTCCTACTAACTATAACGGTGTGCAGTCAAAGCCCATACGCTATGACGGTGCCTCCTCTATAAGGAGCCTTTGATAAAAAGAAAAGAAAAAGAAAAATAGTACAGACAGCATGACACTCTCCTGGTGTTCAAACTCCTTACCTTTCATCAAGAGACCTGAATTTGAATCTCGACTCTTCTGTAAATAGAACTTGACTCCGCTTGTCCTCAGCCTGAAGGTCATGCTTTCGGGCGAATTACAACAGGGTCTTTGAGTAATGTGAGACAAAGTTTGTAGTTTGTTTTCTTGATGGCCGGTTCGCTTCACTGAGTCTTCTTCTGCAGGTCCGTATACAGATTTTTACATTGATAGTTCCAATTGATTTTTCGCATCTACTGCAATTAAATGGAGGTCTCTTAAGACATGTTAAGTAACAAATGGTCATCAGCCGCCATTGTACATCTTGGTCGATTGGATCTATGACACCTGCTGTCAGTTAGGTGTTCTCGAAACCGTCTCACAGCTCGTGAAACGCTTGTGGTATTTGTTTGTGACACCATCGCTACACAACAGTAGCTTCGTCCGTCATCAACTATCGCAGGAGAGCGGGACTGAGGCTCCCGGGAGAGCCACAAGTTGTGCTGGTGCAGTCTAGGGCGTAGCTGCTCACCAGAAAGAGAAGTAGAGAAAGCAAGTGAGTGCGCGATAAGCCCGAACTATAGGCTATCGGTTTCTTCGTTCAGAGAGATATACTGTGATCGTTTTCCGCTAAGGGGAAAATACGTTACTGAAATAATAAACGTACGGTATTTCTTTGCGTCAAATAGATTTTTATTTACTTCTTGGAGGAACAAACACGTTCATCTACTGGCACGGCTCCCTCGCATTTATGCACCCTCAAATGCCAACAGACTGCGCCAAGATTCGATCTTGCAACCTTGGTACAGCAGGCGAAAACGTTATCCAGCCCCCTACGTGATGATACAAGGCGTCAAATCTTCCACGCTTCTTCTTCTTCTTCTTGATCATCGTCATCATCATCATCATCATCTCCGCCATAGCCGGACCCAAGCTCGATTGAGAATGGCTGGTTATTGGGTCTCAGTCGGGACACCAATGCTGAGTAGATGTCTCTGGTAAATACTGAGAAATGCCCTAGTTGCTAGGGTCTGCCTAGCAATGCAACCAGCAAATCCTAGCACGTAAGGGAAAGACGAGGGCGAGTTTCCGGCGCCTTAAAACGGGATATGCTCAGATAAGGGGGAACAACCCTGACAGAAAAGTCCAGTAGGCACATTATGCTGTGAGGAGGCAGCCCCTTGACAGTGCTAGCTCGCGTAGTGGTGATAACCCACGTCGGGTGAAGCTTTTCAAATTCAGAGAACAAACGGAAGAGCCGGACGAATAAACATGAATACAGAAAGTGGCTGGCAGACCCGATGCCGAGAAGCAAAAGGGATAGATGAAAAAACACGCTATCCATCAAAAACCAAACAAAAAACGGCACTGACCAATGGTTCTGAGAGCCCTACATCACGTTTCACGACAGAACTGGGTAGCCAAGTTCTCGGAGATCCGATGGTCGAATTCCGGTGCAAACAGAAGTCATCTTCAGTATAATTTCCCCCTGGAGTTTTCCACACTCACTCCAGACAAATGGCAATGGTACCGTATTTCAAATCCCAGTCCATCAACACTAATCCTGGAACCTAATAATTACACTGCCACTGTCGTCACAATAACATAAGTTATCAGACAGAGTACACGGGACTGATGACGAAGATGCCCCTAATCCCTAGAACTAAAAGTCAATGCAAGAATAACATCAAACAGTGTATTCTTCTGAGCTTGACTGTCACGAAAAAAGTCCAAATAATCAATTTAAAAACTTAACAGTACACACAAATTCAGAAATGCCATTAGAACGTGGAATTTCTGGCGCACTTTCCGGGCCCCAAGTTGAGAAATGCTGAATTAATAAGTCGTTATGTCTTAATAACAGAGTAGCGGTAGATAAGGTGACTCCACTTAGTCTATGTCCAATGAATGATTCCCGGAAAATACAGGTGTAAAATACAGGTTTGCCAAACTTCTCCATTTAGGACCCCTCCACACACAGTCAGTGAGAGGCGCTTTACTGGCAAAACATTAGTTTGGTGGTGGTGTTAATCCATTTGAGGGGCTTGGGACATCTTAGTCATCAGACCCGTGTAGTTGAGTGTGTGTTCAATGTGTCTAAAAAAAAGGAACGAAGCTTGTAGTTATACGTGACCACTAATATCGCGATCATGAGCCACGGGACCTCCGTTTTACGTGGAATCCGAACCATAGGACATGGCATTTCACTTCGAAAATCCCACACGTACTGGCCGGGAATCAAACCGGTCTACCTTGCCGAGAGGTAAACAGCTTGACCACTGCGCCACCACGCCCCCAACGTTGCAAATAACCTGTGTTTATGTGATGACTGCAGTAGTATGTGTAACTGTATTAGGGAGATGGATGGGGTAGGTGCCCCAGGTCTTAAAATAAGGTACTATCCCAGCATTTTCCTGAGGGAAGTGTGGAAAAACTCGGGGAAAAACCTCACTCAGGATAGCCGCTGCAGCGCTGGGATTCGAATCTCCTATCACCGGACGTGCTGCAGTTGCCCTCGCGGTCGTGGTGCACAATTTAACGAGCACGGCTACGGCGCGGGACAAACATTAGTTAGGCCTATAATATAATAATAATAATAATAATAATAATAATATCGTATGGCCTCGGGTGCCGGGTGCAAGCTTTGTTATTTGTGGCCCAGAGGGCAGCTTGCATTTCGAATTTTGTTGTTCCTTGGAGCGCTATGAGAGTCAAGGAGGTTAGATATCTACGCTCCTTGACACTATAGCGCTTTCTAGTAGAGAAAGGGGGAACTTTTGTTTTGGCGGAAAATCCCGATATTAATTTTGCACTATGCACACGGCCTACTGAATTCAAATGGGTTCTTTAACATGCCAAAAACGTATGACATGCATGTCGTGATTTTGGTTGCCTTTCAAAAATCACATACCGCGGCCAGGAGTGAACCTGCAAGCTTGGGGTTGGTAATCCGACGCGATAACTACTCAGCCACCGTGGCAAGCAACATTAGTTTAAATGGAGGGTATTCGCACGTTCATCTCAAATGAGCAGTTATTAATGACACTGTCTCGCCATCGAGCGCTGCTACATCACCGTCAACAGAGCACTGGTTTGAGTTGTTGATGTTGTTGATTCAACTTAGGGGCTTAGCGGCATTGTGGTCATGTAGCCCCGTGTACTTGGGTGTGTGTAGAATGTGCCTGATAATCCGTGTCACTGTGATGTCGGTAGCCTACTAGTGTGTATATTTGAAATTGATGTTGAATTTGGGTAGGAAGCGGCCGTGGCCTTAAGTTAGGTACCATCCCGGCATTTGCTTGGAGTAGATGTGGGAGACCACGGAAAACTAGTTAATCGGAACCCACCTCTTCTCAGTTTTGCTTCAGGAAGCTGGGTGGACCCCGTTCCATCCCCTCACACCAGAATTACATTACTTGGTAGAACCGTGAATCGAACCCGGAGCACCGGGCCGACAGCCAAGAACGGTATCCGCCACACCACGAGGTGGTCAGCATTGTTTTAAATGGGATCCTTCATATTGGACCGCTCAGATGCACCACTCAACTGTTACAGAGCCGGGCGATTAGCTCATCAGCGGCAGGAATGTTGTTGATATTGATTCATTTAGGCGCTTTTCAACATCGTGATCATGTAGCTCCGTGTATTTAGGTGTATGGAATTTTCCTGACAACCTGTATTATTGTGATGGCTATATTGGTGTGTGTATTTGTAACCAAGACGAGAGCTGCTTCGGTGGCGTAATTGGTAGCATGCTGAACTGCTGTTCCCAAGATAGCGGGTTCAAACCCAGCCAAAGTTGTCAGATTTCTTAAGAGCGTTAAAATCCTTCAGTATGCCTTCCTTCGGAGGGGAAGTAAAGCCTGCGGTCCCAAGTCATAGATTTATGGCCTGCAAAAGATCCTTCCACAGACCAAACTTGTGTGAAACTGAAGTTTTAGGTTATATTTCGTTGGAACGCTCTATCAATGTTCACCACTAGGTATCAGTGACATCTGGTAGCGAAAGTTGGAACTACTTGAAATTGAACGGAACTTGTAGCTCACCCCATGGGTGTCCGCTTGAAGCAGCTACAGCCTCTGACGAGCCGAACATGTCCTCGGACACTCCCGGCACTAAAAGCCATACGTAAATAAATAGAAAACCAAGAAGAGGATCGGGGAAGGAGACGGCCGTGGCCTTTCAGTTACCGTCCTGACACATTCGTGGGTAAACCTCGTGATACCATTTCTATCGGACCCACTCCTTCTCAGTTTTGTCTCACGAGGCTGAGTGCACCCAGTTTCAGCCATAAGACCAGAATTACATTTCTTGACAGAGCCGGGAATCGAATTCGGATCTCAGAGGTGATAGCCAAGAGTACTACTCACTACGCCACGAGGCTACAAGCTCACGAAATCTGTAGAGCAATATGCTTTCCTTTCTGTAGAGAATCTTGGGACGATTGCATAACATTTATGTTGGCCACAGGCGTAACAGTGCAAGACCAAATAGTCGACAACCAATACGCGTGACACATGCAAGGTTTATTTGGAGCAACTGGCAAGCTTATATTGCACAAAACGAAACATTCCCTCGAGCCAGTTAAATTACTGAGATGGAACGACACTGCCAAGAGATCTCCCTATTCCAGCGGCAGCATGGAGAGCAGATTTAAACTTCAACTCCTCGTTAGCTCGCAGATGGCTTTAAGGCCCAATTCAACATCTATTAACCGCACGTAAAAACGTCTCGTTTCTGCTGGTGACTTTTCCTCTGGGCTAAATTAAACCAGCCACTGATACAAGCTAGATGCTAGCCAGTAATGGAATGTTATATCGCAATTGCTGCAGATCATAGGTGCAGGCTGGATGGATGAACTGGAGGATGTGTGACAAAAGAATGCATACGAAAGCAAAATGGTAGGCAAGGCAGTTTCGAGACCAGCCTTGCTATACAGACCACAGACCTAGCAAACAACGAAGGTTCAGTCTATGAAAATGCCAGGACTGCTGTGGGGGGTCAACAGAATTGATAAAATACCAACTAGAGAATTTGGGGAAGCGTTAAAACGATTCAGATTGTGATGGTCCCAATTTGTGACCAGGATGAAATCATTTTATATATTTTATTATTATTATTATTATTATTATTATTATTATCATTATTTTTTAAGTTTACATTTTTACCTTTAATTAGTTATTACGTTAACTGTGGCGTGCAGGTGATGAGGACGCGGACCTGAGACCTAAGTCGAGACCTTTAACACATGGTGAACTAGATGGAGCACCGACCATCCAATGACTACACTTTTCGAGTAGAGGTTGTAAAATAAAATAAAATTTAATATAAAAAAACAAGACATTGCAAAAGGGGACGTGAGGGGTGCATGAAATGGTAAGATGAGGGATGATGGGCCTGTAATAAAACATGTACATGGTATAATAAAACAGTAAAACGATAAAACGTAAAACACACAATAAAGATCTATAAAAGGAGAATGTCGACGACGAGGAGAAAGCCTAAGTCGCTGGAGATCGTTCAGTAAAGGGGCAGAAATTAACAATAGTGTTAATAGTGCGTTTCGTTCCACCACAGGCTGACTACAAGAAGGTAGTCAGAAGCATCATTCTTAGAAGTACATGAAATCGTGTCTCCCACGAACTGTCTATCCGACCACCCTTACATTAAAACTGTATGTCACGCCAAGCTACCCAAAGAAACAACCAACAACAGCAACGACCCTTAAATGACACGTCAATAAACACAGATTAATTACACAATTTCACAAGGAACTACACTTCACATGACGTGCCGTGACATACAATCACAGCAAATAAACATAGATCAGTTCAGTAAAGTTAAAACAAGCAAATCCCAAATGAAGATAAAACAAAACGATTTCATGAGCTGGTAGAATAAAACTTCTCTCGAACGAAAGCACAAGGTTCAGTTACCTTGCGGGATGCCAAATAAGCGTCAATTGCAGTCCCAGGCACGTACAACGAACACACATTCCATAATCTTGGAAGAGTAACCAATATACCTGATTTAATAACGTAATGGGATCACGCGTTGCTTGCTGACTGAAGGCCACAACAAAACAGAACAACACTAAACATGACCCTCGACCTTCAGTCAAATTCCCACTTAAACAAACGACATACACCCACCCATTAAAAATAAGTCTAGAACCGTGATTGTAAATGAAACATATTTCTGAAACATACATAGATAATGCTTGCCCAGGCTCCAAGGATAAAAATAAAACCTAATCGGCCATCCTTGGAGTGCACAAATGACAAGCATGATAAAAACAAACCCTTGAAACATAAAATAAACTGGTGTGTGTTCCAACAAAAAGATATTACATCCAAAGCAATGAACAACACACCCTCCTACGTCTAGGCACAATTAAAATCGCGAACTAACCTAAAGAATACCAGTCCCTAAAGGTCCCTGAAAGATCCCATACTCTTGCAAGGGGTTAGGAACTGGTAAGAAACATCTCTCATAAATACAATCGCGATTCACAACATAAAACAAACGCAAGTAACACGCACTAAAATAAAACTCTACTAGATACGGAAAAGAAACAACAACAACAAGCACCCATTTAAATTAATAAACCCATAAACAAGCAATTTGATTCTCCACTACGTACGTATATAAACAAACTGGGGACAAAAAAAACACCAAATAACTTCATAGGGAAACACGAACGGTCTCCAGTTTAACCCTACCTTAGCAGATTAAATTACGGAACTTTTAACACTGAAAGTTGGGGAGTATATATATATCGTGATCAGTTTTCTTCAAAACATTACACATTAAAACAGAATAGCTACAAGGACCATTTCCACTTAGCTGATACTCCGAGACGTTCTGGAAGTTCACTGATAATAATTTTATATTATGACAACTCCATATTTACGGAATTCTTCACTATGAGACAAAGCCGGAATCGCGTAGTGTCTCCCCAACATTTATATCTTCTTAAAGCATATTATAAAGGGCATCTCGGAACATTAGAATAGATTTTCTGGGTAGTGGCAGTTATAACGGCAGACGATCATCAAATTCTCCTCGCGATAACAATTCAGGCGCGATAACAATCGCCGAAGGCGTGTTTCTTAGACAAGGATGAGTACTCCAACGCGGGCGCATTCCTTTTTCAGACGTGCGGAAATTACGATCTCTTAGATGTATTACTAGAGACCGCTAGATGGAAATAACGTCGAACGGATCTTAAAATTGTACCGGCTCATTAACTAATATATTTATATCTATTATTATGCGGTAATGTAGAATATTATGGCAATTGAAAGGACTTGGAGCTACACATATTATATTTGAAATAAGTTAGGTGCTTGACTGAATACTATTTCTGAAGAAAACACATCCAAGGGAAGAAAGAGGGTGATTGGCGGAAGGCCGGCTTATCCACGGCTTCTTGGAAATGACATAAATAGACACTTATGTCTTTCACATCAAGTATTCTACCAGTATACAAATCATACTAAGAAGGGATTCTATGAAGACTTGCCACTAACAATGCTGGGCCGATGAATGAGTCCTTTGCAACTTTATACAAAAGGTGGGCTGGACTTCCCGAGAAATGCTACAAAGAAGTATTGTCATTATTGATATGTGAAAGGAGTGCAAATTGTCTAGTGACTTCAGAAGTGGGGGTGGGCGCGTGCCTGGGAACGTTATATATATGACGGCCGCCCAAGTGGATTATGATTATTGAATTGCTGGAGGAGACGGAATGGTGCTGTTGGGAGCAGAAGAGTGAACTTGTAGCGAGATGGAGATGGAAATTAACATTCATCTGTAACGCAGTGCTAAACTAGACAGTTGACTATTTAAGTATGTGAATTTGATAAGACATTCTGTCTCATCAAACTGTGACATGGTTGTGTACGAGGCTATTGTCACAGGGATGATTTTTGGAATTTATTCCGTCATCCACATATAAATTCATTACGTTGAGGAAGATCAGGGCCATCAGGAACTCTCTACGCAACAATCCAACTACAATGATCTTCAATGCGGTGAGCGATTTAAACAGTTTTACTCCAGTCAAATCAGAAGGCTCTCATGCTTATTAAATTCAATCTATATTTTATTCAATTAACTCAGAATACTCCAATTTCCAATCAAGACCCATAATACAAGTAAATTCAGTAGATTCTTTAATTTAATTTATTATTATTATTATTATCTTTAGTATTTTATTCTTTTTGCACTTGTTGTTTTTATATATTAAATTCATTTTTAAATTCAAATGTTTGACTGTTTTCCTTTAGTAGCTAGAAATTACTATAAGGCAACACCACACTCCGGAACTAATTATCGAAAGGTAAGATTACGTAAGTTTCACTACGGCTGGAGATAGGAATTTCGCTACTCTACCTCTGTTATAATAATAATAATAATAATATCGTATGGCCTCGGGTGCCTGGTGCAAGCTTTGTAATTTGACACCCAGAGGGTAGCTTGCATGTCGAATTTCGTTGTTCCTTGAATCACTATGAAAGTCAAGGAGGTTAGATAATAGATATCTAATCTCCTTGAACATTATAGCGCTTTCTAGTAGAGAAATGAGGAACTTTGTGTTGGCGGAAACTCCCGAGATTAATTTTGCCATTACGAATTCGGCCTACTGAATTCAAATGGGTTCTTTGACATGCCAACATCGTATGACATGCGTATCGTATTTTTGCCGCCTTTCAAAAATCACTTACCACGGCCAGGGGCGAACCTGCAATCTTGGGGTTAGTAGACCGATGATTAATATATTATTTTGATCATTATATATGAATGGTCTGGCGCCCTGGCAACACTTAATACTACACATTATGTATTTTTTTAGTGATGCTGACAACAATACAGATACACTATTAAATTAATACACAGTTAAATGTTTCATATTGATCACCCAAAAGTGGGCGACTATTTAATTATTAAACTTTGCATATATAATATGTTTCAATTTTACATAACAAGAAAAAGTTCTCATAACCCATTACATTTGGCCCCCAACTGTGCGGCACGAAAACCTAACGATATTTACGGAAGGAGTGAGTGTAAATTCAGTGCAAATTGTCAGTGATTTTGGGGGAAAGTGAAGTGAATTTTGGAGGGTAATTATATTAAGTACAGTATATTGCAAAATGATTTCGGACGAGAAACTTAGGGCGATCGTAGGTATGAGTGGGGAGGAGTTTCGTTCTTTGGATCCTAAAGAAAGCATCAACGTAATGCTCAGGATAGCTCAAGTAGAGGAGAATGAAATCAGAAGGCGGTTAGTCGCACAAGGGAAAATAGTTGAAAGCAGATTAGAGGAAGACGTAGGTGAAAGTAACTTAAGTATGGAATTGCAGAATCGCAGTAGGGAGATAATAAGATACAGGATGAGAGACATGGAGAAATGGAAATGGGTCATCTGGAGTGGATGAGAGAAAAAATAGTTGAAAGCAGTTTAGAGGTAGAAGATATTTTAGGTGAAAGCTGATTGGAATCAGGGGTGGCTATAGGTGAAAGCAGAATAGAAATAGGGGAGACGTTAGGTGAACAAGAAATAGATGTGCAGTATTTAGAGATAAGTATAAGTGAAAGTGAAATAGAGCATGAGGAGAAGAGGAGAGTAGGCGAAAGTAGCTTAGATGAGGAAGAGCAGTTAGCGAAGATAGTAGGAGAAAGCATAGTAGAGTTGATAGAGACGATAGAGGATTGTGAAGTAGATGTGCAGTATTTAGAGACGAATGTAGGTGAAACTAGGACAGACATAGGTGAAATTAGCTTAGAGGAGAAAGAGCAGTTAGCGAAGATAGTAGGAGAAAGCATAGTAGAGTTGATAGAGGATTGTGAAGTAGATGTGCAGTATTTAGAGACGAGTGTAGGTGAAACTAGGACAGACATAGGTGAAATTAGCTTAGATGAGGAAGAGCAGTTAGCGAAGGTAGTAGGAGAAAGCACAGTAGAGTTGGTAGAGACGGTAGAGGATTGTGAAGTAGATGTCCAGTATTTAGAGACGAGTGTAGGTGAAAGTATGACAGATATAGGTGAAAGTAGCTTAGATAAGGAAGAGCAGTTAGCGAAGATAGTAGGAGAAAGCACAGTAGAGTTGATAGAGGCGATAGAGGATTGTGAAGTAGATGTGCAGTATTTAGAGACTAGTGTAGGTGAAAGTATGACAGACATAGGCGAAAGTAGCTTAGATAAGGAAGAGCAGTTAGCGAAGATAGTAGGAGAAAGCACAGTAGAGTTGATAGAGACGATAGAGGATTGTGAAGTAGATGTGCAGTATTTGGAGACGAGTGTAGGTGAAAGTAGGACAGACATAGGTGAAAGTAGCTTAGGTGAGGAACAGCAGTCAGCTGAGGTAGCAGAGATGATAGGTGAAAGCTGGATACCTGAAGAAGAGATTATAGAACGTAGTAAGAAAGAGGAGAAAAAGAAGATATTAAGATATGGATTAATAGAAAAAGAGAATAATTTGAAAGAAAGAGCGGAAGTGTGTAAAACAAATAAAGTACTAAGCGCTCAAGAAATAGAAATGCAGAAAATCATATATGAAGAGATTAGGCAGACCAGGGAAGAATTCAAAGCCTGTATAGAGGAAGTTAATATGAAATTAACAGAGATTAAAAAAAAAGCGTGCGTTAAGTCATAGACAGAAAGACATAATTATTGAACAAGAAAAGCAGAAGACTGAGATAAGGAATCTCAAGAATAGGAAGAAAAAGCACAAGCAAAGCACGATGTTAGAGGAAATGGAGGGGAGAGATAGTGGAGAAATGAAGGGAAGGTATGCAGGAAGATCTTTAAGAAGTAAAATGAAAGAGAAAAGGATTATGTTGATAGAGGAAAGGGAAAATGGGATGAAAGAGAGAGAGAAAGATTATGAGGTGCAGTGGCGTGCCATAGAAGGTAGAATAGGGGAAGTGATAGGCAGAAAGGCGAAATACAGCGTTACTATTAATAAATATAGTACGGGGGACGAAGAAACTATTGTTATGAGGAGAGAAGAGAGCGTAACTATAAATAAATATAGAAGCGAAGAAGAAGGTGATAAGAACTTAAAAATGCCAGATAGAGTAGTTATGTAAGACGGTATTACCATTTTGAGCGAACCGTATGACCTAAATATCCGTAATGATTTATTAAGTGAATTTATGGAGGTATCTAAAGAACCTACCGTTATTAATTTTAACTCAGTCTTAAAATTACAAGTGTTAGGGGCGTGTATCGATACACTTTTTGACAGTGGCTGTCAGGTTTCTTGCATCAGTGCAGCATTTTATAATAATAGAAAGGAAAATGTTATTAAAATTGAGGAAATTCCAATTAGAACTACTTTCGTGGTAAATGCGGTGGGAAAGATATCCCACAGAATTTCTAAACAAGTGGTTGTAGAAATTTTAAAGGAAGGTAAGATTGGAACACAGGTATGTTTATTGATTCCAAATCTGGTATATTCATTAATTAGGGGTTCTTAGTGGATGTCGCAACATTCTGTCCAGCTAAGTTATAAGGAGGGTAGTGTTAAATTCAGATGAATGGGTGGAGATATGATCATGCCATTTAATAATTGAAGTAAGTGATATGGTGGTTCTAAGAATATATGTACGCTTGAGGAGGTATTAATGACTAAAGAGTCGATATTTGCAGAGAGGTTAGTGGTGAGATTGTTGGGGTATCCTTAAGAGGGAATCTTGGTTTTTTTTTTTACATTTTTAGCCTATTTTCAATTTTGAAAAAATAGGCTTATGAGATCACCTTTTGTCCGTGTGTGTGTGTGCGAGCGTGCGCGTGTGTGTGTGTGTGTGTGTGTGTGTGAGGTGTGTGTGTGTGTGTGTGTCCCTAATAAAATCTAAACGCCTGGAGCGATTTCAATGAAACTCGGTAAGTTCATAGCGCTATTCCCGGCGACCTCGACCGTGCCCTTCAAATTTTGTTACGTCTCATCAATCCAACATGGCGGCTGTGCGAAATATTTCACTAGCATTCAATATCTCTGAAACTATTACCGATATCGCCCTGAAATTGTGTAAGGTGATAAAGGGCACTACTAGAAGTTCACCTATGAGACTTTCAAAAACCTGGTGACTACAAAACCAACATGGCGGCCAAGCGAATTTGAGACTTTTAAATAGACTTTTCTCGCGATTTAACTATCCAAACTTGGTACAGCAATTGTTTATACACATTGTAATGCACTGGAGTCTAATTTAGTTCAATTGTTTACATAACCTCAAAATGGCGGCTGAGCGAAATATTCCACTGACATTCTATATCTCCGAAACTATTACAGATATCACCCTGCAATTTTGTACGGTGATAAAGGGTACTGATACAAGTTTACCTATGTATATTTCATAAACCTGTGAAGTACAAAACGAACATGGCGACCAAGCGAATTTGAAATAATTTAATAGACTTTTCTCGTGATTTAACTCTCTGAGCGCAGTGAAATGAGGTACAGTAAATGATTTTGCAGATTGTAATTCACTGCCATCTAATTTAATTCAATTGTTTACATAACCTCAAGATGGCGGCTGTGCGAAATTTTAAAATTAAGTTTTTATTTCTTGTGTCGTAATCATGCGATCGAAGTGAAAGTTTGAATAATGAACCTAGGCAATAATTGTCCTTGAATGGCACATAACTCTATGGCCTATACATATAACAATCCTAAATGGCGAGCTTCCGAAATATTTAGACGGTTCTCAATATCTATGAATCTTTTACAGCAACCAAACTGAATTTTTTTATGTTCTTGGAGACTATGAACATATGTTCACCTATAGGACTTTCAGTAACCTGGTGAGCACAAATCCAACATGGCGGCGACGCGTAGTATAAATATTTAAATGGACGTTTCTCGCGAATTAACTATCCGAGTGCCGTGAAACGTTGCACGTTAAATGCTTATACAAATGTTGATCCACTGGCATCTAATTTATTTCAATTGTTTGCATAATCACAAGATGGCTGCCGTGCGTAATTATAAAATCTCTTTACTTGTTGTGTTCTAATCATGCGATTGAAGTTTGAATACCACACGTACACAATAATCTTAATGTAATTGTACAAAAATAAAAATCCAACCTGGCGACCATCTGAAATATTTAGACGGTTCTCAATATCTACGAATCTGTTACAGCAATTAAACTGAAATTTTGTATGTTGATAGAGGCAATTAACATGAGCAGAATATATGAAAATAGGCTATATAGTTCTTCACGGAACTACTTGTTAGGCAGTATGATGACGAAGGATTATCTAGAGGATTCCTTGCGTGAGGCTGCATTACAGAGTGCGTTAGAGTGTGATCGTGTGGATCGATTGTTGAATGTGTTGTAAGAGAATTAGTATATATTTGAGAACCGTATTGGATTATATGTACATGATCGCAGTATTTTTGTAGGTCATCGCTACCCCGTGCCTTACAAATTTCAGGAAGCTGTAAGTAGGCAGATTGAAAGCATGTTGCAGGATAAAATTATAGAACCCTATATTAGCCCATATATTCATTCGGTATGGGTAGTTCCCAAGTCAGAAAGGAAGGTAAAGCTATATTTTGATGCCCGTAATTTAAGTAGGCAGATTGTAAGCATGTTGCAGGATAAAATTATCGAACCCTATATTAGCCCATATATTAATTCGTTAAGGGTAGTTCCCAAGTCAGAAAGGAAAGTAAAGCTATATTTTGATGCCCGTAATTTAATTAGGCAGATTTTGTGAACAGTTAATATTTCAGTAGATAGGATGGTTAATAAAAGGATGTAAAGGTAAGTGATTTTTTTTGTAGTGGAGAAATTAAGTTTTTTATTGGTCATAGGATTCCGCGAAAGAAAAGTAATCTGAAGTAGAAAGAAGTGTAATTTTGAGAAATAAGATGAATAACTACGGGTGATAAAGAAAGGTAATCTGAAGTAGAAAGAAGTGTAATTTTAAGAAATAAGGTGAGTAATTACGGGTGATAAAGAAAGGTAATCTGAAGTAGAAAGAAGTGTAATTTTGAGAAATAAGGTGAGTAATTACGGGTGATAAAGAAAGGTAATCTTAAGTAGAAAGAAGTGTAGTTTTGAGAAATAAGGTGAGTAACTACGGGCGATATAGAGGTGTAATCTTGAATAGAAAGAAGTATAATTTTGAGAAATAAGGTGAGTATCTACAGGTGATTAAGAGGTGTAATATTAGGTAGAATGGAGTGTTATCGTGAGAAATAAGGGGATCTTGAGTAGAATGGACTGTAATTGTGAGAAATAAGGTGAGTAACTACGGTTAAAAAGGTGAGTAACTCAGGTCAAAAAGGTGAGTAATTAGACGATGCAGTAAAACGATTATGCGGGACCTATAATGTGAGATCCTTAAGGAAATATGTATCATGAGTAATAGAAGTATAACTGATGGTAAGTAAGGAAAGTCGCTTAATATTAAGTGAATGATTGTGGTCTGAACGAGCAGGTAATGGCGAAGTGTTGCGCCGATCTATGATATTGTGTGTCTTGAAGAGCACAGAGGAAATACAAAGCGTATTTTGTCGGCTATAAGCTTGTGTATTTGAGTGTGATATATATACATATGTGAGGTAAATTAGCGCACTGCATTTACACTGAACGATGTTGCCTTAGGTAATATAAGCTAATAAAGTTTAATTTTTTCTATAATATGCCTGTGTTACTAGATACTTATAATTTCTGAGAAACTGGAGTAGATCTGGTTATTCGCATCACATAATTACTGTTGTGAAGTGATTAAGTGAATTAATCAGTTGGCAGTCCCACCAACTAGCCATAGTGTATTCAGTTCGACACCAGGCTAAAATTGAATTCTACGTCCTCAAGATATAAAGCAAAGGTGTATGCCACCCAAATATGCATAAGTGCAACGATGACTTATGTCCAAAACAAGAATATAAAAGTGAAGGGTATTTTGATGTACATTGTTTACAGGTCGCTTTAATTATGTAAAGAAGAAAGAAACAGACATTATGAACAGTGAAAGACTGGAATGATGAAATTTAAAAAAAAAATGTAAAACTGGAAGGGTATAATTTGTTGATGTTGATAATTGCTTTGAAGGGTATAATATTTCATATTTGTACAAGTGTTGAAGAGAAGGATGGTGATATGATTGTTGACATATACCATAATTCTCTGGGGCGAATTGTGATGGTCCCAATTTGTGACCAGAATGAAATAATTTTATATATTTTATTATTATTATTATTATTATTATTATTATTATCAATATTTTTTAAGTTTACATTTTTACCTTTAATTAGTTATTATGTTAACTAATATATTTATATCTATTATTATGCGGTAATGTAGAATATGATGGCAATTGAAAGGACTTGGAGCTACACATATTATATTTGAAATAAGTTAGGTGCTTGACTGAATACTATTTTTGAAGAAAACACATCCAAGGGAAGAAAGAGGGTGATTCGCGGAAGGCCGGCTTATCCACGGCTTCTTGGAAATGACATAAATAGACACTTATGTCTTTCACATCAAGTATTCTACCAGTATACAAATCATACTAAGAAGGGATTCTATGAAGACTTGCCACTAACAATGCTGGGCCGATGAATGAGTCCTTTGCAACTTTTTACAAAAGGTGGGCTGGACCTCCCGAGAAATGCTACAAAGAAGTATTGTCATTATTGATATGTGAAAGGCGTGCAAATTGCCTAGTGACTTCAGAAGTGGAGGTGGGCGCGTGCCTGGGAACGTTATATATATGACGGCCGCCCAAGTGGATTATGATTATTGAATTGCTGGAGGAGACGGAATGGTGCTGTTGGGAGCAGAAGAGTGAACTTGTAGCGAGATGGAGGTGGAAATTAACATCCATCTGTAACGCAGTGCTAAACTAGACAGTTGACTATTTAAGTATGTGAATTTGATAAGACATTCTGTCTCATCAAACTGTGACATGGTTGTGTACGAGGCTATTGTCACAGGGATGATTTTTGGAATTTATTCCGTCATCCACATATAAATTCATTACGTTGAGGAAGATCAGGGCCATCAGGAACTCTCTACGCAACAATCCAACTACAATGATCTTCAATGCGGTGAGCGATTTAAACAGTTTTACTCCAGTCAAATCAGAAGGCTCTCATCCTTATTAAATTCAATCTATATTTTATTCAATTAACTCAGTATACTCCAATTTCCAATCAAGACCCATAATACAAGTAAATTCAGTAGATTCTTTAATTTAATTTATTATTATTATTATCTTTAGTATTTTATTCTTTTTGCACTTGTTGTTTTTATATATTAAATTCATTTTTAAATTCAAATGTTTGACTGTTTTCCTTTAGTAGCTAGAAATTACTATAAGGCAACACCACACTCCTGAACTAATTATCTAAAGGTTAGATTACGTAAGTTTCACTACGGCTGGAGATAGGAATTTCGCTGCTCTACCTATGTTTAACCGAGGATTAATATATTATTTTGATCATTATATATGAATGGTCTGGCGCCCTGGCAACACATAATACTACACATTATGTATTTTTAGTGATGCTGTCAACAATACAGATACACTATTAAATTAATACACAGTTAAATGTTTCATATTGATCACCCAAAAGTGGGCAACTATTTAATTATCAACCTTTGCATATTAACACTAAAGAAGTTCATTAAACCTTTATTAATAACGCCCAACAGTGGAGCGCTTTGCATATAATCAGTTTCTTCTTATTATTAACATTTTTCTTATTATCAATAACCCATTACAAGATATCAAGAAAAGTCCAGGAAGGAAGGCTTCAACAGTATGATCATATTATAAGAAAGGGCGACTCACACATTGGCAGGAGAATGATAGGGATGAACGTGCAGGGCGCAAGAGATATACAAAAGAAAAAATCTCTCTCGGCACGCCGGAAGGCGGAGGTAGATTTCACCGGGCAAGGAAAAATATTTCGAATTCAATAAATTTGGCAATAGTTGCATAGCCTACCTACAAAAGTTTCAAATGTTTAGCACGCGAGAAGCGCCGTCTTATAATTCCGAAAATATTTTGCTCATACCTTGGCATAAGAGTGCGTCATATAAGAAATCCTTTCAGACATAAGTTTTAGGTAAATTTAGAGGACTATGTACCATTTTAAGTGGTTTTGATATTGTGCCCACTAAGGGAGATATTTCTTTTCTCAAAACCCATTTTCCCACCCCGAAGATGCAATGGAAGCATCGCAGATGGATATGATTGCTGTGCAAGTCTCGTTTACTGTGCTTTAAGAAAGAGACGCGGAACTGCAAGAATCAGATGCCAAAATAATGGACTTGATGCTAGATGACGACGAGGTTGATTTTGACAATGAAATGGAGGTGGCAGAAGATTATCGCAGTAAGTTTCTTGATATGACGGTAAGAACGTCACAGATACTCGCTAATTATGACCGTGATGGAAGTGTTCCCAGCGCTAATCATCAACAAGAAAGAAAGTTTAAGTTGCCCAAACTGGAATTTAAAAGAATTGGAGGTGATGTAAGGGAATGGCTGCCCTTCTGGAGCCAGTTTCAAAAGATTGATCAAGATATTGATATTGCACCTGAGGACAAATTCCAATACGTAATTCAATCTACTACACAGGTATCAAGAGCAAGAGAAGTTGTGGAGAGTATTACTCCTACAGCTGAAAACTACTTCAAAACCGTGACTAGTCTGAAATCGAGGTTCGGAAGGGACGACTTGTTAGTTGAGGTGTATGTTGGAGAAGTTTTGAAGCTAATTTTGTCTACCCATCAATCAAAGGAATCAATAGTTTTGGCTTCACTGTATGATAAACTTGAATCGTATTTAATTAATTTAATAAGGCACACAAATTGTGTATATAAAGATATTACATTTCATGTAAAAATAAGTCAATTATAGGCCTATATCGCGTTGTGCATTCCACAACATGGTAACGAGGACAAGTCGAATCACACAGTGCACACACACCACTATCGTCAGGTTAATGAAAGATCTTAGTTTTGCAGAGTTTATGGTGGTATCCATGAACTGCCATAGCATTGAGAGCATTGAGAGCTCTTGAAACACTAGGTGTCACGACAGTTAAATGTTCTGCTATGCTATTCCCTTTAATAGAGTCATGCTTCCCTGAAGAGTTTTTGAAAGCCTAGCATAGAAGTGCTAGTAGGGGGGAGATTAAGGGTGCTAAAGAACGACTCAGCTACTTGATGGAATTTCTGAGAACAGAAGTAGAAGGGGAAGAAAGAATTCCACTTGATCTGACAGGTTTTGGTTTAGGAAGCTGTGAAGCTAAAGGTAGTGTCAATAAGAGATCAATTCACAATTTCTACCCTAAAGGGAACGTATCTACAGTGGCCGGATTATTGTCAACTGCAGATGTTAAAGAAGCGAAGAAGACTTATATATTTTGTGACATGTCTCATAACAGTTCTGACTGTTTCACAGCTCAAAGCATGAATGTAGCAGAGAAGCAGAAAATACTGAAACAGAGAGGTTGTTGTCTTTCTTCTTTGAAGCCAGGGCATCTAACTAAGAAATGTCTAGCTGTTTTAAGATGTTGTGTGTGTGGAAAACATCATGTGACCTTGATGTGTGAGGAATTGAAGCCTCATATTGACACAACAACCAAGTCAGATTTTGGAAATGTAGCACTGGCGAATTTCTCCCACAGTCCCAAAGTTTTCTTACAAACATTGAGGGTAAAGATAGCATCTGACTGTCAAGAATCTTGTGTACGGGTTCTCATTGACACAGGATATCAGAAGTCCAATATATTGAAGGATATTGCGAAAGAAATTCAGTATATACTGTGCCCGTTTATACGGAGGATGATCAGTCAGCACTCGGCTTTTTGCTACTGCGGTATCGGGGCGTGTAACGTTCCCTTCACCACTCACTTAACATCCGATATGGAATACTCAAGGTTCACAAGGATTAGATGAAAAACTCAACATTACAATTTTACATTATTTATTTCATAGAAGAAAAATAGATTCACTCAAAACATATCAAAAATTACTTGGCATAGTCTCTTCAAGTGTCACTCAAAAACTAAAAATCACTTTGTTAAAAATTCATCAAAATTCACTATAATGTCACTTCATTATTCCACGAACTTTGTAACTACTTTGTCTTGCTTAAATTAAATTATCATCATTTTTGTATATTTCACTCAGGCGTCGAGCGTGTCTATCATTTATGTCATATAATTTCTGCAAGGCTTTGGATATTTATATTCACTTCAATCTTTACCCTTCAGGGTTTCTTTTATGTTTACATAAACAATATTTATTTATCATTTATTTAGTCCTTTGGACCTTAACAATAATTCTTCACAAAGCCTTAGATCTTAAACATTTAAAATACTGTACAAGAAACATGCCATGTCTGTGGATCGAACCCTTATTCCACCAGTTACTTCCCATGCATCAGGTGACTTTTCCTCAGCAGTGTACCATTCACTGTGTTATTTACTATATTGGGATCTTTATTCATATTAAAACTACATTGTTTCATAACCAGTTATTTCATTCTTTTTGAGGAAGGAATCCTTTCATCAACAATAAAAGTATTTGGCAAAATCCGTCAAAATCTATATAAATGTTTCAAACTTATATTCTGGAGAATGGTCTCAATCCCAGCATTATGATTTTATAGGTTATTTTGAGCTTGCATCTTTTAATAAAAACTTTCATATAGTGGCCTCTTTATTACCAGTCTCTGCTAGACCCTAATTGACCGCGGAACTTGTTAAATTTCCTTTCTCACTCCCTCACTATGGTAGGTCAGGCTGTAACAGCTGGCCCCCTTCTTCCTGTGACACTTCACTTGATTTATGGCGTCACACCGACCGCCTGGGTTTACAATGTTATTTACTATTTAACCATATGATTCCCAAGACTTACATTCACTTCTAAAGCGGCTATTTGTTCCTGCTTTTAATATTATTATTATTATCATTACATTTCGTGTTTACAGGATATTTATTACTTATCTCGGAGAGGATGTATAATAGTTGACTACACCAACCTTAACAACAACTTGTATGACGTCTTATCACAACACTATATTTATAACAATGCCTTTTCGGACTTACTTGCACATTTTACTAACGACGCTTTATTTCGACGATTATTGCCTACAATATTTTATTATAACAATGCCTTATCGGTCTTACTTGCACATTCACATACGACGCTTTATTTCGACGATTTTTGCCTACAATATTGCATTATAACACTGCCTTACCGGACCTACAATGTAACTGTTATTTTCGACGCTTCAATACGGCAATACTTTAGTGGGAATTTCACCTACCCAATATATACGACGTTTTCATACAACAACAATACATTAATGGGAATCTTTCATCCACAATATTTCGACGATACTTTCCATCTCCCGAATAAATATATCCTGGTTAAGGCATATTTATTAGCTTGAAGCTACATTTATTTTATAATTAGGCCTTTTCGGCAACACGATTTCTTGCTTGGTTATTCGCGGTTTATTTAATCTCTTATATAATCATTCATTTATATCGGTAAGACCTCGGTCTTCCTATTTTATTCTCATAACTTTGGCTTGATAGCCTGCAATAATACATTTTTCCTTGGGTGTTTTATTCACCAATTACTTTAGAGATTTACAAATTGATCATTTGACAACAATACCTCAAGAGATTATTTATTTCGTTCCATTTTCAATACTTGAGTTCCTTATTACGATTTTTATCACCACTTTATTTTTAGAGTATAACAACTCAATAATAGTTATTTTTATTATTATCATCCGTGGCTTAGGCGGCAGCACGCGGGCCTCTCACCGCTGGGTCCATGGTTCAAATCCCGGTCACTCCATGTGAGATCTGTGCTGGACAAAACGGAGGCAGACAGGTTTTTCTCCGGGTACTCCGGTTTTCCCTGTCAAAATTGCATTCCAGCAACACTCTCCACTATCATTTCATTTCATCTGTCATTCATTTAATCATTGCCTCAGAGGAGTGCGTCAGGCCTCGGCAGCCGGCACAGTTCATATCCTCGCCGCTAGATAGGGGCTCCATTCATTCCATTCCTGACCCGGTCGGAGACTGGAAGCAGGCTGTGGATTTTCACTTCTCATCTCAGATTTTCAATTATTTTTACTACAACTTTAAGTTACTTGCCATTTAATTATATGGTATTAAAATCAAACTATTTTTATTTTTCCTTTTCATATCGACTTTTAACGATTTCATTATGATGCGTATTTAATTCATAACCTGATTTTTACTGTGGCAAATTCTAAGCCATTTGGGTTATTATTTCGATTCCTTCCTCCAAATCATTTATTACTTATTATTTCATTTCTTGGGTTTCCATTACTTTATATTTACTGATCCCATTTTTATACTTATTTTGCGAGGCCATTCTCGCAGTTATTTATTATTATCCCGACATTTCAATTATATTAGTGCATTCAACTACCCAGTGAATCAATCGTTAAACTCCCTAGTCAACGACCGATTTCACCGGGTCAGTGCATCGTACAGCTGCAAATTTTAATGAAAAATCATGACTCACCAGTGTGCTTCCCCTGCTTCATCCTTAGAAGGATTCGCCCATCTACGGCATATTTAACACTTTTCCATGGCACTTTCTTTCGTGAATTTCATTTCACTTAGGCCTAATCGACCTTCACTTATATTTAAACACATTATTATTCTATAAAAACACTGTATTAATACTAAACACATATATCTTTTAAATTATTTACACTGCACTATTTTTCACCATATCCCAGTGATCTTCGGCACTTACCATCGGAGATCGACGCCCTGATGAGATCCTAAGACCCTGCATTGGACGCGTGATAACTCGAACGGCTCCTAGTTCTTCACTGGATTTAGTCTCCGCCCTGTCCTTTCAACAGTCTATTTCGGCTTCCTTTATCGTCTTTTTATAAGCGATTTGCATTTTTCACTTGCCCCACGTTTATGTAGCGGTCTATCGAACCTATGGCCCGCTAACTTCTTGACCGTAATCTGTCCTTTTTATATACTGCGAAAAGATTTTTCTTCTTTCTCTTACGAGAATGTTTATCTGGCTACGTCCCTGTTTGACACACTGTAGCTTCGCTAAAGTTCACTGAATATGCTTTTGGTCTCGAACCCGTGTCCATTTACTTGAATTTTTGGATTTCGTTCCAATATCTGACCCTTAATAATGTGGTCTTTCACTTGACTTTCACGGAGACCTGTCTATAGTCCCGAACCGATGATTTCCAGCGTAATGTCTCTACTGATCTGGACTGATGTTTCCTAGCTGATTAATGTTCTAGAATCTGATGCGGCGCAACTTATTTTGTCACGGTTTCCATGTAGCGTAAAATTTTATCTGATCTAGCACAAGTGCTTTAGTGATCACTTATAAACAACAGTTCTTTTTGACGTGACGTATTTATATTACCACGCGTATATAAACTTTTGTTGAAACCGCGGATACTGACGATTTGTTAATTTGACTTAACACGATCCACTTTAGCGGTTGGTAGCGAACTGCGTTACTCGATGTGACATCTCCATACAAGAGTGCAATGAGTTTTTACGAACGTGAGGACGACCTTCCGTCCAGGCAGACTGATAATACTGCGTACTGTATACTTATGTACTGTGCGAAATTGCGCTGAGCCTCTCCGGGCTTGACTGAACTGCGACTGATATGATGCAGCGTTTCTGCATTTTGCGATACAGCGTGTAGCGTCTCCACGCTTACTGATGATAAAACTGCTTCTGATACAGCCTAACGCCTCACTGGGCTGACGAATACTGCATATAAGGTGATGCAGCACCTCCTTACGAGGTCTGTAATAGACTGCATGCTCTCTGGCTGAAACCTTGGCTATATATTGGGAACTTGCAAAAATATTTTTTTTTGTCTTCTTCTTGGAACTATCTTTTGAAATAGACGACGCACGTTTTTGAAAAATATATCATTATGCTCCCTATAATCCAAACGTTACATTATCATTTCTTTTCCTCAAAATCGATCGTCTATTTATTTTAGATAAAATCTACAAGGCTCCTCAGCTACGTGGGCGAATGGGTTTTATTTTCTCCTTCCCAAGACCTCCTCTTAGCTCCTCCTAGTGTCGTAACTGCTTCGTAAGCACTTTTCCCCTGTGCCTAAATTATTCGATTTTAATCTTGATCAATTCATAATTTCCTGGATTATTATGATTTACGTAAACATATTTATGTAATTTTGCGTTGTTTCCGCAAAAACGGCTTATTTCACAATTTTGCGGGGTTGGGAGGCAATCCAGGGTTGTCATAAAGATGCTGATGTTAAAACTCCACGGTGGTTCCCCTGCCAATTTGCTCTGGTTGATTCATCACAACGTGACTGTCCTCATGAATCACACACAGCTAGCATCCTGTGACTTCAGATAAGGCTGTCAATGCTCTGCGTCATTGCCTGAATCACTTCCTATTTCCTCATGGCTAGCTTGTAACTGAACATCTTTTCATCTCAGAGATCCGAAGTTCATATCCTGAACCAACCCCAGTTGGGTACAATACCTCTAAGGGAAGAAGCTGTAATCCATTCATTGTTTGGAGGTATAAATACTGAAAGTTGCAAACATCATTGTTACCAGATAAGGTTAGGTAACCTTAGCGGAGGTTTCTCTTGCAACTTACGGCCTTAGATCAGCCTGTTATACACTGAAGAAAATGGAAATTGCAACACCCAGAAGGAGTGGTGCTACAGTGCTGCAATTGAACATGCAGGACGAGTGTTCAGTTGTGATTCGATGATTACACTTTAAGGTCCCTCTGAGCGCAAGTTTGGACAACAATAAATACAGGATGTGCCCACCACGAGCTGCAATACATCGATGAATTCGGTGAGGCATGGAGTCAATAAGGCCTGGATCGCTTCTTGAGGAATTGTGGCCCATGCTTGCTGCACTGCACGGGTCAGTTGTTCCAGAGTTGTGGGTGGCTGAGGACGGTTGGACAGTTGTCGACCCATCATGTCCCACACATGCTCAATAGGACTGAGGTCCGGGGATCTGGTGGGCCATTCTAAGGTTGTGATGTTGTGGAGAGCTTCTCTGGGGTTGCGTGCAGTGTGAACTCGGGCATTGTCCTGTTGAAACATCCCATTAGCAATGTTCGCCATCATAGGGACAACCACTGGATTGAATACCCTATCAAAGTACTGTCGAGCAGTCATAGTGCCCTCAACAAGCACTAATTGTGATTTCACATTAAAGCCAATAGCTCCCCACACCATAATGCTTGGTGTTGGCCCTGTGTGCCTCTCGATAATAAGGTCTGGGTGGCCCCTCTCCCCGGTACGTCGGCGCACACGATTCCGGCGATCACTGCTGGCAAGACAGAAGCGCGATTCATCACTAAAGACGACCCTATGCCATTCGTCGACCCACGTCGATCGTTCTCGACACCAGGCCAGCCTTACACGTCGCTGTTGTGGGGTCAATGGAACACCTTCTGCAGGGACACGGGATCGTAAGCCAGCTGCACGCAGGCGATTACCAACTGTTTGTTGTGTAACGTGGGGTGCCACAGTTGCTCGAATTTGCGCTTCTGTAGCAAGGGGTTCCCCTCGGGCCATCCGAATGATGCGGCGATCCTCCCTCACAGTTGTCTGTCGCGCTGTGCCTGTGCCAGGTCTACGAGTTTGGGTACTGTACCGTTTTTTTTGTCTGATTTATGGTACATTTTCCTTTGCAAACCGCTGCCACAAATGACAGGTTTTGACCTAGTTTGGAGTGCGCGAATAGCCATGTGATCATTCGGCTCAGCTGGAGTTTCAACGACAACCTTCGGAAGAGTGTTTCTCATTTAGACCACGAGGAGCGCGGGAGACCTTGATCCTTGCAGTAGTGGGAAGATTGACATTTATATTCGAACATTATATGGAAATAAGGCACAGTTATGATGTCAAATGTATATTGAAGTACGATATTACAGCAGAGAGAGACAGTGCTGTCTTGCTTTTATGGAAATAGCCCATGTAACGTCAAGAATATGGATGTATTAAATCAACCTATTACAGGTAGATCGTTATGTCATGCGCAGGAGTGACAGCGTGCCAGCTGTGACCTGCAAGCGAACGCATGCGGGCGACAGACAGATCATTTTTAAACTCAGACGAATGTATATCTAAGCAAAGATTCGTATCACTATGTTGTTTCGGGCAGCAAGAAAAGTGCCAAGTTATCACAAGTTCACGGCGTTGCCAGTTTATGGTTATACTTCGTGTTGTGACGTATTGGGGCCATTACACATCAAGTTCAGTGTCGAATAAAAACTTGAATGTGCACCGTGCCTGGCATTGTATGCGGGCGACATTCAGTTATAGGAATCCGTCTCATTTCATGTTATTTAAAATGCATGTGTAGATGAGAAGCGAAGTGCAGTGATACATTATGGGGCTTGTTACTGAAGCCTATGCTCACTGAGAAGGTGTTCTTTCCTTTTCTCACACCAAGACTATTGCAATTCAACGGCATGTACATTCCGAGTGAAGATATTTAACCATGTATAGTGTATGGAATCCTGAGGTGTTGGGAGAGATGTCTTCGATGTGTATAAACATATTAGCCATGTGCGGCTAGGTATTTGAGTGTGGACACCGCTCTCCAAGCAAATGCAGTGGACGTTACGAGTGACTACAATGCTATCTGCGAAGTGGAACATAGCCTACTCGCGATGCGGGCTATTGGCTTGTGGAACATAAACTTTTGGTAACATGCAGCCGAAAAAACTCAGGCTACCGTTATGTGTCCACCTGATTATCGCGATGTTGCATTCGCGCGCGTGATGTTTTTTCGGGCCGGGTTGGAACTATTCGAAATTCGGGCTAGGACAATTTCCGAGATGAGGAAGCAGTTCGTTTACCATCAGTGGATTTGGGACATTGGAGTAAAAAGTTCCCAGTTCGTTCATTGGAAATTGGAATGGATCCGTGCAGTCCTGCCATACCATGTTGGAATCAGATGGTGGGCATTCTCACGCTTCATATCGCCTTCGAGAGTCTTCAGCCAGGTTGAGGAATATTTTTCCACGTAGCGTTGCAAAGTAGATAGTCCAGTGAAAACACATTGCCACCTGTTATACATTTTCAGTAGTATGATTGTAAAGTGAATTATGCATGACCGTCCCATGGTCTGTGTGACTTCATTTGCAGTTGAGTTTAGGCCTGGTTATTCAAGTGCACTCATTTCATAATATTTTATTATGAATTAATTGTTTATTTTTCAGCATAATCATTTAATTAATTAAATTCATTAAATTTATTCCGAACTTCTTGATTGTGGAGAACAGATTTACATAGGGGAAGAAATTTACGTTATTTTTTTAGTGGATTTGATATTTTCCATTTTTTTAGTACTTCTTGGTGTGTTTTTTTTATCAAGCTATGGCTTGAGGGGTTGTCGTTCTATTACCTTTGTGTTCGACAATTGCGAGATTCGAATTTGCCTATGCGCTCTTGCATTATAATTATTACAATACAGTATAGAATGTGAAGTTTGATCATTCTTTTAGAATGGGGATTTTTTCTCTTGAGAGTGAACGCTGTCATACTGGATTCTAATGTGTCAACAGGAGTTAACTTGAGTCGTTACCTGGATACATGCTGTAGACCCAGTCTGATTTTCGTGAATTCTCTTGAGGCGACATTTCTATTTTCGTCTGATAAACTTCAACGTTCGATTTTGTAGCCACGTGTACTTGGATACATCTTCATGATCTTTAAATTAATTAATATTGCTATAACTGAATTTTGATTCAGTCTTTTGAGTTTTTCTTGATTAGAACGTTGCTTAAGAGTACTATTTGAAGAACAAGAATCTTATTTGAGATAAATCCCAGGGATTAACTTTAAGGGGAAGCGAATTCTTATGTGACTGTAAATACAACTCTGTAAGGCAAGCTTTTTGCAATCCAGTGGACTTGATTAAGTAGCCACTCATGTTAAATTTATGATGCATTGGAATGAGAAAACATATAGTTAAGAAACACAGCTGAATATATCTGAATACTAGTTATTGAATAAAATAATCACCATGTGGGTGATAATGTGTGAAGAAACGTCAATGGGCGTATAATATATTTACGGTAGTACGCGTTGAAGTACGTTAATGTTATGATGCTAGTGAAAGCATAATGTGTAATGCGATTATAAAAATATAAACTTTGTGATGTTGGTGGTAATGCCCACCTGTATTCAGAAATCGAAGTCATGTGTGACCATTATAATGACAGTATTTCAGTGCAAGGTTATACTAATTTCCGAATGTTTTTGAAAGAACATAGTTTTTGTTCTCTTTTGCATTTCTTGTTACGAATTATTGATAAATTGGTAATTCCAATTATGGATCTAGTTTTTGTCAAGCCTCACAGTTTTTTTTGTGTGGCATCCCCATTTAATTAATTCTTCGGTTGTACTCAATTTATAAGATTTAAGCAAATGTTAGATATGATTCATGATCGATATACTATAAATTCCGGATGAATTTAAATAAGTACATTAATACTGAGAAATTATTGAATCTTTAAGAGATTTTGAATTACGAATTTCACGTCTTTTTAGCTTAAGTGCTTGATTGATAAAATAGATTTTGACTACATTGCTAAGGCAATATAATTTATACAATATCAGTTATGACAAAGCACCAATGAAGAGTGCAGAATTACCTGTTTGGGAAGGCATTTACACCTGACGGTGTAATAAAATTAATAATGATTCCGCTGTAAATAAGTATATATATATATATATATATCTGAATTAATTCGCGTGTTTGAGAATGTTGGAATCTGTGGAAGAACCATAAAGGTGATTTATTTGATTTGGTTTTGTTCTTTTGCTTCTTATTGGATCACCTGTTGTACATGTTATTAATAATTTCAATTGAGGGTCAAATGCATTCTTGGTCCATGGGGACTGCTGATGCATTTATTGGCATGATATTAGTGCCTACTTTCTTTGTTTTTGTGTCCAGCCAAGGACGTTTTGGTCTGACCTTCTGTCAGATTTTCTTTTGGGAAATAAATATTTTTGTCATTTCTTTTAATCGCGCGATGTGATGATTTATAGAAGTATAAAGAGGTCGCATTAGGAGGGCCACAGCTAGATATTTCTAGAGTTTCCCACACTCCTGAGAGGGTGATTTCCCACGATTCTCGTGTTCTTATAGCAGTTTGCTGCTATGCTTTGGTCTTGCTTAATGCCACCTCTGTTAGGATTTGCTGCTCCCTGATACTCCCTTCTCCTGTTGGTAGGATCTGGGGATTTTTCTGAGCCGGGGGTTTTCAGGTTCTACGATCCAGTTACCATCGAGGGATATCAACAGGTAAAGGGTAGGTATTTTCGGGTACAGTACCTTCATTTGACCCCTGCTGCCATACGCGTTGTACCGTAGATGCCTGACGGCCAACACCTGCAGCGTCAGTCCTCAGCGATAATCCAGCCTCATACAGCCCAATTTTCCGAGCCCTCTCAAACGGCGACAGTTGTTGATAGCGTGCTCTTCTCTGTCGTCGAGGCATGATTGACGGGGATCACTTCACTGCACAGACTGCAAGTCAACTACGCTACACCAGAGTCCGTATACTGGAGTTGATTCCTCCGCGACCAATTACGTGGGGAGACCTGTAGCAACAATCCAATGGGTCTGAAACATTGATCGTTTACATACCTACATGGCATCGTTTCATATCTTGAAAATCAACACAAACGACCAATGCCTTCATGGTGTTGCAATTTGCATTTTCTTCAGTGTATGTCAAGAGATTCCTTCCGTTGAAAATGCACCATGGATGACTGAATTAAAGAAGAAAGACATTTCACTGACGGATGTTGGCTGCACTGATGACCCGATAGCAGTCCTTATAGGAACAGATGTTGCAGGAAGATTACTAACAGGTCGTCGTGAAGAGTTAGCATCAAGCCTTGTTGCCGTTAAAATTCGACTAGGTTGGACCTTAATGGGGAAGGTGCCCGGTGGATCGAGAGATAAGAATACTACGATGACGGTGAATTCACTGTTTGTTAAAGGCGATAGCATACCAGGCTTATGCAGCTTAGATGTACTTGGAATTACAGATCCTGTGGAGAAGAAATGCAAAGAAGAGTTGGATGCTGCAACAAAGAAACACTTCCTGGATACAGTGTGTGTCAATTCAGAAGGTCGTTACGAAGTACATATGCCTTGGGTAGAAGGACACTCCCCATTACCAAACAATTACAACATTGCAAAGGAAATGCCGAAATCAACAGTGCATAAATTAAAGTCTGATGGTTGTTACGAGGCTTACCACCAGGTATTAAACGAGTGGCTTGATGAAGGGGTCATAGAAGAAGTGCCAGAATCAGAGAAGAATAACTGGGGTCATTCATTACCTTCCACACCGTCATGTAATAAAGTACCGTAGTACAACCAGGCTACGACCCGTATTTGATACTTCTGCCAGAGAGAAGAACAGTCCATCATTAAATCACTGTTTGGATAAAGGTAGCAATCTCATTTAAATGATCCCATCTATCTTATTGAGATTTAGAATGAATAAAATTGGTGTCATTTCTAATATTAGGAAGGCATTTCTGCAAATCAGTTTATGTAAAGAGGACACAGATTTCCTGCGTTTCTTATGGATGGACAGAAACAACGAAGAGTGTGTTAAAGTGTTCCGTCACACAAGGGTTGTATTTGGTGTTTCATGCAGCCCATTTCTGTTGGGAGCTGTAATCGAGCATCACCTTAAGGGAGCTCTCCGGGATTGTGAATCCTCAAAGACAGCTTATTCAAGCAACACGGTCCGAACATTGTTGACAAGTTACTATGTGGACAACTGTGTGCAAAGTGTCAATGATGAACATGAACTACAGAGTTTCATTCTGGAAGCTCAAAGACTAATGGCTGTTCGGAAATTTGATTTGAGGGGATGGGAGTATACGATACCTACGGAGAATTTAGCAGCGAGCCCTGTTGAAACATCACATGTTTTAGGACTTACTGGAATCGTTGTGCAGATACACTGCAGATAGATCCTAAATGTTTTAAGGATATTCACATAGAAGTGATAACCAAAAGAGTGATTCTTTCTGTTGTTCAGCGTATATATGATCCAAAAGGATTTTTGTGTCCAGTATCTCTATGACCCAAGATCTTATTGCAACAAACTTGGGGATCCAAAGTAGCGTGGGATGCTGTGGTTGATGAACACATCAAACAGAAGTTTCAAGACTGGCTCAATGATTTAAAGTATGTAGCTTGTGTTGAAGTTCCTAGATGGATAACAGGTGGGATTGTACATATTGGTGAATGTAGCGTGCACATGTTTTGTGATGCTAGTCAGGCTGCTTTTGCAGCAGCAGTATTTATTCGAATTCAAACGAGTCTTGGAGTATCCATACAGTTAGTGCAAGCCAAATCTCGGGTGACACCTGTAAAGAAAATGACTGTTCCCCGACTTGAGCTGCTAGCTGCTACAATAGGGGCTAGGTTATGTGCTTTTGTGGTTAAGGATATTTCAATCCCAGACATGACTATTTATTATTGGAGTGACTCCGCCACTGTCCTATCTTGGATTCATAGAAATGAAGAGTGGGTAGTCTTAGTCTACAATCGAGTGACGGAAATTAGGAGATTGACTGGACAAGGGCAATGGCGACATCTACCTGGTAGTATGAAGCCAGCAGATCTCCCATCCAGAGGTTGTTCAGGACAACATTTGCTCGAGTCCAGATGGTGGGAGGGCCCTGTTTGGCTTAAGCAACCACCTACTATGTGGCCTAGTGCCAGACCCATCTCTGATGAAGATGAGGTAAGAAATGAAAAGAAAAAAGATTACAGTCCGTCTGAAAGACTAGACGTTATATCATTTCAAATGACGCATGCTACAAATGCTACACATGTTAGAAAGGCTCAGGAGGGCTTCTCGCTTCGCTCGAAGCCCCAGGACTCTTTCAACAGATCCCATTACCCATTAACTTAGGCTTCCTGCGCGGGCACCTCTTTAAGGGTCACCCTGTATTTGAGTCTGACATCTTTTACAACTCTTTAAGAGTCAACCATTATTTGAATCAGATATCTTGCAAACCTCTTTAAGGGTCACCCTGTATTTGAATTGAATCTAACATACTGTGCACCTCGTTAAGTGTTACCCTGTAATTTGCTCTGACATCCTGCACACCTCCTTAGGAGGCACCCTGTATTCTTATCTGACATCTTGTATATCTCTTTAGAAGTCACCCTGTATTCTTGTGTGACATCTTGTACACCTCTTTAGGAGTCACCCTGTATTCCTGTCTGACATCTTGTGCACCTCTTTAGGAGTCACCCTGTATTCTTCTCTGCCTTATTGTACACCTCTTTAAGAGTCACCTTGTATTCTTATCTGGCGTCTTGTGTATATCTCTTTAGGAGTCATCCTGTATTCTTATCTGGCATCTTGTACACCTCTTTAGGAGTTACCCTGTATTCTTTTTGCTTCGCTCAAAGCCCCAGGACTCTTTCAACAGACTCCATTAACCATTAACTTCGGCTTCCCGCGTGGCTGCATGACGTCACGCACTCGCCGTCCTTTATCCATTAACGTAGGCTTCCCGCGCGGCTGCTTGACGTCACTTCCGTCTCCGTAACGCAACCGTCTCCGTCCCGCATAACTTTAGACTCAAGCATAACGACGAAGTTGACAAGGTCATTTGAAATGATAAAAACGTGTGACTTCCTCTGTAACCTGTACCAACAAGAATGAGCCAATCAATGTAAGGTGGTGGTATGAGTAATTTTCACGATATCGGAAGGTGATACGCATGATAGCTTGGATATGGCGTTTCGTGAACAATTGTAAGAAAGACAATCACAAAAGGCAGGGAGATCTTTCAGTATCGGAATTTAATTATGCTGAAAAGATAGTGCTGAAATATATATAGCGAGAAGCCAATGTCGATGTTGAGAGTCCTCGCATTTCATCTTTAAGACCCTACACAGATGAAGATGGAATTGTACGGATGAAAACCAAGATTACGCAAAGAAAAGACAGAATTAACTTCAGATATCCTATTATTTTGCCTGCAAATCATGAAGTTGTAAAGATGATGATCCTAGAGAAGCACGAAGATATGTGTCAAGTGGGTGCGCAAGGATTATTGAGTGCTCTTAGAGATAACATTTGGATACTTGACGTAGGACTGTTCGATCAGTTATCTCGAAGTGTGCCCGCTGTATAAGACATAGTGCTAAACACCTAGATGCTGTTCCTGCACCATTACCAGCTAACCGTGTGCTGCTGTATTCGAGATTGGATTTTGCCGGTCCAATTTATATTCGAGGGGGAAGAAAAGCTTGGATCTGCTTATTTGCATGTGCGGTATATCGGGAGGTGCATTTGGAACTTGTGACCACCTTGTCGACAGAAGTTTTTCTTCTATCACTACGTCGTTTTGTAGCCAGAAGAGGCAGACCAGCGGTTCTGTACAGTGACAATGGTACAAACTTTGTTGGAGCTGAGAACTCGTTTAGGAAGCTTGATTGGGAGAAAATATCCCAATACAGTACAGCCCAACGAATTGCGTGGAGATTTAACCCTCCAACAGCGGCCTGGTGGGGTGGTTGGTGGGAGAGGTTGGTGCGAATGGTCAAACAGTTACTCCGGAAAATGTTGGGACGAGCTTCATGGTCATTGGAAGAAACAACTACAGCGTTGTGTGATGGTGAAGCTATCATTAACGCCCAACCATTGACCTATGTGTCAGAGGACTCTGAAGACTTGATACCATTGACACCGGCTATGTTTCTGCAAGAAATAAGAGAGGTTGGACTTCCTGATTGTGATCAGGTGACATCTTCTAGTCTCAACAAGAGGTTACGATATCAGCAGAGACTACGGGATGATCTGCGCCAGAGATTCCGTGTAGAATACTTGGGACAGTTGATTCAGCGAGCGAGAAAACAAGCAAGTAGAAAGATTGAAGTAGGTGAAGTAGTTCTCGTAGGATGTGACAATGTAAAAGACTCAATTGGCCTCTAGCAAGAGTTAAGGAACTCATTCCTGGTGCAGATGGAGAAGTACGTCTGGTACGCCTCAGGACCTCATCTGGAGAACTCTTAAGACCTATCCAAAGAATTTATCCCCTGGAAGTGTCAAGTAAGAGTGATCTGATTCAACCTACTACAGTTACTGTGACACAGGACACTCCTGACGATGATCCACCTCCAGTCATAACACGAAGTGGAAGGAGAGTGAAACTTCCCAGTAGACTGCTATTATGATTGGTTTCAGTGTGAAGTATGATCTGCGTCGGAGATTTCGTAAATTTGTACTCATTTTTAGCCTATTTTCAATTTTGAAAAATAGGCTTATGAGATCACCTTTTGTCCGCGCGTGTGTGTGTGTGTGTGATTCGTGTGTGTCTCCCCCTAATAAAATCTAAACGGCTGGAGCGATTTCAATTAAACTCGGTAAGGTCATAGCACTATTCCCTGCAACCCCGACCGTGCCCTTCAAATTTTGTTACGACTCACCAATCCAACATGGCAGCTGTGCGAAATATTTCACCAGCATTCAATATCTCCGAAACTATTACCGATATTACCCTGACATTTTGTATGGTGATAAAGGGAACAACTATAAGTTCACTTATGTGACCTTTGAAAATCTGGTAACTACAAAACGAACATGGCGGCCAAGCGAATTTGCGACTTTTAAATAGACGTTTCTCGCGATTTAACCAACCAAATGCAATGAAACTTGGTACAGTATATGTTTATAAACATTGTAATGCACCGACATCCAACTTCGTTCAATTGTTTACATAACCACAAGATGGCGGATGTGCGAAATATTTCACCGGCATTCCATATCTGTGAAACTATTAGCGGTATCTCCCTGAAATCTTTTACGGAGATAAAGGGCACTACGGAAGTCCATCTATAAGACTTTCAGAAACCGGTTAACTACAAAACGAACATGGCAGCCAAGCGAAGTTGAAAATTTTAAATAGACCTTTCTCGCGATTTAATGTTCCAAACGCACTGAAATCTGGTACAGGAAATATTTATACACATTGTAATGCACTGGTATCTAATTTAGTTCAATTGTTTACATAACCTCAAGATGGCGGATGTGCAAATTTTAAAATTAAGTTTTTATTTCTTGTGATGTAGTCATGCGATCGAATTGAAAGTTTGAATATTGAACCTACGCAATAATTTTCCTTTAATGGTGCATGACTCTATGGCCTATACATTTAACAATTCAACATGGCGACCATCCAAAATATTTAGTCGGCTCTGAATATCTACGAATCTATTATAGCAATCGAACTGAATTTCTTAATGTTCATAGGGGCTATGAACTTAAGTTCACCTATAGGACTTAAAATAACTTGGTGTTCACAAATCCAACATGGAGGCGACGCGAAATATAAAAATTCACATGGACGTTTCTCGCAATTTAACCATCCGAGTGTAGTGAAACTTGGAACAGTAAATCCTTACACGAATGGTAATCCACTGGCATCTAATTTATTTCAATTGTTTCCATAACCTCAAGATGGCAGCTGTGCGATATTTTAAAATCTCCTTGTTACTTCTTGTGTCCTAATTATGCGATTGTAGTTTGAATACTACACGTACACAATAATCTGCATGTAACAGTACATAACTCTAGGACCTACATATATAAAATCCAACATAGCGACCATCCGAAATTTTTAGTCGGTTCTCAATATCTACGAATCTATTACAGCAATCAAACTGAAATTGTGTATGTTGCTAGAGGCAATTAACATAAGTAGGATATATGAAAATAGGCTGTATAGTTCTTCACGGAACTACTTGTTCAGGACTGTGTTGAGTTGTCCCGCAGCTCAAGGTGGGAGGATGTAGAGTTTTGTCTGTACTCTTCACATTTTTTCCTTTTCGAATGTCTATTGGTTCATAGTAGGTAAAATGGCATCCAGAAGTATTAATAAATTTTTCGTTTGAATTGATATATTCTCCTTATAGAAAAAAAAGATAAGCATCTGCGATACACTGGTGAGTATAATATTAACAACTGTTTCCAGCGTTGACCATTGCGCTGCCGAAGTATCACCGGTATATCACTATTATGTCCAAACAGACATACAGTAGGTGAATATGCATATGAAAAGGACCAGTTATCGGCATCTAATTTAGTAATTTAAGTTAGAAACTGACAAAGCTCTATCATTGCTAGTCGGTCGACCGACTGAAAAGCTTTCTTTAATAGAATTAAGCAACACTGAAAAATGACTTCTATCACTACAAAGCTCTATCATGCATCTGCATTCTTCTGACTCAAAACTAATAATATCGTATGGCCTCGAGTGCCGGGTGCAAGCTTTGTTATTTGACGCCCAGAGGGCAGCCTGCATGCCGAATTTTGTTGTTCCTTGGAGCGCTATGTGAGTCAAGGAGGTTATATATCTAAGCTCCTTGACACTATAGCGCTTTCTAGTAGAGAAAGGAGGAACTTTTGTGATAGCGGAAAATCCCGATACTAATTTTGCCATTATGAGCACGGCCTACTGAAATCAAATGGGTTCTTTAAAATGCCAACAACGTATGACATGCGTGTCGTGATTTTTGTCGCCTTTCAAAAATCACTTACCGTGGCCAGGAGCGAACCTGGAAGCTTGGGGTTGGTAGACCGACACGATAACCACTCACCTACCGTGGCAAGCGACTCAAAACTAACGCAGGAAGTTAAAGATAAGTGGTAAAATACGGAATTTAAGTTGATTTTCCAAATTCTAGGTTGTAGTTTGTTAGTTATAAGTTCGATTTCTGGATGATAAACTACCTTAAATATCAATAACTATCATAATGTGGTTATAACCTCGACTATGAGCAGTGAACGAGAACGGACGCTGTATAGGACTCAGGTTGCAAATACCAGCAAAGTTTACTTACCCTTATGCCATTCTAGTGCAGTGTATCATTTGTGTATTCGCCACATTGAGATATAACCACATTACAACAGGTTACCAGTTTGGTGGCAAAAGTAGGAACTATTTGAAAAATGCTAAGTTGCAGTCAGTACTTAAATTAAAAAACAGATAACACACATTAATACAGTCATCACAATTAACACCGGTTATCAGACAGATTCTACACACACCCAAAGTACACGGGGCTACATGACCGCGTTGTCGCAGCCCCTAAACTTAAGAACCAACCAATCTCTCGCAGCAGCTTGTAGGCACTGCGGAGAACATTCCCGGACTCCCTGTATAATATGCTAAAGTGTATGTTTCACAAAACTCAAGCTCCTAAACCAGAGGGAGTTAGTAGGCGTGGTTTGTACCAAAATCTTCCAAATCGTCTCAATAGAACAAGAGAAATCCTGCATTTCTTGAAAAACGAACGGAAATATATGTATTTGTTTATAAAGAGCTTTTAAACAAATAAACAAGACGATAGCCCCTGACAGAACTGTGTCGCGTCAAGCCCGCATAGCACTACAGTCGAGTGGGTAGTCTGTACACATGGGGCGCACATAACCCATTATGCGAGAGTTCTCGCACGGGTCCGCTAGTATATATATTTGTGTTAAGTGTAATTCATAAACATCGTACATTAACTAAGTTAAACGTGAGCAAGATCTGATGATGGTTGCTTGACGATCGAAACATGTCATCCAATTAAGTACCCCCATTTTTGTCCATAAAAGCGTGCTGTTTTGTGATAAATATCTTATGTAATATTTCTTTCAGGTTAGGGTGTATAAATACTTCTTTCCCGCCTAATGTAATTGGGCACAATTTGTGTTGAACGACTGGAAAGCTTTATTTAATATAACTATCCAGTCTCGCGAGCCATAGGCTATAACCATTCTATTGTGTTTGCACGAAGCGTATGACGGGGAGATTAGAATGTTCCACATCGTTGAATGCCGAGGCGAGAGAATACCACACGCAGCCTCAAGCCAATGCGTCCTTTCCTAATGACACGGAGATATTCAGCGCGGTATTTGCGAAGAATTTTATCAGCACGATGCGACGGCAAGCTTTTCAAATGAAATACCAGACCTTGAACTTGTGGCGCTAGTGAAGTACAAACACGGCATGACGAGGTCACGCGTCAAGGGAGGACATGTTATTCTATATAACGGACAAACAATTACACTTATTATTATTATTTATTTATTTAATATGTTTCGACCCATACAGGATCACATAAAGCAAGTTATGATCTGTTGCTGTTATTTTTCTTGTTCTTCCAGAATTCTTTCATCATGTCGCTATGTTTAGCTCGACGTTCGTCTGTCCATTTTCCCCTAGGTCTGCTGGGCTTATCTTCTGATGCAACTTCCCAAGTGTAGATCTTATGTCTGAAAGTTTTGCGGTCTTCGATATCTGTGGGTGTGATGTTGGCGTTATTGAGATAAGTTTGGACTTGTTTCATCCAAACCGTTGTCGTCTTTAATTTTTGTGAGTACTTCAATATTTTCTTTGCTAATCGGTTGTCATCTAGCCTCATAATGTGTCCATAAAATTTCAAGCGTCGTTTACGGAAATCGGTTTCAATATTTGACTATTTTTCTGTGATCTTGTGCGATTGTAAACGATATCCTTTATCTGTAAGTCTTCGGTCAAGAATTTTTCGGATGATTTTCCTTTCAGCTTTCTTGATGTTTTCAAGATCCCCTTTATAATTGAGGTTTAAGGTCTCACTGGCGTCGAGTGTTTCGGGTTTGATGACCGTCGCGTAATGTCGAATTTTAGTGTTAATGCTCATGCATTTTTTGTTGTAGATGTTTGCGGTTTTCCCATATGCTTTCCGCATTTTGAGTTCACGTGTTCTTTGTGCTATTCTTTCTGTGCCTGTAGGTTCAATAATTTCACCTAAGTATTTGAAATGATTAACCTTGTTGATTGAACCGTATTTTGTTACCAAAGTTTGGGTTTCAATGTGTTTTGTAGCCATGAATTCAGTTTTTGTGAAGGAGATTTGCAACCCTACTTTCCCAGCACATTCTTTGAGGACTTCAATCTGGTGAATTGCCGTTCGTTCATCTCCGGAGAGGATTGCCAAATCATCAGCGAAAGCTATGCACGTAACATTGATATTATCCTTCTGTCTTCCTAACACGACAGGTTTCCATATGTTGCGACTTTTTAATTCTTTTTCCCATTCTTTGATGACCTTATCGAGAACGATGTTGAACAGCAATGGAGAAAGTCCATCACCCTGCCGAACACCAGTTTTAATGGGAAAAGGTTGGGAGATCTCTCCAATGAATTTGACCTCGGAAATTGTGTCGGTTAAGGTTTGTTGGATGAGTCGTCTCGTCTTCGGATCGAGATGGTTTTCTTCGAGTACATTAAAAAGAGATTTTCGATCAATGGAGTCATAAGCCTTCTGAAAGTCGACAAATGTACAGATGGTTGGGAGATTTCGTGTGGCTCGAAGTTTCAAGGTGGATTTCAGATTGAAGATTTGTTCAACGGCTGATCTGTTTGGTCTGAAGCCAGCCTGATATTCACCGATGAGTGGCTCGAGTTGTTCTTGCGTGCGTTGTAAAAGACAGGCGGAGAGGATTTTATAAGCGATGGGTAAGAGGGAAATTCCTCTGTAGTTATTTACATCAGATTTATCTCCTTTCTTGTGGAGTGGGTGGATGAGTGCGCATTTCCATTCGGCCGGTAGTTTTTCACTTCGCCAAATGTCCTGAATGATCTGTGTGATTTCCTGTAGTGATCGTGATCCTAGATTTTTCAATAGTTCTGCGATGATTCCGTCTTCTCCTGATGTCTTTCCGTTCTTGAGATTTTTGATGTGGTGATGGATTTATTCTTGCGTTGGTGGTTTGGCTTCGGGTCGTATGTGTTCTGGGACTGTGTGTATAAATCGCTCAGGTGGTTCAGGACAATTGAGGAGGTCAGAAAAATAACGTGCTAGTTCTTCACAGTTTTCTTGGTTAGTGAGTGCGAGACTTCCGTCTTGTTTCTTGAAAGTCAAATTTTGCGGTGTGTAACCTTTAATTCTGTTCCCGAAGGTTTTATAAAAATCTCGACTGTTGTGATTCCTGAAGTCATCCTCGACTGAAGTTGCTTAGTTATAAAATTACGTTTAGTTGTCCTGATAATTTTGGTTGCCTGTTTGCGGACGCCGAGAAAGTGTTGTAAAGTTTCTGGACATTTGTGGCTATTGTATTTTTGGAATGCGATTCGGCGATCAATAATGACTTGATCACAGTTGGAATCCCACCAGGGGTGTTTTGCTTTCTTTTTTAGTGGAATCAGTTCTTTGGCTTTTCTGATAATTTTGCTGCAGAAGTCCGTCCAATTGTTCACTGGTTCTTTATCCATTCTTCTGCGATTTTTGTTTCTTGAATTTTGGATGTGTCAAATTTTGGGATGTAATGTATTTTTTTATGAATCCTCTTAGGTGAACATTTCATTTTGATTCTTGTGAGATAATGGTCTGTATCAATGTTTGCCCCTCGTCGGACTTGAACGTCATGGATGGTTCTATAGTGTGCATGGGAGATGGCAACATGATCAATTTGGTATTCACCGAGATGTTGAATGGGAGATCGCCAAGTTTTCTGTTTGTGTACAGGTTTCCTGAAATGCGTAACATAACTTTGAGATTGAATTGATGACAAATGTCTACCAATCGTGTGCCATTGCTGTTTGTATTTTGGTGTGCAGAATTTTTGTCAATGATTTTTCGATAGATATTTTCTTTGCCAAGTTGGGCATTGAAATCTCCCATCAGGATTTTCACGTCATCTTGATGAATGTTACTCATAATTTTTTCCAGTTTTTTCCAAAATTTTTCAACATTTTCAGGATTTTTCTTGTTGTCGATGTTAGTAGGTGCATGAGCATTGACAAGAGTGTATTTCTTGTTGGCGCTCTGGATGCGCATGGTCATAATTCGATCATTAACGGGTGTGACTTCTTTGACAGAATTAGTGATGGATTTGTGGACAAGAAAAGCCATTCCGAAGATTGGTGCACCTTTCGCGACTCTCTGTAATGTTTTGCTCCTGAAAATGCGGTAATTTCCATAGTCCATAGTTTCGTTGTCAGTCATTCTAGTTTCTTGAAGAGCAAGAATGAGAATTTTTTGTCTGTCGATTTCTTGCGTGAGATTGTATAATTTTCCAATTTGAATTAGGGTATTAATGTTTAGTGTTCCATTGAATGTTTTCTGTTTGTAGGGAAGTTGACCAGAGATCTCCGACTCTCTCTGCTGCGCTTGCCTGGACTCCCCAGAATCCGAAAGTCCAGTTGCCGATTGTGGACGGGTGGATTGGGTACCACCTGGGGTAGAGTTGTGATTGCTTGCACTGTTCATGTTTGCTTGTACTTGATTTGTTTGGCCGGTGAGTGCCAGGACCATATAGGACCAGAGGTTGTTGAGGCCTTTGGAACAACGTGTTTCCAGCCGAGCTCACTGAGCTAACAGACGCTGACCATTAGCCGCTGGATACCAGTACAGACACTAATGGATTTAAGTTGTATCAAAGATAGTTCTTCCACCTTCTTCACCGTTGGGAATTATTTTCCTCTTCCGCCGTTGTAGCTGTTGACCATCTTTGCATTTCCCCCAACACTGATCGGCTCGCCGACCTAGTTTCCCGCTTGGATATTATTATTATTATTATTATTATTATTATTATTATTATTATTATTATTATTATTATTATTATTATTATTATAAGTAGATACATGGAAATTATTAAGCCTCCGTGGCTTAGGCGGCAGCACGCCGGCCTCTCACCGCTGGGTCCGTGGTTTAAATCCCGGTCACTCCCTGTGAGATCTGTGCTGGACAAAACGGAAGCAGACAGGTTTTTCTCCGGGTACTCCGATTTTCCCTGTCAAAATTTCATTCCAGAAACACTCTCCACTATCATTTCATTTCATCTGTCATTCATTTAATCATTGCCCCAGAGGAGTGCGTCAGGCCTCGGCAGCCGGCACAGTTCATATCCTCGCCGCTAGATGGTGCTTCATTCATTCCATTCCTGACCCGGTCGGAGACTGGAAGCAGGCTGTGGATTTTCATTTTCACATGGAAATTATTCGCACTTAAAGGCACGGTCAATGAAACGTGAGCAGAAATCACATTAAACGAAACGAGCAAGTTGTTATTGGAAACTTAAATTAATAATTTAGTACAGTTACTTTAATTAATATTCTTGCTGGCTATTATTAGGTTCCCAGCACGGTCCGACATTAGAGAAGAAGTACGAGGGGCCTCCACTTGCCATGACTAAGCTTACCGGAATGATGGGGGAAACGTCGGTAACAACGAAACTTCTGACGCGAGAAAACAGCCCGAGACACTACAGCTAACAGCATATAGGCCCTACCATCAGCGTTTGACAGTAACATTTTCCCAAGAATGTCATCTCCCGTGATTTATTTTCCCAATAGACTTCAAACAATTCCTATCAAGATCAGTATTCAAAAATGCTCTGATGATATTGCACGTCTTCAGAATTGTAGCATTTTGTGCAATACTGTGGGTAGGATATTACAGTATATAGGTAGATTTAGTACAGCTGGGTATTCTGGAAAAGATTTAGGTGTAAGACCAGTGAAAAAAGGAGGAAGGGAAGGATTGTTACTTTTTCTTACCATCTTCTTGTAACTTCCATACCTAGCGAAGAATATTTCACAATCTTCCACCTGTATTTATAGTGTATATTGTGGTTATTCGGGGTAGCGGTCAATGAAGTAGGCCAACTGTACGTGTGGTGGTATTTATCGTCAAAGTTTCATCGCCGTCGTCGTCATCACATTTGAATAGAGTCTCTATGGACATTCAATGTCATTTGTGTCTAGATCTTCTTCTTTTACTGGCCTTGACATCCTCCCAGTATTTCTTAAGTCCATCGATCAGTGCCTTCTTTCGTGCTTCTGTCAAGAGATTCTCTCCGTCTCCTGGCTTCAGATTCCACTTTAAAGCCCTTGTAGTTCTAAATGATTTCTCGAAATTCAAATCTGCCGTGGATTTTCTTTTCTGGAATACCAATTTTCATTAGGTCTTTCTCACATTATTGGAGCCATGCTCATTAAGTTGCCATTGGTATTATTATTATTATTATTATTATTATTATTATTATTATTATTATTATTATTATTATCAATATTAATAATATTCATAAGCATCGTTCCCTAAAGTAGATTTCAACAAACAGCTCATATCGAACATCCGCTCAGCCAGCCAGAGCCGGGGCACTCGGACAACTTCGAACACTTCCGTATACAATCGATCATATCTCATCAGATATGACAAATGACAAACGACAAATTCCACCGCGAAAGAAACTACAGCTACAGTAGTTGATGTATCTGATCTGTAACTACTATTAGCTCTTCGAGTGAAGTAGGCGAGGAAATATTGAACGCAGAGGAGTAGTTTGGGAGAGAGTCTTTAGGAGTTGGCTCGCATAAGCGCGGGAACTGCGCAGTGGATTTATGTTCTGGCACAACCGAACGAACCCTGGCATACGGGTATTATTCATGCACGTTTCCTTGAGCTCATGGCCCCCTAGAGCCAGGTTGATATCGTTTTGGGAACTGACAAATTCCACCGCGAAAGAAACTACAGCTACAGTAGTTGAGTATGCAGATGTCTACCTTCTTGTGTACTGATGGCAAATGAACATGATAAACAGTTTGACAAACCATTTAACCAAGAACATTAATGAAATCCATAGGCCGAACCTAGGTATCGCACCATCCAAACTGGGGCAGATGACCACGCTGTTTCTCCCCTTAAAAGCAACAATAACTAACCGTCCAAACTGGAGCAACACCGATCGAATAAAATGAGACTGCTAAATGACCTGAGCGTACAGCTTCTTATCAAAATTACATAATTGAATCCTGGCACAGTCATTTGGCATTTGAGGATGCGCATATGCGAGGGAGCCGTGTCAGTAGAATTACTCGCACGTTAAAGAGCCCTTTCGGGACAAAATCCCGGTACCCGGCGTTTCTAAAAACCGCATTAGTTAATAGGGACGTAAAACCAATAACATTAGTAGCCTATTTTCAACATGTCTGGATGTTAAGAGGCGGAACAGTGAGGTTATCTGCCCCTGCATGGAGATGAAGGCTACAACCTAAGGTTTCTATTCATTTGTTTTTCAGTGGTGAAATTTCTAATCTTACAGGTGCTATTAAACAATTAACATGGACACCGTATGCTTTTGGTCTGGGGGATTATCGCGAATTTCCGACACCTAGTTACGATGGAAACAAGTGCACGAGCACTTAGTTCCCACTCATTGAAGCGTGCGCGATATAATACGAATAGATGAATAGAAACATATCTATGATTCTATGATTTGGTTCTACAACACCATAACTTTATTTAATTTTTGCTGGATTTTCTCGCTATTTGCATGCAGTTTTAAAAGTTTACCTTCACAGTCTTAATAATAATAATAATAATAATAATAATAATAATAACTAGCGGACCATACGAGAACTCTCGCATGTATATAATAAACCACCCGCCTGGTTTTACTGTTATGCGGGCTTCTATAAATGTGTTTATTTGTTTGTCGACATTTATGAAATCAGAGAGCAATTCATCACTGCTGCCGGTTGCACAATGGGTTGTGTGCGCCCCATGTCTACAGACTACCCACCCGGTTCTAGTGCTATGCGGGCTTTACGCGACACAGTTTTGCCAGGGGCTATCGTCTTGTTTATTAGTTTAAAAGCACTTTATAAACAAATAAATATATTTCATTGACTTTTCAAGAAGTGCAAGATTTTTCCTATACTATTGAGACAATTTGGGAGATTTTGGTACAAACCACACCTTCTAACTCCCTCTGGGTTAGGAGCTTGAGTTTTGTGAAACATACACCTTAGCGTATTATAAAAATGAAAATCCACAGCCAGCTTTCAGTGGATCGACCGGGTCAGGGAATGGAATAAATGAAGCTCCCATCTAGCGTCGAGGATATGAACTGTGACGGCTGCCGAAGCCTGGCGCACTCCCCTGGGACAATGAGTAAATGAATGGCAGATGAAATGAAATGATAGCGGAGAGTGTTGCTGGAATTAAATTGTGACAGGGAAAACCGGAGTACCCGGAGAAAAACCTCTCTGCCTCCGCTTTGTCTAGCATAAATCTCACATGGAGTGACCGGGATTTGAACCATGGACCCAGCGGTGAGAGGCCAGCGTGCTGCCGCCTAAGCCACGGAGGCTCACACTTTACCGTATTATATATATAGATAATAATAATAACGTTACGGTTGACATTTTTGGGCACATGTTAAATGGTCAACAATAGATTAATAAAAAGATTAAGCCTATTCAATATAATTAATACAATAAATTCGAGGAGAAATTGGCTGAGGGAAACAAGAGGGGGGGGGGGGGCTGAATGAGATGAATATCGGAGAGAACATAATGAAAATACGAGAAATGTTCAGAACCACTGTAAATAAGCACACTTTTAGAGTGAAATGTAGCAACAGAACTGGTACAAGATGGACAGAAGAACGCAAGAAGCAACACAGTGAGTTCATGAAGAGGTTTTGGAAGAGGAGGAAGAAGAAGGAGGAGGTGGAGAGGCATTTGTATGCAGAGATCTCATTAAAATCTCACAAAAAGAAGTATAATAATGAGTTAATGAATTTTGTTACCTCGTATTATTGTTTTATTAGTAAATTGTCTTATTTTACAGTGTTCATTCGTGAAGGAGTCTAAACAAAATTCCACCTGGGATTGTCTCACAATTGCTCGTAAATGTTTCGGTTGAGTCACAACCACTCGTACCATGACCTGTGCAATGTTACAAGAAAGGATCAATTAATACGAGAAACTCAGGAAACACGAGTAACGAGAACGCTTTCCCAGTAGACTCGCAAACTGCAGTGAATGAACCACAACTAAAGATGCTCAGTGCAAATTGCTAGAATCGATTATTCAATTCGGGCTACTGTTGCGTGATATTATACAGTATCTTTAATGAATCCTGTATATCAACATGCATTTTGCTATTTCTGTTAAGTTACATTTTCGGTTGGTTGACCACATTGCAGAAAGAGAGGCGGAAGTGTAGTCCACCATTCCCCGCAACTCGAACTTCCTGGACTTAAACGAAAAGAACTTGCGCATATCAATCGTCAGATCAAAACCTCCGCACATCTCCTCTATCTGGTGTTCCTCTTCATGCTTCCTGGCGACATGACTTAACCGCAAGCGCGACATTATAGCTTGCAGACCTTTGATTCACTGCCAATAAGAATTTATCTCCAGCATACTCACTGAACAATGTATATTTTCCTACCATGTGATACGAAACCTGAGTCGCTTATATTATTAAAACGAACGTTCTTTAAATTCAACGCTGGCCGAGTAAACACTGTGCGTCGAAACGCGAGTCAAGTTCACAAATCCTCAACTATATGCATTTAAAGTAATTTGTTTGCACCTCTTTCTTAATTTCTCCCCACTTTTATTACCTTTAAAGTACTTTTCTGGTGATTCAAGCTCTGCAGCTGTAATTTGAACACTTTTTTTTAATTGTAGAAGCCAATTTGTACTTCCTCCCGTCGTAACAGTGTGTCAACTTCGAGCTTGATTTACGTTAAAATCAAATTGCTGCCCGTATACGTAACTCTAGGATGAACTCAAGCAAGGTTTGTGATATGATACGATATGATACATGCTATGATATGTGATTACGATATAATTAAAATATTGGTCCGGTGAAAGAGAATGGTGAATTTAGAAGACGGCATGTCCAGGATTTATACACACATGTGTAGAAAATTACTGACGCGATGCGGGAAAGACGGATTGCGATTTATAGGCACGTGACCCGAATGACAACATCATTAACCTATCACATTTTCTCCCAGAGAAAGAGATAAATGGAGTCTAGTTCATTGAGATACAAAGATATCTGCACCAGACTGGGATCTCTTGTAAAGATATCCAGGAGCGTGCCCAACTTAACGGAAAACTCTTCAACATCAGAGTTTCATTCAAAGCCGACGCTGAAAACTGGAAAGGCGTGGACAAAAGAGAGAAGGGAACAACACCTTCTACGAATGAAGGTATTCTGTACTAATTTTAAAGCTAAAACGACGCGGTCCTTAGTTAACCGAAATGAAACAAGTAGAAAACAATCAAAAGTTTGATGCGTTTCAGTCGGTCAACCTGATTGTACCCAAATGAGACGGGTACAATCATTGGGCACAATGATTTTGGTTACCAGCGCTGAGTCATATTCCACCAGCGGAACTCAGACGCAAACATGCCTTACTCCGGGAGTATAAGAAGATAAATGCCAACGACCAGCTACCAATACACCAGGACATCACTGCTGCTGAAGTGAGACGTCTACGCTCGCGAAACCCCTCCATCCGGACAGCGAGACACCTGGTGAACCAAAACTTCAACCTGCTGCAAAACTGGAAAGAAGAATTGGTGGAAAACATTCCAAGTCAGCTGCAAGATATCACAAACTCCACAACACCACCAAGTGGCTTCCATCTACCCCGGAAAACATGGTCAACGCTTAACAGGATAAGAACAAACCATGGTAGATGTGCAGATCTTCTCTACAAATGGGGATATATATCTTCACCAGAATGCAGTTGTGGTGATCCCAGGCAGACCATACGGCATATAGTGAATGACTGCCCGACGCATTCCTACAGTGGCAACTTCAGTGACTTTGTGGAAGCAGGCCCAGCTGTGATAGACTTTATTAACAACTTGAAAGTGAAACTGTAAATAATGTAAATACACATCTATTTTTGACTAATGTTGATATGTACAGCCAAACGCTAAATAAATAAATAAATTGGGCACAATCGTGTTGACCCACTGAAAAGCATCAAACTTTTGTTTACTAAGGCGACACTGAAAAATGGCTCCAAACACCAAAAAGAATACAATCATCATATAGACTATAAAGCATTAAGGTGTATTACAACTCAGCAATTCTTCTAGGTTTGTGCCATGTCTTGTGTGGGGTTTCGCCTAGGACACCAAGCTGGCTCATCAGCGGGCTCTTGGTGTCCCCGCCCGGACCCCCATAGGAGTAGCGAAATGCGCGCTACCTTTCTTTCTATGAAGCGTACCTGCGCCTCTTTGCTGCAAGAAATAAAAGCTCAAGCAGCCATAACCTCCCTATGAAGGCATCCAAAAAGATGGTATATTGGCTTTTGCGGCCAGTGAATTAAAACTCAGCAATTTTTAAAAAAGTGTATTTAAACAAATAAATGAGAATCCCCCGCATAACAACAAAGCCGTGCGGTTGGTTTAGAAACATGCGAGATATTTCGCACAGCCCCCCTAGTATAATGTCAAATTCGTACTGAATACCTTTATTGTTTCAGATACCACTATAAACTATATTCATACACAGAAACCATCACATGGAAAGCAAAGTTGGTAACGCTCCCAATTAACATGATAAAAGAAACTTTTTTTGAAGATTAATTCAAAGGAAATTTGGAAAATAACCTAGCCAGCTCGTGGAAACATAGAAGCATACACTGGAAAATCTCGACTCCAGCAACAAGCAGTCAAAATGGGAACTGTGTTCTGGCGCGTTAGCCTCTTCACAGACCATCAAAGAGACAGCTTAGATCCTGAGGTGACTAGTGTAGTCAGGATCAGGTTACTTCAACCACTAAAACGAAAATTACTTATTTTTAATACATATTGACTTCAGGGTTATGCTGCCAGTACAGATAGGCTAGTTACTTTCACGATCGTCATATTTTGTATTATAAATGAATTGCAGCCAATGCCCATAGCTGGGTATTTTTTATTGAACGCCCGAGGGCGACCAACAAGTTCAATTTCAAGTAGTTCCAACTTTGGCTACCAGATGCTACTGTCATTAACACCTAGCGGCAAACGTTGGAACTTGATAGAGCGTTTCTAACTAGCCAAATATAACCTACAAATTTTGCTACATACTACCAATTCCAATGGTAGGTTCTTTTGCGTGCCATAAATCTATGACTTGGGCGCGCCGGCTATACTTCCCCACCGAGGAGGGCATACTGAGGGATTTTAACGCTCTTCAAAATCCGACGACTTCGGACGGGTTTGAACCCAAAATCTTGGGCATAGCTGTTCAGGCCACCGAAGCCGCTAATCGTCATATTTTTAGCTACAATAATATAACAGTAAACCGATTTTAAATGGCATAACTACAGTGAGAGCCTTCACCATAGATCGGAGTCCCATCGAGGCCGTGTAGAGAGTGATAGTCACCGCCAGTTGACTGGCATCTACCGTTATACAACAGTGAGTTGGGAAACACCGGATGTGGTCATGCCTTGATTACATTCCCAGCTAGCAAGATACCTAAGTTGAGAGAGTTCAGACTTGTGGTGAAGTACTGTAGCCTATCTCGTATCCCGTGAACATAGTTAGATATAGAAAAAAAACGTCGAATTTTCCTAGTGAATACATTAATACGTAGTAGATAGAATATGCGCCGGCCCCGTGGTGTTGGGGTAGCGCGCCTGCCTCTCACCCGGAGGCCCCGTGTTCGATTCCCGGCACCGTCAGAGGTTTTAGAAACTGACGTGAGGGCTGGAACGGGGTGCACTCAGCCTCGTGAGGACAATTGAGTAGCTGTCTAGACAGTGAGATTGACGGTCGAGGGGACCCGATTAGCTGACCACGCGTCACCCCAATATTTGCAGGCCAAATGGCTGGGCAGCGGTCGCTTGGTAGGCCCAGGCCCTTCATGGGCTGTAGTGCCACGGGTTATTATTTATTTTAGATAGAATATGCAGCCTATATGAAGTGAAAATGTTACATTGTTCTAAAATAGGTGTTGCATAGTAGGTTATGCCATGCGTTGTTATTACGCTAACAGCGTAAAAACATGAAGATTGGAAATTCTGCCAACTTTCAAGTTACATTAGAATGACCAGAACTATTCTCTGAAAGTGGTCTGTAAATAAAATTTAAATGATTTTCTGTCAGTCAACACAATTGTACCCAAAATGTAATTTCTCATGCACCTGAAAAAAATTAATTAATGCACATGGATGACTAGTTCCGATCGTCAAGCGATCATCATCGGATCTTTACACTGACGTGAGACTATGTCTACGAATATGTGGGTTAAGATGTATAGGCCTACGCTTATTTATTTATCGTATGGCTTTCAGTGCCGGGAGTGTTCGAGGACATGTTCGGCTCGCCAGAGGCTGTAGCTGCTTCAAGCGGACACCCTTAGGGTGAGCTACTAGTTCCGTTCAATTTCAAGTGGTTCCAACTTTCTCTGCCACACGCCAATGATACCTAGTGGTGAACGTTGGAACTTTGATAGAGCGTTCCAACGAAATGTAACCTAGAAATTTAGCTTCACACAAGTTTAGTCTGTGGAAGGATTTTTTACATGCCATAAATCTATACATGAGACCACCAGCTTTACTTCCCCTCCGAAGGAAGGCATACTGAAGGATTTTAACGCCCTTAAAAAATCCGACGACTTTGGCCGGGTTTGAACCCGCAATGTTGGGCACAGCAGTTCAGCATAGGCCTACACTATTTTGGTTACTTGCGTAACTTTTCAGGCTTGCCAGTACTGTATTGTGTGATTTTTTGTTTTATTTTGATAATGTAAATGGCTATTGACCTTGGATTTCCCATTTACAAGTACAGGCAAATGCTGGGACGGTACGTTCTGACAGGCCACGGTCGCTTCCTTCCACATCCTTGCCCAGTGGTAATTCATTCATTTCATTTCTCATTAACTCCTCTCATGAGGTCGGTGTCAGGAAGAGCATCCAGACGTAAATACAATCAGCCACATCGAATTTCTTCGCATCTCCTCCCTGACCACGTTGGAAACGGGAATAATAAGGGGTGAACATACAGTGGCTTTTGACCTTTCAAGTTTATTTGTCTAATGCGACGTGGTGTTCGTTCTCGTTCAGCTTCTGTCATAATTCACAGTGAATTAGGGAATATCACCCATTACAATTTCGGTACACTCGTATTGACCGACTGAAAAGCATTTACATTTCATTTACCGGCCGCGGTGGCCGAGAACACTAACGCGCTACCTCGTTCCTCGCTGGCATCGGGAGAGCGTGGGTTCGAATCCCACCTCGGCCATCCTGAAAATGGTTTTCGTGGTTTCCCATTTTCACTACCAGGCAAATGCCGGGACGGACAGCGCGCGTAAAATCATGTTGGCAACAATGACATACATGTATTGGTCAGAAATAATCTGAAATAATCTGATCTATTGTTGTGTCAATTTTGAAAAAAATCCATTAGTTAGTATAGAAGTTACATGCATTTTAAAATTGGACCTATCAGCAGGCTTAGAATCATGTTGGCAGCACTGACGTATATTAGTTACTCCAAATTAATCTAGAATGCCAGGTACTATACGTGTGCAAAGTTTAGAGCTATTGGCATGCATACTTTCTGATATATTGATATTAGGGTAACAAAAATAGAGACAGTATTTATTAGCAGTTGGCAGCCCTGGTTACTCTTAAGAATCGGCATAGACATATCTGTGATGGTACACATAGCACACACGAAATTTGGTTGAAATCCAAATGATAGTATAGAAGTTACATGTATTTAAAGTTGGATCTCTCAGCAGGCTTAGAATCATGTTGGTAGCACTGACGTATATAAGTTACTCCAAATTAATATTGGATGTCAGGTACTATACGTGTGCATAGTTTAAAGCTGTCGGCTTGCATACTTTCTGATATATGGGTATTTGGTAAAAACAAATTGAGAGCATTTATTAACAGTTGGCAACCCTGGTGGCTCTTAAGAATACGCTCAGTCATATCTGTTTATGTAGACATAGCACATACAAAATTTGGTTGAAATCCAATTGATAGTATAGAAGTTATATGCAATTAAAATTTGGACCTATCAGCAGGCTTATAATCATTTTGGCAACACTGCGATGTATGGCCTCCTGGAAATTAAACTGCAATATTATTATCTATACGTGTGCCAATTTTGAAATAGCTCCCATTCATACCTTCCAAGATATCCGTCATGGAGCTCAAATTTCAATTGTGATTTTTCAGCAGTTGGTAGCACTGACATCATTTTCAAATATGGCCGTGAGATATTCAGGTATAGATCTTTACTCCTACCAAATTTTATTTCGAATGCTGCAGCCGATTAGGAGTTGATAGGGGGGGGGGGACACACACACAGCCAGACAGACAGACAGAAGGACAGACAGACAGACAGACACACATTTGCCCGATCTCATAAGTCTACTTTTTCCTCATTTTTGCAAATGTGAAAAGTAGGCTAAAAAGCGCTTATCACGTAACGCATTCATAACTGTTCCCGGGCGAAGCCGGGGTGGGATGCTAGTTAATATATAATCACTATATTTATAGTAATAGGAGACAACTGGTAAGGTTTCATCCTAAATTGCTTATTTAAGGTGGCATCTAATATAAGCATCCAAAACACTTTGCCTGTCTGCTTCATGGTTATCATAATTGGTCGTCACCCCTGAGCTCCGGGTTCGATTCCAGCCACTATCAAGAAATGTAATTCACGTCTGAAGGCAAGAACGGGGTAAAATCAACCTCATGATGAAAAACTGAGAAAAGGTGGCTTTTGTCGCCTCCTTCCCAATCCTCACTTAAATTACAAATTCTGACACTCTTACAGACACTACAATAATACAGGTTACCGGAAAAATTCTACACAGACTAAACTGATGATGATGATGATGATGATCCTGTAGCCTCCGGAGAGGCCGAGTGCAAGTCTTTCTAGTTGACGCCCGTGGGCGACCAGCGCGTCGTAATGAGGATGAAGTGAGGATTAAGACGTCACATACACCCAGTCCCCGAGCCACGGGAATTAACCCCAGGAGATTCAAATCCCTGATGGCTCGGCAGGGAATCGAACCCGGGGCACTACGGGCCCAAAACCTAGCCACGGAGCCGGATATAGACAAAGCTAAATGACCACGATGTCCAAGCCCATCAAATGAAACAACTCTGTCCACTCCTGACCAGTCTGCTGGATCCGCGTCTAGCTCTCTGGAACATGATTCTCAAAACCCATCCATGCCTCTACATTACAAAGCCCGCGCGGCGAGTCAAATTGAGCTGAGGACACCAGATCGTGTCACGTTTTGCTCACTCGACATGCGACTTAAGAGCCAATCAGCAGGCACTGAACTCGAGACTGTTTTCCTGGAAACAGCGATTAGGTTTCATCTGAGAACATCCTTCTTTTTGTTGGAGTGCTCTTCTGCAGCCTCGCTATCATTAACCATCGCTCCGGGAACCACAACTCAGGAGCGCAATATGTGTTCTGTCACATACCTCGACATTTGTACGAAAAAATATTAGACCTATCTCTCCTTTATTTCAGCTGTTGTTGATGATGATGAAGATGATTGATGAAGATGATAAATCATGTAGGAGCTTTGCAACATTGTGGTCATGTAGCCCCGCGTACCTGAGTGTGTGTGATCTGTCTTATAATCGGCGGCTTCGGTGGCGTAATTGGTAGAATGCTGAGCTTCTATGTCCCAGGTCGTGGGTTCAAACGCGGCACAAGTCATCCGATTTATAAGTGCGTTAAAATCCCTCAGTATGCCTTCCTCCGGAGGTGAAGTAAATCCGGCGGTCCCATGTCATAAATGTATGGCATGATAAAGAACCTTCCACTAATTACTCCTGTTTGAAGCTAAATTATAGGTTAGATTTGACTAACGCTCTTAGGTTCCAACGTTCGTCGCCAGGAGCCGACTGCGGTGGCATCTAGTAACCAAGTTCAGAACTAGTTGGTCGTTGATGGTGGCGTTTGGTAGCAAAACTTGGAACTACTTGAAAATCGAATGTATGCAGTCCTTACTTGAATTAAAAACAGATAACACACACTAATACAGTCATCACAATTAACACAGGTTATCAGACAGATTGTACACACACCCGAAGTACACGAGGCTGTATGACCGCGTTGTCGCAGCCCCTAAACTGAGGAACCAACCAACTCCTTTATTTCAGTTGATGTTTTATGATGCTGCTGCTGCTGCTGCTGCTGATTGATGAAGATGATGAATCATTTACGAGCTTTGCAATATCGTGCTGATCTTGCCCCGCGTACTTGGGTGTGTGCGATCTGTCTTATAATCTGTGCCATTGTGATGGCTGTACTTCTTCTTCAAGTGCCTCGTCCTCCAAAAACATTGGCGATCAGTAGCATGATCTGCTGTTTGTCCATAGCTGTTTTAAACAGTGATACTGTATTAAGTCCAAACCACTGGCGTAAGTTCTTTAGCCAGGATATTCGTCTGCGACCTGGACCCCTAACGCCATCAATCTTACCTTGGATAATTAATTGCAAGAGGTGGTATTTGTTGTTGCGCATAAAATGACCAAAGCATTCTAGTTTTCTCCTTCTGATGGCTGTACTAGTATGTATATTTGTAATTATCGTTCCACCTCTTGGTGTAACGGCTAGCATTCTTGGTTGTCGCCTCTGAGGTCCGGATTCAATCCCAGACTCTGCCAAGAAATGTAATTCTGGGCTGAGAGCTAGAACGTGGTACACTCAGTCTCGTGTGGCAAAACTAAGAATTTGTAATGTCAGTCACATATTATGGAATGACTCAATAGTTGCAAAAACTTTACACTTTCAAGGCTTCAAATAAGAAGCTGAGTGTACGACGTTCCAGCCTTTATACCAGAACGTTACCAATTACGTTGTGAAATATTAAATTGTTTGATTTGCTAAATGGTAAACAGCCATATTCTTTCGTGTGATACGTTTCTATGTATGGAAATTCAGAATACACCGCATTGTGTATTTCTGCGTTCTGTATAGTTTAGCGTTACTTTAGGCCAAAATTAACCAGATCACGATGGTTAATTAAGTGACTTCAGTGGCGTAGTCGGTAGCAAGATGAACTGCTATGCCCAAGATTGAGGCTTCAAACCCGTCCGAAGTCGTCGCATTTTTAAGAGCGTTAAAATCCTTCGGAGGGGAAGTAAATCCAGCGGGCCCAAGCCATACATTTATGGCATGTAAATGAACCTACTACTGCAATTGGTAGTGTGTAGCAAAATGTGAAGGTTATATTTGGCTATTTAGAAACGCTCTATCAAGTTCCAACGTTCGCCGCTAGGTGTTAGTGACAGTAGCATCTCGTAACCAAAGTTGGAACTACTTGTAATTGCACTTGATGGAAGCACTCGGGCGTTCAATCAAAAAAAGAAAAATATACGCAGCTATGACCATTGGCTGCAATTTATATACAACAATTAAGTGACATTCTCAATTTTTTAGAAATATGTCACGGGCCGGTAGATTTTGTTCCACGATGGCGATGGTTGAGAAACACCGGCCTAGAATATTAATGCATTTTCTCTGATGTTTCAAAATAATTGTTTTGAAAGCTATCTTCGCCTCTGACATCAACTGGCATGTCTGCTTTAGGAAAATATCCACACAACTAATGTTTGGCTCTTTACGTTAGCACTTGCCTGGAGTAATAGTGGGGAAACCACGGAGAATCACTTCCAGGATGGTTGAGGTAGAAATCTAACCCATCTCTTCTCAGTTTTTCCGCATGAGGCTGAGTGTACCCCGTTCCAGCCCTTTCACCAGATTTAAAATTTCTTGGCAGAGCCGGGAATCGAACCCAGACCTCCGGGAGCGATAGTCCAGAATGCTAGCCGCTACACCACGAGGTTTTCTTGGGAGTTTTACGTAACCGTTAATCACGCAATGAAAAGTGCCATCAATTCCTCCCTAGCTTCAAGACTTGTATTTTTAATTAGTTTGAGGGGTTGGGTGATCGTGGTCACCATCTCCATGTATTTGGGTGGGTGTTGGTTTTGTCTCATGACGTGTGTTTCTGTTCTGACTGTATTACTGTGTATAACTGCAAGTACTAGGGTCTAGGATTTTCTGCAGGTGCCCTAGGACTTGAAACGAGATGCCATACCGGCATTTGGTTGTAGCATTGCATCCACATATTGTGCCAAGCGTCTCTAATGTATCTTTCTTTCCTATCGACCTCGCTTGGTCAAGTGTTGTTCTCTTCAGACTCCGACGGCATCCTTCATCGTGGGTTCTTTCATTATTCTGTCTATCATGGCCCTTTTCATTTGGAAGGGTAGTTGGTTAAACAATGTTCTTTCTGCTTCAGAAGATGACCTCGATATTCCACCATTTAAAACAGCCATCATCACCACCATCATGCTTGGCAGGATTTAGGCGAAATATAATAATAATAATAATGTTATTGGTTTTACGCCCGTTTTAACTAACTTACTCTGGCTGTTTTTTCTTTTAGGTGAGAGACCTATAGCAGGAAGTCAGAAAGACCTTTGGCTGATATTGTTTCATTCTGTAGTCTTAACATGTAGGAGGAATTTTAATTATCATTAATTTACAAACAACGGAAATAAAGGTTTCGTTCAGAATGACATATCCGCTGTCTTTTGTTTTGTGAGTAGTCCCACCACCCCTTAATTCTCGCGAATTGTTCAAGTTCAATCAAAGTACTACCTGAAAAAGTGCTCACTCTGTATAAATGTTACAAAACATTGCTGCGATTATAAGCCAATTGAGATGTTTAATGCCTGAGTGTTCCTCGGTGCTCAAACTGATCTAAGCCTCCATCATGTTCCATCGAGAGCTAATAGCAGAGCACCTCGGTGCTCAAACTGATATCCATCGTGTTCTAGCGAGAGCTGATGGCGGAGCATAGGCCTACTTGGCTGTCCACGTGGAAACCCGGGTGGGATTCTCGGCTCTGCCAAGAAATCTACGGATAATTCTGGTCTGAAGGATTAAACGGGACACACTCAGCTGCATGAGCTAGAAATGAAAAGTGCAGGGTTCAATTCTCCCCTCGGCCATTCTGAAGGAGGTTTTTCACGGTTTCCCCACTTCTACTCCCACTAAATTAATATAAGTTCGTCAACATTGCAAGCACTCCTGCTTCTTGGAGCAGTATACCTCTCACATCTGATTACTGTATTATATTAAAATGTTATTCTTTAGTTCAATTTTAACAATCTACCTACGTTAATATCTTTTCTTGTATATGGTGTTTGTTTTTCAGGCTGATATTGTGTCTGTGTGCAATGTTTTGTATATACTTTCTCCATTGTTATTATTATTGTATTATTACTGTATTTTTGTTACTATCATTGTTAGACTATTGTTATTTTTGTATTGTGAATGTAAGCGAAATGTTTTACTTTTATACGCCTTAATCTTATTGTATGTAGGGCGCTACTGTAAAGGAGCTCTTAAGCTCTACGTGTAGCCGTGGAAATAAGTCAAATCAAATTACAATGACTAAGGTTATGAAAACAGATTCAACATACACCCAAGTATACGGGGTAAATAACCACGAGGTCACAAAGCCCTTGTATGAAACAGAAAGTTACAGCAGTAGAAATTAATTTTATTCTATTTTCATTTCATATTCACTATCACCCATATCATTAGGCCCAATGACCTAGATCAGACATTCTCAATCTGGTGCTCTTTGAATGAATGAAATGTTGTCGTCTCGTCATACGAGCCAAAATGTGCTCGCGAGCACGAGCTCTCCAGAGATCCATTCTTCAATTCAAATGTTGTAGCACCAACCAGAATAATAGTGTTCCTATTACAAGTTTCGACAGACATAAATTTAATTCTCCTGTAGTACTTTTGAATCTACAGTAAAAATTATTGGACATCCTTGTTTAATGAGTAACACGAAGGACGCTGATTCGACTCGACTGTCCACACGTAAATGTATCTTATCTGCATATGTCATGCAAGCAGTTTCAGCATGCCTGGTGAGCGGTGAATCCCTAGCTATTTCAGCACTTCGGAGGGGGAGAGATAGGAGAGGGAAGGGAGGCACATGATTGTTGCAATATTATTATTATTATTACCGACAGTAGTGGCTACGCTGGCTAAATCGCAGCATTAGGTCATGGGGCCAAGCTCTCTGCTGACTCGGTAGACGCGTGGGTTCGAGCCCCACCGTCGGCCGTCCTTGAAATGGTTTTCCGTGGTTTCCCCATTTTCAACACCAGGCAAATGCTGGGACGGTACCTTCTGACAGGCCACGGCCGCTTCCTTCCACATCCTTGCCCAGTTTCATTCACCATCATTCATTTCATCTCTCATTAACTCCTCTCATGAGGTTGGCGTCAGGAAGGGCATCCGGCCGTAAAAACCATCGCCACAAATACTTCCATCGCATCTCATCCCCGACCCCGTTGGAAAACGGGAATAATAAGGGGTAGACATACAACATACATTATTATTATTATTCTGTTCAACCAGGGCCACTATGGACCACGAAGTAACAACTACGGTATCTTGGATCGTAGGGGCAGATGACCTCGTAGCGCCGCCCCTTATAACAGCAATAACTATCTTGGATCATTTTTTCTCTCCACTGACTGTGATCTTCTGCCAATTCAGTGTTATTCGGTGACTCATCTCCTTCCTCATTTCCTCTGACGAGACCACATTTGAAGATTTATTTTCTCCTTCTCCTCGGAAACCTGTGAAGTCTGAAACTAATATTGTCGAAATTGGTTCCTGTCCTTAACATCTTTCTGACTGATGTCCACTTTCTCCATATCAGTATGTGCCTCCAGAAACTACTTGCGAACAATCCTTTTCCCTTCAAAGTACGCAAGGAGTTCTCGAGGCAGTCTTCCTTGATTCATGCGAGGAGATGTCCATCGTCTCTTCTTCATTGGCTCTATAGTTTTTATTTGTAAAACTCTCTGTTAGGTCTCAATCTCAGTTGTTCATCCAGGTCATAGAATCTCATTAGGATATTTCTTTCTTTCTTTTACAGTTGTTCCAGCAATCCTCTGCAGGTTAAATTCAAGGTCTCAGCTGGGTTGTGTGAGTCCCATGTGTACAGACTACCCGCCTGGCCCTAATGCTATGTGGGCTGTAAGCGACTGAGTTCTCGCAGGGGCTACCGTCGTGTTTATTTGTTTAAAATCACTTTATAAACAAAGAAATATATTTGCGTTGACTTTTCGACATATGTAAGATTTTTCCTGTACTATTGAGGCGATTTGGAAGATTTTGGTACAAACCACACCTTCTAACTCCTTCTGGATTAGGAGCTTGAGTTTTGTGCGCATTATAGGCCTATAACTAGCAGAAGTACCCATTCTTCGAACGGTCTTCGGTATTAATAACCAGACGTTATCAATTGAGCTACTGTTGCAATGGTTAGGGGCTTGGAACCTGTTTGTCGACAAAGAAAATGTTTAGTTCAAATGTGCTCTCAAACTAAATTTACCGAACGTGCTTTTCCTGACGAGTAAATAAAATTCAAAACCTCGTAGACGAATTACAATACACGTCACATACAAACTGACCCTAACCGTTGTGTCAAGTGCCCAACCACAGGAAGACCCCTTTTATAAATTATGAAGACTTGTGGTGCATCAAATTTCAGGTTTAATAGCCTCTAATGGCCCAAATTCCTAAAAACATCAAAAAACAGTCTACTATTTCAAATCAGGAATTTTTTGAAAATAATGTTGCTGTTTGGAGATATAATAGACCTTCTGTACGACATATCGCACGTGAAAGTCATGTGAAAAAAATCCAGGGTACTCCTTGAACCCCTGAAGCGCATTGATGAATTTTATAGTTTTAGTAGGTTCCGTGATAATCTTATAGCCATTTCCAAACTTTCACAGAAATGTAATAAATGGAGTGGCATTACTTCTTGCAGAAATACATGGAAAGTTGGATGTCACCTCTTGAGATACTGTTGTCATGGTTACTGGCTTGCATTCCTTCATTAGTTTATTAAATGAAATTAGTTTCCTGGGAATATCTACGTAACTGTTGGTTTTAGAGCCTTAAAATGAAGTTTTCGGGGACCCTTTACGGCTCTTTAGGGGCCCCGAGTTTTCTTTTTCTGACACCAAGGGGTTGAAAATGAGCTTTGTCTCGTCGGTGTACGCCATAATAATGATAATAATAATAATAATATAACAATATAGGGATATGGATATAATAGACCTTCCGAACCATACCCGCACGTGTAAATCGCGCTAAAAAATTATAGAGTACCCCTTGACCCCTTAAGCGCGTTATATGTATTGATGAATATCTCAGCTTAATTAGGATCCGTTATAACCTTATAGCCGTTTGCAAACCTTCACAGTAATGTAATAAATGGAACTGCATTGCGTCTTACAGAAATAGATGGACCTCTGAGATTCGGTTGCCATGGTTACCGGCTTGCATTCTTTCATTAATTTATTAAGTGAAATTAGTTTTCTGGGAATATCTCAAAAACTGTTGGTTTTAGGGCCTTAGAATGTGATTTTCGGGGGCCCCCGAGTTTCGTTTCTCACATTGAGGGGCTGAAAATGAGCATTGTCTCACCCTTCTACGCCTATTTCACCATATATTTTAAGGGGGTAGGCCCCCTTTTATGAGAGGTACGGAGAAGAGTTACATCAATGATTAGTGTCATGCCTTTGATGAATATCTGTATCAAATTTTACGTTGATCCACCCAGACGTTCTTGAGTTATAAGGACACAAAAAAATTGTCCACAGACAGACAAAAAAATATTTTTGCGCGCATCCGTTATAAAACAGTCTGAAACTCGTAAATATCGCAAATTTCCGTGGAATTTCAGAAAAAAAACAGACAAACTTTCATTTTTATATATAGAGAGATAAGATAATATATTCCATTCAATGGTGCTCGGGTACTTGGTATGGCATAAAGGTGGTGTTCACAGTCTCAAAAGTATTGAGTGCACTTGAATGTTTCGCCTCATAGAACAACAACAACAACAACAGCACGCCTGTTTCTAGGCTCTTTCGTATATCTTATGATTATGAAAGTACGATTTTTAACCATCCTTAAATAACTTTGTAAGACACCTCCAAGGTCTCAAGACGAACTAATGATATGTGGTGTCTTCTGGCTGGCAAACTCCCCAGTTTACTTGGTAAACAGAAAGATTTGTGATCCAACCTCCCTCCCCGTCATTTTTGTTGAAAGAATTGCGTTCACACCGAAGTAACACTATCTTCTTTTCGTTTCCAACATAAACTAAAATGAAAGCATATACATATCATTCTACTTTCTATCCACATGTGATCATTTACACTGTGGGCGCACTAACTTAGTTCAAATCATGGTCAAAGCAAAGAGGATATAAGAAGGTACCTCAGGCAAGGTAAGCATTTCTATAGAAAAGAAATCTGTTGACATCGAATATAGAAAGTCATTTTTGAAAGCATTTGTCTGGAGCGTGGCGCTCTGTGGAAATGGAACATGGACTGTTGGCGCAGCAGAAAAGAGGAGAATAAAAGCGTTTGAAATGTAATGTTACAGGAGAATTATAATAATAATGTCATTGGTTTTACGTCCCTTTTAACAGCTGTGGCTTTTAGAGACGGGTAGATGGGTATAGAGTAACAAATGAAGAGATATTAAGACTATTGGGAGAGGAGAGTTACGAGGGCTGTTTTTTTTTCATCGTCCGATGTGCTATATAAACAAGAAGTTCTGTGACGAACTGAAGAGCCTACTTTTCATGCCAATGATTATTCTACAGTATATGAACCTATCTAGAATAATGACGAGATTAAGTTGGTAATATCGAAATGTCCAATTAGTTCGAAATATTCCTGGTATAATGTAGCCTAATATAGCACTACAATTGGCAGCCCTGATGACTGAATATATTCTTAGATCCATCTCTTAAGGTACAGAATACAAAATTTGGTTGAAGTACAATGGACGTTACATGTAGTCAGACATCGGATCTATCAGCACGCGTAAAAGCATGTTGGCAACAATGTCATGCGTGTGCTGGTTAGAAATAATCGGAAATATTATGATATCTTGTTGTGCCAATTTTGGATGAAATCCATTTGTTAGTATAGAAGTTACATGTATTTTAAAATTGGACCTATCAGCAAGCATAGAATCATGTTGGCAGCACTGACTTATATTAATTACTCCAAATTAATCTAGAGTGTCAGGTGCTATACGTGTGCAAAGTATAGAGCTGTTGGCTTGCATACTTTCTGATATATTGATATTAGGGTAAAAAAATATAGACAGCATTTATTAAAAGTTGGCAGCCCTGATTGCTCTTAAGAATACTTATAGTCATATCTGTATGTTACACATAGCACATACGAAATTTGGTTGAAATCCAAAAGATAGTATAGGAGTTACATGTATTTAAAAATTGGTCCTATCAGCAGGCTTAGAATCATTTTGGTAGAACTGTAGTATATAAGTTACTCAAAATTAATCTAAAATATCAGGTACTATACGTGTGCATAGTTTAAAGCTGTCGGCTTGCATACTTTCAGATATATTGGTATTTGGATGAAGAAAATAGAGAGAGCAATTATTAACAGTTGGCAGCCCTGGTGGCTCTTAAGAATACATTCAGTCATATCTGTTTATGTACACATATTACATACAAAATGTGGTTGAAATCCAATTGTTAGTGTAGAAGATATATGCATTTAAAAATCGGACCTATCAGAAGGCTTAAAACTATTTTGTCAACAGTGTCATGTATGGCCTCCAGGAAATTAAACTGAAATAGTATTATCTACATGTGTGCCAATTTTGGAATAGCTCCCATGCATACCTTTCATGATATCCAACATGGAGCTCAAATTTCTATTGCGTTTTCTCAGCAGTTGGTAGCACTGACATCATTTTCAAATATGGGTTTGAGATATTCCGGTATACATCTTTACTCATACTAAATTTGGTTTCGATTGCTGCAGCCGTTTAGGAGTTGATAGGGGGGGACACACACACAGTCAGACAGACGGACAGACAGACAGACAGACAGACAGACAGACTACCATTTTCCCGGATCGATATCATAAGTCTACTTTTTCCTCATTTTTACAAAATGTGAAAAGTAGGCTAAAAATAACAGATTGACATACCAAACTGATTTTATTACTAAATGTTTGCTTCTTGTGTGCTTATGTTTCAACATAATCGCCAAAACATTTGAAATATTTGTCGTATCGTTACGCCAGGTTTACAATGCCTCTGCAACGAATTCTGCCGCCACTTCCCCCAGGGGTTCACATCTAGTGGGACGTGGGTTGGCGACCACGGGGCCCCAGCTGAGTCCGGCATTGCTTCCACTTACTTGTGCCGGGCTCCTCTCAGTCTTCTTTCCTGTCGACCTCACTTGGTCAACTCTTGTTATCTTCCGACCCCGACGGTATTAGGGTATCCGAGGCCTAGGGAGTCTCTTCCTTTCCCGCCTTAATTGGCCCTTGTGTCATCTTTTCTGATACCCTCCTTCTGCGAGGGGTCAGCCGTCTTTTTATTTTCCGGTAATCTCCTGCCTTCTGCTCAAGGCCCTCAAGGACGCAGGGTGTATATAGCCCCACAACTTCTGGTGCACCCTAGATATTGCTACACCCTCAGGGGCTCACGGCTGGTGAGTTCGGGAGTTGGCGACCCCGAGGGATTCCTGAACTGGGTCAGGTTTTCCTTCTTTTATCCATTACCTGTGGGAAGGACCCTCTCCTCTTTCACTTTCCTATTTGCCTTTTATGGCTCTCCTTCCTTCAAAATCCCTCAATCCACATTCTTCGAGGGTTGAGGGCATTTAGTTTCCTCCTGTCCTTTATTTGCCTTATTCTCCTTTGGTTTTCCATTTCTTCTTCTAGTATATAAGTTAGTAGTTAGTTTTAGTTATAGTTTACATTTCATTATCATCTTCACGATCACCCAAACCATTAGAGGCCGATAACCTAGATGTTAGGCCCCTTAAAACAACAATTATCATCATCATCATCTGCCGCCACTGAGGTGCGTACCTCTGGACAGTCTCCTGAAGTTTTTCCTTTTTGGCTACGCGTTGCCGCCCAACCATACCTACAATTCTCGAAAAAGGTGAAAATCATTCAGTGCTGGTTTGGACTAAACGGCGGATGGTCGAAAACATCCCACTTGAATTCTTTGAGAGAAAGTCTATCGTAACGTTGGCACAGTCCGGTCGTGAATGATTTTCACCTTTTTCGAGAATTGAAGGCATGGTTGGACGGCAACGCCTCACCAAAAATGAAAAACTTCAGGAGACTGTCCAGAAGTACCCACCTCAGTGGCGGCAGAATTCTTTGCAGAGGGCAATGGAAAGCTGGTGTAACTATACGACAAATGTTTCATACGTTTTGGCGATTATATTGAAACATAAGTACAAAACAAGCAAACATTTAGTAATAAAATCAGTTTGGTGTGTCAATCTGTTATTGTTATATAGCCCATAGGATGTTGGAAAAAAGCAGCCCTCGTATTTCTGGCGACTACTAATGAAAAGAAGAGTTTTTTTTTAGCGTATGGCTTTTAGTGCCGGGAGTGTCCGAGGACATGTTCGGCTCGCCAGTTTTGTAGCTGCTTCGAGACGGACACCCAATGGGTGAGCTAAAGTACCGTTGGGGAGGAATGTGGGAATGGAAGGTCGAGGAGTTGGAAGGTAGCGGCTGTGGCCTATAGTTAGGGACCAACCCCGGCATTTGCTTGGAAGGAAGATGGGAAACCACAGAAGACCATCTTCAAGGTTGCCGGCGGGGGGATTCGAACCTCCTCGCCTCCCGGATGTGAGCGACTGCCAGCAGTCATGCCGTAACGACCACGGCTAACTCACCCGGTAAAAGAAGAGATAGGTTGGCAGGACACATAGGCTATTAAGACACCCAGGAATAGCAAACTTTATTATGATAAGAAGGGTCGAGGACAAGAACTGTAGGGGTAAACCAGGGTTAAAATATGCTAAACAGATTGCCTCGGATGTGAAGTGAATGTAGAGAGGCATCAAACCAGTCAAAATACTGAAGACTCAGACAACAATTGGCTCACAATACTTGGCCAACGCGCCACTTTTCATTCAACAGATCTCGACAAAGAAACGGCATTTCACTACTTAGTCATGCCACTGTTTAACAGGCAATTTATATTAGAGCTGGCAACGACCAAAAGAAACCCACGCGAAAAATCTACCCAAGGTTGCCAACTCCAATGAAGTATTTAACTACTGTCAGATCCGGGTGGAGGGTCATCTTATACGAAGCGCAATATTTTGCTTTGCCTATTGCGTTCCAACTGCTGTTGTTGCTTATTTTAGGGGCTTATATAGCCCCGTGTATTTTGGGTGTGTATGGAATTCGTGTAATAACCTGTGTTGTTGTGATAACGGTAAACTACTAGTGTGTGTATTTTTAAATTAGGGATAAGATTGGGAAGGAGGTAGCCGTGGCCTTAAGCTAGGAACAATCACAGCATTGCCTGGAGTAGAAGTGGGGAAACCATGGAAAACAACTGCCAGAATGGCTGAGGTGGGAATCGAACCCTCCTCTTCTCATTTTTGCCTCACAAGTCTGAGGGTTCCAGTCCTTAGAGCAGAATAAAAATTATTGGCAGAGCCAAGGATTGAACTCGGACCTCCGGGGCGACAGTCAAGAATACTAGCCGCTACACCACGAAGTGGTCGGTTTGAGGAACATCAATGTTAATTTGCTTTACAGCCGTAGCTCCCGGATGTGACCCAACTGAACATTTGTGGTTCGACTTAGAAAGGTGGGTTCGGGCTACATAACCATAGCCCCACATTGTACACCAATCAGAGAAACTGCTAGCTTGCCACGGTGGGTGAGTGGTTATAGTGTCGGACTACTAACCCCAAGATTGCAGGTTCGCTCCTGGCCATGGTAAGTGATTTTTGAAGGCGACAAAAATCACGATACTCATGTCATACGTTGTTGGCATGTTAAAGAACCCATTTGAATTCAGTAGGCCGTGTTCAATGGCAAAATTAATCTCGGGATTTTCCGCCAACACAAAGTTCCTCCATTCTCTACTTGAAAGCGCTGTAGTGTCAAGGAGTTTAGATATCTAACCTCCTTGACTTTCATAGCGTTCAAAGGAACGACGAAATTCGACATGCAAGCTACCCTCTGGGTGTCAATTAACAAAAGCTTGCACCAGGCACCCGAGGCCATACGATATTATTATTATTAGAGAAACTGCTGATGCGCCTGTATATTATCTTCCCCCTCACCCCTCACTACCTTCCGACACCTTATGAAATCAATGCCTCTCAAAATGGCCATGGTTTATCGGGTTAATGGCAGTCCCAAACCATATTAAGTTAAGGTAAGTAGCTTGTAGTTTTACGTGACCGTTAACCTTGCGACCATGATCCACGGGACCTCTCATTTACGTGGAATCCGAACCAAAGGCCATGGCATTTCACTTAGAAAATCTCACATGCATTGACCGGGAATCGAACCCGGTCCACCTTGGTGAGAGGCCAAACACCATATTAGGTTGATGGTCACAGTGTAATGGCTTTTCAGTGTAATTTTATACGTTACCACAGGCGTAATTGCATTGCTTCTTGGCTGTCAGCTCTGAGGTCCGGGTTCGATTTCAAGCTTTGGTTTGAGAGCTGGAACGGGGTACACTGAGCCTCGTGAGGCATAACTGAGAAGAGGTGGGTTCGATTCCCATCTCAGCCATCCTGGAAGTGGTTTTCCATTTCTATCCAGGCCAATGCCGGGATGGTTCCTAAATTAAAGCCACGGCCACGTCCTTCCCAATCCTGCTCAGAATATCATGGATCGATTGAGTAGGCCTATGTAACACTGAAGTGCTCTGCTTTCCCGCGAAAAAGCACGCACAGTGGATCCGTCACAAACAAGACAGGGAGAAAACAGCTGCGCAGCCAGCTGCCAATCGAGAGTTACCGCGGAACGAAATTGCCCAATTTTGCCACTGAATGTACCGGGAGGAAAACGTTTCCGACTAAATGAGTAGGAATTTTGATTCAGTGCTATTTCGTCCAGCAACAAATTTTCTTGAAAAACGTGCCATCTCGTCCAGACGAAATGTTGACAAGGGTTGAGGCAGTGCAGTGTGGGATTTTCCACCCACCCCTGCTATGGAATTCCATTCCTCCCCTCCCCACCTCTGTTTATGAACAGAGGCTTAATTCATTCGAATGATCTCTATGAATTACGATCCTTGTTAATTATGGAGTTTTTAACCATTACAAGGGGCCAACCTAGTTTATTACTTAACGGGTATCGGTATACGGTTAAGAATGAGAAGAAGTGCGGTGAAGTTGTGTGGCGTTGTGTTAACCGTTCTTGTAGTGGAAAAGTGTTTACTATAAACCGTGAAATTATTAAAGAAGAGATCCACAATACGTGTGTTCCTGATGTGGCTGCACAAGATGTCCATAAGGCTATGGCACCGGGAAAGAAGACAGCCCGCGAAGAAGCTGATAAATCCATTTCACAGGTAGGTTTATATTTTAATTAGTGACACTATTTACGCCTCAGACTCTATAGTGCGTCTCTACCTTAAAAGACAGTACGCATTAAATGGAGCGCGCTGATGCCAGATCTACTACACACATCAAGTTCTGCAAGGCCGGACACATGATGTAACATAACTCGTATACAGGCGTGCTTTTACGAAAATCTCAGGAAATTTCCAAAATATTTGTTTGTTGTATATAACTGTACCTCATGCCTTGCAGCGAAAGACGGCACAATATTTAGATAATTAAGATACACCGAAGCTCAGAGAGCGATTTTAATCCACATTTTTTCTATTCTCACTATGTTGTTTACATTATAAGCATTTCATTGTAAACTATAGTTGACTGGTGGCAAACGAGCGGAGCGAGTAACGTCCATTATTACAAACATCAAAAATTACTTATTTTTTTAACAAGAAACGCAATGAAATGTAACAGTTATTGTAGACCTGTTAAACTGTCAATCATAGGTGTTTGGACGAAATAGCACTAGTGGGCCGGCAGAGAGTCAACCCACCTGCCTCTGTTCGTGGAATTTGGACGAAATAGCACGTGGACGAAATAGCACGACACCGGAACTTTTCCCCAGGTTGTATTATTGTTTTTATGATTGCTATGCCATAACAAAGCTACAGTAAAAGTTTCATAGTTGTAGGACTAGCAGATTTCAAGAAAGAAAACACTTCGTCGAGAAAACAACAGGATTATTTTAGCCTATTTACAAACATATTAAAAATAGAGCAGTGAGATTTTAACTGAAAATCCCACCATTAAAATATCTAATAACATTGTGTCAAATATTGGCAGAAATGCTGTTAGGGACAAATTCGGATTCTACGAAATGTAGACCTAGGTAGTAATCATTCTGAAAGCATTTCGCACTCTTTACGGAACATCTTGTTAGATACCGTATTTAGCGCATCAAACGGATGATTATCTCGATGTCTCGAACATAAGTCAGGCAATCAATTTCATTGAACAGATTGTGTAAGATAGCCGTGACCTCCACAAACAGAGACGAACAGATGGTGGAGTTCGTTAATCAGTCCACTTGGATGGTCGCCAATTAGAATTTATTTCTTGCAAATATAGCAGAACAGATATTTCTTTACTCTTCTGTTAACGGTGTGACAGCGTGAAGTGGGTGTAATTATAGTCCGAGTGATACAAGGTAAACACTGAGGCCAAGATACGCATTTATTTTGTAGCTGTTTGCTTTAAATCCATGCAACAGTAAGACAACAGTAAGTCAACATAGATATAGCCTATGTAGGGGCGTAGCCATCAGATGGGCTAGGGAAGGCACCAGCACCTCCCGGTTGCCTCCAATGATTAGGCTTTTTAGATTATCAAGTTATCTCTACATACGGTAGTATAAAACCAAGTCCCGGATTCTTGGGTGCAATGAATAATCTCTAGAACCACTGGATGGATTTTGATGCGGTTTTCACCATTCTGTAAAGGATTTCTCGAAGGTTTTTGTAGAAAAACATTCATTTATGACTAAAGGAAGCCGAGTAGTAACGATTTCAGAGAATCGAGTCGAAGAAAATCCTGCCGTCCGTGCGCCTTTTAAGCTTAAGCTGGGTAAACCGTAAAAATATCTATATATGCCTACTATGAGGGTAAGAATTGATCAACATGAAAAGTACTACAAAAAAGTAGCGACGGCTTATCTCTATCTTTAATACATCGCCCACTATGAGTGATTTTACGTTTTCATTTCCTCCAACAATCTCCATTCAGTGGAAATTTAAATTACTAGTTTCAGACCGAGTTTACGAGCTAGCGAGCCTATCACCCCACCTTCGGTCAGTATCAAACTGTCGAGTCGTGTTGAGTTAAGACTTCAGAGAAGAGTGGCGTATATATACACATCAAAAAAAGTTTTGCATCACCTCGGTTCCCAGATCTCCGGCATATAGACGTTGACTGTGTATATTGTATCAAAGATACAGTCCCTTTGACTGTTCATAGATGTCACTAAAACTGCTCAAAGATGTAAACAACCATGCATGAGCAGGGCCTATTAGACGGAGGGGGTACGACAGCCGATCAGTTCCAGTCATTCCACCAGGACGAAGGTACGCTGCTCATGTTGTCTGTAGTTCTACCATGCCTAGAAGGTCAATACCGCAGTTCGATCGCGTCCGCATTGTTACTTTGTGTCAAGAAGGGCTCTCAACAAGGGAAGTTTCCAGGCGTCTCAGAGTGAACCAAAGCGATGTTGTTCGGACATGGAGGAGGTACAGAGATACAGGAACTGTCGATGACAGGCCTCGCTCAGGCCGCCCAAGGGCTACTACTGTAGTGGATGACCGCTACTTACGGATTGCCGCTCGGAGGAACCCTGACAGCAATGCCACCATGTTGAATAATGCGTTTCGTTCAGCCACAGGACGTCGTGTTTCAACTCAAACTGTGCGCAATAGGCTGCATGATGCGCAACTTCACTCCCGACGTCCATGGCGAGGTCCAGCTATGCAACCCCGACACCATGCAGCGCGGTACAGATGGGCCCAACAACATGCTGAATGGACCCCACAGAATTGGCATCACGTTCTCTTCACCGATGAGTGTCGCATATGCCTTCAACCAGACAATCGTCGGAGACGTGTTTGGAGGCACCCTGGTCAGGCTGAACGTCTTAGACACACTGTCCAGCGAGTGCAGCAAGGTGGTGGTTCCCTGATGTTTTGGGGTGGCATTATGTGGGGCCGACGTACGCCACTGGTGGTCATGGAAGGCTCCGAAACGGCTTTACGATACCTGAATGACATCCTCCGACCCATAGTGCACCCATATCGGCAGAATATTGGAGAGGCATTTGTCTTCATGGACGACAATTCTCGACCTCATCGTGCACATCTTGTGAATGCGTTCCTTCAAGATAACGACATCGCTCGACTACAGTGGCCAGCATGTTCGCCAGACATGAACCCTATCGAACATGCCTGGGATATGTTGAAAAGGGCTGTTTATGGACGTCTTGACCCACCAACCACTCTGAGAGATTTACGCCGAATTGTCCGTTGAGGAGTGGGACAATTTGGACCAACAGTGTCTTGATGAACTTGTGGATAGTATGCCACGGCGAATACAGGCATGCATCAATGCAAGAGGACGTGCTACTGGGTATTAGAGGTAGTGGTGTGTACTGCAGTCTGGACCACAAATGCTAAAGTCTAGCTGTATGATGGTACAACATGCAATGTGTGGGTCTCATGAGCAATAAAACGAGCTGAAATGTTGTTTGTGTTGATCTCTATTCCCTTTGTATTTAAAGGTTCCGGAACTCTTGGAACCGAGGTGATGCAAAACTTTTTTTGATGTGTGTTTGGAGTTACACTGCTTACCTCGGCTTTACTGAATTGCGTCTGGGACCAGCCATCCGTGTGCCTTTTAAGCTTACGCTGGGTAAACCGTTAATGATATCGGGCGAAGCTGGGAAAGGTTGCTAGTTATACAAAGCATTGCCACTACGACTCAAATCTATTCTTCACCAAACCATAATAGGTGAGGTACCGGTAGTGATTTGAAGTGCGTTCATAACGTGTTAATGTTTGCCACGGTGGGTGAGTGGTTATCGTGTCGGATTACTAACCCCAAGCTTGCAGGTTCGCTCCTAGCCAAGCTAAGTGATTTTTGAAAGGCGGCAAAAGTCACGATACGCATGTCATACGATGTTGGCATGTTAAAAGCCCATTTGAATTCAGTAGGCCGTGTTCATAATGGCAAAATTAATCTCTGGAGTTTCCGCCAACACAAAGTTCCTCATTTCTCTAATAGAAAGCGCTATAGTGTTCAAGAAGCTTAGATATATAACCTCCTTGACTTTCATAGTACTTCAAGGAACAACGAAATTCGACATGCAAGCTAGCCTCTGAGTGTCAAATCACAAAGCTTGCAACCGGCACCCGAGGCCATACGATATTATTATTATTATTATTATTATTATTATTATTATTATTATAACGCCGTGCGATTTTTACATGCGGAGGAACCTCAAAAAAAAGTATACAGAAACAATCCGCATACTCTGGAGGCTCACGAGAACGAAATAACAGCAGCGATACGAAATATCAGCGAGGATGAATTACAACGAGTGTACGGTACCAGAACTTCCTACGTCGATGCAATGTGTGACTAGACAAAGAATGACAGCATTTCCAGCAACTACTGTGAAATTCGTGTAAGTAAATATGATTATTAAATACAGTATAAGAGCGTTAAACATCCCCCAATATGCCTTCCTTCAGAGGTGAAGTAAAGCCGGCGGTCCCATGTCATAGATTTATGGCATGTTAAAGAACCTTGCACTAGTTACACCTGTGTGAAGCTAATTTATATATAGGTTAAACATTCGACAAAAGCTGTTAGGTTCCGACGTTCGTCACCAGGAGCCGACTGCGGTGGCATCTGGTAATCAAGTTCTGAACTAGTAGTCGTTGACGGTGGCATTTGGCGGCAAAAGTAGGAACTGCCTGAAAAAATTCAATGTCGGCAGTCCTCACTTGAATTGAAAACAGATAACACACACTAATAGAGTCATCACAATCACCGGTTATCAGACAGATTCTACACACATCCAATGTACACGGGGCTACATGACCACGTTGTCGCAGCTCCTGAACTGAGGAACCAACCAACCTTACAGAACGTAAAAAGTGCAAATGTGTGAAACTAGTTGGGCGCTCCGCTCCTACTAGCGCCAGTGCCATCCTCGACAGGCGGCTACACACAGTTGCTCACCCGTAACACGGCGCATCCGCGGTTCCGTGCTATAGGGAGGGTCCCCACTGTACTGTATATTCTGTAGGGGCCATCCACATATTACCGTACGTAATCACTCTAGGCCTATGGCCTATTTTTTATTTCCCCATGTAATCACGCGTAATCATCGGATTGACAAGCGGCTTCGGTGGCGTAGTCGGTAGCATGCTGAGCTTCTATGCCCAATACCTCGGGTTCAAACCCGGCCGAAGTAGTCGGATTTTTTTTAACGCGTTAAAATCCTTCAGTATGCCTTCCTTCAAAGGGGAAGTAAAGCTGGCGATCCCATGTCATGCATTTATGGCATGTAAAAGAAGCTTCCTCTAATTAAACGTGTGTGAAGCTAAATTTGCAGGTTAGATTTCGTTGAAACGCTCCATCAAAGTTCCAACGTTCACCAGTAGGTGTCAGTGACATCTGGTAGCGAAAGTTGGAACTGCTTGAAATTGCACGGAACTTGTAGCACACCCAGCTACAGCCTCTGGCGAGCCGAACATGTCCTCGGACACTCCCGGCAATAAAAGCCAACACTATATAAATAAAAATAGCATTGACAGCCTCCTTCCCAATCCCCTCCTGTATTACGTTATCACATAGCGATACCTAAATATTTCTGATTTCGTCACAATTTATCCGCATAAATCCCTAAACAGGTTACGATCAGGAGTTGGGAGATCCCGAGACAATCTGAGGAGATGTGACACGTCTTGCGAATGTGGACAAGAACAAACCACAAAACACATGCTTCATTCCCTCTGTGCCTTTTATCTTGTGCAGAGGAAGATCTCCTGTTAGCCACTCCGAGCGCCCTGGATGTTGCTCAGTATTGGGCACGTGTAATATAATTAGACAGGTTTACCCTTTTATGTAGCCTATAGCAACTGTACATTTGTATGTTTCCGACACGAGAAACAAGAAGCACTATGTCACAGGTTCAGGGACATACAGTACTGTAAAAGAGAACTCGGCAGTTTCCTGGGGTGCTACAGAGCAAAAAGCACAAGAAATATACGAACAATTGACGAAAGCCGAGCCAGCCAGGACTGTGGAAGGGGGTAACTAGGGGAATACCCCTACGTCCCGCCATGCGGTGCATTCCTCGCGCCTTCCGTCAGCACGGCTGGAAAGCCGCGTAGAGCGTAAAATGAGTTCATTTTTGTTAATCGCGTTTACAACTCCCTCCCCTCTATCCCCTCCTCCTCGCAGAAAATCAACGTAATCATAAGCTTCGGAAGCACGTGGCTTTCTCCCGTATTTATAAGGTCCAAGGGGAGGATCGGGAGACCGCCGCAACTGCGGTGCTCTTCGCGTCCCACACCTTGTCTCCCTGCTGGAGTATTCCAGGGGACTCGAACGCTCATGCTGAAAAGAACACATTTCCCCGATCTCGCAGCGGTGTCTCCGGGTCCTTTTGGGTTACCCCGGCATACAGTGACGATCAGGGGCGTATATAGTTTAATTTCGAGGGGTGTCCAACTGGGGGTTAGGGGGCATGGTATAGGCCCAAAGAATAGGTGGTCCGGGGTTCTCCCCGGGAAAATTTTGTATAATTTGGTGCAAAATTATGAGTTTTAAGGCTATCTGGCATCACTTTTTCAACCAATTTGTTGTGATTTTTTATGTTTGGTTAGTGTCAAACACAACTAAGACAATTTTATGACACTTTTTATTAATATTATCATCTTGCTCACTTGATAGTATTTACATGGAAAGAATTAATGTTACTGATTTGATTTACAACTCACACTATAATATAAAGTCAAGGTTTCTTGAAGCATTGCCAAATCGGTTCATAACTTCATCGTCAGTGAGATGTACGTCTCTGTGAATAGATGGCAATACTAGACCGTTGAGTCTGTTTTCAGAAGTAGAATTTCTTAAGTATGTTTACAACCAACTCAAACTCCGTTCGGCAGTACCAGTAGCTACAGAGAGAGGGAAATTTGCCGAATGTTTGATAAGTGTATAAAAGTTAAGGAAAAAACTTTAGTCACCCGCTTCAAGGGCACTTGTTGCTGTTCTTGATTCGTTCATAAGAGCGAAGGCACTGGAGAGTAATAAGAGGTTATGTTGTTACACATAAGATCAGAGCAAACTGATTGTCACACTGTTTACATCGCTCTACCGTCGCCTCGCTTTGCAACGTTGCCATACGTCACTTAGTAACAATAGTGCATAATTATATTGGTTTTTAATGTTTTAATTCATAAACAAATAATATATGTGACAAACATTTCGGGGGGGGGGGGGGCGGGTCCTCCTCCCTCTTGTATACGGCCTTGGTGACGATCTTACCTGGGTAGTACGCTGCCTGCCCCCTGTAAAGCGGTAGTAAACGCCAATGGATGCGGAAGAGACAAGCATGATGCCGAGGACGACGTAGTCCCAAGCACCAAACGTGCTGGCAGCGACAGCGGGGGCGGCGTCCATGATGTCTGGAAACAAAGAGAACACACCCTGTTTGAAAAGTTGACACGACATTAGATTATGTCAAATAATGTTCCGTAAAACTATTAGAGAATGGCTGTTGAGCAAGACTTGAAAACGAAACGTACTGTAGATCGGCATTCGAACCTAAATCATACCACACAGTAGCATTTTATCCACTACACTGCCACGGCCTCTGTTCAACCAGAACTAATTTCAAGGATCAAGAGGGTCCTTTCTGGATAATGTTCAGATGACAGCGCGGGGCCAAGAGCTGCATTGCTCGCGTTAGCTCCTGGCTTCAACTCCGAATTTGCTCCTTTTAACTGGCCTTTTTTTTTTTGCGAAGATCAACCCTATTCACCTCCCCTTCTCTGACCGCTTATCATATTCATAGAGTGTATACAAACAAAACATATGGGAGGAAGGAAGATTGTAGTTTCACGTGACCGTTAACCTCGCGATCATAAATGAACCAAGGGACCTCCTATATCCCTGGAATCCAAATTACCGGATGTGACATTTCCCCTCGAAAATCGCACATGCATCGCCCGGAAATGGAACCCAGCCCACCTTGGTTGTTTAGAAAATTCACCCTGATATTGACTAAAATCAAATTTATTGAAACAAAGCTGACATTCTTAAATAGAGTTACAAATAGAATTTACAAAATGTTGTTTTAATTCCGATAATTTGGATACATCTGTATAACTTACGTAGGCCTATATAAAAAGAAATAAACAACACTTGGAACTTTTTTCAGGAGTATTTATTTATTTATAAATTGTATCCCTTTACCCCGCCCCTCCCCCTCGACCAGTTATTTGGTAAAATATGTGATGACCGACTAAAGAGTTACAACTAACAGTTATGCTATTGCGATGTCCATGGTAAGTGTGTATTTGTAATTAAGGCGAGGATCGGGAAGGAAGCGGCAGTGGCCTTAATTATGGAATCATTCCGGCGTTTGTCAGGAGTGGGAGAGGGAAACCACTTCTCATATGGCTGGGATGGGAATCGAGCCCGCCTCTTCTTAGCTTTTTCCTCACGAGACTGGGCGTACCCCGTTCCAACTTACAGACTAGAATTGAATTTCTTGGCAAATCCTGGAATCGAGCCCGGACCTCAGGTGTGACAAGGATGGGATGGTCGCTATGAAAGGACAGAAATGGGTTCAGTATCTCCGGAGAGGACAATTATTAGTTTCGAAGTTCTTGAAGAATATGGCCACCCAACATTCTAATGCATGACGCCACAAAATAACCAGACTGAGACGGTATAAATTCTCTGAATTTCAACAGGAAGGAACGCCGTGTAACATTGTGGCAAATGACGTAACAGGCCTTATCAAGACAGAAGTGCGGTAACGTTGTAAAAACCTCTCTTTGCGTGACGCAGTATAAACCAAAAGGAAAGTTATGTATTACTGTTAATAGTAAAGACCGAAGATTGCATCGCCGTAGGCCTATACAAATAAATACAGTTTGTACTTCCACTTTATATTTAAAACTCTAATTTCGACCGGATTCACCTTTCGGCATCGTCATGGGAAATTAGTAGGCCTGTATGAAAAAGAAAATCCACAGCCTGACCGACCGGGTCAGGGAATGGAATGAAAGAAGCCCCCATCTAGCAGCAAGGATATGAACTGTGCCGGCTGCCGAAGCCTGTCGCACTCCCCTGGGGGTAATTATTAAATGAATGGCAGATGAAATGAAATGATAGTGGAGAGTGTTGCTGGAATGAAATTGTGACAGGGAAAACCGGAGTACCCGGAGAAAAACCTGTCTGCCTCGGCTTTGTCCAGCACAAATCTCACATGGAGTGACCGGGATTTGAACCACGTTTCCAGCGGTGAGAGGTCTAAGCCACGGAGGCTCACAGTAGGCCTATATAATATAATATAAATATGTATTATTATTCCCATTTTCAACAGGGTCGGGGATGAGATGCGATAGAAGTCTATGGGAGGTGGATGGTTTTTACGGCCAGATGCCCTTCCTAGCGCCAACCTCAGGAGATATGAAATGAATGAAGATGAATGAAACAGGGCAAGGAGATGGAAGAAAGGACCATGGCCGTCAGAAGGTACTGTCCCGGCATTTCCCTGGAGTAGAAGTGGTAAATCACCGAAGACCACTTCCAGGATGGCTGAAGTAGGAATCGAACCCACCTCTTCTCAGTTTTGCCTCACGAGGCTGAGTGTACCCCGTTCGAACCCTCAGACCAGAATTAAATTTCTTGGCAGAGCAGCCTCTAACTACTTCTCTCTTAATTCCTTTATAGACGGTATTTCATGAAATCGTACCTCTTGGTTGCTAGACACATTGCTGAGATGCAAAATGGCACACAGCAATTGTCCATTTTGGAAAATATTCCTTAACATAACATGATTATTAATTAAGTCCCAGTTCTATACAAAATATCACTTGCACAAACGAAAGCGAACTAACACGCTTAAAATATCCGTCTTGACTGGCTGTGTGGCTCATCCTACTGATCCCAAGATAGCGGAATCGAATCCCGGCGCAGTCAGTTTGTTTAAATGTGAGGGAGCCGCGTCAGTAGATTTACCGGCACCTTAAAAATCCCTTCGGGGCAAAATTCCGGCACCCAGGCGTCTCTAAAAGCCGCAGTAATTAAAAGGGACGTAAACCCCATTATTATTATTATTATTAAAAATGAGGGGCGTGGTGGCTCAGCGGTCAAGCTGTTGGTCTCTCACCAAGGCAGACCGGGTTAGATTCCCGGTCAATGCATGTGAGATTTTCAAAGTTAAATGCCATGTCCTGTGGTTCGGATTCCACGTAAAAAGCAGGTCACGTGTCTCATGATCGCGAGATTAACAGTCACGTAAAACTACAAACTTCCTTCCTTTTACAGTATTATTAAAGTATCCATCAGCACAACACTATTCATTAGTTTCTCAGTTCTGTACAAAAAATCACATGTACGAACTGAAGAGAACAAGTGCCGTACGTTTGATATTTGCACAAAGCAACTCAGTTTTTATCACAAAAATAGCACATTAACGCATTAATATTACAGGGCGCCAGGAAATGTTCTCCGCAGCGGCTACGTGCTGCTGCTGTGAGAGGTTGTGTCATCAGTTTAGTTGGCAGCACGGTGTACTTGATAGGGTGAAGGCCACATGTGTCCGCTGTGGGCTGTCGAAATCGTCAGTGTGTATAGTTAGATTATTGGAAGAGTGCAACGGTATGTTATGAATGGTTGTGGTGAGTATAAAGTTTACTGTTTGTTTGTTTGTTATGATACAAGCGACAGCCGTGCTGCCAACGTAACTGGTGACGCTATCTCTCGCTGCAGCATAGTAGGCACTGCGGTGACATTCCCTGGCGCCCTGTAGAATGCAACACACCATACACACCGCGAAGATTGTGCGTCTATGACTGCACTCTAACGGCGACTTGAAAAAACATTAAACTAGTACTGTAGCATAGAGCAGGCAATATAAGAGGATCGAGACGTCGCACAGTGTGAGATTTTGCCCATCCAGGGGAACTTTATTCACTGGCTAATGTAAACTTATCTGTGGCAGATTTTGGTTACCTCTAGAATTAAAATTAAGTTTCTAATTTGTAGTTAGAGATTATAAATGTTTTATTTGTATTTTTTGTCCAAAAAAAACACACATGTTTGACAAACGTAAGACACAAATTTGGATAGTGTTACCGTCAAATATACAACATATATATTTCTCTTGGCTTTTGATGCAGCCAGATTCATTGAGATTAAACTTTGGTGACAATGGAAACTGAACAATTTTCGGTCCATAAAATTAAAACTTAATAACAAGGTACGACACAAACATGCGCGAACACAGAGGAAAGTTATCTGATCTAGTCTATATCACTGCAGCTATCATCAGAGTGATTATCCGAAGCATTTACAACAGGATCCCTTAAAAGTTCTAAAACTTCGGGCATGACTACCGAGCGTTTCGTTTTCGGAGAAGCACGTAAACTAGTAATATATGGGTCGGATGTAATAAGCAATCTATGAACCAAGTTCGTGTTTGTATGAATTCTGGATGATTTTCGTGTGAAGAGTTCCCTGTATTTTCTATTGTCTTTATTCCTAGCTTCCTGGGCCTCTTCTGATAGCTGGCCTATTGGCAAGATACTTGAGGCTATGATGTCTTTACCGTGATACAAAACTTTAAGAACGCTTGTTGGCATTTAATACCAGGGATAGAGTGTCAAATACATTTCCAACGTAGAACGATCATACTCACTAAATGTATCTGCATCAATCGGGAAACAACAATTAAGAGATTCTAAAATTACATGACATCTCTTTATCAATTCAACATTTACTCCAGTTATTTCTGAAGATTTTTCAGCATTTCTGAAAAACTTACGGGCTGTATTGCAATCATTCGTGTTTCCTGATTGTTGCTTGGGCATATCTACTAATAGCCCGAGCTGACAATGAAATTCCTCTTGGACTTTTTTTTTTTTTCACTTCTATTTTAGCTTTGTTTTCTTTGGCGCGAACCTGCCACTTCATAATATCCAGTGTATACGAGATGTGGAGTATATATTCGAAAAACGTCTTTTTGGAATAGAGTACGAAGGTTATTCATTTCGCTCGCTTGAGCTCCACACAAATAACATATTTGGGTTGAGGAACAATCAGATACTGCATTACAATTTTTTCCGTCAATCATATAAAAAATCATGTTAGGCTTGCAAATGAATTTCATGTTGCCCACAGTTATTATAATAGGAGTGAGATTAGCTATTTGTCCTTCACTTTCTGTTCTTCGCTTTTTACAGCATCGACTGATTCTTTTGTAAAAACAAACTTTATGGTTGTCGTTTACACTGTAAATTTGAATAGGTACCATGGAGATGCTAAACAAACTTTCGTCTGTCGATTGTTCATCTGAAAATTTTTGACGATACACACTCTGTTGGGCACCGTCACAGCCCCACTTAACAGCACTGTTAATGTTACTAACAACTCCGGGCAAAGTCTTGAGTACATCTTCTTGGGCTTTACTAAGCCTTGTTACAGTGTGCTCAAGAGGAGACTGCAATGAAATTTCAGCGGGTGTTTCGGTGATTGTAATATTGTTAGGATAACAAAGTTTCTTAGCATCCTTTACTTTATCGTACGATGGATAAATTTTACTGCCGATTTTTCTTGTTTGATTTCGCACAATATTGTATTGGTTCGTCGAAAGATTTGCATCAAGTAATAAAGCTAATGCTTCATCTGCGGACAATTTAGGTGACACTTCAAGCGACGAATTTCGAGCTTTCTTGAAGTTTGTGCCACTTGTAGGAGAAAAAGAACAAAGCTCTTTCACGATTGCAGCCTTGCGCAATGAGAGTTCAATAGCCTTCGACAGTTCTTCATGACTTGTAGATTTGACAAGTGCTTTGAACTTTGGAGGAACAATCTTTAAAGGATTTCTGAGGTATACCGGCCTAGGTTGGATTAATCGGAAGATCAGTTGCAAAACTGAAGTCTACTTCATTGTTCAACTATGTCGCGTTGTGGTATAAAAATCTCTCCCGATGTCGATTAGCTTCATCCCATTTAACTTGTATACTGTGTACACACTTCCTTATTTTTGCCTTTGAACTAGGCGAAAGTTCCGCGACTCCCGTTTGTTCCATTATAAAGTTTGAAATAACTTCTGACTAGTTTGTGTGATCTTTTGCCCACTCATCGAATATAGTACGCCACGTGTGCCATTCTGAAACAGACAGGACGTTTGGTCGTTATCGCGCGAACTTGCGCAGGATATTTCGATAATTGCTAGTATTATACTCAAGGAGATATAATGTGAAACAAATTTCAGGTCGGAGCACGATGGAACACCTGAGTAGAATCCTCTTTGAATTTCAAGAAACTACAGTAGTTTTTGTTCATGACAAGCCTCTTTTCAAAACAACATCGTAACCTAACCTTTCAATGAAATTTTAAGTTAACATACAAAATCTTACCTTCAGATATGAGCAATAACATCGAAGCACAGCACTGACCACTGTGCGTCACAGCGCTCGTCACCAGACGATTAAACATACTGCACACTGCACGGCTGTTGCAGGGCTCTGAGAGCGTACGCGTCTTTACTTTGTAGCTCCATTTGACAGACGTTGCGGGTGACTATAGTACAAGTGCGTAGCATTTTCTTTAGACTGGGATATTTAGCGAACTAAATGTCATGTATTTTGTGAAAAATTACATGGTCGGGAAATTGAGTAAAGTTCTCCTAGATAGGCAAAATATCACACTGTGCGGCGGTGCGGTGGTTGGCACGCGAGTCGTATCATCTTAATAAACATTGGGATAGGTAGCCAGCGAGTCATTTCAACAAAAAAGAGTTGGCGCACTGTTGCCTCGCATACATTTGTAGATCTACCAACAGAGCACGACACTACCATACATATTTATAGTTACAGGAACGGCTTTTCTAGCTTGTTTTCTCTCTCTCTATAGCCACTAAGTTTGTGGCTTTTTGACATTTCTTATTTGTGTTTCACGTAGAGGCAATGTGCTAGTTAGTTATTGGAGTTTCAAGGAGCGGTACAGCGTAATCATCTACCCCAGAGGGAGTGTGAAACCAGGACCAATAGCTACCCAGTGGTAGTGGTAATATGCTGTATTTGATCGTTGAAGTTGGCTCATGTTTTTTTTGTTGTTGTCGTGTAGCCTCCTGAGAGGCCGAGTGCAGGTCTTTCTAGTCGACGCCCGCGGGCGACCTGCGCGTCGGGATGAGAGATGGAATGGATGAAGATGAATGAAACTGGGCAAGGATGTGGAAGGAAGCGGCCGTGGCCTGTCAGAAGGTACTGTCCCAGCATTAGCCTGGTGTTGAAAATGGGAAACCACGGAAAACCATTTCAAGGACAGCCGACGGTGGGGCTCGAACCCACGCGTCTACCGAGTCAGCAGAGAGCTTGGCCCCTTGACCTAACGCAGCGCTTTAGCCCGCGTAGCCACTACTGTCGGTGGCTCATGGTGATAAGGAATGTATTATTTTCAACACAACAAAATCTACCTTCAAAAATATCTTTATTTTTATGAGAATAAAAGAAGGGTGGCTTCGGTGGCGTAGTTGGTAGCATACTGAGCTTCTATACCCATGGTCGCGGGTTCAAACCCGGCAGAAGTCGTCCAATTTTTTAAGACCGTTAATAATCCCTCAGTATCTATGCCTTCCTTCGGAGGGGAAGTAAGGCCGGCGGTCCCACGTCATAGATTTATGGCATGAAAAAGAACTTTCCACTAACGACACTTGTGTGAAACCAAAATTTGTAGGTTAGTTTGATAACGCTCTATTAGTTCCAATGTTCGCCAGCAGGTGCTGGCTGCGATGGCATCTAGTAGCCAGTTCGCAACTAGGTTATCGTGGACGGTAGAATTTGGTAGCAAAAGTAGGAAGTACTTCAAATATTGATCGTCTGGTGTCCCCACCTGAATCACAGATAACACACACTAATACAGCCATCACAATTAACAACGGTTATCAGACAAATTCTACACACACCCAAAGTACACGGGGCTACATGGCCGCGTTGTCGATTCCCGGCTCTGCCAAGAAGTTTAATTCTGTCTGAGGGCTGGATCAGGGTACATTCAGCCTCCTGGGGCAAAACTGAAAAGAGGTGGGTTCGTTTCCCACCCAGCCATCCTGGAAGTGGTTTTCCATTGTTTACCCACTTCTTCTCCAGACGAATGCCGGGATAGTTCCTAACTTAAGGCCACGACCGCCTCCATCCATATCCTCAATTGAATTACAAAATATACACACTATTCCAGGCATCATAATAACACAGGTTATCTAACAAATAGTCGACGCACACACTGGGCTAAATGACCACAATGGCCAAACCCCTTAAATGAAACAACAACAAAACAAATTTAGAATTAAGTTAAAATTTAGAGTGGACTCCTAAAAATGAAAACAAAAGCTCAAAAATGAAAGAAAAATAAATAAAACTAATAACATACCTGCCAACTTTTGAAAAGGGCTATCAGTAAAACTCACGCGCGACAAAAAATTTAACGATTTTCGACATACCCCGGCTTGACGAAAATAATAATACTTCTGGGCTACAAAATACAATAATTCATGCTTTAAACAGGATATTTCAATGAAATCATATCTACTTACATGATTTGTAGATGAACATAACAATCAAGAAGAAATCCATGTTAATCAGCAGCAGGCGTGGTGAATATTGGTTTGGAGCATACATAACAGGACTTCCTTGATAAATTAAGCCGATATACGATATTTGAAAAAGGTTTTACACAATAAAACTTGTTTAACGTAACACAGGCAAGAAATAATATAATACACACTGCAAATCACATGCTAGTTCGACTTTAAAGTCATGGTTGTGGCCTTTTTAGCTTCCAGCAAAAAGTCTTGAGAAAATGCTTTGTCATAACAGGGACCAGAACTCCTGGTCTTCAAAATAGAAATAGACTCCAGAGATTCATTGGACATGGATGACCTGAACTGTGTTCTATTTTTCTTCACAAGGCTGAAAACACGTTCACATTCTGCATTGCTATGGGGTATGGTGAGAATAGAGAGCATTACTCTAGAAATTCGGTTATACTTAAGAAGTCCATCGGCTCCACGAATTCTTGATATTTGTGCCCAACTGGAATCACTTGCAGCATCTTGATGTGCAGCCAAAGTGTCATCTACCTGAAGAGCTGTAAACTGCCTCTGAAGCTCATTCACCACCTCATCGGTAGTTTCATTCTCTTCCTTGCATAACATGATAGGAAACTTTTCCAAGAAAAAACGAACGGAAGAAAACTGTGCATCTTCAATTTTGTCTAACCTAGCAACTTGAGCATTCTTTAGCACGTCATCCTTGAGTGGAAACTTGTTGATGATGTAGTCACAGGCAGTACAAAAGTAGTTTCTCACTGATGAAAAGAAAAGGGATTTATCTGTATCCTGGAGATCATTCACTATGTTCGAAGTTTGAATGCCAATAACTAACTCATCATCACTTCTTTGATTTTGAATCAAGTTGTACTCAACTTCAAGCAATGAGGAGCTTTTGACAATTTTGGGCTTAACAAACTTGGTGAACAGCTGCTTTAGCAAATCCATTAGAAGTTCTAATAACAAGTGAACTTGTGGGGAAGAAGTCTGAAGGGCAACATTCAATTTGTCAAATACAGGAATAGTCACATGAAGAAAAGTGCAAAAGGCCTTGTTCAAGTTTGAGGACAGGAACATAAACAATTTTTCCTCACGAGTTGTAGCAGAAGTCTTACTTTTTAGGATGGGTTTGTCACATTTGGAAGAATATGCTATTCTTTTAGGGGCATGTGTAGTAGCAGAATCAAGAATTCTCTTCTTCTGATACTCTTTGGATCCACTTTGTTCAACTTTAGGTATTCTGAAAGATGTCAAGCTTGTGGAAATGTTTTGGGTACATAATATTACTTCCTCCTTGAAGAAAGAAAGAAGAGGATCCCACTGGTCCAGTAGTCTATCCAAACATCTGCCTAAAGATAACCACCTAGTACATACATGCTTCAGAATTTTCTTTGCTTCCTTATTGTGCAAGTTCTGAAATTTCTGAAGGCGTTCTTTTCTCTTTACACTCTTCTCTAAGAAATAAAATATATCTACAAGGATCTCATCCACTTTAACTGGTAATCTTCCAGCACCTTTTTCAGCTGCTAGATTAATCAGGTGGCAAATGCACCCTATGATGGCAATACCTGGTTGAACTTCCTTCAGAACTGCTGAAACCCCATTTTTGTGTCCTATCATAACAGGAGCATTGTCGGAGCAGAAAGCCACACAGTTTTCAATTGGTATATTATGAGAACTCAGCTGTGATAACATCAGGTTACCTATGTTTCGCCCTGTTGAGTCCCCGTCCAACGCTGGTATGGATAGCACAGTGCTCACTACTTTTTCCTGCCGAACATCATAGAATGTAACAACAATAGGATACAACTTGGCATTCGTATCATTGCTTCCATCCGTTGCCAAAGAAAATGGTCCGTTCTGAAGGCACTTAACAACTTCAGATGATGCATTTTTTGCCATTTTATTTACAATGCACGTCGTTTTCGTGCGACCACAACTATATTTCTTTGCAACTTCTGATGTGGGAAACATCTTCTTAAATAAAGCGCCAGCATGATCAGCCGCACTTAAGGGCACATTGTGTTCCACCAAAAAGGAAGTAAACAGACACTCGGCCCTAATTACATCACTGTCAACGTTACCAGCCTTGGCAAAAAAGGTGTTGATTTTCTTGCTATCTTCCTTCGATTTAACATAACTTATGTGTTTACCGCACTTCACATGATTACTTAAATCGTTTTTTCCACCATGAGCAATATTAATATCACACGCACATACCGTGCAAAAGGCAAATTTTTCTCCCTTTCTTGATTTTAGTATGCACGGAAAATCAACCGAGTATGATTCTTTAAATGTCTGGAAGTACTGTTTCTTGTTGTATTTGTTCATTCTCGATATCTACTAAAACATCGAAAGGAACCTGGATCACTAAACGTCACATAAAATTATAACATAAATCGCATAAAACACAGCCCACACTTCATTAAAACAAGTCAAAGCACACAAGTCAAATGAACACGACGCCAACCTCGTAAAGAAAGAATATGCACATGGTAGAGAGAAAAAAACACACACGTGGAACGAATGTAATTAGTCCAAGGAATACAGGAAACTGCGAAGCACGAAGATATAGCACAAAAACTCGAACACTTCATTAATATATGCCATAACCTTAAAATACGAAAACATTCAAAGAACGCCAACTTCGCGAACAATAAACAACTCACGTGGTCAAAGAATATCGTTTAAATCGCAACGAGCGAACGTAGGGGAACAAAGAATTTGCGAAGCAGAGCGTGTTGACACCTAAGATTCACATGGAAGAACGGTTATCCCGGCTTCAAATTCAATTACAATGACGACACAAACATGACACGGTCAAAAGTACGAATCAACTCAAAGAACGAGTTATCGACTATCGCGGACTTGCCTTCGACCCACGCAAACAATCGATTGTACGGAAGTGGGAGGGATTATCGAATGTTAATTATCGTTTCAAATTTTTGTCCGCGAAATCGTAAAATGACACCGTTCATCCGTAAAACCGTAAAATGCTGCAATTTCCGTAAATTTTACGGATAAACCGTAAAAGTTGGCAGGTATGTAATAAGTATAATAATAAACAAAAAATACGGAAAACAAAATATTCAAAATTCAAAAAAGAACGGAAACAAAATATTCAAAATTCAAAAAAGAACAAAGTCTTTGAGTGAATGATCACTTGCAAAATTAGATTTCTGGTCCTAACCCACTCTCACTTATAAAACGGTTAATGAGATCAACAGCCACCACGTCATCGGCTAATATAAGATAGATCGGCTAATATACGATAGGTTTCTTCGTAGATCAGCGAGATCCACACACTCAGTTAAAATGTGGGTCACGATGAATACGGCTCTCAGGTACGAAATGGGGGGTCTTCCCTTCTCTTTAAGTACGAGTGGTGGATCATGCATGACCTACAGTAAGATGTACTGTACATGCTTGAGTTTCTTCTTTACTCAGACAGTTTGCTGTCTTGGCAACTCTGCTCTCATCCAGTCGCTCATATAATTGCTCCAAATACAGTCAATAAGCTGCCGTTAACTCATTGGTTCACTTATTGAATGATGTATTGTCTGACGCATGTAGAGCACAACTTAAATATGCCTACGATCTTCTATGTAAACAACGGCCAGCATTCTTGGCTGTCACCACGGAGGTCCGAGTTCGATTCCCGGCTCTGTCAAGAAATTCAATTCTTGTTTGAGGGCTGGAACGGGGTACAATAAGCTTCGTGGGACAAAACTGAGAAGAGGCGGGTTCTATTCCTACCTCAGCCGTCCTGGAAGTGGTTTTCCATGGTTTCCCATTTCTACTCCAGGCAAAAGCCGGGATGGTACCTAACTTAAGGTCACGGCCGCTTCCTACCCAAATCCTACCTCAATTACCTCAATACACACACTAGTACAGACATCATAGTGACACAGATCATCAGAAAAATTCTATACACACCCAAGCACATGGGAATATACGGGCAGATGACCTAGTTGTTTCGCCCCTTAAAACTCCAATAACTAACTACACAGGGCTACGTGACCACGATGTTGCAAAGCCCCTAACAAAAAGTCAACAACTCTGCGTTTCCCACCCATCTTCCAGGTCCTTGACATCTCTGACTGACGGGCTGCGTGGCGCAGCGGTAATGTTCTCGCCTGCTGTGTCCAAGGTTACAGGATCGAAATATTGGCGCAGTCAGTTGACATTTGCGGGTGCGCAAATGCGATGGAGCCGTGGCAGTAGATTTATTGGCACGTCAAAGATTCCCTCGGGGCAAACATCCAGCACCCCGACGCCCGGCGTCTCTAAAAGTCTCAGCAGATCAAAGGGATGTAAAACCAATAACATTATATTATTATTATTATTATTATTATTATTATTATTATTGTTATTAATATTATCTCTGACTGGCGTCGTCTGAGTCACAAGAAGCGCTTGAATATATTTTGATAAACACAGCGCAGCGGTGGAAGGGCTGCATGAATTAGCTGCTAATTAGAAACTATGGCAAAAACTCAACCGGAAGCAGTGTGGGAGACATAAACACAACCCTGAGCAAGCGAAATTTGTATTAAACAAAACAGATGACGCATATGTCGGCCTCGACCTCGATGCTAGAGATTCTACGTATCACAGAATAAACTCGATACGGTCTACAGATAACAGAACATTCTGACACGTTCAAACAAGAAACACGGAAATCGCAACTGTAAAGGACACGCTCGCAGACACAGAAAGCGAACGTGCTTCAAAACTCCTTAGTCCAACTGTACAGTGACGAACATTGTCCCATGCAATTCATGATAATGTGGTCCCTAATTCGATACTCAGGGGGTAATGAAATCATTATTTACATAGAAGATGCTATCATAACTGGAGTATCTACCACTGTGGTGAGCAATTAGATAGCACAGATATATGCAAACGATCTTAAATACGATCGAGATGGAAGGTAACAGCCAGACTAATACAGTAGATGCGTTGGGCATGCCTGTTCGTGAAGCGCCATAGCCCAGTGGGCAAAGAGACAGGTTCACAGAGGGAAGGTGGCCGGTTCGAATCCAGTTGGGATGTTTATTTCCTTCTTCTCCCTTCACTCCGCCGACAGCAACTGCGTGCAAACCAATCAGATTGTACGATGTTCCCCACTACGCTTATTGCACTAGGTAGGTCATTATATCATCAACTATGGCACACCAAGGACCTCACATCCGTGAGTGGGTATTTGCTCTCGTTGAACAAGGGAAACTAACTGCAACTGAGGCTGGAAGGCGCTACGGCATCCCACGGAGCGTTGGATAAGACGTTCTCGAGAATCGAGATATGTAAGCTGGCGTACTGGCTTGGGTTCACGGTGGTTTTCGAACCAGGATCATGAAGATCGCTTGGTCGCTGATGCCCATTCAACCCCGTTCATGAACACCGTGCAACTACGCCAGGGTGCACGCTTTCCCGACAACTCGAAGACATTCTTGAGACACCTGAATGAGGCAGGGTTATAATCTCGGTAAACGGCTAAGAAATAAAATCTCACTGATGAGCAGAGTGTGTACCGCTTTGCGTTTGCCAAGGACAACGTGCTACGTGAGTGGTCGAATGTCATTCTCCGACGAGAGCAGGTTTTCCTCGGTGATCGATGGGCCGACACGCTTGTTTCGCCTTTTCGACACCCGACACAATCCATTATAGGCCTACGTGGTCGAGCATCGGTGCTCTGATCGTATATCGTATATTTTGGGGTTGGATGAACTCCCGTGAGATAGGAATGCTGAACGAAATAGAGCAAAATAGAATGGACATGCTCTCAAGTTTTAGAGAATATTCTGTTCTCTGTGCTGGTGCTTCATCCCGCCAGTGTTATACAATTTCAGCAGGATCTGTCTCCGATCCATACGTCCTGATTAGCTCAGGAATGGTTCGCAACGCATAAACAGGTCGAGCTTATCGACTGGTCTCAATGTGGGGCAGGTTCGCTCCTGGCCGTGGTAAGTGATTTTTGAAAGGCGGCAAAAATACGATACGCATGTCATGCGATGTTGGCATGCCAAAGAACCCATTTGAATTCAGTAGGCCGAGTTCATAATGGCAAAATTAATCTCGGGAGTTTCCGCCAACACAAAGTTCCTCATTTCTCTACTAGAAAGCACTATAGTGTTCAAGGAGCTTAGATATCTGACATCTAACCTCCTTGACTTTCATAGTCAAGGAACAACGAAATCCGGCATGCAAGCTACCCTCTGAGTATCAAATAACAAAGCTTGCACCCGGCACCCGAGGCCATACGATATTATTATATTATTATTATTATTATTATTATTATTCCTTCGTTACGGCCAACTAAGGACCACGTCATGTCAACTGTTTTTTCTGCATTTTAATGTTAGCCCAGTACTCCTTCATTCGCAATCGATGTTGCACCTTTCTCTCTGTCGTCCACGCCTTCCCGGTTTTTAGCTTCGGCTTAAGTTGAAAACTCCGATGTTTCTGAAGTTTATCCCTAAGTGGGCCACGCTCCTGGATATCTTCACGTGTAATCCCAGTCTCCAACAGATCTTTCTCTGCTTCAATGAACCAGGCCCCCTTTGTCTTTTTCTCACGGAGAAAAGCAAAAATTCTGTTGGATAGCCGTGTTGATTTCATTCGGGTTATATGTCCATAAAAATAAATCCTCCTTTTCCTCATCACGTCCGTTATTTTCTCTACGTGAGTGTACAACTCATGGTTGTGGTGTGGCAGTTTTGCTTAGGCTGGGATGACAAGTGAAACGGTATTTACTTTGCTCCACGTTGAGCGTACAAATGTGGCAGTTTGGCTAGCCCACACTGTTGGGAGATAAATGTAACTGTTTACCTTTGCCTAAGCTATATTGTTTTAATGGGCGCCAAGACCTCAATGCAATGTTGAAATCTAAATTTGTATTTAACAACGTCTAGCTCTGGCAGAACACCTTCAAGACTCTATTCACTCAGATCGTGGAATGATTTGATCATTAACCCAACAAACAATTGTATCAGGAGAAGGAATTGGTCTATATCTAATGCTACCTACTGAAAGCAAAGATTGCATTGTAAAAGAAATGAATTTATTATATAAAACAAGTATAGCAAAATTAATAATAATAATAAGTATAAAATTTAAATTGGAGCGTTGTGATTTGAATATTACCGATAGAAAATTAGGTGAAAACGGAGTCTGATAAATTGATTTTACTCTTATTCCCAAGCTATGAAGTTACTGAAATATGAAATGTAAAACAAAGAAAATGAGAGATTGCGTATTTCTGCGTCATTTGGAAAATTTGGAAAATTGGAAATTGCCAAAGCATTTCCCTCGTACTTGATGATGCTGTGAGCTTCCCACTTTCTCCTGGATGTAGTCATCTTCGTCAATGTTTGATGATATACTGGTAGATTAGATAATTCTATGGTCCGTACATCGGACCCAAACACTCGTACAACCGCACTGGTTAAGTTTTACCAAAGTTAGTCTTCCACTCCACGGAACATCGGAGAGATTCCCGCGTACAACCGTACTCGTTAAATTCTATACAGATTCTTGCTAACTCCACCGAACATCGGAGCCACTCGTACGCGCACCCATACTCCTCAAGTATTTCACAGATTGTCCTCGTTCGACGGCGCGTCGAACGATATATGCACCTGTCGGCTCCCCCACTCTTCAGCCGGCTTCAGCTTGCGTGGTCCTCTACGGATTGGCTGACCCACCACGCGATCTTCCCCTCCTCTGGGTCATTACACTCGGCGGGAGGGTTCCGTTCCAACAATTCGCCTTTCCTGGACGATGCGAGCCCGCTTGCGTAATACTTCCCGACAGGATTAAGCTTGTATTTGAATTCCCAGTGAGTCACGTCTCTCAAATACCTTAACTGACAAAACTCCGTAAAATTCCGTAATCAGATAATTTTCTATGATATCGTCGTTCGTAATAATTTGCTTGATAGCGTTTTCTAAGACATAGAAAACCTATCTGTATGCTTATAATTTTTATAAAATGCTCCGAAAATATCTTAATAATAATTATAATAAATTAATAATAATAATAATAAATTAACATGAACAATTCTCTTGGCTGAACAATTTGCCGCGTAAATAAATATAGAATGGCTTCCTACTGACTTATGCCAGTGGCACAAAAACCCCTCGAAAAACACGTTACATATTCGCCTCGAATCATCGGATGATTTACCGTGACGACGGTCCATTATCCGATTATCCCAGTCACGTTAATAAACACCATCCAAAATACATATTACATAAATGAAATCACCCTAAATCACAGATATATATACACTCATAATTTTTCTTCATGCACTTTGCGTCGAAGTTTGTTGTCACTATGGATTGCACTTTGCAACCAGTCCAATGTTTTACATATAGAATAGTGTTCCACGGATATTTCCGACTCTCAAATTTCTCTATGTTGGAGAAATAGACATAATTAATGTGTGAGCACTATGTATTTATGATGTCATATCACACGCATTGAAGGTGTTCTGATATATTTATATCACCATAGAACTAATTTCACTGGAGGTCCCTTCCTTATGGTGAAATTTAATCTCACTTATCACTGAGCACACGATCACACTATTGTGGCAGCGCCTCGTGACCATAATACTTAATCTCTCTTTAAAGTAGATTAAATTAATATTGACTTCTGAAAAAAACAAAAACAGTAAATGCGCATTACATATAACACCAAATATTTCTGTGCCATAATCGCCCTGTCTTGTTAAGTTCCCGCAGACCATATTCTACTTAGTACTAGTTCTCAACACAGACCATTTCTCCTCACACAAATAATACCTTTGTACAAATTACCTTAAATTACACACTTACAAATCTTACATGGCGAGGCCGTAAACAGAAATCACGTGTGCTGATATGTATGAGTTTCATGAAGGACTGTCTCGCATTCTGATGGCCCATCTTTTGCCTCGTGGACGCCTTAAGCAAAAATACCATGTACAAGCGCTCACCCATCTCTTGGAGGCAAATGGGAATTCACCAGCGCTACCAAATTCTGGCCTTGGTGTATCGAGACATTTTAGTGCTCAAGAGCATCCGACAATCCCGTCATATTTCCCTGTACCTTAAAAACTCTCATTTACTTACATACTACCCCCCTGTGTGACTTCTGATACGCCTGCCTGGAAGACCATCTCCTCCCACGCACCAAATACCACACTTACTCATTTGATAGGCTGGCTCGCCAGCTAAACATCCTCACTTTATGACACATACTTTCGGAGACTATGTATATTATACGTCCCGTATAATCTGTTTCCCTCACTATTCTCCAGCACATATGCTGTTTTTCCAATACGTTTGGAAACTATAAATGTTTCTGTGTCACCTGCTTCCAACCTTGCAAGTGGCTCCCTTAAATGAACGTCCTCACGTTGCTCTACCTACCTATTTCTCAGTATCTGTAACGATGCCCTGTTGCTACTGTCCACACATGCTAACCCTACTTTCCTCTGGTGTCACACCTCTACACGACACTCTATGACCTAAAAATGTCACTTCTGACTGACAGAATGACGACTTAGACAGCTTCAAAGTGAACCCTGCCTGATCTAACTTCTGAAAAACTATATCTAAATGACGTAGATGCTCCTCAAAACTGCGTGAACTAATTACCATATCATCTATGTAAATGGTTATAAACTCTCCTGTGTCATCCCCTAATGCGATGTTTAAAGCCCTAATTAAAGCTGCAGAACTACTCTTTAACCCATAAGGTGTTCTACAAAATTGATAAAGGTTATATTTATGACTAAAAGCTGTAAATGGTCTATCTTCGTACATAAGTGGCACTTGCCAAAAACTGGAACTCAAATCTACACAAGTGAAATACTTCTTCCCCTCAAATGTTTGCATTAATTCTTCTATTGACATAGATTTCAGCTGATCTGAACTAATTCTACTGTTAACCAAACGAGCGTCTAAACAAATACGAACAGTGCCGTCGGTCTTGGGTACCGTGATCAAAGAATTAACATATGGACTGTTAGAGTGCTCAATAATCCCATCTTCAAGCATCTGGTTAATTTGTGCCTCAACTGCACTCTGATAAGCGAAAGGAACAGGATATCTATGTCCTGTGAATACTGACTTATCAATAACGTTCAATGAATGGGTATAGCAATTGGCCATACCAATGCGATCCTCTAAAACTCTCCTATTACACCATAACACATCATAGAGCCGAACACACTGTTCATCCTCTATATTTCCCTGAAATGCAGCCTCACGTAACGAGTCCTCTAGACTTCCGTTCGTAATCACACTGCCCACAAAACATGGGGAACCCCGCTCTACGGCTGGCGATATCTCATTTAAAGTACAAATCACACCTACAATACTACTCCTCTGAATATGGTCATTGAACGCTACTTCTACTTCAGAATCTCCCCATTTAAATTTCAAACTCCCTACATCATAACATAAGTTACCAGACACTCTACTTAGCCACTCTGAACCCAAGATAACACTGAATACTAAATTTGGAATTACAAGGCAAATCTGCTTCTCTACATGATTATTAATTTTAATGTCTACTAAAACTTGCTTAGAAATTACTTTAGACCTCTTCCCAACAGCTGTGATAACAAAAGTGCTTTTAATTGGCATCTCCTCAAAATTTACTCCAGTTCCTTTCATTTTATCATAAAATGCACTACTTATGCAACTCTTCATACAACCACTATCAATTAAAACATCTGTGTACGTCTCGGACACGTTAAATTTAACTATGGGGCTCTTACTAACCACTTCCTGAATAATACCTTCATCATTTAGTTCATGTAATAATTCATTTCTTACATTTAGGTCATAGGGTTCCTGTATAATTGTATGGACAGGGCATGCTACAGACTGAGATTCTGACCTTACTTCGCAGCCTGGTTCGCGTTTAAAGAACCGCTACAGCTGGCCGTAGTACTACTAACTACTAAACTGGTCTGGTTGTTCTGGGCTGTGTTGTCATTGTTTGGCTGTATATTACTACCACTAGGCTGTCCTCTTCCTTGACCCCTATTCTAGTTGTAATTATTGTCATTATAATTTCTCCCTTGATTTCCCCTGAAATCATTGTTTCTCCCTTGATTTCCTCTGTAATCATTGTTCCTCCTTTGATTTCCCCTGAAATCTTTGTTCCTCCCTTGATACTGATTACCATAGCCATTTCCTCTGTTCTGATTTAGCTGATTATTATTATTTCTATTTTGAGCGTTGGCCCCTTCGCCACCGTTCCCTTGAACTTCCTGATGCCTGGCTTCATTAGGTCTATTATTATTATTACCCTGGTTCCTATTGAAATTGTCCTCATAACCCCCTCTCCCTAGTGCATCAAATGTGCTTAATAAATTTTCTACTTGTGATATAGTCTTTACATTCTGGATACAAGCAGCCTCCTTGATCCTATAGGGAAAGTGCCTAAGTAGCAACCTCACCACATCACTTTCCTCCTTCAAGCCATCCAGATATTTACACACTAATACCTGCCCTAAAAAGTATTCGGTCATGGTGGAGCTTCCTTTAGGGCTATATTTACCACACACTACTGCCTCACGATGCTGCGACTGAATAACCTCATTCCAGAACTTTTCACAGAATTTCATTTTAAAATCATTGATATCAGTAAACTTGTCTCTGTAGACAGCAAACCAATTCCTCGTTTCCCCCACAAACACTTGTTCTAAAATTTCAACTACCTGGCACCACTCAATACTACCATTTTCCAACCTCTCCCCGAATTTATTTTCTATAGTGTTCATGAACTCCATTGGGCACCCCTGTCGATTGCTGAACTTACCCAGTTCTACCTCCCTGTGTGTGCTATTCACAAAAACTGGCCTATTCTGACTATTTTCTAGCCTGATCCTAGCCTTTAATTTTAACTCTAATTCTGCGATTTTCTCCTCAGCCTTCCTCTCAATACTGTTTACTGTTAATTTAATGTTTCCTTCTGATTCTTCTACTTTATCATATAGCTTTGCTTGTTTCTCCTCAATCTTGCTAATGCTCTCTCTATTACTCTCTCTTGAATCATTTACTTCTGCAACTATTTGTGAGTGGACTTTCTCAATTCTACCCCCCACCTGTTCCTTAACCTCTTTAGTAGCTACCTGAATTTTGTCAATTTCTCCCCCCAATTGCTTTTTGACCTGCTGTGTTTCCAGTTGCACTAGTTCTTTTAAATTTTCAGCCTGTGTACTGATTCTAATTTCCAACTCCTCCTGTACTTTTCCTAATTTTCTGTCTACATCTGCAATAATCTCTTTAGCCTTTTCTTCCATCACCCCCCTGATCTCACCTCTAATCAGTTCGAATTTGTCACTCATTTCCCTACTGTTTTGTTCTAATTTAGCATTTAAAGTTTCAGTACTCTCTCTATTTTCCTTACTGTTTTGTTCTAATCTGGCGTTTAAAGTTTCATTACTCTCTCTATTTTCCCTACTGTTTTGTTCTAATCTGGCCTTTAATGTTTCATTACTCTCTCTATTTTCCCTACTGTTTTGTTCTAATCTGGCGTTTAATGTTTCATTACTCTCTCTATTTTCCCTACTGTTTTGTTCTAATTTAGCGTTGTTTTGTTCCAGTTTAGCATTTAAAGCGTCGGTACTTTCTTTATTTTCCCTACTGTTTTGTTCTAATTTTGCATTATCCTGTTCTAATTTTGCATTTAAGGCATCACTACTAACTTTGTTCTGATACATGAACTCGAGAAGTAAAGTTTTTAATTCTGGTTGGCCGCCTACACTCCCTGTTTCAGTATCGGGGTTTCAGTATCGGAATTTACCTCCGCTACCCCGGTACTACCATCACTCGACATACTGCTCGTATCATCACTCTCCCGTTGATGACCACTACGTAACCTCATCTGTCTTTCTTTCTCATCCCCCATAATGATATACACTGATACAGACAAATTACCCCCAAAATACGGGCACAGATATATATACCCTTCTCCTTCCACAAATGTTATTAGGTTTTCATCCCCACGTTGGGCGCCAAATGTGGCAGTTTTGCTTAGGCTGGGATGACAAGTGAAACGGTATTTACTTTGCTCCACGTTGAGCGTACAAATGTGGCAGTTTGGCTAGCCCACACTGTTGGGAGATAAATGTAACTGTTTACCTTTGCCTAAGCTATGTTGTTTTAATGGGCGCCAAGACCTCAATGCAATGTTGAAATCTAAATTTGTATTTAACAACGTCTAGCTCTGGCAGAACACCTTCAAGACTCTATTCACTCAGATCGTGGTATGATTTGATCATTAACCCAACAAACAATTGTATCAGGAGAAGGAATTGGTCTATATCTAATGCTACCTACTGAAAGCAAAGATTGCATTGTAAAAGAAATGAATTTATTATATAAAACAAGTATAGCAAAATTAATAATAATAATAATAAGTATAAAATTTAAATTGGAGCGTTGTGATTTGAATATTACCGATAGAAAATTACGTGAAAACGGAGTCTGATAAATTGATTTTACTCTTATTTCCAAGCTATGAAGTTACTGAAATATGAAATGTAAAACAAAGAAAATGAGAGATTGCGTATTTCTGCGTCATTTGCGCTTACCACTGGAAATTGCCAAAGCATTTCCCTCGTACTTGATGATGCTGTGAGCTTCCCACAGTCTCCTGGATGTCGTCATCTTCGTCGATGTTTGATGATATACTGGTAGATTAGATAATTCTATGGTCCGTACATCGGACCCAAACACTCGTACAACCGCACTGGTTAAGTTTTACCAAAGTTAGTCTTCCACTCCACGGAACATCGGAGCGATTCCCGCGTACAACCGTACTCGTTAAATTCTATACAGATTCTTGCTAACTCCACCGAACATCGGAGCCACTCGCACGCGCACCCATACTCCTCAAGTGTTTCACAGATTGTCCTCGTTCGACGGCGCGTCGAACGATATATGCACCTGTCGGCTCCCCCACTCTTCAGCCGGCTTCAGCTTGCGTGGTCCTCTACGGATTGGCTGACCCACCACGCGATCTTCCCCTCCTCTGGGTCATTACACTCGGCGGGAGGGTTCCGTTCCAACAATTCGCCTTTCCTGGACGATGCGAGCCCGCTTGCGTAATACTTCCCGACAGGATTTAAGCTTGTATTTGAATTCCCAGTGAGTCACGTCTCTCAAATACCCTAACTGACAAAACTCCGTAAAATTCCGTAATCAGATAATTTTCTATGATATCGTCGTTCGTAATAATTTGCTTGATAGCGTTTTCTAAGACATAGAAAACCTATCTGTATGCTTATAATTTTTATAAAATGCTCCGAAAATATCTTAATAATAATTATAATAAATTAATAATAATAATAAATTAACATGAAAAATTCTCTTGGCTGAACAATTTGCCGCGTAAATAAATATAGAATGGCTTCCTACTGACTTATGCCAGTGGCACAAAAACCCCTCGAAAAACACGTTACAGTGGCGTCTTCGGAACTCGCCGTGTTCTTTGACTGGACCCAGGATTTTCCTCAATATCTTCCTTTCCTTGGTCTCCAGTTTTTCCATTATGCCTTTTCTATTCATGGAGAGACATTCCGCTGCATACAAAGCTTCTGGCCGGATGACCGTGCAGTAGTGCTTCAGTTTTGCATTCAGGGATATAGATATTTTGTTGTACACAGTCTTAGTTAGATGGTAAGCCATTTCAATTTTATTCCAGCGTGACGCAAAAGCCTCGTTTTCGGACATTGTAGGGTCTATCCAGTCCCCAAGATACTTAAATTTCACAACCCGCTTGATTTTCCCATGATTCACTTCAATATATTTTAGAGCCGTTTTGATGTTGGTAATAAATTCTGTTTTCTCGAAAGAGATCAGGAGGCCCGCCTTTGCAGCTTGTGTTTGAAGCTGGTTGATCTGTTTCCTGGCCGTATCCAACGAATCTGCAAAAACCGCAAGGTCATCCGCAAAGGCTAGACAGTCAATTGATAAATTCTTATTCTTGTGACCAAATTATTATTATTATTATTATTATTAATGTGGGGCAGACACGAATCCTATGAAGAACGAGGGGTACGAGAGTAATGGAGGAGACCTGACCCAATCCCGCACCAAATACGGATAACGCTCTCTGGGATGTTGTCAGTGCAGACTGGGATGAGATGCCAACAATAAGTATGCTTCTACCCTAATCTATTACATGGCAACATGCCTGGAAGAGGTCGTGCATTATGGCGGTGCATGGGCCTCTTAGTGAGAGGACCACAAATAAGCTCACTCACTGTCAATAACGGCAAGATAGAACAAGTTACGTGATTGGCCATGTTCCTCATTGTAGAGATTTGAACTTTTGACATCAAGAGTCGAGCGAGAGAACTTACGATTTTGTACACTCAGCTACCACCTTGGCAGGCAGATCATACACGTTCAGACTTCAGAGGCATTACACATACAAGTAACACAACTGTCGCACAAAATATAGTGCATACATTACGATATTAATACTACTGTGGCAACTGGACGGGCATAGGCTATTATGGCCCCGGTCGAGAGACGTAACTAGTCATGTCATGTGGTGGTATAAGGACAACCAAATAGAACGTACTGTAACTCAACTACGCTATGTTGGCATGCCCCATCCTCCCCCCGTACGTGTTGCGAGCAACCATACCTTCCAACGGACGCCTATGTTCTGTGTCGGAGACTGTACATTCGTACACTTTTGTGTTATACAGCCACAGGCTTGCTGATGCTGGGAATTCTACGTATCAGAACAAATTCAATAAGGCCTACAGATAACAAAAGACTGGCACGTAACATGACGTTATTTCATGACTAAAAACACTCCAAAAAAGATATTTCAAGTGTATTTTTAACTTTTTTTAATCTTTGATACTTTAATCACTGTAAAGCAAATGAGTGTTTTTTACATATATATGTTGCAAAATAATTTTATTGCATAAGAATTTTATGTATAAGAGATTGCTACAGTGTGGCTGAAGATTGTCTTTTAGACCGAAACATGTACTATCATTAGTGTAAGAAAAATAAGGTATTGAAAAGTGGAAAAATCTTGAATATAATTAACAATTCAATATGGACAAATTATGACTTAGCCTAAGTAAGGAAATACATCTCTTGTTTTATTTAAAACGTCTAAAATTTGAAAAAATATAGATCTGGTAGCGATGATTCGTACAATTCTGTATTATACAGTCACAGCCTTACTCCCTTTCTTCACGATCACTCCGTACGTGCTCTTTTCCATCAGCAGTCTTATACTCTCTACAGTAACGTGTAATTTGCAAGCGCGGGAGAGTTTTTACCAGTTCTATCGCTTCAAGATACTAAAAACTTGCCAAGTAGGATTCCTTTAAGCTAACACTTGACGAGTAGTGAAAAGAAGGTAGCATGAAACATTAACATTGCATGTTTCAAGCTGCGGTGTTCATTCCACTACTTGTGACATACACAGCATGATGCCGAGTTGTCTGTTGCTAATGATGCGATTATTATGTAATTACTACTATTACTACATGTGTAGTCATCAGGAAGAGTTTTGCGAGGGACAATGTGTGTGAAAAAGACAGAAAACTCCCCTATTCCTCAAGTGTTGTTGTCTATCCCAAAAGTGCTTATTGTAACCTTGAACAAAGCTGTAACAGTATGCCTTCCTTCGGAGGGGAAGTAAAGCCGGCGGTCCCATGTCATAGATTTATGGCATGTTAAAGAACCTTCCACTAATTACACCTGTGTGAGGCTAAATTAGGTTAGGTTAAACATTTGACAAACGCTCTTAGAACTCAGCAATTCTTCTTAGGTTCCAACGTTCGTCGCCAGGAGCCGACTGCGGTGGCATCTGGTAACCAGGTTCTGAACTAGTAGTCACTGACGGTGGCGTTTGGCGGCAAAAGTAGGAACTACTTGAAAAAATTCAATGTCTGCAGTCCTCACTTGAATTGAAAACAGATAACACACACTAATACAGTCATCACAATTAACACCGGTTATCAGACAGATTCTACACACACCCAAAGTACACGGGGCTACATGACCGCGTTGTCGCAGTCCCTAAATTGAGGAGCCAACCAACCAAGAAAAGCTGTAACACGTCTTTCTCTACAGCGCACCTGCCTTAGCACAAACATTGTATTGTTATTTTTTCATTTGGGAAGCTTCAATTTGGTAGTCACTTAATCTCCATATAGGCCAGAGGCGAATCCAAGCCTTGCGGGGCCCTGGGCGATATGATAAGGTGGGGCCCACAACAATAGGAAATAAAAAGATACCAAATCAAATGGAAAGTAGTTTTGTAATAATAATAAAATAAAGAATTGTTACAACATTTTGAATACACTACAGTACATTTTAATAATATGAAAGAAACCTTAAAGTCCCCTTGAAGTAGATTATGTAAACTGTGAAATATTAAAATATTACTTTGCGACTTTTTTCCCGGCTGGAGTCTTCTATAATTTCACTGAAATCTAAGCTTGCTAAACGGTCAAGGGAGGTCATAGCTGCACTGAAAAAAACAAAGAATTATAGATTAGTTTGAAAAGTATAATTAAATAATTAATGATTTTTTTAATCCATGGCGCGGGGCCCCCCGGACCGCGGTCGCCCTCCTCGTCCTCCCCTAGATCCGCCCCTGATGTAGGCTACTTGGTTGTATAAATAAATTGATGTAAAATAAAGAAATAATAAAAAATAAAAGAGATTTAAAAAAATCAAGATAAATAGACAGTAAATAATTGATATCTAACTGGTATTAAATAAAACAACCAATCGTCAATAAAAATATTATTACTAGTCGTATAATGTACTAGGACTAGTTTCGACCACAGTGTGGTCACTATCAGCCATCTTAACAAGTTGTCGGAAAAACTCTTAAAGAATAATGTTGCGAGTAATTGAATATTGATTACTTTTTGGTCAGAATCAAATTTGTTCCGTATCTGAAGATAAACCTACAAATATCAAAACTGTGGAAGATTTTCATGCAAGGATTGCCCTTAAAAAATTAAAAAACTCTTCATTTGTCACTCTATATACTATCTGCTCTTCATCATTCATCTGTAACACAATATTTCAAATGCTTCTATTGTCTTTTCTACTGCACCAACAGTAAAAGTTTCACTGGCATCGAGCACCACGCTCCAGACAAAGACTTTCGAAAGCGAGGTTGTAATGCCTAAATCTATATTAATTTGGTGTCAACAGACTTCTGTAGAAATACTTTTAGAAACCTATTATTTTAATCAACTTGTGAGCTATTCTATGTCCTTTGGCAAACACAAATTGTTGTCAGATTGTAACATTTAAATAATCAGCGATATTTTTATGCAAAAGTAACGATACGATACTTCGACCATTGTAGCTGTAACGCAGTTATATTTCGCTTGCTGCAGCGTCCCATCTCAAGCGTCGTAAAGCCATAGATTGTTTATGGCTATGAAAACTATATTTGGTAAAAGTAATTTTTACCAATTCTTCTTTTCGTTTTCGATTCCCTTTTAGGTGGCGCTAACTTCGGTTTTGATGGAAAAATCATTTTCCTCTCTTTTGATGTTTTGGGTTGTCAGCATGTAGAAATATCATTGGAAGTTTGATTGGTTGGTTGGTTCCTCAGTTTAGGGGCTGTGACAACGCGGTCATGTAGCCCCGTGTACTTTGGGTGTGTGTAGAATCTGTCTGATAACCGGTGTTAATTGTGATGGCTGTATTAGTGTGTGTTATCCGTTTTTAATTCAAGTAAGGACTGCATACATTCGATTTTCAGGTAGTTCCAACTTTTGCTACCAAACGCCACCGTCAACGACCATCTAGTTCTGCACTTTTGTTACTAGATGCCACCGCAGTCGGCTCCTGGTGACGAACGTTGGAACCTAAGAACGTTAGTTAAAGATAACCTCTAATTTAGCTTCACACAGGTGTAATTGGTGAAAGGTTCATTATCATGCCATAAATCTACAACATGGGACCGCCGGCTTTACTTCCCCGCCGAAGGAAAGCATACAGAGGGATTTTTAACGCTCTTAAAAAAATCCGACGACTTCGGCCCGGTTTGATCCCGCGACCTTGGGCATAGAAGCTCAGCATGCTACCAACTACGTCACCAAAGCCACCTATATTGGAAGTTTATTAGGAGCAAAGAAATGTTAATCTATTTCCGAGATAAGGGTTTTTGAAGTAGTCAACTTTGACAAATACTTACCACTTCTTTATTAATCTATTTGCAGACATTTCTTTGGCACCCATTCTGTACAACTTTTATTTTTATGCAAATAATGTACATTTTCTCAGATTTTACTGCGTCGATCTACTTGAAATTTTCACAGTATCTTTATATGCATATGTGCAATAATCTGACCTAGAATAATGGCTGCAGTATTTATGCTTTGGTTCAAAAACAAAGCTCTTTTTAAACTTATCAAAGAAAACTTTACAAGCAATACGTTTGAAGAACTAGAACCATGATTCTAAGTTGGATTCCAAGCCATGAAATCATCTTCAAGTGTATTTAGTTTCAAATCTTTAAGTTCATAAATAAACATTTTGCTTAATATTTAGTTTTTAAGAATTGATTAATTGTAATGTTGGTAACAGTGAATGATATTGCCTTTTCTGTAACTTAAATATTTTATCTTATAAAGGTAAAAGTTGATACATTTCCGTAACAATTGATTCAGTAATTTGTGTGGTAGGATCATATTAAGAAACGGAACTGGTTGGTTCAACTGTTCAGTTAGCGCCACCTTAAATATTACTGGAATATGATTATGATGATGATGATGATGATGATGATGATGATGATGATAATTGTTGTTTTAAGGGGCCTAACATCTGGGTTATCGGCCCCTAATGGTCTGGGTGATAGCGAAAATCACATTGAAATGGAAACCATAACGAAAATCAAGCTGGACTGAAAACACTTATAAAATGGAACTCAGACTGAAATGGCTCACAATATGAAGAATGGAAATACTTATAAAAGGTAAAGGTAATTTAGAAGGAAAATACTCATAAAAGGAATTTAGACTGACAAATACGCACAAAATGTAGTTTAGGTTCAAGTTACTTACAAAATGCAACGTAGATTCGAAATACACAAAAAAATGCAATTGAAATTCAAAATATCTACAAAATGCAATTGAAATTGAAAATACGTACAAAATGCAATTGAGGTTCAAAATACTTACAAAATGCAATTGAATTTGAAAATGCTTACAAAATGTATGGTAGATTCAAAATACTCACAATATGTGGAAGCCCGCGATTCAAAATACTGTACTTACAAAATGCAATTGAGATTGAAAATACTTACAAAATCGAGTTTAGGTCCAAAATACTTACAAAGTGCAGATTGAAAAAACTTATAAAATGTGGTTGAGTAAAAGAAACCTCACAAAATGTAACTTAGAGATACCGGGAGCCAATTCATAAAAACAGGGCGGGAATCTTAAAGAGGAAAGAAACTAAAATGAAAAGAAGGCTGATCCCAAGAATGAGGGATCAGGAAAGATGAGAGAAGGGCCAATGAAGGCGGGAAAGGAAAAGACTCCCGAGGCCTCGGATACCCTAATACCGTCGGTGTCGGAAGAGAACAAGAGTTGACCAAGAGAGGTCGACAGGATAGAAGACAGAGAGGAGCCCGGCACGTAAGTGGAAGGAATGCCGGACTCAGCTGGGGTCCCGTGGTCGCCAACCCACGTCCCACTAGATGTGGGGGAGATACTGGAATAGGAATAGAATACCCTCTGTTCCAAATCTCGGACAGCCAGAGATTGGGGCGAGAGTATTATTTATTACAACCATCACCTGATACATGTGAGTATTACAGTAGTGACACTGATTCCCTAATAGCCAAATACACAAATCCTTCACAGCAAGATTAATAAATTACAACAATAATTAAAAAATAAGTCACAAAACCGACAGATAATTTATATTGTATTAAATGTTATAAACAATTAAAACACTAATAATGGCTATTCATTATGTGCTATCTTAATCTTATTCTAATTGATACAGAAAATCTACCCTAGACTTTAGCTAAGTCTTATAGTTTAGGATACCGTCTCCCGTACCCGTATATTGTATATTTGTTTCACATGCATCTTTGTTGTGTTGCTCCTCTGTCGCTCTTTCCTATCCTACATTCCCCTAATAACATTAAAAAGTTTCGCTAATTTACCTGGTCTCCTCCATTCCCTATTAAGTAATTTTATTGAAGTGTGACAAACGACAGAAGGTTGATAGACGGATTCTTCGGACAATAATCAATAAAAACACCCGATTGAGGGCCAGTGGAGACTTTACAAGGAAAGTGAATCTATCATTGACACGATGCGAAGACGAAGAATTGCGTTTTTTGGACACATATCCCGCTTGCCAAATACTAGACTCCTGAAACAACTTTTTGACTTCTTTTGCAATAGTAAAACAAAAATCACATGGTTTAAAGAAATACAAATGGATTTAGACGAATTGAAAATTACTGAGCATCAAATTGAACATGGAGAGGAGAAACGGCTTCTGAATAACAAATACACTCGACTAACACTCAAAATTTCACAGCGTAAGCAATCTATACTAATCTTATATATAAAAGTGAAAGTCTGCATGTATGTATGTGGGTCTGTTCCGTATACAAATCTACACCGTTCCACCAATCTCAACCAAATTTTGCATACACATAGTTTAGGACCCAGAAGGAACCGCTGGCTACATGAATTTTCAATAGTCTTTCTCATTCTTCTGATTTCGGCCCTTTTGCACTCAAGCACAGGCTAATCAAATCATAAAATATACTCATGAAGGAATGGCAAGGCAGATTGTTTCCATGGCAACATAGCTCAAGTCGAGACACGGCCGACTGGATGCCAGTTGCGCTCTGCACTACCGGTATAGAAAATGAGGATCTTTACTTGAAATCCCGTTAGTTACTCAACTGCTCACACAGCACTGTCAACCGAGTTTAGCATAACAAAGACTTGACACTACTATATATTTGTCAAATACCACTCACTCACTCATTCATTCATCACGAAATCTCAGAAACCACCGAACGGATTGGAATGAAATTTGGTATGCAGCTTCCTCAAGGGCCACAAATAACCACAAGAGAGGATTTTTGGATATTCAGGTTCTAAAGGTGTGTTAAGGGGGTAGACCTGCATTTCACTGAATAGCAATATCTCCCGATTGGTTTCATTGGGGGATGTGATACTCGGCATATAAACTCATCATTAAAAATAAGAAGACACGTGTCTGAGGGTTTTTCGATGTGGTGTATATTATGAGGTGAAAGGGGTGAAAAGTGGGGATTGAAAGATTCCTAATGGAGCGTGTATCTCTTAAACGACATAGGCGAGGAGTTTGAACCTCAGCGAAAAAAAATCAACATAAGAAAGAAGTAAATATGTGTTTGACCGTTTTTTCATAAATCCAATTTAAGGGGCCCATGGGGAGGGGTGAAATTCTGGGGGGGGGGGGACAGGAAAGAAAGTGTCCTAACTGATTGACTGACTCACTCATCAAACTCAGGGGGGGGGGAACTGCTTTAAAGTAAGTAAATAGCTGTTCGACACTTTTTTTTTTCATAAATCAAATTTAAGGGGTTCATGGGGAGGGGTGAAATTCTGAAAAAAGAAAATTGAAAGAAAATCTCCTGACTCACTCACTCACTCATCATCGCCCAGCCAAAATTATTGAAGTTAGAAACATGACAGTTTGGGGATATGTTCATTGTATGTCAAAACCGTCTACTAAGGGAGGATTTTCGGATATTCAGGTTCTAAAGTGGTCTTAAGGGGGTTAAACCTTCATTTCATTGAATAACAATATCTCCCGATTGGTTTCATTGGGGGATGTGATACACGGCATATAAACTCATCATTAAAAAGTAAGAAGACACGTGTCTGAGGGTTTTTCGATGTGGTGTATATTATGAGGTGAAAGGGGTGAAAAGTGGGGATTGAATGATTCCTAACGGAGCGTGTATCTCTTAAACGACATAGGCGAGGAGTTTGAAACTCAGCGGAAACAAAATCAGCATAAAAAGAAGTAAATTTGACCGTTTTTTTATAAATCCATTTTAAGGGGCCCATGGGGAGGGGTGAAATTCTGGGGGGGGGGGGGGAACAGGAAAGAAAGTGTCCTAACTGATTGACTGACTCACTCACTCATCAAACTCAGGGGGAAAAAACTGCTTTAAAGTAAGTAAATAGCTTTTCGACAGGTTTTTTTTGATCAATCAAATTGAAAGGGCTCATCGGGAGGGGTGAAATTCTGAAGAAAAAAAATTGAAAGAAAATGTCCTGACTCATTCACTCACTCACCATCGCCCAGCCAAAAATATTGAAGTAGGAAACATGGCATTTCGGGGATATGTTCGTTGTATGTCAAAACCGTACACTAAGGGAGGATTTTTGGATATTCAGGTTCTAAAGGGGTCTTAAGGGCGTTAAACCTGCATTTCATTGAATAACAATCTCTCACGAGTGGTTTCATTTGTGGATGTGATACTCGGCATATAAACTAATCATTAAAAATAAGCAGACATGAGTCTAAGGGTTTTTCGATGTGGTGTATTATTATGAGGTGAAAGGGGTGAAAAGTGGGGGTTGAAGGACTCCTAACGGAGCGTGTAGGCCTATCTCTTAAACGACATAGGCGAGAAATTTGAAACTCAGCGAAAAAAATCAGCTTAAAAAGTAAGTAAATCGGTGTTCGACCGTTTTTTCATAAATTAATTTAAGGGGCCAATGGGGTGGGGTGAAATTCTGGGGGGAAAAGGAGAGAAAGTGTCATAACTGACTGACTAACTCACTCACTCATCAAACTCAAGAGGAAAAAGACAGCTTAAAAAACAAGTTAATAGGTGTTCAAGCGTTTTTTCATCAATCCAATTTAAGGGGCCCATGGGGAGGGTTGAAATTCTGGTAAAAATAATTGAAAGAAAATGTCCTGTCTGACTCACTCACTCATCACGCCCAGCGAAAACTATTAAAGTTGGGAACATGAAATTTTGGGAATATGTTCGCTGTATGTCGAAAACGTCAACTAAGGAATGATTTTTGTTTATTCGGGTTTTAAAGAGGTGTTAAGGGGGTAAACGTGCATTTCATTGAATAACGATATCTCATGATTTGTTTCTTTGGGGATGTGATATTCGGTATATAAACTAATCATTAAAATAATCAGACATATGTCTAAGGGTTTATCGATGTGGTGTATATTATGAGGTGAAAGGGGTGAAAATTGGGGGTTGAGGGATTCTTAACGGAGCGTGTATCTCTGAAACGACATAGGCGAGAAGTTTGGAATTCGGCGGAAAAAAACAGCTTAAAATACAAGTAAATAGGTGTTCGACCGTTTTTTCATAAATCCAATTTAAGGGGCCCTTGGAGAGGGGTGAAATTCTGGAAGAAAAAAAACAGGAAAGAAAGTGTCCTAACTGATTGACTCACTTACATACTCATCAAACTCAGGGGGAAAACAGCTTTAAATAAGTAAATAGGTGTTCGGCCGTTTGTTTCATAAATCCAATTTAAGGGGTTCATGGGGAGGGGTGAAATTATCAAAAATAAATGAAAGAAAATGTCCTGACTGACTCACTCACTCATCATCGCCCAGCCAAAATTATTGATGATAGAAACATGAAATTTTGGGGATATGTTCGTTGTATGTCGAAAACGTCCACTAAGGAAAGAGTTTTGGATATTTAGGTTCTAAAGAGGTGTTAAGGGGGTAAACGTGCATTTCATTGAATAACAATATCTCACGAGTGGTTTCATTTGGGGATGTGATACTTGGCATATATACTAATCATTAAAAATAAGCTGACACATGTCTAATGGTTTTTCGATGTAGTGTATATTATGAGGTGAAACGGATGAAAAGTGGGGGGTTGAAAGATTCCTAACGGAGCGTGTATCTCTTAAACGACATAGGCGAGGAGTTTGAAACTCGGAGGAAATCAATCAGCTTAAAAATAAATAAGTAAATAAAATAAATAGGTGTTCGACCGTTTTTTCATAAATGCAATTTAAGGGGCCTATGGGGAGGGGTGAAATTCTGGAAGAAAAACGTCCACTAAGGAAGGATTTTTGGATGTTCACTCTCATCGACCAACCAAAACTATTCAAGTTAGAAGAATGATATTTTGGGGATATGTTTGTTGTGTGTCGAAAACGTCTACTAAGGAGGGATTTTTGGATATTCAGGTTCTAAAGGGGTGTTAACGGGGTTAAACCTGCATTTCATTGAATAACAATATGACACGACTATGACGCGAGCGAAGCGAGGCTAAAAATGAGATGGTGTGAGTCTGTGTATTACTCAATCACGCAAGTACCACTGGTCCGATTTACATGAATTTTACATGGAAGTAGCTGATTTACCTGGTTAACATATAAGCTACTTTACCTAATCACATTCTACAGTGCCACAAATGCAACCCAGATTGACTATGTCCTTGTCAGACGGCGGAATTTTCAAGATGTGTTAGATACGAAAGTTATTCCATATGAAACTGTTGCCACACAACATCGACCAGTCATCTGTAACCTGCGGATAAATCCTCCAAGAACCGGATACTTAGTCAGAAATGGACCAAAAAGAATCAAATGGTGGCGATTCAAGGAGAACGAGGCCAATGTTCTTGCAAAAAACACAGTACCTCCAGTCACCAGAGTTGAAGAGAGCTGGACTCGATTGAAAGATGCTACTCATGAAGCTGCACGTTCAGTGCTCGGATCAACGAAACCAGGTCGACAAAGGATAGATAAATCCGCGTGGCTTTGGAATGATGCCGTTAAAGAGGCAGTACGCATGAAGAAACAACAATACCATGAGTTCCTCGAAGATAAAACACCATCTCGTTGGAATGCCTATAAAGCTGCCCATAGTGAGGCGAAGAAGGTAGTTGCTGCAACAAAAGCACATAGGTACGCTGACCTCTACGCAAAACTTGACACTCGTGAAGGCGAACGTGACATTTACCGCCTGGTCAAATCAAGGCACCGCAAAACGGAAGACATCCAACGCTTTTATGGCATCAATAGCGAAACAGGTGAACTGCTGGTCGACTGGGAGAAGGCGAGAGAACGCTGGCGCAGCTACTTCGAGAAAATGTCGACCGAGGAATTTCCCCATCCACCAATTCCACCCACCTCTCCTGTTGAAGGACCAATAAAGGAAGTTGAGATCGCTGAATTTGAGGCTGTTCTGAAAGAGATGAAACTGGGGAAAGCCACAGGCCCTGATGATATTCCAGCAGAGTTTTGGCGCTCTCAACAATGGGATGCAGCAAGATGGTTAACGCAGTTCTTCAACCAGATCATCAAAGAAGGTCGGATACCAACAGACTGGCAGCGGAGCATCACTGTCCCAATCTTCAAGAAGAAAGGAAGCCCTGCTGAATGTTCAAACTATCGCCCAATCAGACTTCTGAGCCACGCGATGAAGATCTTCGAATGCATTCTCGACAAAAGGATTCGCAAGATAGCAAAACTCACAAAGAACCAAGCTGGGTTTGTGAAAAACTGCGGTACAACGGATGCAATCTACGCAGCACGGTTGCTGGTCGAGAAGCATCGTGAAAAGAATAAGCCACTACATCTCGCTTTTCTAGACCTGGAGAAGGCCTTCGATCGGGTGCCTCATGATGCAATCTGGTTGGCGCTCCGAGAGCACGGAATTCCAGAATATCTTGTTAACTGGGCGCAGCTTCTCTACAAAGAACCGACGAGTTATGTTCAAGCTGCTGCAGGAGCAACCAATGATTTCAACATCATGGTAGGGGTCCACCATGGCTCTGCCTTGTCGCCTCTGCTGTTCATTCTTGTCATGGATACTGTCACATCAGACCTGCACAAGCCAATCCCATGGACGCTTCTGTATGCTGATGATGTCATGTTAGCTGCAAACAGCAAACTTGAACTCCAGCACCAAACACAAATGTGGAGTGACCGATTAGCTGAATATGGCCTGCGACTGAATAAAAGGAAGACGGAGTATATGACTTTAGATCCCCAAGAAGTTGGGACCATCAGCGTTGACGGAGAAGATCTCCCTCGTGTAACAAAATTCAAATATCTTTGATCTACTGTCTCTGACAATGGAAGAATCATTGACGAGGTCAACGCAAGGACGCAGGCGTCTTGGTTGAAATGGCGTACGACGACAGGTGTCACCTGTGACCGCAGGATGAAAGACCACCTTAAATCCAAGATCTACCTCACTGTTATCCGTCCAGTCGCACTCTATGGTACCGAGTGTTGGCCCACTACAAACGAGGTGGAACGTCGGCTAAGCGTCATGGAGACAAGGATGCTTACTGTCGACCAAAGTATTAAGTGTACTCGAGTTTGAAGGTTGTTTGTGAAGTAACCAATAGACCTACATAAAATCCAATACCATCAACATTTTCGTCGTTCTATTTTACGTTAGTTCATGTAGGTTTGGATTTTTAAATTTATATTTTAATAATTGTTATCGCAGTTGGAACACAAAAAGTGCCCGTTTTTAAGCGTGTTTCAACCATGCGTCACATTTAAGAATTATTATCTCAAAAGCCCGTCATCATATCGAATCCAAATTTTAACACAATATGCATTGGAATGTTGTATAACTGGTTTATTAATTTCGCAATTTTGTGTGTCCAAGAAACAAAGTTGTTATCATTGTTGTAAGGTAACTTTTTCTCGGCTCAGGGTGGTTGGAAAATTTAGTTCTTGGTTATGTTGTAATCATTATACATCAAAAGGTTATGCTGTATGACTGTGAAATACGTAAATTAATTCACTTATTTTATATCGGTTTGTATTTGTACGAGGAAATAACACATGGTTCTCCTGCTAGCCGCTTAAGAAAAAGCTGTACAGCGTTGCTGAGATGGAGCCCATCACTTCCGAGCGAGACGCGCCATGATGCGTTTGGGCACCATTTCGGCAACGCTGTACAGCTGTTCCCGGAAAGGCTAGCTGGTGAAACATGTGTTATTTCCCTGTAGAAATACATACCGATATAAAATAAGTGAATTAATTTACGTATTTCACAGTCATACAGCATAACGTTTCGATGCATAAAGATTACAATGCAACCAAGAACTACATTTTCCAACCACCCCGAGCCGAGAAAAAGTTACCTTACAAAAATGATAACAACTTTGTTTCTTGGACACACACAATTTTGAAATTAATAAACCTGTTATACAACATTCCAATGTATATTGTGTTAAAATTTGGATTCGATCTGATGACGGGTTTTTGAGATAATAATTCTTAAATGTGACCCATGGCTGAAACACTCTTAAAAACGTGCACTTTTTGTGTTCCAACTGCAATAAAAATATTAAAATATATATTAAAAATTCCAAACCTACATGATCTAACGTAAAATAAAACGACGAAAATGATGATGTTATTGGATTTTGTGTAGGTCTATTGGTTACTTCACAAAGACCCTTCAAACTCGAGTGCACATAATACTTTGGTCGGCAGTAGGTGGACAGGCGGCGTCACTAGAATGGATCATGTTACCAATGTTGATATACGGAAACGTTTCGGAGTGGCGCCGATCCATCAGAAAATGCGGGAAGGCCGTTTACGCTGGTTTGGCCATGTGCTGCGTGCAGAAGAAGACACAATAGCTAAGTCAGCATATAACCTGGAAGTCACGGGAAAGAGGCCCAAGGAACGACCAAGGCAGAGGTGGGTTGATGCGATCCATAATGACCTGAAGACTGCACATCTACACCCAGATATGGCTCAAGACCGAAAGAAATGGAGACAACGAAACCTCACAGCAGACCCTGCCACCAGGCAGGACAAATGCTAGGAAGAAGAAGAAGAACATATGGGTTACTTTTGATTTCAATACTTTGCACTATTTAAAGATGGCGACCATTTTAGTGACGTCACTACACCCTTTGGTTTCAAACTTTCATATTTCCATTTTAAATAAAAAGAGAACGCTAAGAAATAGCAAACTTTTAATGGCATATACGAGGTTTAAAATTACATTTTCTATCCGAAAGGTATCTCCAACGGTTAGCGAGTAAAACCTAAATTTGTGCTATAAAACACGGTCAACGCCGAGCGGTGTAGTTGGACAAAATGTTCCATCCTTAATCTCCCTCTGCGCAGCACCTCGCCTATCCCCTGTTTTTTTTTAACTGTCACCTTCACATTTTTATTTATTTATGACGCGTAGCGAAGCACGGGTTCTTCAGCTAGTAATATAATAAAACTGAAGAGTTTGTGTTTTATGTGTTTAAACGCGCTAATCTCTGGAACTACCAGTCGGATTCGAAAAATTATTTTTGTATATTATAGCCTGATTCAAGAGGAATAGTTTAGGCTATGTAGCATTAGGCTACACCTCTCAGGTAACCTCAAAGATTGCTTTTAGTTCAGTAAGTCGGAAGAACGAGCGCTCCAGAACGGCTTCAATAATACCGAAGTCTATTGTTGCCATGTAATGCGGGCTGAACCACGTCGCCCCTACTAATGTTCTGGTGCAGAATTGCGAGCTGCTTATAAATTGCAGCCACGGGGAGTAATTAGTGCAAAAAGATTTCTTAGGCCCCATAAAACAGTTATCAGCATGACAATAGTATGCCTCTGTATAAGGGCGATGGTGTTGGTGCAGTATAGTGAGGTTATCAGCTGCAATAAGCGTTGGTGCTTTCAAATTTACTTTCATTTATTCCGATCCTTATCCTTGAGCGCTCCAGTTCTGTAAAACAAATAAATCCACCGGGCGAAGCCGGGCACTACTGCTAGTATGTTATATCAGCAGAAGAACGAGCTGCAAGATCTTCCAGAATGAAGAAGTATTGGGAAAGAAAAAACTTATCAAGTATTAAGAACTGAACTTAGTATTTGAAGACTTTGTATATATGGTTTGATTTGTGGTGCTCCAATGTGAGCGTAAACAGAGTAAATAAATAAATAAATAAATAAATAAAGTGTGATATTCATTTTCACTTTATATTCTGTTTATATCTCGCTTGTCTACACCTTAAATGATACCGTACCTTCCAAAGGCATATACTCAGGGAGCTAAATGTACTATTCGGTACTTGATCTTGAACCTATTAAATATTAGGAAGGGGAGTTTTCTACAATATTATCGTGTGATGTGCTACCTTGATAGCGCAAAGAGGTGAGTTCAATAATATTCGTGATTGATGTGGGTTTACCCCGTATGCTAAACCATTGTATTTCATAACAGTACCTGTACATTCAACAAGAAATAGCCCATCATCCGTTTCATATGAGCTTCATCAGAGGCGGTGCTAACTGAACATCTTCTGACGTCTATCAGTTGCAAAGTGGATACACATTACATAGTGAAAATTGCCACGTATCTTTTTCTAACATAAAATATGTCACACGCCAGGCAAAACAGCTACTTCTTCATAAAACTGTGACATTGCATTGTAGACTAATGGTGTCGTAAAGTCATATAACGTCAGCAAATAATGATACGCATATTGACGCTAGATTAATAAGCAGAAACACGACCTTGGGGTCTCACTTCGTGTTAATACAGCACATTAAATTCGGTGGCAATTAGCCTAACATAGGTTTTTTTTATTGCAATATCATACTTATCACCGAGGTACCATACTACCACCAAGTGAGGCCCTGTAGGTGGTATCACTGTCCTGGCGTGGATTTGTGACGTAAGCACTGTAGATCTGTTATTTCCTGTAAAGTCATGAGTGGATATAAAGACTCGTACAACTATACAGTTTAGGCCACAGTGTTTGGCCAGTCAATGCCCGGTTGCGCAGTGGTAGCCTACAGGGGATAGTCGGCGAGGCTCAGACATGTGCAATTGATACGTGATACATGCCTGAGGCTCGATGACTGGCCTCTGTACGACTGCGCATCCGGGGCTTACTGGCCAAAAACTGTGGCGTAAACTGTAAAAGAATATAAAGACCCATTCACAATGCGTAGTCGGCAGTTGGTAGTCAGTAGTTGAAGTCAGACCCGTGCTCTCTTATGGCGTCATGTACCCAACAATGTGCAGTTGCAGACAGTATCTTGTAGTTGGCAGTCGCCAAATTTATCTTTGACTGCCAACTACATGGTGTCCACATAATTTTCAATGTGAATTTTCCTGACTTTTCCTGACCATTCTTCAACAAAATTCCTGACTCGCGAAGTCATCGTAACATCAGAAAAATGTTTATTGAGCAAATATATAGCCTATATTTTTTTTATTTGCAGCCTCCACCATCCCCATAGCTGCCCAACGCTTGCGTCTTTATTCATTTAAAATACAAAATAAAGTAAATTATAATGCAATAATACATAAATCAAAGTACTTAATAACCTAAACTATAGTGATGGGGTCGCCACATCTCTACGCCAACGAAAAAAGAAGCATGCAAAAAATAGATAAAAGAGGTTTTTTCCTCAGATGTACTGTAAAAATGGAAACTTACTATAATTTCCATTGAGTTATTGCTTTTTATCTTGAGAGAATAGTTGAACTAGTAACATCAAAATATGGTTGTAAAACACAAAATACTGTATGTTTAATATAAAATTTCTGACTTTCTAATACTTTTCGCCATATTTTTCCTGACTCACGCCATTTTTTCACACTTTTTCCTGACTTTTCCTGACCAAAATAAAAATTCCTGACTTTTCCTGACTGTTCCTGACTTTTCCTGCCTTTGGACATGACCTACTCAACTACCAGCAACGTAACAGCAAATCATAGACAGACATCACCTTGCCTTTTTAATCGCAGATACTGCTCGTGTCCCAGCTCCATGTACGTACTTGAAGAGAGGGGTGAGGTGGCAGGAGGGAAGGGAAAGGCAGGTGGACCGCCCGCCGTGTTATTTGCAATTCATGTCTAGTCCAATACTGCTGACATTGGGCAGTTGCCTAAAACAGTGTAACCCCAGTGTACTGTTGCGAATGAGAAATCAAACAGTTGCTTCTCTAACATTCTCGTGTGTAGTGGGCGTAGATCTCAGGACAGAAACGTAGAAGTAACCTAATGTGCCTATTACCTGACCGACCATCGGCTTCGGTGGCGTAGTCGGTAGCATGCTGAACTGCTATGCCCAAGATAGTGGGTTCAATCCCGGCCGAAGTCGTCGGATTTTTAAGAGCGTTAAAAATCCTTCAGTATGCCTTCCTTCGGAGGGGAAGTAAAGCCGGCGGTCCCATGTCATAGATTTATGGCATGTAAAAGATCCTTTCACAGACTAAACTTGTGTAAAGCAAAATTTGTTAGGTTACATTTCGTCAGAACGCTCTATCAAAGTTCCAACGTTCACCACTAGGTATCATTGATATCTGGTGGTGAAAGTTGGAACTACTTGAAATTGAACGGAACTTGTAGCTCGCCCTTTAGGGTGTCCGCTGGAAGCAGCTACAGACTCAAGCGAGCCGAACATGTCCTCGGACACTCCCGGCACTAAAAGCCATACGATAAATAAATAAATAAATAAATAAATAAATAAATAAACCTGACCAACCAATGTATTTGGTTCTGTTAGTACGTACAGACTGGTATCCTCCAGCACCTCATATCACCATCCACTGTCCCAGTTAGTAACAACGTAAATAAACCGCACAACTCCAAATCGTCCACATTATTTTACGAGTATTTGAGGTTATCGACCATGTCCCCTCGCATTTAAACGATCTACTTACTTGTACAAATAATAAAAGATGAATCCATATATTATTAGCTCCTTGGGTTTTCACGAATGCGCATTGTGAATGGGCTGATTGTCAACTAACTTGCTAACGTCCGACTGCCAACTACCAAATACCGACTGCCGATTGCACATTGTGAATAGAGCTAACTCTGAGCCACGTAAATGCATAAATACGAGAACAATTATTGTATGAAGCTAAATTTTTAGGTTAGATTTAATAAACGCTCTATTAAGTTCCAACGTTCACCGCCAGGTGCCGGTTGAGGTGGCATCTAGTATCCAAGTTCACAGATAGGTGTCGTTGACGGTAACACTTGGTAGCAAAAGTAGAATACATGAAATTGATCGTCTGCAGTCCTTACCTGAATCACAGATAACACACACTAATACAGTCATCCCTCCCTATATTATTCTGCTAAGGTCCCATTCCAGTTTTGTGCCGAAAATAAGGTCCTATTAACACCAACCTACACATATGGGGTACCTACAGGTTCAGCATAACTCAATACGTAAGCGAAATGCACTCACTTACTCTTTAAATGGGGCGTGGTGGCTCAGCGGTCTAGCTGTATGCCTCTCACCAAGGCGGTCCGGGTTCGATTCCCGGTCAATGCATGTGAGATTTTCGAAGTGAAATGCCATGTCCTGTGGTTCGGATTCCACGTAAAAAGGAGGTCCCGTGGCTCATAATCACAAGATTCACGGTCACGTAAAACTACAATCTTCCTTCCTTCCTTTACTCTTTAAATGCCTCAAAATTAAATAAATACCTTAAAACATGTATATTAACAATGAAATAATGAAAGAATGCAACACGGTAACCATGGTAACAGAATCTCATAGGTCCATCTATTTGTGTAAGTCGCAATGCAATTCCAATTATTACATTACTGTGAAAGTTTCCAGACGGTTATAAGGTTATCACTGAACCAAATTAAGCTGTAAAATTCATTAATACATACAATATAAAACACTTAAGGGGGTCAAGGGGCACTCTAGAATTTTTTCACGCAATTTTCACGTGTGAATGTGGTACGAAAGGTCTTTTTCACCCGACTATAAAGGGTCTACGAAAACCACATCTAAAGACCCTTAAATTAACAGTGTCTGTGATATTCCCAGAAAACTAACTTCGTTTTGATATACCTATGAAGGAATGACAAACCCCTAACCATTGCACCAGTAGCTGAATTGATCAAGTCTGATTATTCATACCATGGATAAATCAGTCATAGCATTCATGATAGAGATTTTGCTAAGTGTAGCCTACTCTTTACAACTAGAATATGCGCGGGCGAAGCCGTGACGGGTAATGCTAGTCACAGTTAACACCGGTTATCAGACAGATTCTACACACACCCAAAGTACACGGGGCTACATGACCGTGTTGTCGCAGCCCCTAAACTAAGGAACCAACCATTCAACCATATTGCCTACCAGATATTGAAAATCCCTGAATTATAATGTTACATTTTAACCAGACCATATCCTCGCCGCTAGATGGGGGCTTCATTCATTCCATTCCTGACCCGGTCGGAGACTGGAAGCAGGCTGTGGATTTTTTCATATCACAAAACACGCTGTAAATAAGCATTGACTCTACACTAACTTAGCCAACATATACTACTAGTTTTGACTAGCTTTTAACAAGACAGAAATGGTAACTATAACTGAAATCTTACACTGGTCCAACACTGCTGACATAGGGCAGTTGCCTAAACCAGTGTAGCCCCCCCCCCCCCAGAGTGTTGTTGCGACCTTAATAGTGGTTTCCCGTAGTTCCCCACCCCTTCTACTCCAGGAAAATGCTGGGATGGTTCCTAACTTAAGGCCACGGTCGTCTCCTTCCAAATCCTATCCCCAATTAACAAATACACACACTAGTACAGCCATCGTAATATCACAGGTTAAAACACAAAAAAATCCACACACACCCAAATACACGGGGCTATATGAGCACGATGGCACAGCCCCTAAAATAAGCAATAACAACAACAACAACCTGATAATGTACTCTCCCAATATCCTTAATAAGCTTGGAGTCATGACGAACCTTTTTGGTGTGTACCTAGGTATATTATTTACTGTAAATCTTCTTGAGCATCTTTCAGCGAGGATTCCTATCCTGCGAAGGTACCAGTCTCTGGGTTTTGATGCGAAGAATTCAGCGAGACCCACTTCCACAGCTTCAATGTTATCAAAATTTCTTCCACGCAAGAAATGCTCCATGGATCGAAACATATGGTAATATGAAGGCGCAAGATCAGGGCGGGGCGGTATGCTGGATTTAGTAGCAGTTCGATTCCTCCCAATGCCTGAAGTTTTGCTTTGCTATGGTTGTTCGTGCGGTATGAGGTCTCGCATTGTTCTGCTAAAGAGAACTCTATTTCGGTTAACTGATGCTGGGTGTTAGGGACCTACGCCTACCCGGTGTAGGTATAACCAATAAACAAATTGAATGAAACACTCAAGACTTCTCATAAGAAAACTTTATCACAGTATAGTAACCATACAGTAAGGACACATCAGGCCTTTACCATGTAAATTTTTCGTCATGGTTTTGAATCGGCCGGTTCCGGAAGCACCGCACGCACGCACGCATGGCGGCGACGGTTCACCATGTATCCGCGAGAGAGCAGTCTACCCGTATTCATTGAGTGCGGCCTGTCGATTTTGTCTGAAGAAAACATTGTTTGTAATTATTAAAATCAACTCAGAAATATAATTTTGCATTTTAACCAATGGCAGAAATGTGGGAAACCAACATCTGTGCGGTAATTTATTGCGCAGTTCTTGTCACACTGGACATAACAGCATTCCGGTTTCTCGTGCATTGGAGCGGTAAATACAAATATCACACGTTTCATCGAATAATTCTGGTTTTAATATCCATGAGATGTCAGTCCCTCAAACACCTATCCATTAATTCACAAATTCCTCATTCCTAATCCAGATATAATGACTGGATCAAGGCCTGTAATCAGGAGGATTTACTGGCAAACGTGGCAAATCTACACGCCAATATATAGGGTATGTAGCCTTTATTTCTCAAAGGAAGTGTTTTAAACCACAGGGAGGGCAGTGCTAGGCTGAGATTAGGTAATATTGCCCAACAAACATTAAATCTCCACCCTAGAGAAGCTATTGTCTCCTTTAATGTGTCCATTTTTCTAACCCCACTTAGCCTAGGAGGTAAATGGTTTCCTGACTGAAGTTAGTTGATGTGTTTTATTAACTGTAATTTGTTAAGCTGCAGCCCTTTACAGTGAATTAAGAGCTTTAATTACAAGCTACAATGCAAATCGGATTTAACATTTGCTCCCTCACCTATGGGACTTTGTGCTATTCCTGAAGAGTTCTGGAGAAGTTTGGATTGTCGTGTACCCAAAGCTACAATCCCATGAAATGACAAGGTACTCCAGTCCATCAAAATTGTAAATAGTGTTGCTTTCAGAGACAAACTATTGAGGTTAGCAACCCCTCACTACGCTCTGCATGGCATTAAGGCTGTGTGACTTAAAAACCAGGGCTGTTAACCTTGATGTTCCTAACTCATAGACATATCACAATGCCCTTAATTTTATTTAATTCTGTGAGACCACTAAAAGTTTGCCCACCCATGTAAATGATAAGCCCACCCAATTTCTTCTCAAGTGATACCTCCCTCTCATTCCACACACGCCCAAATACACGGGGATATATGACCACGATGTCTCAGCCCTTAAAATAAGCAACAACGACTGTATCTTCGATACACACTGATCAAATTCCTGGATACTTCTATACTTTCAGCAACGATCGTAGGGATGATTTTTCTTCACTATGTCACATGCAGAACATGGTACCACTAAAGCAATACTGTATAGGTCCATGTTATTTGAAAATGAATACCGGTACATAATAATCATACAAGAGTGGAGCCTTGCATAAGTGAGGAGATGTAACACCAAACTCTGGGTGTCAACAAGCCTTGCACTTATATCACTCGGGAATTGAGAAATTGGGTGGGCTTATTGTGTGATAATCTTTGTTACTGTGGTGGCTGTACTAGTGTGTGTATTTGTAAATAGGGGATAGGATTGGGAAGGAGGTGGCTGTGCCCTTAAGTTAACAACCATCCCTGCATTTGCCTTGAGTAGGGAAACCACTTCCAGGATGGCCGAGGTGGGAATCGAACCCTCCTCTTCTTAGTTTTGCCTCACGAGGCTGACTGTAACCCATTCCAGCCCTAAGGCCAGAATCAAAATTTCTTGGCAAAGCCGGGAGTCAAACCCAGACCTACGGGGGTGACAGCCAAGAAAGCTATCTGCTGCACCACGAGGTGGTCTCGCGAAAATGTAATGTCTTGGTCATAAATATATTCTATATAAATCTACATGAAAATAGCCTACTGCCTATCCAAACATTTTCATAAATTTAAGTTTCATATACCATTTTAAAGCTCAATGGTTTTAAAATTTACAGTTATCTTAAGTCATAGCAACAGATTTCAATGTTTACATTAAGCCACATTGTTCAAACCTGTTCAGGGATGTCGGAAATTCCTCAGATAATGGCAAGCTGCAACTCACATCCTATTCTATTGTTGGGCAAGGACTTGATTCTCATCATTGCAGAAATAATCTGTTTAATACTAGCTGTAAACATGGCCAAGGTTTCATGTGATACAAGCTAAAGGTGTAGAATTTGGTATAAATGTTTATCTCAAGTATCCAGTACCAGTACCTCTATGTCAATGTTGCATAGGCATTGTGCTTGCTACACTTGTCATAGTATGTGGTACGGTATAAATTTCAGAATGTGCATCAATTTTAATTTCTACCGTTTGATTATTCATATTTTTGTGGGGGTCAGGAATCGTATGGTTTGTGAAGTGATGCTTAGGAAAAGTTGTCTCCTTTCTTTTTAAGGATGTGTGAAGGACAGAGTGGTGTGTCTTTATAATGACATACTAAAATTGTAATGGCTGATGAAGGATGTAATTAATATCCAGAACATGTCCTACTATTTGCACATTATTTATTCATTTAAGGGTTGATTAGGCAGAAAGATTTACAGAAGATTACAATTCAAGAAATATTATACTCATCAGAGTTAATTAGAGATGAATGAAACTGGGCAAGGTACTGGAAAAGCCTGTGACCTATTAAAAGGAAAGGTCCCGGCAGATTTCCCCTATATTGTTCAACCAGCCACATCTGGTTACGACCACTATATTCTTCCTGAAGTAACTCCACAGAGAGAATGAAAAGTGTCAAGAACAAACTTCTGCTTGCAATCGCACATTTTTCTGCATTACAGTATTACTTACTTGTTTACATGGTTTATGTAGAATCAACTCGTACAAATATTACAGTGAATTCTATGTCTGTGCCCCATCATATCCATAGTACAGTACCTAGAAGAATTTGCAGTAATTTATTTTCTGGCCATGAAAGCCTAAACATTCCAACTCAAACAGGCATATTTTTCTGCAAATGTTTGGGTATTCTGATATATTTTCATGGAAACATTTGACTTTTTTTTTTTAAGAAACATTATTTTTTCCTGTTTTCAATTTTCAGAGGTGAAGCTCACCAATTTTGTGACTACATCCTGAAGTTGGTTGGCCTAGAAGCCTAGAGTATATAAAATATGGTAGCGAGTGTTTAATCGTAAAGAGGTTTTCTCAATAGTGATTTTTAATGCCCTGGCATTGTCATTGAGGAGCAAATTTAACTTCCTAAATACTGTAACATTTAAGTTGGTCTAACACGAAAGAAATTTAATAATACTATACCTGCAAGGTTTTAGCTACCTACTAAGAAAATTAATGTGCAATTTTTGAATGGAGCTACCTAGGCAAATCTTTACACCAAAAACCAACATATTGTTTATCGCTACCTTTTAGTGGAGAAACTAGAATTCATGTCAGATAACCTGCAGCTTCTGTGACTGATAACTATAGTTTTGTCTTGTTGTCAACAAATGTGATAGACAGGTCTGAAGCAGTTCATTATTTCAAAAACTGACTCTCTCTATCAGAAATAAAATCAGTGATTTGAGATCATGGCGATATCAGGAATGTTTGTTTATTGCATTACAACAAAGGATTTGGAAGTAATCTCATAAAGCAATAACTTCTAAATCAAAATAACTTACAATTTTATTGTTGGACAGCCAAAGGACTTAACATAATCCTCCATGGTTTTAGACAGGTGCAACGATCCATTAGTTCTGGGTTATCCCATCCCGTTAGAAAATGGAAGGATTGGGGTTTGAGGCCTAAGGATGTTGTACAACATTAACTGCAAATCACATCACCACACTGAAGACCTGGTTTGTGAAATAAGTTGGTTCATGTCCCTTCACCTGTCATTTCAAGTTAGCTTCCTTGTTTCTCATCTCAAAATGCTGAGATGGTGGCTTTCCCATAGACCACAGTCACTTCCCCATTCCTTTCTTAGCCTCTTCTACTTTCCATCTACGTTGAGGCTGCATGGATGATCCTTTTCTCTAGAATGAAAGGGCTCCATGACACTGTCAATTATGACGATAAAGACTTTGGGAGTGAAGTAAGGGGATAAAAGAAATATTCATATCCAAGAAATAAAAATAGCCAAACATATAAGCCCATTGTTTCCACAGCTACTGCCATGGTATAGAAGTAAGCATAGCTGCCTTCTAACTGGTTGGCCCAGTTTTGAATCCTGGTTTTGCCAAGGAGAATTTAAATTTTGGCCTGTAGTCATGTGTACTTGGATGTGTGTATCATTTGTCTCATAAACTGCCTTATTGTGATGGCTGTATTAGTGTGTGCATTTATAATTTTAGGTGAGGATAGGGAAGGAGACGACTATGGCCTTACGTTAGGGGTAGCTTACCGTCTCGGCATTTACCTGCAGTAGAAGTGGAAAACCAAGGAAAACCACTTACAAGATGGCCGAGATGGGAATCAAATCACCTCTTCTCAGTTTTGCCTCACAAAGCTGAGTGTATCCCGTTCCAGCCCTCAGACCATAATGCTAGTTGCTACACCACGAGGTGATCTAAGTGAAAAGGGATGGATTCTAATCCACCTCTTGGTCCTAATAGAAGTGAATTTCTATGGTTTCTAATTCCCCTTCCCCCCTCCCAGAATGCTCCATGCACCAAACATTCCATCTTCAAATTATTTTGCATGCCCAATTAAATGGAGTAATATAGCTCGGGTGGTGTTGGGGTAGCGCGCCTGCCTCGCATCAGGAGACCTCGGGTTCGATTCCAGGCTCCGTCAGGGATTTCAGAAACCGGCGTGAGGGCTGGAACTGGGTGTACACAGCCTCGCAAGGACAATTGAATAGCTGTCTGACAATGAGGCAGCGCCACGCTCATGGAGACCAAGATTAACGGCCGAGGGGACCCGAGGCGCTCACCACGCGTCACCACATAATCTGCAGGCCAAATGGCTGGGTGGCGATCGCTTAGTAGGCCTAGGCCCTTCATGGACTGTAGTGCCACGGGGTTGGTTTGTTTGTTTCGTTTTAATGGTAGTTCGGAGACTACGGTTTCAATAGTCTTCTTAGAATGTACAGTATATGGGTGTTAACTTTAAAAATACCCGCACGAGTCTCTCTGGAGGACTCACACATTATTACTATTACGTAAACATATCTTGCATAAGAATCATGGCCCTACTAATAATATAGTTCATCGTATCTTGGTGAGAAAAATACCTTACCTGTATGTGCATTTGCTCAAAGAACTTTTTCTTTTCTGAATTTTTATTCCATACATATTATTATTATTTTAAAATTAATATTAGGCATCCACCTATAAATTTTAACTCAACTAAAATTTGTATTATTTTGTGTTAAGAGGGACAGATGACCTTGCTGTTCCGCCCCATAAATAACAATAAATATCCATACTATGTGTGATGTTAATGAGCAATTCTGAGAATATTTACAGCAGATCTAGATTGCAGTCATGGACCACCTTGTGGCGTAATGACTACCATTCTTGGCTGTTGCCCCAGAGGTCTGGGTTTGATTCCCGGCTCTGCCAAGGAATGTAATTCTGGTCTAAGGGATGCAACAGGGCACACTCAGTCTCGTGAGGCACAACTGAGAAGAGGAGGGTTTGATTACCACCTCAGCCATCTTGGAAGTGGTCTTCCGAGATTTCCCACTTCTTCTGCAGGCAAATGCTGTGATGGTTCCTAAGTTAAAGCCAATGCCGCCTCCTTACCAATCCTCACCGGAATTGCAAATACACATACTCAGACAGGCATCACAATAACACAGGTTATCAATCAAAATTCCACACTCGTCCAAGTACACGGGGCTAAATGACCACGATGTCCAGGCCCCTGAAATGAAACAACAGATTGCAGTCGATGTACAGAAGTTGTCTAACATGGTGGCCAGATCGCTCCTTAGTGCCTCTTGGTCTATTGGAATGGCTGTAACATCCGGCGCATTATACCATAGTCGAACTGTTCCTCTATTGGAGCACGAAGATTGGGATTCTCTGCCGTCACTGTCTCATGAAGCCATAGCCAGGTGGCTATGCTAATGCTTGTTGTTTCATGTAGGAGGTTGTACATCATGGTCGTCAGCCCTGTGTACTTGGGCGTGAGAAGAAACCCATACAACAGGAGCAATCGAGTGTGGTAACGGGTGGGTGAGAGATTTCACAAGCTCTTCATCCAGGAACGCCAACAGCAAGGAAATTGTCATGTTTTGTGGTGGGATCATGTTTGGTCGACGTACGCCTCTAATTCCTATCCACGGTAACATGACCGGTCTGGTATACAGAGACAACATCCTCAAACCTGTCGTTACAGGATTCGCTGCCACAATGGGTGAGGGCTTTACACTAGTGGACGATAATGCTCATCGAGCTAGGGTGGTCATCAGTTCCTTCAGATGCAAGGCATACTGAGAATGGAGTGGCCTGCATATTCTGCGGACATGAACAGTATCGAACATCCATGGGAAAAGATTAAGAGTGCAGTTTCGCACTGTCCCAATCCTCTAACAAACAAACAAACAAACATTCAGCAACTGATTGAAGCTGCTTTCAAAGAGTGGGATAATCTGCCCCAAACCCGGTTGGTTCGTAGTTCGGTATGCCTCTTAGTCGGCAAGCATGCCTTAGGGCTCGTGGTGGCCATACATGGTATTGATATGCCCCAACTAGAAAAAGATTGCCACTTTTGTTAAGCTTTTAGTGTTTGTCTCTTTTGCACAACATATTGTGTGTTGTTTTTCTTTGTATGCCATTACATACTACCTTACCAGGGAATTGTTACTGCTAGACGTGGAGCACGGCTGTTGTGTATACATTACGTCAGCTCGCCTCGCTATGGCTGCCGCGAGCGGTTGCTGGCCAAGAGGGGGAACGCATGCACAGTCGTACAATGAGAACACACCGCACAGCGCACGACCCAGCACGAATCATGCACACAAATGACATGCGATGAGGTTTCTCTGGCGACAACTGCACGTCTATCGCAGGAGTGTGGCTGGGCGGAGTGCATTAGTTCCGATTTCCGCCACCGGTAACAATTCGCTGGTAGGATAGTACACATAGCAAAACACTAAATCCCAATATGCAAAACCTTTTTTGGAGTACTGTTCAAGTTACAAACACTGCTAGTCACCATAACACTCTAGGGGCAGATGACCTCGAAGTTCCTCCCCTTAAAACAACAATTACATTACATTCACCACAACACTGATTATCAAATACCATGCACACACAAGTACACGGGTCATAGACCAAAGAGGTCCTAATTGGAACTATAATAATATATACAGTACCGGTATGTCAAAAAATATGGTTATATAAATGACTCCAGATTATAGCTTACCAAGAGGCATACATAGGCCTACTTTGAACCGGCCTTGGTGGCCGAGAGCGCTAATGTGCTATCTCGTGCCTCGCTGGCATCGGGAGAGCGTGAGTTCGAATCCCACCTCTACCGTCCTGAAAATGGTTTTCGTGGTTTACCATTTTCACTACCAGTTCCTACGGTTCCTTTCAATAAATCCACGGCCAATTTCCCTCCAATATCCCTTCCCTGACCCGTCCTGAAAAGAAAAGTACATGGCCATTGGCTGCATTATTAAAATTATACATACTTTGAAACTTTAGTGTTTAAAATAAGACTGCTGTTAAGACTTGAAACTGAATCCCAGCACTCTGCGCAGAGTGTGAACTGATAACACCACGATAGCCCTTTGTTAACTCTTGGGCCTAGTAACTGAAACTATGGCATGTAGTTAGGCCTCCTAATGACCAGTATTAATTCTGCTATGATGTACATGTCGCTTACAGGTACCAACTGGAAAGACCTGCCCCAGGCCTCTCCAAAAGCAACACAGCATTATGAGCCTAACATTTCTCTCATCCAGGTGTAAAAACCATCCATCGCATGGAAAACTCATCCTACATTATCTCCATTTCTGCAGAATGGGGAGAATAAGGAGTTGACATACCACTGACAAGTAAAAAGTGCGGTGCGGATAGATGGCAACTTATTAGTCGTGACGAGGTTAAAGTTAGGTCTGATTGGTGTTAAGCTATGGTTAGAGCAAGTTTAGGACTGAGCGTTTTACTTGATTGATTGGCGACACCATTGCACATAGTGTTATTTACCAGTTATATTACTTTATTACATTCACTAGCGACAGAAAGCAAAGCAAACTTGTAGCTTCACGTGGCTCTCGTGATCATAAGCCACAGAACCTTTCTTTTTTATATTTGGAATTTGAACCACGGGATGCAACTCTGGAATTCTAACATGCATTAACCAAGAATCAAAACCCAGTCCAAAACTATAATATGACGACTTTAGGATCTCCGAATGGAGATCTGGGTGTGACCTTGGCTTCTAGGATTAAAGAAGCAGGCCTCTGTACGAAGGGTGGTTGGCCGGTTTACTTACTGTAAGCCCTGAGCTTGTATTTCAGCTTTACTTTACTTATTTTTAGGCCATCTGTAGGCTAAACAAAACAATCTACCAGTAAATGTATAGTCTATTTGTTGAATCTGAAAGCTACTTGTTGCTCCTATAATAGGCATACAAAGACGTGGAACTAATAAAGGTAATGAAAAGAGATTCCTTAGCACATGACTTACAGTACCGGTATTGAATTCTTCTTGGAACACAAGATAATGAACGGAAGTGTGAGTAGGCTAAGAAATAAGGAGTAAGAAGTAGCCTAGGCATATCATGAAATGTGAAAATAACACTGCATAATAAGGCTGTCCCCACCCATCAACATGACTTTTTATTGACTAAATAAATTCCCGGGTATTTACGTTAGGAAGCTAAGAACATTAAAAATTAACACTTATTTACAGTTTCTGTAGAAAACTTGAATTGCATTATCTCAGACTACAAAAGTTTAAGAAACAAAATCCACATTTCCCCCACACTTTTCAATATATCGTGTGTTAATTTAATCATTAAAAACATATCATAACCTTTCATCGTCACGATGCAATCACAATGCGACACCACAGGACTGGAGGAGGAATGTGGTGTTAAACATTAAATTCCACACTTCTTAGAATTAAAACACAGTAGTATTAACACTTTCTATTTTCTTGTTATTTATTTTCCTAAAATATCTGATTATAATGAGAGCTAGTGTGTTGAAATAGAGTTAAATAAATGACATAAAATATACATTCATCAATCAGCTGTTTATCATGGTGGTTGTCCATAAGTGGTGCTACCTAGCGGCTTACAGGTGTATTGGTGCTCCCCCTTATCAATTGTTTTTTTGAAAATACGTTCTTCCGGTTTTGCCGAAGTGTCCATACTGTATTGGTATCTATACTGTGACTTTATATTCTAGTAACCGCCATTACAACATTTCACGGCCTTGTGTATCAAAGCTCTCAACAACAAGAAACACAAAAGTCATGGAGTAAAGAGTAATCGTCCGTGACACTGGGTATCTCCGTCTCAAAATTTCATGAACTTCATGAAATCCAATAGGGATGTATAGAACTAGCACCGATAGAGCGCACTGCTGTTGTACTGGGTAAGCGCAAGGCGCTCTTCATTTGTCTCCTGTGTTCACATGCCGCTAATATCCACGAATTTAAGTTGTTTAAATTGCTATTTTCGTGACTATGCCGAGCTATTGCAGTGTTCCTCTTTGCAAAAATCAGGGAAATCCGATTTCGCTTCACCAATTTTCACAAAATAAAGAAATGAGGAAGAAATGGTTACATGCTAATAGAAGGAAACATTTCGGTGAAGAAAATCTGACCGAAAATATTAAAGTGTGTTCCCATCGTTTTCAACTCGATGACTTCACGAAAACTGTGTTGGGCAAGTGTGATTTACAAAGGGAAATAATTCCTACCTATAAACTGAATAGACATATCGATAACAACCACTGAATTTATGCGTTTGTATTTGAAGGTGTGAGAGTAAGATTAAAACCGGGCACTGTTCCATCGCTTTTTCCGTGGACCACGAACACAACAAAAATAAGGAAGAGGCCATACACAAGAAAATTGCCAGTTTACCACGATAAGCCTACAATATCGGAATCTGCATAAATTATCTCCATTGAAGTACGGTACGGGAAGAAATCGTCAATATACAGGAAGAAGTGAATGTAACATTTGTGACTCCCATTTTCAAAGGCATCAATACTCGGACAAATACTTCAAGAGTAAATGTCACAACATTAACAGTCAAAAACGTATTATGGTTGGTTTCTTGAAATCAGAATTAATCGTCAACTTACAGCTGCCCGACGGAGAATGTGGTACCGTTAGTGACTGACTTCTACATTCTTGAGTCATAGGCCTAAGTTAGCCAGATGAATGGAAACAGTTCATGGCCTTAAAACAGGGATTCTCAAACTTTTTAAATACTGTACCCCTAAGTCGTTTCCAAGGGGGTACGGAAACGATTTGTATTAAGAAATTGACAAATTACAAAAGAAGCAAACGTTGCGATGCATTTTGAGGTAAACAATACCGGTATCAACTTTCTTTGATTAGGCTATGTTTACCTTAAAAAAGAAAGACCGTTTCATGTACGCTATCAACCAAAAAAATACACGAATCGAAGTCTATAAGCAAGGGGAGCCAGTGAATATTTAAATCTCTATTTATAAAAGGAAGATTATAGGTTTACGTGACCGTTAATCTAGAGATCATAAGGCACAGAGGACTTCCTCTTTACGTGGAATCCGAACAGGACAAGGCATTTCACTTTGAAAATCTCATATGCATTGACCGGGAAATCTCTATTTATGATTTAAGTCTTATGGAGATATAGGCTATTTATCAATATAGGTCTACAATACTCAAGCATGCTGACTCCTATTCATAATTAGAATAATAAAGCGTGTTAGAATTTTGTTATTACCGCTGTAGCCTACTAATTCTTCCCTCCTGCCACTAGTTGTAGCGCCTCTAGTCCGTAGCTCATTTTACAGCTGTTTAATGCTTAAACGCTGAAAATCGTTCATAATATATTAGAGGATATACCTATAGAATTAATTAATATAGTCTTGGAGTAAAATTAGAGAAGATATAATTTACTTTAACTTAGAAAACTCGGTCACAATCTATACATCCCTCGTAGCTGACTGGGGGAAACATAGGACGATCGCCTTGCGCTTACCCAGTACTACACGAGCGCTATCTGGCGCGAACTTTCTCAGGCTACATCCCTATTGTTGAGAAGAAATAGTTGGTTGGTTCCTCAGTTTAGGGGCTGCGACAACGCGGACATGTAGGCCCGTGTACTTTGGGTGTGTGCAGAATCTGCCTGATAACCGGTGTTAATTGTGATGGCTGTATTAGTATGTGTTGAGAATAAAGATCCGCACTGATTGCGCGCCCGTTTGGAACAAACTCCCAGTGAATCACTCCTTCAAAATTCCACCAGACATACTTGCGGTAATAGACTCATTTTTCATCATATGTGACAATTCTCCTCATAAATCTATCATCCGTGGGGTTACCGATAAGCTGACGACAGATATCCACTCTACGTTGAACCTGCTCAGGGGTCAACTCATGAGGTACATATCAACAGCTTCTGATTAATTTTTCAAGTTTCTTAATCTAGCGATATATGGTATATTTTGATGGACCAAGTTCTTCGGCCGGCCCCGTGGTGTTGTGGTAGCGCGCCTGCCTCTCACCCGGAGGCCCCGGGATCGATCCCTGGCTCCGTCAGGGATTTTAAAACTGACGCGAGGGTTGGAACGGGGTGCACTCAGCATCGTGAGGGCAATTGAGTAGCTGTCTGACAGTGAGACAGTGCTCCGATCACGAAAACCAAGGTTAACGGCCGACGGGACCCGACGCGCTGATCACGCGTCACCCCAATATCCGCAGGCCGAATGGCTGGGCAGCGGTCGCTTGGTCGGCCTTAGCCCGTCATGGGCTGTATAGTGCCAGGGGTTGACCTGTTTTTTTGTTGTTGACCAAGTTATTCTGACAGCCTAGGAGCAGGCCTACTACTTCTTTGCGGATTTTCTCCCAAAACTCTGCGTGTATTCTCAATACAGCATAGTTCAGTCTTCCGTTTAGTCTTCCAGAACGCGGTAAACCTGTAGTGTTTTCTTCTCCAGTGTAGAAACGTTGGAACCATCGTTGTGCCACGCGCTCACTAACGACACCGTCTCTTTCCACTTCACATTTCGAGACGCGGCAGCAGCTTTGTAACCTTGTTTCCAGTGTTGCATTAGAAGGACCCTAACCTCCAATTTTTTAAGTTCCATTTGTGATTGTGTAACAACAACTGACGACTGATACATTCCCGCAATATACGGAATTCTAGTCTTGACCTGCTGTAAATAGCATTAGGGCATTGCTTATGAGTAAGGCTCGGATCGATATGCTCGATAAAATCTCCAGATATGCTCGAAAACCATGTGTTTTATGCTCGATAGATATGCTCGAAAAACCCATTTTATGCGGTTAAATATGCAGAATATGCTCAAAAAACACCGTTAAAAACTATAGAAAGGAAAGTGAAACGAAAAAACCAATAACTTGCCTTTATAGCCTATACGAGCTTTATTTTCTAATTGTATGTATGAATCACTGCAATATTCTCGCATTCAAGTTTTTCAAGTATACCTATATATAAGAGAAGTTTCCTTATAAAAGTTACAGTTTAAAAGTTCATTTACAAAATGTTCAGAATTAGGCGAGTCAATGAAGTAGATCTGCATTGGTCTGTACAACAAGAATTTTTTCTATGTTTTCAGTTTTGAATGATTTTCTTAAATCAATCAATACAAGTTTCAATGACGAGAACGACCTCACTAAAGGTTAAAAACCTGCGGTTCTATTATTCGCACCAGATAGGCTTTTCAAAAATTATTTCTGTTTTCGAACCTTAAGAATGGTCAGGGCCCGAATTTGGAGGGGGGATTCGAAGAAGAACAAACTATTTAGACGAAAACCAAAAGAATATGCATTTATATGCTTCTATTCTGAAAACTGCGGTTTTATGCATTTATATGCTCGATAAATTTTAATTCTGCTGGTCCCAGAGAGGTGAAAATACCACCGAAAGGCTTTTTCAATGTGTACTATTCAGGAAAAAATATGCAAATATGCTCGAATCCGAGCCTTACTTGTGAGAGATCCTAAAACATACACTTCTCGTTAACTTTGGACTCAGTACGATAAGAAACTTGTTAATTCATTTAAGGGCTTTGCGATTTCGTAGTCATTCAGGCCCGTGTACTTGGGTGTGTGTGTATGTGTAGAATTTGTATGGTAACCTGCGTTATTGTGGCGTCTGTAGTAGTATGTGTATTTGTAATGCAGTTGAGGACATGGAAGGAAGTGGTCGTGGTCTTAAGTTATGAACCATCCAGGCATTTCCCTGGAGTAGAAGTGGGAAACCACGGAAAACCACTTCAAGGATAGCTGAGATGGGAATCGAATCCACCTCTCCTCAGTTTTGCCTCACGAGGCTTAGTGTACCCCGTTCCAACACTCAAATCAGAATTAAATTTCTTGGCAGAGCCGAGTCGACAGCCAAGAATGCTAGCTTTTACACCATGAGCTGGTCCAAGGTGAGTTAATATCGTAAAATTGTAGATATGCTATTTCCACAGTTTTATCTCAAACCCGGTTTAATGATGCTGGTGAGAACAAAGCACACAACGCCAAGCGGCCGTTGATACCTAATTAGGTTCCACTTGAAGTAGTGTTTATTGAGTGCTAAAGTGGTTAATCCAGCAGCACGGCAGAGCACGTTCAATTGTTCACCATGACTGTTATAGAGAGCTGCGGTAAGTCCAGAGTTCGAACAACGGCCAACCTGAGATGGTCCCTCCCACCACACACATTTCCTCGAGGCAAATGCTGGGATGGTAGCTTATTTCAAGTCCCTAGGCACCGACACCAATCCTAGGCCCTAATAATTACTTCCACACCCTACTACAGACACCGCAGAATCTGAGTTTTGTTAGTTGGTAGTTATTGTAGTTTTAAGGGATGGAACAGCTAGAACATATGCCCCTAGAAACTGAGTTTAAATATGAAACATTCAACACACACCTTAATACAGGGTCTGACGACCAAGATGTTCCAAACCCCTAAAATGAAATGACAGGGGCTTAATTGCTTACTCTTGCATTTCTATCCGTATTAGTAGGTGTTGATTCATTTGTGGTTTTGCGACACCGTGGTCATGTAGCACCGTTTACTTGTGTGTGTGTGTGTGTGTGTGTGTGTGTGTGTGTGTGTGTGTGTGTAGAATCTCCTCCAAATTAGCCCTGCAGTAGTTTGGAGAGTCAGATATAACTAGTCGCAGCAGGACTCGTAGCTTGGAACGACTTGTAATGGGAAGAATTGTTTCAGTTGGTAATACAATTCTCGGTTCTCAAAGGTGGCAACCAAAAATGCTAGTTCTCCGTTTGTAAATTGATAACAATAAAAAGCAAAAAGTAGGAGGATACAAATAAAACGAGGATCATGCAATCTACGAACGATTATAGGCCTAATCATAACGGTGGACAGAGCTCCAGCACAGTCCTGATTGGATGCAGTTATATTTCTTCAGGAGATTAAGAAGGTCTGAAAGGAAGCAGGAGACTTTTGCCACTTATGAAGCAAAATAACCAGTGATGGACGAAGCAAATACGATAGGCTATAAAAAGTAGGTTAGCTCAGGCAATAAAAGCATTTCTACAGAAAAGAAATACGTTGACATCATAGATTTAGGTATTAGAAAGTCATTTTTGAAAGCCTTTATCTGGAGCGCGTAGAAGTGAAATTTGGATTGTTGGCGCTGCAGAAAAGAGGAGAATAGAAGCACTTGAAATGTGGTGTTACAGGAGAATGATGCAAGATCAGATGGGTAGATAGAGTAACAAATGAAGAGGTATTAAGACGAGTAGGCGAGGAGAGATGTTTCTGGCGACTGGTAATGAAGGGAAGAGATAGGTTGGTAGACACATAGCCTACTAAGGCACCCAGGAATAGCAGACTTAGTTATGGAAGGAAGGGTCGAGGATAAGAACTGTAGGGGTAGACCAAGGTTAGAATAAGTAAAACAGATTGCCTCGGATGCAGGATGTGGTAGCCATGTAGAGATGAAACGATTAGCTCAGGACAGGGAGGAATGGAGGGCTGAGTCAAACCAGTCAAAAGACTAAAGACTCAATCAAGAAATCACGAAGATAACGACTGAAACAAACTAGCAATTTGTTTCAAGGACCTTTTCTTATCCTATTTGGGATAGGTATTCGTGCATCAAATATTACGTAATTTTATGGCTTTATGATGCAGCACAAATGATGGCTTATCTCACAACTGTGTACATCCTTGGTTTCTCACTTATATTACAGCTCTTCTTTGTTGGTATGCTGACTCACCGTGTTCAGACGTTACCGGTGTAAGCTAACTTACCATTCTCCGATCATGTTACTGCCAGATTTCTTGTGTTTTGTTGTTGATTCGTTTGAGGGCTTTACGACATCGTGGTCATGTAGCCCCGAGTACTTGGGTATGTGTGTGTGGGAGTGGTGGGGGTGGGGGTGGGGGGGATTTCTCTGATAGCCTGTGTTATTGTGGTGGCTGTATTAGTGTGTGTATTTGTAATTCAGATGAGGATTGGGAAGGAGGCAGCCGTGGCCTTAATTTAGGATCCATCCCGGCATTCGTCTAGAGTAGAAGTGGGAAACCATGGAAAACCACTTCCAGGATGACTGAGGTGGGAATCGAAAACTCCTCTTCTCAGTTTTGCCTCACGATGATGAGTGTACCCCGTTAAAGCCCTCAGGCCAGATTTAAATTTCTTGGCAGAGCCGGGAATCGAAACCGGGCCTCCGCGGTGACAGCCAAGAGTGCTGACCGCTACGAAACGAGGCGGCGAGATTTCGTGTGAAAATGTTTGTTATTCTTTCTTTTATTTGATCTATTGTTATTTCTTTCGATTTATTTCGTTGTGAGTGTTTTACCATATCCAAGAGCTTACAGAAAGGCGGTCACCACTGAGTCCCAGGTTCGAATCCCGGCTCTGTCGAGAACTGTAATTCTCGTCTGAGGGCTACAATGGGGGGATACCCAGCCTCGTGAGGAAAAAATGAGAAGTGACGGGTTCGATTCCTACCTCAGTCATCCTGGAAGTGGTATTCCGTGGTTTCCCAATTCTATTTCAGGCAAATGCCGGGATGGTTCCTAACTTAATGCCTCGGTCGATTCCTACCCAAATCCTTCCTCATTTACAAATTCACACACCAGTACAGACATCACAGCGACACAGGTTAACAGACAAATTCTACATACACTCAAGTACACGGGGCTAAACGATCAGGATGTCCAAGCCCCTCAAATGAAACAACAAGAACAATCCTTTGCGCGTAATAGAGATATGCTCAACATGGGGATTAGGGGCAGATGACCTCACTGTTGATAATTAAAATCCACAGCCTGCTTCCAGTCTCCGACCGGGTCAGGAATGGAATGAATGAAGACCCCATCCAGCGGCGAGGATATGAACTGTGCCGGCTGCCGAGGCCTGACGCACTCCTCTGGGGCAATGATTAAATGAATGACAGATGAAATGAAATGATAGTGGAGAGTGTTGCTGGAATGAAATTGTGACAGGGAAAACCGGAGTACCCGGAGAAAAACCTGTCTGCCTCCGTTTTGTCCAGCACAGATCTCACATGGAGTGACCGGGATTTGAACCACGGGCCCAGCGGTGAGAGGCCGGCGTGCTGCCGCCTGAGCCACGGAGGCTTGCATGACCTCACTGTTCCGCTTCTTAAAATACCAATAATTAACTAACATGGAGATTAAAATAGTTCCATAAGCTTTATGTCTTAGCACTGGGGTGCCTCCACCCTTATTCGGGCACGTATCGAGAACGGGAGACACAGGAAGGAAGGGGGGTGGGGGGGGTGGGAGGGAGGATTGATTGATGGGGCTGCAGCTGCCCCCTAAATCCAAGAAAAATATCGGACATTTAAAGCAGTACAATTCTTCTCCTCCTCCTCCTTTCGGATGGACCTACTGGGCACCACGCTTCCTTAACTGTTGGGTTTTGACTTTTACCCATTACTGACACGTCTTTTCCCAGTGTATTTCTGTTCTTTCCTCCGACCAGAAGCTTAGATGTTTGTCCTGAAAACCACGGACTTCCTTGAGAATATGTCTCACAGTTTGTCTGTCTTGTAAGTGTGTTAGTCCCAGTTCTTCGATGTCTTTCTCAGCTTCAGTCAGCCAAGTAGTAGGGACTTTCTGTTTCGCCAGAAGGTGAACAGGCGATTGGTCAGTCTGTTCGGTGGCAATCATGCCACATGACCATAAAATGCTACCCTTTTTCCTGGTACAGTCAGAAAGTCTATTTGTACGTAGAGCTCTTTGTACGTCTATTTGTGTTGTGTACGGTATTGCCCATCTTCTAGCAGTGGTCCTAAGACCTTTCTGAGAATGCTTCTCTCTTCCAATTAATTAATCAATCCTCTTTTTTTTCATTGACACTCTATGGCAGGGGTACACAACCCGCGGCTCGCGGGACGCTTGCAGCCCTCAAAGTCAGTTTATGCGGCCCGCGGATAAATATTTTATGCTATTGAAAACGTTGATATATATATTGTGAATGATGAGATTTTTCCCATTAGCCTATTGTCGGCCCCAGTTGAAATAAGAAAATTATAAAAGTGATTCGTTAACAATAACAGTAAACAATTATCGGACAGATTTTAAGTTTTGATTTTAATTTTTTATATACTTTGATGTTAGGAACTCTGCTGTTTTTGTAAAAATAAAAAAATACAACCTTGTGAAAGAATTATTTTATTTTATATACCCCTAAACCTTTTCGAATTAGGAGTAAGTTGATTGTAAATCAGCAATTTGATAACTTAATAACGCAATTTGCCAAACACTTCAAAAATGGATTGAAAACAATTAAGAGGACTCAAAAATGGTATTTTTGTCTTCTGGTAAAATAGGTTATTCCGATAATAGTAAAATTAGCTATAGCGGTAGGGGTTGGCAAGTGTCTGTGTGGAAAGGTAACTTGCGGCCCGCCACTTATTATGTAAAAGTAAACTTGGCCCCCACTTATAAAAAGGTTGTGCACCCTTGCTCTATGGCATATAAGGCTTCCATTCGGATGAGTGAAGTGTCATTATTAATATCTTAATCTCATCAGCCAACTTCACCATCTCTCCCGCCTTGGTATTCCTGTTACCTTTCTCTGGGTCCCGACCCGTGTGGGAATTTGCCCTATGCGGATAAATTGGCCAAAGACACTGGCCGCAACGGTAGCTATTTAACCCTTCCCATGCATCCCCCTGACTACCTACCTCTCCTACTGCAAGCTCACACGCTTCTCAGCTTCACACTGCTGTTCACCTCCATGGTATTCCAAGTGAAGGTTCCCTAGACCATGGTTCCACGACATACATCTGAGTAGACCACTCCTGACTAGATCATGGATGATCTCACTGTTTCGCCTTTTAAAACAACAATCATCATCCTCCTATCATAAGTTGTCGATTCCTATTCTTCCGCATTTTCATAGCCAACGGCTTGGTCATGTTGAAACACCGGATCCTGTGAGATCTCCGCAGTTAAGAAACATTGAGCAAGGTCAGAACATCAATGGTGACCGGTTTTGCAGTTGGCGTCAGAAGAGAAGGAGGCGTGGAAAGGAACTGGCCACCCTGCCGCAAGTAAACAGAACCGTCTCTTGGGCTGAAAACACCCTCCTCCTTCTTCTAAGGTTTTCTCAGGTGAATAGCCAATGACCGGCTCCTAAGAGCAAAGTAGGGAGGGGGTGTTAATGAGCCCAATGAAACATCGTTTCGGTCACCGACATCATTTTTCTCACTAGTCTATATGACACGATTCCAGTATCGTTGCCTTCTGTAGTTAGAGAAACAGTTTATTAGTCAGGCCAAGCTTCGATATAGAGTCGTGGATCTAGCGTGCGTGGGATCTGTCCGATGATACGTAATAGGCACTATGTATACTCTTTCTCGTTTCCACAGTCTGTTAATCTCCTTAGCGAGCGGTAAATTATTATCATTATTATTACACCGAAAGCAGTGGCTACGCTGGCTAAAGCGCAGCGTTAGGTCATGGGGCCAAGCTCTCTGCCGACTCGGTAGACGCGTGGGTTCGAGTCCCACCGTCGGCCGTCCTTGAAATGGTTTTCCGTTGTTTCCCATTTTCAACACCAGGCAAATGCTGGGACGGTACCTTCTGACAGGCCACGGCCGCTTCCTTCCACATCCTTGCCCAGTTTCATCCATATTCATCCATTCCCTCTCTCATCCCGACGCGCAGGTCGCCCACGGGCGTCGACTAGAAAGACCTGCACTCGGCCTCTCAGGAGGCCACACGACGAAAACATTATTATTATTATTGCCGCCTCCGTGGTTTAGTGGTCAGCGTGCTTAGCTGCCACCAAGGAAGTCCCAAGGTTAGATTCCCAGCTCTGCCACGAAATTTGAAAAGTGGTATGAGGACTGGAACGGGGTCTACCCAGCCTCGGGAGGTCCAAATGAGTAGAGGGAGTTCGATTCCTCAGCCATCCTCGAATTGGTTTTCCGCTTCGTCTTCGGGTAAATGCCAGGATGGTGCTGCACCCGAATAAACATGAATATTAGGGCTCGGAATATTCGCGTATTCGCATATTCGAATTGCGTATTTGGTATTCGAAATATTCTACTCGTATTCAAATTATTCGAATACCAAATACGCAATTCGATTATTCGAATACCGAATAGTGCGAATACAGCGAATATTATTCGAATATTCGCAACCTCACGAATATTAAAAATGAAAAAATGAGGGTGACGACTCACAGAACAAGACATCAAAAACACTAAAATCGACAATTTCTGGGGCTCTTAAAAGACCATTTCACATTAATGATGAAGAACCGACCACAGGTGTAAGTTTAACCCCATTAGCGTCTGCTGTGGATCCACGTTACAAAAATCTTTTACACGAAAATGCACAAGACACGGAAAAGATTGGGTGGAAGTGCAAGTGCAGATGCATTCTTGCGATACCGGAGAAGATTCGGATGCTTCACAACCACAACAAACAGCCGGGTTGTCGGGATCCTCACTCTCGTCCAGCTTTGAAAGGGACCTCGACTTCATTTTCAAGCGTCCAAATACGTTCCCACGCAGGAAAACTGTAGCAGAGGAGCCGGAAAGCTTTAGAAACGCCCGCGAAACTGTAGGTGACCCCTGAAATGGTGGCAGGCTAATTAAAAGGTATACCCCAGAGTAAGTCAGTTGGCGAGAAAGTACTACCACAGGCACCTCCGTTCAATCAGAAATAAATTGTTTCCACGGGCGGCAATATTGTTAATGCCAAAAGAACATGCCTTGATCCTGACAATATTGACAAATTCATTTTTTGTACCAAAATAACATATTTTTCGCGCGAAATAATCTTTGAGCTAAAAGCCTGTTGACACTGAAATTTCGGCAACCTTTTCTTATTTTTGTTTTCTTTCAAGCACTCGTGTCGATAATGTTGTGCTTATGTTGATGGAAATGTGCATTTGCACGTCGTTAAGAAAAGACACGAAGAATTTCTTATTTTTCATATTTGGTTTTGTAAAAAAGTTAGGCAATATATCGTCGTATACCCAAATACGGGTTAGCTTGTATCCGTGTTCTTCCCTGCATTAAAGAATTGACACGTTATTGAAGGTACCGTGGTTTTTTCATTTATTAAATACCATGGGTCAAATAATTCTTTACCTGCTACTTTTGCCTTATTTGGCGAACTAACTTTATTTGCAGAGTACAAAAGTTGTATTTGTCTATTATCTCCATATCATAGTGCGCGTTTCCTCTAAACGGTAACAGTAGGCTGCTTTTCAAGCCTCAATTTAATTTCTTATCTTTGTTGATCAAAACTTTTAATTACGAAATTCACTCATATAAAAGCACTGACATACTAAATAATTTGCAAATGCATAACCTGATCCTCAATAACTTACAGCAAAAAACGCAGTTAAGACGAGAAAAAGTCGGATAATAACCGGAATAGCATATTAACCGGGCGCGGCTGAAAAGCACTCGTGAAGGTTGAATTCATAGATAGAGGAATTAGACAAATACCGTAATTCGAACGATACAAATAGAATATGCGTACGAAACAGTCAATCCAAATAATGAAAAACAATGGGCATACCTTTCAAATTATTCGAATACAATACAGGATGTTTCAAAAATAGGGGGCATAATTTCAGGTATGTATTTGTTATATGTAGAGCCTCCGTGGCTTAGGCGGCAGCACGCCGGCCTCTCACCGCTGGGTCCGTGGTTCAAATCCCGGTCACTCCATGTGAGATCTGTGCTGGACAAAACGGAGGCAGACAGGTTTTTCTCCGGGTACTCCGGTTTTCCCTGTCAACATTTCATTCCAGCAACACTCTCCACTATCATTTCATTTCATCTGTCATTCATTTAATCATTGCTCCAGAGGAGTGCGTCAGGCCTCGGCAGCCGGCACAGTTCATATCCTCGCCGCTAGATGGGGACTTCATTCATTCCATTCCTGACCCGGTCGGAGACTGGAAACAGGCTGTGGATTTTCATTTGTTATATGTAGACAATCAACATAGTTCATTACAACATGTGTCCGGAAATGCTTCATTTCCGAGTTATGGCCTTCACAACACTGAACTTCACCGGAACGTTTTTCTTATTGCAGGTCGTTGTCGTGATAGGAGACATTAAGAAGACACTCTGACGGTTCATTCTGAGGCGAAGGTTAAATGCAGTGTTGTGTTTGGCGTTTGTCTGTGCGTCATGTACTCAAATCAGTATCTGGCAGAGATGCGCTTCATCTGCGGTAAGGTGGACGGCAATGCTGTGTTTGCTCGTCGTTTGTTCCAGGAGAGGTTAATGAGACATCAATGTGAGGTCTGTATTCAAGCAGGAGGTGGGCATTTTGACCATCTTCTATAATGACAATGACCTGTGGTAGAAAAACGTTCCGGTGAAGTTCAGTGTTGTGAAGGCCATTACTCGGAATTGAAGCATTTCCGGACACATGTTGTAATGCACTATTTTGATTGTCTACATATAACAAATACATACCTGAAAATACGCCCCCTATTTTTGAAACACCCTGTATATTCGAATGTTCGAATATAATACATTCGAATGTGCACGAATACGTTATTATTCGAATACGGCGATTCGAATACCAGAATAACAATGGTATTCGAATAATATTCGAATATTTGAACATTATTCGCGTATTCGTGAATTATTCGTGTATCTCGAATATTCGAATATTCGGATATTCGAATAGTGCCAAATTATTCGAATCACAGTCCGAGCCCTAATGAATATGCACTTGTCGAATCCGAAGATCAGCTGGATTGTAGAATCTTCCAAGTCCCCGGCTAGAAAACCCTGTAAATCCTACCGACATGAGGATACTTGAAGTCATTCGATTGTGTTATGGACTATCTACATGGGCAAACAACTCAATTCCACTTTGGAGAGTGGGAAACTTACGGTTCTCGGGGGTAACGGGATATGGAAAAGGGCTTCCTGATACCTGAATCCATCTCCACAACACAATCTCTCTAAAACAAATACTTAAAACATGTCTCACTTGACATTTCAATCCACAGGTCCGTTTAAAATACACAGCTAACAGCTGCTTCAGCGTTAAACATAACATAATAATATTTTTGAAATATTATTCTCACTTCAACTCGTTAACATAACCACTTTTAATCCATACACATAAACTCCGATTTAATAAAATCCTTTAATACTTAGTTACAGCTCGATTCAAAAATATCGTCAACCGATCAGCTGTTTACTGACATCCTATCAAATATTTACAATATCCACATATTTACATTATCCTTCGTTGCTATATTACAGAACGCTTTCTAAAACTTTCTCTCCTGCTTCTCAATGTTACATTCATTCGTAGAATGAATTATCATAATTACATATCAAACTTTTAAAAAAGTATAGCGTCTTTATTCCACTCTTACGATTCTGTTACAAAATATTATTCATACATCACATCTAAAAACACTTTCTACTCTCACCTAACATTATTCCAATGTTATTAACCTTAGGTTACTTATTCCAACTTCATCATATTTATGTATCATAAATATTAATTATTATTTATATTTCTGCATTAATTATTATTAATGTTTATTTATCTTACCATTATTAATGTTTGTTTATTTTACCATTATTAATGTTTGTTTATTTTACCATTATTAAGGTTTGTTTATATTACTGTTATTAATGTTTGTTCATATTACCGTCATTAATGTTTTTTTTATTACCGTCGTCACAATTATAGAGTTGTATTTTAATACCGAGCTTATATGGCCATGCAATTAAGCCAAGCTCATACGTAAATACGTCATAATCTTGCTAATAGGTTAATAAAAATTAACAATCCAATCGTTGAAAACACCTCACCAACTTCTTCCGCCAACATTGCACAATCATGCCTTCTGTAAGTCAACTGAAATACAAATACCTTGATCTTATTCTCTTCTCACGACAATACTGCTCTAAAAATCCGTCATATTCTTCCATAATACGACAACCTCACGTATTAGGTCTTCAATAATACAACTTCGCTCTAAGGAGCCTTACCACTTATTCCACATATAATTCCAGTCCTCCATAATACGTCTGCATCTACGTATTAGAGCTTAATATCTTCGCTGATACTCTCATATTGTCATAATAAATGTACACGCGTTTCCTTCTCCCCAAAACAAATATTTAACATGTCACTATAAACTTGACTTCAGAACTCTCACATTAGTTCTCCACTCCAATAATACTTGAATAAATCCATCACAATATATTCAGTTACCTCGTTGTTTAATACGATTCATCAATCTTGACTTGATATCTTAATGCATGAACTTTCCTTGGTTTACCATCGTAGTTAGTATGCTTATAACAATAGTTGTTAATCATACTAATATATAAAAATGAGATGGTGTTTGTCTGTCTGTCTGTCTGTCGTCCTGTCTGTTACTCAATCAAGCAAGAACCACTGGTCCAATTGAAATGAAATTTTGCATGGATGTAGCTGATTTACCAGGTTTACACATAGGCTACTTTTGATTTCGATATTTTGCACTATTTAAAAATGGCGACCATTTTAGTGACGTCACTACACCCATTGGTTTCTAAATTTCATATTTCCATTCCAAATAAAAAGAGAACGCTAAGAAATAGCAAACTTTTGATGGCACATGCGAGCTTTAAAATGTAATTTCCTATCCGAAGGGTCCTTATCACTTTTCGTGTATCTCCAACGGTTAGCGAGTAAAACCCACATTTGTGACGTCACTACACCCTTTGGTTCCAAATTTCATATTTCCATTTCAAATAAAAAGAGAACGCTAAGAAATAGCAAACTTTTAATGGCATACACGAGCTTTAATATTTAATTTTCTATCCGAAAAGTCCTTATCACTTTTCGTGCATCTCCAACGGTTAGCGAGTAAAACCTAAATTTGTGCAATAAAACGCGGTCAACACCGAGCGGTGCAGTATATCTATAATATCTTATTCTATTATATAATAAAAAGGAATGTCTTGTCTGTTCGTCTTTTATGCGTTCATAAACCATTCATCCGATTGCGATCAAAGTTTGGTGAGTTGTTGTACACACTTTCGGGATGTTCATATGCATAGTTAATCCATTTCACAATAGATAGCGCGCGAGTAGTTTAAAACAAATGCGTAATGGCGATGCGTTCATATACAATTCATCCGATTGCGATCAATTTTTGGTGAGTTGTTGTGCACTGTCCCGGAAAAGTTATAGGCGTAGTAAATCCAATTTACAATAGATGGCGCGCGAGTAGCTTCAACAAAATAGCGCGCATTTGTTTCAAGAAAGTCCCACATGCGTTCATACAAATGAGCGAGGACGCGCGAAGCGTTTCACAAAGTCCCGCATGCGTTCATATACCATTCATCCCATTGCGATGAAACTTGGGTGAGATGTTCTGTACACTTCAGGTAAGGTTTCTGGCTTAGTAAATCCACTTAACAAAAGGTAGCGCACAAGTAGATTCGACAAATGAGCGACGACTGGCGAAGCGTTTCAACCAAGTCCTGTAGCCTATGCGTTCACATACCATTCGTCCGATAGCGATGAAACTTGGGTGAGAGGTTGTGTACACTACAGGCAAGGTTTCTGGCTTAGTAAATCCATGTTATAATAGGTAGCGCACGAGTAGATTCAACAAATGAGCGAGGACGCGCGAAGCGTTTCACAAAGTCCCGTATGCGTTCATATACTATTCGTCTGATAGCGATGAAACTTTGGTGAGATGATGTGTACACTTCAGGGAAGGTTTCTGGCTTAGTAAATCCACTTAAGAATAGGTAGCGCACGAGTAGATTCAACAAATGAGCGACGATGGGCGAAGCGTTTCAACAAAGTCCAGTATGCGTTCATATACCATTCGTCCGATAGCGATGAAACTTGGGTGAGAGGTTGTGTACACTACAGGCAAGGTTTCTGGCTTAGTAAATCCATGTTATAATAGGTAGCGCACGAGCAGATTCAACAAATGAGCGACGACGCGCGAAGCGTTTCAACCAAGTCCCGTATGCGTTCATATACTATTCGTCTGATAGCGATGAAACTTGGGTAAGATGTTGTGTACACTTCAGGGAAGGTTTCTGGGTTAGTAAACCCACTTTACAATAGGTATCGCACAAGAAGATTAAACAAATAAGCGACGACGCGCGAAGTGTTTCAACATAGTCCCGTCTGCGTTCATACACCATTCGTCCGATAAAAACTTAACTTGGGTGAGTTGTTGCGTACACTCCAGGGAAGGTTTCAGGCTTAGTAAATCCATTTTACAATAGGTAGCGCACAAGTAGATTCAACAAATGAGGGAAGACGCGCGCAGCGCTTCAACAAAGTCCCGTATGCGTTCATATACCATTCGTCCGATAGCGATGAAACTTGGGTGAGATGTTGTGTACACTTCAGGGAAGCTTTCTGGCGTAGTACATGCACTTTACAATAGGTATCGCACAAGTAGCTTCAACAAATGAGCGACGGCACGCGAATCGCTTAAACAAAGTCCCGTATGCGTTCATATACCATTCATCCGATTGCTATGAAACTTTGGTTGAATTGTTGTGCACACTCTAGGGAAGGTTTCTGACTTAGTAAATCCTTTTTACAATAGGTAGCGCACGAGTAGATTCCACAAATGAGTAACGGCGCGCGTATCGTTTAAACAACATTCCGTATGCGTTCATATATCATTCATCCGATTATGATACAACTTTGGGGAGTTGAGTACAGTCCTGCGAAGGTGCATAAATTAGTAAATCCGTTTTTCAATGGGTGGCGCACAAGTAGATTCAACAAATGAGTGACAGCGCGCCAATCGTTTAAACAAAATCGCGTATGCGTTCATTGCGATGAAACTTTGGTGAGTTGTTGAGCACGCTCCCATGATTTTTTTGAGATAGTAAATCAATTTTACAATAGTTAAGAGGTGGTTAACGGAAAAAGAAAAAATATATATTCGGAATCCAAAAGCACTTTAACAAACAAAGTTACAACGCCAACACTTTCTTTGATTGGCATTCCAACGCATGCCGGGTACTGCTAGTATATATATAAAAATGAAAGTATGCCGTTTTTTTTCTGAATTTCTATGGAAATTTGAGTTATTTACGCGTTTCAGACTGTTTTATGATGGATGAGCTCGATTATTTTTTTGTCTGTCTGTCTATCTGTCTGTCTGTTTGTCTGTGGACAACTTGGTTCCCTAATAACTCGAGAACGGCTCGGTGTATCAACGTAAAATTTGGTACAGATATCCATCAGATGCACGACACTAATAATTGATGTAACTCTTCTCCGTACCTCTCATAAAAGGGGGGCCTACCCCCTTAAAATACATGCTGAAATAGGCGTAGAAGGACGAGACAAAGCTCATTTTCAGCCCCTCAATGTGAGAGACAAAACTCGGGGGCCCTAAAGGTTCCCCGAAAACCACATTTTAAGGCCCTAAAACCAACCGTTTTTGAGATGTTCCCATAAAACTAATTTCATTTAATACACTAATGAACGAATGCAAGGCGGTAACCATGGCAAAAGATACACAGAGGTCCATCTATTGCAATTCCATTAATTACATTAGTGTGAAAGTTTGTGAACGGCTAGAAGGTTATCACGGAACCAAATTAAGCTGTAAAATTCATCAATACGTATAATGCACTTAAGGGGGTCAAGAGGTACTCTAGAATTTTTTCACGCGATTCACACCTGTGGGTGTGGTACGGCAGGTCTATTATATTTCTATCCCTATATTATATTATTAGTAGTAGTATTATATTATGGCGTACAACGACGAGACAAAGCCCCTCGGTGCCAGAAACAAAACTCGGGGGCCCTAAAGGGTCCTGAAAACTACATTATAAGGCTCTAAAACCAACAGTTTCTGAAATATTCCCAGGAAACTAATTTAATTTAATTTAACAAACTAATGAAGGAATGCAAATCGGTAACCATGACAACATTATCTTAAGGGGTGGCATCCAACTTTCCATCTATTTCTGTAAGAAGCAATGTCACTCCATTTATTACATTTCTGTGAAAGTTTGCAAATGGCTATTAGGTTATCACGGAACCAACTTAGACTGTAGAACTCATCAATGCAATTAAGGGGGTCAAGGGGTAACCTAGAATTTGTTCACGCAATTTTCATGCGCGACATATAGTACAGAAGGTCTATTATATCTCCAAACAGCAACATTATTTTCAAAAATTCCTGAATTGTATCAGCATATTTTGTGGCCTTTAGGAATTTGGGCCAATTGAGGCTAAAGAACCTGAATTTTTATGCACCACAAGCCTTTATAATTTATGAAAGGGGTCTTCCTGTGTATGGGGACCTAACACAACGTAGAGGGTCAGTTTTTATGTGACGTGTATTGGGTTTCGCCTACAAGGCTTTCAATTCTATTTCACGTCAGGAAGTACACGTTAGGTGAATTTAGTTTGAGAGCACATTGTTACTCATCTTTTTTTTTTTTTGTCGACATATGGGTTCATCGTAAGGATGATCTTGTTTGATACTGTGTGGTAGATATACCCATATTCGGATATCTGGGTGATATGTTGTAGACAATAGAATTGTCTGTCTGTCTTTCTGTGTATCTTTATGTACGCCTGTAACTCGTGTTCGGATGCTTGGTGCATCGTAAAATTAGGTATGGTATCCATGAGAGTCAATACAGCATTCATTTATAAAATTCTTCCCCCTACTTTTCATACAGTAGAAAGGTGGATATAGGGAAAAACTTCTCAAAATACATGCTAAAATAGTCGAAATATAAAAAAAATATTCTAGAAGGACGACCAAAGCATATGTTGCGCTTCTCAATGCGAGTCACAAAATTCGGGAGTCTATAAAGGGTCTCCGAAAACCACATTTTAAGGCCCTTAAATTAACAGTGTGTGTGATATTCCCAGAAAACTAACTTCGTTCTGATAAACTTATGAAGAAATGACAAACCGCTAACCATTGCAACATTAGCTCAATTAATAATGTCTGGTGTTAACACCGAACACCGTTCGAAGAACGGGTACTTCTGCTAGTATTTAATAAAAATACATTCATATAACACCTCCCTGGTCATTTCTTATTGCTTCAATGCAATATTCAAATGTCAACAACAATATAATTATGTTGCAAAAGTTTAATATAATATTTCTCGTTGTCCAACATATTGTTACGGCTGTGAGTTTGTTTTGTCGCTCGCCGCATGAGTCACAGCTCCCGCGGGCTGAGTGTGCTCTGCCTCGGTGTATTACGTGCGCGTTACGCAACGGACTGCGAAGTAAAAGGGATGGTCCAGAATATTCGTGACCCAGCCAGTGAAGGAAATGTCGAGAAGCCGTGTGTCCTGGACGATTCTAGAATTCATTGAGTCACCAGCCTGCTATATAAGCGGCTTCAACAGTAAGGGGACCGAGTTTTCTGTGGGTGGGTGTTTTACGAGCTAGTGCGAGCGTCTTTCCTGAGCGACAGAAGTGTGGTGACGAAGTGCCGTGCGAGTTACGAAATCCAGTGACATTGTTTCCCCCAGCTTGTGGACAGCGAAATAGCGTGTAGCGGAATATCGTAAGTAACTGTGGTTGGTGTACATGAGGAAGAGGTGCAGGTAGCTTCTGTCAAGGCCACCGGACTCATTAAGACGGTTTTACTTCTGTGGTTTGTTGAGAAGTGAAAGGGGCAAGAGCGCTCAAGGAAGAGACTTGAGGAAACTGGAGTAAGGTTCTAATTGCTTGTATTTGCTGTTGAGTGGTGTATCTTTCCTGCAAGCAATAAAGCTAACTTCTCTTTAAAGCAGTAATTGGTATTGTGTTTTCTACCCTCCGTAATCCAGTTAACGGAATTGCCACTAGGGGGTGGCACGTAACAATATCCAGATTTATAAGAATTCAAATTCACCTAAATCTGATATATTCACAGTATATATCCTTGCAAATGGAATTAACGTAAAAACATTGACTAGTATTACTAATGAATAAAATCTTTAAACAAACTTCATAGATCCAAATTATTATACATTCGAGTATATCTCCAGTCATCATCATCATCATCATCTTGAGCAGTTTCCGACGGCTGGTCGGGTCTGCTTGGAACATAAGCCTCTCCATCTTTTCCTGCCCATCCACTATCTATCGTCTTTCACTGTGTCCCAGCACACTCCTCTTTCCTCAACACTCTTCTTAACTCCCATCGTCCATCTGTCCCTTGGTCTTCCCCTTGGCCTCCTTCCCTTCATTTCCATTCCAAACATCTTCTTCGGTATCCTCTCCTCTCGCATCCACCTCACATGTCCATACCACTGTAGCCTAGATCGCTCTATTCTATTTTGCAATGGTTCCTCTCTTACCATCTCTCTGACTCTCTCATTCCTTACTCTGTGCATTCTTGTTACCCCTACCCTACTCCTCTGGAACTTCATCTCCACTGCCGTATTTTACTCTTGTCCCTTTCCTTCATCACCCATGTTTCTGAACCATACGTCAAAATTGGCACAAAGTAGGTCTTGTAGATGATTCCTTTACATTTTTGTGGAACATCTTTATTCCATATCATCCCTCTAACACTCTTAAAAAATACATCCGCGCACCTTCCCCTTTCAATTATTTCCATCCTATTGCCTCCCTTTTCTTCAATTAGGCTTCCCAAGTACTTGAAGCATTCTACTTTCTGCAACTGCTGTCTTCCAAGTGTTATGCCCATATGCAGTCTGTTCTTCCTCCTCGTTGTGATGACCACTTCACTCTTTTATGCTGAGAACTTTATCCCATATGATAACACTACCTTCTCCCACTCATCCAATTGCTCTTGTACTTCTTCCTCATCCTCTCCCCATACCAGAAGGTCATCAGCAAACAACATTGCCTTCATTTTCCTTTCCCCAATGCTATTTACTACTTTTCGCATGATTTCATCCATCACCAATATAAATAACAGGGGTGAGAGGGCACTTCCTTGTTTCAGACCACTCTCTAGTTGAAACCATTCCGTTCTCTCCCTTCCCACCTTTACACAACTTTTGCTTCCCTCGTACATTGTTTTCACTCTTGCCACTGTCTCCTTGTTTACTGCTTTTGCTCTCATTGCTTCCCATACCTTGTTTCTATTAAAATACTATCGTATTCTTTCTCAATATCCAAGAAGGTCATCACCAGATCTTTCCCATTCATAATGGTGTTCTTGTAGCTGTCTTACAGCAAAGATGAGGTCAACTGTTGACCTTCCTGGCCTGAATCCATACTGTTCTTCTCCCAGCCCATCTTCAACTTCTGTCCGAATTCTTCTCTTCAGTATCTTCTCAAATATTTTGGCGCAGTGGCAGATGAGTGTAATACCCCTGTAGTTCTTGCATTCCTTCCTACTTCCCTTTTTAAATATGGGAATTATTATCCCTCTTTTCCAGTCCTCTGGTATTTTCTTCTCCCTCCATATCGCTTTCATTACTCGAAAGAGCCACTGTGTTCCTATCACCCCTGCTGCTCTCACCATCTCCACACTCACCTCGTCTATTCCCGGTGCCTTTCCCCCTTTCATCTTCTTTAATGCTTCCTCCACTTCTTTCCATGTCAATTCCTTCTCTGAAATTTCTTGGCCACTGTCTGATTCTTCCTCCACAATGTCCACTACACCGGTTTTAGTTGGATTTAGGAGTTCCTTGAAGTATTCTCTCCAGATAAGCTTTACTTCTTCCATATTTTCAACCTCCTTTCCATTCCTGTCCACCATTCTGACATTTTCCCCTGTATCTCTTCTCTTTGCCTTTATCATTCCATACAACACTTTCTTACTGCCATCACAGTCCTCCTCCATCATTTCTGTCCATTTCTCCAACCATTTCTTTTTCTCTTCCTTCACTAAGTTACTTCTCTTGCTTCTTTCTTCCGCTCTTGGTACTCTTCTCTTGTTCTGTCTGTCCTCTGTTGGAACCATTTCCTGAATGCTTCATTTTTCTTTTTCACAGCTTCCTTAGTTCTGGGATTCCAGTCCTAATAGTCGTTATATCAAATAGGATATAATGTTAAGTTCAATAATCGCAAATATTCTTGCCTAAATCGTCGAAATAAAAATAAAACATGAAGACAATGTTTTATAAATGATCTTCTTCGAAGTATCTTCTCCTAACTATATTTCTTCTTACGCTAACATTCCCAATAGTCTTATTTCCAAACGAAAATATTAATGAATTAAGAAAACGTTCTTAAATTCAAAAATCGCAAATTCCTAAATCCAACTTCAAATACAATCCAAATCGTAGATAAAAAGTCAAAATATTAAAATAATTAAAACAATTTAACTGATCATGAATATCCAAATCTACTCTCAATAAAAATAATTATTAAATTACTAAAAATAGTGAAATGGTGTGCTCCAAACTACTATCAAAACTACAACAAATGAAATCTTCTTTTACCTTTGTAGAATCTAGGTGACTTCTAGGTATAGAAAATACCGTAATGTACAGCATTCTCCGTCCTGCCAGCTCTTTTGTATCCCATCTCCTCTATCCGTCCGCACTGCATAGTCAGGTCTCGACCTGCATTCTCCTGGACTCTGGATTCAACTTGGGCCAGTTTTCAAGCATTGAACTGGGTCTACCCTAGTCCCATCATCTTAGATTCCTCTAGATGTTCTCCTTAGTTTCATATCTGAGTAGTTACGATCTAATTTCTTCATACTTTTAAATTTTGTTGTGGTTACTCCAGATATTCTCTCCTTCCTCAGACATCGTGTTCCTTGCGCATGTATTTAAGCTTCCATAACAACCTCGTTATGAGGGAAATCCATCATTCCTCTCAACTTCAGAATGGTTGACATAGTGGAAATTATGTAGACCCTAGGTATAATCATTTCATTATAATTCTCGCAGTCAATGTTTGTAGAATCATACTAGTTATGTTGCGTGATATCGCTGTTGCCTTTGTTATTAATGTTCGTCTCAACTCGGTAGCGTACTTTATGATGCTGCGCACAATGTTAGTGTATCACCACTAAAGACTAGTTAGTTGTTTTATGGGGCGGAACTACGAGGTCATCCGCCTCTCCACTAAAGATTGTTCTCTTTAAAATACTATCACGAAATAATGTAGTTACTGCCTCGATAGCTTTTAATTTCACTTCACATATCGAACTATATTTGCTGCGATTGCTTTATATCGAACATAATTTTATAACTTTCACTTATATTCACGTATTTCAACTATAGTCATTTGTAGCCTGTCTCACTGTTACTTCATTAGAAGTCCGAACGTACATCGCTTTGGCCTGCACTCCCGTCGCGAACTCGGTTTGTGTCTCCAAGTTACGGACAAATATAACCCCGCTCTGGGTTCAAATAGAATTTAACTTCTTCACGCCACGACGTTTCAAGTTCAAAGAAGCCTCGATCGCTCTGATATCTCCCCCTCCTTGACTATCAATTCAGCGCCATTTTTAAATTCGCGGTAAACCATGGCGGTACATAAGAATGATCCCAATCTTCGTACTGCGTAATCCAACTTCTTCTCAAAAATAGTGGACATATTCTTCATTGCTTTCTACACATTTTCGTATATAATAACGTCGAATAAATGAGCTTGCAGTAATTATTTCTCTAAATCACTTCTTTCATGAGGAGTTTTCTTTCCAATAAGCTCACCTCCAATTGATTACTACCCTCCTTGCGATAACCAATCACGTAATTTATAGTTTGCGAACAAGTCAGTATTTATGCTATATTGACGACACGTGTCAAAGTCACCTCTAGATGCCTCCTTCTCAAATCTATTGCTCTTTCGCGATCCAAATTCTCCTCTCTGTTGCCAACCACGTGACTTCGACTCACACAATCTCGGAAACGAGTTTCCAGACATCAGATTTGCAAGTTAAACACTTAGCATTGGATTTCAAAATAATGAGATTTAATCCGATCGACATTAAAATTCGGGGTCAGTACCTACCGTCTGGCCACGGCCGCCTCCTTCCCTCTTCCTTACCTATCCCTCCCATTCTTCCCAGCCTGACCATCCCTCGTGAGGCCCCCTGTTCGCTTTGCAGATGAGGCCGCCTGGGCGAAGCGCTAGTCCCGCCTCCCCAGTTGTATCCCCCCAACCCGATGTCAAGCTCCAAGACACTGCCCGTAGAGGCGGTAAAGGTGGGATCCCCGCTGAGTCCGTGGAAAAAGCTTACCTGGAGGGTAAACTGACTACGAAAAATAATATTATTAGACTATTGTTGTCAATGTACAGGTTAAATTAAACGAGTAGAAAGTGAAAGGAAATGCAAAAAATGTTAACAATCAATACTAATATAATACCGGTAAAGCTGAAGAGTTTTTTGTTTGTTTGTTTGTCTGTTTGTTTGTTTGTTTGTTTGTTTGTTTAAACGCGCTAATCTCTGGAACTACCAGTCGGATTCGAAAAATTATTTCTGTATATTATAGCCATATTCAAGAGGAATAGTTTAGGCTAAGTAGCATTAAGCTACACCTCTCAGGTAACCTTAAAGATTGATTTTTGTTCAGTAAGTCGGAAGAACAAGCGCTCCCGAACAGATTTATCCGAGTGCACTGGCGTTATGGTTAGTGATACGTACACCGTTTCACCGATCTGAACAAAAAATTGTATACTTATCCTTTGGAAGCCTGCGAGTAACACCAACGCCACTTAAATAATATCTAGGTGGCGTTGGTAACACTGTCTGCATGAAATTGTGGACAGACCACTCCATTCCCTGCATTAAGGCCCTTTGGCACAAATCTACACCGTTCTACCGATCTGAACCAAAATTTGTATACTTACCCTTTGGAACCCTGCGAGTAACACTGTCTACATGAAATTTCGGACAGACCACTCCATTCCCTGCATTTAGGCCCTTTGGCACAAATCTACACCTTTTCAGCGATCTGAACCAAAATTTGTATACTTACTCTTTGGAACCCTGCGAGTTACATGAAATTTCCGACAGACCACTCCATTCCCGGCATTTAGGCCCTTTGGCACAAATGTACACCGTTTCACCGATCTGAACCAAAATGTGTATACCGGTGCTTAAACCTTTGGAACCCTGCTAGTAACACTGTCTGCATGAAATTTCGGACGGACCACTACATTCCCTGCATTTAGGCCCTTTGGCACAAATATACATCGTTTCACCGATCTGAACCAAATTTTACATACTTACCCTTTGGAACCCGACGAGTAACACTGTCTGCTTAAAATTTCGGACAGACCACTCCATTGCCTGTATTTAGGTCCTTTGGTACAAATCTACACCGTTTCACCGATCTGAACAACATTTTGGAAACTTACCCTTTGGAACCCTGCGTGTGACACTGTCCACTTTAAATTTCGGACAGACCACTCCATTCCCTGCATTTAAGCCTTTTATCACAAATCCACACCGTTCCTCCTAATTGCACAAATTTTACATAGGCCTACACTTTGAAACCATGCTGGTAACACTGTTCACTTGATATTTTGGACAATGCTCTCCATTCCCTACATTTAGAATAACAGACAAAATGAACTTGAAAACCACGTATTTAGGCTCTAGAATCATTCACGTCTGTAGTAGTGTAACTGTAAGAGTTATTAAGTCTATCGTTGACTGGCAATTAGGGCTGCATCACGTCGCCCCTACCAGTGTTCTGGTGCAGAATTGCGAAAATAGTTAAATCTTGCGCTGCTTATCAATTGCAGTCATGGGGAGTAAATTGCGCAAAAAGATTTCTTAGGCCCCTTAAAACAGTTATAATGAAAATATTATGCCTCTGTATAAGTGCAATGGTGTTGGTGCAGTACATTGAGGTTATCAGCTGCAATAAGCGTTGATGCTTTCAAATTTACCTTCATTTATTCCGAACCTTATCGTTGAGCACTATGTGGCGATAAATTATATTATTGCTACCTCAGGAGCACGGGACAGCCTAAGTTTTCCAAAGTGTTCTGATTTTTTTCCTACGGCGCTATGCGACAAAAGACGACACTATTTGTCTCTACATTTCTAACAGCCATTGAGATATAGGCCCTAGGCAGTGTCTTTTATTTCACTTACTCCTCTTTCTAATATTTTTTTTTAAATCCGTTTGTTAATTTCATGTGTCAGTGCTATAGTTAGTAAATAGCCGTTTCCCTATTCATTATTATCATTACGGGAAAATGACCTGAATGTTACGTCCATTGTACTGTACTACGTATCACCACCACCACCACCACCACCACCACCACCACCACCACCACCATCACCACAAAAAGTTATATTTTTAAAATATCATGTTCCACTTCTGTAGTAGTCTTCATTACCATCCATAAAACAAATAAATCCACCGGGCGAAGCCGGGCACTACTGCTAGTGTTTCTATATTTTGTAAACTGTGTATATTGTAACGAAATTTTTAATATTATTAGGCTATTATTAATATTATTAGCCTGTTATTAGAGTGTAAATGTGTGAGCTTCCAGTAAATTGCTTGTCGTAACAGTCTGACGTTATACGATAACAGTTATCTTGAGAACACGTTCAAGACAAATTTAGGTCTTCGACAAATGGCGCGAATAAAACATGAGGTAACATTCTGTGTACTGCAGCATGGCTTGCAGTCTTCACATTGTTGCGTAGTGGTTAGCATTCTTGGCTGTCACCGCGGAGGTCCGGGCTCGATTCCCGGCTCAGCCCGCCATTATTTGAAATAAACACTAGGTTACCATTTATTAAATTTTACTTTGAACCAAACCTTGTTTTCAATGGAAGCCAGGAAGACGCCTTTCATTTAAAGCATACGCTACAAGGCTTATTGTATGTTTGAGGTGAGAGTGACGCTGAACGTAATACAATAATACGGTAATAATAATAATAATAATAATAATAATAATAATAATAATAATAATAATAATAATAATAGAAAAAATGATATTGACTTTGGTTTTACGTCCCTTAACTAACGAGGCTTTTAGAGACGCCGGGATGCCGGAAATTTGTACCGAAGGGGATCTTTAACGTGCCAGTAAATCTACTGACACGGCTCCCTCGCATTTGTGCACCCTCAAATGCCAACTGACTGCGCCAGGATTCGATCCTGTAACCTAAGGCACAGCAGGCGAGAACGTAACCACTTCGCCACGCTGAACTTGGCTGCGTTAGCGGTTTTTGTTTTTCTAAGCATTTGTTGGCTAGCGAGGTGGAGGGGAAGCCGTTGAGCCAATGCAAGCTTAGATTAACTGACAAAACTTAGTAGGTACCGTAGCCAGGGCTGGATTTACCAATAGGCCCCATAGGTCCCGGCCTAGGGGCGCACCATGCTGAGGGGCCGAAAATTAATCCGCATTTTTAGCCTACTTTCGATTTTTGCAAAAAATGAAAGTAGACTTATGAGATCAACACAGGGCGAAAAAAAAGTGTGTCTGTCTGTGTATGTGTGTGTGTGTGTGTGTGTGTGTGTGAGTGAGTGTGTGTACTCTGAATGTCTGCCCCCCCCCCCCCCCCCCCACCCCATCAATTCGAACACGGTGAACGCGAATTGAACGAAATTTGGTACCAAGGTAGCACTAGCAAAGGACATCTCAGTGTCATGTTTTATATCGCCGCCATCTTGATGGAAACGTAATGGCGGCCACACAAATGTTCAAAGCTTAAATCAAATTACGACTAACTTAATCACCCGATCTCTACCAAATTTTGCAACAACATACCTTTATGGGGGGAGCATCCTTTGACCAATCTAATAGATTAGCCTAATAGTTTGCGGATGGCGGCCATCTTTGTGTCAAAATCGATTCCCCCTATTAATTCGACCACGGTGAAACCGAATGGAACGAAATTTGGTACAGAGGTAGCATTAGCAAGGGGCACCTCAGTGTCATGTTCTATATCGCCACCATCTTGACGGAAACGTAATGGCGGCCACACAAATGTTCAAAGCTTAAATCAAATTACGATTAACCTAATCATCCGATCTCTAACAAATTTTGCATCAACATACCTTTATGGAGGGAGCATCCTTTGACCAAACTAATAGGTCATTAGCCTAATATTTTGCGGATGGCGGCCAACTTTGTGTAAAAATCGATTCCCCCTATTAATTCGAACACGGTGAAACCGAATGGAACGAAATTTGGTACAGAGGTAGCACTAGCAAAGGGCACCTCAGTGTCATGTTTTATATTACCGCCATCTTGACGGAAACGTAATCGCAGCCACCCAAATGTTAAAAGCTAAAATGTAATTACGACCAACCTAATAATCTAGTCTACCAAATTTTGCAACATATCTTTATGTGGGAAGCATATTCTGACCAAACTGCAAGATCATCCCAATAGTTTGCATATGGTGGCCTAGTATGTGTGCAAATCGATTCCCCCTATCAATTCAAACACGGTGAAACCGAATTGAACGAAATTTGGTACAGAGGTAGCACTAGTAAAGGGCACCTCAGTGTCATGTTTTATATCGCCGCCATCTTGACGGAAACGGAATGACGGCCACCCAAATGTTAAAAGCTTAAATCAAATTACGACCATCCTAATAATTTGATCTCTACCAGATTTTGCAACAACGTGCCTTTTTGTGGAAAGCATCTTATGACTGACTACAAGGTCATCAGCCCAATAGTTTGCAAATAGCGGCCATGTATGTGTGCAAATCCATTCCCCATATCAATTCAAACACGGTGAAACCGAATTGAATGATTTTTTTTTACAGAGGTAGCACTAGCATACGGCACCTCGTATTCATGTTTAATATCCCTATAGCACGTTGTATTTCAACAAGCTACTACAACCAACATTCAATTATACTCCTTGAAAAGGACAAAGAGTTATAACAATACCCATGCATTGAGGAGAAAGTTGGCTATATGTTCTTTACTGAACATCTTGTTTAAAATTTAAATTAAACTTTCCAAAATTTTGACACTTTTCCAGTTCATATTGTGGCCATTATTTTCCAACACGTGTTTTGCAACAGAAGATATTTCGACTTCAGCTTTAGAACTGGAATGTCTTATGATTTATTAGGAGAAAATTTAATTTGAATAATTCAATATGCATAGTTGTAGGTTGCATGGGCGCCCATAGGATTTTTTCCAGGGGGGGGGGGGGCAAGTAAATATTTTCGTTTCATTGCCTACCTGGCACCCCCCCTCCCCATCGCCCCCCCCCCCCCCCCCCACACACACACACAAAGTTTCATTTCTTACTTACTTCGTCTTCGTGATATTCATTATTTGACTGCTCTGAAACCATTGGCTACTTTGTGGCAAGTTTGGGAGGAATGTTTTCTTTGAGTTTTTGTCCGTTAACGTTCGCTTTTCTTCGTGATTCAACGTCGTAATGTTCAGTTCTTAAAAACAGGAAAAAACTAGTGGTATCGACAAAAATAAAAATCAAGTACCATAGTTCATTAAAATGGTATCGTTAATCCAGTTCGCCAACTTTCTAAATTACTGGATATATTTTCACATGATCCCAAATCACTGAGTTAAACTGTGGAAATATCCCAAGATCTGAATCAGACAATTATTTAAATAGCACTGTTTCCAAATACGGTAGGCTACGGTATCTAGTTTGTACTGGCCATTACAGCAGATCGTCACGTCTTTCCTCTTCTAAACAACCAATCGGAAATACTTCGCATTGCTCTTACTAGAATCATGAAACACTTGTAGTTTACGAACTGATAAACTCGAGCCTATGGTTTTAGTAAAAATTAGTTTGTCAATAAAAAATATTTCGCCTGATTATTAATAACCACTAAATAAAATGGATAAAAACCACTATATCACTTACTTCTTACTACCATTATTCGCATTTTCGACTGAAACAAGAGGAATTGTGATACAGGAATGGTGATACGAACGTAAACAAACCACTTCATTCAATGTGTAATTGAGCCTTATGCTCAAGCTTTTCTCTGTTTATGAAAATAATAGACGATAAAATAAAACTAACAGATATCGTACAATTCCGTTGAGTTTTATAAAATAACAAGTGATATATTTCGCCGTATTATTGTACCTGTGACGTAAAAAATATACTGTCTAACCAATCTAATACAAGTACTTTTTGAGTTTTTAAATTTATGTGTGTTAAGGCTATCCTTGAAGAGGGGAAAATTAACCTTTTTATATTCAATAACTGGCATTGTTGTAAATGTAAACAGGTTTAAACTTTATCCCTTGTACTTGACAGTGAGTGAAATTCTGGTTTATGTTATAACGTGTCATTAGGCGAGTGTGTATATGTAATGTTATTTCAGAGTACCGATAGCGTAGTTTTGAGATGAGTGCCCCGGAATATGAAACATGATACGTACGTGGTATTTCCCTGAAGGTAGTGTTGACAATATCATAGGCCTACTAGGGATGGCTGCTGTCAGCGTCGGCAATCAAATTTCGAATATTTAGGTAAGCAGTCGTCATCGTGGAGCTTAAATTGAGGTGCTCAACTACACAGATGGGCTTAAAGATCAAATTACTATATTCTGTCCTTTCTTAAAATGCATGCCACGATGGATTTACGTTGCTGCCCCCGACTTGGAATATGCAGATTTATTAAAGTTGTAACCTTCCCAGGTCACAAGAGATCGAACCCTTACTTTCGGGACGTACGATTTTCATAATGCCCACATACTTTTTGATGCATTTTTGTGTTTTATAATTATGTAATGAAGTGTATATATTATGTGATTTATTTCCGATTAATTTGTTTAGGTTTTAAGGGATTGTAATTGGCAGGATCTGAGTCTAGTTGTATGTGAATATTTTAACAGTGGAATAATCTTCAGTCAGAGAGTCTGGAATTGTGTGCAAGAACCAGGAAGTAGGCTTGTTGTCGCCTGGGGTTTTCTCTCGCAAGCTCAAGTGCATGATGACTCATGCAGGTAGGAGGCTTGGCAACCCTGTGCTAGGGGTGTGTCTAGGTTATTTTGAAGACCAAGAAGGCACTCCTTATATGGTAATGTTTTGTTTTGATTGGCTGGACCCGTGAGGGAAGCCAGGTAGGCCAGTGATTTGTGGAGGGGAGATGAATGTTATTAGGACTTGACGAAGCTGTGAGGGCGACTCATTCTTAGGACTCCGTGGGGAGTAGTACTCATTCTTTGGACCGCGTGTAGGGCGGTGTACTCATCCTTTGGACTCCGTGTGGAGTGGTTCGTATTCTTGGTAAGACTCCGTGAGGGAGTGGAACTTGTATTTTGGACTTGTGTGTTTTTGGTGGAGAAGGAAGGTATTTCAGACGATCACAAGTTGGTGTTCGATGTGCAATTACTGAGTTGCTGGCTATACATTCTCAAGGGAATTATGAGCCTAGTTTCAAACAAATAGTCTAGATTGTTTGTCTCGAATCGCATGAAGTATTGTAAACTAAAGTATGTTTACCGAAATTCTGAGACCATAGCGGTGAATTGTTATACGACAAATACTAGTAAAATATGCTATGTATTAGTAAACTCAGGAGCGAACTAGACGCGATAATCCAACACATGGATTTAAAGCATCTTTGTATAATCAGATCCACGAAAGTAGATAAATCGTTGGATGCTGACCATCAAAGTAATAATGTACATAATATTCATAGTTGAGAGGCTTGCGTGTGAAATATATAGTAATTGTGCTGCGAGTAAGTAGGAGTGATTCTCTGGGAGCAACTAACCCTTGAATCAGAAGAGTTAAGTCGTCACAGCTGAAGTCAACGCCTGTAAGTACCAGTCATCATTATTTCCGAGGGTCATCAATATGTCATAAGTGTGCCTATGTGAATATGATAAGGAGTGTTAGATAGTCTGTACGACGAGGATCCTGCGAAGTGTATTTCATGTCTGGTATCAGAATATATTGTAAATTTTACCAGATCTATAGTGCTTTTATGTGTGAGGTAACCAGTGTGGTTAAGAGTGAATGTTTATTGCTGTTGCTCATACCGTACAGGTGTTTAACCCTCAAGCAACCCGTGAAGCCGAGCAGTTACAAAGTTTCCATAACATATGAGGCTGTTTCTTCGCCTCAGTGTGTATTTAACTATGAGTGGCATACACTATAAATATGCGTTTGCTAAAATTACAAATTAAAAAAAAATAATACAAAGAATGTAGATTAAATTTTAACAGATATCATACACAACCAATGTGCAAAAACAATTATTTAAATACCGGTAACAAGTTTGGAATTTCCTCATTGGTACAATTTCACATTCAAGTCAGATCAACAGCAAGAACACCAAGGTGACTAAGGCGATCCTTTCATTTATGTCCTTAAATAATCAACAATCCCAAAGTATATTCTCTTGTGGAGCGCTTAGACTTAATCAACTTGACGTTTAATGACCAAGCAGTTTTGTACAGTTTTCCAGAAATTTTTCCGTCCCTAAAATCTGCCGCCTTAGCAGTTGCAAGTTTGTCCCCCCGTCAATACGGGTCTGAATATAGTAAATTATCCAATGTTGTAAGCACGACCTTACAGGACCAGTGTTTTACTAGTCAGCATAGAAAAGCTTATTTTAGCAGTTAAGAAACGCTATCGATGTTGCGATGTCTAAAAATATCTCCAGAACGTGCTTTTCATATCGACACTGCCGAAAAGTAGTAGTCAAAAGTAGTAGCCACTCAAGATAGTGATAGGGAAACATACGGTATTTAACACTAGGCATAACCGTATTGAAATTTGGCGCTTACCTAGATATTAGGCCCCTTTAAACATCAATTATCATCATCATCATCATCCATTGGTGACAGAGTGCATGGCATCATTAGAACCATATTTTTATTTAACAATTGTAAATACATATTACGTCAGCAACATTACAGAATTTTGTTATTGTAACAGTTGTCAGTTGACTATTTGTAACTTCCATTTATGAAATAAACTGGTGTGACAATGAACAATCTTATTTCAACATTCTCGGAAATCCAGGCCCCCTAAGGGCGCCCACGATATTAACCCATGCATGAGTACCAAATGGCCGAACAGACCCTCTTAAAGCTTGAATATTCTAAGAACAATTCTTAGTCAGCACCCACAAACTGTGAGTAATCAACATGCAAAATTTCAGTTTCATAGCCCTTGTGGTTACAAAGATACGATGATTAACGAGTGAGTACCTCCTTTTTGGATTATATATAATAAGGTAAGATTGCATTACTTACCTTTAAATTAAATATAAATGCATTCGTAGACCAAGTACACAAAATTAATAAATAATACTGTCGGCACACAGACACAGCCTAGGCGACCGTTCATAGTGAACACAATACACACGAATGGAATGTAGGCTATGCGCATATAAATTACAATATTCCCTTGTAATATTACTCAAGTGTCTCATTTAAAAGCGAAAGCACACCAGAACTATTGCATAACTGACATAATATGTAGGATTATTTTAACCTTCCGGTGGGTGCTACTGATCTTATCTCATATTCGTCAACATATTCGTCAACTACCTTACAGAAGTTACGTCTTTCCACATGACATTCAAGTCCATATCGGACAGTTTGTTAATAACCTTCTACACATTTGCTGTTGTTGCAAAAGTGATATGCGAGGCAGATTGCGCCTGATCGAGCACCATTAAGTAATAGACTATGTAGAGAACGAATGAGTGTTTCACTAATTGAAGCAAATCTATTCTTCAGCACATATTGTAATTTTTAAAATGCAGGTTTCTGAGGTGTGTCAGACAGGCTTAATGCGCCCACTGCCACTATACAGTATTTAATGTTTGGCCTGTCAGAATGTTAAATATCTTAAGTATTTATATTTAGTACAAATTAATTAGAATACTGTAAGCACTTTTGCAACAAAAAAAAGTTTGTTCTCAGTCTGATTTTCATATCGTTTTATTTTTCAAGAATCCAGGGGGGGGCCATGGCCCCCCCCCCCCCTGCCCCCCCGTATGGGCGCCCATGGTAGGTTGTATGATGCAGTGCATATCTGAATATATGTAAGTGTATAATGAGTCTTTAATGGCTTAAACTTATTTTAATATCTCGTTGGCCTATTTAATTATAGTTTATATAAACAAATTGATAAACAGTTGATTCTCTCATTATTTTAATTTATTTAATTGATTTTACTTCACGATACATTAGAATAAAATAGAAATTACCTTCACAAAGACCTTTCTGAGGTCAAAATTCTCCCTCCTTCACGATGGTGTACCCACGGGCCTAGGAGCGCATACAATCTAAATCCGGCCCTGACCGTACCTAACCTAGCCGTCGATATTCCAAACTCAAACAGGTAATAAACGGTAAACAGTGTTTGTTTGGGTTAACGCATTAACAATAAAATAACTCTCTACTAAAAAAAATATTTTGAAACGCCGGAGAAGAAGTAAGTACCTTATAATTCTTAAGGGGTACGGTTAGCCTATATGTCGGATTCAGGACATATCATACATACGCTGGACGTAGTCTATCAGATACGAGGGTAGCACGAATTATTGCTGGGACAATAGATGGGAGCAATGGCAAGCTGGTACTTGTAATGAAGTGATAAAGGTTAAATTAGAAATTAACGTGTTAAAAGCTGTTCGTATGAGCAGATTCGGGTAATTCTGAAGAGAATGGGGGAGGAGATAGGCCTAAGCGGTTAATGTGCTCGGATATAGAGGGTAAGAGACGCAGAGGTAGACCTAGAAGGCGTGTTACTTGTTTGAAGTCATCTTTAATAGCCCTTGTTTTTACCTTTACAAACCGACTTGACTATGCGTTTCCACCAGGATGTGGGCTTTTTCCTGTCTTTACGCCGTTGTCTCAAGACATGCCTTTGCTACATTTAGTACAGTACCCTGATCTCTCCCTTCCAATGGCGTGCGATTCTTTACCATCTACTCTTTGGAACACTCTTGGCTGTCGCCCCCGAAGGTTCAGGTTCAACTCCCGACAATGTCGAGAAATTTAATTCTAGTTTGAGGGCTGTAACGGGGTACACTAAGCCTCGTTTGGCAAAACTGAGAAGAGGTGGGTTTGATTCCCATTTCAGCCATCTTGGAAGTGATTGGTTGGTTCCTTAGTTTAGGGGCTGCGACAACGCGGTCATGTAGGCCCGTGTACTTTGGGTGTGTGTAGAATTTGTCTGATAATCGGTGTTAATTGTGATGGCTGTATTAGTATGTGTTATCTGTGATTCAGGTAAGGACTGCAGATGATCAATTATCAAGTAGTTTCTGCTTTTGCTACCAAATGCTACCGTCCACGACACCTAGCTACGGACTTGGCTACTAGATGCCATCGCAACTAGCACCGGCGGCGAACGTGGGAACTAATATAGCGTTAATCAAATCTAACTTTCAAATTTTAGCTTCACACAAGTGTAGTTAGTGGAAGATTCTTTTACATGCCATAAATCTATGACATGGGCAGCCTCCGTGGCTTAGGCGGCAGCACGCCGGCCTCTCACCGCTGGGTCCATGGTTCAAATCCCGGTCACTCCATGTGAGATCTGTGCTGGACAAAGCTGAGGCAGACAGGTTTTTCTTCGCGTACTCCAGTTTTCCCTGTCAAAAATTTCATTCCAGCAACACTCTCCACTTTCATATCAACTCATCTGTCATTCATTTCATCATGTTGCCTCAGAGGAGTGCGACAGGCTTCGGCAGCCAACACAGTTCATATCCTCGCCGCTAGATGGGGTCTTCATTCATTCCATTCCCTAACCAGGTCGGTTGACTGGAAACAGGCTGTGAATTTTCATTTGCAAGTCTATGACATAAGCCCGCCGGCTTTACTTCCCCTCCGAAGGAAGGCATACTGAGGGATTTTTAACGGTCTTAAAAAAATCCGACGACTTCGGCCAGGTTTGACTCCCCCTGGAAGTGTTTTTCCGTGGAAGTGTTTTTCCGTGGTTTCCACCTGCTCCAGGCAAATACAGGGATATTTTCTAACTGAAGGCTACGGTCACCTCCTATCCAATCACCAACTAAATTACAAATACACACACTACTACATACATCACAATAACACAGGTTATTATACACATTCTTCACACACCCAAGTACACGGGGCTAAATGGCCACGATGTCTAAGCACCTCAAATGAAACAACTCTTTGGAACAAGATCACAGCGATGGAAGTAGATAAGATGGTGAATAAACTACAATGTCACAAAACAGCAGGGGCGATGAAATTCGGGCAGAAATGGTGAAGTAGAGTGAGAAGGCAGAGATAGAATAACTGAATTGGCATGGGATTTAGTAACGGTACACTCAGACTGGGCAAAAGCAGTAATCGCCCCAATTTACAAGTAAGGTAAAAGGAAAGATTGCAAAAATTATACAGGATGAACCAGAACTCCACCGACAAACTCAGAGGTTGCTCAGGGACGCCCTCCGAGTGCACTGATATGGGAGATCCGTGGTCTCCTCTGACTCGTTACAGAGCAATTTATTCGCTTTTTGCCCCATTCATCCTTATTTCTGTGAAAATACCTTCACAACGGTGATGATGATGATGATGATGATGATAATTCTTGTTTTGAGGGGCCTAATATCTAGGTTATCGGCCCTACTGAAATTAAATGTTATGAAATGCTTCTGGTTTTCAGCTCTGGGTAAGAGCCGAGACAGTATACTCTTAATTGGCCACCGCCGCTTCCTTCAACTCCTTGCCTTCGATCACTTCATCTCGAACATGGCTCCAGAGTTTAGAAGAATGATGAGCAAGGAGTAGTCTGATCATTTACTTGGGTTGACCCATTTCTATCGGTATCATAGAACAGAATACCTTCCGTTCCGAAACTCTGATTACCAGGTCTAATAGAAATATTGCACATTGTAATAAGTCCAAGGGCTGGGAACGTCATGGTAACCAGAAAATACTTTCATAATAAATTATGATAATAATTGCTTGAAGAAGTGGAACCGCGAGGTCATCTGCTCCCTAGACAATACTTCCACGGAGGGGGTGTGTGCAGTGGGCGATTTCAGGGCTGCCAATGGTGAGTAGTGTGATAAATCATACTTTTTGGGAGCGGAGAGGGATATACATCTCCAAAATCTCCTCCCTGGGTACACGCCACAGATTACCCTGGTACAGTTAGAATACTAGTAGGTAACTCTGCACTTCCCTATCGCAATCGCCCGGATTACTATTGCAGCGTAAAACATTTGCCACGCTGAACGTGTCTGTGTCTGATTGTGAAAATCTAGTCACGCGCGTCAATGTTCTCAGATAGAGAGGTATTCAGCCCACTCCCCGCACCCCTCTATATCCCGCTCCTACCGCTGAGCTCTCAAGGTCAAGTGCACTGCTGGACGCCGGTTTCTGTACACGCCTATCATCAGTTCAATAGCTTTCTCGGTGAGTCAGTGGTACCGTAATGTGTCCGCCTCATGATCCTAAGATCAGGAGTTCGATTCCCGGCCGAGGAGTTGGGATGTTTGAAGGGCGGCAAAAATTCACGACACTCAAGGAGTCGTACGATGTCAGTTTATTAAAAATCTCTTGTATCACATTTAGTGATTTTTTTTAGTATAATCTCAGCCACAGGTCTGCCAGTAGAGTACTGATTTCCACTGACAGTTGGCAGTGTTCAACAGAACATCGAAATTGGAAAGTTGATCGCCTCAATGGTCCCAACTCAAAAGATCTATATCACGGTAGCTGAGGTCATCTTATTATTATTACTAGCGGACCCGTGCGAGAACTCTCGCATAATGGGTTGTGTGCGCCCCATGTGTACAGACTACCCTCCCGGCTCTAGTGCTATGCGGGCTATACGCAATGCAGTTCTCCCAGGAGCTATCGTCTTGTTAATTTGTTTAAAAGCACTTTATAAAAAAGTATATTTCCGTTGACTTTTCAAGAAATGCAAGATTTTTCCTTAGTCTTAGCGTATTATAAAATAAGATAAGATTATTATGATCAAAAGCCCCTTGTAATGAGATTGTTGAATGTCCGTCTGCATTCTCAATAACGTATCCGACAAGGCTGGCGTCAGGAAAGGCATCCTCCAGCCAAATACGGCGGGGGTTCACCACCTTTGTGACAGAATGAGTACCTACCGGTAACGTTGATGTTGAATATATTGGCCATGATTTCCTGGTGTAGAGCAGCGCTTGCTGAACTCCGTGCCCCATTTGGACGAGGCGCCACTGGTATCTTGGCGAAATAAATTAATACAACTATTCCCCACATAGGCCCCAAGACTTGCCTCAAGGGACAGATGACCTCGCTTTTCCGCCCCTTAGAACTCCAATAACTAACTAACAAGACTTGCCTCAACTCATTACCGACCCCGCAGAAACGGGAATAATCTGGGTGTGGAAATACATGTATTAATATACTTAAGGATGTGGGGTGGGTGAAAATTACCCAATAATTCTGGGGGACTATCACCTATTTCGACCGTCGTGATTAAAGCCCTGAAATGAAACAATAATGTTTCGATTTTCGAGGTGACAACCGACACGCCACATAACGACTTTTATTTTAGCCTTCCGAATTCGGTGTCAAGAAATATGTATTTAACACACTTCCACGAGGTCACAGCAAGTGAATACCATTAATGACACCGAACACATCGCCGCCGCATGCGAAGACGACATGCTGTCTGCTACATTACATCATGTTCGATCGCAAGGCATAGGCCGGTGCCTGGCAAACGATACACAGGTCTTAATATCAAGTAAGACAGACCTTTATTGATGTGCGTTAATTCCATTTAAACGACCACACAAACTTTCAATCATGCAGTGTTTCACTTTATACAAGCGTTATCAGTCTATTGATTTGCGACAACAAGGAAACTTAGTTGCTCCACCAAAAGTAAGCTTAGTAACTGAAGATCAACTTACATTCTCAAGTTATCGCTTCGGTAAGCGTGCTTCTGGTGAAATTTGCGGCGAAACTCGACGACCGGGTACACCAAGGACGTCCAGCGCCAACGCTGTATGAAATGCAACTGTTGACAATAAGTTGGCAACATGTATACGAACGCGACGGCGGCGCTGGGCGCTACTGCCGGAAATCTTTGCTAATAATTACCCACCTTACCGATAGAGTGTATCTACATCGCGCAGCCGCTAGAGCTCTTTATTACCAAAGTAGCGTCATTTCCCGAGCGATCGCCATCTTTGGCCCTAGCAATTTGGCTCCTTACCATTGTTGCAGTAGGGGAACCGACGTTCCCGATCATTACACTGTAACTACAAACTACCGGGTGAGTTAGCCGTGATCGTTACGGCGAGGCTGCAGGCAGTCGCTCACATACGGGAGGCGAGGAGTTTCGTATCCCCCTGCCGGCAACCTTGAAGATGGTCTTCTATGGTTTCCCATCTTCCTTCCAGGCAAATGCCGGGGTCGGTCCCTAACTATAGGCCACAGCCGCTACCTTCCAATTTCTCGTCCTTACAATCACACTTTCCTCCCCAAACAACACTCCACACGCGGCGGTACTTGTAGCTCACCACATGGGTGTCCGCATAGAAGCAGCTACAAACTCTGCCGAGCCGAACATGTCCATGAACACGCCATACGCTAAAAAAAAACCGGCCGCGGTGGCCCAGATACCTCGTGCCTCGCTGACATCGGGAGAGCGTGGGTTCGAATCCCACCTCAGCCGTCCTGAAAATGGTTTTCGTGGTTTCCCATTTTCACCACCGGACAAATGCCGGGACGTTTCCTTTCAATAGGTTCACGGTCGATTTCCTTCCAATACCCAATACCCGTCCTGTACATGGCCATTGGCTGCATTAATAAAAAATGTACGATAAATGTAAAAAAAAAAAAAAAAATACCAACTATGGCACTGAGGAAAATTTTAAAATTACTGCTACTTAACTGAGGGTTTCACACGTTTCAACCCACATTTAAGAATGGAACGGTACCTCCATCAGAATTGTTGAAAACAAAAAATTGTTGACGTGGTTGCTTAGTCGAGAATGACACAATGTTAGGTATTGCTCTTTAAAGGGGTGGGGCAGCGAGGTCATCTACCCCCAAAGGCACTATGTTAGGTATTATAGCAGTCATTTCAGGTAGAACAGAACATTTTGGTCGCGGCGAGAAACGTGTTGCTACCGGTACTGTGAGTGCCAACCTGCTGTGACAGCGTGAGAAATGTAAAGATTTGAAGCCATTCTTTCAGTGTGGCCTATACAAACTGTCATTTGTAGCTCTTCAGTTGGTCAACACGAATATGGCCAATGAATGGGCGAGGTACAAACTATAAATATGTAAATACACTCCTGGAAAACATACATGTATTTACGCCGGCCTCTCACCGCTGGGTCCGTGGTTCAAATCCCGGTCACTCCATGTGAGATCTGTGCTGGACAAAACGGAGGCAGACAGGTTTTTCTCCGGGTACTCCGGTTTTCCCTGTCAAAATTTCATTCCAGCAACACTCTCCACTATCATTTCATTTGTCATTCATTTAATCTTTGCCCCAGAGGAGTGCGTCAGGCCTCGGCAGCCGGCACAGTTCATATCCTCGCCGCTAGATGGGGGCTTCATTCATTCCATTCCATTATCACTAAATTGCCCCATTTGAAAATGAAAATCCACAGCCTGCTTCCAGTCTCCGACCGGGTCAGGAATGGAATGGAATGAAGCCCCCATCTAGCGGCGAGGATATGAACTGTGCCGGCTGCCGAGGCCTGACGCACTCCTCTGGGGCAAAGATTAAATGAATGACAGATGAAATGAAATGATAGTGGAGAGTGTTGCTGGAATGAAATTTTGACAGGGAAAACCGGAGTACCCGGAGAAAAACCTGTCTGCCTCCGTTTTGTCCAGCACAGATCTCACATGGAGTGACCGGGATTTGAACCACGGACCCAGCGGTGAGAGGCCGGCGTGCTGCCGCCTAAGCCACGGAGGCTTCTCTAAATTGCCCCATTTAATAGTGATAATTATCTAATACAAGTACCGTAATTTTTTCCAGGAGTGTATTTACATATTTATATATTGTACCCCACCCATTCATTGGGTAGGCTATATTCGTGTTGATCTATTCCAGGCAAAATGAGGGAGACTCGGTTGCGTTGGTACAGGCATGTAACCCGAGCAAATATAGAGTCCATTGTAAGGAAGTCACTTGCTCTCGAGCCTGATGGACAAAGACCTCCAGGACGACCAAATAGGCGTTGGATGGATACACTACACGACCATATGCGCATCGTAGGTCTTCGTCCTATAGATGCAGCAAACCGCAACAAATGGAGAGCGAGTTGCAGTGGCGGACCCCCAAAAAATAATAGGGAACAACACCAGGAAGAAGAAGATTCGTGTTGACCGACTGAAGAGCTACAAATATCAGTTAGCGTGAGAATGGATGTCATTATGCAGGGTTGTACAGGATGTCTTGCCTCACCACATAAATTGTTTAATAAAAGTAATTAACAAGTGATTAAAAGAAATCATTAGTCCTCTGAATAATACGTATGACCACTCGTCCTAACATCGTGATGTGTACAAATGTATGGTAACATGCCCCGATCCTATTAATTATAGCTACACCCACCACTACAGACTTCACAGAAGCATAGGTTATCAGAAAAATTCAACACACGACCAAGTACACGAGACTGATGACCAAGATTAAAATTTGTAAAATGTAATTGTTTTGGTGTTTGGCATCTAAATAAATGAAGTCCACCTGGTAAATAACAGCTTCGGTTTCACATGTTTTGGTACAAGAGCATACAGTATCAATATCTGAAACTGATTCCAAGAGCTACTCTACTGTATATAAATACAAAATCTAGATTTGTGATACAAGTGTTACTATGGCATAGTCGGTAGCATGCTGAACTGCTATGCCCAAGATAGCGGGTTCAAATCCGGCCGAAGCCGTCGGATTTTTTAAGAGCGCTAAAAATCCTTCAGTATGCCTTCCTTCGGAGGGGAAGTAAAGCCGGCGGTCCCATGTCATAGATTTATGGCATGTAAAAGATCCTTTCACAGACTAAACTTGTGTAAAGCAAAATTTGTTAGGTTAGATTTCGTCAGAACGCTCTATTAAAGTTCCAACGTTCACCACTAGGTATCATTGATATCTGGTGGTGAAAGTTGGAACTACTTGAAATTGAACGGAACTTGTAGCTCACCCTTTAGGGTATCCGCTGGAAGCAGCTACAGACTCAGGCGAGCCAAACATGTCCTCGGATACTCCCGGCACTAAAAGCCACACGATAAATAAATATGCTACCTTCTATAATCATCCCTTAAAGGAGCAGTTCGGGTAAAAAGTGAATTATTAGAGGATGTAATTTTTAGATAGGCTTACACAAATTTCTTGGTTTAATTTTTAATATTTTTTCAAGTAGTTATTTAGTTCACAGTTTAATGAAAACACACAAACTGTATTATCATTTTCAGCTAATTTTGTAATGAGTTTTTTTAATTAGCAAAAGCCCAGAAGTTTCCATATAAAATAAAAGAGGTGCAGTTGCACCTTATATAATGGGAGGTGGCACGCAGTTCGCTACTCCAGTGGGAGGTCCAGGCGGGGACACCAAGAGCCCGCCGATGAGCCAACTTGGTGTCCTAGGCGAAACCCCACACAAGACACAGTACAAACCAAGAAGAATTGCCGAGTTTTAATTCACTGGCCGTGAAAGCCAATATACCATCTTTTTGGAAGCCATCATAGGGAGGTTGAGGTTGCTTGAGCTTTTAGTTCTCGCAGTCAAGAGGTGCAGTTGCACCTTATATAATGGGAGGTGGCGCGCAGTTCACTACACCAGTGTGCGGTCCGGGCGGGGACACCAAGAGCCCGCCGATGAGCCAACTTGGTGTCCTAGGCGAAACCCCACAAAAGACACGGCACAAACCTAGAGGAATTGCCGAGTTTTAATTCACTGGCCGTGAAAGCCAATATACACAGCTTTCTGTCGAATAAGATTTAAAAACAAGACCTACCTATAAAGGCTTTTAAAAATATGGTATATTGGCTTTCACGGCCAGTGATTTAATATTCAGCAAATTTTCTAGGTTTGAGCCATGTCTTGTGTGGCACAAGCAAGCCAGTTAACATAAATTATATTTTACATAGTGTTTGATATACTATACTGTTTCAAACAAGTAAACGTATATTTTCTGGAGATCGAATCTTTCAGTCTTAGCCTCACTGATAATACAAAATCACCGAGTTCCCATTATTCACTGAGCATTGGAGCCACTAACCCAATCTCAAACTTTTGGATTGCTTAATTTCAATCATATCTTTAACATTTTAACTGAGCACTGTAAAAGTAAATACTCTTTGTGCTGATGTAATAATGGTTGTTATGTATCAAAACACACACAGTAAGTGGTATATACACTGATGAATCTGCTGCATAATGAAATGAAAGCAAATATGATGCTGCAGCAAGGCTATGCCATCATATGGCAGTCACAGCGGGGCAATTGAAGTCTGTGATGTTCGCAAGAGTCCATGGTTCACACGCGTTATATCCTGGGAGTACCGTTGTACTATCTTTTAAATTTTCATTATTGTACTCTCTGCATGCTCCACTAGAGTCTTACTAGAACTAGAACTAGAACTACATGTTCTTATCTAATTTCGTAGAACTGCGTTTGCGATGTTTTATTTGCTGACCATTACTCTTTGGTTGGTTCCTCAGTTTAGGGGCTGCGACAACACGGTCATGTAGCCCAGTGTGCTTTGGGTGTGTGTAGAATTTGTCTGATAACCAGTGTTAATTTTGATGGCTGTATTAGTGTGTGTTATCTGTAATTCAGGTAAGGACTGCAGACGATCAATTTCAAGTAGTTCCTACTTTTGCTACCATCAATGACACCTAGCTGTGGACTTGGCTACCAGATGCCACCATGACTGGCTGTGCAGAACTTCCTGCTAACCTACAAATTTAGCTTCGCACAATTGTAGTTAGTGGAAGGTTCTTTTATATGCCATAAATCATTTACATGGGACTGCCGGCTTTACTTCCCCTCCGAAGGAAGGCATACTGAGGGATTTTTAATGGTCTTAAAAAATTCAACGACTTCGGCCGGGTTTGAACCCGTGATCTTGGGCATAGAATCACACCATGCTACCAACTACACCACCGAAGCCACCCTATCGCCTGGCCTGGCCTGACCCATGTGTACGAAGCCGGCAATAGCCGGCTTCGACGCATTTGATTGTAGCCTCTCAGCCCATCTAGGGGCCTTTAGTGCTATATTAAGAGGGAATTTTGGTTGAACATAGGGGAAATTAATGGGTTGGGTATTTTCATTTGATCAAGTTGGCCAGAATATGACCTGAGGATGGGAGGTGGTCACTCTTTATTTGGATTTAAATGTCAGAACTGGCTCCTTTGCTCAGTGAGTAAGAAGTATTGAACAATATATTTCTCATACTGTTAACCTTTTGCACTCCTATGTCGAGTGGGGTTCGACATTAAAATATTTGACTTCCGCTCCGATGTCAAGTCCTACAAGACATGACGATAGCTTCTACTTACAGTGCTCGTATGACATCTGTGCTGTATTCCAGTATTGTGGAGCCATCTTCTGGTCTCCAAGGGAGCACCTTTCCCTATTTACTATAGTTTGCGAGAATTGTAATGAATATTTAACCCAGTGGCGGTTCTAGAAGCTTAAATCTGGGGGAGCCAGACATTTTCCCGGATCGATCTCATTACTCTACTTTTTCCTCATTTTTGCAAAATGAGAAAAGTAGGCTAAAAACTATCATTGGTAAAAAAATAGCATATTTCACTGTCACATAAATTTATTCTTCTGTTTCTATTCTGGGCAAACTGGTTCACTATATCATAAGGGTCGTGAAGTAATTTTCCACTTAATTCTCTTTCAATTGAAAGAATTGCGAGATTGGAAAGCCTCTTTGTTGCCATTGTTGCTCTTAAATAGGATTTTATTCGTTTCACGACAGAGAAACTGCGCTCAGCAGAAGCAGATGACACAGGAAGAGTCAGCATCAACTTGAAAAATAATAGTAGCTATGGAAAAGCAACTTCCATTTTCAGAAGTTCAGAAAAAAATAATGAGGAAGTGTTTGGATATTTGCCTCTAAATACATTCTTAGCTAAACTGATTTCAGTCTGTAGCACCTTACGGTCTGTGAAGATTAGATTATACTTTTCACAGAACGTGAGAATATATATATTCAAAATTTAAGAAGTTTTCACTTCTTGTGTTACAGGCATCCATTGCATTGCACACAAAATCATTTTCAGTAAATCTACGCAGTAACTCTTCTACCATGTTGTCTAATATTTCAAAAGGATTCCTTTTACATGTCTCTGATAATGTGGCATTTTCCTCTTCTTTCTCCGCAGAGACTGGCATCAATAAAACGTAGTCTGAGAAGTTCTTTGGAATACTTGAGACTCTAGATTGCTTATAAACTTTCACGCCTAACGACTGAACAGAGTCACATGTAACCGCCCATAGTTCCTTAAAATAATAATCATTTCGTTTTTCTTGCAACGATTTTACAAGACCATAGATCAATCTATGTGCCCCTCCGAAGTCCACATGTTTTTGTTGTAAGAACATAGAGGCTCCATTGGCAAGCTCGAGAATATCAGAAAAGATTTGTAACACAAACATCACCTTCACTTTACAAAGCTGTTTCAACAAACCTTTTGCTTCTGCTGCCTTTCTTGTTAACTGACTTTGAAAAATACTCCAGAGCTACTTTAACTGAAGCAAAACGTTTCTGAAAATACATTACTCCTCTATATTTACATACCCATAACGTGTCACTTTGAAGAGGTATCTCTGAAACACGTTCTCCTGGATATCACTCTGTATCTCAACCAACTTTTGGTGTCTTAGAGTAGATACAGACTGAAAAGCATAAATTGCTTCCAGTAAACCAAAAGTGTCCCCTACCACGTCTACAAACTGGCTTTGAAACGTCCACCAAAACTAAATTTAAGCGATGTGCATAACAATGCACGTAAACACACGGGTTATTGACCTTCTGTCGCAATAAACACAGCACACCGTTTATCTTCCCTGACAGAACCGCGGCTCCATCATATGCTTGTCCAATGCACTTACATGGATCGAAATCCACTGAAACAAGGTACTCTAAAGCTGAATTAGCTATACTTTCAGCATTCAGTTGAGACAAATGTATAAAACCAATGAAATGCTCCTCTATAGAATTTTGTCCTACGTATCTGACACATGTTCCACTTGACTAACAACTCTAACTTCGTCCAGGATTAAGGACACATAACCATTGTTATATTTTTTAGTCTCTCCTCCAATATGTTCAACTATTATATTAGCTGAGATATCAAGAAATTCATTTTGAGAATCTTTAGATGAGTAAGTTGCATTCTTTGATAGACTGTTTACTTGTGCATTCACTTTCTAGTTTAATTACATTTAAAATTTCATCAAAATTCCCTTTATTATTAACACTGTCATCATCCGAAACTGTTTGGCGATGACCTCTAAGCCCAATGTCTTGCCGAGCACAAAGTAATGCGACTCGGGCCATTGTTGCCACAGCTGAGCGGTTACGCAATATAACAGAGGTTTCTCGCTTAGCTTCGAAATCACTGTGCTGCTATGTTCACTTACCAGAAAACTGTTTCACTTTACTATTGAAGATTTATAACATTCACTATCAGCATGCTTTGCACGTTTTTCTCATATTCTTTTCCAATTGCAAAATCCAGTTTTACTGAAAACATGTTCAGCATTGCTTGAATCAGATTGAACGAAATGACGACACAGAAAACAGCATCTTTGTTCTCCGAGTATTCAATAAATGTATACCTATTAAAACCTTTTACTGTTAAAACTTCTGTTCTTATTGTATAGTAATGTTTGTTTATAAACTGATTTACGGGGTTGGCATGGACCATCATAGATCGATGCACTGATATAAAATGGTACTGGTTCGTCTATATTAGAAACATTTTTGTCACAGAGTTGAGGAGATATCGATGCACTTGTATCGCATGGAGGTTTCTCTACATTGGAAACTTCTGAACTTGCATGTCATAAAGTTGGGAAAAGAGTTTAATACTCTTGGTGTATGCACTACGCATTTTACAAATATTATATTTATACACGATTTCAATTGTGTGTTTAAATTACATATAATAAAATAAATAAATTTTGAAATTGAGAGAAAAATTAACTTAATTAAATGCATTAGTTTGTTTTATATCAGATAAATTATATATGTAAATTATCAATTTATTTAGTAACCAAGGAATTTTAAAATAATTATTTCACTAAAACTGGGGGACCCCCCCGGCCCAGGGCTAGAACCGCCTCTGATTTAATCCTCATTATCCTCTAATGTTTATGACTTTTACCGATTATATAGATTGAATGTAAATATGGCGTCTCCATCTTCACTCACGGAACTGGATATCTTAGAACAGTTATTAGTGGGCAATGATAAGGACGACGATGAGCCAACAACTGACTTGGAAATATATTTCATACAACATAATTATAATTATTTTGTGTTAGATTGTTTTGCAGTGTTCACTTCCTACTGCTGTTCATAGTGCAGAAATTAATTACCGTAGGAGTGCAGCAGGAAGCATACGCTAAGGTAAATGGAGTTCAAAAGGTTAATCAAGTTAAGACTAGGGGTAGATGAAGTCGTGGTTCCGCCCCTTAAAACAACATTAACTAATGTTCAGACTGAAAGATGCAATCTGCAGAAAGTGTACTTTACTTCTTTGAAACATGACAACTTCAAATTGTATTCACATGATTCACATCTCATTTTGACAGATTTAAAAAAATATGACTTACTGACATCTCTTCAATGTTTTTGCTATAATAAAATAAGTAAAATTGGGGGGGGGGGAATGTTCCTTGAGCCCAAGAGGTAAGAAACTTCAAAAGCACACAAATTTAATTTCAGCACTGAAACTTGAGCAATGTGTAACTTCATGTACACTATACTAGTACAATTTCTATCACTGTATATTGTGCACCAGGTACCAGTATGTCAAGATCAACCTTTGCAAATGACCAACTCGATAAGGGCTGCATACTGAAATGGACGAATAAATTAGTTTTTATTGTCATAGCATTGAATCACATATTTTTAATTAACAATGATAATACCAGGAAACAATCAACTGAGGAAGTTTGGGAAAGGCTAATGTTCCTTTTGAATTAGAGAATGCAAGTAAAAGATGCAGACTAAGAGGGATATTATGATCTTTTGAAATGCTTTAACTCTGTGCACTAACTTCTAAATACAACTATATCCTTTGCGAACTTAGCTATCAATTGGATCAGAAATATATTGTGAAACTTTCAAAATAATTGACTCAACTATAAACAAGTATTTTATGACAGATTTATCTTTTGGGATGAAAGAAAATTAGTATTCCAGCCAACTTTTATTATACATGAAATATTTTTGGTGTGTATATTATACTATAGGGGGCATATGCTTCAACACAGCTGTAGTACACTATTCCAATAATCCCTAGGACACAAACTAGTTCATACCTTTTTATTCACAACTTATTACCAATACCTGAATGCATCAAATCCAGAAATTAACTACCGTAGCAATTCAGAAATGGGTTGATTAAACATTGGGATGATCGGTGTGATGGTCTGTTAATGATATGAAAAACTTTCAAGCATGTTCATTCAAAATTTGTTTTATTGCCAAACTCTTTCATAGAAGGTAGGTTTTCACAGAACATCACAAATGGTTACATAACAGGATACTTAAAAAAATTATACCATAAATTTATTATACCATAAATAAACAATTTGTACTAATACTGTACTAAACATTCTTTAAAACAAAATTTATCTACTCAAATTCAGAACCTTCAACTATTGTATTGACTTAAGAAGTGAAAAGAAAGAAATAATTTTGGTAGAAGGTATATGCGCATTTGCAACTAACCATAAACATATGCTAGGTTAAGGCACATACTGTACAATACTCCTAGCCTAAAATATCATACACTATTATTTTATGAAATAGGAGAGCTTGATATCTGCATTAGGTACTTCCTAAAGCTTACTGCCATCAGTATCAGTCTCATATCACTTTCTAACCTAAAAACCTACAAATAGACCTGATTTGCAAATTGATCCACTCTATTTTCTTTTAAATAAAGAAAAAGCAGTAGGTGCTTATAACATTAAATAACAGGAATAAAAATGCTCAACATATTCATCAACTGAATCCAAAAATACAGAAATCAATAACAAAATTCCAATAAGTATACCAACATAAGATCTTGGTTGAACAAAGAACTCCACCTACTGTATATGTTTATTGGAGTAATATGAAATGGTATAAAGACTAGCAAGATCTGTGTATGTACAAGGAATCAAACCAGGCAATAATGCTTAAAATTAGGGACTGGATTCTTAGATTTTTCACCTACTTTGTTTTCCTTGTTACCAAAACATTTGAATTGTTTATCAAATTATGCTCACAAGTCATATACATAAATTGTTGAATCTAAATAAGGAGGCAATTAGCTTTTAGGTAATCTTGCATACATAAAAATGTAGAGAATCATTACAAATTCCAAAAAATTAGACCAAATTATTCAATCAATCAAGTTTGCATACCTTTTCTATGTTGTTTTTTTTGCAGTGCATGCAAAGTGAACTATATGATTAAAATAACACAGTGTGTTTCTAATTTAGTTACATTAAAACATTAATATTTTTAAAGAAAAGAGAGCAAACATCACCAAATTATTTCAAAATATTTTACTAATAAAAATGCATAAGGCATAAGCTGCAAATGTGAAACTCCTGGATACTTTCAGGCTACTGGGTCTTCTTCCTGGGGGAGGTGCAAGGTTGCAATCTTGCAGCGGCTCAGATTGGCACTATAACTATAACCACAGGGCCAAGCAGAACTGAACACCATGTGGATCGTCAGTGCCCGAGCGATAAGGGACAGCTAACCATCTGAATTTAACAAACTGATTACTGAGATTTAGATGGAAATACTCATTTGGACAAATTATCTAGGCAACTGATATCTTTATCCTTTACCATGAAAATGAAAACGAGAATTGGATTCTGGAACGTATGAAGCTACAGAGCTGGGAAAGCCCTAGAATAAAGTAACAAGGCTGGCCAGAAGCTGTTCCAGAATGAGTGAAAGTAATCAATTATATACGTGTTGTGAGTGTATACAGTATACGGTGTTGTATGTATATACAGCATAAATAAATTTTAAAAAAGTCACAATCACTAAAATGATGCATTGACATAAGAACCTAAGTGTATTTCGCTCATTAATCCATGACAACTCGAGCAACAGGTAAAAGATCAAGTTACTCTACCACAGGGAGCTCTTTCCCTCACTTATGCAGCCACCATTATCAACAGGGACTGTTGTGAAACATACTGACAGTATGGTGCTATAAACCACACATGCGTTCCCTAGTTACAAATTTTGTTAACTTTTGGATCACATGTGAGCTCTGGTTTTGTAAGATTTTGAGTGAACAAGTTGGATAAGAATGAACAAAGGAATACTCTGAGGTTGTTAGAAAATGTTGAAAAAGAGAACAAATTAAATGAGAACTAGGTGTAGGTAGAAAACGTTTTACCGGTACTTTTGTGAAGTGAAGAAGAAACATATTCAAAAGAATGTTCATGAGCTACATCACCACAAAAGTTGTAGAACTACTTTTATACACAGTTCTTGTAGTGTCAATGTGTAATTTCATATGAGCTCTGGTTATTTATATAATTTAATTAATATCAAGTTCTATTTCATGTAGCAAGATATTCACAGATCATTTTTATTTCAAAAACTCTTAATACTGTAATATAAGATACTGTACAGGAAATTAAGTTCCTGTATTGTTGATTTTAGCTTACATAATATTACTATATGTGCTTGCATATGAAAAGGGACTACATGTCAGGTATTGAGATCAAGGTACTGTTGTGTTCCATAATATGTAACTAATATCATATCATTGAATTGAATGCCCCCGAAAGAAATTAAGGCCTTAAATTAGCACGTAATGTTATAATATACGATTTCATAACTTTTAAGTAGAGCTGTTTAAAAATTTGGTTACTTTATAACACAAATAACTACGGTGCTAAACTATTTGGAAGTTACGCTGGCATTCACATTTTCACCGGTATTCTGATGTAGATTTTTTAACGAATATTTTATTTATCATTTTCTTTTCAGATTTTGCCAAAGGACCTAACTACATTTTAAAAAATATTTCGCGAATCAATAATTGTACAAAGTCCTGTGAGGATTCGAACTAAAGGGCGTAACACGCCCTCTTTGCCGTGACCTTTTTTTTCCTTTCAGATTTGTGTCAAAGGGTACAAGTGCACATTTTCATGATTATGTAACTAATTAATTATTTATTTGATTATGATCTGTGTGTAGATAGAGGGCTATTCCAACAGGGATGAAGGAGTTGTATCCCTGAACGAGAAGGGGTATCTTTAATTGGTCGATTTAGGATGTTCACTTATTATTAAATAAGAATTTTATTTGACAAACGTTGGACTAACAGTTAGAATACACAAGCTGGGGTGTATCTTTAGTTGGTGAACCGGGCTGTAAGAATTCTATTTCACCCATTTTATTTGAACACTACTGTACCTTTGAATCAGGGCATCGACCCGAGATATCCCTAACCAATAATTGTAGAGTCGCGCCTGAGCTCAAATTAACGGGCGTAACGTTACCTTTGCAGAGGACAGATCAATTTTTCAAAATTGCACAAATGACTTAACTACAATTTTTTTTCCCTTGCGATGCGAAAAGTGGTACCCTTTCTTAGTATTAAATAAACCTCATGTTTTAGCAGTGATTATTGTCAGAGGGCTTTTAAATTTACGCAGTGAGTAAATGACGGTCTAAGCAATATATAGACATCAAAAACGATAATTCGACATTTTACTCACTTGAGAGATTATTTACCATAATTTCGTTACCTGTTAACCAAGAAGTGGTCCCTTTTCTTATGCACGCACACATATTATGTTAGGTTGTTAAGTGGTAAATAAATTACAATGTTAATCATATTAAACCAAATAATTACAAAGCCCACAAAAAATAACAAATAAAAAAAAACAATACAAGGGGGAGGATGAATGGCTTAAGTCTGAAGTAGCACTTTCACTTAAACCCAAACATAGTGCTCATCCTGAAAGTACATGGTGCTCATGATTTAGAAGGCCTAAAACAATGTTTTTTAAAAGCTAAAAAACCAGTCCCTACTAATAGCAAAAGGATATGTCACTGGAATACCTTAGTAATACAGTATAAGCCGTAAGAGTATAGAACTAGTGCTAAAAGTTGGAAATACTTTCTCTTAAATCAGAAATGCTTTCCCTTTGTGATATTTACGCATCTAATATAGACATACCATTATATCTTCATTAAGAATTTATGGAATCCATAAATTTAAAAGCTTTACAATTAATCATAAAATATTTTAGCACTTTTCAATGCTTAGAGCATTTTAACTGAGCACTATATAAAGTGGTATTCTCAATACATTATACTACAACAGCATAATAATTGGACAATGCTATAAAAACAGGCAATATGAACGAAAGGAGTAGAAAAATACTAAGAATACACCAGATGATTTGTCTTGAAAAATAAACAACCTTTCTTCATCAGAATACTCCTCTCCTGAGGAAAGCTTGTTGGACAACATAATTTACACCTCAGTTAAATCACACTACTTTAGTTGCAATTTAAAACACATTCAGTATTTGATACCAAAAAAACATAAAGTAACTTACCATAATGCTGTTGCTTTTTTTTTTCAGACAATTTTTTTAATAACCAATTTTAAAACAGCAATCCCCAAAGTACAATTTCTCAGTTTCAGAGTCTAACTTGCAAATGTGTCCAAATTACTGTTCCCAGCCAATGCGCAGTTTTCTTTACGTTATGGGAAGGATTTACCTATGATGGATCCTGGGAGTACACTAGATTCAATGCAAGTATTGTATCAACTCCCATTTCGATGTATCCCTCATTTCAAGGACTGAAACTTATGTAACTAACCTCATGACCTTAAAGAGGGTGAATACTACCTGATAACCGGGTGAGTTGGCCGAGGTCGTTACGGCATGACTGCTGGCAGTCGCTCACATCCGGGAGGCGAGGAGGTTTAAATCCCCCCCGCCGGCAACCTTGAAGATGGTTTTCTGTGGTTTCCCATCTTCCTTCCAGGCAAATGCCGGGGTTGGTCCCTAACTATAGGCCACAGCCGCTACCTTCCAACTCCTCGTCCTTTCATGCAAACTTTCCTCCCCAGACAACACTCCACACGCGACGGTACGAGTAGCTCACCCATTGGGTGTCCGCCTCGAAGCAGCTACAAACCAGGCGAACCAAACATGTCCTCGGACACTCCCGGCACTAAAAGCCATACGCTAAAAAAAAAAAACCTACCTGATAATGCATTATAGAGGTTGAACAAATCTGCAATTCTTTATGGAGCAAAGCTACAATAAAAATGACTTAACTTCAGATCCCATATGGGATTTTATTACAGAGATACAGGGGAATAATGCTTGAAAAATATAGCTGTTTAACAATGCGGAGTGAGAGATATGTTGCCAGAACAGCTCGAAAAGTCTGGATGTTGCTCAACAACAGATGCCCGGTGTTCGATTAAGATGTAATGTACACATTTGACCATAATAAGCATCTTAAAAAGTTCTAATAATTTCACAAGTACTTGCATAGGTTTAGATACTAATTGAGGACACTATTTATGCTTTATCTTGCTAATATTTTTTAAAGAAATGTTAGTGAGCTCTTTGTAAATACATAAAACACATAAATTTGACAATACACTTTTACAAAGTTAGCACTAGTCCCAGGCTTCACAAGGGGATTGCTGTTCACAGTATGTATACCTAATGTAGCGAGATTCACTATCCAAGATTCCTTACACCTTTCTCATACACATTTAACATGTAAAACTTTGTGATCTTTAAATAAAATATACCAGTATAAATAACAATGTGGTAATAATTAAATTAAGATATAAGTACTTGGCAATTTGATATCACACAGTGATTATGTAACCTATCCCTTCAACACAACTCTTCCCCTCCCTTCATTAAAAACAGGAAAACATCTTACAAGAAACTTTATTCAAGAAAAAATACTCTTACAAGACTGAATGGCTCATTTCATGATGAAGACATACCAGTAAGGGTGAAAAACGTTGGTAATTTGTGCTTGGACTGGTGGTCTTACCTGCAATGTTCAGCCATGGCAACACTGAGTTTAATGACATAGTGAAAGGGTTTACTCTGTTTTTTCACACTGTAATTTACAATAGATAGGCGGTTATTCTTCAACTAGCAACAGAGATTTTTAAACGACTCAAATCAGGAACAATAATGAAAATCATTTGGTTCATAAGTTGCAGTTGATATACTGAAGAACATCTGTGCAACTGTTCATCTTGCAAGCTTTGACTACATTTCATCCAATGCACCATTTTCAATATGATTATTCAAATATTTTGATAATAACTCACAACAGCTGGATGAGAAGGAAATTTTGTTAAAGTGCAAATTGCTAAAATCTTTCATAACTTCATTTCTTTTTGTGATAAGAAAAATGAAATACCATCAATATGTACCAAACGTCATTTAAAATCTTAAGTTTATTCGCAGTGTATGTAGTTATATTAAATTGTAATATGAAAAATTATTTTTACTATACACATACTGTATTTTTGTTGAGATCTTTTCTAAAGCACTTAAATCCTGCAGGTAGAATTAGGCCACAAATATCAGTTAGACTATTTCCTTTCAAATAGAAGTGGCTGTTGATGGAGCAAGAAATTTCAATGTCATAAGATATACTTCAGGCTATGTAAGGAAAATGGTCACTTCTTAATTTTTTATTTATTGCTTCCATGATACACAGAACAAGATGAATGGCCAGCATTGCATAATGTAACAACTTGTTAAAGAGGAGGGATCAACAACTGAAATAAGTCAATGGGTGACTTTGTACTCAATTGCACCAAGAATGAGGCAACTTCTCATACCTCAATTATTATCAAGTCAGCAATGAAACTCATTCAGCAAGTTTCAAAGAAAACACTATACTGAACAGATTAAAAAAGGGGAAGAAGAACTGATGATGAAAGGTTAAAAACAAAATACAAATACATGGGAAAACTAACAAAAATGGGAGCAAAATGAGGAAGGAGATGTTTATGAAAAAGGACCAAATTATCACAGGTAAAATAAGATAGGAACTAAGTATGGCATGTGTAGTGGAGAAGATACCAGATAGTGAATATTCTGTCCAGAGATGGCAGAAAAAACGTAACTCTCCAATTTGTATTGGAACCTGTCGAACAGGGACAAGGTAGCAGGAAAAATCAATTAAGATAAGGAAGAAAGAGCAGGTTTGACAAAGGAAGAATGCTTAAAAGGAAGAAGAATTTAGAGTCCTGGAGATATCCGAGATAGTGCTACAAATTAAGACATGGGTTTGGATCAGCATTTGAGATAAGGAGTTCGCCCTAGCGAATCAAATGCTATTTGGTACATGTTCTAAACTAGTTTGTGAGATAGAGGAGAAAACATTCCTCCATAACATGTCAATAGTTTCCAGTAGGGAAATAAACAACATTAAGAATCTATGGAAGAGCTGACATGGAAACAAATAGGCAATACACAGCTTAGTTTAACAGTCATTGATGAAAGAATAAGGCAAGTCAGGAAGAAATGAAGCATCTGCAATAACAGATATGCTTTAACATTCAATTTTACCAAGTCTCTGTATACATTTATTACAAAAAGAGCATTACCATCGTTAATAACCTATGACACAAGAAATCTTCAATTTTATACTAAAAAAAGCAAGATATATTTCATTGAATAGATTATAGGTATTGTAAGGCTTTCCAAAAAAAATAATCTAATAAGCAGAACATTGGTTCAGTTCAGCAAGAAATTGTATGTTAACACTGCCTGCAATATCATATTACCAAAAGAACCAACCATTGGACAATGATGATCGTTGTTTCAAGGGGGCAGAACCTCAAGGTCAATCTGCCCCTTGTAGCTATTAAAATACAAATTTTACATTGACCGACTTTATGTCCACTTAGTTGTATTTTCCTACAAAGAATACCAAAAGAGTAAGGTTCATTACTAATTATAACCTTGTAATATTGCATTAACTGACAACTCTAAAATGTCCGTAAAAGTATGTTGTGGAATTTATCATCTATTGTACTGGGTGTATTACCAAGAGTCGTGAGGCATCTTTCCTCCCATGTTTCTGAAGAGACGTAGGCCTATATTGCCAATCCATTTTCTTAATGTTAGCCCAGATACTGAACATATTATAGGCTATGTCATACATGTCCAATTAAGTGGAAAAGGTCTTCAAGTTTACCATGACAAACAAAACCTTGTTAAAAGTTCATATTTATTTGACCAACCAATAGAATAGTTTAGTTAGTTATTGAGGTTTTAAGGGGCAGAACTATGAGGTAACATTAGTTGAAGAATATTCTCTGATGGTGGCCATGCAACAATAGCAATATTTACGGTATTTCAAATATAAACTAGTGTGACTTTGCCCGATTCCCTAGTCTCGCTGCACTCAACGACGAGCAGCACGAGACTGTTACTTGAAATAAAAATACTATTCTTACTATTGAAATTACATTGCATTAGACAAGTTTAAGGGTATTCTATTGAAAGGTCAAATGATGACCCAGATTTTCTTGATAAGGACAAAGAGAAAGAAGTTTTCCATTTAAAGTGGAAGTCATAAGGCGTAGTTGATGAACAGTGTTTATTTGGGCTGGATCTAGCTACACATTAAAACAAATCAATTGAAAATATATTCAGGAATACCCCCAGGACACTTGGGTGATACAACTAGTTTATATAGGGTGCTTTGTAGTCATTTCGTAGTGTTGTTCTATTTACGATTGAGAACTTTCAGTTGGTCGACATGAATTTATGCCCAATGATCTTATATGGGAAATATCAGATTCTACCTGAAAAATTTTACATGTGATTAAATATTTGCACAGAATTATCAAGATTATTTGGAGACTCACAAGTGAGACTCCAAAGCAAGCAAAATAAATAAAGGGGCAAAAGGAAGGGTGTTCTCCACTGTGGAAAGGATGTTGACAACTAAGAGAATGAATAAATAAATATTGGAAGTATAAAAAAGCAAAATTGTATTTGTATGATTGATTGTAGTGGTCCTATGCTGGCCATACAATATGAAATAAATTTGTACAGAATTACTTTCCAATGAAAATGTACTCTAGGACATCCAGTTGCAAAAAAAAAACCTCTGCATTACTAATTGCATCACTGATGGAAGTCTTACAATGTTGTGATATACTGTCCATAATTGGACATGGCTGTGCGTCTATGGGTGATGTATTCATGTTCTTCCTGGAAATATATCTTATAAAATGAACAAAATTCACAACACTGGTTTTCTACGGGATAACAACATTTAAAAACAGTATTCTTAGACAAATACAGTACTTCCTATTTGTATTTATAGTTCTAGGTTTGGGGGCTCATCGCTAAAGTAGTCACACCTTCGTGAAATAGTTGATGAAGGGTGATTATTTGAGGGTAGCATTGATATTTTTCATCTTTTTATCTGTAAAATAAATGTAGTTCTGTTTTGGTGGCTTATTGCTAAAGTACTTCGCAGCAGTACAAACAGCGCTTTATGTTGACACCCCTTTGTGGATTAGTGACGTAGGCCCATGACTATTTGTGATTTAGTAATATGGGTTTTAATAGAGTTTTAAAGAGCAATTTTGTTACCTTGCATATATGTATGTTTGACCAGGGTCTGATTATATTTCTTTAATGAACTAAACATGTCATCCTTCTAACCTGCCTTGTAATCTTTGCAAATAATTAAGCATACTAAGATACTTTTCAGGTAGAATCTCATATTATACGCCTAATATAATTGAACATACATTGATGTCGACCAACTGAAAGTTCGTATGTTTGAAGAACAACAAGAATTTTGAAGGTGGATTGCACTCAGACATAATCTCAGGAAAGGTGAACGAACATGGCTGTAAACCTGATGTGTTCATTTTCTCTCTGGAAATTTATCATGTAAAATGTACACATGAATAATTTACAACACTGGCTTACCACATGATACTAATGGTAGGATTCAAAACAGGATAACTTAACACGTAAAAGCTAGATGCACTTCTTATCAGTTAGATGAACCTTCACCTAATCAAATGAATGGCAGGGAAGTTAATGTTAAATGTCACAACAAACACAGACTGAAAGCATGTGTTTACTGTCAACACATACAACACACATGATTAAACAGCACACTTAATACCCATAAAAAGGAATAATTAATTTCTTGTATCACAAATTTAAGACAGATTGTTGCTTTCAGTAAGCCCTGCTTTGGTAGTAAAGAATGTTCAATGACATATTAAAACAAACTTCCCTTCCATCAATCCATAGTTTATGCCACAATTCTTTGAAGGCACAATGAAAGTCATGCAAAAGAACTCTCACCGAGAGACTCACATAACCATTCACTTTATTTTCACGGGGTTGTTCTGTAAAGTCTCAAAGGCATTCATTTTGAAGAAAAACAGTAAGGCCATCAACGATTCCCAAGAAAAGGTGTCAGAAAATATTCTTTTTCTAAATGCTATTTAAAATTAGCAATAACATCCAAACAATACACTGCCTTTTTTCCCCTACAATAGCAAGTCAACATTTTTAGGACCTCTCCGCTTACAGTACATTTGAAATGAGGAAAAACTTTCTTATTTTACGGAAAGAAGAGAGAAGAAAAATACTAAGAACAGTATAGAAGTTGATAAAGCTCAAGCCATAAAAATTGTATTAATTTACATATAAAACAGACCTATTGCAGTATAACGACTCCTCTAACCAGCGTAACAACTACTTTAAGAGGATATTTCTTTCAAAACACAAAGAGATTCCCAAAGTAAGAGTTACATTACAAATAGCATATATTAAGAATGGCTGGTAAGCATTCAGTAATATACCCACCATTACAAAGATAAATTTGGCAATTACTACAACTTTCTAATTTAACTGAAAGTTGAAGTTCAGGCAGAGAAAGAAGTCTAGAGAAATATTCACTATGAATTCAGTCTTCTCTCAAGACCAACACAAGAAGAAATTTAAAGTTTGTAACAGTACATAAGATTTCTTCATATAATTATATATAACACAATTTTCTGTACAGCCAGATGTTAAGAAGCACAGTACCATCAAAAAACAACCAACAGCACCTTTCTTGAAAATATACACATGACATTCAGCTGAACACTGTAACAAGATGAAAACAAACCAAGGACAAAAGAGATCCAGATGATTTTTCAGAGTAGTTTACCATTGTTACACAGCAAAATTGTAATAAAAAAATAAAATAAAACACACAACTGATCAGCAAATCTGAAGATGAGGAGAGAAGTTAACTGATCCCAAACCTTGATTCATAATATATTTTCCACTTCTACTCTTTCCACAGTCACTTGACAGTCAATGAAGAACTCGAGAGAACAGCCAGTAGAAATGAACAAGCCTTCACAACTTGACAACGCACTTTCACTACGCATACTCTTCTCACTCAATTAGCAAATAAGAACTGATATAAACAAATATGCACCACACTTTAAAAAAAATTCACCTGGATTTTTTATTTGTTTTTTGATTCGTCTTATTGACTATTATTACTTCAACTATCTTCAACTGAAGATCACCTTAGTCCGTTATTGAAATTTGAGCAAATCCAATCAATGCTTTGTCATCGGGAATTTCAGTGACTCCATATCCAGAGCTCTGAAATGAATTCATAAAAATAAGTCAAAATCTTTTTGTTAGAACATAGAAAAGAAAAGCAATCTTTAGTAGAATGAAAATTTGAATTTGCAATAAACACAAAATTGCTAATATAAGCTGAATTCCAGCTGGCTGTGTGGCTCTATAGAGCGTCTCTACCTTAAAAGACCGTACGCATTAAATGGAGCGCGCTGATGCCAGATCTGCTGCATATACAAGTTCTGTAACGCCGGGCATATGATGTACGATGTACGTGCTTTTACGCAAAACTCGGGAAATTTTGAAAATATTTGTTTGTTGTATATAACTGTACCTCATGCCTTGAAACGAATGGCGGTACAATATTTAGATACGATACACCGAAGCTTAGAGCGCGATTTTAATGCACACATTATAATAATTTATAATTTCCAATTATTCATGAATATGATAATATTATAACATGTTATAATATTACATTTTCTCGAATATCATAGGTTATAATACATTATAATATGACAATAATAATAATAATAATAATAATAATATATATAGTGGTCCACGTAATTTACCCAATTTTGTGTGGTCAAGTGGTGGTATGCAGCCGAAATTAAATTTTTCATTACTTGTTTACTTGTTTCTTGAACAAGACGTTGTTCAATTTTAAATAGTTCTTCACTTGCGCCCATACCATTTCGATGGGGTTAAGTTCACAGTGGTATGGTGGCAAGCAAGAAACATTTCCCTGCTGTAATGGGACACAATTGCACGGCGAACCACTTTTCATACACTTCACCTGCCATTTCGTCGTAGGTGGCTGCCGTGTTCTTTTGACACAGAAACGTTAACTCTGCACCTTTAACGAACCCTTGTTCATTCCCGAGACGAACAAAGGCAAACTACGGAAACCACTTCGAGGATGGCTGAGGTAGGAATCGAACCCGCCTCTTCTCAGTTTTGTCTCGAAGTCGAGTACACCCCGTTCCAGCCCTCAGATCAGAATTAAATTTTTTGGCAGAGCCGGGATTCAAACCCGGGCCTCCACGGTGACAGCACAGTGACAGCCATGAATGCTAGCCACTATGCAAAGAGGCGGACAATTTATAAAGAACTCAAGCTCCACTTCATTTCACAGTTTAACTTCACCTACCCTCCATAAAACGCAGTCGTGGATATACACGTCACCTGAGTTCTGCGTCAGCGCTGCGCGGGAACTACGTGAAGTGCGATAACTTATGAATGCTGTGTGATATCGAACTCCGGTTTGTTTTAAAAACTATTTCGGACATTTCTTCTCGCTTAGTCACCAACGTTAAGTCAACAGCAAAAAAGTTTCTCGCTATGTAACTTTCCTGTGACACCGTCCCAGATTTTTCAAGTAACATTTCAGAAAAAAAATATAACTTTCTTATTATGAAAATAATTACTGCCCTGAGAAATAGGGCATCTTCTACCAACATCAGGCAATCTAAAAATAAATTCTTGATCTGTTGCGATCATTAGTTCATTAAGTATGGCGTGATAAGTTTTATATCTGCAAAAATATAGATTCGCGCTAAAATATCGTAATTGAGAAAATTTGGCCATGTGTTAGTTATTTAAGGCTTTTATTTTTACATCATCATAAAGAGCGGAAAATTCTCTCTAAGACCACGCAAACATTTTCTTAGATTTGCCACCTTCGATTATTGGGCAATGGCAACATCGCCGGGGTAGAAGAGGACGAAGCGAATTGCAGGACATAGGTGTGTGAGTGAGATGCAAATACACTGACCGGCAAATAAAGTGGAACAGTTAAAAAAGTAGTATAGAACAAGCCATGAAAAAGATTTAATCACATTTTAAAAGCTCTTCATGCATTAGAAGAAACATCTGAAACATCCGTGAATAGAAATTGATAATATGACATTTCTTAGGGTGTTTTATTACCACCAATTACCCCCAATCTTCGATGAGCCTATCTTAATGGTTTTATGGCGGGAAGCGCACTGTAAGCGTTTAAGGTTTATGAGTGTTGCCGCTCGCTTATTGTTGTTCTAGGGATAACAACTGGCATTTGTTGAACACGTGTGAACCATTGTCACACATTTTAGCAAGTTATCCATTTGCAGTTCACACTAAAGCATGCCTCTTAGCCGCGAAGAAGTTGCACAGGCAGTTGCATTGGTGGAGGATGACCGCAGCTTCCGTTATGTTGCCGAGGTCATTGGATCATCTCTCGGTAGCATACATCGTGCAGTGCAACGTTACAGAGACCTCCAAACATACGACAGGAGACGAGGGTCAGGCTGTAGAAGATGCACAAGTGCCAGGGATGACAGATTTCTCACCCTGCAAGTTATGCGTGATCGCCATACCACAGCAGTCCAGGCACAAAATCAACTGGAAAATGTCAGAAATGTGAGAGTGAGTGAGCGAACAGTAAGAAGAAGGTTTGAAGAAGCTCATCTTTCGTCCAGGATGCCTGTACGTGGACCCGTACTCGAACGACATCACAGAGAGGCGCGTCTTCGCTTCGCAAGGCAGCATCTGGGATGGACCCACGAGCAGTGGGCCTCTGTTCTCTTCACTGACGAGAGTCGCTTTAACCTTAGATCTCCTGATGGAAGGGAAAGAGTGTGGAGAAGGCGCCGGGAGAGGTACAGCCCTGTTGCTTTCTCCTCCAGAACTCCATTTGGAGGTGGCTCGGTTATGGTGTAGGGTGGTATCAACGTTATGGCCTGCACTGAGTTGGTATGCATCGATCACGGCACGCTCAATTCCCAAAGGTACATCGAAGAAATCCTGATGAACCCTGTGATGCCCTTTGCGCCTTTCATTGGTCAGAATTTTATGCTGATGCAGGATACTGTCCGCTCTCATACTGCTCGCTGTGTTGTACAATATCTGCAGGAAGTGGGGATTCAAACCCTGGACTGGCCAGCTCGTAGTCCTAACTTGAACCCCATCGAACATGTATGGGATAAGCTTGGAAGGAACGTCAGACAGCGTGACCACACCACCTTGGCACAACTGAGAACATCGCTGCTGGAGGAATGGGATCGCATCCCGGCAGATGCCATTCGACGAGTTGTTAACAGTATGCCTGAGCGTTTACAAGCTGTCATAGACGCTAAGGGTGGAAACACTCGTTTTTAGTGACCAGTGTTCTCGTGCAGTGCAGTGCAAACATTAATACTGTTTTGTTTGGCAATACGTTTGATAAACACCAGCCCAAAAGAGCATAAAAAAAGAAAATTGTAAGATTTGCAAAATGTAACGAAATTTGTGAGTTAAAGCGTGTTGTAAAACATGCTTCGGTATTTTCTGTTGCCAACCATCTAAAATTTACATGAATAATGCAAATATTGGAAAACCGATACATTTTAGTGGAATAAATTAAGAAATTGCATAAAAATTAAAGTGTTCCACTTTTTTTGCCGGTCAGTGTACTACATTTAATTCCATACTGTCTTTTAAGGGAGAAATGCACTATATGCTGAGAAGTAAAAGTGAGAAACCATGTGAGCTGTACACATACATAGGCCACAGTGCCAACCTGCCAGATGCAGTTCCACACAAAAGGAAATTTGTGCTGTACTTAGAAAGTGATGAAAATTAGTGAGTGTGCTTACAAATTTTTGCTGCTAATGAACGATCATAATTCCCTACCACTACATTCCGCACACTTGCATAATCCAATCACAGTCAACCCAAGAAACTTGTAATATAATTATTCTTATTTTACTATAGATTACAGCATTCTCTTTTTTAAAGAAAAGTTAAGTTGTTTTGTAGAAAATCAAAATATCGCATTTACCTAACAGTAAATCAAAATATTGCATTTGAGCACTTGTTTGAACCCCCAAAACTAGCTTTACAAGGTCATAAAACCTCAAGGTACATCAACTGATATTGGACAAATTTTACATCTAATGCTAATACACTAGCAATTCTTTTGCAAAAATCTTCAGAAATCTAAGAAAAAGAAAAATTATAATATGTACTTTCCTCTGATAAATTTTAGGGCAACTCACCAGGGCAAAGGTGACTGTACGGATCTGTCCGCTATTGTCTATCAACTTTTGCAAGTTGGCAGCAATAACCACCATATCTCGTGCATCTACCAGGCCAGCACCCACCAGTTCAGCAGCTATGCCTTCAGCAGAGTCTTTCCCCATTGCAAACTCGAACCGGATGTCGTTTAGCTCACGTTTGGGATTCCTGTGAAGCAAACCACAAAATTTGGAGTCCTCTTTGATTGTCAGTGTGTTATTTGATTTAGGCAAAAAAAAAAATCTTAGCCGGCAAATATTGTTTATTATGTTAGCAAACATATGTGAGAAATTATATTATACAACAAATACAGTAAAACTACTTATACGTTTCCCAGGGGACCAAAGGAAAAAAAAAAACACGTTTAAGTGTGAAAAACGCATAAATGAAAGTCGGTAAATAAAAACTGCAAAATGTATGAGACAATATGGGTTATAGTTAAGAAGTGAACGGCAAGAAATAATAATACGATTGTTTAACTATAATCGGCAATATGTAACAAAACAACTACAAGTGAAATGCACCCAGATAAAGAAATAACAAAACAAAGAAAATTGAGTCACTTTACGAAGTAGTCTTATCTTGTTTTTTGTTGTCCTAGGCCACGGCATGAAGAGTATTTTCAAACCGATATAATTCGGTCATTATTCCTCAGAAACGTTATGGCGCGTCACAAAATGTTTGATAGTCCATAGAGCATTGACAGCATCAATAAAATCCACTGTATTATGCTGCGGCTCTTCATCCATCATCATTAATAAAATACCGTAGTGTAAATTAATTTATGGATTTTAATTTGTCTGAAGACGCAAGATTTTTATAACACAGAATCAATCGTGTATTTTTAATGGTTGGACGAGAACTCCTGGAAAAGAAAACACGAATAAAAATAATGAAATGATGAAATTTTTAATTTATCGGCGATCGTAACACACTTCCTCTTTCTTCCGCTCATCTTAACGTAAGCTTCAGATGCTGTCTAACCGTGTCCTACGGCTGCTTTCTGTATTTTGAGAGATCAACATCTTGGCCAACACAAATAGCACTCGCTACTAATTATTATTATTATTGTTCCAATACGCTGGCCAGCAAGTGTCGCTCAAGGCCATTGTAACATAAATAGCGCGCACTGCATTCCTTGCACCGAGCGATGTGACGGTTACAGTTTGTACCAAATGTTTGCATTCAAACATACTTTCTCAGAACACGCAACGTATAAATAATGCTTTATATTGCAAGGGACTTAAAATATGATCGTATAAGCGTGAAAAACGAATAAATGTAAAACGTATATTGGAAATAAATTAACATGGAAAGTATGGGGATTTTGCCGGAACCAGGGGAAAAAACGTAAAAGTGTAGAAAACGTATAAGTGTGAAACGTATAAAAGAAGTTTTACTGTAATACCTCCCTCTCTAATCTTAAATGACCTTCAAATTGGTAATGCCTCCTGAACAAAATTCTTAGGCCTTTGGTGGCAGGATGACCAAAAATACACTCATAGTACTAATCTTGCCAAAACTTAAGGATTGTGAGTGTTAAGACATCCAATAACTGGAGAACATAACTGTTCTTTGTACTGTACTTATTTTGGTTATCACTTTTAAAATAACCAAATACAGAAACTTAATTTGGAGAAATTCACCTGCTGCTCATCAAACTTTTACTATCCAGAAAAGAACAATAAGAACAATGAAAGGAACTGATGTCTCGTTACTTTCCTCAAACAAATATCTTCGCACACTATGCTACTTTTACTGTCAAATCTTCATGTTTCTAAGCCAGTTAATATGATATACCACCAAATTCAAAGAAATCTTCAATCTCCGTGTCATGTTATTTAATCTGTATAATTCAAAACATGGATAAATTGTCATTTGAAGTGCGATGCTAATCCCATGAATATAATTCAAAGTTATGACTCAAAATTTGTAAAAATTTTCTTAGAAAAAAAAAAAAAAAAGTGATTCTTCTCACAATTCTTTGTGCCACACGCCGAGATGTGCACCCTCAAATACACAACTTACTAGAAATAAAAAAATCGATGTAAATCTGCCAAATTACTTGACTGTCCAATTAACCAATCGATTACAAGTGCAAAATTAGAGGTTTATTGTTCTTGCATCCATGGTTACAGCCAATAAAACAATGTTTTTGGAGAAATGATTTTGTAGTTTCATTTGAGTCAATACAGTTGTTTGTTGTTATTACTTTCTAAGGTTTGGGACATCTCGGTCATCAGTTCTGGGAGCTAATAAAAGGTATTTTCCAAGTATCTGGTAGTTATTATTTTTACAGTAAGAGAAGATAGGTATTTAATATTGGTTTATATCAAGTCAACTACTCTCTCCTAGTTGTGTTTGACCATGATAATTACAAATAATTTTGATGAGTTGGTTTTTTTTCATGACATGAATAAAACCACGGTTATTTCCCATTCTCCACTGATTTTTCCTCAGATTGGAATATTGTTTAATAGGATGGAGGTAATTTCCACAATATGTGAGGTATAGTTTATCTGTAAAGATACGAGAAAATAGCATTTTGAAATTGATTTTGTAGCACTTTCAATTTGAAAAATAGCCTTTTGTAGCATTTTGAAGCATTTAAAAGTTCGTCACCAGGTACGATAAAAATTGAACAGGTTGAAAATTAATATGCATGGAAACTAATTCAAACATGCACAGAATTGGATATATGGCTGTTTCTGACAAACAGCATAAGCATTTAATATAATAATTAATAACGGAATATCTCACAATGTGCATATATAAAAACTTTAGTGTCGAGTACACAGATCCAAAACAGTCATTGTTCTTTTGACGCACATCTCCGCGTGATAGCGTTCACACTTTTCCTGCACAGTCCACATATACAGTTTGCGTTTGGTTCATGGAACTTCTTCCTATGGCACAGCTTGTGGTGGTATCCATGCACTGCGAAGTGTGTCATGGTATGACGCAGTTCGTAGCTTGAATTCATTCATTCTTGGTTGATCATGGCATCAGCACGATAGAAGTCTGGCCATATATTTGCTTTTTTCTCGTACAGCTCGTGAAGCAAGGCTTGATAATGAGGTGTAGAAGGCATTGACACTCTCATGCGTAGTTCCTCTATGTAAAACGGCTGTCGTGTTAGTTCGTATGTTAACCGCGATGGAGTGCTTTTTGATACACACAGAACCTTTTTGAGGTACGTCGCTTTCATACTTTCTATCAAAGCTGGATCTCTCCTTGAGAGATGCTCCCAAATAATGCCTATTGCGTGTCATCATGGGAGAGATCTTGATGTGGAAAAGAGCTACTGCTTTCTCGAAGGACAGCTCACGAATGCTTTTAATTTGGTTCATCGCCATGATCGCTGCAGATGTTCTTTCTCTGATCTGCTTAGTGAAAACTTTCCCATTCGTTTGCAGGCTCACGCCAAGATATTTGTAGAGTTGACCCTAATAAACTCTCTATCCTGGTATTTGACGAGTGCTGTCGCAGGTGGTTTCACTCCTCTGCGAAATGTCATCTGGACTGTTTTCTGAGCATTCAAACTCAGGCTGTTCCTGTTCCCAGGTGACCAGTTTGTCAAATGCTTCGTGAAGCTGTTGGTACGATTGTGAAGCTTATGTCATCAGCATACATATAAATGAAGACTTCTTTATTTGATATGGTTTTGACGACATCCCTTGTTGCAACATTAAATAGCATTGGACTTAGGGGGTCACATCGTAACACCCAAGTCGTCTGATGTATTGCCTCTGATCTTGAAAGGTTATCATCAATGTAAACAAGTTTCTCGACAGTATGGCCGGAATCATCTTGCTCAGGTAGTGATAAGTTGATTTAGTTTCTCTAACAGTATAAACCAGTCAACTGAATCAAAAGCTTTAGCATAGTAAATGAACAGTACATATAGCTTTCCTCGGGGGTGTACTGAATAGCCTGAATGGCCGAGCGCCCTTTCCGGAAGCCAAATTGCTTATCAGGTATCATTGAAAATGTCAAGGTCGTTAGCCTGTTCAGTAACGGGGTAGACAAGAGTTTGATGCCGGCATTCTCTAGGGCAGGGGTGTCAAACTCAATTTTGCAGAGGGCCATATATTAAATTTAGAATGTGTAGGCGGGCCAGGTTCAAATTTAAAAAAATGTACTGAATTATTATAACATTTTATTTACTTAATTATATAGTATATAATATACGGTTGTTAAAAATCATATCAAAGTTATAAAAGAGGGTAATTATTTTGAGCTCGAGGATCCAGATACCTGACTTCTCTTGTTTTTGACAAGCTCATTGATGTCAGGTATCATATTCGTTGTAATTATTTTAAGAATTGATTGGAGATGTTCATTCGTAAGTCTTGTGCGATGTTTGTTCTTATTTATTTTCATGATTTAAAACATCTGCTCACATAAATAGGTGCTACCAAACATGCACAGAATGCGTGCTGCATGCATTTTTAATTGCGGGTAGTTATCCAAACTCTTAAATATTGTGTATAAAATGTAAGAGCGTTAACCTCTTTAAATTTTTCTTTCAAAATACTGTCTGATTGAAGATCTATCAACTCCATTTGCAAATGAACTTGTGCCTGTGAAGCTTCAAAATTGAATGGATTGTTGAAAATTGGGAATTCCATTTCATTCATTTTGTGGAAGTCTTCAAAACGATTGTTGAATTCCGTGATCAGATTTTGCAGAAGTTGAGAATTTTGATCCAATTTATTTTGGTTCACCGTGCCAAATGATTTTAAATGAGGGAAATGACCCAAAGTTTGATTTTTTAACCTGATTTTCCCACAGCCTCAACTTTGTTTCAAAGGCTTGAATACATGAATACATTTGAGTGACAATCAGATTTTTACCCTGTAACTTTACATTCAGATCAGTCAAGTGTTTATTCACGTCTACTAAAAAGGCACAATCAACCCACCAGTCAATGTCATAATCAATTGGGTTTCCTTTTTATAACATGAAAGCTTGAATAGGGTCACGTAATGCAAAAAATCTTTCTAAAACTACTCCTCGACTGAGCCAACGAACTTAGGTGAAATAAGGGACATCAGAAAACTTTTCTTCCAAATCTTGTAAAAACTGCCTGAACTGTCGGTGATTTAGTCCTCTGCTCCTTATAAAATTTACTATTTTAATTATAGGTTGCATGACATGGTCCATTTTTAAATGTTTGGATGCCAATGATTCCTGATGAATTATACAGTGATATCCCACAAAATTCCCTGATGTTTTCTGTTTTAACTTAGTTACAACGCCCGAATGTTTGCCAACCATGGCAGGAGCGCCATCCGTAGTTGTGCTGCTAAGTATATTCCAGTAGAGTTCATATTCTGATATCAAATGCTCAATTGCAGAATAAATATCATTTGCTCTTGTAGTACCTGTCAATGGGACGCACTTTAATAGTTCTTCAGTTATTTCAAAGTTACTGTTAATATCTCGTATAAAAACAGCAAGTTGAGCTGTATCCTCAGTATCAGTGCTCTCGTCAACAGCCAGTGAAAAGTTTGTAAATTCCTTAATATTCTCCTTCAGTTGAAGAACCAAATTTTGAGATAAATCATTTATTCTTGAAGCAACAGTGTTTCTTGACAGCGAAATATTTTTAATTATTGACTTTTGAAATGGAAATGAAACATCGGCCACTTTCAACATGCAGTCTTTAATAAACTCACCATCAGTGAAAGGTTTTGATCTCTTCGCGATTTCTAATGCAATAATAAAACTTGATTTCAGGGCATCTTCGCTCTCAGTATTAGCTTTAGTAAACATCGATTGTTGACCTTGAAGTTTAGATTTTAAAGATGACAATGTGTCCATTCTTATTTTTTCAGTGTAACAATCGAATTTTGATTTATAATTCGTATCATAGTGTCTCTTCAAGTTAAACTCCTTACAAACAGCAACTGTTTGATTGCAAATCAAACACAGTGGTTTACCTTTCCATTCTATGAAAAAATATGCAATTTCCCATTTAGACTGAAAAACCCTGCACTCACTATCAACTTTACGTTTTTGTGACATTATGCCAAAATCGTAACAATTATGGAACTCAACACAGGATATAGCATGCGCACGACACAAACAAATGCACAGTACCTTCACAATCACTGGACTTCACAATCACTATGTCGCAGTACAACTAAATTAACTAAAATCTTTCTCCGACCGTATCGCTTCGATTACTCGACTCAACTGACTAGACTCAAAGCGCGAGGAAGATTCTAGCCTTCGTGGTATTTCCGCTTGTTGCTAAGAGATGGCGTTACTGTCTACCTCTCTCGCTTGTCTAGGCACGCGCTGCCCTTGAAATTACTTATAAATGTTGTAGTGTGCGCATTTTAAAACTTCCGTAGAGGAATCGAGTGTAGTCATGATTCTTCTGTCTGTCACACATTGCGATCGCGGGCCGTATCTTTGACATCCCTGCTCTAGGGCTATTCCTCGATACGAATTGGGATCTTCAGTCTTACCCTTACCCTTATACAACAATTTGATGATGGAATATCCCCATTTCTCTGGTATTGTGCATTTCTGAAGGCTTCTGTGAGGAGTGGGCTACTCTCTTTCAGGTGTTTGTTGCATATGCCATCTGGGCCGCTGGTAAATACCATACAATGGATAATGAACTAAATAATGAAATTTGGGTTTACCCCCTCATTATTTCCCTTTCCATGGGGGCCAGGAATGAGGTGCATTGAATTTCTATTGGCCGGGTGGTTTAATGGTCAAATGGCACTTCTTGAATTCAATCTCATAAGAAAGTTATTAAAAGAAATGAATGGAACTTGGCAAGAAGTTAGTAGGGAAACCACACAAAAGGATTTCATAGACATCTCACAGAGTTTGAACTAATTCGTCCACAGAGTCCATGACAGCCCGGTATTGTTGTCATTCCACCAACAGCCACCGCACGGTAAACTTCATAAGACAAGCATTGTTGCCTGACCTCAGTGCGCTTTGTTCTAACAAGTGGCACCTTAGTAACAGTGAACTAATTTACAACTCTCCGCCGGCCCTCAACGTTCCCTACCACCCATCAAGATACTAGATAATAATATTAAATATAGCAACACTGTCAATAATCTTGGAGTGATATTTGATAGAACACTGTCGTGGGCAGAGCATAAGTCTAATGTGGTAAGGAAGGTTGTATCAACTATGCATCTCCTGAAAAGAACTGTTTCTTACACCCCCTCCTAACATACGTAAGCTCTTCGTCCAAACTCTCATTTTTCCAATCATTGATTATGGCTCTGCTGTATACAATGATTTACCAGAAACACAGAATATCAAATTACAGAGAGTCCAGAATGCATGTGTTCAGTACATTCTGGATGTAAGGCGAGATGAATATATCACACCTTACTACGTGCAGCTGAAATGGCTGAAACTCCACGAGCGCAGGCAGCTATCAGTTGCCATTCTGACACATAAAATATTACATACCAAGACCCCGTTATATCTCTACAATGCCTTTACACCAATGCATTCTGTTCATAATCGAGAAAATAGATACACAAAATTAACACTCCAGATTCCTATACACCGAACCATGAAGTTCAATAAATCTTTTGTTTGCATCGTCTCACACCTCTTCAACACCTTCGATTTATATAAGTTCGTCAACATTGCAAGCACTGCAGCTTTTAAAAGACATCTTTCATCCTGCTTCTTGGAGCAGTATACCTCTCACATTTGATTACTGCATTATGTTAAAATACTTTTTTTTTTTAAGTTCAATTATAACATCAGGACTTAGCTGACAACCTGTCTAATTTAATAGCTTTTCTTGTACAGTATATGATGTTTGCTTTTCGGGCTGATACTGTGCCTGTTCTCTTTTGTAAATAATCTTTCCATTATCATTATTATTATTATTATTGTTGTATTATTACTGCCTTTTTGTTACTATTGTTAGACTATTATTTATTTTGTGAATGTAAGTGAAATGTCTTATTTGTATAAGCCCTAACCTTATTTTATGTAGGGCGCTACTGTAAAAGAGCTCTTAAGCTCTAAGTGTAGCCGTGAAAATAAAATCAATCAATCAATCAATCAATCAATCATCTCACTTGTGGAGTTAGCACCGCACCGATAACACCAGCAGCTCAGGGTAATTTGAGTTGCTGCACAACACCTGACATTGTTGATTGCATAATGAGAACTTGACCCTTGGATCTTTTCAGCATAGCTCAGGTTCCCTCGTCTCATGTCATACAACCAACTGACAGCACTTGAGCTCAAACTTGCGAAATAGCCAGGCTGATACCTTTATTTTAGGGATCTCACATTTCTGAAAAATGTTTGGTGTCAAGTTTCTACGTTTCTTTAATACTGATATTGGGATTTTAGTACTTCTAACACTCCCTTAGTAAAAAACAACAGGAGACTTAAAACTGCTGCCAATGCAACTTTTATAGATGAATGTTGACAATCCTGTGAACTTGGTGCATCTTTCATGTCTACTCCCAAGATTTAAATGATCACATTCTATCAGTCTCAAAGGTATTCTCAAGTTAAGGTAAGCAGAGTATGCAAACATGCAATTACTGATGTACCTTTTTGCGACTCATGACTGACAATCAGTAAAACAGAATCAGAATTCAAGGAGAAATCGCTGGATGACATGAAACATAACCTATTAACTCACACATTGTACTTTCATCATATTAAACATTTCCCAAAACGAAGAGAACGCCAAACAAACATTGTCTATTCATATCACGAAACGTACCGGAACTTTTCAGTTTTATTTATAACGGTCAAATACTAGAAATAAGAGTCAGCGCGATTTAAACCAATACTAGCATAACCTTGTTACTCTCATTTATAAAAAAGAATGGATACAAAGAATTAGAAAATTCCTTTTACTAGCACAACCAAATGAAACTACGAATTAATTTCTCCCAAAATATCATTTCATTGGCGATAAACAGTGGATATGCGGCAAGAAGAAAAGCCATTTTCTAACTACCGTAAACGATCGTTTTCAGGACAATAATCGACGTTCGTATACTGAATATTGATTATTTCTTGTAAATATTGATTACTGTGCAGTTATTTCCATCGCTAGGGACTCACAAATTTCAAAGTGCGGCGCGTAGATGTCATAATAAAACATAGTCCATATTTTTCGGTAACTTGAGCACTTTTTGCATTTATGGGGTAAATCCGCAAGAACCCTTAGCCTAGTTATCGCACTTTGTCCCACATTCAGTTTCGCAAATTCTGAGTATACCTAATAGACATAATAGTAAACAGTTGAAAAAACGAGAAAAAGTAAAATTCGCATTTATCGCAATTGCGATTTTCCTGTATCTCTAGTTATGTGTCACATTGACAATTTATTTCTCCTTGTATGTATATGAATACAATCCGGATATTATAGGAAATACTAAATAAAGAGTTGCAAAAAGGCGTGGCAGTAATCGGAGTTTCACGTTTACACTGGTTGCAAGGCTTGCGCGTAAGTGTTAGCCTGTGCCTGTGGTTAATTCGAAGTTCTTCTCATCCCATCCCAATCACTTCAAATTATCAAGGTATTACTGTATTTTCAAAAGAAGTACTTACCTCATTCTCAAAACAAGGTTGATGGGAGCTGCTGAGACATTCTGTGGCATCTCGTAATACTGGTTTTGCCGAGCCATATCAGCCAAGCTTCCGCCGACCCTTGTTCCAGAGCCAGAGCCACTCCCACTGCCCTCGTTGTCAGTCAAGTCTTTTTCACTTCCCGAGGAACCCACAGTTTCGATGTTGTTCATGGGCTTCTCACGGCACTGAAAGACAACATAAAAAGATTAAATCTCTCCAAACAATAATTGAGAATGAATGTAATAATGCACTAAGCAACAATCTACCTGTGGTTGAGAACTTAATGGCCTAGGATAATCCTTCAGGTATATCGTAAATGTCATTCGAGTGCTATTTTCAAAAGATCTTGAAATTCTACAGAACCAGATCCTTTATGGAAGTTAAGTATAATATTAATTTTTGAACCTATTTGATCAGCCATCCCAAAATACTTAAGTAAACTTGACATTTTGAAATTGACAAATCAATTAAAAAATAGTAATTTTAAAAAATTGAAATTAATTTTTCAAATTGGTCATTTTATAAATGTATCATCTGTTAGGTAGATTTCATTAGTAAGCTAACTATTGCAATGGGTACAATGTTTCGACTTCTGGAAAATTTCGACATCTTCGCGTTTTACATCCCTTAGACCCCAAAACCACCGTCAGTTCAAACGTTTATATATAATTTATGTATATATATGTATGTGTATATATATATATATATATATGTATATAAGTTTCTTGTGGACACGATAAAAACCGCAATTTTGCACCAATCACTTTGAATTTTTACATAATATGCATCCCTATAAAATCTCTGTCGAGTTTGTTAATGGGCACAATTGGTCGAAGGGGGTGAAAATGGGGGGCTTTTTTTTCTCTAAAAAAAAGTGAAATATCTCTATAACTCTCCTAATATTTGAAATATCGAATCCATTCAAAGTTCATACTATGTGTCGGATGAGGCCCAAAAATTTATGTTTGAAAAGTTTTTTGATAGCACCAACCATTGACCAAAGGGGTGGAAAAAAGTGGGTTTTTCAGGAAACATTAATCATATCTCTCTTAATAGGAACAATATCAAAACAGTACAAAATGGACAATATTCCCCTAACAGGGTGTCTACTGTGAGGATGAAGTAAAAATTAGTTACTTTTTAGGTACCTTTTAGTTACCTTTGAATTCAAGTTACGTCTGCGGTCTACAAGCATAGGCGCTCATCACGCGGTGAAGAAAAACAACAATGAACTGTTTTTAAAGAAGTTTTTTATTTATCGTATGGCTTTTAGTGCCGGGAGTGTCCGAGGACATGTTCAGCTCGTCTGAGTCTGTAGCTGCTTCCAACGGACACCCTTAGGGTGAGCTACAAGTTCCGTTCAATTTCAAGTTGCTACCAGATATCAATGATACCTAGTGGTGAACGTTGGAACTTTGATAGAGCGTTCCGACGAAATATAACCTAACAATTTAGCTAAACACAAGTTTAGTCTGTGGAAGAATCCTTTACATGCCATAAATCCATGACATGGGACCACCGGCTTTACTTCCCCTCCGAAGGAAGGCATACTGAAGGATTTTTAACGCTTTTAAAAAATCCGACGACTTCGGCCGGGTTTGAACCCGCTATCTTGGGCACAGCAGTTCAGCATGCTACCAACTACACCACCGAAGCCGCTTTAAATGAAATTCACATGATGTTATAAAAATTTAAAAAATAATAAATATATACTAGATACTTAATATCCAATGAGTTGTTTCAGCTAATATGTCGTCTTGTTCACAATATGTTGTTATTATTATTACAGTACCAAGAGGTTGCTCAGCTCTTGACCATTTGGCGAGATTTCCTTCGTCCCCGCGGTAGGTCGCGAAGAAATGCATGCGATGTTACACGATCGTCACCGAATTCTGTATTCGCAGTCAAATGCGGAGAAATATCGAGATGTTACACGATCGGCGCTGGTCTCAGTTGTTTCGTGAGCTTCCCGTAGTTTTCACGAGAGAACACGGAGAAAAATCGCGATTTAGATAATCAGCGTCACTTTTAGTCATTCGACGAGATTTCCACTGTCCTCTAGTTCGGGCACAAGAAAATATAGCATTATTACGCAATCGGCGCCACTTGCTGTCCGTTTGACAAGAATACAGTTGTCCTCGTCATTGAATGCGGAGAAATATCGCGATGTATCGCAATCGCTGCCGCTCTCGGCCGTTTTACGTTGTCCACGAGATATTATGCAATCGTCGCCGCACCCGGCCGTTCAACGATTGTCTGCCTGTATATCTGTCCTGATAGAATGGCGGAGGCAAGCTCAAGGTTGGGCATGGTTAAAATTCACGCGTAGTTATGAACATGCTGTTCGGTCGGCGCCGTGATTCCCTTTGTCCCTATGCTGTAGTTGGGAGTTCACGAGTTCAGGGTGGATCACGAGGAGCATTTATTATGTCAGTTTTATGTGGGTTGATGCACTTCTCACTCCCCGCACGCTTTTATGTATACGGTCATGGGAAAAGTGGCAAGTAGGTTTCGTGATGGGTGCCCAATCACCTTTGACAGGATTCCCGCAGTCCTCGTGGTCACAAGTTCACGATAGGGGACGGGTTTTATGATTTTACGCAACTGACGTCGATATCAGTCCGTTTGACGAGATTCCCGCAGGCAAGTCGTGCGGTCAGCCGGCCGTCTTGAGGATGCGATTTTGGAGGATGAACGTTCGAAGTAGGTACGGTATCGAATATTACGAATTGTTCTGAGAGGATTGCACGAATAATACGACAAGAGGGCAAGTTTTATTTCGATTGAGAACCACGAATTATCAACAAGTTATCGAAATAATCGGTTAGATTATATATACGATGGAACGAAAGTCCGAAGGAAAAATCGACTTATAACGGAATTTCGAATTAACCATACTGAATGTCATATTTTTAAAAAAAGTTATATGTATTTCGAAGATTTTTCGCATTTTTTTCGAAACGGTAACATTTCGCAAGATGTGTATTTTGCGGAACAAAAAGTTCACAGACGAAACGAAGATAAGCCGAGTTGCACTTCCAGGGAATGGCGAGTTGCATGAAACACAAATCCCTCTTCCGTCCAATCTTAACTTGACTGTGTATTTTTCGGAACGGAAAGTTAACAGGCGAAATGAAGAAAAACCTAGTTGAACTTCCAGGGAAACTCCAAACACAACCAGCCTTCTCTGAAGTCTTAACTCAACACGACTCGATGGTTTGCTGCTGGCTGTATCTGGGGTAATAGGTTCGCCCGCTAGTTAGGCTGTAACAGGGGTGATAAGACTCGCCCTTAGCTAGCTCGTAAACTGTCGCCTCAATATTAGAATGGACATGGTTGGAAGAAATGAAAACTTAAAAATACTTATCGTGGGCGATGTATTGAAGATAAGAGATATGCTCTCCTGGATTTTATGTAGAACTTTTCATGCTGAACAATTCTTACACTCATAGTATTTAGATATGTTTAACGGTTTGCCCAAAATAAACTTAAAAAGCGCTCGGACTCCAGATTTTTTGGTTTATTTTTTCACTGAAATCGTTACTGCTCTGCTTCCTTTGACCATAAATAAATTATTTTCTACAGAAATCATCCTCGAGATATCCTTTACAGAATTGTGAAACCCGCATCAAAATGTAACCAGAAGTTCTCGAGATTACCCGTGACATCCAAGAATCGGGGACTTTCTTTTATACTAAGTAGAGATGATTTTACAAACTGTTCTGAAAAACTGTACATTACACCTTTTGTAGAACTTGGCCAATGCTCTGAATAAATTTCACCCAACTTTTATCTCAATGTTTGCAAAAAAAAAGACTAGTTCAATTCTAACCCTGAGTTTTTAAGGTTATAACTATTGAATTTTATCTCCTGATCTAATTCCCAATTCTAATTCTGTTTTCAAGTTCCAATTCTAATTAAATTTAATTTTATTAACTGTCTAATGTTGTTACATTTCTAAAAAGTTAATGTAGAATAGTTTGCATAGTTTAAGGTTCAACTTACCACGACACAGGATTTTTTATGAAAAATCTAAAATACCCGGGTATTTACCCCGGTTTATAAATATCTGGGTATTTTACATCACTAGGTGTGAGTAGATACATTTTACTCCCCACCCAATTTAATGGGGTACATTAACAAGTTGACTGAAAAGCAATTCTTTTAATATACATCATCATCATCCAATCAAAATGTAAGCACTAATTGTACATCATTAAGGCATGATATCAAATTTGTAAATACACTAGCACACCTATATAATTTAACATTCCTCATCTAGCAAGAGACTTAATAATAATTTAATGAAAGCAGCTAATGGCCAAAATATACATATCACGAAGTTGTAAATCAATCTATATATTTAAAACACAAAGGTGATTTTTATTACCGTAAGATTGATAAAACGGCTTAACCGATTGACTTAGTAAAGCATTCTGACGAAAGCTCTTGGACTGTGAATATTTGCAGTGTGTCTTTAAGGAAAATATATGTTATGGTATATTTTTAAATTATTAAAGGAAAATGTAATATTTGTGGCTCACGAGCATGCGCACAATAACTTTTGGCCACGAGAGAAATGGAGGATCCCGCCACGTCTTACTGAGATCTTTGTTTATGAGAATTAAAAAGGGGGGAAATACCGTATTGTTTATGATGTTTCCACAATATATTGAAATTGAATAATAAAATAAGTATTGAAGAACGTAAACTAGCTGTTTACATAACTTAACATTGCGCTCGCGTCCCATTGTATGGGTGGCTCAGGGGCTAGCATTACAGTCTACAAAACGTATTATGCATAGTCGAGGGAGTTCGAATCCCACCTTTTCCTTTTTTTTTTATTTCCGTACTCTTCTTTTATACTATTGGTATTACAATGTCAAACATATTTTACTTTTATCATTCCTGTAAAGTAATTAATTCTCCCGATTTACGTTGCCATATACTTTTAAATTATTAACAAACATTTTGTATTCCAGGCACTCGCACGTGCGCACTATCGCTTTCACCATGAGAGCAAACATAATTCATTTGAGGGGCTTTGATATCGTGGTCACTCAGCGCCATGTACTTTGGTGTGCGTGTAACATTCTCTCTTATGACCTGTGTTATTGTGATGGCTCTAATTATGTGTGTAACTAAGTTGGGTATTGGGAAGGAGGAACCAATCCGGTATTTGCCTGGAGTGGAAGTGGGAAACCACAAAAAACATATCCAAGATGGTTGAGGTTGGAATCGATCCCACCTCCCGTAAGTTTTACCTCTCGAGGCTGAGTGCGCCCCATTCCAGCTCTATGGCCAGAATTAAATTTCTTGGCAGAGCAGAAAATCAAACGCGAATCTCTGGGGCGATAGGCAAGAATGTAGCCTTAAGAGTGGGCTTTCCTGAGTTAATACGATGTTTGTCATGTACGCCTATGGGTCATAGAATTCTAAAACTGTCTCTATTAAGGTGGCTGGGAAAATGAGTCTATGCTCATTCCAGTAGTTGCAAAGTGATTCTATGCTCCCCTGCATAATTTACTGCCATGGAAACCCAAAGGATTGTACCTATCACAGGTGATGGATATTGCTTATTTAGAGCAGTTTCGTACTGTTTATATCAAAATGAAGAACGTCATCGTGAGCTATGTTTGCAAACTATTGGAAAAATTGTTGCTGGCAAGGATAATAATGAAGATTTTATTATTGGCGATCAGACTCATCACAATCTCCTCACAAAAAACTTGAGTATTTTTGGTCTCTGGACGGTGAATACACTGGTCATGTTGAACTTCATTGTACAGTATAAGGCAATTGTTTATTGATTATTTGCTTAGAGTACATTCTAACCAAGCTGTTGATTTTGGCAATGGAAGTATTATTTGCCATTTAATACTTAGCGGCTCCGTTGATGCAGGACACTATAGTGTTATCGAATACGACGTTAATTTTGGGAAAGATGCTACTATAAAAAACCCGTTCAACAAAAAAGAGCATTGGCCGGTCAACCAAAAATAGACGCAAAAAAGTGAGAAATCATGGAAAACACGAAGCCACTTTTAAAATACAATATATATATATATATCCTTGGATGACTCGCAAAACAAAACAAAAATAAAAAACAAAAAAATTGAAAGAGATAAAAATAAGATTTCAACCAAAAATAGACAAACGTCATACAGTAAAAAGGGTATTTACAGATGAGGAACACCTGAGAAGATCAGAGCAAATGAAAAGCTACTGGGCACTCGGAAAGAAAACTTACTGAAGAAGAGGACCAAGAAATGTTTGAAGTGGTCCAAGGAGGCCGTAAAACCAGAAGAAGAATATGCTATTTCAGAAACAATTCTGGATATTATGCCGTACAGTGTAGGGTCCTTGACGAACAAATGTAAACTTTCTTCAGCATTGTATTTCTCTTGAGAGAAGACAATGCTTGGTTACTTTGGCCTTTGCTGTTGTAATGGTAAAATTGATCTGCCGAAATATAAAGTAACTGACAGGCTGAAACAATTTTTCACTGGAGATGATATCGAGGAATTTCACACATAATATTCGGCAATACAACAATGGTTTATCCTTTGTTTCCTTTGGTGTCAATGTTACCATTCCACATGAATACGGTCCATATTGTTTTAATATTTCTGGAATATCACAACATTGCATTTCTTCCCTATATTCCAAAAATATAAGCAACTGTTCTAACGACCAGTTGTATATATTAAGACTCCTCAGAAGCTAATCAAGTCAGAGTTCTTTAGGTGGATTAAACCAAAATAAATAACATTGTGGTGTTTGAAGCCATATTTTCAGTGTTGCCTTAGTAAACATGAGTTTAGTGCTTTTCAGTCGGTCAACACGAATGTACCCAAAAGAGATGGGTTATGCCCTAATCCTGAAATAAATTACATGAGATTAATAAAACACTAGGATGACCAGTTTCGATCGTCAAGCGATCATCATCAGATCAAATACACTTAGGCTATAAAATCTATGTTTGAAATACAGGTGAAAATATTTACAATATGTACAATTATTTAGTTGCAGTATTGGTACTGCAACTGTCAGTGTATGCTAAATGCAGTATATATGTTAGGTGAAATGCTAAATGGTGATGGCTATCCGGAGATTGTACTTTAGAGAGATTATATGGTTGTAAACTATGGTTAAACTATAAAATTTTAGGCTAACTACTTATCTGATTGTCTTCCGTACTACAGCTATTCGCAGTTTCCGTGCTCACTTGAACTCGCTGTGCGGTCGACTGCGGTGGTTATCTTAACGACTGGGCTTTCCCTGCCTTCCCCCCCCTGTCCCTACGTGCTGTGGGGAGTGATCGCGATGTGTTTATGTGAGGTGTTGCCAACCTAGATAAGATGTATGTTATTGAATGAGGTGGATCTACGACTATTAAAGACCGTGGATTAGTCCTCGCCACGCGTGGAGCATAACCCATTCGAACTAAGCGTTGACGGTCTTATGAGGACGTCCCGGCACTCAAAAAGCAAGGCATAAAGATAGCTTTCACGACGAAAAACACAACCGCTAGGCACCTCCTAAATAGTAATCTAAATAAACGTGACCCGTATTCAAGGTCAGGGGTATATTCTATAACGTGCCAAGACACCGATTGTCAAGCTAATTACATCGGGCAGAGTGGAAGGCGAGTAGACACACGTTATAATGAACATAGAAATGCGATAAGATACGGAACACATTCAGCCGTGTGCGAACATATGTGTGACGCAGGGCATAGCTTTACCAACATAGAGTCGGACCTTAAAATAATCCATCACGAATCGAAAGGCAGAGCTCTTGACATAAAGGAAGCAATCGAGATACACCTAGCCAAACGAAACAATCCCAACAATCTAAATGAACACACGTTCATGGAGAGCTCACCCCTCTTCACGCTACTAAAAAACTCACCCTGTCGGAAACAAAACACAATTTAGCGACACAGCCAAGCTAGAAAAAAAAGGGGGGAAATTAGGGGGTTTTTAATAGGTAAATGTTATCTGGATCAGGTGTACGATGTACTTTTCTTCTGCAATAAACCAAGGCCCATATTAGAGGCAGTATTAAAGGTGCCGGGACGTCCTCATAAGACCGTCAACGCTTAGTTCGAATGGGTTATGCTCCACGCGTGGCGAGGACTAATCCACGGTCTTTAATAGTTGTAGATCCACCTCATTCAATAACATACATCTTATCTAGGTTGGCAACACCTCACATAAACACATCGCGATCACTCCCCACAGCACGTAGGGACAGGGGGGAAGGCAGGGAAAAACCAGTCGTTAAGATAACCACCGCAGTCGACCGCACAGCGAGTTCAAGTGAGCACGGAAACTGCGAATAGCTGTAGTACGGAAGACAATCAGATAAGTAGTTAGCCTAAAATTTTATAGTTTAACCATAGTTTACAACCATATAATCTCTCTAAAGTACAATCTCCGGATAGCCATCACCATTTAGCATTTCACCTAACATATATACTGCATTTAGCATACACTGACAGTTGCAGTACCAATACTGCAACTAAATAATTGTACATATTGTAAATATTTTCACCTGTATTTCAAACATAGATTTTATAGCCTAAGTGTATTGGATCTGATGATGATCGCTTGACGATCGAAACTGGTCATCCTAGTGTTTTATTAATCTCATGTAATTTATTTCAGGATTAGGGCATAACCCATCTCTTTTGGGTACATTCGTGTTGACCGACTGAAAAGCACTAAACTCATGCACAAAATAAATAATTTGAATTATATATATTATATCTATCATTTCCATTACCTTAGCAATAATTGTTGTTTAAGGAGAATAAAATAGGACGGTTGGAAATTATACTTTCTCAAATAATAAAAATAAGTAGGATGATACCAACAAATGAAATAGTTGATCAAGTGAATTCTTGCATCGGGGTGGGCACACTTCACAATTTATAGACAATATTTTGCAAGAGCATAAGCCCTACATTAAGCATTCAAAATACATCTCAACCATTACAAATTAAACAGAAGTCCACATTAAAATAATTTAAACCTGTAGCTGCAAAACAGTTATATAACGTTTAGAAACTACAGTAGTAGTAATAATTACAATAATAATTAACAATTATTATTAATTCATTTGAGGGGCTTGGGACATCTTCGCTTACGGCCCTATATACTTTCGATTTATCTGATAAGGCTCCCTGAAGACACACAAAGCATCAACAAAATATCACTAACATTTTCTATAAATAATGGACAAGACTACTATACTGACAACTTTAAATTGCCAAGACGAGACACACATACTGGTCAGATTTAATTAGTTGTAAATAAAATTATTTTGAAGGGCTAAAGAGTAAAATTATGAACACCACCCTACAAATGAATGGTAACATTGAGTTGGTAAACACAAATATATGCCCAATTTAATTGGGATAATGTGATACTACTATTTAACGTTATTCTTTTTCCGGTGGTATTACACTCATTTCATCATCAATTTCCATTTTCAAGCTTGCGACGGGTCGGAGCAATTATGACTCCCCTCCACTTTACCGTACTCTTCGAATATCCCAATTTAATAAGGAATCACTGATGACTTCAAAGCTTTCTATTTTCAACACCCTACACAAACTTGGGAGTTGTGCATGAAAAAAAAAAAAAAAAAATTAATTCACACTTCAGAGTAAATAGACCATAATGAGTGTAGGTTAAGTCCAACACAAACCCAAATGATTTTGAACTGCCTCACAATTAGCTTCTTAAAATGCCAACACTTACACCTAACACATTTGGTATGTCTTAAAAAATAAAGCAAAAGTAAGGTTAAAAATAATTTTTATAAAAAGTATACATTTTAAAACCCAACTACTAGCACCAATTTTTAGAGAAAATATACAGAAAGATAACTTTTTAAGTATGGTATAAATTATTATAGTTGTAGGTACATTTAGGGTGCTAAGAACATCCTAGTCAACAGCCCCATCTGTGAGAAAATGGCCGAGCTTCCATACTGTATTTAGAACACAGTCATATCACATTGTTATGGCCCCCTCCTATATTTGGTGCTCGCAGCACGTAGCCTATGCAGCACGCCAAGTGTCCAAGTTAGCTTGGTGGGAATATAACGTGTGCAATCGACTGTCATATTACTGGTGTCAAGGGTGAAAGGAGAGAAAATAGGATGATCATAGACTTCTGTGCCAAGATTGGAAGTGCTTCTTGAATGGACAAATGACATCAAAGTGAATAACTGAAGTGGAAACTTAGGCACCACCTGCCATTGATATGAGAGGTGAGTCAGGTGTGCAAATGTACAAGAAGGCTGACTAACACCATTGAAATTAACTCAGGGAATCCCAGATGTGTGACTAAAATGGCATTTCAGGAAACCATGCTATACACGGGGCTCTGAAGCAAACGAATGGTCATCCATCCAGGCAAATGATGAAGGTGCATTTGTGGAAAAGGCATTGGAGAAACATTGGAGAACAAACACCCCGAAACATTGCTGAAAAACTGGTCGGGAAAATATTTTTATAGTTTTCCCTATGCCCATTCCTTAGTGGAGGGCATTCTTAACTGATTTCAATGAAAACCCATCCTTGGACTAGTACGAGGAGCAGATGATTTTGCTGTTCCGCCCCTTAAAACAATAACTAGTACAATGAATTCTTCCAAGTACTTCTCAGTTCCCAATTCCCCAAACCAGTGTCCAAATGAGTATGTGTGGGATCACCTCCATCATTGTGTTTGTTCTAAGGATTCCCTGCCATGCATCCTGCAGCAGCTGTGGTATGTACTGCAGTCAGTAAAGCTCCAGCATTTTACTGAACCATTCCCAGCCCCGCTAGCTGCTGTCTATGCTGCACACTAGTGCTTATAATCTTGACTCCAACATTAGATACATATACCCATTGTGTTGTACAGTATAAGAGAGTATCACCAAAGGAGACAAAACCATACTTAACTACTTAACCTGCACAATTACATATTCGGTGCATTGTTTGGAGTTCAAGTCTATTGGGATGTCGAGGTTTTGCTAGTGCCATATGATAATACTTGAGTTTTGTATGCAGGTTGAGGAAAGGTAATATAAATTTCCTAAAAATGAAGACCTTGGCCAACAATGAGTGAATATCAATGGGCACAGTGCCAAATTTAACTTAAGCATTGTACATATTCATTTTAGTATTAATTCTTTACTTAGTAAAAATATTGCTTTGCTGATTTAGGACATATTAAAAAAGTATGAAATATTTGAAAGTTTATATCAATGGTAATTTCAAACGTAATTGTTATTCAACAGTCAACACCAAGTCAAAAGACATTTTTATTGCTTCAGGTTTTGTTTGCTTAATTTATTTTGTTGCAACATGCTTTGAAACCTGAAGGCAGGCAATTCTGAACTACTAAAGTAATAAACAACTTAGTTTCCACCAAAATATTTACCGTTAAGTCTGAACAAATCAACCAGAAATCTTAATATAAGAATGTCATTGAACTTCAAAGTTCAACGGCTGTTAATCTGAACAGGTAAGTAAAGCAAATGCACGCATTAGATAAAGTGGAAAAGAAGTGACAAAGAGCAGTGATTTCTCTTCAAATGGGAAAAATATACTAACCTGTCTCATTTGTTGTTAGGGAGGCTGAAACAAATGTAAAGGAGGGCTGTAAAGAAGACAATGGAAATAACGAAGCAGATAACTTAAGAAATAGGGTACTAATGTTGGAGTGGGAGAATGACAAGTCAAGGAAGAAATGTGAAGAATGAAGAGGAGCTGTTACAGCAACAGCAAAGGACTAAAAATAATTTTGGAAGAATTACTACAATGCTAGGACATATCTTTCTCCACGACAGGTCAATTCTAATGAGCCACAAAAGTAAATTTAAGCCTGTCGGATTATAGACAGCACCAGTGCCAACCATTATTTAAGAGCAAAGAATTCTCTATATCAGATACTTTAAACTTTGCATACACAGAACGGCCAACATATGAAGAAACATATCTGAGACCACAATACCTGAGATGAAGGGTGGCAGCAGAGTTAAACAAAATATTTTAGGAATTTCACAAATTCTTATTTCAAATAAGAAGTGCTGAGTTAATAATACGGTATAAATTTATTTCTCTTAAGTTGAGAATAATTCTTACTACCAAGGGCTTCCAACAGAAAAAATCACAGTGGAGAACATACAAGTTTCTGTTAATCCAAACACAGCAGAAATGAACACCACCATTCTTTAAAAATATGATTATAATTCTTGCATAATAATCGACTGTGGAAATGAAAACAGATGTTCCTCACAAGGTTGAAGAAAGTATTCATATGTATTGAAACTATCGAAGTGCTCTTGTATTCTTTTGGCAGCAACATCTGACCATCACCTCCATCCTGTGTACTTGGTAACATGTGGAATCTGTCCAGTAACATTTGAGGAGTAAAATGCAAAAGGGAGAAATTTTCTAAGTGGCATACTCATGCATTGCAATAATAATTCTTTTGATGTAACATATAAGAAAGCACCACTAATAAGAAGCTTCCCCCCCCCCCCCCCTTGTTTTATTAGCAAAACTAATTTCCAGAATTTTCTTAATGCATAATCTTTCTGTGCTACATGGAGCTAAGCTAAGTTGCTCCACAGCATGGAACTGTGGTGGACATAGCTCACCTGCATCGGGCCATGTTAACCAGGGGTTATGTAGTGCTTGATTGTGAAAAGTGTTTCTGCACCAACCAGTTATTAAAAGTTGAGAAAACCTGAAGAAAATTTTATATTTCTTTTTAAAGGTCTTTGCCTTTGTGTCCTCATTTTCCACATAACATTTTCTGTCAAACAGAGCATGCCTATCTTTTGTTAATAACTTGACATTCATTTGCTCACTTTATCTTTAGAAGCAGCCATACAAATATGGGTCCACTTTTCCCCATATATTTAAAAAAAATGTGTGTGGATGAGGGAGGGTAGCCATAAGATGACCAAATACAAATAGAGTATTGTGTATAACTTGACATTCATCCTTTCGTGGCATCCATATGAAGATGGGTCCACTTTTCCTCACATATTTAAAAAAATTAGGGTATATTTAAAAGCAACCACTCCTCACCTAGCTATCAGGCAGATCCGCAAATCTATGCAGGAGACATGATTGAGAAGGAAACAGAACTTCTCTCCTTAGTATCAATGACAAGAATAGAGCAACAAGGCTAAGCCAGAGAAACAAGGTTTCCAAAACTGTTGGGTGACCACAAAAGAAGAATGCAACCCCACACCCTGCCTATAGACACGACACTTTCTTCAACTTACAAATTATGGAATACCTCACCTCACCAGCAGAAAGAGTGCTGCAACAAGATATAAGGGTCCAATATTCTCGCTGCCTGCAGCACTGAGAATCCTCACTTCTAGGTGCAAAAAGCGACTCAAGATCTTTTAGAAAATGTATATCTGTGTTTGCCTAAGCATGCTTTAGCAGGCGCGGATCTAGAGTTTGGTTTTGGGGGGGGGGTCAGAGATTCGATCTAGAGTTTGGCTTTGGGGGGGGGGGTCAGAGAATCGAAATTGTTATGAAAAATGGTATCACTAAAAACGCAATCACAAAATAACCAAACGTACAAAACCAGACCAATTTTTTTGCAAGCTTCATGGATAGAAATTTGATGCGTTTAGCGCACCAAAAATATTCGTACAAATTGCAACGGCGTGTTTTGCGACTTTTAAATCGAGCTTCGAGAAAAGGATCAAGGTACGTTACAGTTTCGGCAAGTCGAGTTGATACCGACAAAGGGAGAAAGTCACAGCTTAAATTGCCAACCAAGCTTGCAGTTTGGACGTCGGCAAAAATTTTTGGTGCGAAAAAAGCCCCAGTTTCTTATCCGTGCATTGCTGCACATTCATCGTGACATCACTATAAACATCGATTCGGTAATCACAAGGTTTGCTAAACAAAATAGACGAGTTGATTTTGTTGTATAACTAGTAGTTTTTATACAAGAGGTTTGAAGTTGTAAATATGTACAGTTGTAACAGAACATAATTCCAATAAAGATAATTCAGTATTGAATAAAATGAAAAAAAAAACTGTTTTTCAGTTAAAATTCGTTAAGTTTTATTTGTCTGGTAATTGTGTTTTCGTTTTTTGAGTTTGCAAAAAAATTTGGTTTCCGTTTGGGGGGGAGGGGGGTCATGACCCCCTTGACCCCCCCCCCCCCTAGAATCCGCGCCTGTGCTTTAGTGTAATATACTTGAAATATTGTCTTTCTATTGGTTACTTTTCTGATTAGTTAGTTATAGTTGTTTTAAGGGGCGGAACTACAAGGTCAGCGGCCACTACTTTTCTGATTGCATTGATTAATTTTTTAGACAGCCAATCATAATTGAAAGACAATTTTAATTATCTGATATTATTTGTTGTTTCTTTTGAGAGACTTGGACATCGTGGGCATTTAGCCCTGTGTACATATGTGTGTATATATAATATAATTTGTCCAATAGCCTGTGCTATAGTGCTGTCTGCAATAGTATGATTTTTTTTTTGATTGAATGTAAATCTTAAGTAAAAATGTTAGGTAAAAAGGATTTTGAGTAACAATAGCAAACTAACAACATTAAATACCAAAGTTTCATGTCTGTCTTAGCGCCTTGATGCAATCAATTTCAAATTTGTTATTGTGGTGTCTGTAGTAAAATGTGTAACTATATCATTCGTAGTAGGATGAAAGTCAGTGTCTAAGAAAGCTAGTTTGCAATGGAATGAGGATACACTTGCAGTGTTAACACTTCAATGATTGCCTGTCTAACAAAGCACAGTTCTGAACAGTCTAGTTTTGAGTGATTTTCTCTTAATACCTTCACATGTGAAGTTACGGCAGTGAGAATGTAGGCCAAAACGTTCCAATTTTTTTTCAAAATTACTTATTAAAGGTATTATAAAATAATTATCATAACTATGTAATCTGAAGCACTTATCATTTCACCAGTACTGTACCTAGTTCCACACCCATGCAATGTTTAATTTCCTAGGAATCCCCCCCACTTGAATTATGTTGTTTTTTATTATTTATTTATTATTTACTTTGTAGACTACTTATTTAATTATTTATATATACAAGCTGTTTATTATTTATCTTTCTAAAATTGTTAAGTATGAGTTCTTTCGAGCTGCAATACCGTATGTCCTCGCATAATCGTCGCACCCCACTTTTCAAACACTAAAATAGGTTTATAAAATTTCATCGCATAATCGTCGCATAGCATGATTGTATTTGTGCGCCAGTCAGTTGCACAGGCTGCCGCGACTTTATAACCTGGCGCGACTTTGTGAGACGAAAAATATCTCTACCTTATGCTTGCGGGCAATGAACTGTGACGCAAGCGACAAGCTTCGTCACTTAGCACATTCCGCGAGCGTATAATCTGGCGTGATCTTGTCAGGAGAAAGTAATCTTTTCTTTATGCCTGCCGGCTATGAACCGCGACGCGAACGGCCAGCGCACATTCCGCGAGCTTATAGGCCTAATCTGGCGTGATCTTGTCAGCAGAAAGTAATTTCGTCTTTATGCCTGCGGGCTATAAACTATGACGCGAACGGCCAGCGCACATTCCGCGAACTTATAGACCTAATCTGGCGTGATCTTGTCAGCAAAAAGTAATCTCGTCCTTGTGCCTGCCGGCTATGAACTGTGACGCGAATGGTCAGCACACATTCCGCGAGCTTATAGGCCTAATCTGGTGAGTTCATGTCAGCAAAAAGTAATCTCATCTTTAGGCCGGCGGCCTATGAACTGTGACGCCGGCGGCCAGTGCACATTCCGCGAGCGTATAGGCCTAATCTGGCGTGGTCTTGTCAGGAGAAAGTAACCTCGTCTTTATGCCTGCTGGCTATGAATCGCGACGCGAATGGTCAGCGCACATTCCGCGAGCTTATAGGCCTAATCTGGTGTGATCATGTCAGCAAAAAGTAATCTCATCTTTAGGCCGGCGGCCTATGAACTGTGACGCAAGCGGCCAGTGCATATTCCGCGAGCGTATAGGCCTAATCTGGCGTGATCTTGTCACGAGAAAGTAATCTCGTTTTTATGCCTGCGGGCTATGAACCCCGACGCGAATGCCCAGCTTCGTCAGCACATTCCGCGAGCGTTAACCTGTCGTGACCTTGTTGGAAGAAAGAAGCCTGTCTCTGACTGCAGAATGACTCATGCCAGACTCACGCTACGCGAATGACTGGCCAGTGCAGCAAATAATGATACAGTATATTCCTTGAACTTAAATATTGTTCACATAATCGTCGCACCCTGCCTTTTCCCACGAATTTTTGGCAAAAAAGTGCGACAATTATGCGAGGAAATGTTTGGAATGTTTCACTAGGGCAAATGAATGATTTGGCCTGACCAACAACATTTCTGAAACTAATTAAGGATGTGATGTGAATGATTAACAAATTGAAAACGAGTGAAACTGTCTCAGTAACATAATGTTAAATAGTTTTCAAAGTTAGTCCCATACTTAAATCATTGTCGGCGGAGGTGGCTGATACTCGTGCCAGAGTATTCATATCTCTACTGCAATTCTTCAATATCCATTATCACTCAGGCATGGCTTATCAAGTCAATCTGGACATGAAACATTCTACCACACTGATTGCACCTTATAGAGGATGGAGGGCATGGTTGTGTCTGACATAGCTATGTTTCTGGCATTTATCTTCTGCCTGCCTTTGATGTTCAAAGTCAAATTGTGCAAGAGCAGCTGTCATAGTCAAAATCTGGAAAGGCAGTTCCAGTACCTTTACCTTTCTAGGTAAATATGTGATTTTTGCTGATTTTTAGGCACTATCATATTTGAAATTTGTATTGGTAGCATCCCTGCACTATTCGACTTGTACCAGCTATCGCCAAATCACCAAAAGGACGAAATAAACTTTTACCCAACCCCACATCCTCACCATCACCAATTCTGCAGCAACAACAGTGTATTTTGCCATAATCTTCTCTTTCTTGTGGTATTGTCCACTACAGAATAATTATTCCTAAGATTATTCCAACTTGCTCACCTCTTCGTCAGACGATTCACCACCCTCTTCCTCCGATGACCAAACCCACTCTCCTGTCACGGTCCTATGAAGACGACCTGAGGCTCCAGGCTGGCGTTTAGAAGCCTGTGAATCATACAAATACTATAATTAATTTCCATTCACTTATAATTATCTTTACTTAGTCATTGCCTAAACGCTGATAACATGATTTATTTACAAAATATGGCTAATGAGAGAGCATGAAACAATTTCACACTCAGTAAGTTACAATTGAAATATCAGTACTGAATTCCCTACTTTGTGGAATACAAATAGTAACGAATTTTTCATTAAAAACAAGAAGAATCTTGCTAGTCATATTGGTTCCGAATTGACTTACAAAATATTTCAAAGGAAATGAAAATCTGATTTAAATTCAGAGTAGCGCCCTCTGCAACCCTGGTTAGTTTACATGTGGAACCTGGCTGGATTCATTGAATGTTCAAAATAATGACCACACAAATCACCGATGTTAAAGCATACGTTCATTTATTCTTCTCAAGATCATAAGTATTGAATTTAAATTTACAATGTAATTATGTTAAACCCGATTCTAATAAAAACACAAAGAACCACGTTAAAATTCAACAAATCTTCGTTAAAAAAAATGACACAGCTCTCAAATACTCCTATCCATAATTTTAATGCTGTTGGTACACTCCGTCATGTATAGTGATGCACTGATGCTACATTCTTGCACTGCATTAACAATTTTGTATCTAAAAAATGTGGAACATAAAATCATAGTTCAACAATGGCTATAATGCACAAATGGAGTGCTATAATAGTTGCAATTGATAGGTCAAGTTATCTGTTTTCACGTTAACTTAAGCGATACATTAAATAGATGTAATTTGGTTATCATAAACCAGAACGGGGTATAAATCACTGTTCCCATTCAGTTGCAGTAGAGCAATAGTTTCACTTGGAAGTGTGAGTTATTGTTGTTTTAAGGGGCGGAACCACAAGGTCATATGCCCCTCTTAGCACAGATTAAAGAATACAAATTTGGAATTGAATTTAAAATTTAGAGGTGGACACCTAAATTTGCAAAGACCTAAAATTAATAAAACAAAAAATTAAATAAATAATAATTATAAAAATAAACAAAAATTACGGAAAAACAAAAAATTATCATTCAAAAACGAACAAGTCGTTGAGTCAATGTTCACTGGAAAATTTAGATTGCTGGCCTTAACCCACTCTCACTTATAAAACGGATAACGTGATCAACAGCCACCGCGTCATCGGCTAATATAAGTTTGAGTGACATCTGCAAACCAAGGTTTCTTCGTAAGTCAGCAAGATCCACACACTCTGTTAATATGTGGGCCACGGTAAAAACGGCTCCACAGGTACAAAGTGTGGGGGGGTCTTCCCTTCTCATTAGGTACGAGTGGGTGGATCTTGAATTACCTATCCTTAGCCTACACAAATGAAGGACTCTCTCCGAGACCGGAAAGAGCTCCGCCACACGCGAGTAGTTCCCTTGATCGCTCTCAGTTTACTGGGTAGTGGGTCAAATAACGTTTTACAGTATCAAAATATGATTGCTACCCTCGTCCGAGTTGGAAACTCTTCTATACATACCAAATAGCTGCGATCATCAGTTGGAGAGTTATCTTCGTTCATTTAACAGCCAAGATGAAAGTATAAACTACAGCAATTCTCAAAGCGATTTAGTCTCCCCAAATTTGTTAAACTAAGGAAATCAAAAGCACCTGCAAATAAGGCATCAATTGCTATATTAAAAGTTAAAAGGTCCTGAGATAGAAGAATTAGCAACAGTAACTTGTGATATTTGCACAGCTGTAATTGCACATTGCCAACAGAACATTTCCATTCTGTGTACCTCTTTGAAACGAGATTTAGTAAAATGTCAATTGAATAGCAGCTATCAATCGGTTAACATGATTATATGTTCTATTTAATTGGGCAGCAAATATGAGATTCCACATGAAAAAATATACTTTTGATTAATTGTTATTTGCATAGATAATTAATCCATATGTAGATTTTTTCAGGTGGAATCCCATATTTACCACCCAATTTCATTGAGCATGTATTTGTGTTGACCAACAAAGTTACCATTCAATTGTCCATAAGGCAACACTTGGCTTCAAAGCTATCTATATTTAGTGCTGTATCAAACATTTTCATCACAAGGGGTATGAATACATAAATTAATACGAAATGTGGCTGGATTTAGACAGCTCCTTAACCCGGTCCGTGAGGCAATTATAATTGGCTACATGGATAATTCTTGCCAGGCGCGTCCACGTCGCAGGGGTGGGCAACGGTACTGTAATATACCATGGAACTACAGTACCGGCAAAGTTCTGGTGAGGACCCAGTCCTATGGGGTATAACATAGGCCCCGTGCACAGGGTTACGTGCGAAGACCTCAACGGAATCTGCAGCGGAGAAGATGGACTTCGGAACGGTGGAGATTGCGGAAGAGTAGAGAATAGGAGTGTCACATAAAAAATGTTTACGGGAAGTGACTGAATCGCATGGTACCGTAACCGTATGGAGCTTCCACGAGTTAAAATGGCACCATAACACTAACAAAAAAAAATGGCACCGAAGCTTATGCATAGCGAACTTCCGGTCCGCGAATCTCCATTTGATTTTCATTGGCAGTGAATCGTTCGTGATTATCTTCTTTATTATTTCGGATTGTGGTTTTGTTTTTATACGTTCAACTTATGAAATAAGAACTAGAGGGTTGGCCTTTCATGAATATTCCAAAGACAAGTGTCTCCTAAAAGAATAATTGGTAACACTTCGCATCACAGACGACCACAACAGTTTGCCTACAAAGTGTGCGATTTGCACATTTCAAACGGCAGTGGTTTAACATATCTTAAGACTACAATAATTAAATTGGTGCAAATTAAATACGTTATATGTGAGATTATTATTATAATTTGCTATCAGATTGTTATATTAGTATATAGGTATTATGCATTAACGTGACCCATTTAAATGCTAAATTGTTACGGAAGCTACGAGTTATAGGCTATTCGCCGTACCGGTAGGCCTAATATTTACTAACAACGCATCGTTTCTTCTTTAATATTTATATAATCATTATAATTATAAAAGCCTATCTATTAACACTTATTTAACCAATAATCATTTTATAATTCTATACATATTCCAGGTATTGCAAGAAAGCGATATTTGACAGCACATGCTTTCCACCTTAAAATCCAACCGTGCCTAGTTTTCAGTACTTATGGAAAATATTACCGTAAGTTAATAAACCAAACAACTGGCGACAAATTTTTTTAAATGCTCATTTACATCTTCACCCTAGTCTACGTACAGTACCATACGGTAATCACTGAAAGGGTAGGGGGGTTATGACCTCAATTTCACAAACTAACGAACCTCATTTTGCATGAATTATGGAACCCGAATCCTAATGGAGGTATGGAGTGTCTGCATTTAGAAATATGTTAGTCAATAATTTAAAACAAGATGCCAGAAAACTAAATACAAAAAGCTGCGTGCCTACTGCGGTGTTAAGTTGCTCCATGAAAAAAAAATACACTTCGCCAAGATTATACGACGTGCATACAGTTAAATACAATCATCCAATTGGAGAAATACTTTCTTTGTCACGATCTTATAAGCAATATAAACATAAACTGCTGTAATTTACGGGGAAATGTGCAATATTTAGAGACTACGAGTGTTGTATGTGGCACAACGTTAGCTGACATTTCGCATCATTAATACATAAGGAATGAACACATGCAGAGCTTTCTCACTGCACACAGCTGAAGATCATATCATTCTTGGTGCATTTTACGTTCTCTTAACAATAATAATTTGCTTAGTTACATGCAAGGAAAATTGTAGTACACAGTTCCCATTGGTTCCATTATCTGACTATTAAACCAGAAGCTGGTAATGCATTGACATACGCCGGTGGCGTGTCCTATGGCAAATGAAAGGTCGAAAGAAAATGTAAGCTCTATAGAAGCCCGGAACAAGGCGATACAATTTTCTACAATACTGAAAATAGTCAAAATACCCTTTGTAATAATGAATAATAATGTTGGGGGTCATGTAGTAATAGTTGTTACCCACCCACTATCCCTCTTTAGATCACGACATTTACAGTAAAATTGGAGGTGGAGGTGTTACACGCGTAAATTATGAGTATTGTTAACCCCGCGCATTCAGTACTGACAGCCTTCATGTCACTTTGCCCCGCCTTTCCTCTCCGCAACCCACGCCACACGGTAAGAATTCTGAGCATGCTTCTCACCTACATCCTGTATTTCGAAGGAAACAACGCGAAGGATATGTCGGAAGCTTGGACCAGCTGAGCTGTTTTGCTAAGTTTTTAGTGTTGTTGTAAATCAACTGATTCGAATAATACACAGCGCTACACTTCAGACATTATTTCTGTACAATTATACGTAATATATTTTAAAAAACGATCCTGAGTCAACACAGAGGGCATTCAAACAGAGAAATACGATACTTTTAGATGAATAAATAAATTACACACCGAAGCTATACTACCTTTATCATCGGTATTCAATTCAATAAATACGACAAAGAGGGCAAACACTCTACAGCTAATGAATATAAAAACACTCACCATGCAATGATTATCCTTTAACATGAAACAAGAGTCTGATTGGAGGTCGTTCACAGCTTACTACAGTAGTCGGCAGATAACACCATACACACTCACTGAATCGCGACTCTCTACGGTTAATATTAGCTTTCGTGGTAACACAAAAGTAAAGTTAAGGTAAATACATATTTAGCACTGAGCACTCAAACAAGCCGCTCTGTGGCGATATTACTGCCGTGGTTTTATATTGTCGAGTTGTAGGCTATTGAATGACAGACGGTATTTTGAACACTAAGACGGGAAACAATAGCCTGTGCTCTATTATCGATTGACGCAAGCGAACTGACACCAATAAATAAATTATCCTCAGTCACTTGGCAAGGGTTTCTTTGACACCCTCCATCCCTTCATTGTCCCTATCATCACCACCATCATTGTCTTCGTCAGAGCTTGATGAATTGCCAAGGTTAATAATCATTCCATCCACCGCGATATCCATACCGCCTTCAGTATTTCTTTCTGTTCATGCTGTACGGGATGTGTCCAGTCCTCGGGTCGAACTTCGGAGAAGTAAAAATAACGAAACAATAACAATGAAAGGAAATCCCACACAGACAGTGGTTAACAAGCGACTGAAACAATGCCTGTCCATACGAGAAGAATTCTGTCACTTATGTGGTGAATTTTGTAGCCACATGTTGGTGACAGGTGTTTGATAGTAAAATGTCGAGAGCTGTGAGACATTGTGTGTAGTTTTTGAAATTTATGCATGTGCATTGAGTGTTTGCACAGACTTTAAAACCATTTGGTATGCGAAAGTAGACCATGGAAATGCTAAAAACAGTAAAATTCCACACGCGACACGCCGCGAATACTTTTTAATTTAGATTTATTTTATCCAAGTAGATAATAGAAAATAAAATAATGCAAAACGAAATTAAATAAGTCACTTTGACAAATACAAGATTGTTACTAGGAACTTCAGTTATACACAGCACAAAATTAAGTTCTTTTGACAGTACTAATTTCAGAATAGGAACTGTATTCTAGTCATACAAAAAATAAAATAAGTCACTTTGTTAATACTAGATTGTGGTTAGGAACTTTAGTCACACAAAATAACATAAAACAAACAATATTCAAGGATTTATTAACTTAAAGCTTCACTAGGGAACTCATCTGCTCTTCAATTTTCTATGCTTCAGAATGGGCGTCGTTCAATATCTTCTTTTTTCCCCAATTACTGGATATCTTTCGTGCCTTTTCTTTCGACTGCCACCTTAGCCGTCACTTCGCACCTGTTTTGCTTCCTTGAACACGGCGTGGGAGTTTCGTGCAGTATGGACTCTTGCTCACGGTTATCTATTCTACTCCACCAGCTGCCCTCACAGCGTCCTGATCAGTAAGCATTCCAATCGGACTTGCTTCTTTGTGATTGACGATCATGCACTCCTTGTTCAGGGAGAAACCTCTGTCTAGAGCTGCATTGTTGTGATAAAAAATCAGTATCATTTTAACGAAGGTTGTGAGATCGTTTTTGGCAGGAACTGAGGAAGGTGCTGAAGCCACTAATTCAGACCACAGCACGTCGAGTCGTGGCTCTTTTCCGTCGAACTGCTTAAAACGCAAAGTGACGAAGGGCAGTCTCAGAAGTGCGGAGTAGCTGCTCTTGATGCGGTCAGCCATTGCGCCAGAAATCAAATTCTTCTGATTACAAAGAATTTCCAGGGCAATGACGATCCTAACTTCTTTCAACTTAGGAGTCTCAGCGACCCCTACAAGGTATAGGCAGGAAATAGCACGGGTCATCTTGTGAGCAAGAGATGACCTCTCTTTGATTTTTTTCAGCCATAGGAAATTGCGAAATTGCAGCACATCCGCGTCTCGAATTTTCTGAGATCTTGAGTTGTGAGCGTCTTTAAAGGCTGCTCTTGTCGAGAAACCCAGGTCTCCTCTGTGAATAACAATGTGGACTGATTCCTGTATGTCATTGTCAGCAACGAGCGCGGCGCGCGTAGCCCCGCGCGGAGAGGGGACGGCCGGCGGTTGGCCGGGCAAAGCATGCATTCGACGTTGGCTGGGTTCTCATCCTGCTTAGCGCTCTATCGGTGGCGCAAATTGCGAGTGGCAGCGCGGTCTTCAGGCGAAATAGAAGACTGAGCGGGAGGACTCTACCGAGCGTTCGGGGGCTAAGAAGTCAGGCATTATGAGACTTTTCAAGATTTCCCGTATCAAGTGCGAATTTCCCGTATAACTCCCGTATTTTTCCCGGGTCACTAAAATTCCCGTATAATTCCCGTATTTCCCGTATCGCTCGACACCCTGGTATGAGTACAGCATCAATTGGCAGAGTCTTTTTCCCAGGTTAGGGGCGGCTGCAAGGGCGTCTGTTTCCCATGTTAGGGGCGGCCTGTATAATAGCTGGCAGTAGCTTCATAAAATGCCTTTGGGAGTGGCGACCCCATCGTAATAATAGCCTAAAATGCTAATGGCACTTCAAATGATTCGGAGAAGGTTAGGGCGTACCCTGCAGGCGACGCGCAGTTCTTTTGGTACTGGGGGAACTGTGAGAAATGGGCGACCAGTAACCAAAATGAAAGTGGGAATCATGAATGTCATGACCCTGACAGGCAAGGTGGAGGAGGTGGTAGACTTCATGGAGAGGGAGAATGTTGGATTGATGGGGCTGAGTGAAGTGAAATGGAAAGGTAAAGGAAGGAAGAAATTGAGAAAAGGATATACATTATACTGGAGTGGTGGCCAAGAGGCAAAAAATGGCATGGGACTGATAACCTCGAAACAACTGGAGAGGAGTATGTTGAAGTGGTCGAGTGTGTGAGTGACAGAATAATGAAAATTAGAATGAAGATGAAAAATGACGTGATGGACTTCATACAAGTGTATGCACCACAGACTGGAAACAGAGAAGAAGATATTGAAGTATTCCTGGAGGATGTAGAAAGAGTAATTTCAGACAGTAAGTAAAACCTGAATTTTCCGCCGAATCAATACTTTACTTATAGACAATTCTATGGGTACATGTTTCGGAGACCCTACTGTCTCTTTCTTCAGCCCTCTTTTGGTACTACAAACATCGTATGACACATTCGAAATCCCCTAATAAAACAACACAAAATACACATCACAAATTACAAAGCCACAACATATTAAAAACTACGAGCTTAAAACACATTAACTAAAATTCAACAACAACCATGAATACAGCATGCAATGCTCCTCGCATTTTCAGTCATTCAGTTCTTGTTAAGTTTATGTCTTTGGACACGTTAAAATGCTGTTTATGCACAACCATTCATTTTGTTCACAGTGTCTTCAATCTCTAAAATAAATGTAATCAATCTATGTAGATTCTTGCGTACGTAGGGCTATGTTAAATTGAAAGCATCTAGAATTTGCCTATTGTCGAAGGACACTTATGATTTGAGGTAGAGCATCAAATATTATGGTGTTCCCTCTCTATAATACTTAACAATATGCCGTAGTGAAGCGACTGTTGTTTTTGAATAACAGTCCAATTAGATGGCTAGTGTAGAATTGAGCGGTCTAAGAAGCCCTGAATTGACCGTCCTCAATTCTACACTAGCCATCTAACTGGACTGTTATTCAAAAACAACAGTCGCTTCACTACGGCATATTGTTAAGTATTATAGAGAGGGAACACCATAATATTTGATGCTCAACCTCAAATCATAAGTGTCCTTCGACAATAGGCAAATTCTAGATGCTTTCAATTTAACATAGCCCTACGTACGCAAGAATCTACATAGATTGATTACATTTATTTTAGAGATTGAAGACACTGTGAACAAAATGAATGGTTGTGCATAAACAGCATTTTAACGTGTCCAAAGACATAAACTTAACAAGAACTGAATGACTGAAAATGCGAGGAGCATTACATGCTATATTCATGGTTGTTGTTGAATTTTAGTTAATGTGTTTTAAGCTCGTAGTTTTTAATATGTTGTGGCTTTGTAATTTGTGATGTGTATTTTGTGTTGTTTTATTAGGAGATTTCGAATGTGTCATACGATGTTTGTAGTACCAAAAGAGGGCTGAAGAAAGAGACAGTAGGGTCTCCGAAACATGTACCCATAGAATTGTCTATAAGTAAGGTATTGATTCGGCAGAAAATTCAGGTTTTACTTACTGTAAACACGGTCAATACGGAACCTGAAATGAGTGCTGTACCTAATAAGTAATTTCAGATGTAGAAGTGGTGATCATGGGAGATATGAATGCACAAATCGGAAACGAGAGACAAGGAAAGGAAGAAGTCATTGGACCATATGGATATGGGAAAAAGAACCGGGAAGGAGAGGAACTTGTAAACTTTTGTGAAAGGAATGGACTGATAGTGGGTAATTCATGGTTTCGGAAGAAAAACAGCAGGAAAATTACGAGATATGGTTGGGGCGATAGAAGAACAAAATCAGTAATTGACTACTTTCTGGTGGAAAGGACTAATCGCAGAAAGCTGATAGATGTGACAGCTTTACCAGGAGAAGCATTTGATGGGGACCATAGAGCTGTGGTGGCAAAATTTAGATGGGAAAAATTGGAAAACCTAAAGGAGATCAGAGAAAGTAAAATAAAAGTATGGAAATTGAAAGACAAAACTGTACAGGAAGATTTTCAGGAGAGATTGAAGCAACAAATCCCAATTACTGAAGTGGAAAACATAGAAGAGGAATGGTCCCACTTTAAAAAGGCATTTGTTGGTGCAGCAGAGAGTGCTTGTGGTAGGACGTCAACACGAGTGAAAGAGAAGGAGACACCGTGGTGGAATGAGGTGGTAAGGAAAGCAGTGAAAGAAAAGAAGTCTGCATGGAAAGAATGGAACCGAGATCAAACAGAAGAAAACAGAAGGAAGTATCACGACAGCAAACGGAGGTGTAAGAAAGTGGTAGGAGAAGAAAAGAAGAAAAGTTGGGAAGAATTTACACGAAGAATGGAAACAGATGTAAGTGGCAGTAAAAGGATGCTGTATGGACTTCTAAGAAGAGGAAAGAAAGAGTTACTACAAAGCTAGTGAAAAAGGAAGATGGAGAGTTGTTAACACACCCAGAAGAGATAAAGGGACGATGGAAGGAGTATTTCGATAAGCTATTGAATGTGAGCAATTGTACTGGCGAGATGGAAGTGACACAACCTGACGACTCTATAACAGAAGATGATATAACAATGCTGGAGGTGGAATTAGCAGTACAGAAAATGAAGATGGGAAAAGCAACAGGGGTGGATGAAATCTGTGTAGAAATGATAAAGGCTGCTGGACCTGTAGGTATGCAATGGTTGTATCGACTGCTAAAGTGTGTGTGGAACCGGAAATGTGTACCAGTAGACTGGGAGAAAGGGCTAATAATACCAGTGTTTAAGAAGGGGGACAAGAAGGTGTGTGATAACTATAGAGGGATCACCCTCATATCACAGATAGTAAAAATACTGGAAAGGATATTAGAAAGAAGAATGAGAAGAAAGGTGGAAGGAGAGTTGCAAGAGGAACAGTATGGCTTCAGAAGTGGAAGATCCACAGTGGACCCAATCTTTAGCCTGAGGCAGGTGATGGAAAAGAACTGGGAATATGGAGAGGATTTGATCATGACTTTCATAGATCTAGAAAAGGCATATGATGGTGTCCCCAGAGAGAAGGTATGGGAAACCATGGTTAAGAAGAGACTGGGAAGAGAAATGTTGGAAATGGTGCAAGCAATGTACAACAACTGTGTTAGCAGGGTACTGACCCCAGTTGGAAAGACAGATTGGTTTAGGAACAAGACTGGACTAAGACAGGGGAGTGTGCTGTCAGCCCTCTTGTTCATGATGGATGAAATTGTAAAGGAAACAAAGGAAGCATATGGACATAAAGAAATGAAGTTACTGTTATTTGCAGATGATATTGTGGTCTGGGGAAGGAACACCGAAGAAGTGCAAGAACAACTAGATGCACTGAACGAAAATATTCAGAAGTACGGCCTGAAAATCAGTATAGAGAAAAGCAAGACCATGGTGATGACAAGAGGGGAAAGACAAGGGAAGGGCACTGTGAAAATTGGAAGTCAGAGTTTGGAAATTGTGGACACGTTCAAATACCTAGGAAGTGAATTGATGCAAACTGGTAGGTTGGACATGGAGATTGGCAGGAGGGTACAGCAGAGCAATGCATTCTATCAAAGTGTAAGAAAACTTGTTTGGGATAAGGAAGTACCAAGGAAAAGCAAGGAGGTAATGTATAAAGTGTACTATGTTCCCATATTAACTTATGCAGCTGAGACTTGGACCCTGACAAGCAGGCAAGAGAGTAGAATCCAAGCCAGTGAAATGAAATTCCTAAGAAGAATGATAGGAAAGACAAGGAAAGACAGTGAGGAATGAAGATGTTAGGAAGGAAGTTGGGATGGGAAAACTAAATGAGAGAATTGAGAAGAATAAACTAAGGTGGTTTGGACATGTAAAGAGGATTGAGGAAAATAGAACACCAAGACAGATGCTGGAGGCAAAGTGCAAGGGTAAGAGAGCAAGAGGAAGACCTAGAACAAGGTGGATTGATTCAGTTAAGAACAACGTCAGAAAAAGAAATCTGGGCTGGGACAAGATCGTGGAAGAAGAATGGTGGAAGGAAAGAGGAAAGTGGAGAAGTGCCATAAATACCCCGACCTGGCAGGAGCTGGATAAGGGAAAATGATGATGTATTACTTAAAGGCAGAGTTTTCCTTAAAGCTGTGTTATTAGTAGCTGCCCAAATGGCAATCGTGTTGCAATAAAAATTTTCTACAAAATTGGAATTTCTTTAAAGCACGCTTTACTGAATTTGCCCTAGTAGCTACCGTATATTATACTCGAATACCACCCGCATATTTTTAAACAAATTCAAATGTGAAAAATTGGGCTGTGGGTGTATTTATGGCACTTCTCCACTTTCCTCTTTCCTTCCACCATTCTTCTTCCACGATCTTGTCCCAGTCCAGATTTCTTTTTCTGACGTTGTTCTTAACTGAATCAATCCTTGACGTGTAAAAGTGAAACGGTATTTCTTGCTCCACGTTGGGATGACAACTGAAACGGTTTCTATTGCCCTCACTTTTGCGTGACAAATGTAATGGTTTCTTACTAGCTCTGTCTTGCACTTTGAAATATTTACTCTGACTAAGATATGTTGTTTTAATGGGCGCCAAGACCTCAACGCTATGTTGAAATCTAAATTTATATTTAACAACACCTAGCTCTGGTAGAACACCTTCAAGAATCTTTTCACTCAGATCGTGGTATGATTTGATCATTAACCCAACAAACAATTGTATCAGGAGAAGGAATTGGTCTATATCTAATGCTACCTACTGAAAGCAAAGATTGCATGGTTAAAAGAAATGAATTTATTATATGAAACAAGTATTGCAAAATTAATAATAATAATAATTTTGAATTTAAATTGGAGCGTTGCGATTTGAATATTACCGCTAGAAAATTACGTGAAAACGGAGTCGGATAAATTACTGATTTTACTCTTATTCCCAAGCTATGAAGTTACTGAAATACTGAATATTAAACAAAGAGACGAGAGATTGCGTAGTTCTGAGTCATTCGCGCTTACCACTGGAAATTGCCGTAGCATTTCCCTCGTACTGGATGTTGTAGAGAGCTTCCCACAGCCTCCTGGTCGTCGTCATCTTCTTCGTTAGTTGATGAGATACTTGTAGATATGATAACTTATGGTCCGAACATCGGAACCAACCACACTGGTTAAGTTTTACAAAGATAGTCGCCTTGCCTCCACGGCGCGCAAACCATATATGCACTCGTCGCATCCCCTCTACGGAGCCCGTCTTCTCCTCGCCCGCTCTCCACTGATTGGCTGTGCCACCACGCGCTACTTCCCCACCTCCGGGTCATTACACTCGGCCACCTCGTCTTCTCTTGAAGCTGCAACCCAGCTTGCGTCATGCTTCTTGACAAGAATAAGCCTGTAGCCGAATTCCCAGTGAGTCATCTCTCTCATAATACCCTAACTGACAAAACTCCGTAAAATTCCGTAATCATATAATTTTCTTACGATAATGTTGTTTGTAATAATTTGCTTGATAGTGTTTTCTATAACATAGAAAACCTATCTGATTACTTATAATTTTATAAAAAATGCTCCAAAGAAAACCTTAATAATAATAATAAGTTAATAATAATAATTTAACATGAAAACTTCTCTTGGCTGAACAATTTGCCGCGTAAATAAATATAGGATGGCTTCCTACTGACTTATGCCAGTGGCGTAAAATCCCCTCGAAAAACACGTTACAGAAGGAAAGAGGAAAGTGGAGAAGTGCCATAAATACCCCGACCCGGCAGGAGCTGGATAAGGGAAGATGATGATGATGATGTGTTACTTGAAGGCAGAGTTTTCCTTAAAGCTGTGTTATTAGTAGCTGCCCAAATGGCAATCGTGCTGCAATAAAAATTTTCTACAAAATTGGAATTTCTTTAAAGCACGCTTTACTGAATTTGCCCTAGTAGCTACCGTATATTATACTCGAATACCACCCGCATATTTTTAAACAAATTCAAATGTGAAAAATTGGGGTGTGGGTCTTATTTGAGCCATTCAAATTTTAATGATTTAAATTGCCCGCCACGCGCAATATAGGGTGTTGCGAGTATCTGCTAGATTCGTCATATCGCTCATATCTGCTAGATGGTGCTAGCCTTCTTCCGGCTATCACTTAGTTTTACCGTAAGCACGCGGAGTCATACAGTCTCAGGCAGGTTCTCCGAGTGTAAGCATGAATTCTACGAAGCGTTTGCAGTCGTTTACTGTGAGTGAGAAACTGAAAGTTGTGAGGGAAGCTGAAATTATTGGAAATCATGCTGCCGGTAGGAAATATGATATTGACGAGACATGTATTCGCGATTGAAGTAAAAAAAAAAATGTTCAAAGTAGCCTTGAAACAGCTGTATACCTAGTGGATGGCGGCCGATAATCACACACTGACTCCAACTGGTCGCATTCAGTGCCCGGAAGCTAAGCTGTTCTGTTCGTGGATTTTGATGGCATGGAATGGTATCTCTGGAGATCTCATACGGAAGAGCTTCAAGAAATGTAGTATTTCTAATGCTATGGATGGCAGTGATGACATTTTGTGGGAATGTGATGGTGATAAAAGTTCCGAAGTTGGTGCTTCTGATGACGATGAATGAAGTGTTTGTGTACTTTTATTTGTATTTTTAATTGTTTGATGTGTGTTAATTTAGGACTTCAAAACTGTTGGAAACTATTTTGGAGAAATGCTAATCTGTGTATTTAGTAGAGATTGTAAATAATTTTGAGTAAACTTTTTTTTTTTAAATTTTGTTCTTCGAAATAAAAGTGCAGGTGGTATTCGAGTATATACGGTATTTTAATTACCGTATTTCCTTGCATAATCGTCGCACCCCACTTTTCAAACATTAAAATAAGTTTATAAAATTTCCTCGCATATTCGTCGCATAGCATATTTGTATTTGTGCGCCAGTCAGTTGCACATGCTGCCGCGACTATATAACCTGGCGCGACATTGACAGAAGAAAAATATCTCGTCTTTATGCTTGCGGGCTATGAACCGTGACGTGAGCGGCAAGCTTCGTCACTTAGCACATTCCGAGAGCGTATAATCTGGCGTGATCTTGTCGGGAGAAATTAATCTCTTCTTTATGCCTGCGGGCTATGTACCGCGACGCGAACGGCCAGCGCACACTCCGCGAGCTTAAGGCATAATCTGGCGTGATCTTGTCAGCAGAAAGTAGGCCTAATCTCGTCTTTATGCCTGCGGGCTATGAACTGTGACGCGAGCGGCCAGCGCACATTCCGCGAGCTTATAGGCCTAATCTGGCGCAGGGTGTCGAGCAAGGACCTTTTTTCAAATTCCCGTATAATTCCCGATTTCCCGTACGAAAATCCACCAAATTCCAGTATATTTTAGAACTCTCTAAGACTAGAGTTCGCATACCGAATGGCTTAGAAATGAATCTTAAAGCGCGAAACAAGAATAATAATAATGTTATTGGTTTTACGTCCCTTTTAACTACACTGGCTTTTAGAGGCGCCGGGGTGCCGGAATTTTGCCCCGAAGGGGATCTTTAACGTGCCAGTAAATCTACGGACACGACTCCCTCGCATTTGCGCACCCTCAAAAGCCAACTGACTGTGCCAGGATACGAACCTGCAACCTTGGGCTCAGCAAGCGAGCGCGAAACAAGATTTTCCGGTGTAAGTGTAACTGCATTTTTGGAGATACTTCCGCAGCCCACGGGTGATGGCGAGATTTAGACCTAATCCGTAGCGTGAACTAAGCGCGCGCGCGAGTGAACTGTCTTGCAGATGGGATGAGATGCTACAAACACAAATAAAATACCGTTTACCGGAGGAGAGCTGATATAAATGACTGTTTTACTGAGGAGGGTTGAGAGAGTAGAGAATAGGAGTGTCACATTAATAAATGTTTACGGGAAGTGACTGAATTGTATGGTACCGTAACCGTATAGAGCCCCCACGAGTTAAAATGGCACCGAAGCTTATGCATTGGCAGTGAATCGTTCGTTTGTAATTATCTTCTTTATTATTTCGTATTGTGGTTTTGTTTTTAGGCGTTCAACTTATGAAATAAAAACTAGAGGGTTGGCCTTTCATGAATATTCCAAATACAAGTGTCTCCTTAAAGAGTAATTAGTAAAACTTCGCACCAGAGACGACTATAACAAACAGCTTGCCTACGAAGTGTGCGATTTGCACATTTCAAACGGCAGTGGTCTAACATATCTTAAATAAATATATATAGCCTAGATAATTCCATAAGGGCAAAGGCCTCCTGCAAACAGGGAAGTGCTCTGGTTTATACTCGTTAGGCGAGCAAGTCCTAAGGAGTTGTGTACAAGTTTTTACTCCACTTGCTACACTTCACTGTAGTTCACTTCACTAACACTACATTTCGCTTCCCTTTACGTGCATTGTTTGGCTTGTAACAGGTTGCAGAAGTGTATCTTTCATGTCATAGGTGTGCTGTCTACCAGCATCTTTCGTTGTTGAAGCTCTCCTTCTCATCCCTTCTTATAGTTCCATACGTCTCCATTCTTGTCTCTCCCTTGCTATCCTCGTCCAGTGTTAGCCTGTCTTCCTTATGATTGAGTCATCCCAGCGAGTCCTCTGTCTACCCACGTTCCTTCTTCCTGTCCTGGGGTTCCATACCGTTAGCTTGTGTGAACATCGATCGTTTTTCAATCTGGCCACGTGGCCACCCCATTTCCATTTTAGCCTGTCAGCTGTTGTCATAGCCTCTTTCATGGCAGTTCTTCTTCTTATCTCCTCGTTTCGTAATCTGTCCCTCAAGGAAACTTGAAGGATCTTCCGTTCCATTTTGCGTTGACATACCCGGATTGTTTGCCTTTGCTTCTCTGTTAAAGCCCAGGTTTGACAGCCGTATAGCAGTACTGGTATTACACACTTTTCTAGCAATTCTGACTTTAGACTTATTCTCTGGGATTTGTCCATCAATATAAATTTTAAGGACCAGAACTTCCTCCATGCTTATCCAACTCGTCTCTTGATTTCCTTCTCCTGGGAGCAGTCAAATGACAGGTTTTGTCCAAGATAGACATATTCCTGTGTGTACGCTAGTGGTTTGCCATTGATGAGGATTTGTACTTCCAGTGAGTTGGTCATCAGTTTTGTTTTTAGGGGGTTCATAGATAGACCTACTTCTTTACTGACAGTGTCCAGGTCCGCTAGCATTTGTTCCAAGTCTGTTGACGATTTTGCTAGCAGTGCAATATCGTCTTCGAACCGTAAGTGTGTCAGCCTTTCCCCGTTTATTTCGATGCCGTATTTGTTGTCCCATTCCAACTTCCTAAATTGGTTCTCCAGTAGGCATGTGAACAACTTTGGTGAGAGGGGGTCGCCTTGTTTCACGCCTCTCTCTAAGTTGATGTTCGCACCCTCCCTCTCCGTTCTTACCCTCGCTTGGCAGCCTTCGTAGAGCTTTTCCAGTAGTCTGACATATCTCTTTTGTATGCCTTGGCTTCTCAATGCCTCTAGCACACAACTATGCTCCACAGAATCGAAGGCTTTGTTATAGTCTACGAATGCAATGTATAGTTCGAGATTAAATTCCTGCGTTTTTTCCATGAGCTGGTTCATTGCTTGCAGGTGGTCAATTGTGTTAAAGCCTGTCCTAAAACCGGCTTGTTCCACTGCCTGGTTTTCATCTCGTAGTTTAGACATCCTTCTAGTCATGATTTTCATAAAAAGTTTGTAGAGACTGACCATTAATCTGATTGGTCTGTAGTTATTAATGTCATCTTTAGCGCCTTTCTTGTGAAGCAGAACAATAACCCTCTGTTTCCATTCTGTTGGAATTTCTTCTGTTTCAAGTATCATGTTGAATAGCCTTGTTATAACTTCTATGAGATCCTCACCACCCATTTTCAGATATTCGTTGTAGATGGCATCCTCTCCGGGGCATTTCTCGTTTTTAGCCTCCTTTATTGCTGCTCTAACTTCACTGGTCATGATGGGAGGAATTTCTTCATCGTGTAGTGCCTTCAGCCCCTTATCGCTTTGGTCTGAGTCTCTTCTTTGGTGTGTACTGGAGCACAGCTCTCTGTAGAAGTCTGTGGCCTGTTTTGTTATTTCCTCCCTTGTTGCTTGTCTTTTACCTCTTTTGTCTTTCACTCCAAGCATCCACTGTTTGTCTGGTGCTAGTTCTTTTCTCATCTTTCTTATTGATTTTGAATCTTCTGCATACTTTCTGATGATTTCTGTATTGTGGTCTCAAATGTCCTTTCTAATTTCCCTTTTTGTGCGCTTATTAAGCTGCCCGTACTCTAACTTTTTCTGGTTGTTATCTACAGCTTGTGCTTTCAATAGTTCCCTTTCCTCGATTAGGCGTTTGGTACTGTCCTTTAGCTTATCGCGTTGTCCCTTCTTACTTCTTGGTATTGCTGAGTTGTTAGATGCAGATGTTATACAATTTATGAGTTCTGTGTAGAGGTGCTGTGTGCTTAGGTGGTTTTGTTGCATCAGGTGATTTAGATTTTGCTGGATTTCTTTGGCGTATTCGGTCTGGTTGATCTGTCCAGGGTTAGTTTTCCTGGTCTTGACGTGAGGCCGTCTATTCTTCTTTACTGTCAGCTGTAAGCGCACCATTTTATGGTCGGTGTCGAATTTTAGCCCGTTGATCACTAGAATATCCATTACTTCCTTTAAGTTGTCGGTAAGTATAAAGTCATTTTCGTTTATTGTCCTGCCGTTCAGACCTCTCCATGTCCATCTACTCTCTGGCAATTTCTTGAAGAAGGTGTTCACAATTTTCATGGTGTGCAAAATCTAAATCACCTGAAGCAACAAAACCACCTAAGCACACAGCACCTCTACACAGAACTCATAAATTGTATAACTGGATCAGTCTCCTCTCCCGTTTCTAATTCCGTATCCGAATGGTCCCATAGGTGCTTCGTCTGCATGTTCCTTAATTCCTACATTACTGTTAAAGTCCCCCATTACGAACGTTCTTTGTGTTTTGGAATTGTCCAGTGTGTCTTCTAGTTGCTCGTAAAACTTTTCAATTTCCTCCTCTGTGCTGTTCTCTGTGGGGGCATAGATTTGTATAATTACGATGGTATTCCCTTCTAGATCTAAGGACAGTAGCGCAATTCTCTCTGAGATTCCTCGAATTTCCCGAATGTTGTTTTTTAGGTGCTTCTTGATCATGAAGCCCACTCCTTTTTGCCCTTTGGTTTCACCGATGTAGCTGAAGATGTCTCCATTCGTTTTTTCTCAGATTCATTCGCCGAGTTGTCTTACTTCACTAAGTCCTAGTATGTCGTACTTTATGTTTAAGAGAGCATTTTCCAGTTCAAGTTCCTTGTCTTCAGTTCTCAGAGACCTTACGTTGAGTGTGGCAAGTATTAGCTCTTTCTTGGTTACCGCCGGTTGCTTGGTCACAGTGCGGCGGTCAGCTCCCCGTTTTTTAGATCCTCCCAATTAATCCATTGACCGTTTAGGAGGATCTTCTGGTAGCCCACTTTCACCTCGCTGTTACCTTTGCTCCTCTCCTCCCTGGCTATCTGTCTTAATTTCGCTTGTACTGCTCTTTCGTTCTTGGTGAGGTCGTCGTCAACATAGAGGTCTTGCCCCTTTAGCTTGTGTTTGTTTCTCACAATTTTCAGCTTGTCTGCAAAGTGTTTAAATGTGACTCTCACTATCCCTTTATCGTGGCTGTCTCTCCCAATCTGCAATACGCTTTCTACCTTGACTTCACTTTCTATTTTGCCCAGTATAGATTTGACTTTGCTTAATAGCTCACTGTTTGCTAGGTTTTCATGTAGTAGCTCTTTACTTTTAATGACAATGTTGTTATTTCTTTCCCTCTTCAATCTTTGCTCCTCTTGTAGCTCTAAGGCATGTATTTTCTCGGATAGTGTGTCTAGTTTTTCTTGCATTCTGTTGTCCACATTTTCTATTTTCCATTCAAGGGCGTCGTTTATTTTACGTGAATTTTCTTCTGTTGTCCTTAGTTCTTGTTTGATGTAGTTTATTTCATCTCTTGTTTCCTATCGAAAGTCTTCAATCTGTTTCTTTAGGTTTTGAAGCTCTGTTAGGATTTCAGAAACACTGACTTTCACTTCTTTTGATTCCTTCCGTTGGGTTTGTTGGTTTACTGCTTGAGTCTCTTATTCAGAGCTTTGTGAGCGGTACCTTGTGGGAGCTCTCGACTTCAGTTTCTCGCGTGCGTCTCTGTTTTCTGATTTCGAGAAGGATTTCATGTTGTCTTCTTTGTTGATCAAGTTGTGAATCAGTTGTTATTGAGACCTATGTTCTAGACGCGTACATGCAGATATGGTTCTTAGCATTAGCGAGGGTATGCGGGTTGGAATTCTACGTGTCCCTCTAGCAAGTGTGTCGGTCCTTAGTATCTATCGTGAATGCTTTACTGTAAATTGAACATGCGTGTGTTTAATCTCCGCTGTGTTGTATGTCTTCCGAAAGTCTCGAGTGCACTCGTTAAGAATGCCCTGCCCAGCGGGATGACAGTTAATAGGGAGCGCGTGGGTCGGAGTAAGGCCCTGTACTGGATGCTCTGCCAACCAATGAAGAATTAATTTTAGCACTAAGGTTCCGTAGTTGGCACTCATGAACGTTCACATCAAACCGACTAGCGGAAGCGGGAATAGTCTGTTTTGATTGATTTTCCTCGTGGTGTTGTTGGTTGTTTTGATTTGTTCATTATTTTGATTGTTTATTTGAATTGAATTGAGAGTCAATCATGCCACTGCAAGGGAGGAAAAATTGCCAAGCACCGGGATGTAAGAATTAAAATGATAGTAAGAACAATACGGCAATTTTAATCTTCCTGGTGTTGACTATGTGTAAAACTAGTGGGCAAGATGGACTACTCTCGAATAAAAATATATAGAGAATAAATGTGTGCATTTCATCTCTAGTTTGTTTTCTTACCCATTCTCCTTTGCATTGCAATAAAATTTGTGGTTTAGGGCTACGGGGAGGGGTGGGTGGCAGCGGGCATGCTAGGCCAAAAGTGAGGTTATGGCAATGTAGTGTGTGAATTTGGACAGTTTTCTTTATATTCATCGAATATCCCAACAATTCTGTAGAGTATGAGAGGATTTTTAATTAGCCTAGAGGTGAATTAAGCTCTAGAACGGCATAACTGTGTCCTTCGTGACAAATCTATTGCCAACATTGATATATATCAAAATGTATTATTTTCCTATCTGGACGTATATTTCAGCGCCTAGCGAAAGGCGCAGTTATGTTTGTATTATTTTCATCAATAACCAATAACTCATCGCAGATCATACTGTTCATTTACGTGTAATAAAGGCTACATTCATATGGCTTTTTACTTTTTATGTTGCCAGACTTGCCAGTACAATCCATAGCCTCAGGCGGTGTTCTCTCTCGGAAATTCTATAACCAAAAGTGACGAATCTCTTATACTTACATGATCCTTGGCCCTGCCTCCTTTGTTACACGAAAGCTGTCTGTCTGCTATGACGTTGCCAGATGAGAATGCCTTGCCTCCTGTGTTACACGTAAGCTGTATCTGCCTCCTAAGACTTTTGCTCGTTTAAGCCTTGTTCCGCCAGGTAGCGTTTTCGTCGCGGGTCTCGCTCTCTTAGTGGGCAGTTTGCAGTACACTTGTTCAACCTCGCTGTGATATCTTAACCAACTTAACAATTTGCATTTGACTTATCTTACCCTCTTTCAGGTCGATTTGCCACTTGCCTTCACGTTCGTTTGTAGTTCGAAATTTCCTCTGTCTTCCAGTGTTCTTTACTACATTCCAATGTGTCTCGAACCCAGTAAACTGATAATTTCTGTCTGATGCACGCTTTGTACCACCCTTACATCGAGGAAGCCATAGACTATATCTTAGACTACAATAATTAAGTTGGTGCAAATTAAATATGTTATATGTGAGAATATTATTATAATTTGCTATCCGGTTGTTATATTAGTATATTATGCATAGGGACACTCGAATTTCTTGAATGAAATGGTGCTGAATTCTTGAGTAAAAAGAGAAAAAATTATTGAGTAACGAGGGAAAATTCTTGGGTAGGTAATTAAAATTCTTGAGTAAGAAACAAAAATTCTAGGGTAGAAAAGACAAATTCTTAGGTAATATGGATCTTAGGGAAATAGAAAGGCAGTCAGTACTTTCAAATACTTATATTCTAACTTGAAAATTATCGGTACAAAAGACAAAAATCGCAAACATTAAAGACAAAAAAGATATTTACAAACTTTACCTCCCTGCTTCCTTTCATGCTTTACATTCATAATGTAGGATGACAGCAATTCCAAATTTGTCACTGTTAGATTAGTTCTGAAATCCGTCAACACACAAGAAAAGTTCGAAAAGAATCTTTCACAATTTACATTTGACACTGGAACCCACAGTGCCCTTAATGCACCATCAACAAAGGGTTGATGATCCTCACGCATTGCCTGAAGGGCATCTTCCACCGCTATTTCTGCATTCTTCTTCAGAATATCCTGAAGATCCCTATATGCGAGCACTCTTTCATCAACGGGAATACCCTTCAGTGACGGTATTTTGCTGAATAGGGCCTTCAGTTTGTCTCTTGCTGTAGACTGCGACAAGACATTCTGCCCATAGAAGAGCTCAGACACTGGCTCAAAAAATGTACGGGCTGGGTCCCCCAACATCAGCTTGTCCAACTTCGTATGCATATGGCCTGACATCATCTTTATTTCCTCCAACGCTCTGCCCCTAAGATTATCTTTCAGGGCATCCAGCTCTTCCTGGACTTTGTTGCTGAACATTCCTGCAGCAACCACTTGTAAATGCTTCTTCAAATTCTGAAGTTTGGGATACACTTCTGCAGCAATTGGTTTGGAATTTGTCTCGAGTCCGAGCAACAAGATCACGCCAGATAAGGCCTATAAGCTCGCAGAATGTGCGCTGTCCGTTCGCGTCGCGTGTCATAGCCCGCAGGCATAAAGACAAGATTACATTCTGCTGACAAGATCACGCCAGATTAGGCCTATAAGCTCGCGGAATGTGCTAAGTGACGAAACTGGCCGCTCGCGTCACAGTTCATAGCCCGCAGGCATAAAGACTAGATTACTTTCTGCTGACAAGATCACGACAGATTAGGCCTATAAGCTCGTGGAATGTGCGCTGTCCGTTCGCGTTGCGGTTCATAGCCCGCAAGCATAAAGACGAGATTCCTTTCTGCCGACAAGATCACGCCAGATTAGGCCTATAAATTCGCGGAATGTGCGCTCGCCGCTCATGTCACAGTTCATAGCCCGCAGGCATAAAGACGAGATTACTTTCTGCTGACAAGATCACGCCAGATTAGGCCTATAACCTCTCGGAATGTGCGCTTTCCGTTCGCGTCGTGGTTCATAGCCCGCAAGCATAAAGACGAGATTACTTTCTCCTGACAAGATCACGCCAGATTAGGGTTATAAGCTCGCGGAATGTGCGCTGGCCGCTCGCGTCACAGTTCATAGCCCGCAGGCAAATATACGAGATTACTTTCTCCTGACAAGATCACGCCAGATTATACGCTCGCGGAATGTGCTAAGTGACGAAGCTTGCCGCTCGCGTCACAGTTCATAGCCCGCAAGCATAAAGAAGACATATTTTTCTTCTGACAAAGTCGCGCCAGGTTATAAAGTCACGGCAGCATGTGCAACTGACTGGCGCACAAATACGAATACGCTATGCGACGATTATGCGATGACATTTTATAAACCTATTTTAGTGTTTGAAAATTGGGGTGCGACGATTTCGCGGTGGCGACGATTATGCGAGGAAATACGGTATTTCTCTAGTTGCGATAAATTTCGCGAGTAAACCTAAAAATTCGTATATGGAGCCGAAATGTCAAAATTTCTCGAATAGATAGTGTTCCAAATTACATTTAAATTCGTAACACATGTCCTATATGCCTTTCTCCCATCATATTTAACACTTTTGAAAATTTCACGAATTTCGCGAGTCTCGAAGTTTGAGTGTCCCTAATTATGCATTAACGTGGCCCGTTTAAATGCTAAATTGTGACGGAAGCTACGAGTTATATGCTATTCACCGTACCGGTAGGTCTAATATTTACTAACAACGCATCGTTTCTTCTTCAATATTTATTTAATCATTATAATTATAATAGCCTATCTATTAACACTTATTCAACCAATAATCATTTTATAAATATTCCAGGTATAGCAAGAAAGCGATGTTTGATAGCACATGCGGTTCCACCTTAAAATCAAACCGTGCCTAGTTTTCAGTATCTATGGAAAATATTACCTTAAATAAATAAACCTAACAACTGGCGACAATTTTTTTTTGAAATGCTCATTTACATCTTCACCCTAGTCTACGTAAAGTACCATAAGGTAATCACTGAAACGAACGAACCTCATTTTGCATGAATTTGGAACCCAAATCCTAATGGGGTATCGATTGTCAGCATTTAGAAATATGTTAGTCAATAATTTAAAACAAGATGCCAGAAAACTAAATACAAAAAGCTGCATGCCTACTATGGTGTAAAGTTGATCCGTGAAAAAAAAAATTCACTTCACCAAGATTATACGATGTGCATACAGTAAAATACAATCATCCAGTTGGAGAAATACTTTCTTTCCGCGATTTTATAAGCAATTCAAACATAAACTGCTGTAATTTAAGGAAAAATGTGCAACATTTAGAGACTACGAGTGTTGTATGTGGCACAACGTCAGCTGACATTTCACATCATTAACACATAAGGAATGAACACATGCAGAGCTTTCTCACTGCACACAGCTGAAGATCATATCATTCTTGGTGCATTTTACGTTCTCTTAACAATAATAATTTGCTTAGTTACATGCAAGGAATTGTAGTACACAGTTCCCATTGCTTCCATTGCCTGACTACTAAACCAGAAGCTGGTAATGCATAACCATACGCCGGTGGCGCGTCCTATGGCAAATGAAAGATCGAAAGGAAATGTAAGCTCTATAGGAGCCCGGAACAAGGCGATACAATTTTCTACACTACTGAAAATAGTCAAAATACCCTTTGTAATAATGAATAATAATTTTGGGGACCATGTAGTAATAGATGTCACCTACCCACTATCCCTTTTTAGATCACGACTTTTATAGTAAAATTGGAGGCGTGTCCGCTATTACACGCGATAATTATGGGACAAATACAGTATTGCTAACCCCGCACATTCGGTACTGACAGCCTTCCTGTCACTTTGCCCCGCTTTTCCTCCCCGCAACCCACGGTCGCCACATAACAAGACCCTACGTCCAACCGCCTCACGGCAAGAATTCTGAGCATGCTTCTCACCTACACCCTGTATTTCGAAGGAAACAACGCAAAGGATATGTCGGTAGCTTGGAACAGCTGAGCTGTGTTGCTAAGGTTTTAGTGTTGTTGTAAATCAACTGATTCGAATAATACCCAGCGCTACACTCCAGACATTATATCTGTATAATTATACGTAATATATTTAAAAAAAAACGATCCTGAGTCAACGCCGAGGACATTCAAACAGAGGAATACGATACTTTTAGATGAATAAATAAATTACACACCGAAGCTATGATACCTTTATCATCGGTATTCAATTCAATAAATACGACAAAGAGGGCAAACACTGTACAGCTAATGAATATAAAAACCCTCACCATGCAATGATTATCCTTTAACAAGAAACAAGAGTCTGAGAGGAGGTCGTTCACAGCTTACTACAGTAGTTGACAGATAAGATCATGCACACTCACTGAATTGCGACTCTCTACGGTTAATATTAGCTTTCGCGATAATACAAAAGTAAAGTTAAGGTAAAAACATATTTAGCACTGAGCACTAAACAAGCCGCTCTGTGGCGATATTATTGTCATGGTTTTATATTGTCGAGTTGTAGGCAATTGAATGACAGACGGTATTTTGAACACTATGACGGGAAACAATAGCCTGTGCTCTATTATCGATTGACGCAAGCGAACTGACACCAATAAATAAATTATCCTCAGTCACTTGGCAAGGGTTTCTTTGACACCTTCCATCCCTTCACTGTCCCTATCATCATCACCACCATCATTGCCTTCGTCAGAGCTTGACGAATTGCCAAGGTTAATAATCATTTCATCCACCGCGATATCCAGACCACCTTCAGTATTTCTTTCTGTACATGCTGTTCGGGAGGTGTCCAGTCCTCGGGTCGAACTTCGGCGAAGTAAAAGTAACGAAACAATGACAATGAAAAGAAATCCGACACAGACAGTGGTTAATAAGCGACTGAAACAATGCCTGCCCACACGAGAAGAATCCTGTCACTTGTGTTGTGTAGCCACATGTTGGTGACGGGTGTTTGATAGTAAAATGAGAGCTGTGAGATATTGTTTGTAGTTTTAAAAATGTATGCTTGTGTGACGCATTTGCATTGATTGTTTGCACGGACTTTAAAACAATTTGGTTTGTGCATCTCCTCTGCGAATGAAGACCATGCAAAGGCTAAAAACAGTAAAATTCCATACGCGACACGCCACGAATACTTTTTTATTTAGATTTATTTGACCAATGCAGATAATAGAAAATAAAATAATGCAAAACGAAATTAAATAAGTCACTTTGACAAATACAAGTGTTACTAGGAACTTCAGTTATACACAGCACAAAATTAATTTCTTTTGACTGTACTACTTTTTTTTTTTCCAATTCCTGGATATCTTTCGTGGCTTTCCATTCGATTGCCACCTTAGCCATCGCTTCGCACCTGTTTTGCTTCCTTGAACACGGCATAGGAGTTTCGTGCAGTATGAACTCTTGCTCACGGCTATCTTTTCTACTCCGCCAGCTGCCATCACAGCATCCTAAACAGTATGCATGCCAATCAGACTTGCTTCTTTGTGATTGACGATCATGCACTCCTTGTTCATGGAGAAACCTCTGCTGAGAGCTGCATTGATTGTTGTGATGCAAAATCTGTAACATTTTAACGAAGCTTGTGAGATAGTTTTTGACAGGAACTGAGGAAGGTGCTGAAGCCACTATTTCAGACCACAGCACGTCGAGCCGTGGCTCTTTTCCGCCGAACTGCTTCAAACGCGCAGTGACTGAGGGCAGTCTCAGTAGTGTGGAGTAGCTGCTCTTGATGCGGCCAGCCATTGCGCCAGAAAGCAAATTCTTCTGATTACAAAGAATTTTCAGGGCAATGACGATCCTAACTTCTGTCAACTTAGGAGTCTCAGTGACCCCTAACGTGCAGGAAATAGCACAGGTCTTTAGTGAGCAAGAGTTAACCTTTGATTTTTTCAGCCATAGGATACGAATGTACAATTTTCGGCAGTTGGTGCGAAATTGCAGCACATCTGCGTTTGGAATTTTCTGAGATCTTGAGCTGTTAGGTTCCGTAAGGGCTTCTCTTGTCGAGAAACCCAGGTCTCCTCTGTGAATAACAATGCGGACTGATTCCTGTATGTCATTGTCAGCAACGAGAGGTCGGCCAGGCAAAGCATGCATTCGACGTTGGCTGGGTTCTCATCCTGCTTAGCGCTCTATCGGTGGCGCAAATTGCGGGTGGCAGCGCGGTCTGCAGGCAAAATAGAAGACTGAGCGGGAGGACTCGACCGAGCGTTCGGGGGCTAAGGAGTCAGGCATTATGAGACTTTTCAAGATTTCCCGTATCGAGTGCGAATTTCCCGTATAATTCCCGGGTCACTAAAATTCCTGTATAATTCCCATATCGCTCGACACCCTGCTGGCATGATCTAGTCAGCAGAAAGTAGGCCTAATCTCGTCTTTATGCCTGCGGGGTATGAACCGCGACGCGAACGACCAGCGAACATTCCGGGGACTTATCGGCCTAATCTGGCGTGATCTTGTCATCAGAAAGTAATCTCGTCTTTATGCCTGCGGGCTATGAACTGTGACGCGAGCGGCCAGCGCACATTCCGCGATCTTATAGGCCTAATCTGGCGTGATCTTGTTAGGAGAAAGTAAATCTCGTCTTTATGCCTGCGGGCTATGAACCGCGACGCGAACGGCCAGCTTCGTCAGCACATTCCGTGAGCTTTAACCTGTCGTGGCCTTGTTAGAAGAAAGAAGCCAGTCTCCGACTGCAGGCTATTACTCACGCCAGACTCACGCTACGCTAATGACTGGCCCGTGCAGCAAATAATGATACAGTATATTCTTTGAACTTAAATATTTTTTGCATAATCGTTGCACTCTGCTTTTTTCCCACGAATTTTAGGCTCAAAAAGTGCGACGATTATGCGAGGAAATACGGTATTTCCATTTCAGAATATTTGAAAAGAAGTAACAATTGATTGGAATCCGGGCTAGCCATAGGAAACATACCTTCTGCACCCTGGTTTCTAAACTAGGCCCAATAGCCACGAGAGTCTGCTGCAGGTACCTCCGGTCTTTCGCTTTCTTGAAGAAGGGATGTTTCAAGAGCTCTGAAGCTGATGGCCTGGTAACAAAAAAATGAAACCCATCTGTATTACTCATATCACATGTTTTGCTGTACTATAGCAGTCAAGACTTCTTACTCTGATATACACCAATATACTAAGCATAACATGTCTACAATGACAACAAAAGTTCCAGAAAAAAATACCAACATAACACAGAACACTACTAACATTTTTATTAGTAGTTTCCTTAAGGACTGATCTACCTATTTTCATATATTAAACAAAACCTTGTTGCCAACAACAAAATGTATTAGATAGCAACTTGCAATAACAAAAGTCAAATTGGACCCATAAGAATCAAACGTTCTCTAGTCAACATTTGAAAATATAATATTTTATAGCTTAAATAAGTGCAGCTAACAGGCGTGTTACTAAAGGATTGTAATTGTATCACACATTTGCTTTTCATGTCCACATTCATTGCTGTTTTATTGTTATTCTTGTCAACTAGTCAAAGACTTAGATGTGCAATGTCTTGATATGTTACTAGCAATTTGTGATTATATAGTAAGGCTGATGATGGGAGCCAAAATGTATTAAGGCCCCGAAACATGTACCTTACTATGTATTAATATAACTACAGTTAAAAGTAATGACTAGGCGGAAAAGTCTTCCATAACAACATTAAACCTATTATATCTTACCATTTCAGTATATTTACTGGCAACAGGATGAAATTCCAGTGCCTCAAGATCTACAAAACCACAGCTGTCAAAGGAACATTAAATGCATCATTGTAATGTGGTCACACAACATCGCCAGCCTGACTCCTCTTTCTTTACCTACAGTATGTGGCCTTCCACTGATGTCTCAGTCTCGTATGTCTGTGATATGGGTGATGCCAAGTAATGGCATTGAGAGCACAGCGAGTGTTTATGGATGCTGTGAAAGGTTCTACTCATAGGGTCAGTGAGCAAAGCAATGGCAAACTATCTCACTCTTCACCTTGCCTAGACATCATCATCATCAGTGTCCAACTCCAGTCCCCGGGTGTTGTAAACCAGCCTCTTCCACTGCTGTATATCCTTCCACTTCTTCTGCTCCATTACTTCTGCCATATCCAGTCCAATGTTACATATGTCTTGCCAGTTTGAGGTTTCTACCCTCGTAACCAACAGCGGTGTTTTTCGAGGATCTAATCAACCTCTGGATTGATAACTTAAAACACAGACACATGTGAACAAACCTGCCAACACCCCTACTCACCTCTTTGTTGGGTCTTTCTGGAGACAATCTATGATCATCTTTCGAAACGTTTTGCCGTACGCTTTGTACTGGTCCTTCTCTTCTGCTCCAGTATCGAGTGTTGGAGGATCATTTTGTAGCGTTAGCATTAATACCTTCATAGGAGGGTATTTGTGGTAGGGGGCTGTACCAGTAGCCATCTCAATGGCTGTGATACCGAACGACCAGATATCTGCTTTGAAATCATAACCATGGTCCTAAAAAGAGAAGAAAAAAATATAAATCACACAAGAACCACCCCATTTAAAAAGGAGAGAGGAAAAAACAGCATTGGATTACTACATGGTTTAAAAGATTTTGTCAAGAAACAAATGATAGAACAAGCAGAACAAGTCCAAAATATATATCAGTCTTAATTATACAATCCCAAAATATTCCAGATATTTAAAATGTGAGAACAGATGAAGCACTAGAGCTTAACTGGTAAATTAGGTAAGATCATACCTGCTCCATAACTTCTGGCGCCATCCAACAGGGCGTGCCGACAAAAGTGTGCCGAACCTTCTGCCGTGAAAGATCTCGACCGGTTGCTAGCCACGCTGATACACCGAAATCTGCAATCTGCACAGTGCCATCTTCTCCAAGAAGGATATTCCCAGCCTTTACATCCCTAAAAATAAAAATAATAATAATAATCATGCAGATAAATACTACAAAAATATATCACTTTGTTATGGCCCACTTTAGTTGGTCCAGTGAAGATTTTACAGAAGAAAGAGGATGGTGGTGGTGATTGTTGATTTAAAGACAGGAACATAGACATTACCCAGAATAGGCTGTTTTTATATAAAAGGAACAAAGTGCCATTCAATTCTTCAATGAGCCTGGTCCAGTCTCCTGGATGTTGGCAATCAATAGCTTAGTTCTTCTCGTCTGTAATGGGTAGACACCAAAACTACTGGACTGAAATCTGTAGGCAAGTAGAAAGCATCTTTAAAAAATAAAAGGCTACAAATTATCTATACTAATATAATAAAGCTGAAGAGTTTGTTTAAACGCGCTAATCTGTGGAACTACCAGTCGGATTCGAACAATTCTTTTTGTATATGATAGCCTGATTCAAGAGAAATAGTTTAGGCCATGTAGCATTAGGCTACACCTCTCAGGTAACCTTAAAGATTGATTTTTGTTCATTAAGCATGCCGGCCTCTCACCGCTGGGTCCGTGGTTCAAATCCCGGTCACTCCATGCGAGATCTGTGCTGGACAAAACAGAGGCAGACAGGTTTTTCTCCGGGTACTCCGGTTTTCCCTGTCAAAATTTCATTCCAGCAACACTCTCCACTATCATTTCATTTGTCATTCATTTAATCATTGCCCCAGAGGAGTGCGTCAGGCCTAGGCAGCCGGCACAGTTCATATCCTCGCCGCTAGATGGGGGCTTCATTCATTCCATTCCTGACCCGGTCGGAGACTGGAAGCAGGCTGTGGATTTTTATTCATTCAAGTCGGAAGAACAAGCACTCCAGAACAGCTTCAATAATACCCAAGGTTTTTGTTGCCTGGCAATGTGGGCTGCATCACATCGCCCCTACCAGTTATCTGGTGCAGAATTGAGAGCTGCTTATAAATTGCAGTCACGGGGAGTAATTAGTGCAAAAAGATTTCCTAGGCCCCTTAAAACAGTTCTCATCACGACAATAGTATGCCTCTGTATAAGGGCGATGGTGTTGGTGCAGTATACTGAGGTTATCAGCTGCAATAAGCGTTGGTGCTTTCAAATTTACTTTGATTTATTCCGATCCTCATCCTTGAGCACTCCAGTTCTGTAGTAGTATTCATTATCATCCATTAAACAAATAAATCCACCGGGCGAAACCGGGCACTACTGCTAGTTTATGCAATAAAAAGGGATCACCGTATTTCATTCTTACATAATCTGAAAATCTTTAATGAGATACATGCTTTCATGAAAGCAACTTAAATTCAAAGAACTCAGATTATTTAAATAATTTACTAAAACCTACACCGAAACTTACCCGAGCAGCTTGTAGACATTCCACCACAACTTCAGATAAGTATCAACAGTAGATTTTTGAACACATTAATAGTAGACAAACAATATTTTATGTTGCAGCTATAGCTTTTAATCATCAGTGTGCTTCGGTGGCGTAGTTGATAGCATGCTGAACTGCTGTGCCCAAGGTAGCGGGTTCAAACCTAGCCGAAGTCTGCGGATTTTTTTACGAGCGTTAAAAATCCTTCGGAGGGGAAGTAAAGCCGAAGGTCCCATGTCATAGATTTATGACATGTAAAAGATCCTTCCACAGACTAAACTTGTGTGAAGCTAAATTTGTTAGGTTAGATTTCGTCAGAACGCTCTATAAAAGTTCCAACGTTCAACACTAGGTATCATTGAAATTTGGCAGCGAAAATTGGAACTACTTGAAATTGAACTAAGGGTGTCCAGTGGAAGCAGCTACAGACTCGGGTGAGCCGAACATATCCTCAGACACTCCCGGCACTAAAAGCCATACGATAAATAAATAATCAGAGTACTTGTAGTTCATTTCTGCATATTAGTTTACAATTCTGCTGAAGTTTTAGGGCTTATTGCTTAAGGACTGGTATATCATAGCAATAATAGCTATACCTTCATATATTAGTTTGGGGTAGGAAGACTATTTCTGTTGATGGGATGATCATTTCTAAGTTTTGAAACATTAAAATAAATAGTTCTTTTTTCAGTGCTTAATGCCTTAATATTTATCCATAATAATTACCACACTTACTAAGTTTTCAAACAAGAGCCTCCGTGGCTTAGGCGGCAGCACGCCGGCCTCTCACCGCTGGGTCCGTGGTTCAAATCCTGGTCACTCCATGTGAGATCTGTGCTGGACAAAACGGAGGCAGACAGGTTTTTCTCCGGGTACTCCGGTTTTCCCTGCCAAAATTTCATTCCAGCAACACTCTCCACTATCATTTCATTTGTCATTCATTTAATCACTGCCCCAGAGGAGTGCGTCGGGCCTTGGCAGCCGGCACAGTTCATATCCTCGCCACTAGATGGGGGCTTCATTCATTCCATTCCTGACCTGGTCGGAGACTGGAAGCAGGCTGTGGATTTTCATTTTCACTAGGTTTTCAAACAGGTTTTCTTGTATTTTGTTTTTGGAGGGCAGAGACTGTCTGTTGGTGTGGCTGTAGGTTTGGTAGTGTTTTGTAGAGCTATTTGTCTTGCATATATGGATCTGATGATGCTCGCTTGTTATGTTACGTATTAATGGTTTTATTTCTTGCTCATTCAACGACGGCAGTCATGTTTGAGGCGCACACATTGACGTCATATCACTGTTGCCAACATGTCAGATACAAAATACACCACACGACACACATAACGTTGTAATTATGTGAAAAAAGAAATAATTGGCAAAACCGTTGGCCAGGGTAAAGATTATTATGCGTGACTACCCCCACTGTGTATGTTAAAAACCAGGGGTGTTTAAATTAGCTAACACACTACCAAACAATTACCGGTATTGGTCTAGGCAAAAACCAATGGTCTGGATGAAAATTATTGATGCGTTATGATATTCTTGATTGAAATTGGAGATTGTTAACTCGCACAATCTATGTCTAACTTAAGACTGGAACTTGGCGCACTTTCTCATTAACTTGACGGTGCTTTTTTGTTTTACGATACCGGATATAAAATACTACCATATGCGTGGGGTTGGCAACACTGTACTTATTACTAAATCAGGTGTATAATGGCGCATTCAGCTGGAATTTCAACTACAGGTTTTCTATTTTGCTTGGCAAAGACATTGTCGTTCACGCGCTCTGCCAGTGACGGCTCAGTCGCCAGCTGACGCGCGTGCAAATTTATGGCAGAGTACGGTGCTGAAAATCTGTATAGTGCATTTTTACTCACCATGTTTACAGTAGATGCTGACAATGTTCCCCATCCGCTGCCAAACATAATCGGCATCTCCTTATGAAGTTTCCAGTTACTCCGATTAATTTAGCTTCAGTAACAACCATATGTCTATATTTTATGGTTTACTTAACCTGTACATTTGAATCTCTTAGCCAGTTGTTTAATTGCCCGATTTATAGGAATGGGTTTCCCTGGAAACTTCACTCGAAACTTCTGTCGTGTTCTAGCGCACGATTGCCTGCACTTTATGTACGTATTGTGAAGATATACATGTTCATGTAACGAATATTTCACATAATGCATTGCAGCACTATACACAATCACAATGAAACAACTGGCTAAGAGATTCAAATGAACAGGTTCAGTAAACAATAAAAACAGACGTAAAGGTCGTTATTTCCTTACTGAAGCTAAATTAACCGGAGTAACTGGAAACTAATTATGATTGACAGCGGATGGGGAATATTTTCAGCATCTACTGTAAACATGGTGAGTAAAAATGCATGATACCAATTTTAAGCACGTACTCTGCCGTACATATGAGCGCTCGGCAGCCGGTAACTGAGCCGTCACTGGCAGAGTGTGTGAACGAAGCGCTACAGAACAGGAGACCAAAGGTATAAAAAAATTTAGGTAATGAAATTTGCCAAAGTACCTTTAGTAATGGTATCCGGAGATGTTAAAATAATAGATGTTGACTCGTCCGCTGCCATAAAGCCACCCAGCCATCCCAAATAGATACACGACTTATATAGCAGAAATGAAGTCTTTTGTAGCCATCTTGCTTACTAAGTCAGGAATGCCAACCCCACGCATTTGGTACTATTTCACATTGGGTATAGAACTAGTAAACAAAAGAGTGTCGATAAAGTAATGTAATGAAAAATTGTGCCAATTGTCAGAGTTTATTTATGTATTTATAATGTTTTACATACAAAAACAGACCTAACCTGGGGCTTACGCCCCAGACCCCCTTGCTTGTGGTACTAGCAGTAATTTTCGACCAGGCAGTACCTAACCTAGTAGTGGGCATAAATTCTATCTTATTAATGTTTTACATACAAAAACAAACCTAACCTGGGGCTTACGCCCCAGACCCCCTTGCTTGTGGTACTAGCAGTAATTTTCGACCAGGCAGTACCTAACCTAGTAGCGGACATAAATTCTATCTTATTAATGTTTTACATACAAAAACAAACCTAACCTGGGGCTTACGCCCCAGACCCCCTTGCTTGTGGTACCAGCAGTAATTTTCCGCAAGACAGTGCTTAACTTACTGGAAATTTGTAACAATTTCAAACTTTACGTGTCATATGGTGAATTTTGTATTGGACATGTTGGTAACGTACTCAGATTTTCGTTTTTCGGGTGTCACATGACGTATGACTTAGTGTCCAAGATGGCGTCCATAGTGAAATGAAGACTATGCTAAAAGTATTATTTTTGTAAATAATCAATTAAAAGGAATTATTCTGGTGCACCAGTGGCAATTGAGAAAGTAAAACGACTCCCAACATCTCCGAGAAAGGTTTGTCAATCATAAATACTATATTTTCAGTAATATACCTTGTTGAAAGTTACGACGGCTTGGTCTCCTGTTCTGTAGTTTTAATGAATATCCTTGCCAGGCAAAATAGAAGACCCGTCCCTGTTTATAAGCCATGATCAAATTTGGGACACAGACAGCAGAGGAATAAACATCTATTACTATATTATCTCCAGATTTTTTCCCGGCCATTACTGCAGGTATTTTGGCTAATTTCAGTAGTTTAAGATTTTTTTTCCAAGTATTTGGTCAAGGCAAGTTCTGCCAGTGCAGAAGTGATAATGGATGGTAATTTCAATTGGCAATGACTCCCAGAATATGAAACATGGTATGAAAATCATGAAAATGACACATATTATCCAAGTGCAACTGTAGAATCCAGGTTCACCACTCCTGAACAATCACCATAAATATTTCATCTAAGACATTTTGCTGTAGTGATCGTATTTGCACCATGATTTTATCTAAGCTCTGACTGTTTCATACAATACTTTCTAATTCACTTTCAATATTATGATTGTCAGAATCAACTTTTACAGCTTAAACATTAAGGTTTCATGTCATAGAAAGCCAAGGGCATGGTGGCGCAGCGGTCATGCTGTTGGCCTCTCACCACGGTGGACCGGGTTCGATTCCTGGTCAATGCATCTGGGACTTACAAAGTGAAATGCCATGTCCTGTGGTTCGGATTCCACGTAAAAGGGAGGTCCTGTGGCTCATGATCTCGAGATTGACGGTCACGTAAAACTACAATCTTCCTTTCATAGAAAGCCGTTTCAAATGCAAGAATTGAATAGAATAATAACACAAACAGCTTTACCAACAATATAGAGTGAAGAAATTCCTGATGTCACTTATTGCTATAGTTTCTTGGTACTAGTGCATACCTTATTTGACTGTACCTGAACTCGGGAACATTTGACTCATCATTATCTACCCCTAACTAAATTTCGACACTCGTGTTGTGATTCCTTCAACAGCTCTGTCCCCTGAAGTGTCACCAACCTCCCATGAATCAATTTGTGGTAACAGTCTACAAAACTACAGTACTTAAATTAGACAAAATACCTTTTGTAATGATAAATAATAATTGGGGAAATGCTGTGGCAATATATCTTTTCTCCTCCTTTGTCTATAATCCACCCACCATCCCCTTTTTTAGATCACGACTTGTATAGTGAAATTACAGTTGCGCCCACCATAATATGTGTGAATTATGAGACAAATAAACAATGCCAACCCCGCGGATACGGTGCTACTCATATGCCCGAGTGCACCAACCTCGGTATTCATCAGTGTTTACGAAACCGTGGTAAAACTTTTACCGTGGTATTGTCGTAAAAGCAGTGCACCATTACTATCGATCGGTTTCGTTACCGCGGTTTCTTGACGCTTGCTTTTCTCGCTATTATTCCCCTCGGAAGAAATTCGTTAATTTCGATAGTCACTTGTCTTCAGTTTATCCAGATGGCAGTGATTGTTTCGACAGTCACTTGTCTCCCATACTGTTTACATTTTGTCTCAACACGAGTAATCAGCTGTGCAAAACAATGGAAAATAAAATGATGAAACGTCCTAGATCTCCCAATTTCAGGCATCATGAAAGTTTCGGGAACTCGTGTAGTATACGTTGCCCGCTGCCATTGAAATCCGAAAAAATTTCTATAGAAATGGCCAATGTTACTAATATATATATATATTATAGCTAGAGGGTGTTACTGAATTTTTTCAGAGTGCCAACATTATTGTTTCCAGACCAATGGTTTTCGCCTAGACGCGCTCTCAGCCGAGATTCGTGAAATATGATGCTATCGTGAGTCGAACCTGGCCATCTTGCTACTATATCTCTTATCATGAGGTTCGAATCGCTCACAGTTTGCATGTTTAGAGAGAAATGGCCTTTCCTGTTTTTAAATACCTCCCCATTTTCACTTCGGGAAGACTGTATTCTCACATGAGTGCAGTCCAGCGCACCCAATACACCTGGGAACCCAGCTATTCTGTGGAAGTCTTCCATAACCTCTCTTTTTTTCCCATAGGGTAAGTGGTAGTTTAATAAACTGTGGCGGTAACGAGGCAACTACATTAGAAACCTTGTGTATTATGGGGCATGCTGTTGTTCTGTCAACATCACACACGTCACCGATCACTCCCTGAAATGTCCCATTTGCATAGAACCGCAGTGCTATACGAAGACGATTTCTAGGCGATTTCGGATAGTTTCTCCCAGTAGAGAATTTCAATTGTTCACCAATTATGTCCAAAATATAACTTACTACTGTCTCCTTCCGTAATCGAAATATTCTCTGGAATGAAGCATCGATCAGTTCTTCGAATAAATCTCGCCTCTCTTCTATAAACCTCCCTTCATTCCTTTCAAATCGATTAAGACACTGGAGATATAACCTGTAGTTGTTAAGCTCCATTTTGGAATCTTTACCACGGAATACAAATGAAGAAAACTTTACCACGGTTTTCTTAGATAACCGCTCCCTCACGGGCGGTAAACATTTTACCACGGTAAAACTCGAAACCGAGCTTGGTGCAACAGAAATACGACTTTACCCCGGTAAACTAGGAAGTTTACCGCGGTATTCTCTTTACCGAGGTTGGTGCACTCGGGCAATAATCTTTATTCAGACCAATGATTTTTGCCTAGACCAATAATTGCTAAGTAGCTGGCCCACGTTAGCTAATATATACACCCCTGGTTATTGTCATGCACAGTCGGAGTACTTAGCCTACGCATCAATAACCTTTATCCAGACCAATCATTTTGCCAATTAATGCTTTTTCACATAATTACAAGGTGTATTTTGTATCCCACATGTTAGTAACAGCAATGTGACGTCAATGTGCGCGCATCAATAACAGTTGAAGAGAACTGATGTGCCTGACAAACATGGCAATTGTCAAATGAGCAAGAAACAAAAACACTTACTTACATAATTTAGTACATATTTCCAGTGCAGTAGTGACAATGACAGTAATTTCAATTGGTAACGACTCCCAGAATATGAAACAAGGTACATGAAAATTACATATCCATGTGCAAAACCCAGGTTCAGCACTCCTGAACAATTATTGAAAAACAATTGGCTAGACAATAAATAGGCCTACAAAGGTTTAAGGCCTAGAGTGAAATTAGGCCTAACATTTTTCAGGACTGTCCAGCTCCAATGTGAAATATAGGCCTATATTACCGCAATATTTACCTTGACAGTCCAGTTCCAGCACACCGATAAGGTGTCGCAGGCTGGTAAAGTATTAATGCTGAGCACAGAATAGAGAACAAAAGGGGTCCAGTTTTCAAACTATGAGAGCAATCTTACCTATGAATTTGACCATTGCTATGGAAATATTCTAGTCCTTTCAGCACTTCCTTCAGCACCGTTGCTATCGTTGATTCGTCGAAGACTCCATGTCGACAGTTGGAAGCTCGCATTTTGTGTTTGATTATATCGAGCAAGGAACCTCCTTCTAAAAGGCGCAAAACCAACCACAGCTCTTCACGAACCACAAAGCTTGTGTAGTATGTCACAACATTTTCATGGTTACATGATGACATCGCCTGGATTTCCTTCTGCATGGAAGAAAAAGGTACAGGTAAAGTGTCATTCACTTACAAACTAATGCAGTTTAAATAATGCATTGCTTGGTTCGAAAAACGCTGAATTTTATGGCGGAAATGTGAATACGAAGTAACAGGGCACAGTCGAAGTTTGGTTACTCACTAAAAGTTCATCCATACTCGTGTTCCATTTCTCGAGATTTATTCGTTTGATGGCACATTTCTCCTGCCTTGGTTTGCATAAAGCTCCGTGAACAACTGCTGTTGCGCCAACACCTGTAAAGAAAAATACGATACTAATAAACCCTAAGGATAATGAAAATCGCAGACGTAACCACAACAGACCACATCAGGATCATTCAGAATTCAATGCTCTATATTTCCAACCACTCGAAACACATAGCCTACTATGCGTTCTCCGGCAACAATATTTCAGCGAATAATAAATTAAGTACAATCATTGAGTTATATCAAGTTGTCACCCTATTGCTATTTCACTGCGAGGCACCGGCATTCACCGGTACTCGATTTTCACCAGTGACGTGAGATTGGTGTCAAGTTATCACGAGTCCTCATTATCTCAAAATGAACGGACACTAAACTACTTTTTAACACTGACAGTAGTCCTAACTTGATTATGAACGATATTAGATTCATACAAACCTATTACTTCCAGAAGTTCATAGTCATCTTTCGTATTAGGCCAACCTTGAGGTGTTACGCCTGCACCAGTCACCGCCATCTTGTGGGCAAGGATATCCCCGATACTCGCTCTAGCGGATTGCATACAAGTTGAAAACGGTGGAAGATCGGCATTAGAAGATTTCCGCCTGAAAATGCCCGGTGATCCTGGAGGCATTAATCCGGGAGAAATTTTTCTGGCAAAAGAAAATGAAACATATACTATACAGACAACAAAATAATGTAGTGCACGTGGTCTGTTGTTATTGGAAAGTTATCCTTATTTATTAAGAACTTAAGACTCACTTTCGCTTTGACTTGCGTCAAAGGAATGCACCCATGCCATACATCAGACGGTAGTAGGTAATCTGTGCATCAGACGGACCTCTAGCGCTGAATGCTAATCGCTGAAGTGAACATAATGAATGATGACAATAAAGATATGGTGACAGTTATATGAAGTTGGCTACAGAGATCAATCAATATCATACAATCCATCCCACTGGCGTAAATGTGCGTCACTCAGAAATCTGTCAGTTTTAATCAATTCCCTAACGTAGGCTTAATTAATCATTTCCATAAACCATATGGAGTATCGGTACGGTACCGTACTTCAGATAGGCACACATGTTTACATGTATACTAGGCTACAGCTTTTACATTAGAATTGAATCACTAAAATGAATATCTATTCTTACTCATTATTTTATCGCAACTAGTCCCCCTTTCATAAACGTTTGGACCCGGCATACAGTATGTCTGGGATGGGGCGGCAAAGTCACGCACAGGTCGTGAACTTAAAAGTGGGGCCCTTGAAGTAAGATTTTGTTTGGATGCTCCTACTCCTGGTTGTCTTCTACAAAAGTTATCCCTTCCTGAGCCACTACTGGTTGCGTACATAGGAGGTGGCGGACCATCCCGGGTGACAGAAGGAACAGCTCTTATGATTTGTCTATGCTTGCATTTTGCAACTAAAAGATTGATATAATTATACTGGCTTCCATGGTTTAGGGAATGTACTGGGACCCCAGTTCAGAAAGTCCTGGGGGTTCGGGGTTCGATCCGAGGCTTTGCCAAGAATTATTGTAAACATTTTGTTTTGTTGCTTATTTTAGGGACTGCGACATCGTGGTCTTATAGCTACGTGTATTTGGGTGTGTGTAATTTGTGTGATAACCTGTATTATTGTGATGGCTGTACTAGTATGTGTATTTGTAATGAGGGAATAGGATTGGGAAGGAGGCGGCCGTGGATTTAGTCAGTAACCATCCCAGCATTTGCCCAGAATAGAAGTGTGCGGGGAGGGGGTGGGGGCAACTTCCAGGATGGCCGAGATGGAAATCAAACCCTCCTCTACTCAGTTTTGCCTCACAAGGCTGAGTGTACTACGTTGAAGCCCTCAAAAAAAATTAAAATGTCTTAGCAGAGCCGGGGTTCGAACCCGGACCTCCACGTGGGCATCCAAGAATGCTAGTCACTACGCCAGGAAGTGTACAAATGTAATTTGGTCTGAGGCCTCGTGGGGATAAATAAAAAGAGGTGGCTTCAACATCCACATCAGCTAACCATGAAGTGGTTTTCTGTGGTTTCACGCTATTACTCCAGGCAAACGCCGGGATGGTAGGCTACCTAATTTACGGCCACGGCCGCTTCCTACCCAAATCCTAGTTAGTTATTGTTGTTTTAAGGGGTGGAACTACGAGGTCATCTGCCCCAAATACTACCCAAATCCTACCTGAATTACAAATACACACACTAGTACAGACATCACAGTGACACAGGTTATCAGACAAATTGTACATACACCCAAGTACACGGGGCTACATGACCAAGATGTAACAAAGCCATAAACGAATCAACAACAACAACAAGATACAGTTAGAAAGCCATGAGTTCACGGGGCTGATGGCCTAGATGCTCTAATCCCCTAAATTGAATTACAACAGTTACAACAACAACAACAAATAGCAGTATTCATATCAGTCAACCTAATTGCTACACAGCATGTAGTTTAATAGATCAGCTCGATGCACATATGAAGCTAGCCGCAGACGTTATATAAATAGTCGCAATCATATCGACATACCTGCAGACTTCACGGCAAGGCCACCCCAACTGCAGATCAATGGCCTGCACTTCGGAGGTGGTGCAGATATACCCGGACGAACAAGAGCTTTGTGGTGTTGAATTCGCATTAGAGGCTTGGTACATCTTCAGTAATCATCCCCGTGTATTTGTGTGTGTTGAATTTATGTGATAAACTGTGTTTCTGTGGTTGACTGTAGTAGCAGGCGTAAATGTAATTACATCTTTTTTAATTAATACATCCAATGGCATTTATTAGCCTATTTTCATCATATGAAAAGAAATAGGTGTGTCCGTAGTAAAATCTAAACGGCTGGAGCGATTTCAATGAAAATCGGTAAGGACATAGTAGTCTACTATTTTGTCCAACCCCGACATTGCCCTTCAAATTTAAATATGTTTCACTAACCCAACATCGCAGCCACGCAAAATATTTCACCGGCATTCTACTCGTATATCTCCGAAACTATTACCGATATCACCCTGAAATTGTGTATGGTGACAGGTTCAGCTATATAAAGCTATGTTAAATACAAAACCAACATGGCGGCCAAGCGAAGTTAAAATATTTAACTTAAATAGCATTTCCTCGAGATTTAATCAACCGAGCGCTGTGAAACCTAACACCCTATATGTTAATACAAGATTTAATCTACTGTAATCTAATTCAATTCAATTGTTTTCATGAAAGAAAGATGGTGGTTGTGCAAAATTTTAAAATTATGTTTTTATTTCTTGTGTCCTAATCATGCGATTTAATTAACCGGGCGCATTATGCTGCAAGGTCAAGCAGTTTTCGTGATCACCAGCCCCGTATATTTGTGTGTGTTGAATTTATATGATAACCTGTGTTTATGTTGTGACTGTAGTAATGAGAGAAGGTAGTTTTGCATGTCATATGACATGGGGTCTCCTTTTCACGTGGAATCCGAACTACTGGAAATGGCATTTCACCTCGAAAAGCTCACATGCATTAATCGAACTCGGTGAGTATTGGCGAGAGGCTGTGTCGTCACGTCAACTGTAGTAGTGTGTGTGTGTGTGTCATTAATAGGGCCTAGGAATAGGATCGGCGCCACGGGACTTGAAATAAAGTACCATCCTGGCATTTGCATAGAGATGTGAAGGAGAAATATCACAATAAGGACGATTGTTATCAGTGCCGGGTCTCGAACCTTCGACCTCTGGGCTTCCATCTCCCTGCTTGCAGTCGTAGCGCGCGATGTACACTGCTAGGCGTGCATAAGCGCCCGATAGAGGGTAGGATATAGGTCTGAAGTCATAGCCTAGATTACTATAAAACAAAATATTAATGTGCGTTATGTAAATATCGTATCGTTGTTTCATTTGAGGGGCTTGGATATCGTGGTCATATCCTCCATGTACGTGGATGTGAGTGTGATTTTGCCTGAACCTGTGTTGTTGTGACGATTGTGTTCGTGTGCGTATTTGTAATTCAGATGTGGATTGGGAAGGAGGCAGTCGTGGCCTTCAGTTGGGAACCATCCCGGCATTTGCCTGTAGTACACTAGTGTCCAAAAGTTAATCCTGTTAGCTAGTTATTATTGTTTTAAGGAGCGGAACTACGTGGTCATCTGCCCCTAAAAGTTAAGCACAATCACTAAACGAGGCCACACCGCCTGATAGGAATGTCAGACGGATTGCTGAACAAACGGAAGCTGAATCACACACCATATATCACACAACTTGTCCAAAAGAACAGTGTCAGAAAGGTTCTGATAGCTAAGGTACACCTTTGACAACAACTAACAAAACTTGGCAATGTCTTCCACAACAAAATATGCTGTTAATAGGGTGTATGGTTACCCCTAACGACCACGCATGCTTCGCAGCTACGTGGCATGCTCTCTATCAGATAGTCCAAGAGGTCTCGTGGCAGTCGATCCCATTCCTCCGAAAGGGCAATGCGAAGGTCTTGGAGCGTCGTTGGTGGAGGCTGACGAGATGCAATTCGCCTCCCCATTGCATCCCAGGCATGTTTTATAGGATTCAGTTCCACAGACCTCGCTGACCAGTCCATGCGATGAATGTCTTCCCCAGCCAGAAATTCATCCACCAAAGCAGCGCGGTGCGGTCGGGCATTATCGTCCATTAAGAGGAAGTCTGGACCAACCACACCTCTGAAGAGTCGAACATGTGGTCTCAGTACCTCATTCCTGTATATCCGAGCGTTCACAGTGTTCCTCGGACCATCCATGGAGATCTGCAGGTCCGTACGGCCATTGATCATGATGACGCCACCTCCACCATACTGGTCCCGTTCCACGATGTTCCTGTGGTTGTATTGGCTACCCGATTCTCTCCAGATTAATGTGCGACGGGAATCGTTTTGCAAACTGAAGAGGTGACGAGTACATGATTCCATTCATTCATGGTCCAGTTTCGACGTTGACGGCTCCTCAGTAAACGGGCCCGTCTCTGTGCTGGAGTGAGCGGGAAGCACACCGCTGGACGTCTGGCAAACAGCCCTGCTGTTCTGAGCCTCCGGTACACAGTTTGCCGGGAAACGGCAACCCCTGGGACGGCTGCAAGCTCCACCGACAATTTTCTTGGAGGTGCACTCTGATTTCGTCGGGTGGTTAAGGCCAGATATCGGTCCTGCTGTGGGGTGGTTACTCTTGGTCGGCCTGGTACTGGCCTACGACTAACATCTCCTGTGTCCCGAAATCGTCTCCAAAGCCTGGAAATGACACTTTGTGGCACATTCAAGGATACGGCGACTTCGGTCTGTGTCTGTGTCTGGCCTGTTTCCAGTCGGCCGAGTATTCTACCCTGCAAAACGGTGTCCAAATGGCGTCATTGTGCCATTAGGTTGTCACGTTCACCACGAGGCTACATTCCGCACACTGTAACAGGGCAAACGGGACTGAGGGAATATGGGGCACAGGCACCGGCTGTGTTTACCGAGTGGTTACGCCGCTAGTCAAAGCAGGGAATACTCATTTCCTATACACGTACGGTTGGTAGGTGCATATGTCGTGTGATTTGCGGTCTATTTCCTGTTGCCCTGCTTATTCGTAACATATGCTTAACTTTTGGACACTAGTGTAGAAGTGGGCAACTAGGAGAAACCACTTCCAAGATGGCTGATGCGGGAATAGAACCAACCTCTTCTCAGTTTTGCTTTACGAGGCTGAGAGTACTCCGTTCCAGCCCTCAGGCCAGAATTAAATTTCGTGGTAAAGCCGGGAATCAGAACCGGGCGTCAGGGGTGTCAGCCATTAATGCTAGCCACTACATCTTGAATTTTTTGTTGTTGTTGTATATTACACCTGTTGTTTTACTAGTGAGTGAAGTGATAATACTAAATCGTAGCATACCTCACTGTACAGTATTAGCCTATACAGGGCTACTTATCATTCCGATGAAGAGAAGGGTCTAAGGAGATTGAAATTTTGACATCGTCTGGACTTGCAGTGATGGCTGAAACCACTAACCTCGTGCCTCGCTGGCATCGGTAGAGCGTGGGTTCAAATCTCACCTCAGCTGTCCTGAAAATGGCTTTCGTGGTTTCCCATTTTCACCACCAGGCAAACGCCGAGACGGTTCGTTTCAACAGGTCCACGACCGACTTCCTTCCATAACACCTTTTGCTGTCCATTCCTTCCAAGTTAGCGGTCGCCTGGGTGATCGGCCTGTCACCATCCTCAGTTGTATCTGCTGACAAAGTGTGTTTAGTTCCCAGTCCTTGCTACGGTAGACGAATGATCCCTCGCAAAGTCTGTGGGTGAAGCCGAGCTGGGAGGATAACTGATACAAAAGAAGTTATAGTCAGAGAAGTGTTGTACTAGCATGTCCCCTTAATACTGTTGGTCAGTTGGGCTTCAACCACAATAATTCTTAAAAGTTGAATACTATAAAGAACTCTCAGCTTCTTTATTGTCAACCCTATCTAGAGCCATGTTTCCTCGGAACAACTTATCGTGTCATAGGACTGGAACAACTACAGAATGGTTGGAGAAACCCATCAATGAATTCACCGCCACATGGTGTAGCGGCTAACGTTCTTGACTATCGGCCCGTAGGTCTGGGTTCGATTCCCGCCTCTGCCAATAAATTTTAATTCTGGTGTAGGTTATCATACAAATTCCACACACACCCACGGGACTATATGACCACGTTGCCGCAGCACCTAAAAATCCTAACAGGGCAAGTTGCCTGAGTCGTGTTTCACAGTACCCCCTCCCCCACCTCAAAACTGGACGTGAAGATAAATAATTGTCGGAATGTTTCAACCTGTGCTGATCTTCAGGGTGTTCTTCACTATATACTCTTGTTATCACAAAGACGCAATCAATACTATTCAATAGCAAGTTTTGGCATTATTCCAGATTCCTTGATTTCTGTAGTCATGCACATAAAGTTCAAGTTTGGTCATTTTCTTTGTGTTTCACAGATACTATTCAGATCAGCATATTTTAATTTTTATGTTGTAGATTCGTAAAAATGTCTTCGTATGCAAGTTATAGCTTGTACTATGAGCTTTAAAACGGTATCGTGGGAACCAAAATGCTTATATATATTCTGCTACAAAACAAATACATGGGCAGAACATTCCTTGTTCGAACACCTGCACTTTTGGCCTCGATGTGACAACTCGCACAATAGAGTTTCCAATCGCAATTCGCCACCTCTTTCACTGAACATGATGACACGTTAGCTGCACTGATTATATATACGGAAACTCCAGGTGGTCAAGGTGTAGGCTACGTAGCTGTCAGTCAAATAATGGCTTAAACAATATTTCAGGAGAGGTTGCCTACCCCATACTCTCATCCCAAATCCATTAGTGTAAGGTGACTGGACTCTCTGGGTTTATCCCTATAAGCGCAGTTCGACACGTTCCCGAATGAATTAGCCACAATGCTTGGCCCCCAAACTTTCCACTACCCCGCGGCGTTGCCATGCTCGTTACAACACTACGACAGTCATCGCAGGAATACAGGTTATCAGACAATTTCAACACACATCCAAATACACGGGGATAATGTCCAAGCCCCTCAAATGGATTAACAAACACTCCACTTCCAGTTCTCTTGAAAATGTACAAATGTTGCCGTGAACATGGGGTCAAGTTGTTTTTGGGCATAATTTCGACGCCTTCAAACCGTGATTGTTGCACACAAAGAAGGACCAAAAGGTTGTTATGGAGGTGTTCCTTAACCAGTCATCGTTCAGGACATAATTTGTTTAATATGCAATAATGATGGTGATTGCTGGTTTAGAGGGCGAAACACCTTATAGGCAACAATATTCGAGATGATTTAGAGAGACAGGCTATTATTACACTTTTGTCCATTGTTCTATTCTCACCTTCATAGTCGAACAAGCCAAGACACGCTCTCTACATAACGTAATGACAGGAAAGTGTTTCCATCTCGGTGACTTGTTGTTGTTAATTCAATTAAGGGGCTTGGGATATCTTGGTTATCAGGCCCGTGTAGTTGGGTGTGTGTGTTGAACTTGTCTGTATTCCTGTGCTGACTGTAGTGTGCGTATGTAACTGTATTATAGACAGGGATGAGGTAGGCGCCCCGGGACTTGAATTAAGGCATTTGCCTGGAGGGATTGTAAAAATGCCTTACTCAGGATAGCCGCTGTCAGCGCCAGGATTCGAACCTACGTTCTCCGGACTTGCTGCAGCTGCTCGCATGGTCGTGTTGCACGAGTTTACAAGCACGGCTATGCTGCGGGACTCGGTAACTTCTTCTAATAGACATCATGAGTGTGCGTGTCCATACTCACTCCAATGAAGCTCCATTAACGTAGGCAGCTTTCAATTGCTATCCTAACGCACAACATTTTGTATACGGAATCCTCTTCATACGTGTATGATACTTTTAAACCATGTATTCAATCCTTAGCAGAGAAAATCGGTGTACTGATTTCACTCTCCAGATTCCTATTCTTCGCGTCACTGAAATTAGCAAATCTTTTATATGCACATCGTCACGAATCTTCAATACTTTTGTCCTGTACCAGCACATCAATACATCCAGCACTTTAACGACTCACGTCTTAAAACTCAGCAATTCTTCTAGGTTTATGCCATGTCTTGTTTGGGGTTTCACCTAGGACACCAAGCTGGCTCATCAGCGGGCTCTGGTGTCCCCGCAGTAAAGAGGCACAGGTGCGCTTCATAAAAAGGGAGGTAGCGCGCAGTTCCCTACTCCTGTGGGGGTCGGGGCGGGAACACCGAGAGCCCGCTGATGAGCCAGCTTGGTGTCCTAGGCGAAACCCCACACAAGACACGGCACAAACCTAGAAAAATTGCTGAGTTTTAATTCGCTGGCCGTGAAAGCCAATATACCATCTTTTTGGAAGCCTTCATAGGGAGGTTAGCTGGTTGAGCTTCTAGATCTCGCAGTAAAGAGGCGCAGGTGCGCTTTATAAACAGGGAGGTAGCACGCAGTACGCTACTCTTGTGGGGGTCCGGGCGGGGACACCATTAGCCCGCTGATGAGCCAGCTTGGTGTCCTAGACGAAACCCCACGCAAGACATGGCACAAACCTAAAAAAAAATTGCCGAGTTTTGACTCACGTCTTGTTTTGTAGAACATTTCTCCAACTACTGCAAAGTATTTTCATTGTTATCTTTATTTTTCTCCTCCACACCCCTCTTTTTAGTTTTTTGTTTTTCTTTTTATCACTGCAATTATTTTGTTCTGTGCATATGTATGTATTAATGTTGAAGAACTATATATAATGCACGTTTAAAATGGTTATATTATGTACAAAATTAAGCCTCTGTGGCTTAGATGGCGGCACCCCGGCCTCTCACCACTGGGTCCCTGGTTCAAATCCTGGTCACTCCATGTGAGATTTGTGCTGGACAAAGCGGAGGCAGACAGGTTTTTCTCCGGGTACTCCGGTTTTCCCTGTCACAATTTCATTCCAGCAACACTCTCCACTATCATTTCATCTGTCATTCATCTCATCATGCCCCAGAGGAGTGCGACAGGCTTCGGCATCTGGCACAGTTCATATCCTCGCCGCTAGATGGGGACTTCATTCATTCCATTCCTGACCGAGTCGGTCGACTGTGGATTTTTCATGTACAAAATTAAAATGTATCTGCAGAGTACTACCGTAAAGGAGATTTTGAACTCTACACGTGGTCGTAAATTAAATAAATGAGAAAACTAATCCATATTTTAAGTTATAGGGCATGTAGCCCATTCTCCAACCCAAACAATTACATAATAGTCACTACTACGGCAGTGTCGTAACCAAATCATCTTTTTGTCTATATAACATCCACACCACTGTTCCTTCAAGCTAGTTTTATATCATGATTTATTTAATTCGTATTTAACATTTTTCTTGTAGGAGCAGATAACCTCGTAGTTCCTCCCCTTAAAACAACAACAACAACAACAACAACTAACATTTTTTTGTAACAGATCTGGTTTTTGTTAATATTAATGTGTGTGTTTTTAGTATTAGGACGAATATTTTTATAGAAATAGTTTTGAGAACAACCTATAGTAAAGCCATCATTACTTCCGACTTGACGTTTCAGAGCTAGGCTAGAGTTTCGTTCGCTAAATCACGACATCGCGAACAAAATTCGATTTGTCGTGATACATCTATTTGAATGGCTACCTGTGATTGGCTAGTTAAAGTGATTTTCCTTCTGACCGCTAGATAACTCTAGGATAACACTGAAACGTCAAGTCGGAAGTAATGATGGCTCGACTAATGGTAACATGTTTAAATGTAAGTCTTGCATTTCTATTCATTGTTATTCGCGCTGAGGAGGGTCACAATGTGCCCGAAGCCGGTACAATAAAAAGTACAAATTAATATTGACTTACGGTTTTTATTTAATCTTCAGAACTTATCATTCTGAGTATTTGTCTTTCTTTCTTTCTTTCTTCCTTTTACATTTAATCACAATTCCTCTTTTATATCATTAACACCTTGTTGATCATAAGAAAATAAGTTATCCCTGAATCATTTATTTTATATATGATGGAAAATATTCACGTATTATTTTCCGTACAATATCTTGCCGAATTTTGTTACTGCCCTCAGAAAGATATATCGACTGGCTGCGTGGCTCAACGGTAATGTTCTCGCCTGCTGTTCCCAAGGTTTCAGGATCGAATCCTGGTGCAGTCAGCTGGCATTTGAGTGTTCGTAAATGCGAGGGAGCTGTGTCAGAAATTTACTGGCGCTGTAAAGATCCCCTTCGGGACAAAATTCTGTCACACCGGCGTCTCTAAAAGCCGCAATAGTTAAAGGGACGTAAAACCAATAACATTATTGTTATTCATAATGTTGAATTTTGGGCTTATGCCGTGTTTTATTATATTGCAATTCGACGCGTTTCGAAAGAAACCATGTCTTTCATCGTCAGGAATAATCTGGAATACGACAATGTTGCTAAGAGAAAGCAACGAAGAACATATAGAAGGTGCCCAAAGATGGACGCCATTATAGCCCCATGTTAGGGACAACGGAAAGCAGCAGTGAATTACTTTCTCAGGGTTCTGATAATAGGTAGCCAGGATTCACTGAGATTGTAGCCGGTGTCGCGGTTGAAATTATCTGGGTGTTTACGTATTTCAACCGCCTCCCTGATGATTCTGGGACGATATTGCTTTATACGGGCAAGAACATCCACCCCTTGGAACATGACATCATGGCCAGGTGTTAAAGCATGATCGGCAACAGCTGATTTATCAGGTTGAATGAGCCTGATACATCTATTATGTTCCTTAATGCGAGTGCATATTGTTCTCGAAGTCTGCCCGATGTAAACCTTGCCACAAGTACAGGGAACTCTGTAGATACCCGGTTGTTGCAATTTAGGCAAACTGTCCTTAGTTGGTCGCAGGAGTTGCCTAATCTTAACAGAAGTTCCAAATACAGTCCGTATGTTGTATCGACGTAGGATTTTAGCAATACGATCCGTTGTGTTATGTATGTACGGAAGGTAAGCAGTTCCTCTTACATCTCTTTTCTCAACTGACGTCCTATTATTATTTGTTGGTTTCAGAACCGTAGAAATCAAAGCCTTGTTATAACCGTTGCTCTCAAAGGTGGTTCGCAGGGTGTTAATTTCTTCTTGTAAAGAAGACACTTCACAAATCCTCCTAGCCCTGGTAGTTAGAGTTGTAAGGATACCATGTTTCTGGGCAGGGTGATGGTGAGAACTTGCGTGGAGATATCTATTGGTGTGTGTTGGCTTACGAAAAACGCTGTGTCCTAAAGATCCATCCTCTTTCTTGGTGACGAGAACATCTAAAAAAGGTATTTTGCCGTCAGATTCCTTTTCCATGGTGAAACAAATAGAAGGGTGCTGGAGATTAAGGTGATCCAGGAAATGGCTAAGATTTTCCTCACCTTCCGTCCAAACAACGAACGTGTCATCCACATAACGCCACCAGATCTTCGGTTTGAAAGGAGCCGACGACAAAGCTTTCTCTTCAAAGTTCTCCATGAAGAAATTAGCCACAACAGGAGAGAGAGGACTACCCATGGCCACACCATCAGTCTGCTCATAAAAATTCCCATTCCATAGAAAGTAGGAGGAGGTCATGCAGTGATAAAAAAGTCTTGTGATGTCTTCAGGAAAAAGGCCATTAATGAGAGACATAACACCATCAATAGGTACTCTCGTAAACAGAGACACCACGTCGAGACTCACTAGAATATCACCCGGCTGAAGTGTTATAGCTTTTAACTTTTCCACGAAGTGTGTGGAATCCTTAATGTACGAAGGCGTGTTACCCAGAAGCGGCTGAAGTAGTCTACCTAAGTATTTGGAAAGGGCATATGTAGGAGAACCAATCGTACTAACAATGGGTCTAAGAGGAACATCGTCCTTATGTATTTTAGGAAGACCATAGAGTCTCGGAGGAATAGCATCCCCTGGAAGGAGAGTCTTCGCTGCATCCGCTGGAATAGATGATTGCTTGATCAATTTGACGGTGACATTTGAGTAGCGAGTAGTAGGATCACGACTATTAATCCTATATACAGGATCTGATAACAAAGACGAGATCTTAGAATCATAATCAACCTTATCCAATACCACTGTCGCATTACCCTTGTCAGCGGGGAGAACGATAATATCAGAATTGTCCCTTAGATCTTTAAGTGCCCGGCTTTCACCTTGTTTTAAGTTGGTGTTAGGTGGCTTAGCTGTCTTGAGAACTCGGGAACATTCTTGCCTGGCTTCCTCGGCCTCTTCAGGTGTGAGGTGATGTACTGAGGATTCTACGGATGTAATAAGTTCTTCAATAGGAATTCTTCTAGGCGCTACAGCAAAATTGAGACCTTTAGCGAGAACTGCCTGTTGGGTATCACTTAGGGGGTTGCTGGACAAATTTACGACAACCTTGTTAGCATCAAGTCTAATGGCTTGAGATTTCTGCAACTGACATAACCTATCATATTTGGAAATATGTCTGTCCCTCACCTGATCTAGAACGCTGTTAGCTTGCACTGAAGAAATACGATCGAAGATATTCCATAATTCCTCACTTACGAAGTTTGAGAGGCGTAGATGTAGCTGTAGTAACTCCCTCGAAATAAAATCTAACTGCTTACGAGTATGCTGTAACCTCTCTATCAATAACGCCTTGCTTGCACGACGATAGATTCTCGTTGCCTTAGGTGTTCTGAAGGAATGCTTCAACATAACAAAATTCGGTAGAATATCATGATCCCGGCATCTTAGGAGAAAAGCGAGTGAAGAGATTAGACACACCTTCTTGCGTCGTAACCTACTGAATCTAGACATCAGTCGGAAAATATCCTCCCCATAGAGGTTTCTAATATTGTCATTTAGACTTTCACGGCCCGTGTTATTATTCATAATGTTGAATTTTGGGCTTATGCCGTGTTTTATTATATTGCAATTCGACGCGTTTCGAAAGAAACCATGTCTTTCATCGTCAGGAATAATCTGGAATACGACAATGTTGCTAAGAGAAAGCAACGAAGAACATATAGAAGGTGCCCAAAGATGGACGCCATTATAGCCCCATGTTAGGGACAACGGAAAGCAGCAGTGAATTACTTTCTCAGGGTTCTGATAATAGGTAGCCAGGATTCACTGAGATTGTAGCCGGTGTCGCGGTTGAAATTATCTGGGTGTTTACGTATTTCAACCGCCTCCCTGATGATTCTGGGACGATATTGCTTTATACGGGCAAGAACATCCACCCCTTGGAACATGACATCATGGCCAGGTGTTAAAGCATGATCGGCAACAGCTGATTTATCAGGTTGAATGAGCCTGATACATCTATTATGTTCCTTAATGCGAGTGCATATTGTTCTCGAAGTCTGCCCGATGTAAACCTTGCCACAAGTACAGGGAACTCTGTAGATACCCGGTTGTTGCAATTTAGGCAAACTGTCCTTAGTTGGTCGCAGGAGTTGCCTAATCTTAACAGAAGTTCCAAATACAGTCCGTATGTTGTATCGACGTAGGATTTTAGCAATACGATCCGTTGTGTTATGTATGTACGGAAGGTAAGCAGTTCCTCTTACCTCTCTTTTCTCAACTGACGTCCTATTATTATTTGTTGGTTTCAGAACCGTAGAAATCAAAGCCTTGTTATAACCGTTGCTCTCAAAGGTGGTTCGCAGGGTGTTAATTTCTTCTTGTAAAGAAGACACTTCACAAATCCTCCTAGCCCTGGTAGTTAGAGTTGTAAGGATACCATGTTTCTGGGCAGGGTGATGGTGAGAACTTGCGTGGAGATATCTATTGGTGTGTGTTGGCTTACGAAAAACGCTGTGTCCTAAAGATCCATCCTCTTTCTTGGTGACGAGAACATCTAAAAAATGTATTTTGCCGTCAGATTCCTTTTCCATGGTGAAACAAATAGAAGGGTGCTGGAGATTAAGGTGATCCAGGAAATGGCTAAGATTTTCCTCACCTTCCGTCCAAACAACGAACGTGTCATCCACATAACGCCACCAGATCTTCGGTTTGAAAGGAGCCGACGACAAAGCTTTCTCTTCAAAGTTCTCCATGAAGAAATTAGCCACAACAGGAGAGAGAGGACTACCCATGGCCACACCATCAGTCTGCTCATAAAAATTCCCATTCCATAGAAAGTAGGAGGAGGTCATGCAGTGATAAAAAAGTCTTGTGATGTCTTCAGGAAAAAGGCCATTAATGAGAGACATAACACCATCAATAGGTACTCTCGTAAACAGAGACACCACGTCGAGACTCACTAGAATATCACCCGGCTGAAGTGTTATAGCTTTTAACTTTTCCACGAAGTGTGTGGAATCCTTAATGTACGAAGGCGTGTTACCCAGAAGCGGCTGAAGTAGTCTACCTAAGTATTTGGAAAGGGCATATGTAGGAGAACCAATCGTACTAACAATGGGTCTAAGAGGAACAGGGATGCTATTCCTCCGAGACTCTATGGTCTTCCTAAAATACATAAGGACGATGTTCCTCTTAGACCCATTGTTAGTACGATTGGTTCTCCTACATATGCCCTTTCCAAATACTTAGGTAGACTACTTCAGCCGCTTCTGGGTAACACGCCTTCGTACATTAAGGATTCCACACACTTCGTGGAAAAGTTAAAAGCTATAACACTTCAGCCGGGTGATATTCTAGTGAGTCTCGACGTGGTGTCTCTGTTTACGAGAGTACCTATTGATGGTGTTATGTCTCTCATTAATGGCCTTTTTCCTGAAGACATCACAAGACTTTTTTATCACTGCATGACCTCCTCCTACTTTCTATGGAATGGGAATTTTTATGAGCAGACTGATGGTGTGGCCATGGGTAGTCCTCTCTCTCCTGTTGTGGCTAATTTCTTCATGGAGAACTTTGAAGAGAAAGCTTTGTCGTCGGCTCCTTTCAAACCGAAGATCTGGTGGCGTTATGTGGATGACACGTTCGTTGTTTGGACGGAAGGTGAGGAAAATCTTAGCCATTTCCTGGATCACCTTAATCTCCAGCACCCTTCTATTTGTTTCACCATGGAAAAGGAATCTGACGGCAAAATACCTTTTTTAGATGTTCTCGTCACCAAGAAAGAGGATGGATCTTTAGGACACAGCGTTTTTCGTAAGCCAACACACACCAATAGATATCTCCACGCAAGTTCTCACCATCACCCTGCCCAGAAACATGGTATCCTTACAACTCTAACTACCAGGGCTAGGAGGATTTGTGAAGTGTCTTCTTTACAAGAAGAAATTAACACCCTGCGAACCACCTTTGAGAGCAACGGTTATAACAAGGCTTTGATTTCTACGGTTCTGAAACCAACAAATAATAATAGGACGTCAGTTGAGAAAAGAGATGTAAGAGGAACTGCTTACCTTCCGTACATACATAACACAACGGATCGTATTGCTAAAATCCTACGTCGATACAACATACGGACTGTATTTGGAACTTCTGTTAAGATTAGGCAACTCCTGCGACCAACTAAGGACAGTTTGCCTAAATTGCAACAACCGGGTATCTACAGAGTTCCCTGTACTTGTGGCAAGGTTTACATCGGGCAGACTTCGAGAACAATATGCACTCGCATTAAGGAACATAATAGATGTATCAGGCTCATTCAACCTGATAAATCAGCTGTTGCCGATCATGCTTTAACACCTGGCCATGATGTCATGTTCCAAGGGGTGGATGTTCTTGCCCGTATAAAGCAATATCGTCCCAGAATCATCAGGGAGGCGGTTGAAATACGTAAACACCCAGATAATTTCAACCGCGACACCGGCTACAATCTCAGTGAATCCTGGCTACCTATTATCAGAACCCTGAGAAAGTAATTCACTGCTGCTTTCCGTTGTCCCTAACATGGGGCTATAATGGCGTCCATCTTTGGGCACCTTCTATATGTTCTTCGTTGCTTTCTCTTAGCAACATTGTCGTATTCCAGATTATTCCTGACGATGAAAGACATGGATTCTTTCGAAACGCGTCGAATTGCAATATAATAAAACACGGCATAAGCCCAAAATTCAACATTATGAATAATAACACGGGCCGTGAAAGTCTAAATGACAATATTAGAAACCTCTATGGGGAGGATATTTTCCGACTGATGTCTAGATTCAGTAGGTTACGACGCAAGAAGGTGTGTCTAATCTCTTCACTCGCTTTTCTCCTAAGATGCCGGGATCATGATATTCTACCGAATTTTGTTATGTTGAAGCATTCCTTCAGAACACCTAAGGCAACGAGAATCTATCGTCGTGCAAGCAAGGCGTTATTGATAGAGAGGTTACAGCATACTCGTAAGCAGTTAGATTTTATTTCGAGGGAGTTACTACAGCTACATCTACGCCTCTCAAACTTCGTAAGTGAGGAATTATGGAATATCTTCGATCGTATTTCTTCAGTGCAAGCTAACAGCGTTCTAGATCAGGTGAGGGACAGACATATTTCCAAATATGATAGGTTATGTCAGTTGCAGAAATCTCAAGCCATTAGACTTGATGCTAACAAGGTTGTCGTAAATTTGTCCAGCAACCCCCTAAGTGATACCCAACAGGCAGTTCTCGCTAAAGGTCTCAATTTTGCTGTAGCGCCTAGAAGAATTCCTATTGAAGAACTTATTACATCCGTAGAATCCTCAGTACATCACCTCACACCTGAAGAGGCCGAGGAAGCCAGGCAAGAATGTTCCCGAGTTCTCAAGACAGCTAAGCCACCTAACACCAACTTAAAACAAGGTGAAAGCCGGGCACTTAAAGATCTAAGGGACAATTCTGATATTATCGTTCTCCCCGCTGACAAGGGTAATGCGACAGTGGTATTGGATAAGGTTGATTATGATTCTAAGATCTCGTCTTTGTTATCAGATCCTGTATATAGGATTAATAGTCGTGATCCTACTACTCGCTACTCAAATGTCACCGTCAAATTGATCAAGCAATCATCTATTCCAGCGGATGCAGCGAAGACTCTCCTTCCAGGGGATGCTATTCCTCCGAGACTCTATGGTCTTCCTAAAATACATAAGGACGATGTTCCTCTTAGACCCATTGTTAGTACGATTGGTTCTCCTACATATGCCCTTTCCAAATACTTAGGTAGACTACTTCAGCCGCTTCTGGGTAACACGCCTTCGTACATTAAGGATTCCACACACTTCGTGGAAAAGTTAAAAGCTATAACACTTCAGCCGGGTGATATTCTAGTGAGTCTCGACGTGGTGTCTCTGTTTACGAGAGTACCTATTGATGGTGTTATGTCTCTCATTAATGGCCTTTTTCCTGAAGACATCACAAGACTTTTTTATCACTGCATGACCTCCTCCTACTTTCTATGGAATGGGAATTTTTATGAGCAGACTGATGGTGTGGCCATGGGTAGTCCTCTCTCTCCTGTTGTGGCTAATTTCTTCATGGAGAACTTTGAAGAGAAAGCTTTGTCGTCGGCTCCTTTCAAACCGAAGATCTGGTGGCGTTATGTGGATGACACGTTCGTTGTTTGGACGGAAGGTGAGGAAAATCTTAGCCATTTCCTGGATCACCTTAATCTCCAGCACCCTTCTATTTGTTTCACCATGGAAAAGGAATCTGACGGCAAAATACCTTTTTTAGATGTTCTCGTCACCAAGAAAGAGGATGGATCTTTAGGACACAGCGTTTTTCGTAAGCCAACACACACCAATAGATATCTCCACGCAAGTTCTCACCATCACCCTGCCCAGAAACATGGTATCCTTACAACTCTAACTACCAGGGCTAGGAGGATTTGTGAAGTGTCTTCTTTACAAGAAGAAATTAACACCCTGCGAACCACCTTTGAGAGCAACGGTTATAACAAGGCTTTGATTTCTACGGTTCTGAAACCAACAAATAATAATAGGACGTCAGTTGAGAAAAGAGATGTAAGAGGAACTGCTTACCTTCCGTACATACATAACACAACGGATCGTATTGCTAAAATCCTACGTCGATACAACATACGGACTGTATTTGGAACTTCTGTTAAGATTAGGCAACTCCTGCGACCAACTAAGGACAGTTTGCCTAAATTGCAACAACCGGGTATCTACAGAGTTCCCTGTACTTGTGGCAAGGTTTACATCGGGCAGACTTCGAGAACAATATGCACTCGCATTAAGGAACATAATAGATGTATCAGGCTCATTCAACCTGATAAATCAGCTGTTGCCGATCATGCTTTAACACCTGGCCATGATGTCATGTTCCAAGGGGTGGATGTTCTTGCCCGTATAAAGCAATATCGTCCCAGAATCATCAGGGAGGCGGTTGAAATACGTAAACACCCAGATAATTTCAACCGCGACACCGGCTACAATCTCAGTGAATCCTGGCTACCTATTATCAGAACCCTGAGAAAGTAATTCACTGCTGCTTTCCGTTGTCCCTAACATGGGGCTATAATGGCGTCCATCTTTGGGCACCTTCTATATGTTCTTCGTTGCTTTCTCTTAGCAACATTGTCGTATTCCAGATTATTCCTGACGATGAAAGACATGGTTTCTTTCGAAACGCGTCGAATTGCAATATAATAAAACACGGCATAAGCCCAAAATTCAACATTATGAATAATAACACGGGCCGTGAAAGTCTAAATGACAACATTATTGTTATTGTTATTATTATTATTACTTAAAAATATATTGCGTGGTTCATTAAAAGTTCAATTATTACGGTACTTTCTGTTCAGTTGTTAAATTTCTAACCAGACTAAAACCAATTAAAAGCGCTGGAAAGTATGATTCTAGCTTTCTAAGCATTACAGCTGAAATGAAACTTAGTTCAAATATTTTGGTTGTAGTTAAGAACCATTTGCCTGGATGGCCGAGGTGGGAATGGAACCCTCCTATTCTCAGTCCTAACTCATGAGGCCGAGTGTGCTCCGTTCCAACCCTCAGACAGAATTAATTTTCTTGGCATAACCGGGTATCGAACCCAGGACCTTTGGTGCCGGAGTCTCTATACGTACCGTGAGTCCACAGAAGGTCGTGCATATGCGATTTAAGAACAACATACCAAATTATGATTTTAAAAACATGAGGCCATAGTTGAGTAATTCTTAAAAACTTTGAAACAGATTTAATAACTAGAATATATATTTATGACATTCGCGAACTTGACCTGAGCAAACGACAGTGAATGAATTTCACGGCAGCAGATTCCATGCAGTAGTTGTCATTGGTGAGTAATTGCAGAGAAACTTGGTCGCAGTGCTGGAAGAGGGAAGCAGTTAATCTTCTTTCATTGACAGACGGTGCTAAAGTCGCAACATGAAACTCGCACCCCAGAAAAAAGCAGCGGTAAAAAGGAAAAGATAGAACGACGAATGCATTGATCAGATCGAGAGCTCGGGTGAATGATGCCCTTGCCATGGAGGCTGGGTGGATTCTATTACAAGGCAGACAAATCGTGGGTGGGAAGAGGAGTTTAATGCCATGTTCCTTCCGTCGAACAAGAAAATACTAAGATCAAAGAAATCTATAACCTAGTAACGCTGGGGGTCCCGATTCTTAGAAGTGAATCCCAGGGCTGCCAACCTTAAAGTTAATTAAACCTGACACATGGGTATTAATGAAAGCTGATGTGGTTATAGAAAAGATGACGTGGTTATAAAAAAAAGATGAGGTAGATATAGAAAAGATGACGTGGTAGTAGGAAATATGTCGCAGGTATAGACAATATTATGATGAATGAATGATCGTGTGGCTTCCGGAGAGGCCGAATGCAGGACTTTCTAGTTGACGCCCGTGGGCAACCTGCACGTCGTAATGAGGATGAAGTGATGATGAAGACGTCACATACACCCAGGAGATAAAAATCCCTGATAGCTCGGGCTCGGCCGGGAATCGACCGGGGCACTTCTGGCCAAAGCCTAGCGCAGTAAAGCTGGGGGTCCCGATTCTTAGAACCATTTACCCACGGAGGATAACGTAGTTTTTGGAAAGATGACATAGATATAGAGAAGATGGCGTGGATATAGAAAAGATGACGTAGATATAGAAACAAATTACGTGGTTATAGAAAATGTGACGTAGATATAGAAAAGATGACGTAGATATCGAAAATAAGTTCGATACAGGAAAAATTACATAGTTGTAGAAAATAAGACGTGGTTGTAGAGAATATGACGTAGATATAGAAAAGATGACGTGATTGTAGAAAAGATGAAGTAGATATAGAAAAGTTGGCTTAGATTTAGAAAAGATTCACCTCTGAGGTGACAGAACTACAGTAATATCGAACTCCGAAAATAGAAATAGACTGTTGATTGCAAGATCCAGTGAACTTACTCGTAACAAGTCCACTTCATGATGTAGCAGCTAGCATTCTTGGCTGTCACTCCGGATGTTCAGGTTCGATGCCCGACTCTGACAAGAAATGTAATTCTCGTCTGAGGGTTGGAACGGGGTACACTCAGGGTCGTGAGGCAAAACTAAGAGGAAGTGGGCTCGATTTCCTCCTCAGCCATCTTGGAAGTGGTTTAATATGGTTTCCCACTTCTACTCCAGGCAAATGCCTGGATGGTTCCTAAATTAAGGCAACGGCTTTCTCCTTCCCAATCCTCAGCTGAATTAAAAATACACGCACTACTACTGACACCACAATAACACATATTATCAGACACTTTCTTTCTATACAGTATATACCAGGTGGCTCATTTGCCCCGTTCAATCTACCTATACGTATCCCGCATACACTACTGCTGTATGGGATATCTAATAACTGATTTCCACAGGGGCCACTCTGCATGCTGGCAGATTACGTCAGAATACATGTTCCTCAGCGCTAATGCGCCCCATTGCGTTATGAAACCTCGCATTTGAGAGCGTAATAGGCTTGTATGTGGTACAACATCACGACAGTTGCTGGCAACATATTGACAATGTCTGGTGTATTCAGCAACAACGAGTACACGGACATCATACTAATCTACTGTATGGAGAAGCTGGTCGTAATGCAGTCGAAGATCGAGGAGTCATAACGCAATGGGACGCATTAGATGAGAGCACTGAGGGACTGGTTGTTATCTCTTGGCATTCTGACGTAACCTGCTTGTATTAAAGGACACCCCTTAGGAATTCAGTTATTAGACCTCCCGTTCATCATGAATATATGCGGGACACCTAAAGGTAGATTTACGGGGAAAATGAGCCATACATACCCAAGTACACGGGGCTAAATAACCATGGAGTCTAAGCCACTCAAATGAAACACCATCCTAACAACTCATAAGGTTGGCATCAGGAAGTGCGTCCCGGCAAGAAAACTATTCACTATACTGTATAGAGATTCATCTCAAGTCACCTTGTAGAAATGGGAAATAAGGTGCATGAATTATCTAAAAATAAACACCTATTTATTATTTCCAAGACTCAGGGTGTGTATCCAAAAACGATTGAATGTGCCCAGAAGAAAATATGGACTGCTATTGATTGCTATTGATCGGGGTTGATCGCGTGCTCTGGGCCTGCCTGTACTGTTACAGTTAGCGTGACTACGCATCATAAGAAAGACTAAACTAGAAATGCATTGTAACCCGACATTTTACAATAACCAAGATAATACTGCCGGTGGTGCATATTTATGAACTTTTGGTCAAATGACTCGTCATTAGCTTCCTCTGGAATATTTTGGCTCAAATGCCTGCAGTTACTGACAGCAAGCATATGGGGGGTGTATTTTATAGTTTAGGTTAGCCTTGGACTACCGGCCAGGGTAGTTAAACGCATTAAGGCGTAAGGCCATTTTCAAGCTTAGAAGACGGTTGGGTTCAAACCCCCAACGGCGATCATACTTGAAATGGCTTTCTCATTTTCAGTTACATGCAAATACAATACAGTACCCTCTGATAGGCCACGGACGCTTTCTTTTAGTGGCTTAGCTTCCTCGGTCGATCATTGGTAGAGTTCCTACCACTTTCCCAACATAGCGGATGCGATTCTGAGCAGAAGATATATGGTATTTTGGGGGCAGGAAGAATCTACGTCATTCCAAGTTGCACGATGTTGGTTCGTTTAAGACTTCTCGTAACACATTTGATGATCATAAGACTTTTTTTTTTTACCCTCCAGGTTGGTGGAACCCACGGACTCAGCGAGGGAACTCACCACTACCACCTCTACGGACAGTGTCCTAGAGCTGGGAACATCGAATCGGAAGGGATACAACTGGTGAGGTGAGATTGGCACCTCGCCCAGGCGGCCTCACCTGCAAAGCGAACAGGGGCCTCATGAGGGAAGGTAAGGGATGGTTAGGATGGATAGGCAAGGAAGAGGGAAGGAGGCAGCCGTGGCCTTGAAGAAGGGACCATCCCGGCATTTGCCCGAAGACGAAGTGGGAAACCACGGAAAACCACTTCGAGGATGGCTGAGGGGGAATCGAACCCCCTCTACTTATTTGAGCCACCCGAGGCGGAGTAGACCCCGTTCCAGTCCTCGTACCACTTTTCAAATTTCGTGGCAGAGCCGGGAATCGAACCCAGGACCTCCGGGACGGCAGCTAACCATGCTGACCGCTACGCTACGGAAGCGACTACAAAATTAATACGAAATTAATTCTAAATTGGGTCCTTATTGACGACTAATTCAATTAAATACTAATGGCCATTAAAAGTAATCCACCAAACGTTCATAAAATAAATCACTAGCAGATGTTTATTGACCTATTTTCGACCACATTGTGGTCTTCATCAGCATAATCTTAAGAAACAATTGATTAAAAAAAACTTTCTTCGGCTTTTCCCAATTAATTGGGGTCACCAGAGTCAACCAGGCTCATTTTGGTTTTGTCCGGCGATTTAAGGCCGGATGCCCTTCCTGACGCCACGTGATTTTTCAGGTGAAAATTCCACCCCAATGTCACCGAGATTCGAACCCCGGCCGTCCGGGTGAAAGACGAGCAGCTAAGCATCTGCGCCATAACGCTCCCCTTGAGAAAACGATTGATAATTGCAAGTATGATCGTATATTTAGTGGTGGTGTCGTATTTGGAAAGTCCCTAAGATCTTATTCGAAATACTGTCATTACCGTGTATGAAAAGAGGAATCTTTTGTTTTCTTTTACTTTTCTTTTTATTTAGGGGCATGGGCATCGTGGTCATCAGCTTAGTGTGCATTGCTATGTCGGATTACCTATGTTACTGTGGTGTACATAGCCGTGTTTCTATTTGAAAGTGAAGCAAGGATTGAGATTAGATAGCCATGGTTTTAAATTATGAACCATTCCAACATTTGCCTGGAATTGTAGTGGGAAATCACAAAATCTATTTCTAGGATGGCTCAGGTGATAACAAATCCATCTGCTAAGTGGCACAGTGGCTAGCATTCTTGGATGTTACCCCTGAGGCCCAGGCTCGAATTCCAGCTCTGCCAATAAATGTTATTGTAGACTGAGAGCTGGAATGGGATACACTGAAACTCGTGAGGTAAAACTAAGAATAGGTGGGTTCAATTCCCACCTAAGCCATCACGGAAGTGGTCTTCAGTCATTTCCCACTTCTACGCCATCAACTTTTCAGGATGGCTCCTAAATTAATACCACGGTCACCTCCTTCCCAATCCTCATCTGAATTACAAAATAATATACACACACCTAAGTAATTGGGGCTAAATAACCACGACGCCCAAGCATTTCAAATGAAACAACAATAAGAATGTTTTTTTTTTTGGCAGAGATGGGAATTGAACCTGGGACATTTGGTCCGAAGTCTCAATATGTACTCCAAGACCTTGGAAAGCGGCTCCCTTCTTAAACATTCTAACAGTTTGTGTAGATCACTTTTTCTCATTGTTGAATATTTTCTCGAACACCTCGTGGTGTAGCGGCTAATGGGTTCGATTCCCGGCTCCACCAAGATATTTTAATTCTGGTGTGAGTGCTGGAACCGGAGAAAACTCAGCCTCGTGAGGCAAAATTGATTAAAGGATGGTTCGATTCCCACCTCGGCCATTCTTGAAGTGATTTTTCGTTGTTTCCCTACTTCTACTCTAGGATAATGCTTGGATGGTTCCTAACGTAAGACTACTGCCACCTCATTCCCAATCCTCACCTGAATTAAAAATACACACACTAATACAGCCATCACAATAGCACAATTGAGGGTTAACTTTTTTGACCGTTTCATTTCAACTTCTTCTTCTTCTTCTTCTGACCACCTCGTGATGTAGCAGTTAGCATTCTTGGCTGTCACCCCGGAGGTCTGGGTTCGATTCTCGGCTCTGTCAAGAAAAGGTAGGTTCTATTTCCCCCTCAGCCATCCTGGAAGTGGTTTTCCGTGGATTCCCCACTTCTATTCCAGGCTAGTGCTGGGATGGTTTCTAACTGAAGGCCACGGGTACCTCCTTCCCAATCCTCACCTGAATTGCAAATACGAACACTACAGCCATCACGATAACACAAATTCCATACACACCCAAACTACTCACCCAATATGATGTCGCAGCCCCTAAAATAAGCAACAACAAGTTATTTTCTTGAACTGAGTTTCTATCTGCTATGGAGTGGACGTCCTCTGCATAACTCAATACAATTCTACGAGTAGTTAAAGCTTGGTAATAAAAAGAAAATAAACTAAATCCTCTCACTCCGAGTCTGTCGCTCTGTTGCCGACGAAATAAGAACAAAACAAGATCACTCCCGAGGGAAATCCGCTAATTGGATAAGAGAAGGAAGCACTCACTGGTGCAAATCAGTCTGGACTAAGTACAGGCTACTCCACAAGCGTCCGTGTGGGAATTGAATTGAGGAGTAGAGAACACGGTTACACAAAGTAAAGGAGAGAAAATTGAAGAGAAAATCAAAACTATAGAATTTTTAAAGATAGATTTGAAGCCTTTTTCAGAGTTGCCTTATAGACAATTAATATTGTAACTTTCAATCGGTCGACACAAAGTAATTCCAATTACTCGATTACGTGAAAACAAACTGAAATAAATAGCGTGGATTCATATATAGGCTACAGTATATTGTTACGGACTACTGAAGAAGAAGAAGAAGAAGAAGAAGAAAACTACGGGATGACATGTTTCGATCGACAAGCGAGCATCATCAGATCCAAATATGCAAGACAAATAGCTCTACAGAACACTTCCAAACCTGCAGTGACACCCACAGACAGTCTCTGCCTTCCAAAAATAAAATACAAGATAACCCGTCTGAAAACTTAGTAAGTTGTTTTTTTTAGCGCATGGCTTTTAGTGCCGGGAGTGTCCGAGGACATGTTCGGCTCGCCAGAGGCTGTAGCTGCTTCAATGCGGACACCCAAGGGGTGGGCTACAAGTTCCGTCCAATTTCAAGTACCAACTTTCGCCACCAGATGTCACTGACTTTGATAGAGTGTTTCAACGAAATCTAACCTGCAAATTTAGCTTCACACAACTTTAATAATTAGTTGGGGCCGATAACCTAGATGTTAGGCCCCTTTAAACAACAATTATCATCATCAATAATTAGTTGAAGGTTCTTTTACATGCCATAAATCTATGACATGGGACCGCCGGCTTTACTTCCCCTCCGAAGGAAAGCATCCATATAACCACAGCTGAGTATCGGCTTCGGTGGTGTAGTCGGTAGCATGCTGAACTGCTATGCACAAGATTGCTGGTTCAAACCCAGCCGAAATCGTCGGATATTTTAAGAGCGTTAAAACCCTTCAGTACGCCTTCCTTCAGAGGGGAAGATAGATTTATGGCATGGTAGTGTGTAGCTAAGTTTTTAGGTAATTTAGCTAGAAACGCTCCATCAAGTTCCAACGTTCGCCGCTGGGTGTCAGTGAAGTTTGGTAGCCAAAGTTGGAACTACTTGAAATTGAACTTGTTCAGTTTCGTTCATCTTCATTCTTTTCATCTCATCCACACGTGACGGTACGTGTAGCTCACCCCATGGGTGTCCGCATAGAAGCAGCTACAAACTCTGGCAAGCCGAACATGTCCTCGGACACTCCCGGCACTAAAAGCCATACGCTAAATAAATCAACAGGACAATAGCACTAGCTGTGCCCTGAAGGCCCTCACTCAGCACCACTCATACCCCCAAAGCTTCCATATAATCACAGTCATGAGTGGGACTGAGATATAGGTGGAAAGCCACATTTTTCTCTAGCCTGTGCCAACAGACAAATGCCAATGTACTGCATTCATCAAGGGATGGTAAACTTAAATTGTATCAATATAGATATTCTTACAGAAAATTACAGTGAACGAAAAGGGATGGGTCTGGCTGTTTCCACGTTAGGTGTGAGATATCGCTACATGAGTCATATGTTAGCTATGATACACAAACTGGAACTCCTGATAAGTCAGCTAGGTTTCCCGTAACCTTTACTCTCTCCTTGAGAACGATTTTCTACAGACAATAGCAATAAGAGCACTGGAAGTGTGGGAGACAGTAGCTGAAATTGTTGGCGAAATACCTTTCCATCTCTCCCACATACATATATTAAGCTAGGAGACTAATTTAGTATCCATGAGATGATTCTCAGCTGGAGGTCACTAGCCATGCTTTCTAGACCGTAATCCGGAACAGAGCAGCAAAATACGATGAGCATTAGTATTAGTACACTCAAAACTCCCAAAACAGATCATAAACGAAAATAAAATCACAACCACAATAAAAATACAAAATTCACTATCTAACGACAAAAATCTTCTCCCAACACATCATTATAAATAATAGCGGCTTCGGTGGCGTAGTTGGTAGCATGCTGAACTGCTGTTCCCAAGATAGCGGGTTCAATCCCGGCCGAAGTCGTCGGAATTTTTAAGAGCGTTAAAAATCCTTCAGTATGCCTTCCTTCTGAGGGGAAGTAAAGCCAGCGGTCCCATGTCATAGATTTATGGCATGTAAAAGATCCTTCCACCGACTAAACATGTGTGAAGCTAAATTGTTAGGTTAGATTTCATCGGAACGCTCTATCAAAGTTCCAACGTTCACCACTAGGTATCATTGATATCTGGTGGCGAATGTTGGAACAACTTGAAATTGAACGGAACTTGTAGCTCACCCTAAGGGTGTCCGCTGGAAGCAGCTACAGACTCAGGTGAGCGGAACATGTCCTCGGACACTCCCGGCACTAAAAGCCATACGATAAGTAAATAAAATTATAAATAATGAATTGGGAGAATAAAACTTTTCAACCCTTAAAATAAAAACATTAAACAGAAATCAAACCTTAACTCTGAACAGAAGAGGAAAAGGATCCCTAAAGGGCACCCGTCTCTAATAAATCGCATCCCCCCACGGCGTTTTGACTGCTCGAGAGTACTGCTAGTTCGCCGAAAGCAGAGTTTTTCACTTATGGCTTACTAGTAACCAGTGCTTGATTTGTAAAAAAGCAGGAGGTTCCGGTACTGTGGGCTACCGGGTGGTGGTGGGAAGGGGGTGAGAGGGGTCTTTTCGGAATATTGAATTATAGAATGATTTTTTTACGCTTCTCTGATCACCTTTAAAAATTAATCGGCGGACAAAATAGCAATCTAATTTTGATTGCAATTTTAAATTAAATTGAGACTGCTGTAGCAACATTCTTCTTACCATATTAAATTTTAATGTAGGCAAACTAGGCTACCATTTAAACAATGTACATTATTTCAGCTTAATTTTTTACGTAATTAAAAAAATACATTCGGTCTGAAAATACACACATGTTAAACAACAATCTTTATTGCTTGTTCTATAAGTTTGTCTTTACAGTTTTCTGAAATAATTACAATAATTACAATTATCCAGTCAAAGACCAAGTTGACCTTGACTTACAACTAACGTTCCACAGTTCTAAAAATTATGTTATATATTCGACTTTTCCCCCGATCAGAGGTTTCGGTACGGCGTACCGGTGCGTACCGTCACAAATCTAGCCCTGCTAGTAACCAAATCAACTATCCACTTTCCCACCAACACCTGATAAGGGCCCCCAAAACACTACTATGCCATAATGCCTCCATGTCAGCTCTATGGGATCAAACTACCATCTAGCCACCAACTGTAATACCGCAGCGGCTTCGGTGGCGTCGTCGGTACCATGCTGAACTGCTATGCCCAAGATCGCGGGTTCAAACCCGGCCGAAGTCGTCGTAACCCAAGTAGTAGTTCGAATTGTGGCACTTCGAAACTCCGTACCTAGGAAGGGAGGGAGCGATAGTGGAAAAAGTATGTTTTGTCTGGCCGTTTATCCAGTCTAGGCTATACCTACATCCAAAGCCATTACCCGCCCCTCCTCCTCACATTATTCACTGAGAACGCCCCTGAAGAGAACTGATTTGCGTACAAATGTGTACAATGTAACCCAATATAATATGTAGGCTAATATTGGAGCCAATAGGAAAAGGGAAAATTTGTTAAATTGATTTTTGACCTTCATGTAGAATGGGGCTAAGTTGTGTGAAAATATTATCTCACCACAGGGATGTTAATTCATCTGGAAATACATAGCAGTTAAAAGGTTAATAATCAACCCCAACAAATACTAACTATCTACCAACGAAAAAATATCTAAACATATCACTCATGTACAACCATATACAAGGTACACATGAGTGTTCAAATACCTTAAATTCAATCCAAAAAGCGTTTCATACAATCTTCTTCAATAAAGGGTAAAAGGAGCACCAGTCCCTTCTACAAGTCGTCATCATTTTGACGACGTCTCCCCGTTTGAGGCTAGGTCAGTTTACTTGTAACTACAATACAAACATTGTATTGAAGCTATTTTTAAGTATTGCCGTATTGACAATTGATATTACAACTTTTCAGTCGGTCAACAAAACGTCTTCCCAATTACTGGGAGATGTAAAAGAAAATAAATAAATAACCAGAATAGAATACATGTGATTGAAATATATTTATATATTTGTTTTGGAGTACAGAAAAGGGAGAAAACTAAGGGATGACATGTTTCGTTCGTCAAGCGAGCATCATCAGATCTAAATATATACAAGGCAAATTATTTTCTAGAGACAAGGGCACTGGACGTGTAGGAGACAGTAGCTTTAAGTCAGGCCTGTCCAGGGAAAATACGACGGTGGCAGTCGTGTGCCACGCAAGTGCCACGGCCTTTCCTTAGTGAATCAGGGGTTGTGTGTGGAAGGTTGGGGTGAGGCATGACTGCAAGCGAGGAAGATGTTGTGGTAGTGGAGGTAGCGTGCTGGCGGAAGGACAGGCAACATTGTGCGTGACTTTGAAAGAGACATTACTATTGACCAGAATAGTATGTGCACTCGAGTTTGAAGGTTGTTTGTGAAGTAACCAATAGACCTACATAAAATCCAATCACATCATCATTTTTGTCGTTCTATTTTATGTTAGTTCATGTAGGTTTGGAATTTTTAAATTATATTTTAACATTTTTTTTATCGCAGTTGAAACACGAAAAGTGCCCGTTTTAAAGCGTGTTTCAACCATGCGTCACATTTAAGAATTATTATCTCACAAACCCGTCATCAGATCGAATCCAAATCTTAACACAATATACATTGGAATGTTGTATAAATGGTTTATTAATTTCAAAATTTTGTGTGTTCAAGAACGAAAGTTATCATTTTTGTAAGCTAACATTTTCTCAGCTCGAGGTCGTTGGAAAATGTAGTTCTTGGTTGCGTTATAATCCTTATACATAAAAAGTTATGCTGTATGACTGTGAAATACGTAAATGAGTTTACTTATTTTATATCGGTTTGTATTTGTACGGGGAATTAAGACATGGTTCACCAGCTAGCCGCTCCGGGAAATGCTGTACAGCGTTCCTGATATGGAGCCCATCACTTCCGAGCGAGGCGCGCCATGACGCGTGATGGAGCCCATCTCGGCAACGCTGTACAGTTTTCACCGGAGCGGCTAACTGGTGAACCATGTCTTAATTCCCCGTACAAATACAAACCGATATAAAACAAGTGAATTAATTTACGTATTTCACAATCATACAGCATACCTTTTTGATGTATAAGGATTACAACGCGACCAAGAGCTACATTTTCCAACCACCCTGAGCCGAGAAAAAGTTACCTTACAAAAATAACAACAACTTTGTTTCTTTGATACACACAATTTTAGAATAAATAAAACAGTTATACAACATTCCAATGTATATTGTGTTAAAATTTGGATTCGATCTGATGACGAGTTTGTGAGATAATAATTCTTAAATGTGACGCATGGTTGCAACACGCTTAAAAACGGGCACTTTTTGTGTTCCAACTGCGATAAAAAATATTAAAATATAAACAAAAAATTCCAAACCTACATGAACTAACGTAAAATAGAACGACGAAAATGATGATGTTATTGGATTTTATGTAAGTCTATTGGTTACTTCACAAACAACATTCAAACTCGAGTACACATAATATTTTGGTCGACAGTACTAAACCTACATTCATTAGCTATAACTAATCCTTTGAATTATAGTGCCTGCTTTTTATTTTTTATTCTTAAAAAAATGTGACATATCAAACACATCCACTTGCTGTCTGCTGGCGCTGGGGCGGGTACTACTAAATAATTAAATTCCCAAGAAGGGTTACTTCCGCCACCCACCTCTGATGTTGGACGTCTTTTTGCCATTCGCAACTTTTCTACAACTGATGTACCGTTCTATTTAAGACGAGGAAATCAGAATCTCCTTCATGCCTTGCTGGACACTTGGCTTATGATCCATGCCACCACAGTGCAGCGTGTTTAGGACAGGGGTGTGGAGGCAGAGGTGGAGGGGGAGTCCGTCTTCTCCTCTCTAGCAAGAGAAGGTAGTGAGAGGTGAAGCTGGCGAAGTGGTGGCGGAGCGGGGAAGAGCGGGGGCTTCGTCTGCCATGGAGTGAGTCTTGTGGTAAGCCGTGGCGCAACAGCCACCAGTGGCATGGCTGGACAGGCCTGCTCTGTGCCAGTTGTATAGATATGACTGATTTTGAGGAGAGTGTTACGAAGGTTTTTTAGTTCACAAGTCTAGTGCGAGGAATAAATGCATAGTGAGTGAATAGACCGGTAATTTGGAGTATTTAACCATTTTGATGCCAAGCCATTGTAAATGGTTTGATAATAATCCCAAGCCAAGTTTAGTGAAATCACAAATTATTTATTAAAAATTTATCCTAGAATGATGATAGTGTTTTCCATAGCAGGTAGGTATTTTAAATATATTAGATTCTAAATAATGAATACTATGATCCATTTGTTTCATTAAAACACTTTACATTTTATAAAATTTAAATTGAAAATTTTCATATATTTTCATATTTTTACAACCTTCGTAACGTAATATTATCATTATTTATACCTTACTTATTTCGTTTTCGTTCAAAGAGGATCTTAATTAGCTCAGAGTAAGAACGTAGGCTAAATAAACACGATCTCAAAAGAAAACAAGTGCGGGATGTCACAAAAGCTCACAAAAATAATTTATAAATAATTATAGGATGTGTGAAATATTTGGTCGTACCATCTGCACCTGAGATATCAGTCATTTCAATAAATTTTGCAGATGGGAAAGGTTTGCTTCAGGACATAGACCTGCTGAAAAACATCTGTCGTTTAGATATATATATATATATATATATATATATATTAATTAGAAGGTTGAACAACGTACCGCGTCCAAAACTGAGATACCAGTCACTTCAATAAATTTTGCACATGTGACAGTTTGCATGAAGACATAGACCTGCTCGAATCTGTTTATTGGTTATCTCCGTCCGCTGTTCAAAATGGTTAATGTATATTTGCTAGGTAATTATATAATAATGAGATGTGTAAAATATTTCGACATTGATAATCCATCCGTAGTGAAATTATAAGTTGAGAATAGTACATTATGCAACGAGCCTAATGGCAATAATTAAGACACGAGTATGTTTATAAAACGAGCGAAACGAGTTTTATAATTTCCATACGAGTGTCTTAATTACCATTATAGGCGAGTTGCATACGACTGTTTATGTTCGACGATCATTATATCTAGGGGGCGGATTTCTATGACCTAATTTTTTTTGAAATATGTATGCATTTATGACCTAAAGACAAAAAAATATGACCTATAAAATTCAAAATATGACTTAATGAATAGCATCTGCGTTACATAGAAACACTTTTATTACGATTTTTACCTCACACAATTTACAGAATAATATCACTCCATTCGTACTGAATATGTTTTCACCGAACTCGCGAACAAAACTTCGCAACTTCCCACAAATTGAGACTTTCGTTTTAGGCATATTGAAAGGAACTGAATGACTGAAGCTCCCTAATGAGTGACCAAGGTCATTCAGTGTGTTGAAGGTGGAAGAGGGAAGGGCGAAGGAGAGAGATAAGAACGATGACAAATAACTGCGGAATTACCTCTGCTTCCGTGTAAAGGTAAACAATAGCCCGGTTTCCAGAAATTGACCCAGCTAGCAAACAATAGCTCCTACCTGTTAGAAACATTCCTTACACTACGTATTAGAATAGTTCTTCAGTAGTATATTCCAGTCTATCCTGAACAATAATTTCTAGAGCTTATTCTGAGTTTTATAAAACGAAATTCAAATGAAAATTACCAAAATATGCCGTTTATAATGATATTTTGTTCAAAATATGCCAAAAAACTTAAGAATGCCTAAATGTTCATTTATATGCCAAAAAAACCTGTTTCATTTTGATTATCATGCTTGAAAACGTGTTGAAAATACAAGACTATAAGATATAATGTAAAGGGAAACAAGATGTTCAGTAAAGAACATATAGCCTACTTTCTCCTAAATGCATGGGTATTGTTATAACTCTTTGTCCTTTTCAAGGAGTATAATTGAATGTTGGTTGTAGTAGCTTGTTGAAATACAACGTGCTATAGGGATATTAAACATGAATATGAGGTGCCCTTTGCTAGTGCTACCTCTGTAAAAAAATTCATTCAATTCGGTTTCACCGTGTTTGCATTGATATGGGGAATGGATTTGCACACATACATGGCCGTTATTTGCAAACTATTGGGATGATGACCTTGTAGTCAGTCATAAGATGCTTTCCACAAAAAGGCATGTTGTTGCAAAATCTGGTAGAGATCAAATTATTAGGATGGTCGTAATTTGATTTAAGCTTTTAACATTTGGGTGGCCGTCATTACGTTTCCGTCAAGATGGCGGCGATATAAAACATGACGCTGAGGCGCCCTTTGCTAGTGCTACCTCTGTACCAAATTTCGTTCCATTCGGTTTCACCGTGTTTGAATTAATAGGGGGAATCGATTTACACACGAAGATGGCCGCCATCCGCAAACTATTAAGCGAATGACCCATTAATTTGGTCAAAGGATGCTTCCTCAATAAAGGTATGTTGTGGCAAAATTTGGTAGAGATCGGATGATTAGGTTAGTCGGAATTTGATTTAAGCTTTGAACATTTGTGTGGCCGCCATTACGTTTCCGTCAAGATGGCGGCGATATAATACATGACACTGAGGTGCCCTTTGCTAGTACTACCTCTGTACCAAATTTCGTTCCATACGGTTTCACCGTGTTCGAATTAATAGGGGGAATCGATTTTCACACAAAGATGGCCGCCATCCGCAAACTATTAGGCTGATGAATATTAGTTTGGTCAAAGGATGCTCCCCCTATAAAGGTATGTTGTTGCAAAATTTGGTTGAGATCGGATGATTAGGTTAATCGTAATTTGATTTAAGCTTTGAACATTTGTGTGGCCACCATTACGTTTCCGTCAAGATGGCGGCGATACAAAACATGACAATGAGGTGCCCTTTGCAAGTGCTACCTCTGTACCAAATTTTGTTTCATTCGGTTTCACCGTGTTCGAATTAATAGGGGGAATCGATTTTGACACAAAGATGGCCGCCATCCGCAAACTATTAGGCTAATGACCTATTAGATTGGTCAAAGGATGCTCCCTCCATAAAGGTATGTTGTTGCAAAATTTGGTAGAGATCGGATGATTATGTTAGTCGTAATTTGATTTAAGCTTTGAACATTTGTATGGCCGCCATTTCGTTTCTATCAAGATGGCGGCGATATAGGACATGACAATGAGGTGCCCTTTGCTAGTGCTACCTCTGTACCAACTTTCGTTCCATTCGGTTTAACCGTGTTTGAATTAATAGGGGGAATCGATTTTGACACAAAGATGGCCGCCATCCGCAAACTATTAGGCTGATGACCTATTAATTTGGTCAGAGCATGCTTCCTCCATAAAGGTATGTTGTTGCAAAATTTGGTAGAGATCGGATGGTTAGGTTAGTCGGAATTTGATTTAAGCTTTGAACATTTGTGTGGCCGCCATTACGTTTCCGTCAAGATGGAGGCGATATAAAACATGACACTGAGGTGCCCTTTGCTAGTACTACCTCTGTACCAAATTTCGTTCCATTCGGTTTCACCGTGTTCGAATTAATAGGGGGAATCGATTTTCACACAAAGATGGCCGCCATCCGCAAACTATTAGGCTGATGACATATTAGTTTGGTCAAAGAATGCTCCCCCTATAATGGTATGTTGTTGCAAAATTTGGTAGAGATCGGATGATTAGGTTAGTCATAATTTGATTTAAGCTTTGAACATTTGTGTGGCCGCCATTACGTTTCCGTCAAGATGGCGGCGATATAAAACATGGCACTGAGGTGTCCTTTGCAAGTGCTACCATTGTACCAAATTTTGTTCAATTCGCGTTGACCGTGTTCGAATTGATAGGGGGGGACAGACATTCAGAGTACACACACTCACACACACACACACACACACACACACACACACACAGAGATTCACACACATACACACACACAGACAGACACACTTTTTCCGCCCTGTGTTGATCTCATAAGTCTACTTTCATTTTTTGCAAAAATCGAAAGTAGGCTAAAAATATGACTTGTCATAGAAATCCGCCCCCTAATTATAACTATTTTATGTTCAAACATAAATATTCATAAATATCTGTCGAGATTTCGCCAATTTTATGTACTGAACAGAGCGCATGGGATGCAGAGAATACCTTCTATTTGACCATGGCCTCCTGGAATACCTCACTATGACACTAGAAGCCACGCAGTGAAATTTAAAGTAGGAGGCCGTGGAAGTGAGCACAGGTGCGATGCTATCCTTACCTAATTGGTCACACAACTGTTTATTGAGCTCTGATTGGTGGGAGAAACTGTTTCATAATGAAAAATAGTGTTATAATGACCCTCATTATGATACAGTTTTCTGACATATAATATGTACATTTCGACATCGTCAATTAAGTAACATCGTAAAACAGTGCATCAAAAGTGGAACAAGTAAGGAATGTAATGTGACAATAACGAGAATCATATTTCCCGCTTAATACTGTTCGACTCCGTGGTTGATTGGTTCGCGAGCTAGACTTTGGCCCGAAGGGTCCCGGGTTCGATTCCCAACCGGGCCATGGGGATTTTAATCTCCTATGGTTAATTCCCCTGGCTCGGGGACTGGGTGTTTGTGTGATGTCTTAATGATATAAATGTATGTCTACTCCTTATTATTACCGTTCCCAACGGGGTCGGGGATGAGATGCGATGAAAGTCTAATGTGACGGATGTTTTTACGGCCAGATGCCCTTCCTGACGCCAACCTCATGAGAGGAGTTAATGACAGAAAAAATGAACGAAGACGAATGAAACTGGGCAAGGATATGAAAGGAAGTGGCCATGGCCTGTCAGCTGATTGTAGCATGTTCAAAGAATGCTTATTATGAATCCAATTATTCACGGAACATAGATATATCCAGAGGGAGAGAATGATTCCCGCGTTCTCTTGGTTACAACACTGATTGCATTACGCGGCTGGGAATAATAATAATAAAAATTGTGTAAATAACGTGGCCGGTATATTGGTCCCTGTCACTATAAGGGTTAATACCGCGCAGACTTAAAAGCCGGTGAAATGAAAGTTGTTTATTTTACCGACAATAACATCCGTCAAACACGAAATATCATTACGGTGAGTATATTAAATTAAAGAAAAAAAGAAAGAAAGAAAGAAAGAAAGAAAGAAAGAAAGAAAGAAAAACACATTAAAGGTTAAAGAAATTGATTTAAACGTAAACTGATTTAAAAAAACTATTTATCCTTAAAATCAAAACGGGTTTCAGAAAACGTTTAATTAGGAAACGATTTGTTAAAAAAAAGGTTTGTCCTTTATTTATTAAAAAACATTGAAGGGTTTCTCACGAAACGCGGTTAGTAAGAAAATGTTTAAACGTCCGCCTCGTTGCCCAGTGGCTAGCATTCTTGGCTGTCAGCACGGAAGACCGGGTTCGATTGCTGGCTATGCCAAGAAATAGAATTCTGGAACGGGGCACACTCAGCCTCGTGAGGCAATACTGAGAAGAGGTGGGTTCAATTCCTACCTCAGCCGTCCTGGAAAGTGGTTTTCCGTGGTTTCCCACTACTACTCCAGGCAAATGCCGGGATGGTTTCTACGTTAAGGCGACGGCCATCTCCTTCCCAATCCTCACCTGCATTACAAATACAAACCACAATAACACATGTTATCAGACAAATTCTTCATACTCCCAAGTACACGGGCTAAATGACCATGATGCCGCAAAGACCCTAAATGAATTAACAACAATAACAACAACATGTTTAAACAATTAATAGGGAGCTCTACTTCCTTCCTTTGTCGATGTTCTCCCCTGCCAGAATAATGTATACGCGTGCTTCCTTGCCTGAGGTGGTATAGAGACCACCGCCCAGGTCTCGCGGCCCGGATCAGACAATGAGGCCTCATGACGTAATGTGTGTCATCGTTAGCCTGACAGATAGCTGGGGCATTACTGCAGCAGACTCGCCTACAATTCAGTACCTTGCGCGCTAGGACTATTCAGTACCTTGCGCGCTAGGACTACGAGTACGCCATGGCTTCCATTTAATATCATCGTTATCAATAACGTTATCCCTCAGTTTGCCCCCTTCGGAGGGGAAGTAAAGCCGGCGGGCCCATGCCATAGATTTGACATGTAAAAGAACCTTCCACTAATTACAATTGTGTGACGCTAAATTTACGTTCCAACGTTCATCACCAAGTGCCGGTTGCGGTGGCATCTTGTAGCCAAGTTCACAGCTAGGTGTCGTTGACGGAAGCATTTGGTAGCAAAAGTAGGAACTACTTGAAATTGATCGTCTGCAGTCCTTACCTGAATTACAGATAACACACACCCATACAGCCATCACAATTAACACCGGTTATCAGACAAATTCTACACACAACCAAAGTGCACGGGTTGGTTGGTTCCTCAGTTTAGGGGCTGCGACAACTCGGTCATGAAGACCCGTGTACTTTGGGTATGTGTAGAATCTGTCTGATAACCGGCGAATAAGATTTGCTAGAATGCGTCTGGGTCATAGCTCTCGTGTTGCACACCACTCCACAGTCCTTAAATACAGTGAGGGCCCTCCCTGTAGAACGGTACCTCGCAGGGGCCATGTGGTGGCTGAGGCACTGTGTATTGCAGCAAGGCACTGGCGCTAGTAGCAGCGTAGCACCCAACTAGTTTAGCACATTTACAATTTTAACGTATTTAATAATCATCATTACCTACATAAAATTCAGAGTAGTTGCTGGAAATGCTGTCCTTCATTTTCTAAACACACATTGCACCAATGTAGGATGTTTTGGTACACTTTTTTCGCTATCGTTTTACCCTCCAGGATCGGCTTTTCCCACGGACTAAGCAAGGGATCCCACCTCTACCACCACTGAGGGCAGTGTCCTGGAGCTTGAGACTCTGAGTCAGGGATACAACTGGGGTGTGTGACCAGCACTACGCACAGGCGGCCTCACCTGCAAAGCGAACAGGGGGCCTGATGAAGGGATGGGAAGAGTGGGATGGTTAGGCAAGGGAGTGGGCAGGAGGCGGCCGTGGCCTTACGGTAGGGACCATCCCGGCATCTGCCCGAAGACGAAGTGGGAAACTACGGAAAACCACTTCGAGGATGGCTGAGGTGGGAATCGAACCCCCTCTACTCATTTGGGCCACCCGAGGCTGAGTAGACCCCATTCCAGAGCCTGGAATCGAACCCAGAACTTCCGGGGCGGCAGCTAACCATGCTGACCGCTACGCTACGGAGGCGACAAGTTTTGGACACTCACTGTAATTCATCCTCACTGATATTTTGTATCGGTGCAGTTATTTCGTTCTCGAGAGCCTCCAGAGTATGCGGATTGTTTCTATATACCTTTTGTTTGAGGTTCCCCCCACAAGTAAAAATCGCACGGTACTGAAACTTGCGAACAAATAGACTATACTGGATACTTCTTCTTGAGAAGATAAGTTTCCACTAGGAAAATTCGATGTTTTGTTGTATACCTAACCATGTTCACGTGATACGATGTAGGCTACAGTACTTCGCAGCAAGGCTTAATTATCCCAACTAAGGTATCTTGGCCAACGGCCTGGCCATGTTGAAACACCGCCGTTAAGCAGCATTGGGCGTGGTTGGAACTTGTATGGAATGTCAGTTCAGTTGGACCACGTACTGTTGGCACTGAGAGGGTAAGGAGGAGTGGAAAGGACCTGGCCACCCTACCGCACGTAAACTCCAGCTGAGGATAGCCTCTTCGGAGGTACAGACCTGCCTTCGGGCAGAATACCAAATAAAAAATGTATCTTGACAGATGCGTTTGTAATACATGCCATGACAGCATCGAGGGCTTCCCGACCCGCTGTTGTAATCGGTACATGCTATGAATCTGGTGGTGAGTCATTGCGACCTCTCCACGGCACGGCCTCTGCAAAGCTCCGTTCTGTCTGGAAGGCCCTCACTGTAGTAGAGTATGGTGCGCACCAAGTATCAAATCAGTATCGCCATCTGTCTGAAGGATAGGGGCTTAAGTAGTTCCAGCGCCTACTTGCATATCCTTCCAAGTAGCCGCAGGAAAAGTCATTAAACTGTGATGGTTGGTTCCTTAGTTTAGGGGCTGCGACAACGCGGTCATGTAGCCCCGTGTACTTTGGGTGTGTGTAGAATCTGTATAATAACCGGTGTTAATTGTGATGACTGTATTAGTGTGTGTTATCTGTTCTTAATTCAAGTAAGGACTGCAGACGATAATTTCAAGTAGTTCCTACTTTCACTACCAAAAGCTACCATCCACGACACCTAGCTCTGAACATGGCTACTACTAGATGCCATCACAACCAGTGCCTGGTGACGAACGTTGGAACTTAAGAGCATTAATCAAACCTAACCTACAAATTTTAATTCACACACGTTTAGTTCGTGGAAGGTTCTTTTACATGCCATAAATCTATGACTTTGGCCTGCCGGCTTTACTTGCCCTCCGAAGGAAGGCGTAGGCCTACTGAGGGATTTTTAACGCTCTTAAAACTCCGGCAGCTTCGGCCGGGTTTGAACCCACGACCTTGGGCATAGAAGCTCAGCATGCTACCAACTACGCCACCGAAGCCACCTTTAAACTGTGAGGGACGTTAACTGTGTGAAGCAGAGGAGATGGTCTGTGAAAATGTAGTGAGGTGCGAAGGATACTGAAAGGTGTTTGGAAGCTGCATATGAACAGATGATTTGCTACTGGCTTTCACTAACACATTGAGTGGTTTCAAGGAAGATGCCTGTCCTGTCTGGAGGTATGCAGATGAGCAGCACCAACCCTCTCATAAACAGGTTGGACGATTACGAAGCAACGGGTGTCACCATAAACGCCTCCGTATTATAATTGAATAGACTCTTTCCACACTAATGCTTCTGCAGTATAGCAAGTTAATATTACCGCTCCACAACTTCTTAACAGCATTATTCTGTCCCTTTGTATCTTCTAATTGCAGAAAGTGAAGAAGACTTACGAAAGATCCTGGGCAAGATGGACAAATTAATGGATGAAGAATTTAATATGAGAATAAATGCGAACAAAACAAAAATGTTGGTCTGCAGTAGAAATGGCGAAAACCAGACAGCAATAGAGTTAAGAAATAAAAATATTCAAGAAGTGAATGAGTTTAATTATCTGGGAAGTAAAATAACGAATGATGGAAGAAGCAGCAGAGAGATATTAAATAGGATTGCCCAAGCCAAGAACGCTTTCTATAAAAAGAAGAACCTATTTACTGCAAGGAACATCAGTCTTGATGTGAGTAAACAAATGTTGAAGACCTATGTATGGAGCGTCGCGCTATATGGCAGCGAATCTTGGACAATAGGAGAGAGAGAGAGAGAGAGAGAGAGAGAAAGGAAAAGACTACTAGCATTTGAAACCTGGTGCTATAGAAGGATTATGAAAATCAGCTGGAAAGAAATGGTCACAAATGAGGAAGTCTTTAGAAGAGTGGGAGAGATGCTTCCTTAAATATTTAAAAAGAAGAAGGAATCACCTTGTGGGCCACATACTGCGACACAATTGACTGATTAAGCTTATAATCGAGGGAACAGTAGACGGCAAGAATTATAGAGGAAGACCCAGATTGGAGTACATGAGTCAAATACTGCAAGATATGGGTTGTGGCTCATACTGTGAACTGAAGAGGAAGGCGGAGAGACGGGAAGAATGGCGAGCAGCTGCCAACCAGCCTCACGGCTGTTAACCATACAGAGAGAGAGAGAGAGAGAGAGAGAGAGAGAGTATCTTCTGTATTTCCCGGTCCAGGCGTCCGCAACCTTCATGAGACTGTGAGCACTACCTTCATGCCATACCAAGTATTCGAGCACTATTAACGTGCACTCATTACAAGAAGTGCATCTCGCTAGACACAAAATTAAGGAACTATACAACGGCGATTCTTCCGGAAGAAACTTACGCAGCCGAAACAATGGTATTCGACGGTCATTCCAAAATCAAGCACATAGAAAAACAGGAAAGAAAATTTCTCAGAAAGATTTACGGGGCAGTTAATAATAACGGTATTTGGATGAAGAGACCTCAAAACGAACTCTACCAAAAGATCCACACGATAATTGACGTAATCAGGACACGCCGAGCACTGTTCTATACACACATTTACAGGACGGAAAACATCAAAACGGCGAAGAAATTGCTCAACGTTGTAACACAGGGTAAGTGAGGCACGGAGTGGCTGACAGAGGTCTAGAGGGACCTACAACAGGTCAACATAGAAAATCTCGAGGACCACACCGAGTGCCGGAATAAAATCAAAAATATTAAGTTTGAGCATGGACCATCACGACAGCCTGGAAGAAAAAGGACAGCTGAGCGGAAGAAGGAGCATTCTGAGAGGATGAAGAGATTTTGGGAAGAGAAGCGGGAAAACGCCAGAAGAGGAAATCATGTATTCAAGTTCAATCGCTCTCCTGCAGGGGAACAATCGATTAAATAAATAAATAAATAAATAAATAAATAAATAAATAAATAAATAAATAAATAAATAAATAAATAAATAATAATAATAATAATAATAATAATAATAATAATAATAATAATAATAATAATAATAATTTGAAACCGATTTCCGTAAACGACGCTTGAAATTTTATGGACACCTTATGAGGCTAGATGACAATCGATTAACAAAGAAAATATTGATGCACTCACAAAAATTAAAGACGACAACGGTTTGGATTAAACAAGTCCAAACTGATTTCAATAACGCCAACACCACACCCACAGATATCGAAGGCCGCAAAACTTTCAGACATAAGATCTACACTTGGGAAGCTGCATCAGAAGAAGTAGGGGAGAGCGAGGGATTCTGCCCCCCCCCCCCCCCCCCCTACTCCCAATGCGAGCCGATAACTCCCGAACCCGTGGTCGGAGATGCACGAATGAGGTGTAGTTGGACTCGAGCTGACGGGGGATTTCCTATGGACACACGTTATATTTTTCAAAAAAAATTTGAAAATTTTTGCTTTTGAAAGTAGTTGATAGTTTGAAAACCAAACATGATAGAACGTTGTGCCAAGGTTCAAACCAATGGTTTTTATGTCCTTTATATTTTATAATAAAACCTTTTTTATTTTTGATGTTTTTTTGATTACAGTCCAATTTTGAAATTCCTATATTTTGGAAACTAGAAATTATACAAAGAAGTTTGTTTGACGTAAATGAATCGTCCCTATCCCTTCTACTCCTAAAATAAATTTCAAGTCTCTAGGATAAAACTGGTAGTAGTGTGGTACGGGGACTAGACTAGACTTCATATAAACTTTGCCGATATCTCTCGAACGCATGGTCGGATTTAAACGAACGAGGTATTGTTGGCGTTGGGATGACGTCCTCTTGGCTAAGAATGTGTGTTGGTATTTAAAAAAAAAATGAAAATTCTTGTTTTTTGGATTGGCGCTATTTTGGAAACGGTGAATTTTGGGAAAAAGTTTGTTTGACGTTAATGAAAGGTGGGTATGCCCACTAGGGGGGTAGCAAGTTTCAAGGGTGTAGGAGGGGGAAAATATAGCCTACTTTCTCGCGAACATTGGCGAAAATTGGCGAATGGATGGTCGGATTTTAACAAATGAGGTGTCGTTGATCTCGAGCTGACGTCCTCTTTCCTTTAAACCACTCGTTATATTAAAAAATGAGAAATTTTGTTTTAGAAAGTAAGTGATAGTTTGAAAATCAAACTTGATAGAACGTTGTCCAATAGTTGAAACGAATGGTCTCTATGACCTTTATTTTTATAATAAAACTTTTTTATTTTTTGAGATTTTTTGAAAACACTTAAATTTTGAATGTTTACTATTTTGGAAACTAACAAGTTAAAAAATAAGTTTGTTTGACATAAATGAAAGGTTTCTATCACCTCGACCAAGAAAATAAATTTCAAGTCTCTAGGACAAAAAACTATGCATTTAAAATTTGTTTATTTATCTTTTTAAATAAAAGTGTTTGTAGACAGAGAGCCAGTAGCGCTTGACGTATGTTACAACTTGGCTATGACTGGCCATGGTGGATACAGGAAATGGCTATTTCGAGGGGCAGCAGGGCGAGGGAGCGCTTTTTGATATTTTCCTATATGACGAACGAATGAAGGTGAATATTTTGAAAATTACTCTTGGCGATCTCGGTGACCGTGCCGGGAAGAAATGAATCGCTATTTTGGCAGGACGGGTGGGGCTGCTTATTACGGCTTGTTTTGTGACGTTTCTTATGACGGATGGAGGCGAATATTTGAAAATGTGTTAAGTGTGCTAGGATTTTTTACCCCTGAAGGGGATCTTTAACATGCTAGTAAACGGTAATAAGCGAGACCACTGTCTGGCAGAGCGAATGGTTGTAGAATATGGAAACCTATATCATTCGCTCTACCAAGTCATGTTCATGTACGCAAAGAGCCAAAAACGGTAAGGTCAACGGCCTGAAATGTTATAAATTAAATATTGAACTGGGTAAAGTCATGTGTTTTAGGGTGAAAGTATGTGGTTAACATGATCATGTAATGAGGATGGCCGCTTGCTGGTAATTATTATTACAGTAAAATGTTTAATAATAATAATAATAATAATAATAATAATAATAATAATAATAATAATAATAATAATAAGACACACACGTTTTGAATGCTACAGAACTGTGTTGCTTGCTCGCACTCAATCCACGACCTGGCCAGGCCTTGTCAGAGCGACTGCTGATAACACAAGAATGTCTACGTGGGCAGGAAGTAAAGGGTCAGGTTACTTGGCTGATAGAGGCTAGGAGGTATGTCGTTTAAACAGAGAGACCGCCATTTTGGTTCCTAGACAGCCGTACTACCGATGTATAAGAGGCAGCCATTTTGTTTCCTTATCAAAAACATGAAACTAGTATCAGGTACGCGAATCTTATGGAGATTGAGGAATGTGGGGAGGCGTGGGAAAATGTGAGAGACAGACATGAGTTCAAGGTCAAAACGCTGAGAAAATGCAACTCTCTCTGTTGCTAAGCAGACTGGTAAGAATTGCGTTAGTGATATACTGACAGGACTAGCAAATAGACGTATACAGTATAGCTGAGGAAGAAAAATACTTTTTTTTTGGTAAGTACCTATGAATGATTATTTTAATAATGTCATGCTATTGAACCTTAAATTTGTAGTTATTGACAAGGTAATTAATGATTTTATTTATTTATTTGTTTGCAGATAACCGGTATACCTTACATGTCTGAAATACAAGAAACCATTGCACTTTTGACCCCACTAAAGGAATCAGCAACAATCCAGTGCAAGTGAAGGTGAGATTATTTTTTAAACCAACTTGTTTCACTTTTTGTTTGATATTATTTTATTTTATGAAATGCATTTATTAACCTGAATTTAGGTATTTATAGCGGTTTATTTTATTTATTTTTAGAAACTTGGAAAGAAAAGCCTTACCGCCGTAGCAGTTGCTGAAAACCCGACTCACTAGAGCAAAACCATTGCCAAAGAGTGAAGAATTTAAAACTGAGGTAAGCCTAACTTAAAATGCTATTCCTTTTTACCACTACTGAAAACCACTAGACAAAAAAAGCACTAAACTCTTGTTTACTAAGGCAACACTGAAAATATGGCTTCAAACACCACAATGTTCACGGCTAGTCAGGCAAATCGTGAAGCCAAGAAATTCAAATCACTCAGGCTTAAACTCATGAATTTAGACAAGTCAATTTGGTTCAACAAAAAATGTATAGAACTAAACCTCACCCCTAAATACGTACCAATTAAAACCGTACCGAACACACCAGCCACGATCATTTCAACCAAACAAGCCAAAGCGCTTTGGATAAAAAACGAATTAAGATTTGCATACATAAGAAAGCAAAAAATTAACCAACAATTATACGACATTCAATTGCAACTAAGTAATTTCTGGCATGCGGCCCAATGGGACAGCTTCACCGAGCACCTACATGACAACATCAAAATCAGAGCAACGAGGAAGCATGAAACGCTAGAAAATAAATTAAGAAAACTAGGAGAAACACAGAACCATCAATCTAACGAACAACACACGAATAACAATGAATTCAATTTCCACAGCAGAGTAAACAACAGAACGAACGTAACCTTTTCTCAAGGTGAAATGAATATGTTAGACAAAGGTTTGAAATACAACTGCACAGACGCACACACGAACCACAATATAAAACAGTTAATCACAGATATTGAGATAGCCAGTCACAAGCTCCCAGCAGAAGACAGGGAATTAACCAAAAATCTCGCCACCAACGAAGCCAAAAAAATCCTCAAACGAGAGGGCGATAGCAATAACATTCAAAACAACAAACAACTCAAAGAAATAAAGTCGTTGAAACAAAAAATAAAAGAACATGACTTAATCATCACAAAAGCAGATAAGGGAAACACTACAGTAATTTTGAACAAAACAGAATACATTGAAAAAACAGTCGAATTCCTAAACAACAACGAAATCAAGGAATTAACAAAAGACCCCACCAACAAATTCCAAAAACAAATAAAAAGTGCGCTAAAAGAAACAGAATACATACTGACCAAAGCCGAAAAATCAAAACTAATAAACATGAACCCGAAAATACCGTCATTGAGGGGACAACCAAAAATACACAAAAAGGAATGCCCAATGAGACCAATAGTCAACTGTAGGAATGCCCCTAATTACAAAATCAGCCAAGAGTTACTAAAAATCTTAAAATGCCGTCTTTCCAACGACAAAAACAACTCTGTAAAGAACACAACAGAACTAGTAACAGCATTGAACACCCTACAAATGAAACCTAGCTTCAGGCTAGTATCATTCGACGTAACTAACATGTACACCAATATTCCGATTATTGAAGCAATCAACACTATCGAAAACAACTTAAAATCCAACAATTCGGTAAAAGAAATTGAAGAGATTGTGAGATTACTGAGGGTCGTTCTCACCCAAAACGTGTTTCAATTCGACAATAAAATATACACACAGAGAGAAGGCCTAGCAATGGGATCGCCACTAAGTGGGTTAATCGCTGACATCTTCATCAATGCACTAGAAAATGCGTTCTTAGAAAAGACTTCAACAAGGGGAATAGTAATATGGAAAAGATACGTAGATGATGTAATTTGCATCTACGATACTGAACTAACAAGCGAAGAAACAATTCTCCAATCCATTAATAGCCTTCACCACTCTATCAAATTCACTAAGGAATCCGAAATAGACCGGAAAATAAATTATCTCGATATAACTATTGAACGTAAAGACAACGACCTTTCATATTCCATATTCCGGAAAGCAACACAAACCTCGCATGCAATCGACAATCAGTCCAATCACCCCAGTACGCACAAACTAGCGGGTTTCAATTCAATGGTGCACAGAGCTTTAAACATACCCATGTCAAAAGACAACTATAATAAGGAAATAAGAACTATTATGCAAATAGCAAAGGAAAACAACTTCTCGCCAAGCAAAATAAATCAAATTATAGCCAAACATAAAAATAAAGATAAAACGATTCCCAAACCAGACAGTAATGAGAAAAAATTCGCGCGTTTCAACTATGTGAATGCGAATACATATAAAATCACTAACCTATTCAAAAAACAAGGCATAAAGATAGCTTTCACGACGAAAAACACAACCGCTAGGCACCTCCTAAATAGTAATCTAAATAAACGTGACCCGTATTCAAGGTCAGGGGTATATTCTATAACGTGCCAAGACACCGATTGTCAAGCTAATTACATCGGGCAGAGTGGAAGGCGAGTAGACACACGTTATAATGAACATAGGAATGCGATAAGATACGGAACACATTCAGCCGTGTGCGAACATATGTGTGACGCAGGGCACAGCTTTACCAACATAGAGTCGGACCTTAAAATAATCCATCACGAATCGAAAGGCAGAGCACTTGACATAAAGGAAGCAATCGAGATACACCTAGCCAAACGAAACAACCCCAACAATCTAAATGAACACACGTTCATGGAGAGCTCACCCCTCTTCACGCTACTAACAAAACACACCCTGTCGGAAACAAAACACAATTTAGCGACACAGCCAAGCTAGATAAAAAAAAGGGGGGAAATTAGGGGTTTTTTAATAGGTAAATGTTATCTGGATCAGGTGTACGATGTACTTTTCTTCTGCAATAAACCAAGGCCCATATTCGCGGCAGTATTAAAGGTGCCGGGACGTCCTCATAAGACCGTCAACGCTTAGTTCGAATGGGTTATGCTCCACGCGTGGCGAGGGCTAATCCACGGTCTTTAATAATTGTAGACCCACCTCATTCAATAACATACATCTTATCTAGGTTGGCAACACCTCACATAAACACATCGCTATCACTCCCCACAGCACGTAGGGACAGGGGGAGGAGGCAGGGGAAAAACCAGTCGTTAAGATATCCACCGCAGTCGACCGCACAGCGAGTTCCAGTGAGCACGAAAACTGCGAGTAGCTGTAATACGGAAGACAATCAGATAAGTAGTTAGCCAAAAATTTTATAGTTTAACCATAGTTTACAACCATATAATCTCTCTAAAGTACAATCTCCGGATAGCTATCACCATTTAGCATTTCACCTAACATATATACTGCATTTAGCATACACTGACAGTTGCAGTACCAATACTGCAACTAAATAATTGTACATATAGTAAATATTTTCACCTGTATTTCAAACATAGATTTTGTAGCCTAAGTGTAATGGATCTGATGATGATCGCTTGACGATCGAAACTGGTCATCCTAGTGTTTTATTAATCTCATGTAATTTATTTCAGGATTAGGGCATAACCCATCTCTTTTGGGTACATTCGTGTTGACCGACTGAAAAGCACTAAACTCTTGATTGATTGAGTGAGTGATTTCTTTTTTAGGTGTGGTCATGTGCCATTAACATAGTGAACAGACAGTGAAAAAATCATACATTGCGCTTTAAAGTACTCTGTGCAAAGTTAATAACTTACAACAAGAAAAAGTTGGCGTTAGTACCAAATACAGCAAGTGAGCAAGTTGGTTTACCTCGTGGGTTACATTTAAAATCAGAACATGATCGTTGGTTAACATTTGAATCTTGGCCTGTAGGCTTTTTGTCAACACATAAACTTGCAAAGGCCGTTTTTTCTTACTTGAACCGAGAAGATGTTGTGCGCTGTGTATTTTGTCGTATTGAACTTTCACACTGGGAAGAAGGGGATGATCCCTTTCGAGACCATTTGCGATGGTCTCCTTGTTGTCCTTACATGCTTGGAAAAGAAGTGGGTAACATACCTGTGTATTCATTTTACCGAAGCACAAGGCCATTGGCCGCTACTTACGTTGCTGAATCACAAATAAATAATAACAATAATGATGTATTACCAGCCAATGGTAGTGCCGATATATGTGGTCCATATGCCATAGACAGTGTTGAATTGGCGTGTGCTTTTGAAAAATTGGGAGTTTGCAAGACTAAAGCACTAGCACACCCAGAGTACAGCTCTGTTGAAAAAGTTTAGAATCTTATAAAAATGTTTGGCCATTGATATTAAATCATTGGCCAATCATTAATCTTAAAATCACTCTAGAGTTCTTGGAATCTGTTCATGTAATTATTATTCTTGACAGTACTTTGGAAATTACAGCTTGAAAAATATCAAACCCCTTGAATTTTTAAAACTGTTATTATTATTATTATTATTATTATTATTATTAGCCAAGTCACTTTACTAAAATTTAATTTATGTGTATTAGTTGATATGAAAGTCTCAACAACCAGCCATGCTTGCTCCCACTTTTTGCGTTCACTTTTGCCCCCACTTTTGCTCTCATATTAATGCCAACTCTTATAACTGTGAGCAGCAGCAAAATGTAGATGGAATAGTATTTCTGATAATGTTGAAAACAAAAGTCCTGAGGTCTTGGGTTTGATTTCCCACTATTCATATAATTATTATTGTTGACGGTAATTTGGAAATTCCACCTTTAAAAAAATGAATCCAGTTGAATATTTTTAACTGTTATTATTATTATTATTATTATTATTATTATTATTATTATTATTATTACCCAAGCCTCTGTAATAAAATTTAATTCATGTGTATTAGTTGATTGAAAGTCTCAACAACCAGCCATGGTTGCTCCTACTTTTTGCTCTCATATTTGCTCCCACGTTTTGCTTTCACATTTGCTCTCACTTTTGCTCACACTTTTTTCTCTCTCACTTTTACTCCCATATTAATGCCAACTCTTATAACTATAAGCAGCAGCAAAATGTAAATGGAATAATATTTCTGATAATTTCAAAACAAAAGTCCTGAGGTCTTGGGTTTGAATTCTCAACTATGGTTGTCAGCCAATGAGTTACACTACAGAAAACTTTTATTTTTGTGTTTTGTTGCATGATAATTTGCCCATCTCGCGGTGTAGTGGCTAGTATACTTGGATGTTATCCCAGAGGCTTTGGGTTCCAACTCGACTATGCCCAGAATTTAATTCTTGATCAGAGAGTTGGAAGGTTAGGTTAGATGAAGTTAGGTTAGGTGAAGTTAGGTCAAGTTAGGTTAGGTGAAGTTAGGTTAGGTTAGGTTAAAAGTTAGGTTAGGTTAGGTTGGATAAAGTTAGGTTAGGTTAGGTTAGGCGAGATTGTTTTAGTTAAACACCACATTTGCCCCCACTTTTTACTCATATATTTTGCTCCCACTTTGTGCACCCACTTTTGCTAGCTCTTTTTTTGCTCACACTTGTTTGCTCCCACTTTTGTTTACACTTTTTTCCCCCACTTTTTTGCTCCCACTTTTGCTCCCACTTTTTGCTCCCGTATTTGCTCCCACTTTTTTTCCTCTCATATTTTCTCCCACTTTTGCTTACACTTTTTGCTCCCACTTTCTTCTCTCACTTTTTGCTCCCACTTTTGCTTTCACATTTGCTCCCACTTTTTGCTCCCATACTTGCTCCTACTTTTTTGCCTTCATATTTGCTCCCACTTTTGCTTTCACATTTGCTCCCACTTTTTGCTCCTATACTTGCTCCTACATTTTTTTTGCTCTCATATTTGCTCCCACTTTTGATACACATTTGCTCCCACTTTTTTGCTCCCACATTTGCTTCCATATATGCTCGCACATTAAACTATTGTTCTTATTACCAAGTTGTCTTTACTAGAGCTTAGTCTATGCTTGGCAGTTGATACGGAAGTATCAGTGACTAGGTGTGGTAAGCCTCATGCATTCTATAAAGGATATTCAAATATAGTGAAACGAACCAATAAAAATGGAACTGTTATTTGGCGTTGTTCAAAACAACGTTCAAAACAATGTCGCAGTGAGCTAAAGAGTAACAAGTAGTTCCGTGAAGAACTATACAGCCTATTTTCATATATCCTACTTATGTTAATTGCCACTATCAACATACACAATTTCAGTTTGATTGCTGTAATAGATTCGTAGATATTGAGAACCGACTAAATATTTCGGATGGTCGCCATGTTGGATTTTATATATGTAGGTCCTAGAGTTATGTACTGTTACATGCAGATTATTGTGAACGTGTAGTATTCAAACTTCAATCGCAAAATTAGGACACAAGAAAAAACAAGGAGATTTTAAATTTTTTCACAGCTGCCATCTTGAGGTTATGGAAACAATTGAAATAAATTAGATGCCAGTGGATTAACATTCGTATAAGGATTTACTGTACCAAGTTTCACTGCACACGGATGGTTAAATTGCGAGAAACGTCCATGTGAATATTTATAATTCGCGTCACCGCCATGTTGGATTTGTGATCACCAGGTTATTTAAGTCCTATAGGTGAACTTAAGTTCACAGCCCCTGTGAACATTAAATAATGCAGTTTGATTGCTAAAATAGATTCGTAGATATTCAGTATCGTCTAAATATTTCGGATGGTCGCCATGTTGGATTGTTAAATGTATAGGCCATAGAGTCATGTACCATTAAAGGAAAATTATTGCGTAGGTTCATTATTCAAACTTTCACTTCGATCGCATGACTACATCACAATAAATAAAATCTTAATTTTAAAATTCGCACTGCCGCCATCTTGAGGTTATGTAAACAATTGAACTAAATTAGATACCAGTGGATTACAATGTGTATAAATATTTCCTGTGCCAGGTTTCAGTGCGCTTGGAACATTAAATCGCGAGAAAGGTCTATTTAAAATGTTCAAATTCGCTTGGCCGCCATGTTTTTTGTAGTTAACCGGTTTTTGAAAGTCTTATAGATGGACTTCCAGTAGTGCCCTTTATCTCCGTACAAAATTTCAGGGTTTTACCGCTAATAGTTTCAGAGATATAGAATGCCGGTGAAATATTTCGCACATCCGCCATCTTGTGATTATGTAAACAATTGAACGAAGTTAGATGTCGGTGCATTACAATGTATATAAACATATACTGTACCAAGTTTCATTGCGGTTGGTTGGTCAAATCGCGAGAAACGTCTATTTAAAGTCGCAAATTTGCTTGGCAGCCATGTTGGTTTTGTAGTTACCAGGTTTTCAAATGTCACATAAGTGAACTTATAGTAGTTCCCTCTATCACCATAGAAAATGTCAGGATAATATCGGTAATAGTTTCGGAGATATTGAATGCTGGTGAAATATTTCGCACAGCCGCCATGTTGGATTGGTGAGTGGTAACAAAATTTGAAGGGCACGGTCGAGGTCGCCGGGAATAGTGCTATGAACTTTCCGAGTTTCATTGAAATCGCTCCAGCCGTTTAGAATTTAATAGGGAGGGACACACACACGAATAACACACACACACACACACACACTCACACACACGCACGCACACGTACACACACACGGACAAAAGGTGATCTCATAAGCCTATTTTTTCAAAATTGAAAATAGGCTAAAAATAGTGAGGTTTTAAGTGTCAGTGATCATCAATGTAGTGTACTACCTAAAACATTGTTGCTGTCAACAGAAAATCATGAAAATGCTAAAAAGCAAGTGCTACAAAACAATACTACTATTGAAAAGAATACAAAGTTCAAAAAAAACTTAAAATTATCAAAAGCTACGCAGACTCTATATGAGGACACTGTAAAGGAAGAGGAAGAGGAAGGGGAGCAGGAAGAGGAACAGGAACAGGAATATTTAACTGGTTTTAGTCATGTTTGCCATCTCTTGATGAATGCAGTACATTTGCATTTGTCTGTTGGCACAGGCTAGAGTAAGATGTGGCTTTTCACCGATGTCTCAGTCTCACTCGTGGCTGTGATTATATGGAAGCTACTGAGGTATGGGTGGTGCCTAGTAATGACATTCAGGGCACAGTCAGTGCCTGTGGATGCTGTGAAAGGTTCTACCCATAGGGTTAGTTCTGCTGATCTGACTCAGTGAGGAAAGCAATGGCAAACTACCTCACTCCTCATCTTGCCTAGTACGCCTCAATATACCGCTCCCTTGGGTTTTTGTGGGTATCTACCCACATAACCTAACGGCCGTACTTTTTGAGGATCCAACCAGCCTTTGGGCTGACTACATAACAGACAGTCATGTTGAGGATAATAATAATGCTGCTTATGATTATGATAGTGATAATGACGTTTTTATACCTATTGTTCGTCTTATCTGAGAAGACCAGGCACATGGTTATGCCTAGAGTCGAACCATTGATCTCTGAGGGGGAGCAATTACAGGGAACCCAAAGAGCAATGAGAGGTATACTGACATATAATATTGTAGCATGATTTCACGACCTATATGTGAATATCATAGCAGTTTAAGGTGAAGAATTGTAGCCAAATGCAAGAAAATATACGTTTTCAGAGCATACAAGAATGAGAGGAGGCCAGTTTGGCGTTTTACAAATTGCAGTTAGCAAGTGGGTGGAGACCTTAGGCGCCGAGCGCACTATTTACGTCTGGACCGAGGAGACAGCCCAAAATTAATCACTCGGGTATTCACCGCTTGACAACGATGGAATCGGGAGTATGGATGATTGCCCACGGAAATTAATTAAATACAGCCAAGTGGAACATTGAAATGGAGTGAAATATACACTCAGGTGAATATATTCACGGAGAGGTAATTTAGGAGTGGTTTTACACCTAAATTAAAGCCTATATCTCCAAATGAGTGCGTTAACACCGATCCTACGCTCGAGAGCAGTGATTTTGTGACCAGCCAAAGGGGAACCACCACGATGGCGTCCTGACGCGCTGAACTAAGGCAATTAATTGTAATTAATTGGCCGAAGCGATCGCCGGCACGCAAACGTTTATGAAACCTCCACACTTAAATGAACAAGGTGTATATGTCATTTCGGCTGAAAATGTATTATTTCAAGGAAGGAGTCGCACCCACATGTCCGGTGGACTAGTTTTTACGAGAAACCTTTATAAGGGAGAGCAGGACCGACCAAGCCAGTTGTTCTCCAGTCTTCACCAGTTCATCTCAAGTTATTCTACAGTATACACGTAACTAAGACGCTGCCAGTAGCGCGCCAAATGTTAAAGTATCAACGCTCGGCCGTTGAAGAACAATAGAAGCAAGTCATACAGCTTCATAAGTATAATCATGAAGTGCGTCGAAGTCAATTTAATACAGATATTTATCTATTATCTGACGCAAATATAAATTCGCCACAGCGAAAGAGTAACTTATAATGTGTTTGAACATTACACATACCAGGAGGTATTGTCAGAGTTGAATATGACATTATCATCAGGATCACTACAATGATGGGAGCTTGGGAAGCATTGCAACTTCATCTTGACAGTAAGCTGAACGATATTGCAGGTGACGAGGATCGAACGTCCGTAAAACGCTGTTAGATTTTCACGTAGACCAGTGGTTGGCGTAATTGCATCGCATCTCTGAGATCAGGCGTAGGAGAAGTCCGATTTAAGGATCAACCTGTGAAGTAGTGAATAAGTGTACATAAATTGTGTAATAGTGATTTAAAAGTGTTCATGTGTATAGTGATTAATATGCATTGTGTAGAAGTGAAAGAGGCCACTGATAAGAGTATGTTTATCAGGTGGGAAATGTGTGAAATTAAGTGTTGTGTAAAATATAACATGATGGCTTAAATCAAGCGTCATGGTAGGCCTGAAGCTGAAGTGCTGGCACTATCCAGCGAAAAAGAAAAAGTGAGTACCAATTTACAATGTTATTATAACTAAATAGTTCACCATGTAACGATTTATCACTTTGAGAATAAGATGTAACAGTCACTTGTTGAACGAGTTTTCAACACTCGTCTTGAATAAAATATGGCTTGGAAGGTGATTTGTTTAGGGCCATTCAGGCCGAAAATAGTGATGAATGTAACGATAACGTTAAATGATAAATAATAATAATAATCTGGGGTCGGCAACAGTAAAGTAATAGGCACTTATGGCCTAAATAACGTTCAAAGTGTGTCATGTCTAATATAAAGATACTGTATGTTGGTAAACAGTAAGAAAGTAACGTGGAATTTAGCGAAATACGAGAGCTTTTTCAGTGTCAGTGAAATGTTGAATGAATATTTGATATGGTCAATCCTTAGGATTATATTTGAGGACCATTAAAGTAAAGTAAGCCAGTAAATTTATACCTTGTTATTAGGAGCTATTTAAAGCTTTGGCTTAAGTTTTATTACAGAGAGAACGCGGGTGCCTTAATAATTGAGTCATCTATGTGAAGTATTGTTTGAAGCCGCATATTGCGTGCAGAAATAACGTAGAATCCAGTGATTTACGTAAATAAATAATTGCGGGGACCAACTAGTATAGCTTGCGCGTTAGGTGAGAAGTTGGCTAAATCTACGAGTTAGTATCGCCGTTTGAGCATACTCTATTATTCGCAGCGAATTGGACAGAGCCTGTCTGTATCCATCGTTTGCATGAATTATGGCCACGAATGACGTCCGTCGAGACTCCGTGAGCAGATATAAATGATCTACCCTGAGAGGTAAGGATCATATTCGTCGTTTAGGAAACGCAGATTTCCTTATATGTTATTGAGACAGCTGCTGGTGAAAATCGTGGATTTTCACTATGATGTGCGTCCAAGCCACAGTAGTCACCATAGAACGGCAAGGCTATCACAGAATTCCATCCCCAGCCATGAATGTTAATAAGGAGCCGAGTTGAGCCCAAAACACTATAAAGATAGGTGTAAAATAATCAGAATGACTCAATTACTTAGGAACCACACTTAGCGTAACTCCAGTACTGCAATTGTAAACAAACCTGACCTTGACAGCAGATGAGAGGAGGTGGGGTAGTAGACCACTTCTGCGGCAGCCATCTTGACTAGCCAGCTGGAACGAATTTTATTGCCTGCTAAGGGGAGAAGGTCGGTCGAACGGTCCCTTGTAAATTAGAGTCATAGTAGGACACTGAAGAATCTCGATATTTCAATATGCAATTATGATATGAGGGTTATGATGATGCCAATTGAATTGAATGGTGTGTTGCAACACACATACGTTGTTGGATCAAAGAAATCGGATAATATTTGGCTCAGTTATTCTCTGAGGAGGAAAACTGAACCAAAATAATGTAGGCATCTTTTTGGAATGCATTTTGCCGATTCACGCTAATTTATGCAGACGGGTATGTGATTTCTAAGAACATGACACGTTTGTAACGATATAAGCCCGACAAGACCCAGAAAATCGTTGTATGGTGAAACTATAAAATATTCTATCCATGTTTATTTTGGAAGGGATAAGTACCACTTTTTTTAAAGCGTTCATATTGATGGAAAGAAGGAAGATGATTCACACGACACAACAAATATTTGTTAAATGAATGCAGAAAATAATGGATTTATGCTAATCAAGGTAAATGCCATAAGAAACGGAGTAATGTTTTATTAATGTAATTTAGATGTGATATGTGACTTTTGTGTTATGATACTCCAGTTAAGTAATTGTGTCACATGATGAACACTATGGAGAACCATGGAAGTCTGAAAGTATCATTGATAGGATGCTAGAATTAGATTTGAGTGCAGTGTAGCACTATTTTTAGGAAGAAAACTCACAGAATAACCCTATTTTTATTTGTGGGAATTAAATATAAATTGTCCTTTATTTGTATTTGTTGTATAGCCATGATTTGATACCAGTAAATATTTTATTTTAGGAATATGTTGTGTATTTCATGTAGAGTAGTTACCTGGTAGACTCAAATCCTGAGCATGTGGTCGTATGGTGGGCAGGAACGTCCCATACCTCGAAAGACCGTGAGTTAGCTGGGATACGAACACATGGTCCACATGATGACAGTTGGGTACATGGAGGATATGTCTCTGTACTAGGATTGAGTCACAGGTACTGCTAAGAGTCGGCCAAGATATTAACGGTAGAAGCAAATACAGCATAGAAATTAGGATATAATAGGAAAAGGCCGCGTCCCATTTGTTAATAAGCCTTCACGTAAAATAAATGTTGATAATCCTCCATAAGAAATGCTTAAATGTAAATGTAACTTACAGATAACCCCCTTTAATTATCATGTCACCCAGATGTGTGTGGCAAAGCATGGGTTCCCCCCTCTTCATTATCATGGCGCCCAGTACGTGGATGGCTTATGGGATTCAGAAAACCCCATAATAATAGCATGTTTTTCATGGGGAAAACCATAATACTAATATTTTTCCTCAAACTTTGTTTGAGCGATTGTGAGTCTTTCTAGATGATACTCAGACGTCAGACACTGTTGTCAGACGGGTACGAGGGTCTATACCCATTCCATAGGTGGTTTTGACCTTTTGTAATATGTTGTTGTTGTTGTCGCGGGATCGGAATCCTTTTCTTTCCAATAGAACGCGCCAGCATGTTCAGCTCTGGCCTACCTGAATCTCAAATTAAGAAATACAGGATGGCTGGAACTGAAGACGTACTCAGGTGTATTGCTGAGTTAAGGGAACATTTTGATGATACTAATGCTAAGAATAAGGAAAAAGCTAAAGCATTTAAGGATGAAATAGCAGAGGGATTGGCTACAGTCAATACTCAATTGGATATTAATCAAGCTGAAATAAACACTAGACTAGAGGCTAATCAAGCCGAAGTAAACACTAGACTAGAGGCTAATCAAGCCGAAATAAACGCTAGATTAGAGGCTAATCAAGCTAATGTAAAAACGCAGTTAGAGTCAAACCTAATAGAGGTTAATAAAAAAATGGATGACGTTAAAGAGTCACAGCGTGAAGTAACTAAGAATATTGTTAGCGTGGTCTCAGAAATGCAAGCTGATAACGATAAACGCTTTGAGTCTATAGAGCTAAAACTAGAGAATAATCTTCAAGCGTGCAGAGAGTCACAGCGTGAAATTAACGATAGCTTAAGCAGTATGTCCATGGAGCTTAAAGACATTCAGAGTCAGAATGAAGCTAATACTAAACGTCAACTAGAGCAATTTAATACGTTCACTCAGACCGTGGATCAAAGGCTCGAGGATAGCGACGTAAAATGGAATACGCGAATGGCAGGTTACGCCAAGGCGGTAGACGAAGCCTTAAGGAAACAGGATCAGAATATCCTTGACCAATGCAAGGAAATCCAGGAAATAAAAACTTCTGATCAAGAGAATAAGGAGATAATGTCAAATATGAAGAGGCAGGTCGGGAAGGTGCAGAAAGAGTTGGAACAAACTCAGAGCGACCTAGCAGTTATTCATAAAAGACAGGATGAGGACCAGGGAGAAATCACGAAAATAAGGACGGAAATCTCTCATATACAAGGTCACATTCAAAAGGAAGTTACAGGCTTACGGGAAGAATTAGAACTTCGAGAAGGCTTGAAGACTGAAGCCAGCGATAAGACTCTTGCCGAGGTAAGAGAAAGTCTAGCGGGGGAAATTACCCATCTGAAGGAAAACCTTAAGGATGATAAGGAAAATGTATTTTCTATGGCAGAAAGAAACCGAGATCGCCTAGAGAAAATAGAACGAGAGGTATTAGCTCGTTTGGAAAGGGCAGAAAATAGGTACAGCCAAATCGAGACTAGAATGATCGCGCAGGAGGAATCCATGTTGCGGAATCCTAGGTCTAGCGAAGGAAGTATAGACGAGAATCGGAGAAACAAATGGGCAGAGATAGAAATAAAGCCTACTCCAAGAAATGCAGCCATGCCAAGTGACAGCCCGTATACCACACCTGGTATGCCAATTGCCATGTCAACACCGCATGAAAATGCTGTTCAAAATCAAATAGTCACAGTTGTAAGGGCTAGTGATGAGAAACCAAAGAAATACTCTGGGAGTAATTCTAACATGACACCCAAGTACTGGCTATCACAGAATTCCATCCCCAGCCATGAATGTTAATAAGGAGCCGAGTTGAGCCCAAAACACTATAAAGATAGGTGTAAAATAATCAGAATGACTCAATTACTTAGGAACCACACTTAGCGTAACTCCAGTACTGCAATTGTAAACAAACCTGACCTTGACAGCAGATGAGAGGAGGTGGGGTAGTAGACCACTTCTGCGGCAGCCATCTTGACTAGCCAGCTGGAACGAATTTTATTGCCTGCTAAGAGGAGAAGGTCGGTCGAACGGTCCCTTGTAAATTAGAGTCATAGTAGGACACTGAAGAATCTCGATATTTCAATATGCAATTATGATATGAGGGTTATGATGATGCCAATTGAATTGAATGGTGTGTTGCAACACACATACGTTGTTGGATCAAAGAAATCGGATAATATTTGGCTCAGTTATTCTCTGAGGAGGAAAACTGAACCAAAATAATGTAGGCATCTTTTTGGAATGCATTTTGCCGATTCACGCTAATTTATGCAGACGGGTATGTGATTTCTAAGAACATGACACGTTTGTAACGATATAAGCCCGACAAGACCCAGAAAATCGTTGTATGGTGAAACTATAAAATATTCTATCCATGTTTATTTTGGAAGGGATAAGTACCACTTTTTTTAAAGCGTTCATATTGATGGAAAGAAGGAAGATGATTCACACGACACAACAAATATTTGTTAAATGAATGCAGAAAATAATGGATTTATGCTAATCAAGGTAAATGCCATAAGAAACGGAGTAATGTTTTATTAATGTCATTTAGATGTGATATGTGACTTTTGTGTTATGATACTCCAGTTAAGTAATTGTGTCACATGATGAACACTATGGAGAACCATGGAAGTCTGAAAGTATCATTGATAGGATGCTAGAATTAGATTTGAGTGCAGTGTAGCACTATTTTTAGGAAGAAAACTCACAGAATAACCCTATTTTTATTTGTGGGAATTAAATATAAATTGTCCTTTATTTGTATTTGTTGTATAGCCATGATTTGATACCAGTAAATATTTTATTTTAGGAATATGTTGTGTATTTCATGTAGAGTAGTTACCTGGTAGAATCAAATCCTGAGCATGTGGTCGTATGGTGGGCAGGAACGTCCCATACCTCGAAAGACCGTGAGTTAGCTGGGATACGAACACATGGTCCACATGATGACAGTTGGGTACATGGAGTACTTGAATGACGCAAAAGTACCGCCAGAGCGAAGGTTGAGAGCGATTGAAAAATTAACTGAGGGCGAGTGTGCCTTATGGTTTAGGAGTTTTCGGTACACGTTCGACACCGTTGACGAATTTCGCCAAGCATTTTTAAGCAGATACTGGAACGCGAGCATACAACAGAACCTCAGATTGGACTTGTATTCCAGGCGTTACAGTACTAGTAATCCGACGAAGTACGGAGAATTCTTTGTGAATCAATTGTGCCGTTTTCGCGAGCTTGATGAAGGACTTGGAGAGTCAGATTTGTGCATAGCGATAGCCAAGCAGCTACCGTATGAAGTACAACGTCTACTAATCTCAGCAAACGCCAAAACTGCGATCGATATGGAGGAGGTGCTGAGACAACTCGATCTAACCACAGTGCAGCACACAAGGCAAAGTCGAAACGTGGAACAAGTCAACATGACGACTACACCGACTGAACCGACCAAGGTGCAGACAAAAAGCAAGTCTACAAGCACCGAAACAGAAAAATCCGACTGGCAACGTGAAGGACGTGAAAACCAAAATTGGAGGCCAGCATATCGAGGAGGATCGAACCGTGGTAACCGAGGAAGGAAAAACTGGAATCAGCGTGGTACCAGAGACCAGCAGCCTGATAACGGAAGGAATTACGGCCGAAATGGGAACAATCAAGGATGGAGATCCCAAGAGCAGAGTCGCGGGTTCGATGAAGAGGCGGAAGAACGCTATCACGCATCTTTAAGATACATGGAAGAGCGCGGAGATGACCAGAGACAATCGCGAGTTCATTGGGATGAAGCGATTAGGAATAGAAGGTCACCCAACATATATAAAAATGATGACGGTGCCAAGAGTCTGGAACTTCAACAGCATGAAGACAGGCAGAAGAACTCCACAAAGAATGGAGCAATTGAAAAAAAAACACCAAAATTAAATGACCAAAGAGAGATAAGTTCAGGATGGAATACAGTGAATGTTGTTAACTGGATTGCTAAACCTGAGGAGCTTATCGAAGACCTAGGTGAAGGGACGGTCAATGTGAGAAGGGAACTACCCATTATTATTGTAAACATTGCAGGCATTAAGATAAGAAGTCTCAATGATACAGGTTCAACAGTGTGCTTGATAACCCAGGCATTATATAATGAAATCCAAAGTAAAATTCACGTATTGAAAATACCTATTTCAAGCGTGAAAATAAAAGGTGTCATACCAGATAAAGTTATGATATGCAGATACCAAGTATTTTTAGATTTGCAGATAGGGAACTCTACATTCTCACAGAGCTTCCTACTTGTGAATAAGCTGCCTTATAACATTATTGTCGGCATGGATTTCATAAGAGAATATAAAGTTATTATAGATCTCTCGCAAGACATTGTTATGTTTCGCGCAAGTGAGGGAAAGGAAGATTTAGAGCTCTTATTAAAGCACAACGAAACGAGACCAGAAGAGTACGTATGGCATACATACGGAGATATGACTGGGGATGCAGTATTGACAACAGAAGACATCGAGGAAGAGTTGGCAACACTGGCCGCAGACATTGAAAAGGACCTCGAACCAGAATTTGAAGAATGCCTGGAAGAGAAGATTGAGGAAACTAAAATTGGTCCAGAACATAAGCAAATGCTAAGGGAACTGCTATTTGAGTATAAAGGAGTCTTCGATTCGAGACCTGGCCGGATCAAGAATTTCCAATATGCGTTCCAAGTCAGCGATTAGACACCATTCAAACAGAAGCCGTATCCTGTAGCTGAGAAACATTATTTAAAGATCAAAGAAGCAATACAGGAAATGCTAGAGGCAGGCGTCATTGTGAAGACAGCCACACCTTATGTCAGCCCACTGGTAGTTGTACCTAAACAGGACGGAAGTGTAAGGATATGCCTGGACCTACGAAATTTGAATTCCAAGGTCATACCGGAATTTGACAAAGTGCCGCCCATTAAGGAGGTACTAAGAAGGTTCAAAAGAAAGACTGTTTTCTCAAATCTTGACCTGACGGCAAGTTTTCACCATCTTGCTCTGGAGGAGAAAACAAGTTTATTAACTGGGTTTTTATTTGACCAGCATACATATTCTTACGTGCGTCTCCCATTTGGACTGAAAACAGCAGGTTCAGCGTTGATCCGAGCGCTAGATCGGAACCTGTCTGAAGAAGTAAAAGCAACAACCATATGTTACGTAGATGATATACTACTGACATCTGAAACAGTCGAAGAACACGTCAGAGATCTACGCAAGTTGTTATATGACCTAAGTCAGGCTAACTTTAAGGTCAATATAAAGAAGTCTAACTTTGGTCACAGAGAAGTTAAATTTCTAGGCCACGTAATAGATGCATAAGGAGTCAGACCTAATCCGGGAAAAATGGAAGTTATTAAACATTTCCCGAGACCAACGAAGGTAAAGAACGTCAGGCAATATCTAGGCGTTATTGGATTCTTTTCAAGCCATTGCCCGAAGTACACCGAGACCGTAGCACCACTCCAAGACTTACTTAAGAAAGGAGGAAGATGGCGCTGGACGGAACAATGCGAGGAAGCCTTCGTAAAATCTAAACAGATGCTGTTAGATTATGTAAAATTGGGATATCCTGACTACACTCAGAAATTTATTATCCAGACTGACGCATCATTCATAGGTATTGGAGCATTGTTATATCAGGAAAATGTGGACAGGCCAGAGGAGAAAACTTACATTGCATTCATAAATAGAAGGTTGAAACCTAATGAAAAGAATTATACGGTCACGGAGATCGAATTACTCGCGATACTGTATGCCCTACAGTATTGGCGAAAGCTAGTCTATGGCTTTAGAATTATATTAAGAACAGACCATAAAGCCCTAACGTTCCTGTTGAAAACTGACTTGTCGAGTCAAAGACTGACGAGATGGTCCCTGTACATACAGCAATTTCAAGTGGAAATAGAGTATTGCCCGGGGAAGGACAATATCATACCTGACTTGCTAAGCAGATACCCTACAGCTGATGAAGAAGAAGTTCTAGCTATCGAGATAGAAGATAGAGACCAGAAGACCTTAGATGATCTGAGGAACATCACCGTTTTTCAACGTGAAGATCCCTGGATACGGTTGATGATTAATTACTTCGAGGGAAAGCTGGACAGAGGAACCCCGATGTATGTTGAAGCCGAAGCACTATCAGCGGAGTATCTATGGTTTAACCAGATGTTACATAAATGGAGCGACTCAGACCACACTCGACCCAGGATTGTTGTACCACCAGCATTGCAGAGGAGGCTAGTATGGTTAGCACACCGAGCTTTTGGTCACCCCGGTGTAGATAAGTCTGTTGCCCTGCTTAAAGAAGCATTTATTTGGCCAAAACTTCGAGATACAGTCAGGAATACTATCAGGACATGTGATATTTGCCAACGAGTAAAGCCTAACTCGTATTTAATGAGGCAAAAACCTATACCACTCTTACCAGAGAAGCCATGTCAGCTTCTGGTACTGGACAACTTTGGGCCGCTTCCTAGAGCTAGAAGAGGAAATAGACACATCCTAGTTGCACTAGACGTGTTTTCTAAAATGGTAGTCCTGTGTCAAATTCAGAAACCCAGTACAAAACAGGTACTTAAGAGGCTGAAGGAAAGAATCATTCCTATATTAAGGCAGCCGGAGAACATCTTATCTGATCATGGGAGCTGTTTTACCAGCGTAGAATTTCGCAGGGAGTTGGAAAATCTGGGTATAAGACAGATTTTGTCCACAGTTCGACACCCGGAGTCGAATTCCACCGAAAGAGTAATGAGGGAACTGCAAAAGTACATGAAGATATACTGCTCTACTGAGAACTGGAAATGGATTGACGTACTTGAGATTATTGAATATTGTATCAACAATACCGTGCACGAAGCGACAGGAGAGGTGCCAGTGAGCCTACATCTTGATAGAAGACCAGAGAGGCCATGGAATAATGTCATTCGGACACCCATCGATGCACAGCCTGGACGTGAGTTGAGGATCCAGAGAACATTCGAGTATCTCAAGAAACAAGCAGACAGACGGCAGCGGAGGAACAGGAGGAAACGCTATCATAGACCATTACTCGTGGGGGAATACGTCTTATTGAAAAAACCCGCTAGTTCAGATCCAGAGAGCAGGAAATATAAAAAAATTCAGCATGCCTATCACGGACCCTACCTGATTATAAGGGACTTGCAAAATAATGCGTACCGGATCAGAGACGAAGCAACAGGTAGAGAAGTTGTTGTAAATGCAGCTAATTTGAAGTTATATAGTCCACCAGAGGATTATGATATGAGAGAGGAGCAAGCAATGCACACCCAAATGGACGGGGAGTCATTACGTATGCACGGAAAGAATCTTGAGAAAAGCTTGCAGTCCCAGGAAGGAACGGAGCGAAGCGACCAGCTCGCAGACCCAAGGGATCCGAAGGGAGAATGCAGCTGTCAACTGAAGGAACTTTATGACCAGTTGAGGGAGGCCGCTACAGAAATAGAGGAAATGAATGAACAATTGAGATGGCAGAACAAGAGTCTACGAGACGGCAGACAGAGTGGAATGGGGGAACGAGAGAGCCCATTGCCGAGAGCACTGACCGCTTAAAGTAAATACTGCATGGAGTCGATGCCATCTGAAGGGCCCGAAAAATTCACTTGTGAAATGAATTTTCCGAGCTTAGCAGGGGAAAGATGTGCCCAATCAGTCACGGCAGTCTGGCATCGAACTCAGGTCTTATCTGAGAAGACCAGGCACATGGTTATGCCTAGAGTCGAACCATTGATCTCTGAGGGGGAGCAATTACAGGGAACCCAAAGAGCAATGAGAGGTATACTGACATATAATATTGTAGCATGATTTCACGACCTATATGTGAATATCATAGCAGTTTAAGGTGAAGAATTTTAGCCAAATGCAAGAAAATATACGTTTTCAGAGCATACAAGAATGAGAGGAGGCCAGTTTGGCGTTTTACAAATTGCAGTTAGCAAGTGGGTGGAGACCTTAGGCGCCGAGCGCACTATTTACGTCTGGACCGAGGAGACAGCCCAAAATTAATCACTCGGGTATTCACCGCTTGACAACGATGGAATCGGGAGTAGGGATGATTGCCCACGGAAATTAATTAAATACAGCCAAGTGGAGCATTGGAATGGTGTGAAATATACACTCAGGTGAATATATTCACGGAGAGGTAATTTAGGAGTGGTTTTACACCTAAATTAAAGCCTATATCTCCAAATGAGTGCGTTAACACCGAACCTACGCTCGAGAGCAGTGATTTTGTGACCAGCCAAAGGGGAACCACCACGATGGCGTCCTGACGCGCTGAACTAAGGCAATTAATTGTAATTAATTGGCCGAAGCGATCGCCGGCACGCGAACGTTTATGAAACCTCCACACTTAAATGAACAAGGTGTATATGTCATTTCGGCTGAAAATGTATTATTTCAAGGAAGGAGTCGCACCCACATGTCCGGTGGACTAGTTTTTACGAGAAACCTTTATAAGGGAGAGCAGGGCAGACCAAGCCAGTTGTTCTCCAGTCTTCACCAGTTCATCTCAAGTTATTCTACAGTATACACGTAACTAAGACGCTGCCAGTAGCGCGCCAAATATTAAAGTATCAACGCTCGGCCGTTGAAGAACAATAGAAGCAAGTCATACAGCTTCATAAGTATAATCATGAAGTGCGTCGAAGTCAATTTAATACAGATATTTATCTATTATCTGACGCAAATATAAATTCGCCACAGCGAAAGAGTAACTTATAATGTTTTTGAACATTACACATACCAGGAGGTATTGTCAGAGTTGAATATGACATTATCATCAGGATCACTACAATGATGGGAGCTTGGGAAGCATTGCAACTTCATCTTGACAGTGAGCTGAACGATATTGCAGGTGACGAGGATCGAACGTCCGTAAAACGCTGTTAGATTTTCACGTAGACCAGTGGTTGGCGTAATTGCATCGCATCTCTGAGATCAGGCGTAGGAGAAGTCCGATTTAAGGATCAACCTGTGAAGTAGTGAATAAGTGTACATAAATTGTGTAATAGTGATTTAAAAGTGTTCATGTGTATAGTGATTAATATGCATTGTGTAGAAGTGAAAGAGGCCACTGATAAGGGTATGTTTATCAGGTGGGAAATGTGTGAAATTAAGTGTTGTGTAAAATATAACATGATGGCTTAAATCAAGCGTCATGGTAGGCCTGAAGCTGAAGTGCTGGCACTATCCAGCGAAAAAGAAAAAGTGAGTACCAATTTACAATGTTATTATAACTAAATAGTTCACCATGTAACGATTTATCACTTTGAGAATAAGATGTAACAGTCACTTGTTGAACGAGTTTTCAACACTCGTCTTGAATAAAATATGGCTTGGAAGGTGATTTGTTTAGGGCCATTCAGGCCGAAAATAGTGATGAATGTAACGATAACGTTAAATGATAAATAATAATAATAATCTGGGGTCGGCAACAGTAAAGTAATAGGCACTTTTGGCCTAAATAACGTTCAAAGTGTGTCATGTCTAATATAAAGATACTGTATGTTGGTAAACAGTAAGAAAGTAACGTGGAATTTAGCGAAATACGAGAGCTTTTTCAGTGTCAGTGAAATGTTGAATGAATATTTGATATGGTCAATCCTTAGGATTATATTTGAGGACCATTAAAGTAAAGTAAGCCAGTAAATTTATACCTTGTTATTAGGAGCTATTTAAAGCTTTGGCTTAAGTTTTATTACAGAGAGAACGCGGGTGCCTTAATAATTGAGTCATCTATGTGAAGTATTGTTTGAAGCCGCATATTGCGTGCAGAAATAACGTAGAATCCAGTGATTTACGTAAATAAATAATTTCGGGGACCAACTAGTATAGCTTGCGCGTTAGGTGAGAAGTTGGCTAAATCTACGAGTTAGTATCGCCGTTTGAGCATACTCTATTATTCGCAGCGAATTGGACAGAGCCTGTCTGTATCCATCGTTTGCATGAATTATGGCCACGAATGACGTCCGTCGAGACTCCGTGAGCAGATATAAATGATCTACCCTGAGAGGTAAGGATCATATTCGTCGTTTAGGAAACGCAGATTTCCTTATATGTTATTGAGACAGCTGCTGGTGAAAATCGTGGATTTTCACTATGATGCGCGTCCAAGCCACAGTAGTCACCATAGAACGGCAAGGCTATCACAGAATTCCATCCCCAGCCATGAATGTTAATAAGGAGCCGAGTTGAGCCCAAAACACTATAAAGATAGGTGTAAAATAATCAGAATGACTCAATTACTTAGGAACCACACTTAGCGTAACTCCAGTACTGCAATTGTAAACAAACCTGACCTTGACAGCAGATGAGAGGAGGTGGGGTAGTAGACCACTTCTGCGGCAGCCATCTTGACTAGCCAGCTGGAACGAATTTTATTGCCTGCTAAGGGGAGAAGGTCGGTCGAACGGTCCCTTGTAAATTAGAGTCATAGTAGGACACTGAAGAATCTCGATATTTCAATATGCAATTATGATATGAGGGTTATGATGATGCCAATTGAATTGAATGGTGTGTTGCAACACACATACGTTGTTGGATCAAAGAAATCGGATAATATTTGGCTCAGTTATTCTCTGAGGAGGAAAACTGAACCAAAATAATGTAGGCATCTTTTTGGAATGCATTTTGCCGATTCACGCTAATTTATGCAGACGGGTATGTGATTTCTAAGAACATGACACGTTTGTAACGATATAAGCCCGACAAGACCCAGAAAATCGTTGTATGGTGAAACTATAAAATATTCTATCCATGTTTATTTTGGAAGGGATAAGTACCACTTTTTTTTAAAGCGTTCATATTGATGGAAAGAAGGAAGATGATTCACACGACACAACAAATATTTGTTAAATGAATGCAGAAAATAATGAATTTATGCTAATCAAGGTAAATGCCATAAGAAACGGAGTAATGTTTTATTAATGTCATTTAGATGTGATATGTGACTTTTGTGTTATGATACTCCAGTTAAGTAATTGTGTCACATGATGAACACTATGGAAACCCATGGAAGTCTGAAAGTATCATTGATAGGATGCTAGAATTAGATTTGAGTGCAGTGTAGCACTATTTTAGGAAGAAAACTCACAGAATAACCCTATTTTTATTTGTGGGAATTAAATATAAATTGTCCTTTATTTGTATTTGTTGTATAGCCATGATTTGATACCAGTAAATATTTTATTTTAGGAATATGTTGTGTATTTCATGTAGAGTAGTTACCTGGTAGACTCAAATCCTGAGCATGTGGTCGTATGGTGGGCAGGAACGTCCCATACCTCGAAAGACCGTGAGTTAGCTGGGATACGAACACATGGTCTACATGATGACAGTTGGGTACAATACTAAACACTAAGACATTATTATTCTATACACATATGTTTTTCTTTCAGTCCATTGTCATCACTTATATTTTCCATTATTATTTCACATTTGTTTTTTTAAATTTAATTAAAACGAACCATGCACCTATTGTTTTTAAAACCTTGATAAATTAAGTGTACTGGTTGCACAGCATTATTGACTTCATCAAAAACACTCTCAGACATATCATTAAACCGTGTAGGCAGAAATGTCTCAAAGTTTTCACATACACAAAGTATACGATCACCATATGCTGTTTTCAATTTCCGAATCTTGATAATGCGAAATGGAATATGCGTTGGCAATTCGCTGAGCTTCTTTGTCTCTAAGCCACATGCTTGACCCACAGCATTCAAAACATTCATTGTAGTAGTCTATAAACAAAAGAAAAGTATATCTATTACACTCTAAAACAGCTTTAATAATATTGTACAATGAGGGATTTTGCACTATGCATTGCTAATAAATTATACTATTTATGCAAGAAATACCCTAACTGTAGCAGATACTACTTTTCTGCATATAGCACAAGTGTTAAGTTCTAATGCACACTTGACACATGCTATCATGTGACCACAAGGCAAAAATACAACAGCTAGTTCATCTTGATAACAAATTTTACATAATTGTTGGTCACACTTTTGTATCTGTTCGTGAGACAAGTCTTTTTTTTTTCAGCCTCATGTATTTGCTCCGCGTGTTCTAACTCTAAAGGCACTTTTATGTCTCGTGCTGCAATCACGTTTTCTTTACGAATAGTGTTCCCAAATTCCTGACCTTTAAGCAACACCATGTATTTACAGTTAGGTAACCGACGAGCGTGTTGCACAAAAGGGTCATCAGTCATTTGCCAATCCTTTAAAGCAAATCCACAATAAACACATATTGTTTTATGCCCTTCACCAGTAAAAAAAATCCAGCTTCACTTAGCTGTTTGATAAGGTGTTTTAATATTAATGGCCAAACATTTTTATAAGATTCTAAACTTTTTTCAACAGAGCTGTACTCTGGGTGTGCTAGTGCTTCAGTGTTGCAAACTCCCAATTTTTCAAAAGCACACGCCAATTCAACACTGTCTATGGCATATGGACCACATATATCGACACTACCGTTGGCTGGTAATACATCATTATTATTATCATTATTTATTTGTGATTCAGCAACGTAAGTAGCGGCCAATGGCCTTGTGGTTCGGTAAAATGAATACACGGGTATGTTACCCACTTGTTTTCCAAGCATGTAAGAACAACAAGGAGACCATCGCAAATGGTCTCGAAAGGGATCATCCCCTTCTTCCCAGTGTGAAAGTTCAATACGACAAAACACACAGCGCACAACATCTTCTCGGTTCAGGTAAAAAAAACGGCTTTTGCTAGTTTATATGTTGACAAAAAGCCTACAGGCCAGGATTCAAATGTTAACCAACGATCATGTTCTGATTTTAAATTCAACCCACGTGGTAAACCAACTTGCTCACTTGTTGTAATTGGTACTAACGCCATGTGTTATAATTAAACTTTTTCTTATTGTAAGTTATTAACGTTGCACAGAGTACTTTAAAGCACAATGTATGCTTTTTTCACTGTCTGTTCACTATGTTAATGGCACATGACCACACCTAAAAAAGAAATCACTCACTCAATCAATCAATCAATCAACACTTGTAAATAAAACGTTAACGTGAATTGGCATTAATATATCAAAACACCATAAAAAAATTAATAATAAACTGTATGTAGGCAGTAACAGTAACCCATGTACTTTTTTTTTATAAAGCTACAGTCGTTTACATCCCCCTTTAACCAATATATAAACAAAAATGAATGAATGTCATGTCGTTTTGTCCATATTATCATGTTCAAACTTGTGAATATTCGTTGAGTTCATAGGGAACCGCCCATAAATTAAGTTTAAATTTTTGTTTTTACAAAATCCAATATGGCCTTGTACTTTTCCCGGTCAACAACCAATATGGTCTTGTACCTTTTGCCAATACATAGACATTAATCAATAAAGCAATCATCGTCCCAGTCATGTACAGGTAATGATTTTTTTTTGTCTAGTGGTTTTCAGTAGTGGTAAAAAGGAATAGCATTTTAAGTTAGGCTTACCTCAGTTTTAAATACTTCACTCTTTGGCAATGGTTTTGCTCTCGTGCGTCTCGGGTTTTCAGCAACTGCTACGGTGGTAATGCTTTTCTCTCCAAGTTTCTAAAAATAAATAAAATAAACCGCTATAAATACCTAAATTCAGGTTAATAAATGCATTTCATAAAATAAAATAATATCAAACAAAAAAATGAAACAAGTTAGTTTAATCTCACCTTCACTTGCACTGGATTGTTGCTGATTCCTTTAGTGGGGTCAAAAGTGCAATGGTTTCTTGTATTTCAGACATGTAAGGTATACCGGTTATCTGCAAACAAATAAATAAATAAAATCATTAATTACCTTGTCAATAACTACAAATTTAAGGTTCAATAGCATGACATTATTAAAATAATCATTCATAGGTACTTACCAAAAAAAAAGTATTTTTCTTCCTCAGCTATACTGTATACGTCTATTTGCTAGTCCTTTCAGTATATCACTAACGCAATTCTTATCAGTCTGCTTAGCAACAGAGAGAGTTGCATTTTCTCAGCGTTTTGATCTTGAACTCATGTCTGTCTCTCACATTTTCCCACGCCTCCCCACATTCCTCAATCTCCATAAGATTTGCGTACCTTATACTAGTTTCATGTTTTTAATAAGGAAACAAAATGGCTGCCTCTTATACATCGGTAGTACGGCTGTCTAGGAACCAAAATGGCGGTCTCTCTGATTAAACGCCAGACCTCCTAGCCTCTACCATGTCTGTTTAAACGACATACCTCCTAGCTTCTACCAGCCAAGTAACCTGACCCTTTACTTCCTGCCCACGTAGACATTCTTGAGTTATCAGCAGTCGCTCTGACAAGGCCTGGCCAGGTCGTGGATTGAGTGCGAGCAAGCAACACAGTTCTGTAGCATTCAAAACGTGTGTTTCTTCTTCTTATTCTTATTATTATTAAACATTTTACTGTAATAATAATTACTAGCAAGCGGCCATCCTCAATACATGATCATGTTAACCACATACTTTCACCCTAAAACACATGACTTAACCCAGTTCAATATTTAGTTTATGACATTTCAGGCCAATGAACTAAGCGTTTTGGCTCTTTGCGTACATGCACATGACTTGGTCGAGCGAATGTTATAGGTTTCCATATTCTACAACCATTCGCTCTTCCAGATAGTGGTCTCGCTTATTACCGTTTACTAGCATGTTAAAGATCCCTTTCAGGGGTAAAAAAAATCCTAGCACACTTAACACATTTTCAAATATGGAGATCCGTCATAGGAAACGTCACAAAACCAACCATAATAAGCAGTCCCACCCGTCCTGCCAAAATAGCGATTCGTTTCTTCCGGGCACGGTCACCGAGATCGCCATGAGTAATATTCAAAATATTCACCTTCATTCATTCGTCATATAGGAAAATATCAAAAAGCGCTCCCTTGCCCTGCTGCCCCTCGAAACAGCCATTTCCTGTATCCACCATGGCCAGTCATAGCCAAGTTGTAACATACGTCAAGCGTTACCGGCTCTCTGTCTACAAACACTCTTATTTAAAATAAAAATAAAAATTAAATGCATATTTTTTGTCCTAGAGACTTGACATTTATTTTCATGGTCGAGGGGATAGATACCGTTCATTTATGTCAAACAAACTTATTTGTAAACTTGTTAGTTTCCAAAATAGTAAAAATTCAAAATTTAAGTGTTTTCAAAAAATCTCAAAAAATAAAAAAGTTTTATTATAAAAATATAAAGGTCATAGAGACCATTCGTTTCAACTATTGGACAACGTTCTATCAAGTTTGATTTTCAAACTATCACCTACATTCAAAAACAAAATTTTTCAGCTCGAGTCCAACGACAGCTCATTTGTTAAAATCGGACCATCCATTCGCCAATTTTCGCCATGTTCGCGAGAAAGGAGGCTATCATTTTTCCCTACTACACACTTGAAACTTGCTACCCTCCTAGAGGGCATGCCCACCTTTCATTAACGTCAAACAAACTTTTTTCCAAAATTCACCGTTTCCAAAATAGCGCCAATCCAAAAAACAAGAATTTTCATTTTTTTTTTTTAATACCAACACACGTTCTTAGCCAAGAGGACGTCATCCCAACACCAACAATACCTCGTTCGTTTAAATCCGACCATAGCGGCTTCGGTGGCGTAGTTGGTAGCATGCTGAGCTTCTATGCCCAAGATAGCGGGTTCAAACCCGGCCGAAGCCGTCGGATTTTTTAAGAGCGTTAAAAATCCCTCAGTATGCCTTCCTTCGGAGGGGAAGTAAAGCCGGCGGTCCCATGTCATAGATTTATGGCATGTTAAAGATCTTTCCACTAATTACACCTGTGTGAAACTAAATTGGATAGGTTAAGAATGTAAACAACGCTCTTAGGTTGCTACGTTCGTTGCCAAGAGCCGACTGCGGTGGCGTCTAGTAGCTAGTTCTGAACTAGGCCTAGTAGTCGTTGACGGTGGCGTTTGGCGGCAAAAGTAGGAACTATTTGAAAATTCAAAGTTGCAGTCCCTACTTGAATTAAAAAAAACAGATACACACACTAATACAGTCATCACAATTAACACCGGTTATCAGACAAATTCTACACACACCCAAAGTACACGGGGCTACATGACCGCGTTGTCGCAGCCCCTAAACTAAGGAACCAACCAACCAACCTAAATCCGACCATGCGTTCGGGAGATATCGGCAAAGTTTATATGAAAGTGGGGGGGGGAGTCAGTAGTTCCCTTACCACACTACTACCAGTCTTTACCCTAGAGACTTTAAATTTATTTTGGGAGTAGAAGGGGTAGGGACCATTCATTTACGTCAAACAAACTTTTTTGTAAAATTCCTAGTTTCCAAAATATAGGAATTTCAAAATTGGACTGTTTTCAAAAAAACATCAAAAATAAAAAAGTTTTTTTAAATAAAATATAAAGGACATAAAACCATTGGTTTGAACCTTGGCACAACGTTCTATCATGTTTGGTTTTCAAACTATCACCTACTTTAAAAAACAAAAATTTTCAACAATATTTTAAAAAATATAACGAGTTGTCCATAGGAAAGCTCCCGTCAGCTCGAGTTCAACGACACTTATTCGTGAATCTCCGACCACGGGTTCGGGAGTTATCGGCTCGCATTGGGAGTAGCGGCGGTGGGGGGGGGGGGGGGGGCAGAACCCCTCGCTCTCCCCGACTAGAAGATAAGCCCAGCAGACCTAGGGGAAAATGGACTGACGAACGTCGAGCTAAACATAGCGACATGATGAAAGAATTCTGGAAGAACAAGAAAAATAACAGCAACAGATCATAACTTGCTTTATGTGATCCTGTATGGGTCGAAACATACTAAATAAATAATAATAATAATAATAATAATAATAATAATAATAAGGCAATAAGCATGCACCTCTCTTTCTCTGTCCTCTCTCTCAGAAATGCTGATGTAGACAGGGATTCACCGCACACCAGGCATGCTGCAACTGCGTGCATGGCTTACGTACGACAGTTGAGTCAAATCAGCATCCTTTGTTATTTGATGCCCAGAGGGCAGCTTGCATGTAGAATTTTTTCATTGCTTCGAACGCTATGAAAGTCAAGAAGGTTAAATATCTAAGCTCCTTGACACTATAGCGGTTTCTAGAAGAGAATGGAGAAACTTTGTGTTGGCGGAATATCCGGAGATTAATATTTTGCCATTATGAATACGGTCTACTAAATTCAATGGGTACTTCAACATGCCAACAATGTACGACAAGCGTGTCGTGATTTTTGTCGCCTTTCAAAACTCACTTACCACGGCCAGGAGCGAACCTGCAAGCTTGGGGGGTTGGTAGTCCGACACGATAACCACTAACCCACCGTGGCAAGCAAAACTTGTAAAGATACCCCTATGACTCCGGTTCGTACAACAGAATTTGAATTGGAGAATGGATGTCAGGGGAACTTGCATTCGTGGGCACTTTTTGGCTTGTTTGACGAGACCACCAAATTTCATTTAAAGATCCCCATTGTGCTCGCGAGCACCAGGTTGAGAACAGCTGTCTTAGTGCTTCAATCCATAAGATCATATTCTGACCAATTAGATTCAAGGTAATCACCCAAACACCCCGTAAACCAAATGCTGTTAGATCTTACTGACTAAGATGGCCTATAGCTCTAGTGACCTTCAGGGTGGTAGGACATAAGCAACGCTGCGGGTTCAAGCCAAACAAACCGAGGGTGGGGTTCGAACTCTCTCGCCTTCCAAGTTCGGAGATCGCCTTGCCTCACAACCTTGTGCGTTAACGCAATGAGCTATCCGGTCGGTATACGGACATCTACGGAGGCCTAGTTGCCATTGGTGTATTGGCTTTCACGGCCCGTGAATTAAAACTCAGCAATTTTTTTATTAACCGGTCGTGAAAGCCAATACACCATCCTTTTGGAAGCCTTTATAGGGAGGTGAAAGTGTGCTTGAGCTTTTAGCTCTTAAGGAGGGCAAGTGAACGACACCCTAGGCCTCGGATACCCTAACACCGTCGGACTCGTAAGACAACAAGAGTTGTTCAAGGGAGGTCAATAGGAGAGATGGTAGAGAGGATTCCTGCTCAAGTACAGTAATTGGAAGCCATGCCGGACTCAGTTTGGGTCCTGTGGTTGCCAACCCACGTATCTTTAGTCGTGAGCCCCTCGGGGGAATTTAGGTACCATCCCGGCATTTGCCTGGAGTAGAAGTGGGAAACCACTGAGAACCATTTCTAGTATGGCTGAGGTGGGAGTCGAATCCACCATCATCGAATCTCAGTTATGCCTCACGAGGCTGAGTGCACCCCTTTCCAACCCTCAGCCCAGAATTCAATTTCTTGGCAGAGTCTCGACAACCAAAAATGCTAACCACTAAACCACGGGGTGGACATTATGTGGAATACATTTTGTGCGAATCATCCAATAACTGAAATGACGCAACATGGAATTGAAACAAAAATCCAGTGTACTGTACATTTGTAGTGCGAATGCAGCCAGCCTATCCGCAGAAGAGCAAACAGAAATAGAGGAAGTATGGGAGTTATTAATTAAGTTATCTCTTACAGTCACCAAGTAATCCTCGAGTGTAATTCCCATGTCAGGTGTGACTGACATCTTTAATCAAAGTTGTCCTCCCAATTGCCTGGGATTTGGGGATTATTCCTATCTGACGCTCGGCACCTCTATATAACCCACCTCTCACTAGCAACACCCTCAATCAGTGCAAGTGCCCTGACAATACGATCAATGGCGGACATGTTGGTTGTACGCAGACAGGTAAGTACATTACTGAAACATAAACCTGCATCCAGCCAATTGTGTCCGCTTTCTTCTTTTCAGCTTTCGTTTGAAGTATTTGGAGCTATTTCAAAAAATGATTGATGATTTTCAGTCGGTGTACTCGAATTTACGACGAATTGTGATTTTTAAACTTTTTTTCCTTTTCACACTTGTTTATAACTGTACTTTTTTTTTCCGTTTTTTGTTTTACTTTTACATCTGGTATTTATATCATTAAGACGGCCGGCTCCGTGGCTAAATGGTTAGCGCGCTAGACTTTGGCCCGAAGTGCCCCGGGTTTGAATCCCAGCCGAGCCATCAGGGATTTTAATCTCCTGGGGGTAATTCCCGTGGCTCGGGGACTGGGTGTATGTGACATCTTCATCATCACTTCATCCTCATGACGATGCGCAGGTCGCCCACGGGCGTCAACTAGAAAGACCTGCACTCAGCCTCTCCAGAGGTCACACGATCATTCATTCATCATTAAGACACCGACCACGGTAGCTACGTTGGCTAAAGCGCAGCACTAGGCCATGGGGTCATGCTCTCTGTGGACTCGGTAGACGTGGGTCCGAGCCCCATCGTCAGTCGTCTTTGAAATGGTTTTCCATGGTTTCCCCATTTTCAACTCCAGGAAAATACTGGGACGGTACTTTCTGACAGGCCATGGCCGCTTCCTTTCATAACCTTACCCAGTTTCATTCGTCTTCATTCATTTCATCTCTCATTAACTCCTCTTATTAGGTTGGCGTCAGGAAGGGCATCTGGCCGTAAAAACTTCCACCACATTAGACTTTCATCGCATCTCATCCCCGACCCCGTTGGAACCGGGAATAATAAAGGGTAGACATACATTTATATGACCACCTCGTGGTGCAGTGGCTAGCATTGTTGGCTGTCACACTCGAGGTCCCAGGTTCGATCCCTGGCTCTGCCAATAATTTAGAAGTCTTGGTATGGTCTGGTACGGGGTCTCCCAGCCTCGTGATGCAAAATGGTAACCTGCCGGATGCTATGGCAGAAGGAGGGGTGGAAAGGAACTGGCCACCCTACCACACGCATTCTCCGGCTCAGGATGCCAGGTTCAGGTCGCCTACGTCCCTGGAGGGGATATGGCACTTAAATAAAAATACATTTATGTCATTAAGACACCACACAAACACCCAGTCCCCAAGCCAGGGGAATTAACCACAGGAGATTAAAATCCCCATGACCCGGAATCGAACCCGGGACCCTTCGGGCCAAAGTCTAGCTCGCGAACCAATCTGCCACGGAGTCGAACAGTAATAAGTGGAAAATTTGTGATGCTACCTTCGTAAGCATTCTAGAAGTGATAGATTGGTATTTGCGTAGATTACAGCGGGAGGGAGCGGACGATTTAACAAGGAAAGAAATGCAGACTGTGTAACTATCCCTATTTAAATCATATGCCGGATTTTCATGAAGTGCCTAGGATTTTCATGAAATTACGAATGTCACTATCTGACTACGACATACAGTAGAATCACTTATCCTCCCAGCTCGGCTTCATCCACGGATTCTTCGAGGGATCATTTCTCTACCGCCACAAGGACAGTGTCTGGTATCAAGTAGGGCTCATCAATGAGCTGGAGACGGTAAAAAGGAATGGTTTGTGCTCAACGATTTTAATCCTAGAAGTAGTGTAACTCTTTCTTTATCGTTTACCCTCCAGGGTTGACTTTTCCCACGGACTAAGCGAGGGATCCCACCTCTACCGCCACTGGCAGTGTCCTAGAGCTGGAGACTCTGAGTCGGGGTTCCAACTGGGGAGTGTGACTCGCACGTCGCACAGGCCGCCCCACCTGCAAAGCGAACAGGGGCCTGTAGTGTAACTCGAATTATAGAAAAACTGGTTTGGGAATCTCTGGAAGATAGAAGGACGAAATCCAGACTACACGCTATGTTGAACACTTACACTAAGACCAGCATGGGGAGAACTAAGCAAGCGTCTGCGAAACCCCACCTATTGTACCTTAGCAGGGCAGATCATCCGCACTAACTTAAGGACCGACCGCAGCGGACAAATTATGGGAAATATTCCGTCATTAATCGTGCTATTAACAATAATTGTGTCGCCTCCGTAGCGTAGCGGTCAGCATGGTTAGTTGCCGCCCCGTAGGTCCTGGGTTCGATTTCCGGCTCTGCCACGAAATTTGAAAAGTGGTCTGAGGACTGGAACGGGGTCTACTCAGCCTCGGGTGGTCCAAATGAGTAGAGGGGGTTCGATTCCCACCTCAGCCATCCTCGAAGTGGTTTTCCGTCGTTTCCCACTTCGTCTTCGGGCAAATGCCGGGATGGTATTGCCCCCGTAAAATGAATTATAAGGGTTGAAAATGGGAATAATACATTTTTTTCGAAGCCCATGATAAAATTTAACCAAGGAATATGATGGCTGGAACTTGGCAGAAACCAGTCGAGAAGCGACGTTGAGCAGGAGGGAAATTCTGTCACGTGATTGTATTGCGCAATGGAAGTTTCCAGAAGCTTAGAATCGACCTAGCAACAGCGAATATTCCCAGGAATTGTTTAAATATTGTTATAAATTATCCGATTGGATATGAGCTTACAGCCAATAGGAAGAAGTTTTAGAGAAGAAGGGAGTTCCAGCAACTAAATTTTTATGGATATTTAATTCATTTAAGCCCCTTGAGAGGGAATATATATATTGGAAAAGAGAAGAATATGGTAATAAAATATTGGAAATATTTTATAAGTCAATAGCAGGTCGCTATTGGAAGGAATAAGCGATTTGCTAGAGCCCGCGCGAATTTGAGAGGGAACTCAAAAAGGCGGGCAGAATCGGTAGAGTTGAAGGGGAGATGCCAAGCATCGAGGCTCTTAATTATCTGAATGTCCGAGAGGTCAGACGTGTGCTATTGGAAGAGAGAGGAGTTCCGAGTTTTTCACGAGCTTGTAGAAGGTGACTCGTGGAGACAAGGCCTAAGCGAGGGTAGAGTTAGGAATTACCGCGCCTTGAATCTAAGTGAAGTTGCGATGAACTTATATGCCGCAATCCCTTCGGTCTGATCGGCCTCAGAGACATTATTTCAACTACAGATTGTAGCTTGCTGTCAGATATTGTATATTACGAACTTTCAGAAGTTTGAGGAAAGTATTTCAGCAATTATAAGCAGTTTTGTGAAGCGCGAGAAAAGTGTTTCTTTCCAGCCCGATAAGACACTTTGTTCGAGTGACTACAGCGCATGCAACAGCCACAAGTGAGTACGAGTGCATGTTAGCATTGCTTGTGCAGAACTGTATTACAACACATAGGATGGAGATGTATTCCATAGTGAAGAACAATATTCAGTCTACTATTATTGTTACGTGCAAAAGCCCGTCCCAACTTTTTAAAATGCATCTCCCCTATATATATGTATCCCGACCTTTAAAGCGCCCGCCTGATGGCTTGGTTGGGCTTATGAACTCGAGGTGGCAGCATCTATCGACTCCTCTTGCCGGAGTGTAGCCTCTAGCCGAGTTGTTTCTTCGACCGCTAGAGTGTGTTTGTGGTGTCTTCTGATCTCATCCTAATCGATACATATTTGAAGGATATTGTATTCTACGTCATTGAACAAAAGACTATATATACCTCATGCCGCCAAAATAATTATATAATATGCACATTGTTACTTGATGTGTCAATCTGTGATTGGACAATTACAATTAACATTAATGCAGTGCGGCTTTTGACTTTGGATTCTCCGCCATCTTGGCATCTTTATACACTGTCGTCAAGAGAGCAACAAGCCGGCTGGTTGGTGAAAGAGTGTCACTCCGTGTGCTGGGGGCTTTGGCCCCTAGCCTCTACGAAATATGGGTATATGCTAAAAAGGAAATGTCTGTGCTCTTAAGGCTGTATTTTCGCCATTTCGCCGTGAAGAAGAAGTATGAAATAGTAATCGCAACTAGATGCAAACAGGAGTGCTTGTTAACAAAACAGCGCATGTGCGGGTTAGCCATTTTGAGGCAATCTAGTGCCTTATAATATTTTTTAATTTGTGTGTTAATTATTTTATTATTATTGTGTCTCCACAGAGAAGTTTTTAAGGTACGTTATTATTTAATATATATATATATTGTTATGGGAACTCCGATATTGGCCTTATATTAATGTTTTTATACTGTATTTTGTTTCGCCTGGTAGGCCTAATTTTTCTGTTTTGCTAATGTTACCAGATATGTAAATTTTGTTGTTTTCCTTCGTACCTTCTGGAGACACGTTTCTAGTTTATCTTACGTTGTAAATTATTATTTATTTAGTTTTTTTGTAATCTTTGGGATTGCCCTATTATTAATTTGACTTACGATCCGTTCCAACCTAAATTGCCTCGTGTCAATAGTGTTAAGGCGTAATTCTTTCCTCCCTTTCTGTTCTCTCTGGTGACTTTAAATTTAATTTTAAGCTAATTGTTTGCCGTAATTCGATTGGACATGCGGTCATCTATTTGGTGGCCATGTTTGTTTTTTGTTTTGCCCGAGTGCATTCTGGTCTTGAGAGTGGATTCTCTAGGCGTCGAGCGGGAGACTCAAACGTGTTGTGGTGGTAGCTTAGTATGTTTTTTGTTAATCTTGTTGGTTTAACTTTGTGTTTTTGTGAGTGTTCCCGAGTTTTTCTCCGTCATGAAAATTGTGGATTTGTTAATTGATCCTATTTTATTTTATTAATTTCATTTTTAAATTTTTCGTTTCATCGTGGCCTTGATGTCTGCATGTCGGGTCGGTATTGCGAACCTTAGTAAAATATCAAGCCCTTTCTCATTTGGTAATACCTGTATTCTGGTTTTCTATCTTTTGGGCGTTATTATTTTAATTTTAAATTAAATGTTTTCATTTCGCTCAGCGAGCATGTTAAGCCGCCTCTTGCCTACTTACGTAAATAACTTATGTTGGCCTTAAGCCATATGCATCACCAGAGAGAGGTTGTTGTGGCCATAGAGTTTCCTTTTTTATGATTTTGTTAAATTATATTTTTCTTGCCCCTTTGTTTGCTGAGTAAATATTATTTTAAATTTTAAGCAACTGTTGTGGCATCATTTCGTCGGTGACAGTTCTGTTAGTTATCGGATGTGTCTGTAGACGAGCCTGTGCGTTTCCCCCTTCTCCACCTTCCTTCCACCTGTAGGTGTTCTTCTGTTGGGGCATGTCATCTAGCGGTGATTTTGCAGAAAGCGACGCGGACCTCTCAAACAAGGGTAAGTAGGGCCCCATTCCAGGTGTCGCAATTATGAAGATTATTATGGACTAAATTAATATGTGCGCCAGGAGTATAGGCAGATAGAAGCAATATAGTCAATGATGGAGCTTCGTTAGAGGAGACTGTTCATGAATATCTACTTAGTGAGCGATCATGAGACTTGATGTACAACTCTATTCTAGTGCATTCTTGTCAAGCATGAGCTCAACGTTAACACCAGCGACTACAGAACTATGTTCATATTCCATCTACATGAATGTTCGTTATGCGAGTGAGGTCCATGACTTTCTTTTCGAATGCCTTTCGAAGTGGAAAGCCGAACTTTCGACAATACTCGCTGTTATGATGAGACTGTGCTGTGACGGAGAAAGAAGAGACATCAAAAATATCAAGAGGTCCAGGGATATCCCGGTCACAAGGAAGATGATTATTGGAGGCCCGCAGTTCGATCCCGGTCGGAGCTTGCTGTTTTCCAGTGGGGGAATTCGTTCCTTTCCTGAGGTCACGAGTTCTTGGAGACGAGCTAGGATCCAGCCCAGATCTTTGGGAGATGTAACATCCGAGTATTTTGTTATACTCTATCTTGATCTTCTAGACTTCGAGACCAGGTAGCAGTGTTCACTAACCTTGTAGTTAGAGCTTGTACTGACATTTTCTGAGCAAACCCTTTATCCATATTTCGACACAATATTTATGTACTCCATGTATAGCCTTTTATTCTTCGAAATTTATTGTAGTGTTTGTCTTGCGACTCTTTTAGCTTCGTTTGTTAGGAATCCAGTTTCTGAACTGAGATTATTTTACTTGTTCGAGGAACAAGCTTTTGTCATTTCCTTTAAGGAACAGTAATTTATTTTCGACATTTATGAATTCATTCTGAATTCAGGTGATAGACATTTTCGTCTATGTTACCCAGTAAATTAACTTTTATTAGTTTAATTTGGGCATTTTATCCGTCGACAAGAAACGTCAAGAGAAGAAGATCTTGGTAGTGATATATTGTGAAATATCATGACATCTTGTGGAAAAGAAACATGTAACGTGGAAACTATTATTATCGCCAGAACTCATAGACATTCGTTCAGAATGGAGATTATACGAATATGACTAAGTGTATGTTTTATTGAAGAAAGCTATGAACTTTCAGTCATTTAAATTTATTTGAAGCTAGAATCTTCTTGGAAGATTTATTATCATCCGACGTTAGGGTAGTTATCGTTTGATATCCTCGTCGTGATCGATTCTTGTTGACACACACATATTTAATGTTGTGATTAAATATTTACGAGGAGTAATATCAAGCCACGTTGTAGACATAATATTCCTTCTTCGATAAAAGTCGAACCCAGAAGTATGAAGGTGAGATGCAGTATTTTTATTAAATGAATGCACGACAGTTTATATTTATCAGAGTAACGTTTCAAGAGTAATAAGTGAGGAGGTTAGTATCGTAAAGTCCAAAGGTCGTTAAGATGTATAAATTAATGATTTAGCAATTGTTGTTATTGTTCTTGAGACCAGCGATTGTTGTGACAACGCTGAGGAATTATGCCCCTTTCAAAGAATGCCAGTTTGAAGAAGTGAAGGTGATAACCCTTTGATAGTGGTTTTATGTGAATTCCGTATGTTGTTGGCATGCGAGGTTATTGCGAAGGTGTTTTCCGCATTTTGTATTACAGTCATTGCGTGGGCATGACTAGGTTTGTCAAGGCATAAAGGTGTGAGTAGAGAGTACTCCTTATTTATATACACGACTTTGGATTAGAGAGGACATGAAGGGTCACGGTTGAAATTGAAACGGGAAATAGATATTGGCATCTGTTATGCCATACTCTTATCGAAATTATTAAACCCAAATATGTAACGACATATGTTTCACCTTGAGTGGTCGAATGTATTTAAACGATTATGACACCAGATTAGAGAGGAGATACTGGTGGTGGTTATTTCTGAAGATGTAGAAGATTTTAAGGATCTCAGTTCACTGTATTTGACATAACTGTTAGATCAGAGCTCAGGCTCAAGTGTATATAGACGCTACTTATTTTGAAAGGACTATAGCTGATGCTATAAGCGTCATTGTAAATTCGTTTAGTGTTAACTTTCATTATTTGCCAATCAAGTGTATAATATGTTAGGCATAGGAAGTTTATGGTTTGTTTAACGTAGAAGTTAGAGTATGAATGAGTATGTGACTGTATGTTGTTTGTTTCTTGTTCAGTGTGAATGAAACGAACTCCATTGGGACGTCACAATGCGAGAGTATGAATGGAAGTGTGTATAGAAGTTTTATGTTAATAGCGTGTAGGATGTGCATACAGTTCACGTATTTGTCTGACGTGAATCTGTTTAATTTTAACACAGCTTTTATTGCTATGGAGAAGGGAATTTGTGGGCCAGGCGGGAATAGCGAGGGCTTCTGTAAAACTCGTTTCCAGCCAAGGCCACTGCTAGGCCGCACAAATGGAGAGAGTTGTCGCGAACCGCACGGCTTGCACCTTTTTAAACCAGCTAGTGATGGGAATGTAACGGAGAATGTTATGTCATCGGACGCGTGGCGAGGGTCGCGCGCTCTTAGCGCACAGATGTTCATTGGAACGCGCCAGAGGAATGCAAATACACAGGGATGTGTAATGGTTGTACAGCTTGATGTATTGACACAAGCTACCCCAAATCTTATCATAGCGTTCATAGAACGCAGTTCTATCAGTGGCGTGAATGTAAAGGTGAGAGAATGGGAGTGTGTTTTTATTTTATTGTATGAATGTTTAGTCATAGTTTACATCTTTTGTTATTAAATCGTTTAGTTTTATTAGAAGTCGCGTCGTCATGATTTATTTTAGATATAAGGAGATGCAACTGTGAAACCCATTATAGGTCCAGAGGCTGACCACGAGATCCCCGAGAATAAAGGTAGCTGTTCTACTGCGAGCTGAGTGCATTTTTCATGTAATTCACAGTTGTGTCGTAATTTCCGCCACGTATATTCGCGAGGATCTAATTGGAAGTAGATCCTTGACTAGTATTTTGCGCCGACTCCAGGGTCTACGAATCCAACCGTGCTTCGGATATCCAACAGACCGCCTCTAGAATATACGGGGACAGTACCTACTGTAAGGCCACTGCCGCCTCCTTCCGTCTTCCTCGCCTCTCCATCCCAATCTTCCATCCCTTCCCATCCCTCATGAGGCCCCCGTTCGCTTTGCAGGTGATGCCGCCTGGGCGAAGTGCTGATCACACCTCCCCAGTTGTATCCATCCCAACCAGATGTTCCAGGCTCCAACACACTGCCCATAGCGGCGGTAGTGGTAAGTTCCCTCGCTGAGTCCGTGGGAACCACCAACATAGAGGGTAAATTGACTAAATAAATACATAATATTAACAATAATTGAGGAGCGCCGGAAGAACCGACAAGTCAAGCGAAGAATTTATTGCAGAATGACGACTTTGTGGCAATTTAAACTACTTTTTACGGTAAATTGGGTGACTCTTGATAGAAGATGTTTGTAGAATCATATTTTAAATCAGTTTTCTCGTAATACTTCTCCCTGGACCACAAAAGCATGGACGCATTAAAAGTGGATTTATAGGTTTTTGTTCTGACGCTCCTCAATTGGAAGCCATTACCTGCCACATTCCTAGAGCCTTTCCCCAAACATATTGATGCATTTAAGAGAAGACTGAAATGTTGGGTAAATCGTCCGATGTAATTACTATAGGTCTTACTTTCCTTCAGTGGCGTAGTCGGTAGCATGCTGAGCTTCTATGCCCAAGGTTGCAGGTTCAAACCCGACCGAAGTCGTCGAATTATTTTTAAGAACGTTAAAATCCTTCAGTATGCCTTTCTTTGGAGGCGACGTAAAGCCGGTGGTCCCATGTCATAGATTTATGCCTTATAAAAGAACCTTGCACTAATTAAACTTGTGTGAAGCTAAATTTGCAGGTTAGATTTCGTTGAAACGCTCTATCAGTTCCAACGTTCACCACTAGGTGTCAGTGAATCTGGCAGCGAAAGTTTGTACTACTTGAAATAGAACGGAACTTGCAGCTCATCCCATGGGTGTCCGCATTGAAGCAGCTGCATACTCTGGAGTGTCCTCGAACACTCCCGGCACAAAAAGCCACACGCTAAATAATAATAATAATAATAATAATAATAACTCTCCTGGTTACAGAGCGGCGACTCAAACGTAAGATAGTATCACGCGCCGACAATAACCAATGTTCACTACCGACCAATAGCTGACGGTTGTTGACCAATAGCATGCTTCGTCTATCACTCCACATGAACTCCAAAGTTCCGCCCTGGCGGTGAACGTATGTGTCACGCAGGTATCAGGTGTCCAGTGTTGCACATCTACACGCAGTTCTGTTCAGTATCACTGCTTGCTCTCAGTGGCTACGGTGGAAAGTCGACAACGCTGTGCCTCGCGCTGGGAAAGACTTAGCTCCTTGCAGCCATGGAATATTAACATATCCGCCCTGCTAGATTTCACTTTAACGAGGAAAGTGCAAGAACTCGACATCAAGCGTGTTTGATATTATTGATGGTTATTTTATGTAATTGTAGAATTTGCCACCGGGAAATTACCCCCATTTGCAAATAAATGAATGAATGGTAGCTGAACAGATACAACTGGGAATGGTGACAGGCCGATGGCCCAGGCGACCACTAACTTGGGTCTAATGAAATAAGGGCCACGGAAGAGATTTTGGAAGGAAGTCGGCCTTGGATCTGTTGAAAAGTACCGTCGCGGGATGTGTCTAGTGATGAAAATGGGAAATTACGAAAACCATTTTCAGGACGGCCGAGGTGGGATTCGAACCCTTACTCTCCCGATGCCAGCGTAGCATGAGCTAGTGCGTTAGCGCTCTTGTCCATCCTGGTCTGTTTGTGAAATATTCCGAACAGTGAAACAGGGCGTTGTCCGATTGTAAAACATGTAAACAAAAGTAGTGCTGTAGTAACTCTGTCTATTCTTTGTGGAAGAGTTTGGCTCAGAGAAGCCAGAGGTCGTGCTGGACACGCGACCGCGACCACTTAGCGCTGGGCAGCCAACGTGACAGTTTATCTAACAGGTCCTAACACGACCACGCACAATGTCACAGTACATATTACTCAATCCGTGCCATATTTAGATTGCTTATCTTCTCAAGTTCACATCAATGAATTTCTGAAGACATCCGCCTGTTTTTATTAAGAGAGAAAAGGATATGTTGTTTATATTTTTTGTAGACTCTTTGAGCTGTCATGAGATAATGCGTCTCTCTCTCTCTCTCTCTCTCTGTGACAACCAAGGTTGTTGAGTAACTCCGTTTCTAGTAACAGTTACGTACATTTTAATAGCTTTTCTTTTTCATCACTTATCCTCGCAGATCAGCTTCATCCACGGACGCTGCGAGGGATAATTCCTCTACCGTCGCACAGTGGGTCAAAATCGAAATCTAGGAGGACAAAATTATTTATTTTCATAATTAAACAAATAAAATTTATTACTTCTACAGCATTCTCGTATAATTGCCGCTCACTATTCTGGGATATAATCGCATCTTAGTATACATCTGTCACCACTGTTCGAGCAGTCTGAATTGGAGGGTGAATGTAAGTGACTGTGGTTTGGTTTTCCTTGTGGTTAGTGTGATGCTTTAAGATGGAACATGCAGCTGAAGGTATGATCTTTGTAACGTGTTTCAGTTATTAATGAGCGTAATTGTTACGTAATTTTAGCTATATTTGCATTATATAATATTTAAGTATTATTTTTAAAATTATATTTTCACTTAGATTTTTAGTATGTCACGTCACTCTGCGTCACTTTCTACTTAATGTTAAAATGTAGACGAAGTCTTGTAGTTTACAACTGTTATAAGGTTTTTTGCATCTTTTTGTAACTTACTTAGTTATTTTACGTTTTAGAAGATGCGGCGCAACCAGTTCTCACACGTTTACAACTGTTTGTAGCACTGGGTTCGGCGATTTTGTCAAAGTGGAACTTCGTGACTTTCTTAAAAGTAAATTAGGGGTAGAAAATTGTTCTGAAGAGATAACTGAATGCTCTATCCAACTCCTAGTCATAGACAATTTCTTGCATGTGTAGACGTAGCTTAAAAATGGCCTTAACTGATGTTTATTGTGAAGTAAACAAATTATATAGCCTACGTTGCTTTCACTCTAAATTCATGATTAAAACGTAAAAATAATTTTGTCCCCCTAGATTTCGATTTTGACCCACTGTGCGTCGCCAGAAGTGGTGTAACTAGGGTTTGCTTCTGAACGGCGATGAGCTCGGTCAAAAATAAATTAGGTGGGGTTTGGGTATAATGAAACAAGCAATGGAAGTAAATTTGTGTTCGATTTCATTGTATTTCAATGTGCAATTGTTTGAAAATTAACATTTTTGTTTCTCTTGTTTTCATCACGAAATATCTGGTCCTTTATATTTTCCGTCATTGTGTATCTCTACTTGGTATAAAACAAAGTCACCAATTCTTTTATTTCCGGGTAATCTCGAGAACCACTGGATGGATTTTGATGCGGTTTTCACCATTCTGTAAAGGATTTTACGAGGCTGGTTTCTGTTAAATAATTCATTTATAACCAATGGAAGCCGAGCAGTAACGATTTCAGTGAATCGAGTCGAAGAAAATCCTGCCCCCTGCGCGTCTTTTAAGCTTACGCTGGGTATACCGTTAAAAGAATATACAGTATATACTACGAGTGTAAGAATTGTTCAGCATGAACAGTTCTACAAAAAAGTCCGGCACAGCATATCTCTATCTTTAATTCATCGCCCACGATAAGTGTTTTTACGTTTTTATTTCTTCCGACAATTTCCATTTAGTTGAAATTTAAATTTCTAGCTTCAGAGCGAGTTAACGAGCTAGCGAGCGAGCCTATCACGCCGGCTTCCGCTAGCATCAATCAGTCGAGTCGTGTCGAGTAAAGACTTCAGAGAATAATATATCTTTTTTGCATATTAAGGCTTTCACGGCCCGAATGATTATATAAATAATTCATGCTTTTGGGCTAATGCCGTGTGTAGGCTATTTTGATTTGAACCATACGTTTCGGAGAAACCTAGCCTCCTTTTTTCAATGGAAATAAACAATGTGGCCAAAGAAAGTATATCAATGAGATTACAAAAAATATAGATAAATTCCTCTGTTCGTCACCAGAGAGCAGCTGCCAGAAATTACTGCATGGACCATGGTAGAACGGCGGACAGAGTAGAAAGTAACGAGAAGGTAAAGGGGGCGGGGTGAAAATATAGAAACTCCTCGAAGAAAGAGGATGTCCAAAAGAAAACGTTGACCAATTTTCGTCATAGTGCCGAGAATTGTTTTTATCTTGTGCTTGCGGAGAATCTTAGCAACGCGGTCAGGGGTGTTGTGAATATAAGGGAGGTAAGCAGTTCCTCTTACGTCGGAGCTCTGGGAAGGTTGTCTATCCCTCCTTCTGGGATGTAGGGACCTATATATAGTGGATTCATTATAGCCATTACTCTTAAACATGGTTTGTAACGCATGTAACTCTTCCTGAAGAGTTGATGCCTCACAAATACGTTCCGCTCTTTTGGCTAGAGTTGTTATAATTCCTTGTTTTTGTGCTGGGCGGTGGTGGAAGTCTGCATGTAAATAACGGTTAGTGTGAGTTGGCTTACCGTAGAACTATGACGAAAATTGGTCAACGTTTAGCATTAAACAAAGATAAATTGTCCCCAATACTACAACCTAGGGTGTATGAAGTCCCTTGTACTTGCGGAAAAGTCTACATTGGACGAACAAAACGGTCCATTGCAACTCACATCAAAGAGCATCAAAGGAACATCCGTCTAAACCAACCTGACAAATCAGCTATAGCTGAACATGCCCTGTCTTCAGGGCACGATGTATGTTTCAAGGATGCTCATGCGCTTGCCCTTGTTAAGCACAACTGGTCTAGAATTTAAGGGAGTCAAAAAACTTTTTTTTTTAAACAGAGACACTGGATATCAGCTAAGTGACACTTGGTTACCAGTTATTAAGGATCTAGGGAGATAGTTCCTCTCAGTATCTCTGTTTCTTCACCTATTTAAAATTGTACTTTTTCCCTCTATGGCTACAGAGCCTGGATTTGATCTCCTTTGTTCGTCACTGGAGGAGTTTCCATCTGTTTTTTCGCCGTTGACTGTATGACGTTAGGTATCGTTCAGACACACTTCCCTTTTGTTTATGTTTCCTTATATCCATCTAACCCTCCCACCTGCTCCCCCCGGTCCCCCCCCCTTTTTATTTCGTACATCCTCATTCTTCGAGGAGTTTCTATATTTTCACCCCGCTCCCTTTACCTTCTCGTTATTTTCTACTCTGTCCGCCGTTCTACCATGGTCCATGCAGTAATTTCTGGCAGCTGCTCTCTGGTGACGAACAGAGGAATTTATCTATATTTTTGTAATCTCATTGATATACTTTCTTTGGCCACATTGTTTATTTCCATTGAAAAAGGAGGCAAGGTTTCTCCGAAACGTATGGTTCAAATCAAAATACACACGGCATTAGCCCAAAAGCATGAATTATTTATATAATAATATATCTGTTTGACGTTTCGCTGTTCACCTCGGCTTTTCTGAATTGCATCTGGAACCTGCCGTCCGTGCGCCTTTTAAGCTTACGCTGGGTAAACCGTTAAAGATAATAACGGGTGACACCGAGGTAGGTTGCTAGCATATGAATAAATTACAGTTCCCAAATTAAGTTTAACTTAAACAGCAATACAGTACAACTTAACGCAATATTATTCACTTTCCACAATGACACAAGACTCAGATAATAACAAAGTGGCATCTAACAAGTGGTGTATTTTTGAAAGGGGATGAGGAGATATAGTGTCACACCCATCTCACTGACACTCCTCTGGCTAACTGAACAGCTGACCATTTTGCTCATTCAGTAAGTGTTAACTTAGGCTCACGCTAAAAACAATACATTTGTGAAGAGAAATGTTTTCAAATCAGGAAGTATAAACTTGAATCATTCTATTACTTGTTATCAACTTGACGATTGGTTTTAATAAAAAATATAAACTTCAAGAAATTTCATATGTTTATTATTCGGCTCTGGGGGGGATTTATTTATTTTATTTAGCGTATGGCTTTTAGTGCCAGGAGTGACCGAGAACATTTTCGGCTCGCCAGAGGGCATAGCTGCTATGGGGTGAGCTACAAGTTCCGTTCAATTTCAAGTAGTTACAATTTTCGCTACCAGATGCCACTGACAACTAGTGGTGAACGTTGGGACTTTGATAGAGCGTTTCAACGAAATCTAAGATAGAAAGTTAGCTTGACACAAGTTTAGTTAGTGGAAGGTTCTTTTACATGCCACAAATCTATTACCTGGGACCGCCGGCTTTACTTCCCCCTCCAAAGGAAGGCATACTGAAGGATTTTAACGCTCTTAAAAATCCCACGACTTCGGCCAGGTTTGAACCCGTTATCTTGAGCACAGCAGTTCAGCATGCTAGCAACTACGCCACTAAAGTCTGGTGGTGAAAATGGGAAACCACGAAAACCATTTTCAGGACGGCCAAGGAGGGAATCGAACCCACGCTCTCCCGATGCCAGCAAAGCACAAGCTTGTTTCCACCGTTGTTGGTCCTTTTTAACAGTTACTTGGTGTTATTAAGTGTTTAAGCGACGTTTTGCCATCTCTAGTGGACGACATATTCAAGGTAGAAATTACATAATATTTAACAGGCTCGAATTTAGATATTAATGAATGTTTGATCACAAAATTGTTCAAATAGAGGTAAAGATCAACATACGTTATTCATGATTTTGTTGACTCATTTATCGTGATCATGCAGGTGTGTCTATAGCATCTCTCTGATAACCTGTGTCATTGTGAAGGTTGTAGTAGTATGTGTATTTGTAATTGAGGCCAGGATTTGTAAGGAGATGGCTGTGGCCTTCAGTTAAGAACCATTCCGGTATTAACCTGGCGTAGAATGAGGAGACCACGAAAAACCACTTTTAGGTGGGGAATTAACTCATCGCTTCTCGGTTTTGCCTCACGAGGCTGGTACACCGTACCAATCCTGCGACCAGAATTACGTTTCTTGTATCCGGAGTCTTAATACGTGCCCCAACGCCAGAGATACGTTACTATGGCAGCATAGGAACAATGGTAGCAGTCCATTAAAAATGTTCAATTGTGTGAATTCTTTCTGAGTTCATGTTGCTCAGTGCTTTCTTTCTAAATAATATGTTAGTGTGTGTATTTTTCTTTTTTTTAATCCTTTTTTGTTTTATTGCCTTCATATATGAACAAACACGTCTTTTGTTTCCAGAATGTTTTGTGTACAGTAGGACTCAGATTACTTGAACATTTGTAATTCAAAATTGTCGTTAATAAGAGGAGTTTTCTTGGTCCCTTGAATGTTGTGTTAAAGCAATGTAAAAAGTTCACATATAAATTGAATTTCCTCATCTTTAATTCGAAATTTTGATCAGGAAGGCCAGTCCACTACAGGAGGAACAACTTGAAAATGAAGCGATGTCGATTATCTCACCATCGTAGGTTCTTCTTCAATTACATGCATTTTTGCCGTACATTGAGGGATAAACTAACCTAAGAGAAGTTGCTTTTGAGTCACGAAAAGTGCTAAAAGATTATTAAAAACCTTAAGAAGATACCAAGCCTCTTTGGAAAATATAAACTAATTTACTGAATAAGACAAAATCAGCGATGACTCAATTCTTATTAGAACTATTTTCATTAGGTTTCAAAATATCTGTTCAAATTGTGTGTTATTTTCTACAAATGATATAGTCCTGTTACAATGAAACATTTAAAAAGTAGCACATTTTTTAGTAATTATTGTAATTCGAATTTTTGTATGTTTCGAATTTTTACCCGTTCCATTCCAATTTCCATCAATTCGTGAACATGTGTCGTGTCCTTGGGATCTCTGAAAGAGTGATCACGAATATTGTCCACATCCGCCATCAAGGGTCTGTAGCCATCTTGCTACACCATTTAGTTGTCACTATGTATTTGTAGTAAACTTCATCATCATCTTCATTTCCCTGTTCCAGTCTCTTCCTGGGTCGGGTTGTGAATTAAGGACCTCCATCTTTGCCTGTCCCTCCACCACTCCTTTCCTACTACCTAGTACTACATCTGGTTTTCCTCCCTTTTTCTCTACACACTCCTTCATTGAATCCATCCATCTTTTTCGGGGTCTTCCTCGTGGTCTCTTCCCTGTTAACTTACTTATTTTATTAATCATAAGGCTACTCCACAGTTCATTTCTGTTCAAATCTACTCGTCGGGGAAATAAGTATAGATACTCGAGTTTAGAGGTCAATAAAACCTTTACCCTTAGCCTTACATAAGAACAACCTACACCAACATTTTCCTTGTTTTATTTGTCGTTTAACGATATGGAGTAAATATTTGCATTATATCTCATTAAAATTTTATAGCAGATTGAACAAAAAAAGTACCGGTTTTTCTTACCAAGTTCACGGAGCGCTCACTTAGAAGGATCATTACGTTAAAAGTATTGATCGGATCGTAAAGAAACTCTAATACGTCTTAAAGGAACTTATTGTTAATGCGTATATGAAGTTTTAATCTGATCTGACGTTTCTTTAAATAGTTGTTGTGAATTTTGTAAAACAACTTTTTCTCGGGCCTGGGTGGTCATAGCAGTATGGAATATGGCTTGCTATGAGGCTCATAGCAATGCAAGGCTAAACGAAAAGACAATAAGTCTTTCATTAAATTTCATTCCCTGACCCGGTCAGTCGACTGGAAGCAGGCTGTGGATTTTTGTTTTCATTATACATGTTGTACTGCACGTTAAGCTTTGTCAAATTGACAGCCTTAAAATAAAGGAAGCATTAGAAATTTAAAATGAAAAAAAGTTGGGGGGGCAAAATATTTAAAACTATCAAAGACTACGATGAATGTTTCCCACTATCAGTCTCTGGTTGTCCTAGATTGGGATTTGAGAGTTGACAACCGCAGTGGATATACCATTATCCGCATCTGCACATCTATTGTAGTTTCAGGGGACCTTGTCAGGCCTAAACACAAGAGAATCACTCTGCCTACCTTTGCTTGCTAATGTTGAACTGGCCCAGGAGACCGCTGGACTCTTGGAAGATGATGGCAGATTCGCCATTGATGGCACCAGTCCTCCTCTGTCTGATATCCGCTCTGCAAAGTGACAACACTCATGGAACATATTGTACGGTACCGTGACAGAACTTTTCTGGTGGTGATGGTTCTGACATGGCGTGGTTCAGATGGCTCCGTGGTGGTGGTGTGACATGATAATAATAAGTTTTATTTTCTCATATAATTTCCATTCTGTTTAATTTCACAAGTTTCAATTACTTATCAACGAAATTCTGTCTTGACATTCAACTGCAGCCCGTTGTGGAAAAAATAGGCAAAACAAAATTGATTTGTAGTTAGATTACGCCTATATGCAATATTTAAGTAGATTTATCTTTATTTTCATGTTTTTTTATGCATGTCAGAGTGGGCCATGTATGGTTTCGATTCACAATTTGACCCGGTAAGTGGAATGAACACAATTTTAAAACCACAATTTACACACAATTTTAGAACCACAATATACAGTCAAAAAGTCCTCTCGGCACGCCGGAAGGCGGAGGTAGATTTCACCGGACAAACTTGGGGATAGGCGAAAATAGGCAGAATATGCAGATTTTCGTAGAAGGATCAGACCTCATTTAATGCGAGAAGGTATTTTATAATTGGAGCTTAATTCACTTTGTTTTTCGTCATTTTATGCTTATTTTAAACATTTTATTGTGTTATGGGAACGGTAACCTTCTTGTCATTTGGGGTCCATTTTTATACTTGTGGTCACACTGTCCTTATGCTAGGTTTCGACACTGATGTGCAACTATGTAACGGTCTGTTACTTCTTCACGCAAAATTATATCTACCGCAGAGATTTTGGTTGGTTCCTCAGTTTAGGGGCTGCGACAACGCGGTCATGTAACCCCGTGTACTTTGGGATGGCTGTATTAGTCTGTAATTCAGGTAAGGACTGCAGACGGTCAATTTCAAGCAGTAGTTACTAATGTTGCTACCAGGTACTACCGTCAACGACACCTAGCTGTGAACTTGGCTACTAGATGCCACCGCAACCCGCAACTCGCAACGAACGTTGGAACTTCCCCTCCAAAGGAAAGCATACTGAGGGATTTTTGGCGCTCTTAGAAAATCCGACGACTTCGGCCGGCTTTGAACTCGCGACCTTGGGCATAAACATTCAGCATGCTACCAGTTACGTCACCGAAGCCGCTTCACACTTAGATGGAAATCTGAATCTGATCTCGTGCAAGTGCGTTATCTTGGCAACGTCTGATGGCTCAGCCCTCATCAATTTAGTAGTGTTGCCATGGCAACCACTGATAGGTCTTGGCATTTTCTTATAATTCCGAAATTATTTTTCTCATCCCTTGGCATAATGGTGGGTTATATCAAAAATTCTTTCAGACAAAAGTTTTAGGTAATTATTATGGGAATATTGTCCATTTTGTACGGTTTTGATATTGTGCCTATTAAGAGAGATATGATTAATGTTTCCCGAAAAACCCACTTTTTCCCACCCCTTTGGTCAATGGTTGGTGCTATAAAAAAAACTCTTCAAACATACATTTTTGGGCTTTATCCGACACATAGTATGAATGTTGAACGGATTCGATATTTCACATATTAAGAGAGTTATAGCAATATTTCACTTTTTCGAGAAAAAAAAGCCCCCCATTTTCACCCCCCAACGACCGATTTAGCCCAGTAACGAACTCGACCGAGATTTTATAGGTATACGTATTCGGTAAAAAATTCAAAGTGATTGGTACAAAATTACGGCAGTTATCGTGTCCACAATAAACTGATATACATATACATACATAAATTATATATAACTTTTGAACTGACGGTGGTTTTGGGGCCTGGGGATGTGAAACGCGAAGATATGTCGAAATTTTCCGGAAGTCGAAACATGGTACCCATTGCAATAGTTAGCTTTCTAACGAAATCTACCTCTGGTTGGTTCCTCAGTTTAGGGGCTGCGACAACGCGGTCATCTAACCCCGTGTACTTTGGGTGAGTGTAGAATCTGTCTGATACACGGTGTGAATTGTAATGGCTGTATTAGTCTTAATTCATGTAAGTACTGCAGACGGTCAATTTCAAGCAGTAGTTCCTAATGTTGCTACCAGGTACAACCGTCAACGACACCTAGCTGTGAACTTGGCTACTAGATGCCACCCCAACCATCAACTCGCAACGAACGTTGGAACTTCCCCTCCAAAGGAAAGCATACTGAGGGATTCTAGTGCTCTTAGAAAATCCGACGACTTCGGCCGGCTTTGAAACCGCGACATTGGGCATAGACATTCAGCATGCTACCAGTTACGTCACCGAAGCCGCTTCCCACTTTATCAGGCGGCTTTGGTGGCGTAGTCGGTAACATGCTGAGCTTCTATGCCCAAGATACCGGGTTCAAACCCGGCCGAAGCCGTCGGATTTTTTGAGCGTTAAATATCCCTCAGTATGCCTTCCTTCGGAGGGGAAGTAAAGCCGGCGGTCCCATGTCATAGATTTATGGCATGTTAAAGATCCTTCCACTAATTGCACCTGTGTGAAGCTAAATTGGATAGGTTAAGAATGTATACAACGCTCTTAGGTTTCTATGTTCGTTGCCAAGAGCCGACTGCGGCGGCGTCTAGTAGCTCAGTTCTGAACTTGGCCTCGTAGTCGTTGACAGTGGCGCTTGGCGGCAAAAGTAGGAACTATCTGAAAAATTGTTAGTTGCAGTACTTAAATTAACAAACAGATAACACACACTAATACAGTCATCACAATTAACACCGGTTATCAGACAGATTCTACACACACCCAAAGTACACGGGGCTACATGACCGCGTTGTCGCAGCCCCTAAACTTAAGAACCAACCAACCAACCACTTAATCAGATGGAAATACTGAATCTGATCTCGTGCAAGTGCGTTGTCATGGCAACGTCTGATGGTCCATGCCTCATCAATTTAGTAGTGTTGCCATGGCAACCACTGATAGCTCTTGGCATTTTCTTATAATTCCGAAATCATTTTTCTCGTCCCTTGGCGTAATGGTGGGTCATATCAAAAATTCTTTCAGACAAAAGTTTTAGGTAATTATTAGGGGAATATTGTCCATTTTGTACGGTTTTGATATTGTGCCTATTAAGAGAGATATGATTAATGTTTCCCGAAAAACCCACTTTTTTCCACCCCTTTGGTCAATGGTTGGTGCTATCAAAAATCTTATTTGACATAAATTTTTGGCACTTATCCAACACATATTATGAACTTTGAATGGATTCGATATTGCACGTATTAAGAGAGTTATAGCGAAATTTCACTTTTTCGAAAAAAGCCCCCCATTTTCACCCCCTTCGACCGATTTAGCCCAGTAACGAACTCGACCGAGATTTTATAGGTATACATCTTCGGTAAAAAATTCGAAGTAATTGGTGCAAAATTACGGCAGTTATCGTGTCCACAAGAAACTGATATACATATATATATACATATATATATACATATATATATATATACATAAATTATATATAAACTTTTGAACTGACGGTGGTTTTGGGGTCTGGGGGATGTGAAACGCGAAGATATGTCGAAATTTTCCGGAAGTCGAAACATGGGACCCATTGCAATAGTTAGCTTTCTAATGAAATCTACCTAAAACAGTCGTCATGGAAACCGCTAGCCTTAGTGAAAGCTGATGTCATTGGACTGTTGTGTCTCTGCACGTTAGAGCCACCTGGTCTCAAACTGTGCAACTACCGCCATAACTTACACTCCGCCCGTGGCGGAAAGTTATGTTTTGTACCATAGGTGGCGGTGATGTCGAATTCTGCTGTTTGTCTCTGCACATTAGAGCTTTTCAACAAAGTCCCGTATGAATTCATATACCATTCATTCGATTGCGATGAAATTTGGGTGAGATGTTGAGTGCACTACAGGGAAGGTTTCTGGCTTAGTAAATCCATTTTACAATAGGTAGCGCACGAGTAGATTCAACAAATGAGCAATGGCGCGCGAAAGGTTTCAACAAAATTCCGAAAGCGTTAATATACCATTCGTCCGATAGCGTTGAAACTTGGGTGAGATGTTGTGTACACTGCAGGGAAGGCTTTTGGCTTAGTAAATCCCTTTTACAATAGGTAGCGCACGAATAGATTCAACAAATGAGCGACGACGCGCGAAGCGTTTCAAAAAAAGTCGCGTATGCGTTCATTTACCATTCGTCCGATAGCGATGACATTTGGGTAAGATGTTGTATACACTCCAGAGAAGGCTTCTGGCTTAGTAAATTCATTTTACAATTGGTAGCGCACGAGTAAATTCAACAAATGAACGACGACAAGCGATGCGTTTCAACAAAATCCCAGGAGGTAGTGCACGAGTAGATTCAACAAATGAGTGACAGCGCACGAATCGTTTAAATGAAATCCTGTATGTGTTCATATACCATTCGTCCGATTACGATGAAACTTGGTGAGATGTTTTTGTACATCCTAAGGAAGGTTTCTGGATTAATAAATCCATTTTACAATAGGTAGCGCACGAGTAGATTCAACAAATGAGTGACGGGACGCGTATCGTTTCAACAAAGTACCGTATGCGTTCATATAGGCCTACCATTCATCCGATTGCGATGAAACTTTGGTGAATTGTTGTGTATACTCCAGGAAAGGTTTCTGGCTTAGTAAATCCATTTTACAATAGGTAGCACACGAGTGGATTCAACAAACGGGTGATGGCGCGCGAATCGTTTCAACAAAGTCCTGTATGCATTCGTATACCGTTCATCCGATTGCGATGAAACTTTGGTGAATCATTGAATACACTCCAGGGAAGGTTTCAGGCTTAGTGAATCTACTTTACAATAGGTAGCGCATGAGTAGATTCAACAAATGAGTGACGGCACGCGAATCGTTTAATCAAAATCCCGTATGCGTTCATATGCCATTCATCCAATTGCGATGAAACTTTCATGAGTTGTTGTGTACACGCAAGGGAAGGTCTTCAACTTAGAAAATCCATTTGACAATACTGGTAGCGCACGAATAGATGTAGCAAATGAGTGACGACGCGCGAGGCGTTTCAACAAAATCCCGTATGCGTTCATATACTATTCATCGTTTGCGATGATACTTTGGTGAGTTGTTGTGCACGCTCCCACGAATGTTTATACAGTATATTAGTAAATCCATTTCACGATAGTTTAGAGGCAGTTAACGGAAATTGAAAGAATATTGTGTATGCAAAAGCACTTCAAGAAACAAAATTACAACGCCAACACTTGCTTTGATTGGCATTGCAACGCATGCCGGGTACAGCTTGTAAAATTACAGAATTTAAAAGGTAGCCTACTTATTAAAGGATTATATGTAGGGCCTATAATAATTGTGTAATCATTTGAACTTTGAAAAAAAATGCGCTTATCTGCCCAACTCGGCTTTGCACGCGGACTCTATACCTCAGCAAGGACAGTGTCTGGGAGCTGACCACACTTTGTCAGCAGATACAACTGGGGAAGGTAACAGGCTGATCGCTAAGGATACCGTTGGTTATTCGGTTCCTCAGTTTTGGGGCTACGACAACGTGGTCGTATAGCCCCGTTTACTTTGGGTGTTTGTAGAATCTGTCTGATAATCGGTGTTAATTGTGATGACTGTATTAGTGTGTGTTATCTGTAATTCAGGTAAGGACTGCAGACGATCAATTTCAAGTAGTTCCTACTTTTGCTACCAAATGCTACCGTCAACGACATCCAGCTGTGAACTTGGCTACTAGATGTCACCGCAACCGGCACCTGGCGACGAACGTTGGAACTAATAGAGCGTTAATCAAATCCAAACAACAAATTTTGCTTCACACAATTGTAGTTAGTGGAAGGTTCTTTTACATGCCATTAATCTATGACATGGGCCCGCCGTATTTACTCTCCCCCCCCCCCCCCCTCCCCGAAGGAAGGCATACTGAGGGATTTTGAAAGCTCTTTAAAAATCCAAGCACTTTGGTCGGGTTTGAACCCGAGATCTTTGGCATAGAAGCTCAGCATGCTACCTGCTACGCCACCGAAGCCGTCAAAGGCGATCGTTAACTTGGGTCTTATTACGGAAGGGTCAGGGAAGGGATTTTGGAAGGGAGTCGTCCGTGGATCTGTTGAAAAGGAACCGTCTCGGCATTTGCCTGGAGTAGAAGTGGGAAACCAAGAAAATCCACGCCCAGGATGGCTGAGTGTACCCCGTTCTAGCCCCCCACACTAGAATGAACATTTCTTGGCAGTTCCGGGAATGGAACTCGGACTTCCGGGGCGACAGCCAAGAATGGTTGCCGTTACACGATACAGACACGGATTTGAAAGTTAGTTAACTATTGAACATGCAAACACTCGCTTTGGCATTACAGTTCACTGTTCTGTATCTCTGTGAATAGTTGGGTAGGAGAGGTCTGTCCTATTAATTTGTGTTTTTTGTTATTGTGTTTGTTTTCTGTATTTGCTTTTGTTTTTGAAGTTTGCTACTTTTTATTTTTATTTTATTTTATGTTTTTTCTGCTTTTTCTTTTGTCTTTGAATTCTGTTTTTGTGTTTGTTTTCTGTACTTGCTTTTGTTTTTAATTATTGGCTTTTTTGTTTTTGTTTTTGAATTTGTGTTCATTTTCTGCTTTTTCTTTTGTTTTTGATTTTTTTGCTTTGTGGTTTTGTGTCTGTTTTCTGTATTTGCTTTTGTTTTTGATTTTTGCTTTTTTGTTTTTTGTTTTTGTGTTTGATTTCTACTTTTTCTTTTCTTTTGAATTTTGCTTTGCTCTTTTTTGTTTGTTTTATTGTTTTGTGCTTGTTTTTCGCTTTTGCCTTTGTTTTTGAATTCTGCTTTTTGCTTTCTGTTTTGGTCATGTGTTTGTTTTTGCTTTGTGCGGGGAGCAATACAAGACAATCAATGAAAGCAAACCTACACGTTTGATCTCGATAGCATTTGATACCTTTTATTTGCACCTCTCGATGTGCTGAAATGAACAGGTTAGGTCATACGGACAAAACTCTTAAGTTCTAATCAGGTAAATGACCTTGTAGTTACTGTAAAAATGGTCAAAATGTCTCTTGAATTATATTTAATACATTAAAATTTCCTTATTATAACATAACACAACATTATTATTGTTAATATTCCCGCTAACCTTTCCGCCTATACTGTCGTAACAATTGGCTGGAAATAATACACAGGGCAGGTTACACCAAGCGCTCAAAAATACCCAGTTAAGAGGTTAACTATTGAACATGCAAACGCATTTGGCATTGCAGTTCACTGCTCTGTATCTCTGTGAATAGTTGAGTTGGAGAGGTCTGTCCTATGAAATACTCATGCAACACACAATGGTGGGCTCATTGAAGGCAGCAAAATCAAGGATACCACAATAATTATGTGTTCCATCAGGGTCACTATGCCCCGAGGAGTCTATCTCCTTCTGTAACAACTTAAATGCTCGGACTAGGTAGTTTCCTAGAGGAGTTATTACTGTATTACGAAACTTGCCTTTAACACACCAATGCTGCGGCCAGAGAATTCGTTCCGTGGTTTCCCCACTTCTACCCCTAGGCGAATACCGGGATGCATCCTAACTTAAGCCCACTACTGCTTCGTTCCCAATTCTCATCTCAATTACAAATACACGCACTAATACAGCCATCACAATAACACAGGTTATCAGACATAAATTCGACAGTGACCCAAGTACACGGGGATAAATGACTACGTTGCAGAAACGTCTCAACTTAAACAACACCAACAACAAAACATGTCCCATGTGTAAGTATTTATGAAATAAACTACGCATATGATGCAAAAAAAAGGGAGAATTTAGACTCGCTTATCATTTGTCGGGACGACGGGATCAGTCACTGAAAAAAAAACACAAGTACTGTAGTTCTGTGAAGAACAATACAGCCTATTTTCATATATCCTACTTATGTTAATTGCCTCTATCAACATACAAAATTTAAGTTTGTTTGCTGTAATACATTCGTATATATTGAGAACCGTCTAAATATTTCGGATGGTCGCCATGCTGGATTTTGATATATGTAGGTCTTAGAGTTATGTACTATTTCATTGTTCAGTATTCAAACTTCAATCGCATGATTACGACACAAGAAATAAAAACTTAATTTTAAAATTTCGCACAGCCGCCATCTTGAGGTTATGTAAACAATTGAACTAAATTAGATGCTAGTGCATTACAACGTGTATAAACATTTACTGTATCATATTTCACTGCGCTCAGATGGTTAAATCGCGAGAAAAGTCTATTAGAATGTTTCAAATTCGCTTGGCCGCCATGTTCGTTTTGTACTTTACAGGTTTTGAAAGTTACATACAGTAGATGAACTTGTAGTAGAGCCCTTTATCACCGTACTAAATGTCAGGGTGATATCGGTAATAGTTTCGGAGATATAGAATGCCAGTGAAATATTTCGCACTGCTGACATGTTGGATTGGTGAGACGTAATACAATTTTAAGTGCATGGTTGAGGTCGGCCAAAATTGTGCTATAACCTTATCGAGTTTCATTGAAATCCCTCCAGACGTTTAGAAGTTATTAGAGGGACACACACATATACGCACACACATACGTACACACGTGATCTCATAAGCCGATTTTTTTTCCATAAATGAAAATAGGCTAAAAAAAGTCACGTCCAAGATCGGGACATATGCTGGTTTGTCCACACTCCCTGCAGGTAAATACCGAGATGGTGTCATATTTCAAGTCGCGGTATACCTACTCCATATCCTAGACGCACTATTATAGCCACCACTGAAGCGCAGGTTATCAGAAAAATTTACCACACCCGCAAGTTCATGAGAATGATAATCAAAATGTCGCAAGTTCCTAAAATGAATTAAAAACAACAACAACATTAACTACTATTACTACTATTACTACTACTACTACAACTACCGATATGCGGTGTGTGCGTTAAATCCTTCATAACGACCCAGGCGAAGAGCTGCAGTACATCCGGAAATCAGAGGTTTAAATCCTGGTTCTAACAGCAGCTATCCTGAGTGAATTCCTCCCCCGTTTTTTTTTCACACTTCCGCCAGGAAAATGTCCATATCTAACATTGTTTCAAGTCCCAGAGCTCCTACTCCATTTCCCAACCCTAATAAATACAGCTATACACACTACATATTTGTTTGATGAGCGAGACGTGGCCGCTAAATCAATCTAAATCATTCCACTTTCCGGCTACACTCTAATACGTAATGACCGTGTTGGGAAGAGAGGAGGTGGGGTAGGAGCTTTCGTTAAGTCAAACCTTAATCCTAAAGTCTTAGCAAGTTCTGATAGCCAGTATAATAGGAGGCCTGAATTTATGCTATTTGAAATTGATGCCGCCCATCAAAAGTGCGCTGTCTGTGTTGTTTACAAAGCACCTTCACTGGGTCACTTGGAGGACGTGGAGAATGCGTTACTAAGAATCCTACCACTTTACCAACATGTAATAGTCATGGGCGATTTCAATACTAATATAGGCGACAACACCAAGTCTGAAACTCGGCAACTGCTGAACATGCTTTCGTCACGAGACATGAAAATATTAGAACTATTACCAACACATCACACGCGTACTTCACACACGACAATTGACTTGATATCAGTAAAGAACACTGACAGGGTGCTTCAGTTTGGTCAGACATATGTACCCGGAATTTCAGCCCATGATTTAATCTATATCTCCTACTCATTAAAATGTCCCAAGACCAAACCAAGGACCATCATGTACAGAGACCTCTCTAAAATTGATATGAACTCCTTGACAGAAGATGCTCTATGTATCCCATGGCACGATATACTGACTATTCACAACATAGACGATAAGGTACACACAATGACCGAATACTTGACAGAACTTTATGACAGACATGCTCCAGTAAAATCTGTTCGGGCAACGCGACCTCCCGCACCTTGGCTCAGCCCGGAACTCAAAGTACTGATGGCTAAGCGCGATGTGGCACACAGAAAGTTTAAGAGATTACCAACTCAACAGAATTATGATGATTACAAAAAACTTCGAAACAAAACTTCCCAAACGGTACGTAATGCTCGAATCAGACATGCTCATAACCTGCTAGGAGGTAATATTAAACCCTCTGCGGCGTGGAAGGAACTAAGAAATATGGGAATAGGTAGAGAGAAAATTGACAACCCCATTAATCTACCTCTTGACACACTCAACGAACATTTTACAACTATCGGACACTCAGTTGACCCTGCCATGAAACACAGAACTTTGATCAATAACTACAGCATCCCCACCCCTAACAGAGAACCATTCCATTTCTCGCATGTTACCCCCTCACAAGCCAGACGTGCTATTCTTCGAATAAAATCGAAATCTAAAGGGATTGACAATATAGAAATCGAATTATTCAAACGTATCATTGATATTATACTTCCCACAATAACACACATATTCAATCACTCGTTAATGACAGGTATGTACCTATCGCTTTGGAAAGCGGCCTTCGTCATCCCAATCCCAAAAAATACACAGGCTAAACATGTAAGCGATTATCGCCCAGTCAGTATACTATCATCCCTCTCCAAATCACTGGAATTTATCGTCCACGAACAACTCTCCTCCTATTTGCTAGAGCACAATATCCTTGATGAACACCAATCCGGCTTCCGCAAAAATCATAGTACTAGTACTGCACTACTCAAGGTCACGGATGACATAAGAAAGGCTATGGACAGTGGGCTAGTAACAATCCTAACACTGCTTGATTTCAGTAAAGCCTTCGATTCTGTTGACCATGACATATTACTCTCTTGTCTATTTAAAATTCATCTCTCCAAGAACAGTATCCAATGGATGGACTCTTATCTACGTGGACGTCAACAATGTGTTAAAATTAACTTAAATCAAATGTCTTCATGGCGTCCAGTTGAGAGAGGAGTCCCTCAGGGGTCAGTCCTTGGACCGCTCCTGTTTTCAATATATATAAACGACATTCCGTCATCAATCACTAAATGCAAACACCACCTATATGCTGATGATGTACAAATCTACCTGCATTCAGCACCAGAAAAACTATCGGAAGCAATCGGCACCTTTAATGAAGACTTAACTGAAATATGTAACTGGACTCGCTTACATGGACTACGACTCAATGAGGCTAAAACCCAAGCAATCATAATCTCCCACCCGAAAATCCTCCTAAAACTAAAAAATGAACCCACATTACCAAAATTACGCTTGTGCGATTCCCCAATCGAATTCCGTGAGTCAGTTAAAGATCTAGGCGTTATTATAGATAAACATCTTTCCTGGACGCAGCACGTCTGCAATGTTTCCAGAAAAGTATTTTCCGCATTGAATTCACTTAGAAGATTCTGGAATATTTTCTCTCGTGTATTAAAGGAACGACTTGTTTCCTCCCTAATATTGCCTCATTTTGATTACTGCGATGTGGTATACAAAGATCTCACTGTTACTCTTAAAAACAAACTCCAACATGCACAAAATGCCTGTGTACGCTACATATTTAATTTACGGTACTATGACCATGTCACCCCCGCTTATGAGCAACTTAACTGGTTACGTCTAAATCAACGCCGCGACCTCCATTCTTTATGTATTCTTCAACAAATACTCTCAACTTCAACTCCAGCTTACCTGCACTCTCAGCTTCACCGCCTCTCGTACGAGCATACTCTTGGAACACGGTCAAAAAACGACACACTCTTGCTGATACCCATACACCGTACAGTACGCTATACCAACTCCTTCGTTGTTGCTACTGCACGACTGTGGAACAATCTGCCTCGCTCTGTCAGAGGAGCAACCCCGTCCAGCTTCAAGCAGCGTTGCCAGCAGTACATACTCACTAAGTAACTGAAAGTTGAACTCAACATTTATGCTTATATTCTTACGTCGTATTACATATATTCAAACTTTCCAATTCTCACTTTCTCATTTACTCTCTATTTAGATATCTAAATAACCTCCTTCAGTAACGACTAATTACGGTATCTTCATCATCATCTTCATCACCATCATTAGTCTACTTTTTTTCAGTAGCCTATTTCCTTTACCTTGCTGTAATTTTAAACTTACTCCTAAGTATCTTAGTTATTCACCCTAACAATGCAACAATTTACAGCCTACACCACCAAGCTAATCCAGTTTATATGTATTTTATACTGTATAAATATTGTAAAATTGTTAGATTTAAGTTGTATTTGTATTGTATATTATCAAGCTAATCCATTTCATATGTATTTTATATTATATCAATATTGTAATATTGTTAGATTTAAGTTGTATTTGTATTGTTCATCATTTATTATTTGTATAATCTGGTTAGATGGAAGAGAGGGCCCAATGGCCCTAATCTTGCCAGTCAAAATAAATCTATCTATCTATCTATCTATCTATCTATCTACATAAGGGGCCTATGTGACGCAATAGGTGTCCGGCCCCGTATCTGATTGGCTAGCATTTGTTCTGAAGGGTTTCGGATTCGATTTCCAGTCGAGCCGCGGGGATTTTAATATCCTGTGGTTAATTCCCCTGTCTCAGAGACTAGGTGTTTGTGACATTTTCATGAAAGTAAAATAAAACGAAACAGTATTTTAGGAAATATACAGAGGCTCTGAGCTTCTAGCAGAAAGGCAGTGGGTTCGGTTCCCACACAGGAAATAGATTTTAGAAACAAAACTACTACTTTTAAAAACGCAAATGACCCTGGGGTTCACTCAGCCTACAACCTAAATGAGTACCAGGCCTGGGAACAAAGGCGGCGGGGCATGGAGCTGACAACTCCACCCAAACTAGAACCGATGTCACGAAGGGTGGAAGTCTCTACCTTCCAATGCTCTAAGGATCTCCATGGTTTGTTTTTACACTCATTATTTCAACAGAAACGCAGGCCATTATTGGACAAACTCAACACATACCAAAGTACACGGGGCTGATGTCCAAAGGTATCCCAATCCCACAACAATGGGCACTTAAATAAAACAAATCTACTAACCTCCTCATTCCTGTATATCCTAAGTAGGCCATATTTCACCCTGTCTTTATCCGATCAGTCGGCACAGTGGTACTTCTCACACTCTGTACTGGTTCATTATGTGCAATTCGGAGAACGACGGCGATATTATAACGAGCGAACGGGCACATGATAGCTGGAGCCAAGCCAACTGGAAGAACGTCAATTAAATTCCATGAGAGATCACTTATCGACTCCGTAAATACGAAAGGCGCGCTTGTTACGAAGGTAAGCGTCTTCGAGACAGCGAGAGTTTACAAAGGAAAATACGTATTTGAATTGATGCATGATGTCTATTGCACAGGGTGGTCCAGCTATTGTGGACGCTCCCAAGTATTCCTTCAGCCAGTATTACCAACACTTGTTGGACGAAAAAAAGGACACGGCCACTCAAAACAGAAGGAGATTAAAGTAAATTTTCAAAATATCAATGGGTATCACCTTTCATTTTAAAATGTTGTCGTTTGAGTCTTCACTGGTTTGATGCAGCCCTCCATGCCTCCCTGTCCTGAGTTAATCGTTTCATCTCTACACAGCTACCACACCTTACATTTGAGGCAATCTGTTTAATATATTCTTATCTTGGTCCACCCCTACAGTTCTTGTCCTCGACCCTACGTTTCATAATTAACTTTGCTATTCCTGGATGTATTAGTAACTGTCCTACCAACCTATCTCTTCTCTTCATTAGCAGTCGCTAGAAACATCTCTCCTCTTCCACTCGTCTTAATCCCTCTTCATTTTTTTTCTCTATCTACCCATCTGATCTTAATCATTCTCCACTAACACCATTAACTTTTAATCTTGTTCCTTTAAATATTTTCTAAATTGTTTTGTGAACTTTCATTTATTTACAATCTAATGCTTTTGTAAGGATATCCATTTACTCTTTGTATTTGTTACCTTAGTTTTTAAGATTCTTTTTATTAATCTACGCTGACGAGGGTATCATTGTTATACTGAAGCGGGGGGCGTGGTGGCTCAGCGGTCTAGCTGTATGCCTCTCACCAAGGCGGTCCGGGTTCGATTCCCGGTCAATGCATGTGAGATTTTCGAAGTGAAATGCCATGTCCCGTGGTTCGGATTCCACGTAAAAAGGAGGTCCCGTGGCTCATAATCACAAGATTCACGGTCACGTTAAACTACAATCTTCCTTCCTTCCTTGTTATACTGAAACATGTACGTTTAAATTTAATTATTAAACTTCTTAGTGTTTGACTAGGCGGATTTTATAATTGGAGATTAATTGGAGATCCGTATAAAAGCGTTTAATATTTTTTAAACACTTCATCTCAGTGCCATTATCATCTTCATAGATTTTATGAAATTTTAATACGGAATAAATTATAATAGTAATAGATGTTCTTAAAATTAATGCCAAAACTTCTAAACATAATGTAATTTGTCTCTCACACAGCCGTATCCTCAAATTGTATGAGGGGTTTACGTGTGTTGCAATCACTGTGTACTGTTACAGAAGTATCTGCATACAACAGAGGAGCGGGTGGACGAACATTTGATTGACCCGGGGAAGTTCCTGCGATGTTGTCAGTGTTTCGCGATTGTTAACCAAGTTAACTCAGTGTTTCTTAACCATGGATGAACAAAACTTTCATTTTCATCTATTTATTTTCACTCCGTTCCTTGCATTGGGTGTTTCAAAAGGAAATGGTGTAAAATTCAAAAAGTAAAATATTAATAAGAAAATGAAAAACAAGCTTCTCTAATGCGTTAAAAATCCCTCAGAATGCCTTCCACCTTCCACTAACTAAAATTGTGTGAAGCTAGATTTGTAGGTGAGATTTGATTTACTCTCGATTAAGTTCCAACGTTCGTCACCGGGTGCTGGTTGCGGTGGCATCTAGTATCTAAGCTCAAAGCAAGGTGTCGTTGACAGTAGCGTTTGGTAACAAAAGTAGGAACTACTTGAAATTGATCGTCTGCAGTCCTTACCTGAATTAGAGATAACACACACTAATACAGCCATCACAATTAACACCGGTTATCAGACAGATTCTATACACACCCAAAGTACTCGGGGCTACATGACCACGTTGTCACAGCCCCTAAACTGAGGAACCAACCAACCTAAAATTTAAAAAAATAAAATAAAATTAAAAGAAATAAAAAGAATCTTCTCTAAAGGAACATTTCATGAAGTCATGATTTGCCAAGTTTCTTATACCTTTACAAGTATTAAATTATAGCCCGACACACCAGTCTCTGCCGCGACGCAGTAACGCATTTTAGTTCCTTTACGCCTCCTCTGAAATACTTGACACGCCCTGCCTCCACGAGTCGCGTTGTTGCAATATCCTTCATTCTCAGCTTGGACTTGTACGCGGAACATAATGCTAACGCATTGGAGAGAGAACTTCGCTCACCCACCTCGTCGTTGTGCAACGACTTGACAACATTGCATTGGATTGTGCAATCTGCAGCAGCTAGGAACGAGTGATTATTGATCGATGAATAGAGTCTTTTTTCAAATAGTCTTAAAATAATGTTAAAAGTAAACTACTGGGCGTAGAATTATGATGTAATAGTGTATGTTCCATAAAATGTAGCTCTTAAACCAGAGGGAGTCAGAAGATGCGGTTTGACTCAAAATCTTTCATATTGTCTAATAGTACAGGAAAAATCTTGCATTTTTTGAAAAGTCAACGGAAGTGATGTTTATGAAGGGATTTTAAACAATTAAGCAAGACGATAGCCCATGACAGAACTGTGTCGAGTGAGCCCGCATAACAGTCAAGAGCCGGGCAGGCGGTCTGTACACATGTGGCGCTCACAAGGAACCGATCAAGCATTCACAAGAAAGAGAATTACCCGCATCAGTGACGAAATGCACTCTGATTTCACAAATATCGACAATTTGTTTATAAGGTGCGTTTAAACAAATAAACAGGACGATAGACCCTGCCAGAACAGTGTCGTGTCGATTCCGCATAACAGTAAAGCTGGACGGGTGGTTTAATACATGCGAGATTTTATGTACTCAAGTTACCATAGGCCAGGAGTTCTCAACCTTTTAGACACTGAGATCCCATTTTTAAGCTGAGTATTTTGGCGACCTCCCAAGTTTTAACGTCAAAATATAATTGGACAAATAGTTCCGTGAAGAACTAAAGCCTATTTCCATATATCGCACTTATGGTAATTGCCTCTATCAACATACAAAATTTCAGTTTGGTTGCTGTAATATATATTGTGGTCCACGTAATTTACCCAATTTCGTGTGGTCAAGTGGTGGTATGCAGCCGAAATTAAATTATTTGTTTCTTGAATGAGACGTTGTTCAATTTTATATAACTTAGGCGAGTTCTTTACTTGCGCCCATGCCATTTCGATGGGATTAAGTTCGCTGTGGTATGGTGGCAAGCAACGAACATATTTCCCTGCTGTGATAGCCTACATTGTCTATTACTAGGCTAGATCTTTCGGGAACATTGGGCAACAATTGCTCGGCAAACCACTTTTCATACACTTCACTTGTCATTTCGTCGTGGGTGTCTCCCGTGTTCTTCTGGCACAGAAACGTTAACTCAGCACCATTAACGAACCCTTGTTCATTCCCGGGAAGAACAAAGGAAAACTACGGAAACCACTTCGAGGATGGCTGAGGTAGGAATCGAACTCGCCTCTTCTCAGTTTTGTCTCATGAAGTTGAGTACACCCCGTTCCAGCCCTCAGACCAGAATTAAATTTCTTGGCAGAGACGGGATTCAAACCCGGGCCTCCACGGTGACAGCACAGTGACAGCCAAGTATGCTAGCCACCACGCAACGAGGCGGACAATTTATATAGAACACAAGCTCCACTTCATTTCACAGTTTAACTTCACACCATCACCTACCCTCCTTCAAACGCAGTCGGGGAGATAGCCTATGGGCCACATTAGTAAACAAACTTTCGGTGCGTCAGCGCTGGGTGGGAGGAGTACGCAAGGTGCTATAACTTATGAATGCTATCTGATATCGAGCTCTGGTTTGTTTTAAAAACTACTTCAGACATTAATGAATATTTCTTCTCGCTTAGTCACCAACGTAAATTCAACAGCAAAAATGTTTCTCGCTACGTAACTTTTGTGTGACACCATCCCAGATTTTTCAAGTAACATTTAAGAAAAAATCATAACTTTCTTATTATGAAAATAACTACTGCCCTGAGAAATAGGGTATCTTCTACTGACAGCAGGCAATCTAAAAATAAATTCTTGATCAGTTGCGATCATTAGTTCATTATCTATGGCGTGATAAGTTTTATACCTGCAAAAATATAGATTCGCGCTAAAATATCGTAATTGTGAAAATTGGACCATGTGTTAATGATGTATGACTTTTATTTTTACATCGTCATAAAGAACGGAAAATTCTCTATAAGACCACGCAAACATTTTCTTAGATTTGTCACTTTCAATTATTGGGAAATGGCAACATCGCCGACGTGTAAGAGGACGAAGCTAATTGCAGGACATAGGAGTGCGAGTGAGAGACAAATACTACATTTAATACCATGCTGTCTTTTAAGGTAGAGACGCACTATAAATATTTCGGATGGTCGCCATTTTGGATTGTTATATGTATAGGCCATAGAGTTATGTACTATTAAAGGAAAATTATTGCGTAGCTTCATTAAGCAAACTTTCACTTCAATCGCATGATTACGACACAAGAAATAAAAATTTAATTTTAAAATTTCGCTCAGCCGCCATCTTGAGTTTATGCAAGCAATTGAACTAAATTAGATGCCAGTGCATTACAACATGTATAATCATATACTGTACCATATTTCACTGCGCTCAGATGGTTAAATCGCGAGAAGAATCTATTAAAACGTTTCAACTTCGCTTGACCTCCATGTTGGTTTTGTACTTTACAGGTTTTTGAAAATTACATAGATAAACGTGCAGTAGTGCCCTTTATCGTCGCCCAAAATCTCAGGGTGATATCAGTAACAGTTTCGGAGATATAGAATGCCGGAGAAATATTTCGCCCTGCCGCCATCTTGAGGTTATGTTAACAATTGAACTAAATTAAATGCCAGTGCATCACGATGTGTATAAAAATTTGCTGTACCAAGTTTCAATGCGTTTGGATGGTTAAATCGTAAGAAAGGTCTATTTAAAAGTCGCTACTTCGCTTGGCCACCATGTTGGTTTAGTGTGTACCAGGTTTTTAAAAGTTCCATAGATGAACTTCTAGTAGTGCTCTTTATCACCGTACAAACCTTCAGGGTGATATCGGTAATAGTTTTGGAGATATAGAATGCTGGTGAAATATTTCGCACAGCAGCCATGTTGGATTGATGAGATGTAGTGAAACTTGAAGGACACGTTCGGGGTCGGACAAAATGGTGCTATGTCCTTACCGAGTTTCATTGAAATCGCTCCAGCCGTTTAGAAGTGATTATGGGGGGGGGGGGGGGCACACAGACAGACAGACAGACACGCGTACGCACACACACTCACACGGACGAAGGTGATCTCATACGCCTATATTTTCATAAAATGAAAATAGGCTAAACATTACAATAGTTGTTAAGTTTTATTCATAAAAACACTTGTAACTAATATAAAAACACTTCCAACTAATATTAATAAACATTAATGCAAAACTCAGCAATTCTTCTAGGTTTGTGCCGTGTCATGTGCGGTATTTCGCACAACCCTAGAAGAATTGCTGAGTTTTAATTCACTGGCCGTGAAAGTCAATATACCATTAATTCAAAAATTGGTTAATTCAAAACAAGCTCAAGTTTCTCATTAATAGAATTTTAAAAACACGTCAACGTTTAATACAATGTGAATGTATTCTTCTTTTAATAAAAAAAACTACAGCAATAACTCATTTGTAGCCGATTTTCATTTTATGAAAAAAAATAGGCTTATGAGATTACCTTTTGTCCGTGTGTGTGTGTGTGTGTGTGTGTGCGTATTGTGTGTGCGTCTCTCTCTCTCTCTCTCTCTCTCTGTGTGTGTGTGTGTGTGTGCCCCCCTAATAACTTCTAAACGGCTGAAGCAATTTCAATGAAGCTCGGTAGGGTCATAGTGCTATTTCGGCCCACCCCGACCGTGCCCTTCAAATTTTATAACGTCTCACCAATCCAACATGGCGGCTGTGCGAAATATTTCACCGGCATTCCATATCTCCGAAACTATTACCGACATTACCCTGAAATCGTGTAGGGTGATAAAGGGCACTACTACTCGTTCACCTGTAGGACTATAAAAACCTGTTAACTACAAAACCAACATGGCGGTCAAGCGAATTTGAAACTTTTAAATAGACGTTTCTCGCGATTTAACCATCCAAACGCAATGGAACTTCGTTCAGCAAATGTTTGAAAACATTGCAATGCGCTGGCATCTAATTTAGTTCAATTGTCTAGATAACCTCAAAATGGCACCCGTGCGAAATATTTAAGCGGCATTCTATATCTCCGAAACTATTACTGATATCACCCTGACATTTTGTGCGGCGATAAAGGGTACTACTAAAAGTTCAGCTATGAGATTTTCAAAAACCTGTAAACTACAAAACGAACAAGGCGGCCAAGTGAAGGTGAGATATTTTAATAGACTTTTCTCGCGATTTAGCCATATGAGCGCAGTGAAAAACGGTACAGTAAATGTTTATACACATTGTAATGCACTGGCATCTAATTTAGTTCAATTGTTCACATAACCTCAAGATGGCGGCTGAGCGCATTTAAAAAAAAATCTCGTATATTAATCATGCGATCGAAGTGAATGTTTGAATAATGAACCTACGCAAAAATCGTGTTCTGATAGTATATAACTCTATGGCCTACATATATAAAAATCCAAAATGGCGACCAACCAAAATATTTAGACGGTTCTCAATATCTAATTATCTATTATAGCAATCAAATTGAAATGTTGTATGTTGATAGAGGCTATGAACATAAGTTCACCTATAGGACTTTCAATACCCTGGTGTGCACAAATCCAACATGGCGGCGACTTGAAATATAAATATTTAAATGGACGTTTCTCGCGATTTAACCATCCGAGCGCAGTAAAACTTGGTATGGTAAATGCTTATAGAACTTTCAATGCACTGGCATCTAATGAATTTCAATTGTTTTCCTAACCACAAAATGGCAGCTCTGCGAAATTTTCATTTCTTGTGTCCTAAACATGCGATTGATGTTTGAATACTACACCTACACAATAATCTTCATGTAATAGTACATAACTCTAAGACCTACATATAGGCCTATAAAAATCCAACATGGCTACCATGCGAAATATTTGGATGGTTCTCAATATCTATGAATATATTACAGCAATCAAACTGAAATTTTGTATGTTGATAGAGGCAATAGACTTAAGTAGGATATATGTAAATAGGCTTTAGTTCTTCACGGAACTACGTGTTACTTCATGAGTCCTAAATATGCGATTGATGTTTGAATACTACACCTACACAATAATCTTCATGTAATAGTACATAACTCTAAGACCTACATATAGGCCTATACAAATCCAACATGGCGACCATCCGAAATATTTAGTCAGTTCTCAATATCTACGAATCTATTATAGCAATCAAACTGAAATTTTGTATATTGATAGTGGCAATTAACATAAGTAGGATATATGAAAATAGGCTTTAATTCTTCACGGAACTACTTGTTTAAACTACTTCTCCGTATCTCGTGAGCCCCCAAGATACATCCTGCAACCTCCCAGGGATTCGCGACCTAATGGTTGAGAACCCCTGCTATAGGCTAACCCGAAACCGAGAGGCTTGGTTCAGCTTTTTAGACTTTAGCAAGGGCAATTAACACAAATCTTATAAATGGGCAAGAAATGTATTTAAGCCTAAAATGTTAAGGACATGAAAATGTTTCTGCAGCACATTTTACGTCTTCTTGTAGCGTAAGTTAATCAGGTAATTAGCTATTGAGGTGGGAGCAAGCAAGTGCCCAAGTGGGAAGGTACTGCTTGGGTCTAAGCTCCATGTACGAAAAAAAAAAGGGAAAATTTATATCTAGAAATTCTGTACATTTCAGCGATAAATTGTAATCAAAGGTTTTTCCAGATTTTAGAACATGACATTACCATAAGATTCCCCTTCCTCCATTTGAAGCACTAGCATCCATTTTTCTGCTGTCCCTTTGCCCTTACTTCTAATGCAGCCTCTTTCTTTGATTTTGTTTTTGTGTAACTATCGTCTAATAGAAATAAAAACAAGTAGTTCCGTGACGAAATAAAGAGCCTACTTTTCTTAAAATTATAGAGACCATATGTCGACAGTTGGCTGACCTGGTGACTCTATATTCTTAGTTCTATCTCATAAGGTATACAACGTACATGCAAACATTGGTTGAGGTCCAATAGATAGTATGCACGTTACATGTATTTAAATATTGAAATTATCAGCATAACTAAAATCAGGTTGGTGACACCACCATAAATGGGATGCTAAAACTTAAATTGAAATATCATGATCTATTGTGCCCATATTGACATTGGCACAGGAGAACCCGCGTCCTTTTATATAGAAAGATGGTAGAACATTTTAAGAAATCATGGTTATCTGTTAGGAATATTCTTCTATAGAAAGGATTTCACAAGAGAGTGTAATGCAAGGAACTAAACGAGACGCATGCACGTGGGTTATTAGGAGACCACAGGATACATAAACTCACATTAAATTTGACGTTTCTAATATCTGAAGCCATTAAAAGGACGATTAAGAAGGTCCAGAGCAGTGGAAAGGGGAGCGTTAAATGCACACTCGACATAGCTCGACGCAGCTAGTTTTGACAGATTCATGACTGCAAGATCAGTAGTTTATAGGGGACTCATTTTAAGATTAACGATGATTATACCTCTTGAGCAGCGATTACAGATGTCGCAACATAAGCAATAACATGAACATTGAAAGGAGAAAACTACCGAACAGTAGCGACGCGATAATGAAAGAAAACCTAACAGAATAAAATTACTAATTTAAAAGCCAGGAGCTTAAGCAAGAGCAGGGGAATAATTATTGGAAGGTTTATACCCTGTAAAGCCATTAGAATGAAGACTGCTGACTCAACAATGATGTCATTACGCATTGATACGAGGGTAAAACAGACCACTACGCGGGCCCTGGAATGAGAATAATAATCTTTTTTATTTAATTAAAAATAATGGGCCGATCAAAATTCATTCCGCCAACAAGAAATCATACTTTTAGGATGTAATACACTTGCGAATAAAGTTACAAGTGAATCGAAGCAAGGACTCTGAAAATGAGGTCCGGAAAATATCCAGGAACTACATTTCATCAAAACCAAATGAATATAGCTCCAGCGATGCTAGAGAGTCACAAGTCACAGAGCCTCGGTGAGGGCAAGTTACGTCGCGCCAAGTTACGCCAGTTGCGCTCAAGTTGTGCTGTCACGCCAGTATTACAGCCTAAGTGCAGGCCAGTACATTAAAAGTGCATCACGTTAAACAGTTATCAGTTCGAGACTCAGAAGAGTCCTTACCGTAACATCGAACAAGTAAAGCTACAGCAGTTAAAGAAATAGCGTTCAAGTATCACAGAATCAGAATCGTTAGCAGCCGATAGGGATCGTCAGGAATCGCTGAGATACGATCATATGAATAAGCGAAGTGTCAAGTGTTGTAAAAGAAAAAGGTCATTATTTTAGTGTTTTATGTAAAGTGAAAAATGTGTTTAATTGTGTGCCAGTGTACATTGTGTGAATATAAGATGAAGATTGTGAAGAGAAGTGTTATGGAGAAATACTAAGATGTACTGAGATTGACGACCCCATTCAAAGGTAAAATCAGCATCTGCACACGAGGTGAGTCATGAAGTTTTCATTATGATGATTGTTGTTGTACTATGCACTGAACTAGTGAAACCAAGTGCTGACTGGGGAGTTTAGCATTTGGTCCCCTATGTATTTGAAACGCACTAAATAATTGTGAAGTATGATTGGGATAATAACCAATGTTATTCACGAGGATAATCTCGTTGAGTGTGAAGATATAATTGCATTGAGCAAATGTAAAGTAATTGAAACCCGTAAATATGAAATGATAAACAATTAATGAATTAAAAGGAGGAAACGAAAATTATAATATCATTGGCATGTATTGTTCGCCAAGTGAATTAATTGCATAGTAAAAGTAAATAGGCACCATAATAAAGTTATTGGATAGTGAAAGGAATAATAACAATGATGTACTCTGAAACAAATGGTTAAATAATGAGTTGTTGCACTCCATAATAAAGCTGTTGATAAAGAATTTAAAAGTTGAAAGGAATAATAATAATGAGCTCAAATTAAAAGGGATTAATTGTTGTTGTTGTTTGAGTCTTCAGGCTTTTGACTGGTTTGATCCAGCCCTCCATGCCTCCCTGTCCTGAGCTAATCGTTTCATCTCTACATAGCTACCACACCCTACATCCGAGGCAATCTGTTTAACATATTCTAACCTTGGTCTACCCCTACAGTTCTTGTCCTTGACCCTTCCTTCCATAACTAAGCTTGCTATTCCTGGGTGCCTTAGTATGTGTCCTACCAACCTATCTCTTCTCTTCATTAGTATTCGCCAGAAACATCCCTCCTCTCCCATTCGTCTTAATACCTCTTCGTTTGTAACCTTATCTACCCATCTGATCTTCATCATTCTCCTGTAACACCATATTTCAAACGCTTCAATTCTCCTCTTTTCAGCTGCACCAATAGTCCAGGTTTCACTTCCATAGAGTGCGACACTCCAGACAAAGACTTTCAAAAATTACTTCCTAATACCTAAATCTATATTCGATGTCAACAGATTCCTTTTCTGTAGAAATGCTTTCCTTGCCTGAGTCAACCTACTTTTTATATCCTATTTGCTTCGTCCATCACTGGTTATTTTGCTTCCTAAGTAACAGAAGTCTCCTACTTCCTTTAGTTTCTCCCCTACCAATGTGATGTCCATAGAGGTTTCCGATTTATTGCGGCTGCATTCCAATATTTTTGTTTTACATTTATTAATTTTCATCATGAATTCTTTCCTCAAGACGGAGTCCATACCATTCAAAAACTCATTCAAATCCTGAGGCGTGTCGGCCAAGATGACGACGTCATCAAAAAATCTCAGAGTGAATAGTAACGCTTTGAAGTATTGTTGATATGATAATGAGTTTGCAGACCCTTAAAGTAAATGGTGAATACGGAACACCTCAGAGTGAAATGAAATGTTGTATTGTATGCTGTCATGCCAAAGTTATGGGAATAAAGTGATAGGAAGACCCGGAAGTCTTACCGCGATGAGATAAAATTATTGTATGAGGGAGAAGTAAATGAATTATGGATATCCAAGCCTAGTTGTATTGCCAAATGGGCCAAGTAATTGAATAATAAGTTTAGCTTCAAGCTAGTTAAAGGTACGTGATCCAGAATATGCTTTATTTCGAGAGATGGAAAGTAAATAAAAATGAGTCGGATTCGTCGGTTGAAGGCGAGATCCGCTGGCAGGCTAGGGTTCTGACCAGGTCAGTATATTAGGGTTGCAACCAAAGTGGACGGGTAATTTCCACTAGCTGTGTTTATGGTATTATGATAATTGCAGTGTAAGACCTCATAGGAGGCGTTGCTATGTTTGTTTTCGCATTTAAGTCTGGAGGGTAATAAAGGTCTCTACGAGATATTTTGCGAATGGGGATGCTAAGCATGTGTGTCCGAGCCTCAGAAAAATATGACCGAATCCCAAAAAGTGTGTCCAGCCTTTCTATCCGACAGTAAATGGAATTATTGTATTGATTGGAAGACAGAGGTCTTGCCAAATCAAAGTAAGCATCGTATATCCTCTCCGAATTTAATGCATAATCATCTGGAAACACGAAATATTAATAATGAATGTGAATGAAGGAGCAGATAGCTGCAGGTGTAATGATATGTAAAAACTTGGATAACCATAAGAATGAAAATAGTAAACATTAAAAGCCGAAGGGAGACGGTCCGCGAGACGTCGTAAATCTTGAGTTAATATCCGAAGGAGGGGGGAGGTGACAAACCAGCCCTGGCCTCGCTTCTTGTGAGGGGATGGTGAGACCACATAATGGATGTTTTGTTAAGTAGGGTCTGAATAGAGACTAGCAATTAGTGACTGCTATATAAAAGTTTCGATTAAAAGGTGATAGCTTGATGTAATTAGATATTTGAAATGCTGGGATTGAGACAATTCTCCCAAGTCTAAGTTTGAAGTAATTAAGTAATATTTGACGGATTTTGGCCAAATGTTACCATTGTTGAAAATAATCGATTCCTGCTTTGAGAAATAGTGAAACTAACGGGTTATGAAATAATGATGTGTGATACGATTGGAATAATCCAACAAATAATAAATGAAGGCAGTGCATGGTACAAAAATGAAACAAATCACCTTGAAGCATGAGTAGACAAATGGAGGAGTGAGGGTTCGATCCATGACATGACATGTTTGTTTGAATAAATGAATTGTGCTTTTAAGAAACCTAAGGCTTTATGGAAGATAATTGCTCAGTCAAGGGACTGAATGAAGGGTTAATAAGTAAATGTGTGAATAAAGAAAGCCCTAAAGGGAAGTAAAAATAGTTTAAATGTCCACAAGCCTTAGATGTAGATTTTTGACTAGAATGATAGGCATACTCGATGCCAAAGTAAGTGTAAACCTAAATGAAAGAATTATAGATAATGATTACTGAATAAGCTAAGCAAGACAATATTGAGTGATTTTTGAAGATTGTGAAGTGATTTTACTTTGATTTTGACTTATTCTTACTGGATGGGACAGTTCCAAGTAAATGTTGATTTTGATTTTTTAATATATTTTTGATTTTTATGTTTTTAGTAAAATAAATTCATTGTAACTGTAATGTGTGAGTCTTGATAACCTTATTGTGCTTTCATATCCGAATGTGATGTCATTTGTGGGTTGAACGGTACGCACCCCGAAGCCGAAGAGCATAGCCAGGTAATGACTGATCATTCTCCGATAAAAATCGGGTACACTATATATGTGACAATTTTGAAAGAACTCCATTTATTAGTATGGAAGTTATATGTGATTCAACATTAAACCTATCATCACGCGTAGAATCATGTTGGCAGCACTGTCGTATATAGGTTACCGAAAATTAACCTACATTTGCAGGTCTATATGTATGCAAAGTTTAGAACTGTTGGTCTGCATACTTTCTGTTGTATTGAGATTAGGATAAAAAAAGTATAGAGTGCATGTTTCAACAGTTGGCAGTCCTGTTGAAACTACAATAACGCATATGCATATATGTTCTCTGCGCACATACCAAATTTGATTGAAATCCAATAGATAGTATGGAAGTTACGTGGATTTAAAGATTGGGCTTATTAGCAGGCATAGAATCATGTTGGCAACACTCTCATATCTGGGCTCCTGTAAATTAGTCTGATGTAATATTATCTATATGAGTGTCAAGTTTGGAACAATTCCCATGCATATCTTTCGAGATATTCAACAGAGACTTCGACTTTCAATTGCGATTTTTCAGCAGTTGGTAGCACTGACGTCATTTTCAAATATGGCCGTGAGATATTGAAGCATAAGGCTCTCATACCAAATTTGGTTTCGATAGCAGCAGCCGTTTAGGAGTTGATATGGGACACACACACACAGAGAGACAGACAGACAGACTCACATTTTTCGGATCGATTTCATAAGTCTACTTTTTCCTCATTTTAACGAAATGTGAAAAGTAGGCTAATAAAAATATACATTGGTGGGTTGACTAATAGGACGCACGATTGTGGGAAAATAGGCTGTAAGGAAAGTGGCGCCAGGAAGCAGCTTTCGTTGGAAAACTGAAAGTCCATAGATTACTGTGGCGCAAAGACAACATGTTTGAAATGTTTGAAGATTTCGGGCATTCGGAGCCCGTTAATTTAATTAGTTACTTCGGGAGCCCTTGTTAACGAAAGTCGGTCAACACGATTTCACCCAAATGAGATGGATTATTTCCAAATCCTGAAAAAGATTTACATGAGATTAATAAATAAACTTGGATGACCAGTTTCGAGCGTCAGGTGATCATCATCAGATCCATTACACTTAGGCTACAAAATGTTTATGTCTGCACTTTGTAATGAGGGTATTAAAAGGAAGTAGTACCTCTGCTAATGAATTAGGTTATTTGTCACTTATAAAACCTATTCTGGAATATGCCTCGGCGGTTTGGGATCCATATCAAGTAGGGCTCATCAATGAGTTGGAAATGGTACAAAGAAAGGCCGCTAGATTTGTGCTCAGTGAATTTAATCCCAGGAGCAGAGTGACTCTTATGTTAAAGAAATTTGGGTGGGAATCACTTGAGGCTAGGAGGATGAAATCTAGACTCTGCGCTATGTACAACACGTATACAAATCAATCAGCATGGGGTGACCTTAGCAAACGTATGGGAAAGCTCACTTACATGAGCAGGAGTGATCATCCTTTCAAAGTTAAGGGCCGATCACATTGTACAAATTATGGTAAATATTATTTCGTTAACCGCGCCATTGATAACTGGAACTCTCTACCTGCCGCAGTCTCTGAGCATTTTCCCAAACATATAGGTGTGTTTAAGAAAATACCGACTGACGATTTGTGTAAATACTCCAGTTTAATTGTTATTGAAAAAAATAGGCATAAAACTTTCGCTTACTAAGGCAACACTGAAAATGGCTTCAAACACCATAGTTGTCCTGTTACTTCAAAAATAACTGTTACTCCCCAACCCTGCTCTTTTTTCTTAATCGTGTGGCCTCCTGAGAAGCCGAGTGCTGATCTTTGTAGTCGACGCCCGTGGGCGACCTGCGCGTCTGGGGATGAGTGATGGAATGGATGAAGATGAATGAAACTGGACAAGGATGTGGAAGGAAGCAGCCGTTGCCTGGAGTTGAAAATGGGAAACCACGGAAAACCATTTCAAGGACGGCCGACGGTGGGACTAGAACTCATGCGTCTACCGAGTCAGCAGAGAAGGAATGAAGCTTTTAGTTGTACGTGACCGTTAATCATGCGATTATAAGGCACGGGACCTTCTTTTTACGTGGAATCCGAACCACAAGACATGGCATTTCACTTCAAAAATCTCACATGCATTGACCGGGAAGTCAGCAGAGAGCTTTGCCACGTGAACTAACGATGCGCTTTACCCAGCTTAGCCACTGCTGTCGGTAACCCTACTCTGAAAGTAGCAGTAGTCATATAACGATTTTGCTCTGATCAAATCATCGTTATTAAAGGAAGAACTTAGTTCCTGCTCGAAGAATTAAATGCCCTTGTGAAGGAGTGATGTCTTATGAACGTAGGTTTCTGTTCGCAATAAACCTGCTTGTGGAGGAAGAAGGACTTCCTGTCGGGTGAATGAGAGACAGATCTCTGCCTCGGAGCTTGTTCGTACTTGGCCTCTAATCAGATAATAGGAAATCAATTACAAGCTCCTCAACATTGTGGCTATGTTATCTAGATACATCGGGTGTGAGGGTAAAGTACAGTACCGTCTATGTCAGGGTGATAACAACCCACAAACAACTGTAGGGTCGGGCAAATAGGTAATTGCAGTTCCGTTCGGTATTGTAAGCTTTTGCATGGCTGGTACCGTCCCCCTCCAAGGGCACTCAAGGTCAAGTCTGTGCAATGATTGAAAAGTCAAAGTGTCGATAATACCAGAATTCTTTCTTTCTTTATTTATGAAAGTACACAGGTCATAAACCCAATTCAGCACCTTCTTGACACACAAATACAAAGTAGATAACTGTAAAAAGATGGTATATTGGCTTTCACGGCCAGTGAATTAAAACTAAGCAATTCTTCTAGGTTTGTGCCGTATCTTGTGTGGGGTTTTGCCTAGGGCAGCAAGCTGGCTTATCAGCACGCTCTTGATGTCCGTGCCTGGCCCCCACAGGAGTAGCGAACTGCGCGCTACCTCCCTTTTTATGAAGCGCACCTGCGCCTCTTTACTGCGAGATCTAAAAGCTCAAGCAGCCTTAACCTCCCTATGAAGGCTTCCAAAAATATGGTATATTGGTTTTCATGGCCATTAGCTGGATGTGTACCATTTTTGAAATAAGAGAAAACTGACTTGTATGAACATGAAAAAGAGGATAACACCCTTCATTTTAAAAGTGGAGTTGTTCTTCTATTGAAATAAGGCCTTCAAATATTCATAAATATCTGTCGAGATTCTGCCAGTTGGCTTAAGTCCATTAAAACTCAGCAATTCTTCTAGGTTTGTGCCGTGACGTGTGTGGGGCACACAAGACATGGTACAAACCTAGAAGAATTGCTGTGATAATGCAAATTTTAAAAAATAATTTTAAGAAAAGGCAAGAAAAAAAAAGAATTAGAACTAAAAAATAATAACACTTCAAAAGTTAACTAGTCACCCATATAGCTAATGTTTAGTTATGAATAAAACGAACTAACAATTAATAGAAAACATAAACATGAACACCTTGAAGAAGCATAGGCAGTACCTACACACCAAGACTTGTAATTTGTTATTGAACACAACGTCTGATTCAATAAATATATCCATGACTGTAGCAAATTTATTGTAGTAGGTTATTATTTTCATGAATGGTGAATTTAAGTGGTGGGACGTGAAAAGAGAGAAAATTCATTAATTCTATACAACCGAATTTACTTGATGTTATTTTCCTGAATGTTTGGAATGAAATAAGCAGCCTTCTACTCTTCAGTGATGTGAAGTTGAACATAATATGTCGTAACAGTTGCGATGATGTATCGAAAGGACAACATATATTTAATGTTGTCGGCGTTATCGACAGTGTCCATTTAAGGGAAGAACCCAGGCTCACTCAAGCCGCTGCATATGTCAAGTCAAAGTCCCCTGTCGCCCTGCATGTAAACCATTCCCATTCTTATATTAGTTAGTTATTGGGGTTTTAAGGGGTGGAACAGCGAGTTCATCTGCTTCTATTATTACATTCAACAAATAATATAAAATTATTAATTGATCCTCTTATGAGGAATACCGTAATGTTACGATGTCGAAATGTAAATATTATATGTCATTATAGTACTAGTTTTCATTATGATACAGTTTCTCTCCACCAATCAGAGCTCAAAATTTTCATTATGAAACAGTTGTGTGACCAATTGGGTATGGATAGCTTCGCACATGCACTGAAACTCCAACAAGTCGGACAAGAATTACATGAAAGTTGACAATGTGAATGAGAATCCAATCTCAAATGTTTGCATTAATAAACTGGGGAATATGGGAAAGTAAATAGCACAGTACCTTATTATCTCCTACTCCAATTTCTACACTGGGCATTGCTTTCGCATGATTTCGGTGACAATTTTAGTGAATGCTGGTGTTGATATAACCATGTCATGGAGGCAGCAAACATACGAGATTAGATCCACGGAAACCAATAACCCAGCTCTCTGTTCAGTAAAGGGATTTCTTATGCGAAACCTTTCCGCCAGATGTCATGACTGTTCAATGTGGGACTCCATTGATTTGCCTAGTTTGTCCGACCCCGACCGTTCACTTGAAATGTTATTACGTCTTACCAATCCAACATGGCAACTGTGCGAAATGTTTCACCGGCATTCTATATCTCCGAAACTATTACTGATATCACCCTGAAATTTTGTACAATGATAAAGGGCACTACTAGAAGTACACCTATGTAACTTTCAAAAATCTGTTAAGTACGAAACGAACATGGCGGCCAAGCGAATTTGAAACACTTTTCTCGTGATTTAACCATCCGAGCGCAGTAAGATATGGTACAGCAAATGTTTATACACATTGTAATGCACTGACATCTAATGTAGTTGAATTGTTTACACATCTTGTGTTTCGTGCGTTTCTTCGCGTACCGGTACTTGCAGATTACGTGCTTAGCATTAAGGGAAGTCGTAAAGGTCCAAATCACTTAATTTTGACATTTTAGCTTTTTTGCACATTAATAATATATGATTCATTCTGATTAATTTGGTATGAGTTTTATTATAATAGTCCAATGTTTACTATTTTTAATTTCTTTCTATTTATTCTTCTTGCATCGTTATGCCCGACTCAGGAGCACGGTTGAACCTGTTTAGCTGATGTGTTGGCCTTCTTTTCCTTCCAAAATCTCTTCATCCTCTCGCTGAGCGCCTTTCTTCGGTCTTCTGTCCAAGTTATGGTGGCCCTGGTGTTGGGTTTGTCTTCAAATTGGTGATTGTCGATTAGGGTTCTGAATTTGCATCTGTCCTGTATAATATTGTCTGAAATGTTGATTTCCTGGAGATCTGTTTCAATTTCACGTAGCCAGCTGTTCTTGGTTTTTAGTGAGAGGGCCAAGTTGAGAATTCTTTTAGTCAATCTGCCATTGTTCATTCTGATAATGTGCCCGTAAAATTTCAATCGTCTTTTCCGAAAAGTATGAGACATTTTTTCACATTGGCGATATATTTCCTGGGATGACTTTTTCCTCCAGATTCCCTCTATAAAAACTGGGCCAAAAATTTTTCGTAAAATTTTCCTTTCTTGTTTTTCAATCTCTTTGGTTAAAGATTTGCCACCAATGATTAAGGTTTCTGATGCATATAACGCCTCCGGTTTGATTACTGTATTATAATGTCTAAGTTTTGCTTTCCGAGATATTGATTTTTTGTTATACCTATTCCAAGTGATTCTGTAAGCTTTCTGTAATTTGGAAATTCTCTCTTTATTTGCTTCACGGTTTAAACCAGAGGGCTGAATAATTTCTCCTAGATATTTGAATTCGTTCACTTGAAAGATTTTGCCGAATTTAGTTCTCATAGGTTGTCCGTCTAAGTATCGTGAGGCTCCTTCCATGTACTGAGTTTTCTCATAAGAAATTTGAAGTCCCGTTTTGATGGCAATTTCATGTAATTTTTCAATGGAATGAATTGCTTCTTGTCTGTTATTAGAAAGGATTGCTATGTCATCAGCAAAGGCCAAACAATGTACATGAATTCTATCTTTGAGTAGTCTGCCAAGGGTTATTCCCTTAGTTTCCTTTTCCCAGGTCCTGATTATCTTCTCAAGTACGAGGCTGAACAGTAACGGAGATAATCCGTCTCCTTGGCGGACCCCAGTGTTAATTGCAAAAGGCTCAGATATTTCGCCGAGGAATTTAACTTTTGACGTAGTGCCAGTTAGTGTTTGTCTGATTAATTCTCTTGTTTTTCTATCAACTTGAAATTCTTCTAGAGTATTGAAAAGTGTTTGACGATCTATAGAGTCATATGCTTTTCTGAAATCTACAAAGGTAATGACTGTCTGTCTGGTTTTGCGCATTTGTAGGATAGTTTTGAGATTGAGAATTTGTTCCGTACATGATCTTCCTTTTCGGAAACCTGCCTGGTATTCTCCAATCAGACGGTCTGTTTGTTTCTCAAGTCTAGTGAGCAGGGCTTTGGAGAAAATTTTATAAATAACTGGTATCAAGGAAATTCCTCTATAATTATTGATGTTGGTTTTATCCCCTTTCTTGTGGAGTGGATGGATTAGCGCACATTTCCAATCCTCAGGTATTTCTTCGGTGATCCAGATGTTCTCAAGAATTGAGTGGATTTTCCGGGCTACGTTCTCACCACCTATCTTCAGCATTTCGGCAATTATACCATCTTCTCCTGGGGCTTTATTATTTTTGAGTCCATGGATTATTTCTTTAATTTCTTCCAATGTTGGGGGTTCTGAATCTTGGTTGGATGTTTGTTTTTCAAAGATGAGTTGTTCTTTAGGGGATTCACAGTTTAAAAGATCCTTGAAATAATCTGCTAGAAGTTTGCAATTTTCTTGATTATTTGTTTCCAATGTCCCATCCGGGCGTTTGAAGCAAAGACTGGGTGCCTGATAATTTGATAATTCTTCTCTGAAGGTTTTGTAGAAGTTTCGTGTATTGTTTTTAGTAAAATCTTGTTCAATTTCAGCCAATCTGTAGTGATCGTACTTGCGTTTTTCAGATCTGATGATTTTAGAGGTTTGTTTCTGTACTTTGGTGAATTCGTGCCAATTTTCTTCCGTTTTGTGAGAATTCCAATTCTGCCAGGCTTTAATTCTGAAGTTTATAGCCTTGTCACAGGTTTCGTTCCACCACCTATGCTTGCGTTTCCTGGGCGGTGTGCCAATGTTTTGAGAAGCTTTCGAAAGTATATCTTTGAGTTCTAACCAGCCAGAAGAATCGTGAGTAGGGATACTTTCTTGGAAAGTACTGGCGTTCTGTTTAAGAAATTCTGGATCGACGCGCAGATTTTTTGTTATTTTTGGTTTGGATCTGTTCGGTTGAAATTTTACCTTGATTAAGGATAGATGGTGGTCAGAGTCAATGACTCCTTTCTTGACTTTGACATTCATAATTTCTTTTTGATTCTTTTTGGAAATAGCCACATGATCTATTTGAAATTCTCCTAAGTGAAAATTAGGGGATCTCCAGGTCTTTTTCTTGTGTGGAAGTGCCAGGAAATGTGTTGACATTAGTTTGAGATCAAAAGTTTTGCAAAAATCAAGTAATCTTTCTCCATTTTTATTAGTTCTATTGTGTGCTGGATATAGTCCTACAATGGTCCTGAATTTCCTTTCTCTACCAATTTGGGCATTAAAATCTCCCAATAGGATTTTTATGTGATGATTTGGAATGATGGCTGTAGTTTCTTCCAGCAGTTCCCAGAAGTCTTCCACCTTTTGTGGATCTTTACGATTGTAGTTGTTGGTGGGTCCATGCGCATTAATAAGCGTATAAGCTTTGTTTCCTGATTTAACGGATAGTGTTGAAATTCTTTCAGAAGGCGAGGAAAAGTTAAGCACTGAGTTTATAATGTTTTTTCTGACAGCAAATCCAGTGCCAAATTGTAGTGGCTTCATATGGAGGGAGATTGCTGGCTTGCCTTTATAAATTCTATAATTTCCTGATTCAAAATGATTTTCATCCGTGTATCTGGTTTCCTGTAGTGCTAAAATTTGGATGTTGAAGTTATCCAACATGTCTGTTAATTGTTTTAACTTGCCAGTTTTCCGAAGTGTGTTGATGTTTAAGCTACCAATGAAAGTTTTGCATTTTGGGCGAAGAGATTTGGGAAGCTCCGATACATTCCCGCATGATGTTCTCGGTCCCCCAGAATCCGATGACCGAGAAAAATAACTAGTATGTCTACTAGGGCCTGGGGTAGTTATATTGTAGGTTGTTTCCATCATGCTAACAAGTTGAAAGTAGTGGGGACATCGATCTATGTCGGTGTCATGGTTACGACTGAAGTAGTGAGCTTCAGAGGTTGCTGAAGATGTTGTCAAGCTGTGCCTGTTTTTGGTCCGCGAGAGGTATTTTATTTCCCTCAAACCCTCCGGACAAGTCCGGCGAGCCTCCCTATCCGCCACCTGGGACGCGCCCGATAGGGGAACAGGCAGAAACCCCCACGGGTTTCTATTTATTATTATTATTATTATTATTATTATTATTATTATTATTATTATTATTATTATTATTATTATTATTATTATTATTATTATTATTGATTTAAGCCCACTACGGAGCGTTTATGACTACTAGTAGTTCTTCTTCGATTCTCTTTTCCGTTCCCAGTATATCTTGAGGCTTGCTGATAATTTCTCCTTTCTCTCCTGCGAAAGGGGCTTCCTACATTTAGGGACTCTATGTGGTCGGGTCGAATACTCTGCCATAGCACAAAATTTAGAACGATCTTCTACATCAAGGTCAACAATTCCGGCCGAATCCAAGTCCTTTAGTACTTCATTAAGCCACAGGCTTCCAGTCTTGTAGCTTTTAACCAAGGAGAAGATCTTGGTAAGCCTGTTGCTGTTCATTCGTTGTAGGTGCCCGTAGAACTTTAGCCTCCTATGCCGCATACTGGTATTGGCTTATTCTATCTGTTGATACAGGTCAGAATTAGATTTCAAACGGTAGGTTCCATCTGGGAGCAATCTCGGGCCATCAATCTTCCTGAGGATACGTCTTTCGGCTTTCTCCAGGTCTTCCATGGTGCCTTTTCTGTTCATCAAGAGAGTCTCTGCGGCGTACTGAAACTGTGGTCTGACAGCAGTTCTGTAGTGACAGATCTTTTTACTATATTACTGTAATCCTAATTTTTCATTGAAAAATCTTGCAAGGTTTTATAAAAAGCATATCTCACAAACTATTTGGTCTAGAAGGCTGTGGTTTGGCTTATATTTCAAAGGAAATCATCAGTTGGCTATTCTGTCGAGAAGAGTGTCAGCGGTCGATGGTCCCCCGACATCCCTGTCTAATGGGCACATTACTCTTATATAGTTGCTACTACTACTGCAACTAAACTGCATAGCAGTTCAGCAAGCTACCGACTACGCCACCGAATAATAATATTAGTAACAATAATAATAATAAGAGGTGTATTGGAAACACAGCTGTAATATTTCTCTTGTAGTCTGGACATTTAAGACTTTACTTCCGTTTAAAGCTCATTACTCTCCCTGACGAGCGAGAAACTCTTGTAGGAGGATGGAAGATCAATCGTATGCCGCTCGCTATAACCTTCAAGTCTCTGACATCCGTTAGCCGACGGAATTATAGCAATTATTTTACCCTTGAATTAAACAGCATTATGTTAATTTATAGCCAATAACGCTGAAGAGCCTGTCATTAAGCTTACAGGTCATGGCAGCAACCTGTGTACTGGTGGCGTATGTATCCAGGTCAATGATGATGGGCAGCGCTCAAGACCAACAATGGGATGGCTGGCACCAAGTGTTTGTCAAGTTTTCAGCACACACTTCACAGAGAAACTCAGCGTTTTCCTTCATTTTTCAGCAAATATTTGAGGCTCTCTTATCAGTTCTGTTTGTAGTAAGAGCGTTATAGTCCGAAACACATGAAACAATGGTACAGTGAAAAGCTACTCGTCTCAGATATTTCTTTTACTGTTCATAAACAGATGAATTATTAATTCATTCTCGAAGCTAGGTACATTTTGGTCGACAGCCTCCTTGCGTAGTGGCTAGTCACCGCGGGTTTGATTCCTACCTCAGCAATCCTAGAAGTAGTTTTCCGTGGTTTCCCACTTCTACTCCAGGTGGTTGACCCGATCAGTGTCGTTGGTTATAACAAGAATAATTAATGGGCCCATTGGAAAAGGGGCACATGCCATCTGTGCAGTGATGTTGTGATTTTGGTACAGGAAGACAACCGATGCCATCCATTATCATCGGTAGTGATAGTAGTGACGATCCGATGAAACTGGAAAACATTGATGAAGAGTTTGACTCTGTAAGAAGTGCTATACTATGTGTCATGTCCAGGATTTCTGTTCATTATTTACTTTAATATTGGAATAAAATGGCCTAATATTTAATAGTATTCGCAACACACCATCTAGTTATTGTAGCAACTGTTGGTAGAACAGCAGGAGTTCAAATTACTCTCCACATTAGAGTTCCTTAATTTCTCTCTCCTGAAAACATACTTTTGTAGTATGTGACTCTTTTCCACTGGGTCCCTCAATTAATGATAATGTTATTGGTCTTACATCCCTTTTAACTGCTAAAGTTTTCTAGCCGGAGGGAAAAAGTTTGCCCCAAAGGGGATTTTTAACGTGCCAGTAAATATATGACACGGCTCCCTCGCATTTGCGCACCCTCAAATGCCAGCTGACTGTGCCAGGAGATGATTATACTCTGATTTACAAAAGATGAACGGTGAAAGCTGTCATCCGCTTTAGGGTGAGCTGAGGAGTGGAGACGAGAGGAGTAACGTTCTCCATAGCAACAGCGAGCAGTGTTGCAATGTATGCCGACACAGCAGTGAGCACATAGTTTGACTCAGTGTTCTACTGTGCCTTGACTCGTCACGGGCATTAGACCGCCAAGCAGGGGGGCTAACTTCCCCAGTATTTTGTGTCTTCCTGCAAGCCTCTTGGAATGTTATGAGTCTTGATCTGCCTCAGAGGCAATGCAGCATTTCCCCACGTGCTAGCTTTGACAGCTGTCAGCGATCATTATTGGTAATACAGAGTATAGCCAATTAATATACCTAAATTGGTGTATCAGGTATCCCGGCAGCGTCATGCTATATGATTGTTTAAACGTGAACAGAATCGAGGAGTAAAACTGTACTACTTCGTCCTCGTTCGAACAGACACCATTCCGAAAATGAGGCCACCTATCTACTTTGATCTCCTCCAAGCGACAGGTAATGTCTGACTCGGACCGAAGCGAAGAAACAGTTGTATGTGTTGTTTGAGTCTTCGGTCTTTTGACTGGTTTGATGCAGCAATGCATGCTTCCCTGTCCTGAGCTAATCATTTCATCTCTACACCTCACCCTACATCTGAGGCAATCTGTTTAACATTCTAACCTTGGTGTGCCCCTACAGTTCTTATCCCCGACCCTTCCTTCTATAACTAAGGTTGCTATTCCTGGGTGTCTTAGTATGTGCCCTACCAGCCTATATCTTCTCTTCATTAGCAGTCACCAGAAACATCTCTACTCTCCCAATACCTATTCATTTGTTACCCTATCTACCCATCTGATCTTCATCATTCTCTTGTAACACCACATTTCAAACGCTTCAATTCCCCTCTTTTCTGCTGCACCAATAGTCCAAGTTTCACTTTCATAGAGTGGCACATTCCATGCAAAGGCTTTCAAAAATTACTTCCTAATACATAAATCTATATTTCATGTCAACAGATTCCGTTTCAGTAGAAATGCTTTCCTTGACTGTGCCAACCTACTTTTTATATCCTCTTTGCTTCGTCCATCACTGGTTACTTTGCTTCCTAAGTAACAGAAGTCTCGTACTTACTTTAGCTATTCACCTGCTAATCCGACGTCCATAGGGGTTTCTGATTTCTTTCGGCTGCATTCCAATATTATTTGTTTTACATTTATTCATTTGTATCGTGAATTCTTTCCTCAAGTCAGAATCCATACCATTTAAAAACTGTGTCGGCTAAGATGTTATGTTATGTACTGCGGAGTAAAATGCCAAGCACGTCTTGTGTACCTGTCACGCTGCGCTGTAGGGAAACCAAACAATTCCGCAAAAGTTCAATGTTCCGTGACATGTTCCACCTGAGTGGACATAACGAAATCACCGCCGCTCTGTCGGCAAGTATCGCAAGCATCAGTGCTCTATTTAGGTCGATATCAATAGAGAAATCTTAACTCAAAATAAATCAGCTGACCACGAGAATCAGGGAAAATGCAACATCAGCCGCGGCTGCCCTGAGTTTGCTATTACTCCAGGATTATCCGCAGTCCCTCTTGGCAAATGCCGGGATAGGTCTACTTCAAGTCCCGGGGAAGCTACCTCATCCCTGTCTCGAATACAAATAGCCTACACACACTACTACAGTGATCACATAAACACAGATTATCAGACAAGTTCAACATACACCCAAATATACGAGGCTGATGACCAAGATGTCCTAAGCTACCAAAATGAATTAACAACATCAATGATGAAAATGTGTTGACGTATTTTCTGCAAGAGTCAGTGTTGCTAAACAGTCGACCATCTTGTGGTGTAGTGGTTGGAACTCTTTGCTGTCGCCCCAGAGGTTCGGGTTTGATTCCCGGCTCTGGAAAAAAATTCAATTCTGGTTTGAGGGCTCTAACTGGGTATACTCAGCCTCATGAGGCAAAACTGAGAAGAGATGGAATTCAAATTCCACTTCTGCCATCCTAGAATAGGTGTTCTGTGGTTTTCCACTTCTACTCCAGGCAAATGCCCGGATGGTTCCTAACTTAAGACCACGGCCGCCTCATTCCCAATCGTCACATGAATTACAAATACGTACAACACTACAGGCACCGCACTAATGCAGGACTATCAAACAAATTCTACACACATCGAAGTACACGAGGCTAAATGTCCACTATGCCCAAGCCCCTCAAATGAAACAACAACAACAACAAGAACGGCAAATATTTATAACTAGCAACCCAGTATTTTTAACGGTTTACCCAGCGTAAGCTTGAAAGGCGCATGGACGGCAGGTTTTCCTTCGACTTGATTCACTGAAATCTTTAATGTTCGGCTTCCTTTCGTCATAAATAAATTATTTGCTACAGAAGCCATCCTCGATAAATCCTTTACAGAATGGCGAAAACCGCATCAAAATCCATCCGGTGGTTCTCGAGATTATCCGTTACATCCAAGAATATTGTAGACTTTGTTTAATACTATGTAGAAATTTAAGTTTCTATAATTTTGGGGATAACCTTGGGGATAAGAGCGTATTTTTTTAACGAGTTCATATAAACCAAAAGATTGCGACCTTTATCCATTTAATTAATATAATAGGTACATTTTAACTAATTCTTATTTATATTTTAATTTTAATTTCTTTGTATTTGATTTTTAATTTCTTTATTTAAAAAAATATCCAGCACCATAATTCAAAGGTATAGAGAGATAATATTTGGTATTCAGAACTAACAAGACTTCCACAGAAATAATCGCTAAAATGAGACTGAAAGATTCAACCATAAGCACCTTTGGTAATAATAATAATAATAATAATAAGGATAATAATAATAAATTGGATAACCCATGATGATATCCAGAAAAGTGTTCCACTAAAGTCGAAACTCCAAGAACATCATGGTATCCAAAGAAAGCCAAAGCTAAAATCTGGCAAAACATGGACTGAAGCGAGGAAGGAACAGCATTGGAAACGAATCCGAGAATACTGGGCGAACGTTAAGGCCCAGACGCAAAGACATGGAAAATGGACTGTAGTAGTAGCGTGGTCCGTAGATGGCCGAAACGACAGCAATAATAATAATAATAATAATAATAATATTTTTCGTCCTTTTAACTACTGCGGCTTTAAGAGACGCGGGGGTGACAGAAGTTTGCACCGAGGCAGATCCTTAACGTGCCAGTAAATCTAATGATACGCCTCCCTCAAGTTTGCGTACCCTCAAACGCCAACTGACTACGCCAGGATTCGATACTGCAAAATAATAATAATAATTTGATTGTGGTATTCATAAGAGACGTAAGTGACCCGATCCGAGTTCTTGGCTATCACAAGCAATCGCTATCCGTGCATCCTGAGTGGGAGTATACGTGCGGTAGAGTGGTCAGTTCCTTTCCGCTACGCCTCCTGCAATAGCATCCGGCAGGCCGGGCTTTCACGTACCAGAACTTTCAAATTCTTGGTTTGTGCCGGGAATCATACCTGGAACCTCAGAGATAGCCGCCATCAACGCTGTCCTCTACACCATGTTAATTTTGATCGTGGTCCATTCATGCTTTACACCCTACTAGAAATGTCAAATTTCATTTTAGGCCTATCTCTGTGTACTTCTTGTTTCCACCACAGCGGAGTGACAACACGTGCTATGCATGACTTGAAATTAAACAGCTTCATTACTTGTTTGTTGAGCCTGCTTGGTCCCCAGCTCTATCCGCTGGATTCCAGTATGTTCGTACTTGATGAGCTGCGGGTAAAACTCTGTCATGTTTGAAGGCAATGGTTCTTTCAGGGTTTTCTTTCCTGGAGAGGATTTTGAGTGTTATATTCAACATCAGTTCAGAGTTCAAAGTCGATGAATGCAGTACATTTGCATCTATATATTGATACAATCTAGATTAAAATGTGGCTTTCCACCGATGTCTCAGTCCCACTCTTGGCTGTGATTATATGGAAGCTTTGAGGTATGGGTGGTGTCTTCAGGGCACAGTCAGCGCCTGTGTGTACTGTGAAAGGTTCTACTCATAGGGTCAGTGCTGTTGTTCTGATTCCATGAGGAAAGCAATGGCAAACTACATCACTCTTCATCTTGCCTAGTACGCCTCATTATAGTACTGCTTTGAGATTTTCTGGGTATCTACCGACCTAACCTACGGCGGAGGTACTTTTTGAGTATCCAACCAGCTACAACAGAAAGACAGTCGGTGACCATCATAGGATACATTTTACAATCTACTTACGTTGTTCTTAACCGTCCACATCTTGAAACAGTTGAACCAACATTTGAATATTATTTTCAATTTATTTGGTCCAGCTGTCACTTTGCTGGTCATCCTCGTGATCGTCTTCCTTTCAACTTTGTCTTGGATAATCATGTTTTCCAATTTATCCTCCTGACATCAAACGAACTGTAAGATTGATCAGATCCACCTCGGGAAGTAAAGCCGGCGGGCCCATGTCACAGATTTATGGCATGTAAAAGAACCTTCCACTAACTAAACTTGTGTGGAGCTCCAACGTTCGTTCGTTGGTTGCGATGGCATCTAGTAGTAGCCAAGTGTACCAGCTAGGTGTCGTGGACAGTAGATTTGGTAGCGAAAGTAGGAACTACTTGAAATTATCGTCTGCAGTCCTTACTTGAATTACAGATAACACACATTAATACAGTCATCACAATTAACACCAGTTATCAGACAGATTCTACACACACCCAAAGTTCATACGTTGTCGCAGCCCGTAAACTAAAAAACCAACCAACCACCTCATGGTGTAGTGGACTAGCACTCTTGGCTGTCACCCTGGAGGTCCAAGTTCAATTCCGGGCTCTGCCAAGAAATTTAATTGTTGTCTGAGGGCTGGAACGGGGAACACTCAGCCTCGTGAGGCAAAAATGAATAGGCGAATTCGATTCCCACCTCAGCCACCTTGGAAGTGGTTTTCTAGGCGAATGCCGGAATAGTTTCTAACTTAAGGCCACGGCCGCCTTCCTCCCAAACCGCATATGAATTACAAATACACACACTAATGCAACCATCACAAATAAGACAGGTTATCACACAAATTCTTCACACACGCAATTGAATGGAGCTACATGACCACGATGCCACAAAACTCCTACATGAATCAACAACAACAACATCACAGCATGAATAACAAAGGAGATATTAACAATTTAAGCTCCACATTTCTCTGAATAATTGTATACTGTTGTAAAGCGCTTCCAGTTACGTTGACGATGTAGCCAACTTTTCTACTTAACATAAAAAGATCCAAGTGGCTTCGGTGGGGTAGTCGGTAGCATGTTGAACTGTTATGCCCAAGATCACGGGTTCAAACCCACCGAAGAGCGTTAACATCCTTCAGTATGCCTTTCTTTGGAGGGGAAGTAAAGCCGGTGGGCCCATGTCATAGATTTATGGCATGTAAAAGAACCTACCACTGAAATTCGTAGTGTGTAGAAAAAAAGGTTATATTTGGAGCTCTATCAACTTCCAACGTTCGCCGCTAGGTATTAGTAACAGTAGCATTTGGTAGCCAAAGTTTTAACTACAGTACTTGAAATTCAACTTGTTGGGAGCCCTCGGACGTTCAATCAAAAATACCCAGCTATGGTTTTTCGGCTGCAATTCATATATAATAATAATAATAATAATATTAATAATAATAATAATAATAATAATAATAATAATAATAATAATAATAATAATAATAGAAAATTCTAGCCGTGGCAGCCAAGACCCACAGATTTTTGTTGTTGCTTATATTAGGGGCTGCGACATCGTTGTCATATAGCCCCGAGTATTAGGGTGTGTGTATTAACCTGTGTTATTATGATGGCTGGGTTAATATGTGTATTGTTGTAAATTGGGAATTGGATTGGGATATTGGTGGCCGTGACCTTCAGTTAGGGGCCATCCCAGCATTTTCCTGGAGTAGAAGTAGTAAACCACGGAAAACCACTTCCCGTCTCAATTTTCTCTTACGAGACTCAGTGTACCCTGTTCCAGCCCTCGTACCTGAATTAAAGTTTCTTGGCAGAGCCAGGAATTGAACCCCAACCTCCGGGGTGACAGCCAAAAACGCTAGTCGCTTCACCTTGAGGTGGTTTTGCTAACGGTAGTTCACTCTCCCCACTCTATTAATGGGCATTGGTGAGAGATGATGGAATATTACTATAATAGCATCGCCAGAATATTTTACATGTCCGGTGGCTTATATACAGAGGGACAGAGATTCAATGTTTAACAGCCCTGGTAGTTTACAGCGGTGGGATTATTTATTTAGTGGCAAAAATCCACCGTTATAGAAACGCATTGCGTAAAATTAATACATTATGTTACTTCCCGCCCAGTTCACGAGTTAAAAGGGTTGCTTGACAAAGCTACCTCACGGCGTAAAACTCACCGTGGTGCAGGGGTTACTACCCGCCCAGCTAGAACGTTAACAGGGTTGCTTGTCAAAGCTACCTCACGGCGTAAAACTCACTGTGGTGCAGGGGTTACTACCCGCCCAGCTAGAACGTTAAAAGGGTTGCTCGTCATAGCTACCTCACGGCGTAAAACTCACCGTTGTGCAGGTGTTACTACCCGCCCAGCTAGAACGTTAACAGGATTGCTTGTCAAATTTAAGACTCGACGAAAAACTTATCCTTGTGCAGGGATTGCTATCTGCCTAGCTGAAGAGTTAACAGGGTTGCTTGTCAATGCTACCACACGGCGTAAAACTCGCTGTGGTGCAGGGGTTACTACCCACCCAGCTAGAACATAACAGGGTTGCTTATCAAATGTACGACTCTGCGAAAAACTCATCCTTGTGCAGGGACTGCTTCCCGTCTAGCTGAAGTGTTAACTGGGTTGCATATCAAATTACGTCATGGCGTAAATCCCACCCTTGGCTGAAGTTTGCTAGTCAATAGTTTGTTATTTTTATTAAATGCCAAAACAATCTACCATGATAGAAATTTATTACGGACTCTTGTAATGAACATAATATTTAAGTAAAAAGGTTACGTTCAGAGTAAAAGTCACTGGAATCCTTCATTGACAGAGGAGTATTTGAATAGTTACAGGTAGTTTCAAAACTGTCGAAACACTCGTTTAAGAATTGGAAATGTATAATAATTTGTTGCCAAAAGAAACTTGATAAGGGGACAAAATCACTACATTAGCATCTACTAAAATCTGACAAATTCCTTTTCACAGTACTCTTGAAGAAGGAATGCTTGTATAAGAGAAATGAAGAAAGAGATAGTCCATTAGTTAAAACACATGCTAAACTGAGAAATAGTTGATAATCCATTGTATTACTGACGTCACTGCCACATCTTTCTGTTGAATTACAGTGCGTTAGACTTGAGAGGTGGTAGGATCTATCGTGTGTGCTTAATAGTGTTATTACTGTATACCGGACAGGGTGGCCGAGAGCGCTAAAGCGCTACCTGGCTTCGCTGGCATCGGGAAAGTGTGGGTTCGCATCCCATCTCAGTGGTCATGAGAATGGCTTTCATGGTTTTCCATTTTCACTCCCAGGCAAAATGCCGGAACGGTTCCTTTCAAAAACCCTTCTCAGACCTTTCCTTACTTAGACCCAAGTTAGCAGTCACCTTGGCGATAGGCCTGTCACCATCCCCAGTTGTATCTGCTGACAAGATGTGTTCAGCTCCCAGCCACCGTCCTTGTGACGGTAGAGGAATGATCCCTCGCAGAGTCCGTGCGTGAAGCCGAACTGCGAGGATAAGCGATTTAAAAAAAATATTTTTTGTGGTCAGTTTACCCTTCAGGTAGGCTTTTCCCACGGACTCAGCAAGGAATCCCACCTTTACCGCCTCTACGGGCAGTGTCCTGGAGCTTGACATCAGGTCGTGGGATACAACTGGGCAGGCGGGACTAGCGCCTCGCCCAGGCGGTCTCACCTGCAAAGCGAACAGGGAGCCTCATGAAGGATGGGACGGGATGGGAAGAATGGGAGGGATAAAGAAGGAACAGGGAAGGAAGTGGCCGTGGCCTGACATTTGCCCGAAGACGAAGTGGGAAACCACGGAAGACCACTTCGAGGATGGCTGAGTTGGTAGTCGAACCCTATCTACTCATTTGGACCACCCGAGGCTGAGTAGACTCCGTTCCAGTCCTCATACCACTTTTCAAATTTCATGGCAGAGCCGTAAATCGAACCTTGGACCTCCAGGCTGGCAGCTAAGCACGCTGACCACTACACAAATAATTTTGATTAAATCATTGAACATGTTACGATTGAATTGGGGGAAGGCGTGGCACCAAGCTAAATAGCGCCTTTGTTCCGGACAACATTCTGTGTGCATGTCAATAGGACATTAGACTCAGTGACGAGACGCGGTCAAGTGTTCATTGCAATAGTACTATCCAAGCAAAGACTTGATAAGAAGTCCTGTTAACTGTTGGGGCCTAGAAGATACAGTATTTGGCGATTAGACACCGAGTCTTGTATTACGGTCAGTCCTCAGCCGCAACGACGTAATATGACCAAGGTTACATCACGGTTTGGCTCACAATACATCTATTCTGAGAAGGAGCTAGCTCGTGGACACCATCAAGTAATGTGAACGTGAGATAAAAATTAAAAAAAGAATACTGAAAGTAAACAGAAAGTGAATACCAAACCAACCAACCAAGGCTTCACGATCTTAATGCGCGCTATGCTGTGTTAGTAGGCTAATACCATCTACTGGCCTCTGTTGTAACTACATAGCTTGTGCTCTAGACAGTAGCGCCGAGCGAATTGCAGTGGCTGTTAACGGAAACATGTGTGCTACCAGCGTAATGCTGGGCCAGTTGACCCAAAGGTCACGAGGAACAATTTATTCTATTAGTCTCTACTTGGATTGCGTTACAGGCACTTTTTGTGTACATTAAGAGACGTGCTGAAAGTTGGAGATAAGTTCAAGTTTTACGTGACTGTTAATCTCGCAATTATAAGTCAATAGGCATTCCTTTTCTATTTACAAGGAATACGAATCACCGAACGTGACATTTCTCCTCGAAAAACTCACATGCTTTAACCAGGAATCGAACCCAGTCTACCCTGGTGAAAGGCAAGTAGCTTGATCGCTGCACCTGTATATTTGTTATGGACCACAGAAGAGGGAGAAAATTAAGAGATTACATCTTTCGCTCGTCAAGCGAGCTATATTGATGTAAGTGTGCAAAAGCCATATTCAGGAAAGTCTCCGATACTCAGGATCGGACTATAGTCATATTGTGGTGCGTGCCGCATAACGCTTGATAACGGCAGACAAACCGGCCAGCCTTGTCCACAGAAACGGTACGCATTCAGTCGTGTTGATTCTTGAGTCTGTGCACTATGGATATACATGCAACCTTATTATTGCGTTATATTATCTCCGTAAAAAGCAACGAGGACACGACACCCATTAATACAACATCGATAGAAATTTGGTGCATTTGTTTTTCTATGCCCAAGATAGCGGGTTCAAACCCGGCCAAACCGTCGGATATTTTAAGAGCGTTAAAAATCCCTCAGTATGCCTTCCTTCGGAGGGGAAGTAAAGCTGGCGGTCCAATGTCATAGATTTATGGCATGTTAAAGAACCACCCACTAATTACGCCAGTGTGAAGCTAAATTGTATAGGTTAGGAATGTAAACAACGCTCTTAGGATTCTACGTTCGTTGCCAAGAGCCGAAGTAGCTAAGTTTGGAACTAGGCCTAGTAGTCGTTGACGGTGGCGTTTGGCGGCGAAAGTAGGAACTATTTGAAAAATTCAAAGTTGCAGTCCTTACTTGAATTAAAAAACAGATATACACACTAATACAGCCATCACAATTAACACCGGTTATCAGACAGATTCTACACACACCCAAAGTACACGGGGCTACATGACCGCCTTGTCGCAGCTCGTAAACTGAGGAACCAACCAACCTTTTTTTCTATCTGTATTTTGAAAAACATAATATGAAGCCCAATATTATATTTTATTTGCAATTAATATTACATTGTAAAGACATCCATTTTTAGCCTATTTTCAATATTGAAAAAATAGGCTCATGAGATCACCTTTTGTCCGTGTGTGTGTGTGCGTGCGCGCGTGCGTGTGTGTGTGTGTGTGTGTGTGTGTGTGTGTGTGTGATTCGTGTGTGTGTCTCCCCCTAATAAAATCTAAACGGCAGGAGCGATTTCAATGAAACTCGGAAATTTCATAGCACTATTCCCGGCGACCTCGACCGTGCCCTTCAAATTTTGTTACGACTCACCAATCCAACATGGCGGCTGTGCGAAATATTTCACCAGCATTCAATATCTCCGAGGGCCGGTTCCACCAACCTTGCGTTAAATTTGGCTAACAAAACGTTAGTTAACAAATCGTTATAATTTTAACCTTCTGTTAAAGATTACGTGTTCCACAAAACTTTTTAACAAGTCGGTTAACAAACGATGCGTTAAATGTAACTTGCTGTAAGGATCAAGGAAGCAGTGAACGGCATGGATGGTTTTTCAGACTTCTGAACTGTGTCTAGTCAACTTGTATTCATTTGTTTGCTATTCGCGTACTCAAGCGACGGTGCTGCCGTTATCTGGAACTAGCTTAAGGGCGATGGAAACATAAACAAACAAATGCTATATCATGTGATTTGAGTAGATGGGTGTGCTCTTTTCTCGTAGTTTCAGTTATTTTTATAATAATTGAGGCAAAGATATGAGAAATTTAATTGCTCAGTTCTACTGTGCTCTTCAAATTCAGCAATTGCCATATCAATGCTTTACTTTCACACAAAAAAAAAAAGCTTTTCAGACGGAATGGAGTAAATTAGACCTACTTCGTCGCAAAGCCGATTTCAAAGTACTGTATATGATCGTATGCGGCTGCCATTTTACAAAGGAGAATTATTTATTAATAAATACTACCGGTAATGAATTTCTTAAAATAACCAGTACCCCGCATTCTACCCTGCATTACAAGCTAGGCGACTTTTAGCAGGGGCGATTTGACAGCTGTTCTTCCCATGTGACAAAAATTGCTTTTTAGGGGTCGCTTTATCGTAGGCCTATATGTGGTTGTCTTTTTTTAAAACTTGCCCCATTGCTGCTTCAAATCTGTGAAGCTCACTTTTTCCAATAATCAGGTGCCTATTAAAAATTTAAAAAATCTTTATGGTCAACTTGTAGGCTATTTATAGATCAAACATTGTGTGTGCGTTTATATTTAAATTGCATTGTGACACTGTTTATCTAAACTAAGTGAAAATGAAAACTACAAAACAACACTCATCAACTGAAAGCTTTGGATGCAAATCGAATGGCTGTCGTTTCCACTAGTTTTATTCATAATTTGATCATACATTCAGTACAATAACTTTTTGTGCACTATAATACTACATTATTGACCATTACGTATTGACGTTGCTGTCAGAATAGGCTATATTTACCAAATTCCATTACATGTAGGCTAATTTGTAGGTTAGGCCTAGGCATATCATTTAAGTGGCCGGTTGTAAGGTAAAGTCCTTACTGTATTTATGCACAACACATCTCCAGAAACTTATTTTCAGACAGTTGCAACATGTCATGAGACCTTGGCAAGAATTTTTGTTCTGTAGCATTATTCAAATACGGTATTCAAAAATAAATAATACAATAACTGAGCACGAAAGTCATACTGTATTTGCTTGTAACCATTTTTAACACTATGTTAAACTACTTAACTGAGCAAGAATGGGATGTTAAAATAACGGATAGTTTAACGATTTGTTAGCAGTAATGTTGGTTGATGGAACACCATTTTGCTAACATTTCCGTTAAATTACCTTAACGTGTCGTTAAAATTTTAACGAAGGTTGATGAAACCGGCCCCGAAACTATTACCGATATTACCCTGACATTTTCTATGGTGATAGAGGGAACTACTATAAGTTCACTTATGTGACTTTTGAAAACCTGGTAACTACAAAACCAACATGGCGGCCAAGCGAATTTGCGACTTTTAAATAGACGTTTCTCGCGATTTGACCAACCAAACGCAATGAAACTTGATACGGTATATGTTTATATACATTGTAATGCACCGACATCTAACTTCGTTCAATTGTTTACATAATCACAAGATGGCGGATATGCGAAATATTTCACCGGCATTCTATATCTCTGAAACTATTAGCGGTATCTCCCTAAAATTTTGTACGGAGATAAAGGGCACTACTGGAAGTCCATCTATAAGATTTTCAAAAACCGGTTAACTACAAAACGAACATGGCGGCTAAGCGAATTTGAACATTTTAAATAGACCTTTCTCGCGATTTAATGTTCCAAGCGCACTGAAACCTGGCTCAGGAAATATTTATACACATTGTAATCCACTGGTATCTAATTTAGTTCAATTGTTTACATAACCTCAAGATGGCGGCAGTGCGAATTTTAAAATTAAGTTTTTATTTCTTGTGATGTAGTCATGCGATCGAAGTGAAAGTTTGAATAATGAACCTACGCAATAATTTTCCTTTAATGGTACATGACTCTATGGCCTATACATTTAACAATCCAACATGGCGACCATCCGAAATATTTAGACGATACTGAATATCTACGAATCTATTATAGCAATCAAACTAATTTTTTTAATGTTCATAGGGGCTATGAACTTAAGTTCACCTATAGGACTTTAAATAACCTGGTGATCACAAATCCAACATGGCGGTGACGCGAATTATAAATATTCACATGGACGTTTCTCGCAATTTAACCATCCGCGTGCAGTGAAACTTGGTACAGTAAATCTTTATGCGAATGTTAATCCACTGGCATCTAATTTATTTCAATTGTTTCCATAACCTCAAGATGGCAGCTGTGAAAAAAATTTAAATCTCCTTGTTTTTTCTTGTGTCTTAATTATGCGATTGAAGTTTGAATACTACACGTTCACAATAATCTGCATGTAACAGTACATAACTCTAGGACCTACATATATAAAATCCAACATGGCGACCATCCGAAATATTTAGTCGGTTCTCAATATCTATGAATCTATTACAGCAATCAAACTGAAATTTTGTATGTTGATAGTGGCAATTAACATAAGTAGGATATATGAAAATAGGCTTTATAGTTCTTCACGGAACTACTTGTTATTATTTTATGTTCGACCCTGACTATTATATGTCAGAAAACTGTATCATAATGATGGTCATTATAACACTATTTTTCATTATGAAACAGTTTCTCCCACCAATCACAGCTCAAGGAACAGTTGTTTGACCAATTAGATAAGGTTAGCATCGCATCTGCGATGAGTTCCAAGGCCTTCTAATTTAAATTTCACTACGTTGCCTAGTGTTATAGTGGGGTAATCAAGGAGGCCATGGTCAAATACATTGCATTCTCTGCATCGCATGCGCTCAGTTCAGTACATAAAACTGGCGAAATCTCGACAGATATTTATGAATATTTATGTTCGAACATAAAATAGTTATAATTATTATCGTCGAACATAAACAGTCGTATGCAACTCGCCTATAATGGTAATTAAGACACTCGTACGGAAATTATAAAACTCGCATAGGCTCGTTTTAGAAACATCGCCTCCTCGTGTCTTAATTATTGCCATTATAGGCTCGTTGCATAATGTACTATTAGTTCATTCTTTTAATTACAATTTATCATAATTATTTCATATCAAACAAAAAAAATCTCAAGTATTTTATTTTATTCTTAATTGAGCAGAAGACCACAAAGTCAGGTATATTATATAATAGATATATTTACGTACGTACTGATTGGCGTATCATTTAAACTTTGAATTCATATATCAGTACGGATATCTACAAACATTGTGCTATCAATGGCAAATTTATTTGCATTCTATGAATTGAGAGAAGACAACGCTAAGGATTTTAATTATTTCAGAATGTCAAATGAAACATTTGATAAACTATTGGTAATCCTACACAAGTCTTTGAAACATGGAGACACTAATACTCCTCGACGAAACAACAAAATATGTAAAAAAAAAAGGCAATAGTCACAAATGGAAATGAGAATATTCGTCAAGTCTCTAAATGCCCAATATCAAACTAAGACGTACAGTACGGTATTAGTCTGCTAGGAACTGCCTTTAAATGCAGTTTTAGAATGCATTAGATAATTCCAAAATGTCCGAAACATTGGATACAGTGGACACTGGGCTGGTGTAAGATTGAAAACAGGAGAATGAACTGGAACAGACAGACAGAACTGAAGGCGATGATGTTCATTCAGAAATTGAGACAATACGAGGCTTGTAGTGTTTGATACGACGACGGACCTCCGACAGTTAGGTATCCAAGCAGTGGCGGCCGGTGGTATGTAAAGCTGGGTGTTGCACCAACATTTCTGATGTCGCAATTTTATATGGGAAGTTTACACATGTAACAAAAATCAATTAACGTTAGATGAACTACATTTCTATAAAAACTGAAATACATGGGTTTTCCAAACTAACTGTACGTTCGACAAATAGACAAATTTTAATGGCTCTTTTGGGCTTCTTCCTATAAGAATTCATAAAAAATCATATGTATGTATTTACGCCCTATGCCTGAGTTAATTGGAAGAATTTAAAACACAGCAGGTTGTCTAAGGTTGGGTCTCTATCTCCAGGATAATAAACATTCTCAACATAAAAACATGGCAACCGAAAAGTTTGTACGTTACGAAAAATGATATTACTAACAAAGACGGGCACATATTCTGCATAAGGATAGGATTTTGTTTACTATAGCTTGAACCCCATCAGAGGAACCAGCCATGAAGTGCGCTCTGTCATACGTCTGCGCAATTCATTTTTGCGGAGTTTCATTCAATTTCTGCTTCTTTAATTAATCCAGTAAACACGCTGCTAATGTGTGTGCATCATGTTTTGTTTGCCTCGTACTACGTAACTTATCGATACACAACAGCCATCTGAAATATGTTTGAAATATCACTAGTTTCATCTGCTATAATGGCTAACATTTCCGATTCCTTTATTTGCTTTGATACTTCTTCTTGGCAAACCACCAACATAATCTGTAAAATTTAATTTTGAATTGTTTTGGACGTTCCTTTGAAAACAGTTGCCCTTACTAAAATGACCTTTAACACAGCATCCAACTCAACGCTAAATTTAATTAGTTCTCTCAAAACACCTGGATTTGTTGATGTTACACTTTCATCATGATCACGCAAGGCCAAGTCGAAAGAGCCACAGAAACGAATACAGTTTATTACAATATTTAACACATACCTATTGTGCCTAACTTCTTCGTTATATTCCGCAATTTACCTTCTATAGACACTGTCCAATTGTGCAGCTTCGTTAACAGTTCCAAAAAGTGTCAATTTCAAACAGCTGAAGATTGGTTGGTTCCTCAGTTTAGGAGCTGCGACAACGCGGTCATATCCTGTACTTTGGATGTGTGGAGAATCTGTCTGATAACCGGTGTTAATTGTGATGGCAGTATTACTGAGTGTCATCTGTTTTTAATTCAAGTGAGGACTGCAGACATTGAATTTCAAGCAGTTTCTACATTTGGCGCCAAAGGCCACCGTAAACGACTACTAGTTCAGAACGTGGTTACTACACGCCACCGCAGTCGGCTCCTGGCGACGAACGTTGGAACCTAAGAGCGTTGTTCAAATTTTTAACCTATAATTTAGCTTCACACAGGTGTAATTAGTGGAAGATTCTTTAACATGCCATAAATCTATGACATGGGACCGCCGGCTTTACTTCCCCTCCGAAGGAATGCATACTGAGGGATTTTTAACGCTCTTAAAAATCCGACGACTTCGGCCGGGTTTGAACCCGCGATCTTGGGCATAGTGGCTCAGCATGCTACCAACTACGGCACCAAAGCCACTCAGCTGAAGATTCATGTTTCTTTATTTTAGGGATTAATTTCCGTAACTCCTATTTTGGTCCACGCGGATTCTCCACCAACAAACATGGAAAACAGAATAAAGCGTTTTTAATGTCGCATTCACATAACCAATTATTATTGCCTTAAATATATCCTTTAAACGCCCTCGTAGCCTATACTTATATTTTGGACAATACTTATCTGGTAATGGTCAACCGAGTGTTTTTACTGTGAGTTTATCGTCATCAGGGAGCTGGGAAAGCTGTCTTAACTAGTAAATTACTTGCTCTATTAATTTTCACTTACACTCCACAATACAATTAATGTTTCAAACTAAACATTCCGTTTAAATAAAATACTAACTTACAAGATGCACAGATGATACATCTGAGTGCTATATCGGAAAGTGGCGCGAAAGGCAAACTAACAAAACACTGAATTTTGCTAGCCTGAAATTTCGTAGTGAATGCATAGTAGTGAATCAACCAAACAATAATAATAATAATAATGCACGGTTATGTATCTGCCTGGAACCAAAATACTCAATCAACTAAATACAGAACTAATCGCAACCCAAATCCCGCAAGAACAAGAGTGGTAAAAGCAAACATAAACCGCTACAGTACACCAACAATACGTCGCAAAATAGTTCAGTCACTTATCTACTGTACTTATAGCAGTGGCGTTCTTAGGCTCGCTTCACAGAACAATTGACAAAAATATTAAATGAAGTTATGATGAAGCCTCCGTGGCTTAGGCGGCAGCACGCCGGCCTCTCACCGCTGGGTCCGTGGTTCAAATCCCGGTCACTCCATGTGAGATCTGTGCTGGACAAAACGGAGGTAGACAGGTTTTTCTCCGGGTACTCCGGTTTTCCCTGTCAACATTTCATTCCAGCAACACTCTCCACTATCATTTCATTTCATATGTCATTCATTTAATCATTGCCCCAGAGGAGTGCGTCAGGCATCGGCAGCCGGCACAGTTCATATCCTCGCCGCTAGATGGGGGCTTCATTCTTTCCATTCCTGACCCGGTCGGAGACTGGAAGCAGGCTGTGGATTTTCATTTTCATTAAATGAAGTTATGATGAGAAAACATCTAAAAATAATTGGGTGTGAACCAATGTCTCCCTATGAAATTCCGATATTTGTACTGTTGCGGGTGGTGTAGCATTCCCTAGTGGTGTGGGAAAGAAACTACCCTTCAGGGGCGGATGACCTCGTAGTTCCGCCCCTTAAAACAACAGTAACTAACTAAACTACCCTTCGCGGGGTAAGAGAAATCGAGGGTGTTGTCATTTCCAAAGAGTGGTGTAGTCTAACGGTGCCATTTGGAACTGAGTGTTGCCAGGGGGCTGGCAGCTCGTCTGCAACTCCCTACTACCCATGCTGGCCAGCAAGCATGTACAAGCTTGGCCTCGTTCCTGCCGGCCGCGCTGTCTACTTGGGAGTCGCAACAAGAGAGCTAACCCCCTGGAGTTTGATTTGAAGGCGGCAGCTTTTATAGGTACAGTGTGAAGCATTACGATAAATAATAACAAAATATCGATGATTTAAACACATTTTTGAGTGCATTAGATCTATAAAACTAAAAAATTAAAGGAAAAAAACGACGAATTATTTGTAAAATTATTGGGAGTTGTGCAACGCTGCAACAACATCACCAGCCGCCCTTGTATCCAAGTGATACGTTACAGTGATTAGCAGGGCCCGGATAATTTATGATCCTAATTGTTCATAAATATGTATTTATTTACGGGCTTAAAAGTGGAAAATATGTGACTAAGTTTCCAAAATATGTTCTTAAATTTTTATCATATTTATGTCTCCCAGTTATTCGAAATATAGTTGAAACGTCCAGCTGCTTGAATAATCCTGTCTACAGTACAAATATTTCCGCGTAATAGGCCGGGGCTTGCCTCAGTTTACGAATCATACAATACTTACAGCAGATGCGCGATACGATATCATGTATGTGCTGTTTTCTAAAGAGCAGAAAGTAAGGACACTTAAACTTTCATAGCATTCTTGTCAATACTTACAAGTTTCGCAGACCGCTGTAATTTCAAGAAATATTTCCTGTCAACGTAAGGACTATTGGAGGCGTAATGAGACTGTTGACCCCCTACCCCCGTCCACCCTCCCCCCTGATCTACTTAATGACCGGGGAATTCCTGTCTTCTACTCTTCACAAACATCATCATCAACTTCCAAAGGCAATGCTTTGTCTTCGCTACCATTGTTCTCTGTCTTCAGCACCTCATTGCATTTCATACTACGAACCATAGTGAAAAGTTAGTGCGATGAAGGAAATATTTTCTCGGCCTTTCTTCCCTGTGATTTTTTCTTCTAGGAGATTAGTTAGTAAAGCGCTATGTCGCAAGATGTCGGCTGTGAATTTAGCTTTTCTTTTATGGATCGTTGGTCTCAGTTCCCTCTTACCTTGAATTTCTTGCAGGCTCGTGATGTTAGTCCTCTTTTCAATCCATTTAACCCGTAATATTCTACGCCAGACCCACATCTCAAACGCTTCACCTCGCTTCCAACCTGACCTCTGATCACAAACATCAGAGAAAAATAATCCTTAGGAAGTACCAGCAGTAGAGCAATCACTGTGTGTATATCATCTATATCAGGACACTTGAAATTGAAACTTCTGCGGGGTTGTAAATTGTAGATGGCGCTCGGGGTTGGAGACCAGTCATAAGGAATGTGTTGTTCTTGCTTCATTTGAAAGAATGGGATATTGTGGTCATTAGACTCGTTTATTTGGGAGTGTGTGTCTAAAGTATGTCTGTTTTGGCACTGGCTAGAGTAAAAGGTAGTCTTGGTTTCTGATGCTTCAGTCTCATTTATGAGCACCCCTCAGCGTACTTCAACCGTGATGGGGAGCTGAAGCTAGTCTGTAATTGAAGGTTCGAATCCTGGCACTAGCAGCTGCCATCTTGAGTGTGGTTTTCCCAGGATTTCCCCACACTCCCCCCAAGAAAATGCTGGGCCAGAACTTTATTCTAAGTCCTGAGGCGCTTTACCCAACCCAACGCTTCCTGTATGTTGTTTCAGCGAGATCCCTTGTCAGGATGTTAACAATGCTGTGACAGGAACAGAACATTGGCTCTGACAAGGTCAAATGGAAGCGGCACATCTGTCATGTCATGTTTTATAAGTTCAATGAGGACAATAAGGACACATTGCGACGCAAAATATCTAGCGAACATATTGACAGGTTTTTGAGAGTGATATTTAGATCGGTTGTACAAAAATTGTGCCCAGGGAAAAAAGGGCTCACTGAGAAATGTGCGTTAATATCGCCCAGTCTAGAAATTGTTCTCGTGACAAAACAAACCTAGCGGCTTCGGTGACGTAGTTGGTAGCATGCTGAACTGCTGTGCCCAAGATCGCGTTAAAATCCTTCAGTATACCTTCCTTCGGAGGGGAAGTAAAGACGGTGGTCCCATGTCATAGATTTATGGCATGCAAAAGATCCTTCCACTAACTAAACTTGTGTGAAGCTAAATTTCTAGGTTAGATTTCGTTGAAACACTCTGCCAAAGTTCTAACGTTCACCACTAGGTGTTTAGTGACATCTGGTAGTGAAAGTTGGAACTACTTGAAATTGAACGGAACTTGTAGCTCACCCCATGGGTGGTGTCCGTTTGAAGCAGCTACAGCCTCTGGCGAACTGAACATGTCCTCGAACACTCTCGGCACTAAAAGTCATACGATAAAAAAATACTGTTCTACATACAAAACAACCCTAACCTGTGGCTTACGCCCCAGACCCCCTTGCTTGTAGTGCAATCGGTGATTTTCGTCCAGGCAGTCATTTAACTAAGTAGCGACCAATGATTTCGTCCAGACCAATGATTTCACCCAGACAGTTGTCCGTTTCAGCCACAAATACTCCAGGTAGAGACCGTGCTGGGCGTGATTTACAGGACACGTTTAGATCTGGAAATGCTAAAATGTTTGTAGATGGTGACTGGTGAAGAAGGCGGCAGCTGTTTCCCTACTTTTCCGTCTTTATAAGAGGAGCAATTCCCCGCTGGTTCCTTTCCTCTTCTTGCTACAGTGGGACACGCTGAGTATGATCTTGTTGTTGTTTGAGTCTTCAGTCTTTTGACTGGTTTGATGCAGCCCTCCTTGTCTACCTGTCCTGAGCTAATCGTTTCATCTCTACATAGCTACCACACCTTACATCCGAGGCAATCTGTTTAACATATTCTAACCTTGGTCTACCCTTACAGTTCTTGTCCTCGACCATTCCTTCCATAACTAAGCTTGCTATTCCTGGGTGTCTTAGTACGTGTCCTACCAACCTATCTCTTCTCTTCATTAGCAGTCGCCAGAAACATTTCTCCTCTCTCACTCGTCTTAATACCTCTTCGTTTGTAACCCTATCTGCCCATCTGATCTTCATCATTCTCCTGTAACACCACATTTCAAACACTTAAATTCTCCTCTTTTTTTTTGCTGCACCAACAGTCCAAGTTTCACTTCCATAGAGCGCCACGCTCCAGACAAAGGCTTTCAAAAATTACTTCCTAATACCTAAACCTCTATTCGATGTTAACAGATTCCTTTTTTGTAGAAATGCTTTCCTTCCCTGAGCCAACCTATTTTTTATATGCTCTTTGCTTCGACCATCCTGGTTATTTTGATTCCTAAGGAACAGAAGTCTCCTACTTCCTTTAGCTTTTCACCTGCCAATTTGATGTCCATAGGGGTTTCTGATTTATTTCGGCTGCATTCCAATATTTACGCGTAGCAATACTGTATGGTAACTTTGAACCATTATATCTTGTCAACAGATAATGATAACAAAACGAATTTTAAGGTTCCCTTAGAACGAAATCTTAGAAAGGCTGTCAGCGTGGCTCAGCGGTAACGTTCTGGCCTGCTGTGCTCAAGGTTTCAAGATCGAATCCTGACGTAGCCAGTTCATATTTGAGAGTGCGCAGATGCGAGGGAGCCGTGTCAGTAAATTTACTGGCACTGTAAAGATCCCCTTCGGGACAAAATTCCGGCACCCCGGCGTCTCTTAAAGACACAGTACCTAAAACCGGGTGAGTTAGCCGTGGTCGTTACGGCGGAGCTGCAGGCAGTCGCTCACATATGGGAGGTGAGGAGGTTCGAACCCCCCGCCGGCAACCTTGAAGATGGTTTTCTGTGCTTTCCCATCTTCCTTCCAGGCAAATACTGGGGTTGGTCCCTAACTATAGGCCACAGCCGCTACCTTCCAATTCCTCGTCCTTACAATCATACTTTCCTCCCCAGACAATACTCCACACGCGACGGTACTTGTAGCTCACCCAATGGGTGTCCGTATAGAAGCAGCTACAAAACTCTGGCGAGCCGAACATGTCCTCGGACACTCCCGGCACTACAAGCCATACGCTAAAAGAAAATTAGAGTACCTAAAAGGGATGTAAAACCAATATTGTTATTATTATTATTATTATTATTGCCAGCCCCGTGGCGTTGGGGTAGCGCGCCTGCCTCTCACCTAGAGACCCCGGGGTCGATTCTCGGCTCCGTCGTGAATTTTAGAAATTGACGTGAGGGCTGGAACGGAGTGCACTCAGCCTCGTGAGGACAATTAAGTAGCTCTCTAACAGTGAGGCAGCCAAGATTAACGGCTGAGGGGACCCGATGCGCTGACCACGCATTTATGTCTACCCCTTATTATTACCGTTTTTCAACAAGGTTGGGGATGAGATGCGATGAAAGTCCATGTAGTGAATGTTCTTACGGCCGGATGCTCTTCCTGACGCCAACCTAATGAGAGGAGTTAATGAGAGATGAAATGAATGAAACTGAATTAAACTGGACAAGCAGATGGAAGGAAGCGACCGTGGCTTGAAAGAAGGAACCGTCCCAGCATTTGCTGGAGTTGGAAATGGGGAAACCACGGAAACCCATTTCATGGAAGTCTGACAGTGTGGTTCGATCCCACGTCTACCGAGTCCAAGATAGCTTCTCCCATGGCCTATTGCTGCACGTTAGTGAGCGTAGCTACCGCTGTCGGTAAATCAATAACTAATTTCATGTAAATGTTTTTTCATGTTTAGTGAAACACCCATTACAATTTGGACCGACTGAAAAGCAATAATTACGATACTAAGGCGACACTGAAAAATGGCTTCTTGTCGTTTCGAAATGTTTCACCATTTCAACATGGTGGCAAAAATTATTTCATTTCAGTAACAGGCGCAGCCACGTTCCACCTGACAAACATGTGTCCATGCAGGTTGCATATATTCACCCTTGACCAAGCTTTTCGCCGTTAAATTTTCGCATTCGTTTCAGTGTTTATTTATTCAGGTTTGAACAATAGAACGTTTACACAAAGTACGGACATAAGTACAAGTATATTGTTACCCGTACGAAGGACTGGTGATCAGCTCGTACTTTCATAAATCTCCATAAAATAAATAAATAAATAAATAAATAAATAAATAAATAAATAAATAAAAATATTTAACAGGCGCCAAAATTACGAGAATATGGAACACCAAATAGGCCTACATCACAGAGCCCTACAGTAATGTTGGCTAACTAAATTAATCTTTCCCATTGCAATTATTTAAATTTATTTTTAAACCGATTTTTAATTTATTCATTTACAAAGACAGATACAAACACTGATCACTGAATACAATTTACTCCTCAATGTAAATTTCAAAGTTCACTGCAGTCTTAAAAAAAAGACAAAAGAAAAGACAAAAAAAAACACTAAGAATCATAATAGCACAATGATGACCACACGTATTTTTAGAATTAAGTTGCCAAAAGCACTGTTGATACATTTCCGATGTACGAGTTTCCATCGTTCTTTCCGGAGGTGTTCCAGAAAACCAGACAGGGTAGTCACCAGGGGTGTTTTATTAACAAGAAAAGTGCGCTCGAGTTGAGCACTAATTTACACATACTTGAAGCACATCTAAAATAACAAATTATCCTTTGCTATATTCTGTGAGCGATTTTGTCCTCTTAACGCATCTCAATAAGTGATATTTGCCACAGGTCGGTTGATGGTATGTTTTGATATTGCATATCTTGTTATGGAATCCGTGAATTGCAGTTCTTGTGATAACATGTCTCTGGTAATGGGATTCCTTCTTCCATTCGTCATCTATCATTGCTAAGGTGGTGTAGAACTCCATTTCTATCTCCATTTTATTTCTTTCTCGAATGTTAACCAGATCCTGGTAGGGTCCTATAGATGGCAGCCAGTGGTGTAGTCAAACATCCTCTATAAAGTAGGTCTCCCTCATTAGTTCATAAACTAGCCGTGATGGCGCTGTTTTTGCAACTCCTAATACTCGTTTTATGAACAATGTCTTGACTTTTTCAAGTCTTTTCAAGTCGCTTATCTGAGTTTTTCCCAAATTAATGCAATTCCATATGTAACGACTGGCGCCACTACCGTTTTAAATAACTGCATCGCTGTGTTCGTCGATAAATTTGTTATGTTCGGAATATTGTAGGAGGCTCTGATAGCTGCTGTTGCTCTCTTCTTCACCAGGGGTGTTTGGTAGCCAGTAAGGTTGTAGTTCAAGATCTCCTCCTCCCTGTTGCGTGTAGATGTTAGCCTGTTTATGCTGTGAAAAGCATTCAGCGTCCATCACCACACGACGTTCGCACTCCCATATGTAGTGATGCGGTGGATGAGGGTGTCCGTCCTGTTGCACACGGGACAGGCATCATCAGCTACTTGTTCGTGCCACTTCATTTGGTCACCATTGATGCAGGCAGTGTCCATTCTAAAGGAAGCTATTTGTTGCGTGCATTGCCCCAGATATGGTTCCAGGACTTGTTGGGGGTATTTTAATCGCACCAGAGGTGTGAAATTGATCAGTTGTTATAGAAAATCATGTTTTTAGCTTCATTAAAGGAACCTTCACTCATCTACATCCATTCCTTCTCTCATCCAGGCGCGCAGGTCACCCACGGGCGTCGATTAGAAATACCTGCACTCGACCTCTCAGGAGACCACACGAAGAAATGAATCGTACAAATGAGTCTGCGTTAAAAGAACTTCATGTCAAGACAGGTTGCTGATGACAGAGATTCATGTTTTCTACTATGTTTGAGCACTCATTCATAAGAACTGGTAGCATGGAATGGTTAATTCTTGACGAAAAAGTGAATGGTGCAAGGCCTAGGGGAAGTCCTCCAACGAGTTGGGTTATTCGGGTGTTGAAGCTGACTGAATACTCCGTGTATAAGACAAGACACCTAGCTCAGGGGCGGATCCAGGGGGGGGGGGGCGATTCCCCCCCAAGAGAAAAGAAAAGGTGGAAAGCGAAGGAGAGGAGAGAAGGGGTAAGAGAGCAGTGAAGGAGGAGACGCACAAAATGAACTATAAACAACGAGTTTAACCTAACTAGTATTCAGTTAATAATCGTGCAATATAAATTAAATTACCTAGCCGCGACGCTCTCTTCTCGCTACCCCGCTTGCACTGTTGCTATTGTTGTGACGAGCCGAGCTGACTGAGCGCCGCGCCCGCGCTTGTCCGAACGGAGCCGAGTACAAACGAACAATCCTCATCGGCCCGCTCCACCCGCGCCTGAGATATGTCTATCAAGGTAAATTGTATGAAGACTTCATAAGCTTTATAAATCTCCGAGAAACAGTGCACAACCGTTTAAAGGGAAAAGACGTAATTAAAGGGAAAGTAAAAGGAAGGGGAAAAAACGAAATCCCATTATCCGAACAGGAAGATACCGTCCGAAACGAAGGGAATGTCGATGGAAAGAAAAAGAAAATTAATACTGAAGGGCTAGCGCAAGAATTGCCAAATCCGAAAACTGGAGAAGAGCAGCTAAATGATGGCAATACTGAAAAAGCAAACAGCGTGACGGAAACAGAAACCGAGCGAGAGCTACAGGAAGGAAAAGAACCAAAGAAAGCAGAAACCGAAGAAGAAATCCTAGATGCCACTGGAAAGAAGAGACCTCAGGAACCGGAAACAGAAGAGGACGATGCTAAATCCAAATGTGTGAAAAAATTAAGAGAACAGCAGAAACGGAAATACAAGCAAGAGATAAAGATGAAGAAACTAAGGAGGATTCGAAGAGGAAATTTCAAGCCAAAAATAAAGCCTAGAAACAAGAAACCAAAGACATTGCAGAGCCTGCTATCAAGAAAAAGAAGAAAGAATGTGGCGGAACCAGAGGATGAAGATGAATACGACCAACAAACAAGAAATGAAGATGCAGATGCAAGAACTATATAGGAGAAGAAGAAAACGCAAACCAAAGAGAGAACCAGCAAGAAACAAGAAACCAAAGAGTCCCAGAACCTACCGTAACCGGCAGAGACGTGGGTAAACCTGTGTTGAGTATTCTCAAGCATCACAGTCTTGTCCTATGTCAGTGTGTTGGCGTTGGTACTGACGTGTGCGCTATGATGGCGTCAGAAGCTTGTGGTGCTGTCGCCGAGGTGCAAAACGAAGCAGAACATGCCGTCAGGTGCCCTTGTTATAACCACGCTCTGAATTTGTCTATTTCGAAAGTCGTCGCCGTGCGAAATGCAATAGGAGTTATGAAGGCCACTATTAGGCCTACATTCATTGATTCGTCCTCAAAACGCTCCTATGTATTTAAAGCAACTCTAGGTGAACTTTTATGTGGACTTTGTGAGACGCGGTGGATCGAACGGCACGACGGTTTTTACAATTTCGCTCTTTACTCCAGAACATAGTCGAGAGTTTAGACTCGATTACTTTATGGAAGGATTCAGAAAGTGCTTCTAAGGCCAAAACGCTCATAGCTGCTCTTCGTGAGAGTGATTTTATAGTTACCGTCATTTGCTTGTCAGAAATCCTTGGAGACATTAATACACTCAGCAGTTTGTTTCAAAAAGGGCAAATAGACTTGAAGGAACCCAGGATGCGCTAGACGACACTATTACTGTATTGAGCAAGAGGCGCGAAGAGTGCGAAACACAATTTGCTGAGCTCTTCCAAGAAGCAGAACCTCTGGCAAAACAACTTGGAACCGAACTTCTGCTCCCACGCATCGCACAACGGCAAAAGCACCGCGAAAATCATCCAGCGTCAACCGTAGAAGAGTACTATCGTCGGGCCGTTTTCATACCCATTTTAGACTACGTCTTAGAAGACCTAAACACTCGCTTCCCTAAAGCAACGCAGGAGTTACACTGCCTATCAGCAATGATGCCAGTATCATCATGGACGTCAGCGGATGTGGACACAATCGCTGCAAAGTACTTCAAACTTCTCCATCAACATTCTGCCGCGTCTGCAGCAAGGCTTCTACAGGCTGAACTTCGTATGTGGAAGGCAAAAGTGGTCCCGGGAGCTTGAATCGGGGTCAACCATCCCAAAGAAAGCTATGGAAGCTTTAATTGCCTGCGATAAAGAGTTGTACCCCAATATTCATCGATGTCTCAAGATTTATGCTACTTTACCCGTCAGCGCCGCTTCATCGGAAAGGTCATATTCTTCTTTGAGAAGGCTGAAGACGTGGTTGCGGTCAACTATGTCCGATGAACGATTAAACGGACTTGCTTTGTTGCTCGTCCACTACGATGTTTATGTTGACCCATATCGCGTGATTGATCGGTACGTGAAAAAAAAACAACCGGTGACTAGAGTTTGTTGTTTGGCTTAAAATTGTTTTTATGAACAAAATTGCCGTATTTGTAATATTTACGTACAATTAGCAATACACATGTACCTGTCATAATTTCGGGTAGCCTTGCTCTTATTTCGCTCAACCTATACCCCTAAAATAAAGGTTAAATATGGTTTTAAACTCCCGTAAATCTGATTAAATTGTGTCTTTCACGATCTTTTTCTCGTCGATCGATTAAAATTCCTCGGGCTTCGAGCCGGGTTTTTATTTAATCTTGAAGCTATTGTCTAAGCTATACAGTATAGTTATTTTTTATGGTTGTCAGTCAGCAAACTATATAACTCTGATTTTACTCTCCTACCCTTTAATTACATTAATACAGTAACTATAAACTATGAACCCGGTATGATAGCGTTTTGGATAATATTAAAAGTCTATCTTTACGAAAGTGCTCTAGCGATATTATTGGCATGGCAAATGATAAAATAGAGTGCAGTGTTGGACTGGCCAATTGGGAAGAACGGGAGTTCCCATCGAGGCCTCTAGGAGACTCTGAGTGCCGAGCCCCCTCCCCCCACACCTTAGGCCCTTGCGCAAATAGGCCTGTGAGCCCAGTTATTAGCAAGCTAATATATTCTGTGACTTTGTTTACAACTTAAGAGAGGGAGGGCTACTTGCAAAAGGGACAAGTTCAATCATTACCTATGAGGAGGTCCGGGGGACTTTTGACCCCACTCAGACCATTCAAGGCATCTGAGGCATCAAGAGGCCTCGGGGCCTTAACATTAATGACCTCGGCCCTTGTGCGAGTAGGCCTCTAACATCAGCTTATCATATTGTATCTAAAAATGGGGAAAAGGGGGGGGGGTAAGTTCCGAAGGGGGCTCATTACGATCACAGTATTTCAATGCGTGCGATCCCCTACTCTCCCGCTCCCGTCGAGGCCTCTCAGGGCCAGTCCGATACTGATAGAGCGACGTAACTATAGGTAAGTATGAGAAAACAAAATATTGTTTAGTGACCACACAGAAAGTAGGAAAGTAACGAAAAATTTCACATTTCGAAAAAAAAAAACACATTTTGGGAAAAGTATGAGCAAATAATTCGATGTTTGTTGTTGTTAACTTTTAAATTTGCATAACTAATTATGGTATATTACCCCCTCCCCCCCCCCCCCCCCATGACCAGTGTCTGAATCCGCCCCTGACCTAGCTAAAGACAGCGACGAATGGAATAGAACAACAAAAAACAAACATTGGTACTACTATATACCCTGAGGGGTCAGAAAGACCAAAGTGTGGGAGGATTGATAGGGTTGTGTTGGTAACCAGTTGAGCTGTGTCAGTTAGCACTGGAATGTCCGTCCTTGGCTTTGAAACTCATTAAGACTCGTTACCGTGTTAATTGTTTGAACTCTGACTTGAAGGACGTTGTATAAATAGCCATAAGTGGCTCCTCGTTTGCTCTTGCCAGGTCAGGACTTCCAGAAGCGGACATAGTCTGCTGCGACAAGGTTCAAGAAGACATATCTCAGTCGATATGTTCTAGAACAGCCCTTGCGGGGCTAAATGACCATGATATCCGAGCCCCTCAAATAAAACAACAACTACAACAGCATTGCCTTGCTTCTTTCCATGGTGAACTGAGGTACAGATTACACCTGCCATGGCCTACTACATCAAGGATCAAGTCGGTGTGTTCTAGCACAGCCACCTCGATGCGTCGCCTTGTTTCTTCCCACGGATGGACTGAAGACACACGAAGTGGTTTCGCCAGTAGGCCTCAGAGAACAACAAAACAAACGGACCATTTGTCAAATCTCTTTGTGAATTTGTTAAAAACAAACCTTAGGTTTGTTCCAACACTGCGAAGAATCGTTCGAGAACTGTCGACGCGTGCGCAGTAGCGCAGGAACCGTTCCAACAAACTTTACGAACGAGTTCTGAACTGCTAGTTCTCTATTTGCTCTGTTCCAACATGATCTGGAACTAGTTCGGAACGAGTGAAATCAGTTCTCAGTCAAGAGCAAGAACTGGGAGTTCTGATCATGCGCACAAGCCTTCTTCACAGCTGCTTCCGTTGTTGAATGCTAAAGGAAATACATAACCCTAGCGCGCTCTTTTCGGAATACACTTAGGTAGTTCATGTTGTGTTATTAAAATGAGTGATTTAGAAGGTGACAGTGACCTCTATTATGATTCAAGCGCTGATGAAGACGATGATGACGTAGAATGGAATGTATTAAGAAGGAAGAACGAAAATTATTTAGCTAATAAGCAATTTATTGATAATATCATTATAAACGTTCAATTATCCTTCTATATTATTATTATCTCGTCTGTTTTTACTAAAGATGTAAAAAGTATATATTATTATGAATATACAACTTTATTTTAGAACAAACAGTTCCTCAGTATGAAGATGATTCGTTCCTGCAACACTTTCGGATTTCACGAGGAACTGTTCATAATATTGCTCAGCAGTATGAAGGAAGTCAGCAGTATAAGAGACACTCCGGGCAATATGGAAACATCTCAGCTCTTAATCTGGTTGGCAATACTCTACAATAGGCTACACTTGGAGGAAGGAATCGGAGAGAGTTGCCTTCGCTGCGCTAACTGCTGCAAGCTGTTGAAGCCAAACAGTAAACTCCCTTTGAGCTGCAAACAATTGGTTTATTCCTATGTTAATGGGAGGGGGTACACCTTTCAGGATCAAATAAATTAATAAATTATTTGAATGACTAATATTATATCTTCCATTTGGTGTAAACAAAATTAAAATATATTCAATACCGGTGCTTCCAAATATATACCAAAATAGTTTGTGTATCAAGCATACTTCCCATTTAAGAGAATATTTCTTACCCAATAGAAGTAAAAAATATATACATTTAGAATAATAAAATGAAAAAAGAAATATTTCCTGAATATGTGTATCGATTATGTTGGTGTATCTTGTAGCAGTGAATATTACCAACAGCTCAAAACATTCATTTAAATATTTTTAATTATAAGGTAACTTACTTATCATGTAAACGTTGTCCTACTGTACAAAATACAGCTGAAAGTTTGGTGGATAATAATGCACGACTGCAAGCATATTATCAAAAATAATGTGTTTTGTGCATAATAATGAGTGAACTATGTTTAATAATCCTGAGTAGTTTTATTTCTTTCCAACATGTAATTTATGAGACATAAATTTATTTAACTCGGTAGAAATTGTCATGCGAAAGTTGTACCTTCCTCCTTAAAGCCGTAAACCTCTCCAAGTATCGTAATGTTGGATTTTATAGGCGTAAAACAGCAATGACAAATCAAGATGTTTTTCTTGGAATGGCAGAATACACTCCGAGCAACCAATTCATTGGCTCAAAAAGCTCTGTTACAAATTAAAGGCCAATTTAAATAGAAATACAAGAGCACCTCTCCAAGTCTAGTTTCGTAGTAATACGCTATAAAATTGAATACAGATGTTGAATGGTGCGAGTTTTATCAAAGGAGGAGCATCTTCAGAACTGATTTATGATTACATTAAATTGCGATTTTCAAGTTATTATTGATGTTCAGGCATTCTTCAGGTCTTATACCTAATTCTGAGCATAACCGACTTCATAATAGATTTTCACTCATCGTTCGTACACATTTTAACATTCAAGAATACGGTACCTTAAGACTAATAATAACACTAAAAAGCGTGCATATTTGCACAAAAATAAGGTATTGCCTACACATTACGTTACCGTATGGTATTTTGTTTGTGGGCTAGAACTTGGTGATTGGCGGTGCACTGCTTAATTACGTACTGTGCCGGTACCACAATTATTATTGACCGATTGGTGTTTCATGATGCAGGATTTGTAGAGATATTTCCTTGTTATCATTCTTTAATTATTTAGGCAAGAGATCTCGCGGTCAGTGCCCCATGCATGTTCAGGTCTCCCTGCAAATTCTGCGATTCCACTGTATGTACAGTAATCATGCAGAGATTATAACAGAAGAGTTTATTTTATTAATTAATAATACTACCCCAGAAAGAGTTAAGATGAGATAATACCCGCAAGACATCCTTCGACGATAACCACAATCAGTGCTATTTGAACCTGAGACCTCCGGAACATCCGTAGCTTTACTGTCAAGGACGTCAAGGTTGTACTGTAGACCTCAACGTGGGCGCCAGGAAGAGTTCTCTTAGAATGGTTAAAATATTCGAGATGATAGGCGGAAAGAAAAAATGATGATAGCCTTAAGTGCAGAGAGATGTAATTCTTAAGAGGATCTTAAAAAAAAAAACTAACAAGTACGTATATTCAAATCCAGAAGTTCCCTCTCACTTTTTAGATGCCCGCCAGTACACTAATTTTTCTCAGCCTGATAGTTTGTTGTCGTCGTTGTTGCTTATATTAGGGGCTGCGACATTGTGGTCATATAGACCCGTGTATTTGGTGTGTGTGTTTGTGGAATTTGTGTGATGGTTGTATTAGTGTGTGTATTTGTAAATTGGGGATGGGATTGGGAAGGAGGTGGCCGTGGCCTTAAGTTAGGAACTATCCCAGCATTTGCTTGGAGTAGAAGTGCGAAGCCACTGAAAACCACTTCGAGGATGGCTGGGGTGGGAATCAAACCCTCCTTTTCTTAGTTTTGCCTCACGAGACTGAGTGTACCTCGTTCCAGCCCTCACACCAGAATTAAAATTTCTTGGCAGAGCCGTGAATCGAATCTGGAGCTCCGGGGCGCTGTCAAGAACGTAAGTCGCTACACAACAAGGTGGTCAGCCTGATAGTTTATAAGGGATGACGAAAACGGCTCTGCCGCATACACGTTACACCAGGTTACGCCCACTTATAACTCGGCGCTTGGCTTCACTCAAAACAACCTATATCAACATAAAGAATCCATAGGTTATTCGCTTATCTGTGTCAATTAAAACTAGTTTATATACTTGGGATATTAATATACTGTAAACATATAAATCTGCCTGAACTAATTATAAAATACCGTACATTGTTCTCACCGCCCAGTTCGTCCGTTTCCGAATATTTCGTCTCTTTATTCCTAGAGGGCGTTGTTTACGCAGAAAAAAAACACTTCCAAATATGTTCCAACAAACAAAATCCCGAACTAGTTCCGTGGTTCCGTACTCGTTCTCAATTGGCGCCTGCGCATTAAACAAAGATGGTATCAGTTCGGAATGCGTTCAGAACTACGTGTTGGAACAAACCTCTTGTTGTGGAATATGTGACAAACAGAACCGTTTATTCTACTAAATGGATTTTGATTCATTTTTTATGAAAACGTAATTAAATTTATAGAATGTGTATTTTACCCATTTGTGGGAAATTGGACTTCAAATAATATTTTTACCCATTATCTAATCAGCCACATCAAGATGAAGATATATTTTGCAGTTTTATTCATATGCCAGGAACTTCTTTATGAATTGTTAAAAATCGAGATATTTTGAATATCGCCCAACTAACAATAGGCAAAATCGCACGGGAAAAGGGGCGACACCGTACGGTTATAGTTGCGAACTACGTTGGATTCTTAGTTAATGCACAAGAGATTTTCGAGATGTGGTCGTCCAGATCACACATACCTCAATAGCACATAACATCTTTGAAATATCTTTAAGACATCTTTAAATACCTTTTTTAATTACTTTTAATACATCGTAGGAACTTTTCAGTACGTTTTAAAATTTCTGAAGGATATTTGAATGTCAAAAATTAGATGTCTTCAGGATGTTTTTACAAGTTGTCTTCAATTTGGTTTTAAAATATATATCTTTAAAATGTCCTAATAGACGTCTTCAAGTTTTTTTAATGTCAAGTTTTTTTACAATATATCTGACAAGACGTCTTAAAATGTATTTAGTACAATCGTTACCTGAACTGGCATCAGTAATCATCTTGCGAGACCTTGTGATATGTCATCAAGTGTGAAAATTCCAAGACAAGATTATATGGAAGAGCAGCTAATATTTCAGACTAAATGAAAGGTGGGTTTACTCAATAAAGCCAACCTAAATAATAACTCCTACAAACTATGGTCAGGACCAATGAGGAGAGCGTACTTGGCGTACACTGCGTGACGACGTCATCACTGCTTCTCTCATTATGTAATTTCCAGAATGATATCCGTGACGTAAGAACACGTGAGATAAAACCTACACTAATTAGAGAAGTTCTTTAGCGCACAGTTCTACAGAATTCATTGCTGCCAACTGTATTGTTACACACCCAGAGGCGGCCCTATCAATATTATCAGGAAGTGCGAGATCTCATTGTGGCGCCCCCTTCCCTGTAGAAACTAAATACAGTATAACAAACATTCTTTACATTATTAATAACTATTATTTTAATATTTAAAATAATATTCATAAAACGGTCCTAAAATATTATTTGATATTAAACAATATTGTTCGATTATACCATAGTTGCGCTTAGACCAGGCTAGGCATGGTTATTGAAAATGAAAATCCACGGCCTGCTTCCAGTCTACCGACCGGGTCAGGTATGGAATGACTGAAACGCTCCATCTAGTGGCGAGGATATGAACTGTGCCGGCTGCCGGAGCCTGTCGCGCTCCTCTGGGACAATGATTAAATGAATGACAGATGAAATGAAACGATATTGGAGAGTGTTTCTGGAATGAAATTATGACAGGGAAAAACCGGAGTACCCGGAGAAAAACCTGTCTGCATCCGCTTTGTCCAGCACAAATCTCACATGAAGTGACCGGGATTTGAATCACGGACCCAGCGGTGAGAGGCCGGCGTGCTGTCGCCTAAATCACAGAGGCACTTGCATGGTTATTATCTACACAACAAGAAATAGATCTAATATGATGTTACTAATATCTTACATTACATAACAACACTATGTAGTAACGTTCTAACAGTAAGTAAAGTTTCAATTCCACTCGTAGCTTGCAACACAGACACAAATAGTAATTCGCTTACACCCGCATGTGATCGAATGCCAAGAAAACGGGTGGTGCACAAAACCCTTAGATGTATAGATATTGGTTTCAACTCGTTAATATTTATACAACGTTAAGTGTGAATTTCACGTCTATACCTTTGAAATATATAGAATTAATTTTGACTGGTTGGGTTAAGTAATAGGCCGATAAGGTGATTTTTTATTTATTTTTTTGCGCTGTCAAACTATCGTTGCATTTTCTGTGCCCCCTATTTGACAACGCCCGGTGCGGTCGCACCGTTTGCACCTCATTAGGGCCGCTCCTGTACATACCATAATTTGGGATGGATCACCGATATAGTTCAGGAAGGGGCGTATCAAAATAAAGAGTCCATCCTCAACTAAACATCAACGCCTACCCAATGTGCCAAGCTGTTCGGCGTCCAAGTCTCTTCCCTTCTGAGGTAGACCTACAAAAAGAAAACACTAAAATACGATGATGATGATGTTGATGATGATGATGATGATGATAATTGTTGTTTTAAGGGGCCTAACATCTAGGTTATCGGTCTCTAGTGGTTTGGGTGATAGTGAAAGATGAGATGAGAATGAAAACTATAACCAATACTAACCACAAACTTACATACTAGAAGAAGAAATGGTAAACAAATAAAGGATAAGGCAATTAAATGACAGAGAAAAGAAATGCACTCAACCCTCGAAAAATGAATATTGAGGGACTTGGAAGGAAGGAGAGCCATGAAAGGCATATAGGAAAGGGAAAGAAGAGGGAACCCCTCCCAGGGTCAGAGGAAAAAGGGGACAAAACGGGCCCAGCTCAGGAATCCCTCGAGGTCGGCAACTCCCAAACACCCTTGAGGGTGTAGCACTATCCAGGGTGCGCCAGAAGTGGTGGGACTACATACACCGTGCCTCCTTGAGGGCCTTGAGCAGAAGGCAGGAGAAAAGAAAAGAAAGCTGATCCCTCGAACAATGAGGGATCAGAAAAAGTGAGACAAGCGCCGTCGGGGTCGGAAGAGAACAAGAGTTAACCAAGAGAGGTCGACAGTAAAGAAGACGGAGAGGATCCATGCACAAGAAAGTGGAAGCAATACCCGTGATTGCCAACCCACGTCCCACAAGTTGTGAGCCCCTGGGGGGAACACTAAAATACAAGTCGGTGCCTATGTTCATGAGATATTGAAACGTATTTAAAGTTGCTTCCTCGGGGTATCTCCCAGCTGATTCCAAGATCTCAGGTTCGATTGCCAGCTGAGGCAGTCGGATATTTAAAATGTGTGAGAAAACACGTCACCTTGAATCGGATGATGTCGGCTGGTAAAAGAACGGTCGTATCACATTTGGTGTTAACAAGGCAAAATTAAACAAAATTTTAAATTATTTTCAGTCGGTCAACACGATTGTACCCAATTGTAATGGGTGTTATTCCCTAAATTCGAAAAAATACATGAGATTTATAAATTCACTTGGATTACTAGTTTCGACCGTCAAGCGATCGTCATCAGGTCTCTTTATGTCTGTTGTTGTTGATTTATTTGGGGGCTTGGCAACATCGTAGTCATATATCCCCGTGTACTTAGGTGTGTGTGGAATTTGTCTCATAACCAGTCGTATTGTGATAGCTGTATCATAGTGTGCATTTTGTAAATCAACCGAGGATTGGGCAGGAGACGGGAATCGAGCCCGCCTCTTGTCAGGTTTGCCTTACGAGGCTGTGTGTACCCCATTCCAGCCTTATACCAGAATTAAATTTCTTGGCAGAGCCGGGAATCGAACTCGGACCTTCAGGGCGACAGCCAAGAATGCTAGCAGCTACACGAGGAAGTGCACTGAAATTATCTACTCCACGTTAGCAGAGACTATATTATTAAGTAATATTATTTATGTAATGAGTAGTGTTTCTCTGCACCTCGTGGCGTAGTGGTTAGCATTTGCAGAACAGGGTACACAAAAATTATTCACATTTTTGGGATATTGCTGCGTGAAAATAAAAAATAAAAATTCCTAGACGTTTCGAGAGGGTACCTTGCCTCCTTTGTCAATAGAATTAAAACAACGTGGTCAAAGAATGTGTGTCAATGAGCTTACAAAAAAACTAGAGACATTCCTCTGTTCGTCACTTAGCTGCCAGTCATTAAAGATGTGGGATGATAGTTCCCCTCTCAGTTTCTCTATTTCTTCACCTGTTTTCAAATTGTTTGGTTTCCTCTATGGCTCTAGGGCGATAACTTGTTCTTCTTTATTCGTCACCGGAGGAGTTTCGATCTGGTTTTTTTTCACCGAGGCCTGTAGGACGTTGGGTACCGTAAACATACACTTCCCCTCTTGTTTCTGTTGTTTTATATCGACCCCCTCCCTCTCTTTTGGACATCCTCATTCTTCGAGGAGTCTCGATTTTCCCCCCGCCCCCTTTTCCTTCTCCTTCCTTCCTACTCTTTCCACTGTTCTACTTATCATGGCGTGTTTTTCTACCAAGGTCTATACAGTGGATTCTGGCTGTTATCTGGTGACGAACAGAGGAATTTCTCTAGTTATTTTGTAAGCGCATCGACACACATTAATTTGCCACATTGTTTTTATCCAGTCAAAAGCCGGGCTGGTACCTAAATTGAGGCCAAGACTGCCTCCTGCCCGAACCCTTTCTCAACTAACAGTGCAGGCATTGAAGTGATACAGGTTATCAGACAGATTAGTAATTTTTGTTCACCCTGATTACCATCTCTTGGTGAATGCAGTACATTTCCATGTGTCTATTGACACAGGCTATAGTGAAATGTGGCTTTCTAAAAATGTCTCAGCCTCATTCATGACTGTGAAGCTACTGAGGTATGAGTGGTGCTGAGTAATGGCCTTCAGGGCACAACTAGTACATTGGAAGGTTTTACTCATAGGGTAAGTGCTTTGTTCTGACTCAATGAGGAAAGCAATGGCACACTACCTCACTCTTCATCTTGCCTAGTACACATCATTACTGTGCTGATTAGAGGTTTTGTGGGTGTTTACCGACCTATAGCGGAAACTTTTGATGATCCAACCGGACCCTGGGCTGACTATCAAACCGAACATTGTTTCTTTTAGGACAAAACAGCGAGGTCATCTGCTCCTTATCAGAGAGATTCCCAGACACCTGAGTTCTCGTGGCTATATGACTACTATGTCACAAAGCCCCTAAATGAGTCAACAAAAATAATAGTGCTTTTAAAGCATACCATGAATCTGTTGACATCGAATATAGATTTAGGTATTAGAAAGTCATTTTCGAAAGCCTTTGTCTGGAGCGTGGCGCTCTATGGAAGTGAAACTTGGACTGTTGGTGCAGCAGAAAAGAGGAGAATAGAAGCGTTTGAAATGTGGTGTTACAGGAGAATGAAGATCAGATGGGTAGATAGGGTTACGAATGAAGAGGCATTAAGACAACTGGGAGAGGAGAGATGTTTCTGGCGACTGTTAATGAACAGAAGAGATAGGTTGGTAGGGCACATACTAAGACACCCAGGAATAGCAAGCTTAGTTATGGAAGGAAGGGTCGAGGATAAGAACTATAGGGGTAGACCAAGGTTAGAATATGTTAAACAGATTGCCGCGGATGTAGGGTGTGGTAGCTATGTAGAGATGAAACGATTAGCTCAGGACAGGGCGGCATGGAAAGCTGCATCAAACCAGTCAAAAGACTGAAGAATCAAACAACAACCATGATTTTAAACGTCCTACACATAATAAAAGAGTTTCAAGTTTGGTATCACTGACAGAAATATTCTTCATATTTCTTGGTAAAGAAGACTCCTAGTAGGAACTACATAGCTTACAGTGATGAATCATTCAATGTAAATTCCAAGGAGCATTCCTCGAGGATGAGCTCTTTTAATTATATTAATCAAAGAAGCATTACGACCACCTCTGTTCTTCTCGCTGTAAAAGTCATCACGCACATTCGTTTCAATCCTTACGCTGTGTTTCCACAGCCTGTGCAATCTTCATGTCCAGTGGCGTCTCTTTAGTCGTGTTCGAACGTATTTCACAAAATACGGGTTACTAATCAAATTGTTGCTGTTGTTGTTGTTGATTCTTTAAGGTCTTAGTGACATCGTGGTTTCTTTTTTTTTTTTGTCGTGTGGCCTCCTGAGAGGCCGAGTGCAGGTCTTTCTATTCGACGCCCGTGGGCGACCTGCGCGTCGGGATGAGAGATGGAGTGGATGAAGATGAATGAAACTGGGCAAGGATGTGGGAGGAAGCGGCCGTGGCCTATCAGAAGGTACCGTCCCAGCATTTGCCTGGTGTTGAAAATGGGAAACCACGGAAAACCATTTCAAGGACGGCCGACGGTGGGGCTCGAACCCACACGTCTACCGAGTCAGCAGAGAGCTTGGTCCCATGACCTAACGCTGCGCTTTAGCCAGCTGAGCCAATGCTGTCGGTACATCGTGGTTATGTAGCACCATATACTTGGGTGTGTGTAGAAGTTAATATTTTAGAACTCAGCTAATTTTCTAGGTTTGTTTGGTGTCTTGTGTGGGGTTTCGCCTAGAACACCAAGCTGGCTCATCAGCGGGCTCTTGATGTCCCCGCCCGGACCCCCCCCCCCCACAGGAGTAGCGAACTGCGCGCTACCTCCTTCTTTTATGAAGCGCACCTGCGCCTCTTTACTACGAGAACTAAAAGCTCAAACAGCCATAATCTCCCTATGAAGGCTTCCAAAGAGATGGTATATTGGCTTTCACGGCCAGTATATTACAACTCAGCAATTTTTCTAGGTTTGTGCCGTGTCTTGTGTGGGGTTTCGCCTAGGACACCAAGCTGGCTCCTCAGCGAGCTCTTGGTGTCCCCGCTTTAGCTTCAGTCGGTAAACGCAAAATAATTCCATTTACTAGAATATGTGAAAAATAACCTGAAATAAATTACAGGAGATTAAGATTTATATACCGAGTGAATCAGCTGTGTTTGAGTCTTCAGTCTTTTGACTGGTTTGATGCAGCTCTCCATGCCTCCCTGTCCTGAGCTAATCGTTTCATCTCTACATAGCTCCGACACCCTACATCGAAGGCAATCTGTTTAACATATTCTAACCTTGGTCTACCCCTACAGTTTTTGTCCTCGACCCTTCCTTCCATAACTAAGCTTGCTATTCCTGGGTGTCTTAGTATGTGTCCTACCAACCTAGCTCTTCTCTTCATTAGCAGTCGCCAGAAACATCTCTCCTCTCCCACTCGTCTTAATACCTCTTTGTTTGTAACCCTATCTACCCATCTGATCTTCATCATTCTCCTGTAACACCACATTTCAAATGCTTCAATTCTCCTCTTTTCTGCTGCACCAATAGTCCAAGTTTCACTTCCATAGAGCGCCACGCTCCAGACAAAGGCTTTCAAAAATGACTTCCTAATACCTAAATCTATATTCGATGTCAGCAGATTCCTTTTTTGTAGAAATGCTTTCTTTGCCTGAGCCAACCTACTTTTAATATCCTCTTTGCTTCGTCCATCACTGGTTATTCTGCTTCCTAAGTAACAGAAGTCTCCTACTTCCTTCAGCTTTTCACCTGCCAATTTGATCTCCATAGAGGTTTCTGATATATTTCGGCTGCATTCCAGTATTTTTGTTTTACATTTATTTATTTTCATCATGAATTCTTTCCGTAAGACGGAGTCCATACCATTCAAAAACTCATTCAAATTCTCAGGCTTGTCGGCCAAGATGACGATGTCATCAGCAAATCTCAGAGTTGAAATTATTTCTCCTTGAATCTTCACTCCCACTTTAAAATTTTCTCTAATTTCCTTCATTGCTTGTTCAATGTAAAGATTGAAAAGTATGGGTGATAAGTTGCAGCCTTGCCTTACACCTTTCTGAATACCAGCTTCTCTCTCATGTCCTTCAACTCGAATGACTGCTGTCTGGTATCTGTACAGATTGTATATCACCCTCCTATCCCTGTACTTTATTCCAATTGATTTCAAAATGTCAAACAATTTAGTCCAATCAACGTTATCAAAAGCCTTTTCTAAGTCTACAAAAGCCATGAACGTTCTCTTATCTTTCCTTATTCTACCTTCTAAAATCAGCCTAAGACTTAGTACAGCTTCCCTTGTTCCTACATTTCTCCTGAAACCAAACTGGTCTTCACCCAACTCCGTTTCTATCTGGCTTTCAATCCTCTTGTAAATTATTCTAGACAGGATCTTTGAAGCATGAGTAATCAAGCTGATTGTACGGTAATCTTCACATCTGTCAGCTCCCACTTTCTTTGGTATAGGGATGATTACATTCTTCTTGAAATCAGGGGGTACCTCACCTGTCTCATAAATCCTACACACCAAGTGAAATAACCGGATCAGACCTTCTTCTCCTATGCAGCGTAGCAACTCAATCGGTATATCATCTATGCCTGGTGCTTTGTTCCTGCTTAAGTCTTCCAAAGCTCTATCAAATTCTGATCTCAATATTAAATCTCCTTTCGCATCCTCATCAATTTCCTCCTCCCTTTCCATTACATGATTCTCAATCTCCTTTCCCTTATACAAACTCTCTATGTAAGCTTTCCATCTGTCAGCCTTTTCTTCCCTATCTGTTAGAGGCTTTCCATTTGTGTCCTTAATATTACAGCACTTAGTCTTCTTTTCCCCAAAAGTATTCTTAATCCTTCGATAAGCTGTGTCTACTTTTCCTAATTTCAGACAATTTTCTATACCTGCACATTTCTCTTTCAACCATTCTTCTTTCGCTTCCTTGCACTTCTTGTTAACCTCATTTCTCAGACGTCTGTATTCTGCTTTCCCCTTTTCATCTCTTAGATTCTTGTGTTTCCGCCTTTCATCCATCAATTCTAGTATATCCTGAGTGATCCACGGTTTTCTACCTATTCTTTCTTTCCTACCAATGTTTTCTTCTGCGGATTTTGTTATTTCATTCTTCAAAAGTGCCCATTCGTCTGCAATTGAAGTTTGTTTAGGGTTTTTCATTAGTCCTTCCTTTATACTCTTCTTGAATCTTTCGTTTACATCCTTCTCTTTCAGTCTGTCTATTGCCCACCTTTTTGGCTTTTGACTTTTCTTCAGTTTCTTCAACTTTAATCTGCATTTCATTACAACCAGATTGTGATCAGAGTTTATGTCAGCACCAGGATATGTTTTACAATCCAAAATCTGGTTTCGAAACCTCTGCTTGACCATAATGAAGTCGATTTGGTAACGCCCTGTATCTCCTGGTCTCATCCATGTGTATATTCTTCTATTGTGGTTATTGAATAAGGTGTTAGCTATGACCAATTCATGCTCGGTGCAGAATTCTACCAGCCTGCTTCCTCGATCATTCCTTTCACCTAATCCGAAATCTCCTACTATCTTCCCTTCTCTCCCTTTTCCTACCACAGCATTCCAATCTCCCATTACTATAACATTTTCATCACCCTTGATATACCTCAGAATTTCGTCTATTTCTTCGTAGACCTTTTCAACATCCTCATCATCAGCTTGACTGGTAGGCATATGGACTTGTACCACTGTAGTGCAGGTAGGTTTTGTATTGATTTTTGCTACAATAATCCGTTCACTATATTGCTCATAATATTCCACCCGCTGTCCAAGTTTCCTACTCAATATGAGGCCAACCCCAGCTTGGCCATTGTTTGATTTAGTGCTAATGACCCTATAGTCTCCTGACCAAAAGTCCTGTTCTTCCTGCCAGCGCATTTCACTAATCCCAACCAAATCCAACCTCAACCTATCCATTTCCCTTTCTAAGTTTTCTAACCTTCCACTTCCTAGCAGACTTCTAACATTCCACGCTCCGATCCGTAGAATGTCAGATTTCCTCTTTGTCACTTCTGTGATGTTAACCCCCTCTCGAGTAGTCCCCACCCGGAGATCCGAACGGGGGACTAGTTTACCTCCGGATTGAAATTTTACAAGGGAGGAGGCCATCATCACATGTAATTATGCATAGAGAGGTGCATATCCTCGGGAATAGCATACGGCTGTAGTTTCCCGTTGCTTTCAGCCGTGCAGCAGGACGCAGTGTAGCCATTATTGGCTTATATTATCAATATCTTAACCGTCTATAAGACTAGTAAAGAATTGATTTATTCTGAAAGGCTGCTACTCCCTTTCAGAATAAGTAAAGAGCAATTCTACTAACAAAAATACTAACCTTCTACCGTACTAACAATTAAATATCAAAACTCTACTAACAAAAAACTTAAGTTCCACCAACAACAAATACTACCACTAAAACAGTCTGTCAACAGACACACTCACATGCACCCTCACACATCACAGTCTACTGAAACAATGAACTATAACTAATAAACAATGCAACTGCTACCAGACACACTCACACACCACAGTCTAATAGAACAATGACATATATCTAATAGACAAACTAACTACCTACTTACAACTGAAACTAACTACATACTTACTGTACTTTTATTTGAATTGACAATATTTACAAAATGCAATTTAGATAGAAAATACTTACAAAATGTAATTTAGATTCAAAATTGTCACAAAATGCAATTTAAGGGGGACGTATGCAAAATTGCACTAAGTGAGAAATGGTTTCATTTCGGCTGTAGTATATATGGAAATATGCTGTATAGTTCTTCACGGAACTACTTGTTACTGTTGTGGTCATGCTTTCTCACACTTCAAAACAATAGCCAGGTTGGTTGACATTTTGTCAGATTTGACAGGTACGGTACCGGTATTTCACTAATGATAAACAAATGACGATTTTTGGCTTTATAAACAATAGAAAGAGAAGTTCTCAGAAGGAAAGACATGGACCCTAATTAAAAGGATGGCCAAAAATAGAGTGAGATGGAAGAAGTTTGTAGCTACCCTATGTTCCTACAAGGAGATAAGGACGGAATAAAAGGAAATGAGGATGGAATAAGGAATTTCAGTAATGTTTCAATACTCATATTTTTGTATTTTAGTAATCTTCGAATATCAAAATGTAAAACACGTTACTACACACGCAACATGCCAATATCTAATACGCGAACTGCATGTGCAGCGAGCACAGTATTAATAACTGTTGCAGTAGTCTACAAGATTGCTTGAAACGAGAGCAAAGTGGATGAGCAATCACTGGTGACAGACTGCTATAACAAAGAGCGCGTGCAGTGGCAGTAGCAAGGCGAGCTAACGATCCGTGCAGTGGCAGTAGCAAGGCGAGCTAACGATCTGTCTTACAGGGAATTTGAGATGGGAACTAACGAACTAAAAGAGCGAACTAGTTCGCTAAGGAGCTGCGAACTATTATGCGCAAGACTACTACTTTGGAGTGCCACCTCCATTATTTCAATACGACGCAACAAAATTATCACTAGGTTTCACAACTTCTTTGGTAGTGTAAAGCGTGTTTGCGTGAATCAGATCGTATCGAGTTTCAAGGTATAGATTAATTGGAGGATTATCTATTTCGCAAGGTCCGTATTGACGTGTACAATGACAATTTAATGGGTTAAGGGGGGTCTCCGCCCAATCAACACAAACCTACTACTGGCATCTACCAATCTACCGCCATTAAGGACACGCCTCGGGCCTCATGGGCCCCTCCTCAGCCGCCAATATTCTGCCGATATGGGTGCACTATGGGTCGGAGGATGTCATTCAGGTATCGTAAAGCCGTTTCGGAGCCTTCCATGACCACCAGTGGCGTACGATAATCTTCAAATAAAAATCTTGTTTTTTTGCCTCACTCACATTTCTTAAAAACCTTTCAACAAACTGTAATATTCCTTCAATTCCATCGTTACATTATTTCTTACTTCAAAATACGCTATCGTTCGTATTTGTTAATTCCACATTATAATTCTTTACAGATTATTTCTTTACTGTCTTTTCAAGAAATTCCACTACTTCAAAAAACATTACTCACAAAATTTCTTCACTAAATCTGTTTCATTATTTCTCAGATCGTGACTTTATATAGATCTATCTCTACAATAGATCTTTCTGAATCGCATTCTTTGACATATACCTCCTATCACATACTTGGAAAACATTTCCATCATTACAATCATTAATAAAACATAGATATCGTGCGATTTAAAACACGTTTGAATCAGCTACCCCTGATAATATTGCTTTATGCAGCCCAACTAACGCGCGTTGTCAAGAAGGTCATATTTCTCTGTTTACATCCCGTATGGTACCCTAGAGCACTGCAAGTACATCCCGAAAACGATTATTATTATTGGTTTTCTGACCGAAGGAAGGTCCGTGCCTCCGAAGAGGCCATCCTCAGCCAGAGTTTACGTGTGGTAGGGTGGTCGTGACCTTTCCGCTCCTCCTATTCCCGCCAACTGCGCGTGGTCCCACTTAACCGGCATTCCATCCAAGGTCGAACCATGCCCAATACTGCTTAACAGAGGAGTTCTCATGGGATCCGGTGTTTCAACATGGCTAGGCCGTAGGCCCTCAAACGATACTGAGCTCTATTATTTTTCTCTCGATGTGACTACGAGGGAAAGATAATAGTGTTCAGTGTGGTTTGCAGGATATGCTTGCTCTGCACTGGGGTACCATACGGGATGTAAACAGAGAAATATCGACCTTCTTGACAACACGAGTTGGTTGGGCTACATAAAACAATATTACTAAGGGCAGATGATTCACCGGGCATATTGTTAAGGACTATTGAAGAAGAAGAAGAAGAAGAAGAAGAAGAAGAAGAAGAAGAAGAAAACTAAGGTATTTTTTTCAAGTGTAGGGAATAACATCGATAATAATTATCTGTTTAACAGTGTCCACTTTACAATACAATACAATACAGTAGGGGAAGGGTGGGCATAGTGGCCACGGGCTATTTTTCTACTGTACATTGCTGCTACCTGGCTGCAAGCGCCTCAACTACTCCACTAGACCACCATTAGTGTTGTGTTGAGCCTTGAAGCTGATCAGAGTACACTTTTAGAAGTTGTCATCAATTTTGTTGTTTTTCAAGTTGCTGATGTAAGGTAAGTGTACTGCATTAACTATTATAACTAGGTATATGATTCTAGTATGTATTTATGACAGTAATACCTGAAACAAGTGTGATTTAAGCTTTAAATTCATCTTTGAAAGTAAGACCTGGTGTAACTGGTTGGGTCTGCAGAGTCACATTTACATAATGGCGTAAAAAAGGGCAAAGTGGCCACGGCCATGGTCACATTGACCGACAGTACATATTATATTTTTAAGTAAAGTATTTATATGAAGCCTAGATCAAACAAAGTTTGTGCTTTTAAATGGGATACATATTGAACGTTTTAAACATCTCCTTGCATGAGCAGGGTGGTAGCGCAGTCAGTTAAGCGCCGGCATTCGGAATTGTGACATGCTGATGGTTCCAGGATCGAGCCCCGCTGGGCTGAGGGGATAAAGAGGTGATGAAGAAAGAAGGTATTCAGGAGAAAAGGAAATCTAAAGTGGCAAAACGTGCTTTGTTCACTAAAGGAGATAGTAACTCCGATAGTGACGAGAGAGATACAAATTGCCTTCACTGCTAGGACTTATACTCAAAGTCCAAAAGCAATGAAGGGAGGATCAGATGCTCTAGTTGCCTGAAATAGGCACATGAGGAATGTGCTGGATGTAATGAGGAAGACGATGAATTCATATGTGAAATGTGCAATTAAACAAAAGTAGGCTAAACACAATATCCATAAAATGTTCTGAAGCATTTCAACTTTTGTATTTTTTACTGTACCCAATAAAAATTTAGAAATTAGTTTTATAAAATGATAGGGACCCTTAAACATGTGTGGAGAATTATAACAATACTTTAATTTGTAAAAAAATAAGCTCATAAATTTTTGTTAAATGCATTAGCAGGGTTATTTGTAACATCGGGTATAGTGGCCATTTTGCCCTTCCCCATAGGGCAAAGTGGCCATTTGGTAGAGGTTTGAAAAAACATTTCTTGTTCAAAAAGTAACTAAGATATAGTTAAAATTATCTGTTTATAGATACATAACTAAATAAGCTAGAGTATGGCCAATTTTCATTTGTTTTTAACAATTTTAACTTGTTGAAAACAATGTTTTCCCGTTAGCGTGGTCACTATGCCCACCCTTCCCCTACATTGTCACTAGGAACGAGTGAAAATTGAACAGTCACAGTTTTACTCTAGCAGAAAGACTTATTCCAGTCACCTATCTTCAGCAAGCTGCTGCTGCCAAGAAAACTCGTGAAAATATAATCAGGCAGCTCTTAGAACAGTCTGACAGCCCCCTTATCTATACTAATATAATAAAGCTGAAGAGTTTGTTTGTGTATGTGTTTAAACGCGCTAATCTCTGGAACTACCAGTCGGATTCGAATAATTCTTTTATCATTTTAAATGATCTTGTCGACTTCGTCGTTACGCTGGGGTCTGGCGTTACGTTACGGTGACGGGACGAAATGTACCCAGATGCACTGAGGTGTGTGACGTCACAGTACCGCTTGGTGCATGTGTTCCCCTACAATCTCTACTTCGTTAGTATAAGACAACAATCCCCGATTCTTGGATGCCACGGGTAATCTCGAGAACCACTGGATGGATTTTGATGCGGTTTTCACCATTCTGTAAAGGATATCTCGAGGAAAGATTCCATAGAAAATAAATTATGTATGATCGAAGGAAGCCAAGCAGTAACTATTTCAGTAAAAAAAGTCGAAAACAAACTTGGCGTCCGTGCGCTTCCTAAGCTTACTCTGGGCAAACCGTTAAAAATATCAATATATTATGAGCGTAAGAATTGGTCAGCATGAAAAGTTCTACACAAAAGTCCGCGAGAGCTTATCTCTATCTTCAATACATCGCCCACTATAAGTGTTTTAGACTGGATGGAAGGGGCACGTCCCCGCGCGCTCACTTGCCGTTCGCGAGTAATTTGAAACAAGATAAGCAAGATAAGTATTATGCAGATAATTTTCTAACATGTCAAGAGTCTTTGGCTTCGGGAGAAGCGAGAAGCCTCCAGCCTTTCTAGCATTTTTCAGCATTTGTAGCATTTACAATGATACAAAGTCTAGTCTTTCAGACTGACTGTCACTTTTTTGTATATGATAGCCAGATTCAAGAGGAATAGTTTAGGCTGTGTAGCATTAGGCTACACCTCTCAGGTATCCATAAAGATTGATTTTTGTTCAGTAAGTCGGAAGAACAAGCGCTCCCGGACAGCTTTAATAATACCTAAGTATATTGTTGCCTGGCAATGCGGGCTGCATCACGTCACCCCTACCAGTGTTCTGGTGCAGAATTGCGAGCTGCTTATAAATTGCAGTCAGGGGGAGTAATTTGTGCAAAAAGATTTCTTAGGCCCCTTAAAACAGTTATCATCATGACAATAGCATGCCTCTGTATAAGGGCGATGGTGTTGGTGCAGTATACTGAGGTTATCAGCTGCAATAAGCGTTGGTGCTTTCCGATCCTTATCCTTGAGCATTTCAGTTCTGTAGTAGTATTCATTATCATCCATAAAACAAATAAATCCACCGGGCACTACTGCTAGTATAAAATGAGATAGAGGAACTAATCACAGACAATTAATTCCGGTTCTAATGGGACGCAACTATCAAGATTGAAGTTGATAATCAACCTTGCTTCAGTTTGCTTTTGTAAATTATAAGTGACAAAGGGCCTTTACCTGGATTTTATACCCATTCTTTAAGAATTTTATTTCTATTTTAATGTTGATGTCACCTGTGAATTTGTACAATTTTAATCGAACATGTCATGTGTAATGGTTTTAAATTGAACATTGTGAATTTTTATGTTGCTTAGTGACTGATGAAGGCTTGAGAGGAGCCGAAACATGCATCACAATCACAACTAGGAGTAAAGTAGAGTAGTGGTTGAATAAAAACATTGTATTGTAAAGTGGACACTGTTGCACAGATATCGTAATCAATACGGGAAAAAGAATATATTTTGGCTAAGGTCATAGATATACATCGATAATAATTTGAGTAAAATCGTGTTCACCAACTGAAAAGAATTTAAGAGGGAATATACAGCTTAAGGAGCAAAGACAATAACGATTCTAATATTAGTTTTCTTCTTCTTCAATTGTCCGTAACAATATAATATAAATCTTAATCACATATTCCAGTGATTGGGATGATATTTGTATTGATCGACTGAAAGCTATTGTTAACAAGGCAACACTGAAAAATGGCTTCAAAGCTTTGAGTGTAGAAGTTGTCTGATAACCTGTGTCACTGTGATGTCTGTCCTAGTGTATATACAGTAAAAACTCGATTAACCCTCATCGTCGGGACCGGGGTCGTGACGGTTGAGCGGATAGACGGATAACAGAAACACTGTATTATTCCTGCAAAACATGACCTCAATCAATTATATTATAGACATCACTCTCACAGTAATGTAATAAATTTCGGAGCGAAAAGAAATTAAACACGATTGTAATAGCAAATAAAACTATTTATTACATGATAAGAACATCCGTACAGTAGCTACAAATGTGGCAAAATAATGTACAGTACAGTAATATAAACGTACAAGGAAAATAGTTCATGTAGCTTGAAAATAGTCAGTCATTTTCTTCTGCCTCTTTGATGCTCGAGCTTTCACAAGCAGCAATATTTCGTATTTTTCGGAGCAGTAGTGTCTGCGTTGCATTTGCCTCTTCTTGACTAGATAGTTTTAAAACAACAAATAAACATCCGCCTTAGTCAATACATAAACGAAAGGAAATATAATTAAATATGCTCCTGGTACATGTTTCAGGGATTAATAGCTTTTATCCTCTTCATCAGCCAATATATTTTAAAGCATAAATATAAAATAGCGTAGCACTAAACAAAAAAATGTCTATTAGACTTAATATGGTGCACCATGTAAGTTCTATACACTTGAGCAGCATTGTTTCAGCCTCTGGGTGGCTAATAGTTTTTTTTCGTCATGGTTTGAACACTCGTCTTGATCAGGTACACTCTCTTCCCACTAAAATAGAGTAAGTAAGCAAAGCGAACGCGTCACTGCACCTTAAAGCACTTTGTCATTACAGTATTATTATACTATTACAGCAATGACGGTTAACAGAAACTGACGGTTAAACGAAGTTTTACCGTACTTGTAATCGAGGTAGGATTTGGGTAGGTAACGGCCGTGGCCTTAAGTAGGGCACCAACCCTTGGAAATGTATATAATTTTGTACAAGATTTATAACAGACACAGTTATAATATTAAAATCGTTATTGGTTTGGCTGTATATTCCCCCTTAAATGCTTTTCAGTCGGTAAACACGATTGAACCCAAATTATAATGGATTTTATTCCCTACATTTGAAAAAAAACTCAGATTAATTAATTAATCTAATCTAAGTGTATTAATTAATCTAATGTACTTTTTCTTCAAGTCTAGGAAATGACATCCTTTGAAATCTGGGTACAATCGTGTTGACCGACATAAGAGCATTTAAATTTCATTTACTAAGGCAACTCTGAAAAATGGTTTCCAACACGAAAACGTAATATCCGAAACATGTTCCGATAATAAGAGGGTTATTCATTGATGATGATTATTATATTATTATTATTACTATTATAAAAGTTGCTATTAATATGAATTGAAGGGGAGTAACATTGAGGTCAACTGAGACCAAGCCGTTGTTGTTGTTGTTGTTGTTGTTGTTATTATTGTTGTTGTTGTTGTTGTTGTATCACTTAGGAATATCGTGTCAGTCTCCAGTGAGAACTGTTGCATTCAACCGCTGAGTTAGGTATTTAATAATCTGATAGAAAATACACACAACAATAATAAATTGTGTTGTTAATCCATTTTAGAGGCATGGAACATCTTGGTCACCATCCCCGTATACTTGGATGTGTGTTCAATTTGTCTGATAACCTGTAGTTCTATGGTGTCTGTAGTTGTAATTCTTTGGTGATGGGGATGGGGTAGGTGCCTTGGGACTTGAAATTAATTGCTATCCGACACTTGCCTATACATAGTATGGGAAAGCCCAAGGATAAGCCTCACCCAGTATAGCCACTGTCAGCGCCTACGATTCGAACCAACGATCTCCTGACTTACTGCAGCACCCCATCTTGGTCATGGTAAACGATTTAACGCGCACAGCTATGTCATGGGGCAGGAATTATAAAGAACTTGGGACTGACATGGAGCCACAACAACAAAAATGCTTCTAAAATGAAGAAAATGTAGACGGAAATTTTTCATACTTTTGACGTCAGATGGCAGATTATCATGCGCTGACCTAATTACCGTGCTATAAAACTCACATAGTGAGGAAATAGTAGCGACATAAAATCTACAAGGTCACCCGATATACATTAAAGAGTGATCATTAAGCATTAAGTCATGGGTTCGGGGTGAATCAAAGCCAAGGCAAGCCTCTCAGTTCTGTGCAGTGCTTATAAAGGCATAGACTACTTGTCACAGATTCGTAGCAGACAGTTACTGTACTGTGATTCAGTCAACTCACATGGTTTCTATATTAAGGATCTTACTTACATAACGGGGAGACAATTGAATATACTCATACTAATCAAAACTCTGTGGCATCAGAGCCCATGAAGAGCCTTGTACAGATGATGATGATGATAATAATTGTTGTTTCAAGGGGTCTAACATATACGTTATCGGCCCTCCATTTCACAGCTGCCGCTGTCCAGCCATTTGACCTACAGATTGCGGGATGACACGCGGTAACCGTGTCAGGTTCCCTTGCCCATTTATCATGGTTTTCCCGATCAGGGCGCTAGCTTACTTTCATTCAGCTACTCAATTGTCCTCACGAGGCTGAGTACACCCCGTTGCAGTCATCATGCCGGTTTCTAAAATCCCTGACAGAGCCGGCGACAGTCGTACAAATACAAATATTTATATATTTATGTATTTATTTATATTCACCCAAGTTCACGATGTCGTAAATCATAGAAGGCATGCGTTTGACTTTTCTAAAAATTAATTCCCGTGGTTTGTAATACAAAGTTTACATTTCGTGGGAGGAGTCTCAATCGCCGATTTTTAAAGCTATATATTCTAGCGCATAACTTCTCATTATAATGGTGTTGGTACAGACTTAGGTCGCAAACCAAAAACTATTTAGTGTATCACATGTAAAATCTTTTTAATTAGCAGGAGAGTTTTAATGGAAAAGACTTGTGGGATATATGAAAATAGGCTAGTTATTTCTTCACGGAACAACTTGTTATATTCGATATTTCCTATGTTATAGTTGAGCAACTTTGCTTTACAATACCATTATGGTAGTATTTCTTTTATTTTTATTAACAATTGTTTTCCTATTCAATGTGGTCTCCTGGAATTGCAGTCGGACGCCTGTTGTGTAAAAGAAATGTATAGGCTATAGCTAAAGCCATGCACGGATGCGGATATCCGTGGATAAACTCACAGATATTTTCATATTTTGTCAAAGTTTGGGGCCTACGCGCGACCGGAAGATATCAACTGATCTAAACTAAATTAAAACACAATGTTTTTAGGCTCTATTTGAAGGACTTGCTCACCTGATGAGTTAAAACTGAGCAATTCCCCGCAAATTGCAGGAGGCCATAGCCCTTATGGGATTTGTAAGGCTATTTATTATTATTATTATTATTATTATTATTATTATTATTATTATTATTATTATTATTATTACAAGCTATTACATTATGAAAACATCTAATTCAAATATTACAAAAATAATCGCAAAAATGAAACTTTTTTCATATTTTTTCAAACTTTAGGGCCTATGCGCGACCGGAAGATGTCAACCGATTTCGATATTTTTTTCTTTTCTTTTATCTATTTAATTCGCAACTTTTCGGCGCTATTACAATTTCAAAATAAAAAAAGTGTTTTTTCGGCTTTCCCTAGTATTCAAACTTCAATCGCACGATTAGGACACAAGAAATGAAAATCAGATTTTGAAATTTCGCACAGCTGCCATCTTGTAGTTATGAAAACAAGTGAAATAAATTAGATGTCAGTGGATTAAAATTTGTATAAGTATTTACCGTACCAATTTTTACTGCGCTCAGATGGATAAATCGCGAGAAACGTTCTTTTAAATATTTATATTTCGCGTCGCCGCCATGTGAGATTTGTGCTCACCAAGTTATTGAAAGTTCCATAGGTGAACTTACGTTCATAGCCTCTATCAACATACAAAATTTTGGTTTGATTGCTTTAATAGATCAATACATATTGAGAACCGTCTAAATATTTCGGTTGGTCGCCATGTTGAATTTTTATATATGTAGGCCATAGAGTTATGTACTATTAGATGACTTTTTTTTTGCGTAGGTTCGTTATTCTAACGTTCACTTCGATCCCATGATTAATACACAAGAAATGAAAACTTAATTTTAAAATTGCGCACAGGCGTCATCTTGAGGTTATGTGAACAATTGAACTAAATTAGATGCCAGTGCATTACAATGTGAATAATCATTTACTGTACCACATTTCACTGCTCAGACAACTCTGACAATATGCGTTATTTGGGCTGCATAAGACAATACTCTTAGGGGCAGTTGATTCACCTGGCATATCTTGTGTGTGCCTAGGCTAATTTGATTCTTTTGTTTTCTCCTCTTCCGACACCATTACTATAAAACGAAAGATCTCGTAGAATAATGCCCCCTCTCCCCTTAATACACCAATAACTAACTAACTAACTAACTAACTGACTAACTAACTAACCAATTGCCGCCCACCCTCCTGTTGAGACCCAGAGGCCCAAATGAACTCGTATTTTGTCGTTTTTATGGCGTCAAAGCTCGTATGTTAAGGTGGTGTCAGCGAACGGAGCCCGCACGCGAAGCTGTGTGTGCTGCAAGAAGTTGTGGCAGGTGGCTGGTGCGAGTTTATCCACTTGCGGCTGTTGATTGCTGCTCGCTTGCTACGTGCAGGCTCGCAGCCGATATAAATAACTCACATAGCAGCGCCCTGGCACAGTGAGCCTTCAAACCTTTATGATCAATGCAAATAAAGTACGCAATGTGTCCTCGGCAGCGTATGTGAATAATCCGTGGTCTCGGTGTTCTACTCGGGCTTTAAGAAGAAGAATTCTCACGTGCTTACGACCGGCCTATCTATACCAAGCTGTTTATCATTTCTTGTCAATATTCAAGGTAATGCTGACTGGTGGTTCGCTGGAAGTATATCAGTGGAGCGACCCGTGGTGGAACATACGTAACATGAATGTCAAGCGAGCCAAACAAACAAGTGAGTGTCGAGTATGATGGCGCCACAGACGCTGTGAGAACCGACCCGAGTTGAACTGCGATAGTACGCCATGCCTATTGCAACACGTAGCCATGAAAGCTTTCCATGTTTTGGTGAAAGGGTTTTAGAACCAAAAAGAACGTCGCCTAAGCAATTTTCTTCGTGAAAATAAGATTTAAGAAGATAAAATTCGACATACCGAACAGCCTCAGTACAGTATAAGATATAGCACGATGCAGTAGCATACTGTCATGGCGACGATATGAGGCCATGGGGCGCATGGCCACCTGGTTTCTATTGACAGACCTTATAGACAAAATATATTTTACATTTTAAATTATAGAATATACACGCAGCATAGATCAATGTAGACTGAGAATTTTCGAGCATTACATAGCTGACGAGAGGTCGATAATCGTTTAGGAGTCTTGGAACAAGATCAGCTGATGCCTTGATGTAAGAATGTAGTCGGTATTGGTCGGAATCGGCTGCCGAATATCGATTCAACTGATGGTGGTATCGACAAGCTATTGCGTTCGTTTTCATCACAATGGGTCTGGGTTTGATTCCCGGCTCTGCCAAGATATGTAATTCTAGCCTGAAGCCTGGATCAGGGTACACTCAGCCTCGTGAAGAATAACTCAGAAGAGATGGGTTTGATTGAATCTCAACCATCCTAGAAGAGAGTTTTACATGGTTTCACCCTTCCACGAGATGCGAATGCCAGGATAGGTCCTAACATAAGGCCACGACCGCATTCTTCCCAATTCTCACCTAAATTGCAATACACTCACTAATACAGCCATCGCAAAAGCGCAAGTTATCTGAAAAATTCAATACACACGCAAGTACAAGGGACTACATAACCACGATGTCGCAAAGCCCCTGAATAAATCAACAACGACAAATGTTTATATGAGACGGTATCCAATACAGCAGGAATATTGAAACATATTAATGATCATGTCCCTAGTTGTGATTTGTCTGATAACCCATGTTATTGAGATGTCTAAAACAGCGTATGTAACAGTATTATTTAGAGTAAAGGTATTTTCTTGGAAAGAGTGTGGAAAGCAACTGGGAAAACCCACATACTCGGAATGGTCACTGTCGAACCTAGGATTTTCAAACACCAGCTACTCAATCTAGAAGTAGAGCACGACTTACACTATTCGGCTATCCTGATAAATAATAATGTGTGGTCTCCGGAAAGGCCTGGTGCTTTTCTTGACTTGACGGTCGTGGACATCCTGCGTGTTACAATAGGGATGAAATGGATCACGAAGGCTTGACAAACATACAATCCCCGATCCAGGGGGAATTCATTATATAAAGTTGAAATCGAATGACCCATTCGCTATTCCAACGCGGGACAATTCGAACCAAAATGTAGCGTCATATAACCTACAGTTAACTGGGTGATTTTTTTTTCTTTAAGCGTATGGCTTTTTAGTGACGGGAGTGTCCGAGAACATGTTCAGCTCGCCAGTTTTGTGGTTGCTTCGAGACGGACACCCAATGGGTGAGCTACAAGTACCGGTACCGTTGGGGAGGAAAGTTGGAATGTAAGGAGAGGAGTTGGAAGGTAGCGGCTGTGGCCTATAGTTAGGGACCAACCCCGGCATTTGCCTGGAAGGAAGATGGGAAACCACAGAAGACCATCTTCAAGGTTGCCGGCGGGGGGATTCGAGCCTCCTAGCCTCCCGGATGTGAGCGACTGCCAGCAGTCATGCCGTAACGACCACGGCTAACTCGCCCGGTTAAACTGGGTGATGAGGATAACACAGTCAGCGCCTGAAAATCATGATAGTAGGCCACCCAACTTACTGCCTGGTTTACTGCCGAAACAGCCGATACATTGAGCGCACTATCTCCAGTTCTAACTAGTGGCTGCTTAGGTCACCTACTTACTATCTCTCTGCGGTAGATCCTAGCTGATTTGTGCAAAGCATGCACTTTTCTCGGTGCAGAAATAAACAAATCGACGTTAAAATTTCTCTTCTAACTGAACTACTCGCAAGAGGCAGAAACTGCAAGTCCAATTTCAAATTTGGTCTATTGTATACGATATTGCAGTCCCATTACATTACTCTTAAGCATTCATTATATAGCTCTTGAGTACGTTGTAGAAATAAATGAAGACCGCACGGAAAGCACGGGGTAAGTCCATTTTTTCGGAAATGAGTTTATGGTGCATTCTGGTGGCCAGCCATCGTCACTACAGATCAGTTGAAATTAATTTCAAATAACGCAGAATGTCACCGATGGTTGGTTCCTAAGTTTAGGGGCTGCGACAACGCAGTCATGTAGCCCCGTGAACTTTGGGTGTGTGTAGAATCTGTCTGATAACCGGTGTTAATTGTGATGACTGTATTAGTGTGTGTTATCTGTTTTTAAATTCAAGTAAGGACTGCAGACTTTCGAATTTTTCGAATAGTTCCTACTTTTGCCGCCAATACGCCACCGTCAATGACTACTAGTTCAGAACTTAGATACTAGACGCCACCGCAGTCGGCTCTTGGCAACGAACGTAGGAACCTGAGCTTTGTTTACATTATTAACCTATACAATTTAGCTTCACACAGGTGTAATTAGTGGGAGGTTCTTTAACAGGCCATAAATCTATGACATGGGTCCACCGGCTTTTAAAAAATGTTTCCAACATTAAAATGCAGGTCTGAGGAAATTGGAAATTGTCCTTTTAATTCTTTGCTTATTAACTGAAGACATTTATTTATTTATTTATTATTTATCTATCGTACGGCTTTTAGTGCCGGGATCTTCCGAGGACATGTTCGGCTCGCCTGAGTCTGCAGCTGCTTCTAGCTCACACTCTTAGGGTGAGCTACTAGTTCCGTTCAATTTCAAGTAGTTCCAGCTTTCCCCACCAGATATCAATGTTACCTAGTGGTGAACGTTGGAACTTTGATAGAGCGTTCCGACAAAATCTAACCTAACAATTTAGCTTCACACAAGTTTAGTCTGTGGAAGGATCTTTTACATGCCATAAATCTATGGCATGGGACCGCCGGCTTTACTTCCCCTCCGAAGGAAGTCATACTGAAGGATTTTAACGCTCTTAAAAATCCGACAACTTCGGCCGGGTTTTAACCCGCTCAGCATGCTACCAACTACGCCAGCGAAGCCGATAACAGAAGACATAACAAAGTTAAACATTCAATCATCAACATGCTGAGCAATAAGGGATTTGAATGCTACGAGCAAGTGCATGCACTAGATTCTCAAGTCAGGAGCCATTTTGCTGACATACATTTAAGAAGCCAATATTCTTGATCCAACCATTCGGTTTGAGAAGAATGCACCAGATCAAGCTAAAGAGGTTGACCAGGAGAAAAAGGCCATCTATGAAGATTGCGTTCCGTACTTTCTGGAAAAATACGGAGATAGGTATAGGAATCACACCTTTAATGTGCGAGGAATGCTGTTTGGTGCCAGGGGCACTATCTATCGTGAAGTTGTGGAACTGTTCCAGAACCTTGGCATAGAAAGGAATAACCTGATCACTCTTGCTATAATAATAATATCGTATGGCCTCGGGGGCCTGGTGCAAGCTTTGTTAATTGATACCCAGAGGGTAGCTTGCATGTCGAATTTCGTCGTTCCTTTGAACGCTATGAAAGTCAAGGAGGTTAGATATCTAAACTCCTTGACACTACAGCGCTTTCAAGTAGAGAATGGAGGAACTTTGTGTTGGCGGAAAATCCCGAGATTAATTTTGCCGTTGAACACGGCCTACTGAATTCAAATGGGTTCTTTAACATGCCAACAACGTACGACATGAGTATCGTGATTTTTGTCGCCTTTCAAAAATCACTAACCATGGCCAGGAGCGAACCTGCAATCTTGGGGTTTGGTAGTCCGACACTATAACCACTCACCCACTATGGCAAGCTATCACTCTTGCTGAGGGTATCATTGCTGACTCCGTGGCCATATTGCAGCACCATATTTACAAGAGTGTCAACACCTGATATTCTGATCACAAAATACCACTGGATTTTAAATTGTAAAAAAAGAATGTTTATTAATGAATTGTCCTAACAAGGATTGAGGGGTATGCTGTGCCTTAAGGCATCTTGGGGAAAACCAAGCAGATATATTAATAAAATTTAACTGCAGCTGATTGGCGAAAAAACAATATTTATGTTGTTTATTTAGTCTATAGATCTTTGCTACACTCTAAAACTGATTTTGTCCTATTTTATCATCGGTTGGTGATATCCATGAACCGCAGCTATACTGCAATCTATATATTCTCTTATATATAGCGACTTCGGTGGCGTAGTTGGTAGCATGCTGAGCTTCTATGCCCAAGATAGCGGGTTCAAACCTGGCCGAAGCCGTCGGATTTTTTAAGAGCGTTAAAAATCCCTCAGTAAGCCTTCCTTCATGGGGAAGTAAAGCCGGCGGTCCCATGTCATAGATTTATGGCATGTTAAAGAACTTTCCACTAATTACACCTGTGTGAAGCAAAATTGTATAGGTTAAGAATGTAAACAACGCTCTTAGGTTGCTACGTTCGTTGCCAAACTAGGCCTAGTAGTCGTTGACGGTGGCGTTTGGCGGAAAAAGTAGGAACTATTTGAAAAATTCAAAAGTTGCAGTCCTTACTTGAATTAAAAAACAGATACACACACTAATACAGTCATCACAATTAACACCGGTTTTCAGACAGATTTTACACACACCCAAAGTACAAAGTACACGGGGCTATATGACCGCGTTGTCGCAGCCCCTAAACTAAGGAACCAACCAACCATCTCATATATTTATATTTTAACGACATGTAACTAATTTGGACTTCAGAAATGCTCCAAGACAAAGTGGTCCAGTGTCGTTAATATTGTATGGTTTTCCAAGTGACTTATTGTTTCTTGTTAACTTTTATTGAGTTTTAACCCTTAAAACAACAACAACAACTAACTAACTGACTAACAAACAAACTAACTAACTAACCAACTAAGGGCTGGGTTCACCAACGCAGCGTTAATAAGCCGTCAGTAAATACTTCGTTATTTTTAACATCGGTATTAAACGTGTTATCGTTTCACCAGCACAATCACCGATTGGCGTTAGAAAACGAATCGTTATGTTTAAGGGATGTACAAAACTCCTTGAAAAATGATGAATGTGGCGGTATTTGTATATTATTTGTATTAATCAAGCAGGCCGTGAACTGCAAAAAGCTTAAAAGTTAGATACTCCTTAATTAAAAACAAACATGGCTCATGAGGAAAAGAGGAAGAAAAGCCAGGGACTGATTATTTCTTTGATTGAACGAAACGTTCCTATCCACTTTGTGGATAAGTATTGTGAAATCGTTGAAAATAAGAGAACTGATGCTGTGACGCCTAAGTAGTTTTTTAAAAATTAAATTAACTATATGTGCTATACCGTAACGCATCACGCAATATTATACTACACATTAATAAGAAATGGTACATATTTTATTTTGTCAGTTAGGAATTCCAGGTTAGGTTCTATCATCTGAAGAACAATCAACACAGAAGAATTTGACAACCAAAATATCATACATAAATTCTGTGATCTCGCATTCATCGAAGTAATTCCTCCGTTCTTTTTAAATTCGAGGTCGACGATTATCTAGCATGTCTTCAAGAACATCGTCATCGTTGATAATAAACTTTAATACACTCTCCATTTTGTATTGGAATGCCACGTAAAAAAACACGCTTTTTATGTACTGTTAGTATTGTGTGTTATTTTCTGATAAATATCATTTGTAATATTTCTTTCGGGTTAGGGTGTATAAATACTTGTTTTCCCGCCTAATTTGTGTTGACCGACTGAAAAGATTTCTTTAATAGAACTAGGCAACACTAAAATACGGCTTCTATGCCTAATACTCTAATTTTTAATGTGCCAGTAAATCTTCTGGCATGCATGGCTCCCTCCTATTTTCTCATCCTCAAATGCCAATTGACTGTGCCAGGATTTGATCCTGCAGCTGTGGGCACAGCATACAAGAACGCTACCATTGTGCACGCAGCCAGTCCAATCAATTAAAGAGACAAGGATCAGAATTGAAAATGTGAAACTACTGCATTAAGTACGTGTTTGCCACGGTGGGTGAGTGGTTATCATGTCGGATTACTAACCCCCAAGCTTGCAGGTTCGCTCCTGGCCGTGGTAAGTGATTTTTGAAAGGCGGAAAAAATCACGATACGCATGTCATACGATGTTGGCATGTTAAAGAACCCATTTGAATTCAGTAGGCCGTGTTCATAATGGCAAAATTAATATCGGGATTTTCCGCCAACACAAAGCTCCTCATTTCTCTACTAGAAAGCGCTATAGTGTATTATATCTAGATATCTAACATCCTTGACTTTAATAGTACTTCAAAGAACAACAAAATTCGACATGCAAGCTGCCATCTGGGTGTCAAATAACAAAGCTTGCACCCAGCATCCGAGGCCATACGATATTATTATTATTATTATTGGAGCAGTATTGAATGTTATATTGATTTCAAATGAGCTTAGACTTACTTGGAGTCACCTGGGTTCGACTTGGGGGAGCAGGATGTCCATCCTGTGTCCACTCTTGCTGATCCTCTATCAAACCTCTTCACTCCCACTGAACAATGAGTTGTGCTAAACTTGTAGTCGTTAGCATTTCAAATGAGCGCCGGCTTCCCGTTCCAGAGGGGCCACTAAATTGACTGTCGGGAGGGCTAGGGATCACACTCAATATGTTCCCCTGTCGGGCAGGACAATTAGGGACTTTTATCTGTTAACTATAGACTGATTTTGGGACAATTTCCTCGTGGAAGCTAATTTTAGTCAACTTCTGTGAGAATGTTTCTCTGAAACACCCTCCTCAGTAACATGTTCCCACCAAGGTGGACCGGGTTCGATTCCAGGTCAATGCATGTAAGATTTTCGAAGTGACATTACGTCTTGAGGTTCGGATTCCACGTAAAAATGAAGGTCCCGTGGTTTATGCTCGCGAGATTAACAGTCACGTAATACTACAAGCTTCCTTCTTTTTTCTTTTTTTAGAGCGGCTTCGGTTGCGAAGTTGGTAGCATGCTGAGATTCTATGCCCAAGATCGCGGGTTAAACCCGAAGTCGTCGGATATTTTAAGAGCGTTACAAATCCCTCAGTATGCCTTCCTTCGGAGGGGAAGTAAAGCCGGCGGGCCCATGTCATAGATTTATGGCATGTGAAAGAACCTTCCACTAACTACAATTGTGTGCAGCTAAATTTGTAGGTTCGATTTGTTTAACGTTCTATTAAGTTCCAAAGTGCACCGCAAGGTGTCGGTCGCGGTGGCATCTAGTAGCCAAGTTCACGGCTAGGTGTCGTTGACGGTAGCATAAGTAGGAACTACTTTAAATTGATCGTAAGCAGTTCTTACCTGAATTACAGACAACACACACTAATACAGACATCACAATTAACACCGGTTAGACAGATTAGACAGATTCTACGGTTCAGACCGGACAGATTCTACACACACCCAAAGTACATGGGGCTACATGACCGCGTTGTTGCAGCCCCTAAACTGAGGAACTAATCAACCTTTTTTTAGAAAGCATGTTCCCGTGCCACTCAGGACAATTATTGGCTGATTTCGACTTTGAATTCCTTCTCCAGCAGTTTCCCTCTGAAACACCCACTTCAGGTTCCACCAGTCGATAACAGCAGCCATCCTGACTATACGATTACACCCCTCCACAATGATACGTGATTGGCTAAACGCTTCTTACAACTAATAACAATAACTTCTACAGCAGACCAAATTAAACTGATTCCCAGTTGTCCTAGCCAAAACTCGTTCAAGTGTAGACCTAACTGAAAATTTTAAATAATTGTTGTTGTTGTTGTTTCATTTGAGGGACTTTAACATCCTGGTCATTCAGCCCCGTGTACTTGAATGTTGGTAGAATTCCATTTGATGAACTGTGTTATATTAATGGCTGTACTAGTGTGTCTATTTGTAGTTCTGGTGAGGATTGGGAAGGAGGTGACCGTGGCTTTATGTTTGGAACGAACTCGCCATTTGCCTGGAGTGGAAGTGGAAAACTGTGGAAAACCACTTGCAGAATAGGTTAGGTGGGAATCAAACCCAACTCTTCTCTGTTTTGCCTCATGAGACTAAGTTCCACCCCTCAGACCAGAATTAAGGTTTTTGGCAACACCAAGAATCTAATCTGGGCCTCCGGGGTGACAGACAAGAACGCTAGACGCTACACCACGTGGTGGACCTATTACATCAAAATTAGACAAACCAGGAAGAAATTTAAACGCTGAAACGTAATCAAGGTGGTAAATGGGTTTACTTTTACTAATCAATGCAACGTCATCGATTATCAAAATTTCGTGTGTATAGTTAGCCAAGATTGATCTGCTCGAAACGCCAAGAATTGCATTTAGCATTCCAAAATGCTTATACGAAATGTTGAGTACAAATTCCAAGAATTGTAGTCTCAGGACCATAAAGAAGACAAGTAGTTCCGTGAAGAACTGAATAGCCTATTTTCATATATTCTACTTGTTTTTTCCATTAAACACTCTCTTCCTATTAAAAGATTTTCCATGTGATGTATTAAATACAATGTCTGTCCTCACTTAACAGTCCCCTTACACCATAAACAACTTCAGTTTGCTTAAATATTTTCTGAGAACCGGTGAAATATACGGCAAGGACGCCATGTTGGATTGCTTTATATACTGTCTATACTATAGAATTATATGTCAGCATACGAATATCATAATGGTGGCTCATTAAACCAACATGTATTTGTATCGATTTTTAGGACACATTCTATATCTTATATATAAAAGTGAAAGTCTGTATGTATGTATGTATGTATGTATGTATGTATGTGGGTGGGTCTGTTCCGTATACAAATCTACACCTTTCCACCAATCTCAACCAAATTTTGTATACGCATAGTTTAGGACCCAGAAGGAACCGCTGGCTACATGAATTTTCGATAGCCTTTCTCATTCTTCTAATTTAGGCCCTTTTGCACTCAAGCACAGGCTAATCAAATCATAAAATGTACTCATAAAGGAATGGCAAGGCAGATAGTTTCCATGGCAACATAGCTCAAGTCGAGACACGGCCGACTGGATGCCAGTTTTGCTATGCACTACCGGTATAGAAAATGAGGATCTTTACTTGAAATCCCGTTAGTTACTCAACTGCTCACACAGCACTGTCAACCGAGTTTAGCACAACAAAGACTTGACCCTATCTACAATATAGTCAGCCTACTGTATTTGTCAAATACCACTCACTCACTCATTCATTCATCATGAAATCTCAGAAACCACCGAACGGATTGGAATGAAATTTGGTATGCAGCTTCCTCAAGGGCTGGATATTCAGGTTCTAAAGGGGTGTTAAGGGGGTAGACCTGCATTTCATTGAATAACAATAACTCCCGATTGGTTTCATTGGGGGATGTGATACTCGGAATATAAACTCATCATTAACAAGAAGTTCCGTTAAGAACTATACAGCCTACTTTTCATGCCAATGATTATTCTACAGAATATGAACCTATCTAGAATAATGACGAAATTAAGTTGCTAATATCGAAATTTCCAATTAGTTCGAAATACTGTATACCTGGCATAATGTATCCTAATAGAGCACTACAGTTGGCAGCCCTGATGACTGAATATATTCTTAGTTCCATCTCTTAAGGTACAAAATACAAAATTTGGTTGAAGTCCAATGAATCGCATGGACGTTACATGCAGTTAAACATTGGATCTAACAGCGCGCGTAAAATCATGTTGGCAACAATGTCATGCATGTATTGGTCAGAAATAATCTGAAATAATATGATCTATTGTTGTGCCAATTTTGAATGAAATCCATTAGTTAGTATAGAAGTTACATGCATTTTAAAATTGGACCTATCAGCAGGCTTAGAATCATGTTGGCAGCACTGACGTATATTAGTTACTCGAAATTCGTCTAGAATGCCAGGTACTATACGTGTGCAAATTTTAGAGCTATTGGCTTGCATACTTTCTGATATATTGATATTAGGGTAACAAAAATAGGGACAGCACATATTAACAGTTGGCAGCCCTGGTTGCTCCTTAGAATACGCATAGTCATATCTGTTATGGTACACATAACACATACGAAATTTGGTTGAAATCCAAATGATAGTATGGAAGTTGCATGTATTTAAAGTTGGACCTGTCAGCAGGCTTAGAATCATGTTGGTAGCACTGACGTATATAATTTACTCCAAATTAATATAGAATGTCAGGTACTATACGTGTGCATAGTTTAAAGCTGTCGGCTTGCATACTTTCTGATATATTGGTATTTGGATAAAATAAATTAGGAGCATTTATTAACAGTTGGCAGCCCTGGTAGGTCTTAAGAATACGCTCAGTCATATCTGGTTATGTACACATACAACATACGAAATTTGGTTGAATTCCAATTGATAGTATAGAAGTTATATGCATTTAAAAATTGGACCTATCAGGAGGCTTATAATCATTTTGGCAACACTGCCATGTTTGGCCTCCTGGAAATTAAACTGAAATATTATGATCTGTACGTGTGCCAATTTTGAAATAGCTCCCATTCATACTTTCGAAGATATCCAACATGGAGCTCAAATTTCAATTGCGATTTTTTAGCAGTTGGTAGCAGTGACATCATTTTCAAATATGGCCGTGAGATATTCAGGTGTAGATCTTTACTCTACCAAATTTTGTTTCGATTGCTGCAGCCGTTTAGGAGTTGATAGGGGGGGACACACACACAGCCAGACAGACAGACAGAAGGACAGACAGACAGACAGACAGACAGACACACATTTGCCCGATCTCATAAGTCTACTTTTTCCTCATTTTTGCAGAATGTGAAAAGTAGGCTAAAAATAAAAAGACTTGTGTCTGTGGGTTATTCGATGTGGTGTATATTATGAGGTGAAAGGGGTGAAAAGTGGGAATTGAAAGATTCCTAACGGAGCGTGTATCTCTTAAACGACATAGGCGAGGTGTTTCAACTCAGCGGAAAAAAATCAGCATAAAAAATAAGTAAATATATGTTTGACCGTTTTTTCAAAAATCCAATTTAAGGGGCGCATGAGGAGGGGTGAAATTCTGGGGGGGGGGGGGGAACAGGAAAGAAAGTGTCCTAACTGATTGACCGACTGACTCACTCATCAAACTCAGGGGGAAAACTGCTTTAAAGTAAGTAAATAGCTTTTCGGCAGGTTTTTTGATCAATCAAATTGAAGGGGTTCATCGGGAGGGGTGAAATTCTGAAGAAAACAAAATTGAAACAAAATGTCCTGACTCATTCACTCACTCATCATCGCCCAGCCAAAAATATTGAAGTTGGAAACATGGCACTTCGGGGATATGTTCGTTGTATGTCAAAACCGTACACTAAGGGAGGATTTTTGGATATTCAGGTTCTAAAAGGGTCTTAAGGGGGTTAAACCTGCATTTCATTGAATAACAATATCTCACGAGTGGTTTCATTTGTGGATGCGATACTGGGCATATAAACTAATCCTTAAAATAAGCAGACATGTGTCTAAGGGTTTTTCGATGTGGTGTATTATTATGAGGTGAAAGGGGTGAAAAGTGGGGAGTTGAAGGATTATTAACGGAGTGTGTAGGCCTATCTCTTAAACGACATAGGCGAGAAACTCAGCTTAAAAAGTAAGTAAATCGGTGTTCGACCGTTTTTCCATAAATTAATTTAAGGGGCCAATGGGGTGGGGTGAAATTCTGGGGGGGAAAAGGAGAGAAAGTGTCCTAACTGACTGACTAACCTCACTCACTCATCAAACTCAGAGGAAAAAGACAGCTTAAAATATAAATTAATAGGTGTTCAAGCGTTTTTTCATCAATCCAATTTAAGGGGCCCATGGGGAAGGGTGAAATTCTGGTAAAAATAATTGAAAGAAAATGTCCTGTCTGACTCACTCACTCATCATGCCCAGCGAAAACTATTAATGTTGGAAACATGAAACTTTGGGAAGATGTTCGTTGTATGTCGAAAACGTCAACTAAGGAATGATTTTTGTTTATTCGGGTTTTAAAGAGGTGTTAAGGGGGTAAACGTGCATTTCATTCAATAACGATATCTCATGATTTGTTTCTTTGGGGATGTGATATTCGGTATATAAACTAATCATTAAAAATAATCAGACATATGTCTAAGGGTTTATCGATGTGGTGTATATTATGAGGTGAAAGGGGTGAACATTGGGGGTTGAGGGATTCTTAACGGAGCGTGTATCTCTGAAACGACATAGGCGAGAAATTTGAAATCCGGCGGGAAAAAACAGCTTAAAATACAAGTAAATAGGTGTTCGACCGTTTTTTCATCAATCCAATTTAAGGGGCCCTTGGAGAGGGGTGAAATTCTGGGGGAAAAAACAGGAAAGAAAGTGTCCTAACTGATTGACTCACTTACTCACTCATCAAACTCAGGGGGAAAACAGCTTTAAAAAAATAAATATGTGTTCGACCGTTTGTTTCATAAATCCAATTTAAGGGGTTCATGGGGAGGGGTGAAATTATCAAAAATAAATGAAAGAAAATGTCCTGACTGACTCACTCACTCATCATCGCCCAGCCAAATTTATTGAAGTTAGAAACATGAAATGTTGGGGATATGTTCGTTGTATGTCGAAAACGTCCACTAAGGAAAGAGTTTTGGATATTCAGGTTCTAAAGAGGTGTTAAGGGGGTAAACGTGCATTTCATTGAATAACAATATCCCACGAGTGGTTTTATTTGGGGATGTGATACTTGGCATATATACTAATCATTAAAAATAAGCTGACACATATCTAATAGTTTTTCGATGTAGTGTATATTATGAGGTGAAAGGGATGAAAAGTGGGGGTTGAAAGATTCCTAACGGAGCTTGTATCTCTTAAACGACATAGGCGAGAAGTTTGAAACTTGGAGGAAATCAATCAGCTTAAAAATAAATAAATAAATAAATAAATAAATAAATAAATAAAATATATAGGTGTTCGACCGTTTTTCATAAATGCAATTTAAGGGGCCTATGGGGAGGGGTGAAATTCTGGAAGAAAAACGTCCACTAAGGAAGGATTTTTTATGTTCACTCTCATCGACCAACCAAAACTATTAAAGTTAGAAGAATGATATTTTGGGAATATGTTTGTTGTGTGTCGAAAACGTCTACTAAGGAGGGATTTTTGGATATTCAGGTTCTAAAGGGGTGTTAACGAGGTTAAAACTGCATTTCATTAAATAACAATATGACACGACTATGACGCGAGCGAAGCGAGGCTAAAAATGAGATGGTGTGTGTCTGTGTATTACTCAATCACGCAAGTACCACTGGTCCGATATACATGAATTTTACATGGAAGTAGCTGATTTACCTGGTTAACATATAGGTTACTTTTGATTTCAATACTTCGCATTATTTAAAGATGGCGACCATTTTAGTGACGTCACTACACCCTTTGGTTTCAAACTCATATTTCCATTTCAAATAAAAAGAGAACGCTAAGAAATAGCAAACTTTTGATGGCGTATACGAGGTTTAAAATTACATTTTCTATCCGAAAGGTATCTCCAACGGTTAGCGAGTAAAACCTAAATTTGTGCTATAAAACACGGTCAACGCCGAGCGGTGTAGTTGGACAAAATGTTCCATCCTTAATCTCCCTCTGCGCAGCACCTCGCCTATCCCCTATTTTAACTGTCACCTTCACATTTGAATTTATTTATTACGCGTAGCGAAGCACGGGTACTTCAGCTAGTATATATATATAAATTAATTGCTGTTCGTTAGTCTAGCTAAAACTCGAGAACGGCTGGACCGATTTGGCTAATTTTGGTCTTGAATTATTTGTGGAATTCCAGAGAAGGTTTAAAAGGTGAATAAATATGAAAGTTGTGGCGCACGAGTAGATTCAACAAATGAGCGATGACGAGCGAAGCGTTTCAATTAAGTCCCGTATGCGTTCACATACCATTCGTCCGATAGCGATGAAACTTGGGTGAGAGGTTGTGTACACTGCAGGAAAGGTGTCTGGCTTAGTAAATCCATGTTATAATAGGTAGCGCACGAGTAGATTCAACAAATGAGCGACGACGAGCGAAGCGTTTCAATTAAGTCCCGTATGCGTTCATATACTATTCGTCTGATAGTGATGAAGCTTGGGTGAGATGTTGTGTACACTTCATGGAAGGTTTCTGGCTTAGTAAATCCACTTAACAATAGGTAGCGCACGAGTAGATTCAACAAATGTGCGATGACGGGCGAAGCGTTTCAACAAAGTCCTGTATGCGTTCACATACCATTCGTCCGATAGCGATAAAACTTGGGTGAGAGGTTGTGTACACTACAGGCAAGGTGTCTGGCTTAGTAAATCCATGTTATAATAGGTAGCGCACGAGTAGATTCAACAAATGAGCGACGACGGGCGAAGCGTTTCAACAAAGTCCCGTATGCCTTCATATACTATTCGTCTGACAGTGATGAAACTGGGCTGAGATGTTGTGTACACCTCAGGGAAGGTGTCTGGCTTAGTAAATTCACTTAACGATAGGTAGCGCACGAGTAGATTCAACAAATGAGCGACGACGGGCGAAGCGTTTCAACCAACGAGCTTGAGAAAGGTATATAGAGAGGCAAGGAGCCGCGTAGCAGCGCTCTGGGCGGAGGCAACCTGAGTTAAGGCAGCCATGATGCAAAACGTCGTCTGACAAGAGCCTGTTGTGATTGTTCGGGCTGTGCAGGAACATGCGTTGAATGAAATTTATTTAAAAATACATAGACCATGCCGTCAGTGTGTTCGTCATTCAATTGTACGAATAGAAGTAATAAGACAACAGGAGTGTCGTATTTCAGGTAAGAAATGTCATCCAAATTCATAAATTAATGAGGTAGACTATTTACGAAAACGTGATGCAGCAGTTTAAGTTTGTGTGATATTTACATTTCAGATTCCCTTTGCAGAACCAGGAACTAAGGAACTAACAAAACAATGGGTTGTCAACATGAAAAGGGATAAATGGTACCCCCACGAGATACAGCTTTATTTGTTCTCTACACTTTGAAGATAAATATAATGTATGTAGCAAATGACAGGCGACGTCTACTAGCCAATGCAGTACCTACAATTTTCAATTTTCCTGCACATCTGCAGAAGAAGCAGGCCTGTAGATCTTCGCCGAAGAAGCGAAGTTTCCAGGAAACTACAGAACACTCGCAATCAGATAGCATTGTTGCAGAAGACCTTATATCAGTAAGTAAATATATTCGGCAGTCTTAAAATTTAAGGAAAGATAGTTGTGAGCCATAATAATAATAGCTATGAAGTAAAATATATTGTTCAAATATCAATCTTCTTAAGCCAACGAGGTATACTTTCTCTAGTCCGTTGTTTTGAACTCATTTTGGGAAACGTATCAGGCTTTACTAATATTTTCTTTTTTTCTTTTTCTCAGAAATTCTACAGCAAGGTGCAGGATCTAGCCATGATCACACATATTCTGTCCCTAGCCCACGGAAGATGAAGAAAATGTTCGATCGTGTAGTGGACAAAAATACAGAGTTAAAGAGGAAACTCAAAACTGCTAAGCAGGCTGTTTTCCGAAAAGAACAGAAAATAATTAATTATCAGAAACTTATGAAAGGACTAAATAACAGGTTATGTGAAGCAGGATCTGAAGTGATAACTAAGTGTTTTGAAGGTGTTCTGAAGGAACTAGTACAGGTTACCCAGAATGGTGGTGTGCAAAGATATAGTACTGAAGTGCGAAAATTTGCTTTGACTCTTCATTTTTATTCAGCCCAGGCTTATAGATATATTAGAAAATTCATCAAATTACCACATCCAAGGACCCTACGTTATTGGGCTTCTGTTCTCGATGGAAATCCTGGATTTACGGAGTAGAGTTTTTTGAAATTGCAGCAGGAGGCGTAAGCAAGTACAGAGCCAATACTGGCTTCGCTGATGTTCGATGAAATGACCATAAAGAAGGATTTAGTATGGGACGGAAATCAAATTCGTGGTTACGTAGATTTAGGTCAGGAATGCATAGAAAGTGATGACTGTCCACTAGCTAGAGAAGCTCTGGTTTTTATGGTCACATGTTTGAATCGCAGCTGGAAAATACCGGTGGGTTATTGTCTAATAAGTGGTATGTATGCATCTATGAAAGTAAATTTAGTAGAACAATATTTAAGAAAACTGCATGAGATCGAGATAAACATTGTTGCTGTGGTATGTGATGGCACTGCAACAAATAGATCTGTCATGAAGAAGCTAGGAGTGTCATTTAATATAGATAGTATTCAGTGCTGGTTCCCCCACCCTTCAGATACTAAACTAAAAGTGTGTTGCTTTTTTATGCTGCCCACATGTTAAAATTGGCCCGCAATTTATTAGCTGATAAGAAGATTCTTCGAGATGGTACAGAGACTGAAAACACTAGTATCAAGTGGGTTTATCTGGAAGAATTGCATAACATACAGGAAAAGGAAGGTTTATGTGCTGCTAATAAGTTAAAGAAACAGCACATACAGTATCACTCTCAAAAATTGAAGGTTGCTTTAGCAGCAGAAACACTTAGCAGATCTGTTGCTTGTGCCATAGTATTTTGTAAAGAAATAGGATTTACGGAGTTCAATGACTGTGAGTGTACTGTGAAATTTTTAAAAATGATAGATGTTATATTCGACATACTGAATTCCTGTCATCCTTTGGGAAAAGGTACAAAGAGACCAGTATCGAAGAAGAACCGAGCCACGGTTTGTAACCAAGTAGCCAATTGTGTTGACTACCTCAAGAAGCTGAAACTTTCAGATGGAAAGCTTATTTGCGATTCCAGCAGAAAGATGCCAATATACGGTTTGATAATTGATCTATTAAGTGTGATACAACTAGCAGAAACATACGTGTGGGGACAAAATTCTGTATTGAGGTACTTATTAACACGCAGATTGAGTCAGGATCACTTAGAGATGTTTTTTTCTTCTATTCGCTCCAGAGGTGGGAATAGAAATAATCCAAATGCAGTACAATTTAAATCAGCTTATAGGAAGTGTTTAATTGCGAGGGTAGACCCATCCATGAATTCCAACTGTAAGCCTATGGAGTGTGACCTACTTGTGACAACTGCAACTGCAAATATTCATGGTGTCAATGGGAAGGACGATACTATGCTGACAGACAATTCTGCGAGTACAGATCATTGATACTGTGCAGATTATAATTCACTGAGCTTGTATGTAGAAAATGTTGTTCAGTACATAGCAGGAAGTGTCGTTCGCCAAGTGTCTAAAAAATTAACTTGTATTAAATGCCTAGAAGTGCTTTTATCCGGTCAAGATGTTGAGAAAGAAGGACTGATTAAAGAGAAAGACGTGAAAGATGGCCTTTTGAATCCATCAAATGATGTAGTGAAGTTATGCAAGACAGCTGAAAGTGTCATAAGGAAGAATGACTGTATGTTGCGAAAGAACACGAAGAATCTCATGCTGAAGTTGCAGACAGATGTCTATGCTATGCTGCCGGGTTATCTGTTTCAGAAATCTGACCATCTATTTACAGCTACTGAACCTGGGGAAAAGTCTCACTAAGCTTCACTCATCGAGCGAATTGTGAAACAGTACTATACATGCAGGCTTCACCACTTCTGCAGAAATACAGCTCAACGTGAGAGAGGCCAACAGGTGCGTCAGTTGTACACAAAACTCATTCTTTTTAAAGGACAATGAAATAATGCGATGTACTGTGCATAAGCAACGTAGCTTATTGTCTTGTAAGATGATTGTGTTAGTTTTCGTTCAATGTACAAATTAAATTGTCAGGCCTTATGTAGGCCTAATCTTATATTACGCCTCGTTAGTTACGCCTCTCCCTCCCTGCCTCCCACCCTCTTGACAGAATATATCATGGCGGCTGCCAGTTCAACCTGCTTCTAAAATGGCGGCACCATTTCCACTCTATATACCTTTCTCTAGCTCGTTGGTTTCAACCAAGTCCTGTATGCGTTCACATACCATTCGTCCGATAGCGATGAAACTTGGGTGAGAGGTTGTGTACACTACAGGCAAGGTTTCGGTATTAGTAAATCCATGTAATGATAGGTAGCGCACGAGTAGGTTCAACAAATGAGCGACGATGCGCGAAGCGTTTCAACAAAGTTCCGTTTGCGTTTATATACTATTCGTCTGATAGCGATGAAACTTGGGTGAGATGTTGTGTACACTTCAGAGAAGGTTTTTGGGTTAGTAAATTCACTTTACAATAGGTATCGCACAAGTAGATTAAACAAACGAGCGACGACGTGCGAAGTGTTTCAACATAGTCCCGTATACGTTCATATACCATTTGTCCGAAAGCGATGAAACTTGAGTGAGATGTTGTGTACACTTCAGGGAAGGTTTCTGGCTTAGTACATCCACTTTACAATAGGTATCGCACAAGTAGATTCAACAAATGAGTAACGGCGTGCGTATCGTTTAAAAAAATCCGTGTGCGTTCATATACCATTCATGCGATTGCAATGAAATTTGGAGAAATGTTGTTTCCACTCCCGAAAAGATTTCTGAATTAGTAAATCCATTTTACTATTGGTAGCGCACGATTAAATTCAATTAATGGGCGACAGCGCGTGAATCGTTTCAACCAAGTCCCGTATGCGTTCATATAACATTAATTTCATTGCGATGAAAATTTGGTGAGTTGTTGAGCACACTCCCATGATTTTTTGAGATAGTAAATCAATTTTACAATAGTTTAGAGGTGGTTAACGGAAAAAGAAAAACAATATTGTGAATCCAAAAGCACTTCAACATACAAAGTTACAATGCCAACACTTTCTTTGATTGGCATTGCAACGCATGCCGGGTACAGCTAGTAAATAATAAATAAATATGTGATTTTCAAAATGTTCTTATAAGTATTGAATTAAATTAAATGCCAATATATTAATCCTTGTGTGAAGATTTGCCGTGCTAAGTTTCACTGGACTCGGATAATTAAGTCGCGAGAAACATCCACATAAATATTTAAAATATTTGTATATTTACGTGGCCTCTATCAACATACAAAAGTTCAGTTTGATTGATGTAATAGATTCGTAGATATTGAGAACCGTGTAATTATTTCGGATGATCGCCTTGTTGGATTTTTCTAATTGTAGACCATAGAGTTATGTACCATTAGATGACGATTATTGTGTAGGTTCATTATACAAACGTTCCCTTCGATCGCATGATTAGGACACAAATAATAAAAACTTAATTTAAAATTTTGCACAGACACCATCTTGAGTTTATGAGAACAATAATTGAATTAAATTACATGCCAGTAGTTAGAATCTTGTATAGACATGCTGGATGTGAGATTTGACTAACCTCCGTTGATAAAAACTCTATAAAATTCCATTTAAATATTTAGCGTTCGCTTGGCCAACATGTTGGTTTTTGTACTTAAAAGGTTTTCAAACGTCACATAGATGAAAAATGATCGTGTGGCCTCCTGAGAGGCCGAGTGCAGGTCTTTCTAATTGACGCCCGTGGGCGACCCGCACCTCCTAATGAGGATGAGGTTATGTTTAAGACGGCACATACACCCAGTCCCCGAGCCAAGGGAATTAACCCCAAAGGATTAAAATCCCTAATGGCCCGGCCAGGAATCGAACCCGGGATACGGCGGACCAAAGCCTAGCGCGCTAACCATTTAGCCACGGAGCCGAACGTCACATAGGTGAACTTAGCGTAGTATTCTCTATCACCATACAAAAGTTCAGGGTGTTATCAATAATAGTTTTGGAGATATAGGCTGTTATAGAATGCCGCTGAAATATTTCGCGCGGTCGCCATGTTGGATTAATGAAACATATTAAAATTTGAAATCCACGGACGAGATTGGACTAAATAGTCGTATGTTCTCACCGATTTTCATTGAAATCGCTCCAGCCGTTTACGCACGTACAGTACACACACGGACAAAAGGTAATCAGGGATCACATAAGCCTATTTATCATATGATGTAAATAGGCCAAAATATTGACCCACTAAGTCATATACACATACATACTTTGACTACTTATGCATTACACGATCTAGTAGTCGGGAACCGTTCTCGGCAGAAACGTGAAAAATATGACATTTTCTCAAAAGAAGCTAATTTGAACATTTCTCACAAAAATGACATAAATAATGGAGAGAATCCATTGTTTTTTTAAGTGAATCTGCATTTCTTTAAATGATAAGATTTTGACACTTCAGGAAATCAAAAGTAAAATTATAAATTTGATAATATGTGTTATTGTGGTGTTTGTATTAGTGTGTATAATTGTAATTGACGTGAAAATAGGGGTTGCAGCGACTGGTTGGCACCTGATAACATTTATACGTCACACCATTGCGACAACCTTAATTATTTATTTTAAGATTTTTAAATTAAGTATTTTCTTCTTGCAGCTTAGGAAAGTGATAAAGTATATTTATATTCTAAATTACCTGTTTTCTATTTTTGAATTTTTAATGTAAAGCCCTATATTGTAAGAGTCCTTAATTAATGTTATTATCTTTGTAAGGATATCCATTTCCGTTAAATTATTTGTTTTCAATTACAGTTTAATATTAATTAATATATATTTTTAATTATTCAACATTAGTTAGTAGACGTTAATTAGATAAGCCTATAGCAATAATCTTTTCATTCTTAATATTAGGCGAACAAGACTCAATTGCAGGTCGAAACATGTACCATTAATATTGAAATAGATAGGGCGTGTATTCAAAAATTCCTATGCCTGCTTTCCTGTAAAATGGCATTTTATGAAACAAAGAGCTCTTTATCTCTGGAATCGTAAGACCAAAGCTTCTGAATGTTTACAGCAGTTTAATATCACTTTCCCACAAACACTGGACCTCTAAAAGAGATATAAGTTTGAAAATAATAAAATATATAAAAATATATAATCTCAACTTTTTAAACGAATTTTAGCCTCTCTTTAAAAAAAGCAAAGTTCTTGGGAATTAAATTTTAGGATAAAAAATATAAAGAATCAAAGAATATATTAATACAATCAAACATTAATTTCATTAAATCTGTAGAACAAGTCCCAAACAAGCGTTTGTCGACTCGTTCCAGGTTCATCGCTGAATCTTACTACTCTCTGCTATTTAATTTTATTAATCCAGTTTTGAATATTTTGCATATTAACCCAACGCCTTTTACGTCATGGTGACACACACTAAGCTGACAAGTCATGGATACTAAGCGTTAGACCACATCCTTTGTCGTATGTAGTTCACTAAATCTATCACTGTGAGCACTAGTGTTGACCCACACATTGTCAAATCAAAATAGAATAATCTACGTCCGTTTTGACTGACTAGTCATGCATATCAACAGTTCGACTACATCCTTTGTGACCTAAATCTATCACTACAAGCGCTAGTGTCGACCCATACATGGCCAAATAAAATATAAAAAAACTACTTCTGTTTTGAGAAATTCAAAAATCTCCTTCCCACAAATTGAAGAATTTATTAAAACAATCAAACTTAAATTTCATTTAAATCTGTATAACAAGTTCCATTTAAAAAAGAAGCGTTTTTTAGCATTTTTTTCTTTTTTCAAAACACCATTTAAGTCGGAAGTAATTTCAAAATGTTATTTTGAAATGTGATAGAGCTGTTTAAAACACGCATTGTGACACTTTTCCGGGTCTTCTAGCTTTTCAACATTTGGCACAATTGTCAAAATAGCTTGACTCCCCGTCTTTGCTAAACTGAGCCGCTCTAGTCTGAGTTCTATAAGTGTCATTTAAAGAATATTTTCAACATTACAATCTAAGAGCCCAATCCAATACATGTATTTTATATATAAAGGTTTAGTATAATATGAAGATCCCTTTATAATGTATGTCAAAGTTTTAGATCACCATATATTACGGATAAGGATAAAAATGACCTTGAATATGACTAAATTAACAATATCGTTATAGGAGTGCTTTCCTGAAATAAAGCTTTCATTTCTCTAACTTGGAAATTAAACCACTATCGGGATTCGAACTCGAATCTCCTGCATTTAGCCAGGTGCGTTCCGTCTCCATCCAAACACGAATCATTTCCAAATACGAGTATTATTCTCTAATGTCATGTCTTGAACTTTTGAAATCGCAAGTGTTTTTCACCACAGAAAAATATCTCGTATCACAGCATGACGAGTGTTATACAGTTAGTAGTCTATGTTCGAACGATTGATTTCTCAATCGGTAGGAGCAGCCTACTCGAGCCCTACTTTTCGTTAGGAAGTTTGCGTGTCAACTCGCATGCGTGTGACGCATTGTGGATAAGCTGATATATCGGCCAGTTCGTTAACCTACTAGAAGTTGCTTAATCGAGTTTTAGGACTATTTCTTGTTTTTATCAAACCATTTATTGTAGGACGAAGGATATATTTAACAGTACAACAGGAATGACCTTAAGGGATATCTGGAGCGATCACATCTGTTGATTAAAACCACAGTCAGGATTCGAACCCAAAATCACGAGATAACTATTCGGAAACAGGAAACTGAGATTCATACGAAAATTTTATTCATTTATTTAATTATTTATTTATTTAGCCATTTATTTTCTTTCTTTATTAATTTATTTGATTTTCTTTATTTCTTTCTTTCTTTCTTTCTTTCTTTCTTTATTTATTTTTTATCTATTTTTTTTGTCCTTTGTTGACGTTATCAAGGAAATTATGTAAATGGTTATTCATAATCGTCTTATATCACCCTTGGTGTTGTTAAAGCCCAACAGCTTTCCTCCTTCTTCTCCTCAACCGCTAGGTTGGTGGGTAACATGCATGTCTTCCAATACGTCTTCTTTCTCTGGCCTGTGGTTTCAAATGGCAATAAGTGTGCTTGCCTTTAATGCTGTCTATAAATTGAGTCATTGGTCTTCTCGACTCCTCTTTCCTTATAGTTCCCCTTCGAAGAGTGTGGTGCACCAGTCAGAATGACGAATCAAATGGCCAACAAAACTATTCCTTTTTCTGTTTAAGGATTCAACCAAGGTACGTGTCTCCTTTGCTCTCTTGAGAACATTCTCATTCGTGATTTTATCAGTCCAAGGTATATTTAGTAGTCGTCGCCAGCCCCACATCTCGAATGCCCTAAGTGTTGATACATCTGCTTGTCCCAGAGTCTACGTTTCAGAGCCATAACTTGCAATACTCCATACAAAACTTTTCACGAAGTGTTTTCGCACCTCTAAGTTAACAGTCTTGGATGTTAGTAAAGACTTCTTTTTTGAGAAGGCTTCTTTTGCCTGTGCGATTGGAGCATTTACTTCTCTCGTACACTTTCCATTTGATGTGATCAAGCTCTCCAGATATTTGAAATCCTTTACTTGGGCTAGTTTTTCACCATCCATTAGCACATTGACTATTTGGTCGCCATCCCTAGTGCATACCATTACTTTGGATTTGTTTTTATTTATCCTCTTACCACACTTCTCTTACAATAATTCATTTATGTGATTCAGAGCATTTTCCATATCACTCTCATTTTCAGTTATCAGGGCTATATCATCTGCAAATCGTATGGTACTGTACAGCTTGCCATTAACTTTTATGCCATGACTGTTGGTAGCTAAGAATTCTTGGATGGCTTCTGCAATGTAGATATTAAATAACAGTGGTGATAGTCCACATCCTTGTCTTACTCCCTTCCCAATTCTTGCTTACACTCTTTCCTTGCCAATTAATGCTGTCTGGTTCTTGTAAAGTTGATAGAGTATTTTTCTGTCCCTGTAATCTATCTTCAATTTTCTTAGGGTTTCAAACAGCACCTTCCAATTTACATTATCAAGAGCTTTCTCTAAATCAATGAAAGTAATTACAACAAGTTAGTCGATTTCTAGGGATTTTTCAATAATTATTCTGAGCCTTAGGATGGCTTCTCGTGTATCTCTTCCCTTCCTAAATCCAAATTGTTCTTCTGAAATATTTTCTGTTACTTTTCTCTCGATCCGATGATAGATGAATCTTGTTATAATTTTTGAGGCATGGGAGAGAAGGCTCAAAGTTCTATGATCTTCGCACCTTTTTGCTCTGTGCTTTTTGGTATGGGAATAAGAATAGTTTGCTCAAATTCATTTGGCATTTCTCCTGTTACATATATTTCATGTATTACATTGTATAGATTGTCCTTGTTTTACCTCCGAGGGCTTGTAGAATCTCTGCAGGGATCCCATCTGGACCTGGAGCCATTCTGTGTCGTAACTCATTGAGGGCTCTATCAAATTCTTCTCTTAAAATTAGTGGTCCTAATTCATCAGCATCCACCTGGTCTTCACTTTCAAGGACATCTGCATCTGGAACTCCCTCATGCAGTTCTTCTGTGTACTCCTTCCATCGTAACGCTACCTCACCATCTTCCGTTAGGGCTTCGCCATTCTTGCACCGTATGATGTTCATCATGTTTCTTTTTGTTCCAAACTATTTCCGTATCTCGGCGTATGCTCTCTCACTATTACCTTTCACCATATGTTCGTCTATGTCTTTGCACTTCTTTTCATTCCATTCTTCTCATACTCTCTTTGCTTCTTTATTAATCATGTTTCGAAGTCTCGCATACTCCTTCATGGTTTCCTCTTACTTTGAATTTTCTTCGTTCTTCCATTAAATCCAGTAGCTCTTCAGCAATCCAAGGTTTGTAAATCGCCCTTTTCTGTCCACCAAAGCATGCCTCGGCTGTTTCGGTTATTCCCTTTTTTGTTTTGTCCCACCTCTCTTGTATATTTCCAGACATCATCTGGAGGCCAATTCTTGCATTTGTTTCTTCTCTGATCTCTTGTAAAGCTTGCTTGTCATTTTTTACCTTGCTGATGTTCCATCTCTTACAGGGTTGTTTTATAACTTTCAAATACACAAAAAAAGCAAGCTACAGTATTTCGAACACAATTTTTAAACATTATATTATCTATTATTTTAATTTTATCTTTTTACGTCATTATGCCAGTCGAAGCAGCGCGATTGAATCTATCTATCATGCTTTCTTGTCCTCCCCATATCTCTTCATCTTCACTCTATGGCTCTTTCTATGCACCTCCGTTGAGGTTTTGTTGGATGTAATATTTGGGTGGTCTGAAAATTGATAATTGTCAATTAGTTTCCCTGAATTTAGTCCTGACGACTACCGTATCACTGGAGATATCTATTTCCCGACGGCCTTCTTCTTAGCTTTCATTATTACTTACTTACTTACTTACTTTTTTACTTACTTCTTTCTCAAAAAAATATCTGGCAAAGACATTGGAACTATGCACATTGCATGGATTCAGGGTATATGCCTTCCTTCGGAGGGGAAGTAAAGAAGGCGGTCCCGTGTCATAGGTTTATGGCATGTTAAAGAACCGTCCAATAATTACACCTGTGTGAAGCTAAATTGTATAGGTTAAGAATGTAAACAACGCTCTTAGGTTCCTACGTTCGTTGCCAAGAGCCGACTGAGGTGGCGTCTGGTAGCTAAGTTATGAACTAGTAGTCGTTGACGGTGGCGTTTGGCAGCAAAAGTAGGAACTATTTGAAAAATTCAAAAGTCTGCAGTCCTCACTTGAATTAAAAAACAGATAACACACACTAATACAGTCATCACAATTATTTATATTTAATCTAAGTGTTGGGAAGGGAAGGTGTAGGAACTTTCTGATTGCCGAGCGCGTGTTCAGAAAGATAGCAGCCACCCTGAGTGTGATAATGCCCCGGTTGCGAACTTTTTAAGGGCGTTAAAATCCCTCAGTATGCCTTCCTTCGGAGGGGAAGTAAAGCCGGCGGTCCGATGTCATAGATTTATGGCGTGTAAGAGAACCTTCCACTAATTACCCTTGAGTGAAGCTAAATTATAGGTTAGATTTGACTAACTCTCTTAGGTTCCAACGTTCGTCGCCAGGAGCCGACTGCGGAGGCATCTAGTAATCAAGTTCAGAACTAGTTGTCGTTGACGGTGGCATTTGGTAGCAAAGGTAGGACCTACTTGAAAATTGAATGTCTGCAGTCCTAACTTGAATTAAAAACAGATAACACACACTAATACAGCCATCACAATAAACACCGGTTATCAGACAGATTCTATACACACCCAAAGTACACGGGGCTACATGACCGCGTTGTCGCAGCCCCTAAACTGAGGAACTAACCAACCCCCGGTTTCCTGACTTACCTCAAGAAAATTCCATGCTGAAGTCTTACGCGGGGCACCTACCTATATCCTTATCAGACAAATTCTACAGACACCATAGTACACGGGGCTGTTGGAACTACAACAACAAACGGACTATGAGTAGAGAGGAATAACTGAATGAACCGCCACATTACAAACAACATTCTTATCTTGTTATGGTACGAAAGTCGAACTGGGTTTAAAAATAAGTTGATAAACTTGAGCTTAACGCTGTTCATTTATCAGAAATTCTTGAGTGTTGCGTGATAATGGTAGTAAACATTACTATCATTATACCATTGAGTAGTTAGAATGCTATTGGGTGTGTTATTTAATATAAAAGGACATTTCAGTCCTTTGCACTTGGAGCTGTGTAGAATGTCTCTGATAGCCTGTGTTGTTGTGATTCCTATAGGTGTGTATTTGTAACTGATATGAGAATTGGTATGGATGGAAACCACAGAAAACCACTTCCAAGAATGACTGAGGTTCAAATGAAACCCACCACTTCACATTTTTACTTCACGAAGTTGAATGTACCCCGTTTCTACCCTCAGACCATAGCTACATTTCTTGGCAGAGACGGGAACGAAACCTGGACCCCAGGGGTGATAGCCAGTACAGTAATTATAGTCACTACACCAAGAGGTATTAAGTCCCACAGTGCGTTCATTCGAAGTAACTATTTTAAATAATAGTTGCATAATTACAGGGGACTGCACAATAACTGAAGTGAAGGCGTGAAATACATTGAAATGGTAAATGCACTGGCTTTCGTGAATCTTATTCCTTTAATGCACGACTTTATTGTGTTGTGGAGGTGCTCAGTGGTGGGTGTTTAACATGAAGTGGCTATGTGTGCATAGTGATGATAATTACAATAATGATAATAATAATAATATAATACCATTTACTATTATAATAATAATTATTATTATATTTTTGCTTCCAAAAGTCTCCGTGGCTTAGGCACCAGTACTCCAGACTCTCACAGCTGGGTCCGTGATTCAAATCCCGGTCACTCCATGTGATATTTGTGCTGGACAAAGCGGAGACAGACAGGTTTTCTCCGGGTACTCCGGTATTCCCTGTCCAAAATTTCTTTCCAGCAACACTCTCCACTCTCATTTCATTTCATCTGTCATTGATTTAATCATTGCCCCAGAGGAGTGCAACAGCCTTCGGCAGCCAGCACAGTTCGAATCCTTGCCGCTAGATGGGGGCTTCATTCATTCCATTCCTGACCCGGCCGGTCGACTGGAAGCAGGCTGTTGATTTTCATATTTTTACTTCCAAGGTATTAGAGACGCCGTGGTGCCGGTATTAGGTAGATTTCATTAGAACGCTACCTATTGCAATAGGTTCCATAATGCAACTTCCGGAAAATTTGGACATATATTTGCGTTTCATGTCTTCCAGACCCCAAAACCACCGTCAGTTCAAAAGTTTATATATAATTTATATACATAACTTTCTTGTGGACACAATTCCTACAGTCATTTTCCACCAATCACTTTCAAAGCTATACATAAAATATAACCAATCATAATCTCGGCCGAGTTCGTTATTGGGAAAAATCGGACAAACGGGCTGAAAATGGGGGCCCTTTTTCGACAAAAGAAATGTCGCTCTAACTTTCTTAATACCGGTACGTGAAATATCGAATCCAATCAAAGTTAATACAATTCTGCGGATAAGTGCAAAAACTTATCTCAGTAATTTTTTTTTGATAGCACCAACCATTGACAAAAAAGGGTGGAGAAAATGGAGTTTTGTTTAGAAAAAAAATCAAACCACCCTTATCAAGACCATTTAAAATGATCAAGAGTCCTCTAGAAATTACCTAAATTTTTGGTCTGAAATAATCTTTGATATGACGCATCCTTACGCCAAAGGATGAGAAAAATATTTTCGGAATCATTAGAAGATGGCTTCTCGTATTAATAAAAATAATGTCATTGGTTTTACGTCCCTGTTAACTACGGTGGAGTTTATAGGCGCCGAGGTGCTGTAATTTCGCCCCGAAGGAGATCTTCAACGTGCCAGTAAATCTACTGATACAGCTGCCTCACATTTGCGCACCATCAAATGCCAACTGACTGCGCCAAGATTTGATCCCACAATCTTGGGAACATCAGGCAAGGACGTTACCGCTGCGCCAAGCAGCCAGTAGGGTACAATTTGAAAAGGGCTAGGAATCCTGGGGTTAGCTAATACAGTTACGAATTTTATGAATAACATCAATTTCATGATTGACACCTTTACTTTTCTTTGACTGTCCGCCTCGTTGCGTAGTGACTATCACTCTTGGCTGTAACCACGGAGCTCCGGGTTCCATTCCCAGCTCTGCCAAGAAATTTGATTATGGTCTAGGGGCTGGAGAAAAAATTGAGAAGACGTCTGTTAAACTCCCACCTCAGCCATCCTGGAAGTGGTTTGCCGTGGTTTCCCACTTCTACTCCAGGCAAATGCCAGGATGGTTCCTAGCTTAAGGTTACGGCCACCTCCTTCCCATTCCTCACCTGAATTACAAATACGCACACTAATACAGCCATACAATAACATAGGTTATCACACAAATAACGACACGACCACGATGTCGCAAAGCACCTAAAGAACCAACAACAACAATACCAACAACTTTTATATGGTTGTTGTTTTATTTTAGGGGATTTGCGACATCGTGGTCATTTAGCCCCGTATGCTTGGGTGTGGAGAACTTGTCAACCTGTTTTAATGTGGTGTCGTAGTAGTATGTGAATTTACAATTCAGGTGAGGATTTGGAAGGAGGCTGCCGTGGTCTAAAGTTAGGAACCAGCCCAGCATTTGCCTGAAGTAGAAGTGGGAAACCACGGCAAACCACTTCCGGGATGGCTGAGGTGGGAGTCTAACAGACGTCTTCTCAGTTTTGCCTCCAGCCCTTAGACCAGAATTAAATTTCTTGGCAGAGCCGGTTATAGATTCCGAACCTCCTGGGTGACAGAATGCTAGCCACTATACCAGAACGTGGACCTTTTCAATGGGTAAGGTGCGCATAGGTATTTCATAAATCAATGGATCAAGTCGATGGATTTTTTGAATTCTGAAGCTTTTGAGAGAGATCACATTTAGAATACTTACTGCCAAATAGAGGTCCACAGCTTGGCGGGTCCCTTACATCGCTTATTCTTGTGTCGCAAGTTTCTCCTCCCGTAATGAAAACATAGCCACTTCATGTTAAACACCCGCCACTGAGCATCTCCACAACACAAGTGCGATGTCTCCTCGGCTGCTACTGTTATCAAAGACGTTCCGCCATGTTTGCACACCCGGAAAGGGCATGTGCACTGGCATTGTATACGCACTTCGGAGAATATCACAACAGGTATTACGTTACATCGTGTTAAATGAGTCACCTCTTCGTCACTTCAACAACCTGAGGAGACTGCCAAGAATTTACTGTTGTTGATCTTGTGATTGTTATTGTTGTTGTATTTCTATGTAATAATATATATTATAGCAAACTTAGTTATGGAAGGAAGTGATGATAGTGATGATGATGATGATGATGATGATGATGATGATGATGATGATTATGATGATGATGATGATGATGTTAGTGATAGTGGTGATGATGATGATGATGTTAGTCATAGTGGTGATGATGATGATGATGATGATGATGATGTTAGTCATAGTGGTAATGATGATGATGATGATGATGATGATGATGTTAGTCATAGTGGTGATTATGATGATGATGATGATGATGATGATGATGATGATGTTAGTCATAGTGGTGATTATGATGATGATGATAGTGTGACACTTGGAAGGAAGAAGAGCTATGGACTCATTCTTCGAGGGTTGAGGGCGTTTCTTTTACCTCAATCCTCATTCTTCAGGGTCAAGTGACCTCGCTGTTCACCCCTAAAAACAACAACAACTTATTCTACGAGGGTTGAGGGCATTTTCTTTTGCTGTCTTATTTCCTCTTATTCCTGTTTTGCCCAGTTCTTCTTCTAATCTGTAGTTGTTTGTAGTACTCATTAGTTTTGGCTTTCATTTCCATTCCCATTCATATCATTAGAGGCCGATAACCTAGACGTTAGCCCCTCGAAACAACAATTATATCTATTGTATATTCTGTTATCACCCCTATACCGAAGAAAGCAGGAGCTGACTGATGTGAAGATCAGCTTGATTACTCTTCATCAAAGATCCTGTCTAGAATTATTATTTACAAGAAAGACAGATAGAAACAGAGTTGGGTGAAGACCAAATTGTTTTCAGGAGAAACGTAGGAACAAGGGAATCTGTTCTTAGAAGGTAGATTAAGGAAAGATACGAGAGCGTTCATGGCACTTGTAGACTTAGAAAATATTTTGATAACGTTGTTTGGAGTAAGTTGTTTGACATATTCAAAAGGAATGGAATAAAGTACATGGAAAGGAAGGTGATCTTCAATCTGAACAGAAACCAGATGACAGTTATTCGAGCAGAAGGAATTCATAAAGATGTAAGGCAAGGCTGCAACTTATCACCCTTACATTCCAATCTATACAGTGAACAAGATATGAAGGAAATTAGAGAAAAGATTAAAGTAGGAGTAAAAATTCAGGAAGAAGTAATTTCAACTCTGAGATTTGCTGATGACATCGTCATCTAAGCCGATTCACCAGAGGATTTGAATGAGTTTTGAAATGGTATGGACTCTGTCTTGACGAAGGAATTCATGATGAAAATCAATAAATATAAAACGCAAATAATGGAATGCAGCCGAAATAAATCAGACCCCTATTGACGTTAAATCGTCAGGTGAGAAGCTAAAAGAAGTATGAGATTTCTGTTACTTAGGAAGCAAAATTACTAGTGATGATAAGCAAAAATATTTGCCATAATAGCAAATTGTGTAAATCCGTATTGATTGAATAATACACTTATGTTATACATAAGTATATTCGCCAAATCACTACTGGTTGGTTGGTTGGTTCCTCAATTTAGGGGCTGCGACAACGCGGTCATGTAGCCCCCTGTACTTTGGGTGTGTGTAGAATCTGTCTGATAACCGGTGTTAATTGTGATGACTGTATTAGTTCAAGTAAGGACAGCAGACTTTGAATTTTTCAAGTAGTCCCTACTTTTGCCGCCAAACGCCACCGTCAACAAGTACTAGTACAGAACTTGGCTACTAGACGCCACCACAGTCGGCTCTTGGCGACGAACGTAGGAACCTGAGCGTTGTTTACATTTTTTACATAATGTAGCTTCACACAGGTGTAATTAGTAGAAGGTTCTTTAACATAACATAAATCTATGACATGGAACCGCCGGCTTTACTTCCCCTCCGAAGGAAGGCATACTGAGGGATTTTTAACGCTCTTAAAAAATCCGACGACTTCGGCCGGATTTGAACCCGTGATCTTGGGCATAGAAGCTCGGCATGCTACCAACTACGCCACCGATGCCGCCCAAATCAATACTAAAAAGTACTTAAATGTCTGTATTTTATAGACTATGTGTACATGTTTCGAAACACGTTGGTTTCTTCATCAGCACATTAATCGAACTTATCCTAAGTATATTTAAACTAAGTAAATAGATATCCTTACATTAAGTTTTAATAAATAATTAAGAAAAAAGATTAATAATCCTTTGAAAATATCTACTGTATGAAAATTTGTATTATTGCATAATCCTTTGATGAAAATTTGTATTATAGGCAATTACGGGTGTTAACCAACAGTAATAATAATCCTATAATACAAATAATACAAATTTTTCATAGATATATATATTCAAAGGATTATGCAATAATACAAATTTTCATACAGTAGATATTTTCAAAGGATTATTAATGTTATTTCTTAATTATTTATTAAAGTGCTGATGAAGAAACCAACGTGTTTCGAAACATGTACACATAGTCTGTAAAATATAGACAATTAATTGTTTTTAGTAGGCTACTGATTTGGCGAATATTAGTACGTAAGTGTTTTAATTGATAGTGGTGGACGAAGCAAAGAGGATATAAAAAGTAGGTTGGCTCAGGCAAGGAAATCCTTTCTACAGAAAAGAAATCTATTGACATCAAATATAGATTTAGGTATTAGGAAATCATTTTTGAAAGCCTTTGTCTGGAGCGTGGCGCTCTATGGAAGTGAAACTTGGACTGTTGGTGCAGCAGAAAAGAGGAGAATAGAAGCATTTGAAATGTGGTGTTACAGGAGTATGATGATCAGATGGGTAGATAGGGTTACGAATGAAGAAGTATTAATACAAGTGGGAGAGGAGAGATGTTTCTGGCGACTGCTAATGAAGAGAAGATATAGGTTTGTAGGACACATACTAAGACACTCAGGAGCAGCAAACTTACCCATGAATGGAAGGGTTGAGGACAAGAACTATAGGGGTAGACCAAGGTTGGAATATATTAAACAGATTTCCGCGGGTTAGCAATGTAGATGTGGGGAATTGAGACGTTGCAACTCTTGAGAGTTGCAATCTATGGATTGCGATTTATGATTGTCTTTTGTTTTTATTGTTACTCTTCACTTGTGACATCTTGGTTAGATAATAAAGATCAGATTGTAGTGTTCCCGTTATCCATTTCTATTAACCACAACATTTGGTGCCGTAAACACTCGGGATATCACATGATATCAAGTGCTTTTAAGGAATAATCTGGTTAGGTCTATACTGCAGGAATTGAAGCCTCTCGTAAGTTTTTACTCTGCAATTGCATTACGGAACCTCCAGACTGTGAGGGAAGACTTGCAATTACACTATACTGGACGGAAGGTTTCCAACTTCGCAACCGACTACAGATAAGTGACGAAGCTACACATTTGTAAACCGAATAACTGTTGAATGACCCTAATAACTTCTTGTTTGGTTATGTATGTGTGTAATAACATTATGTTTCGTTCGTGCATATTGTAGTGTCACCTGGTGCTAAGCATAGATATTATAAATTTGGAGCGCAGGTCATAGATAATATAAAACTGACCATAGTAATTAACGCACAATCTAAGCGTCGACACTAGCGATCCTAGTAGCACCTGACCGAAAATCATTCGATACTTCAGATAACAGATTGACAACTCTTTGCCTTGCACATTTCCGTGAACACACGTACAACATGAGCAATAACGATCAAACAGATGGAATTTTACACAATCTAAGAAGAAAGCGAACCAGACAGAGGGCAAATACAACACGCTTTGTTACGGAAATTAACAGTTTCACTGATAATATTTCATTCGAAGACTGGCAGCACTACCGAGATAGACTACAGGAAACTCTCAACAACTTAACCACACTTGATGATACCATACATGAGTTACTATCGGACACTGAATACGATACTGATGTTCAGAGTTGTGAAGAATATATAGACTCAGCGAAACGCGCTATCACAAGGGCATCGAGAACAATTGCAAGTAAATTGTCAAATTCAGCCGCTAATTTAAGTATCCCTGAATCACTGCCAACTACACCTACTATTCCAATTCTGGCTTCACACTCAGTTCGACTCCCGCCAATTAAGCTAGAATCCTTCGCTGGTGACATCGCAACTTGGCCACGTTTTTGGGAGCAATTCGAGTCATCCGTTGATAAAGACCCTTTCCTTCCTACCATAAATAAACACATATTTTTGCGCGGGTACTTGGAAGCCGAGCCAAAGCGGCTAGTCGATGGAATCGCCGTAATAGCAGATACATACGAGCAAACGAAATGGATCCTACAAGCTCGCTATGGCGATAAAAACAGAATAATACAGGCGCACTTAGACTACTTAGAGGGGATCAGACCTATTCAGCTCGCTACTCCTGAAGCACTCAACGACACGTTCATCGATTGCCATCGACACATACAAGCTCTTCGTGCGCTGGGAGAAGACGTAAACGGCTACGGGAGAGTTCTTGCTCCAAAAATACTTAGAACGTTTCCCGCTGATATTTGTCGCCGTTGGATAATTCAGACGAAGAGGGAAAATATCTCGGAAGGCGATATTCTCAAGCTCATGGAATTCTTGGGAGAAGAAGTAGATGGGGCTATGGTGACGCACAAGATTCATGGATCTACATCTGCTTCGACTCATGTTCCCGCGACAGCAGCACTGCACGTTGATTCAAATAAGAAACAATCCAATAGGAAGGTTGCACCGGAACCATTTTGTGTCTTTTGCGAATCCCACGGACACTGGGCGCAAGAATGCAAGACAGTTTCTAACGTTAACGATAGACTTACCAAACTCAGGAACACGAACCGCTGCTTTCTTTGCCTGAACCGCGGACACTCCGTGAAGAACTGCAACCGAAAGGGTAAGGCATTCTGTTCTTCCTGCAAAGCCTTGCATCACAGATCTGTCTGCAGTAGAAACTTATCTACTAATGCAGCAGCAACCATTACGTCCGTTAACAAGATAAATTCTCTTCCATCCGACTTTACTTACCTGCAGACCGCGCGAGTATGGGTTACGGGTCCCAATGGGCGAACTAAACAGACGCGTTGCATACTGGATGCTGAAAGTCAATCCAGTTTTATCCTTGAGTATCTAGTTAACGAACTGAAACTCGAAGTTATTGGCCGCCAAGACTTAACTATTGGCGCCTTTGAATCGTCTCCAACCAATCGGAGTGTACGTAACCTTGTTAAGTTTTCCATAAAGAGCATCTGGACAAACTCGGCTACAAATATTACTGCATTTGAGAGTAGCCATGCCTTTTCAGCTCATCCGGTCGTTCCTGATGATGTTAATATGTTAGCACACACTCAAAAACTACAGTTGGCTGACCCAAAGAATGAATCAGAGCCACCTTTGCCTATCGAAATACTTATTGGAGGAGATTGTTATTGGAAAATCGTAAAGGACACTTCACCAGTGCGCATTTCCACCTCCGTGGTACTCATACCAACCATGTTTGGATGGGTATTGACTGGAAATCGATCAGGCATCACCTTGAATTCATCACTGGTAAACCATATTCATTCTGAACAGATACCCTCACCTTTAGATGAGACACTCAGACAGTTCTGGGATCTGGAAACAATGGGAATCAGGGAAAGCCAGGATAAATATTTCAGTTCCAATAACTCTGCGATACTTAAGGAATTTCATGATTCTTACCGAATAGAAGACCATCGGCGTGTGGTCTCTCTTCCTAGAAAATCAGGTATCATCTTGCCCAACAACCATGCTAATGCGGTAAAACGATTCAACGCATTGCAAAAGAGACTAGAGGCGAATGAACCTTTGAAGGAGATTTATTATTCACAGATGATGGACTATATTATAAAACGCCATGTTGAACATGCTCCTTCTGAAACAACTGGTGATACGTTCTACTTGCCTCACCATTTAGTTAAGAAGTGTAAATCTGGGAAAACGAAATGGAGGTACTGTCCAGGGGGAGAAAACCCAGCAGATCATTTGTCGAGAGGACTTTCAGTGGTACAGATAAAGTCACTTGTTGGATGGTGGCATGGGCCTCCTTGGCTACAACAACAACCAGAACATTGGCCTAGCCAACTATCCTCCCGTGTACAACTGCCAGAAGAAAAGAAGACCATCTTCAATATCCTTAAATTTGAGAAAATTTCACCCCTATTAGATCCTTCCAGATATAGTTCCTACTGGAGGTTACTTCGCATCACAGCGTGGATACTTCGTTTCTTGCAACATGTTCGAAGAAAAGAACGGTTCTCTGGGGAGTTAACAGCACAAGAGCTTCAAAACTCACGCAAATATTGGATTCAAACGGTACAAAAGGAGTGTTTCCCTGCAGAATATCTGGCTCTAAGAGATGGTGTAGCTCTGCCAAATGAATCAAGAATAGCCCGCTTCAACCCATTTCTGGAGGTTCAGAGATTCGTTGATAGACGAGGGATACCACACACGGTATATACTGATACTGCTCAGACGTTTCACGCGACCAACAGAGAACTCAGGTCCATCTGGACTTCTCTCACAGCCCCTCCTACTCATCAGTACTTCGCTCATCATAACATCACCTGGCGATTTATATCTCCAAGGGCGTCTTGGTGGGGAGGATGTGGGGAGAGGATGGAAGGCACCACCAAGTGGTGTCTGCGAAAGGCACTTCTCCAGGAAGACAAGACGCCGAGGCACATGTGGGCAAAGGTCCGCATTAAGGAGCTCCGTGTTGGTAGAGATGCAGTCGTCAGGACGGTGGTTCTTCGTACCCCTACCGGAACCACAATAACCCGCCCCATTCAGCTGGTCATCCCCCTGGAGGTTGACCAGGGTGGGGAGGATGTGGGGAATTGAGACGTTGCAACTCTTGAGAGTTGCAATCTATGGATTGCGATTTATGATTGTCTTTTGTTTTTATTGTTACTCTTCACTTGTGACATCTTGGTTAGATAATAAAGATCAGATTGTAGTGTTCCCGTTATCCATTTCTATTAACCACAACAGTAGAGATGAAACGATTAGCTCAAGACGGGGTGGCCAGTAGAGCTGCATCAAACCAGTCAAAAGACTGAAGAAGACTCAAACAACAATTCTGCAACGCTACTGCTTCTTTAATTCAAATTCCCAACCCAAGCATCGCCGGGTAGAAATGGTAGTTTCATATCTGTAATCCTAACTCAACTTGACATTTTTAGCCTACTTTTCACATTTTGTAAAAATGAGGAAAAAGTAGACTTATGCGATCGATCCGGGAAAATGTGTGTCTGTCTGTCCTTCTGTCTGTCTGTCTGTCTGTCTGTCTGTCTGCCCTTCTGTCTGTCTGTCTGGCTGTGTGTGTGTGTCCCCCCCCCTATCACCTCCTAAACGGATGTAGCAATCGAACCCAAATTTGGTATGAGTAAAGATCTCTATCAGAATATCTCAATGCCGTATTTGAAAATTATGTCGGTGCTACCAACTGCTGAAAAGTAGCAATTTAAATTTCAGCTCCATGTCGTATATCTTAGAAGGTATGCATGGGAGCTATACCAAAATTCGCACACATATAGATAATAATATGCCAGTTTAATTTCCAGGAGGCCATATATGGCAGTGTTGCCAAAATGATTCTAAGCCTGCTGATAGGTCCAATTTTTAAATGCATATAACATCTACACTATCAATTGGATTTCAACCAAATTTCGTATGTACTAAGTGTAGATAGACAGATATGACTGAGCGTAATCTTAAGAGCCACCAGGGCTGCCAACTGTAAATAAATGTACTCTCTATTGATTTTATCCAAATACCAATATATCAGAAAGTATGCAAGCCGACAGCTTTAAACTATGCACACGTATAGTACATGGCATTCTAGATTAATTTGGAGTAACTAATGGACCTCAGTACTACCAACATGATTCTAAGCCTGCTGATATGACCAATTGTAAATAAATGTAACTTCTATACTATCAATTGGATTTCAACCAAATTCCTTATGTGCTATGTGTACTATAACAGATATGAATATGCGTATTCTTAAGAGCAACCAGGGCTGCCAACTGTTAATAAATACTGTCTCTATTTTTTTACCTTAATATCAATATATCAGAAAGTACTCAAGCCAACAGTTCTAAACTTTGCAGACATATAGTACCTTACATTTTAGATTAATTTGGAGTAATTAATATACGTCAGTAGTTCCAACATTATTCTAAGCCTGGTGAATGGTCCAATTTTAAAATACATATAACTTCTATACTAACAAATGGATTTCATCCAAAATTGGCAAAACAAGAGCTCATAATATTTCAGATTATATCTGACCAACACATGCATGACATTGTTGCCGACATGATTTTACGCGCACTGATAAATCCAATGTCTAACTTCATGTAACGTCCATTCTATCCGTTGGACTTCAACCAAATTTTGTATTCAGTACCTTAAGAGATGGAACTAACAATATATTTAGTCACCAGGGCTGCCAACTGTAGTGCTATATTAGGCTACATTATACTAGGTATACTTCGAACTAATTAGAAATTTCTATATTACCAACTTAATTTCGTCATTATTCTAGAGAGGTCTATATAGATTGGCATGAATCTTAAATTTTAAGAAAAGTAGGCTCTTTAGTTCGTCACGGAACTTATTGTTTTTCTTGCAAATGAGTTGTTTTGTAGATGACGTCAGACATGCAGATAAAAAAGAAAGGTGATTACATCATGATTGTGACGTATGAGTTATGAGTTGTGCTTCCTGTTCATTAAATATTGGATTGTTGATAAATGACTCAGAGCGATTGAATTAAGGAAAGGAATGTAATCTACGTGACAGGAGACATGCCTGATTATCTCTCAAGGTGATTTCCTGTGGCATGTTTCTCTGCTATATGATCTGATATCTTTATTACGAATGCATTTAATTTCAATTGGTGTTTCACATAGCTTCTTCCATACTTGTCATGTATACTCTATAGTTGTTTAGTGGTATCCTGGTAGTCTACGTATTGGGGCTTCGGAATCAAAGGTGTTTCTGTTCTGAGGGTTCGGGAGGAGTACACTCAGCCTCGTGAAGATACGGTTTCTATTTCCATCTCGAAAGGAAGGAAGGGATGAAGGTAGGAAGGAAGAAATGGAAGTAGGAAGGAATGAAGTATGGAAGGAAAGAAGTAAGAAAGAAGGAAGGAATGAAGGAAGTAATTAAGGTAGGAAGGAATAAAGGAAGGAATTAAGGAAGGAAGGAATGAAGGTAGGAATAAAGGAAGGAATTAAGGAAGGAATGAAGGAAAGAATGAAGGAAGGAATAAAGGAAGGAATTAAGGAAGGAAGGTATGAAGGATGGAAGGAAGGAAGAAAGGATGTTTGTAGTTTTACGTGACCGTTAATCTCAGAATCATGAGCAACGTGACCTCGTTTTTACGTGAAATCCGAACCACAGGACATATTTCACTTCATAAATGTCACAATCATTGACCGGGAATTGAACCCGGTCCGCCGTGGTGCGAGGCCAACAGCTGGATTCCCACCTCAACTGTCCTGGAAATGTTATTCCGTGACTTTCCAGTTCTACTCTAGGTAAATGCCGGGATGGTACCTAACTTAAGGCCTCGGCTGCCTCTTTCCAAATCCTAACCTCAATTGCAAATACATAAACTACAGCCATCACAATTTATTATTTATTTTATTTATCGTATGGCTTTTAGTGCCGGGAGTGTCCGAGGACATGTTCGGCTCGCCTGAGTATGTAGCTGCTTCCAGCGGACACCCTAAAGGGTGAGCTACAAGTTCCGTTCAATTTCAAGTAGTTCCAACTTTCGCCACCAGATATCAATGATACCTAGTGGTGAACGTTGGAACTTTGATAGAGCGTTCTGACGAAATCTAACCTAACAAATTTTGCTTTACACAAGTTTAGTCTGTGAAAGGATCTTTTACATGCCATAAATCTATGACATGGGACCGCCGGCTTTACTTCCCCTACGAAGGAAGGCATACTGAAGGATTTTTAACGCTCTTAAAAAATCCGACGACTTCGGCCGGGTTTGAACCCGCTATCTTGGGCATAGCAGTTCAGCATGCTACCAACTACGCCACCGAAGCCGCTAGCCATCACAATGACACAGGTTATCACACATATCTCATTCACACACACAAGTACATGGGGCTACATGGAAGGAATCGGTATCGCACAACCCTCTAATGAACCAACAAAAGACCAAATCAAACCAACTGGCACTAAAGCCCACGAAGCGACCGCTACGCAGCCATTTGGCCTGCAGATTATGGGGTGACGCTTGGTCAGTGCATCGGGTCCCCTCGGCTGTTATTCTTGGTCTCCATGACCGGGACGCTGTCTCACTGTCAGACATCTACTCAATTGTCCTCACGATATTGAATGCACCCCGTTCCAGCCCTCACGTAGTTTCTAAAATCCCTGACGGAGCCGGGAAACGAACCCGGTGCCTCTGAGTGCAAGGCAGGTGCGTTAGCCCAACACTACGGTGCCGGCAACAACCAACAGCAACAACCTATTTATTACTGGTGGCGTTTCACAGATTTACGTGTTTTTGGTTCCACATGTTTATTGTTATTAGTAGCGGCTTCGGTGGCGTAGTTGGTAGCATGCTGAGCTTCTATGCCCAAGACCGCGGGTTCAAACCTGACCAAAGACATCGGATTTTTTAAGAGCGTTCAAAATCACTCAGTATGCCTTCCTTCGGAGGGGAAGAAAAGCCGGCGGTCCCATATCATAGATTTATGGCAGGTAAAGGATCCTTTCACTAACTAAACTTGTGTGTAGCTAAATTTCTAGGTTAGATTTCGTTAAAACGCTCTATCATAGTTCCAACGTTCACCACTAGGTGTCAGTGACACCTGGTAGCGAAAGTTGAAACTACTTGAAATTGAACGGAACTTGTAGCTCACCCCATGGGTGTCCACTTAAAGCAGCTACAGCCTCTGGCTAGCCGAACATGTCCTCGGACACTCCCGGCAATAAAAGGCATACGTTAGAGGAATAAATTGTTATTAGTAGTGTTTCTTCCAGATAATTTTCTCCGGGCTGGGGGGGGGGGGGGAGGGGGCATCATACAGATGTTCCCAACCTTCCACGGTGCTCTTTAAACGAAAGTAGTGCTCTCGTCATTCGAGCCAAGATGTGCTGACGAGCACAAGCTCCTCTGAGATCCATTTTTCAATTCAAATTTTGTTGCACGAACTGGAATAATATCTTATCTGCATGAGCCATGCAAGCAGTTGCAGCATGCCTGATGAGCGGTGAATCTCAGGCTATTTTAGAACTTCAGAGGGAGAAAAATGTAGGAAAGGGAAAGAGAGGCGCATGTTTCTTGGATTATTATTATCATTATTTTAATTATTTTTTATTTGTTATGTAGCCTATACTCTCTTCATTGCGCCACTGCACGCTCTTAACTGTGTACGGCACAGCGGCTTCGGTGGCGTAGTTGGTAGCATGCTGAACTTCTATGCCCAAGATCGCGGACTCAAACCCGGCCGAAGTCGTCAGATTTTTTAAGAGCGTTAAAAATCCCGCAGTATGCCTTCCTTCGGAGGGGAAGTAAAGGCGGCCGTCCCATGTCATAGATTTATGGCATGTAAAAGAACCTTCCACTAATTACACCTGTGTGAAGATAAATTAGAGGTTAAACAACGCTTTTAGGTTCCTACGTTCGTCGCCAGGAACCGACTGCGGTGGCGTCTAGTACCCAAGTTCTGAACTAGTAGTCGTTGGCCGTGGCGTTTGGCGACAAAAGTAGGAACTACTTGAAATTCAATGTCTGCAGTCCTTACTTGAATTTAAAAAAGATAACACACACTAATACAGTCATCACAATTAACACCGGTTATCAGACAGATTCTACACACACCCAAAGTACACGGGGCTACATGACTGCGTTGTCACAGCCCCTAAACTAAGGAACCAACCAACCAACCAACCAACCAACCAACCTGTGTACGGCACAATTTACTTTAGACAGACGTATTTGTTAATAGCTATTCATCTTGACGCTTTTTAGCCTACTTTTCACATTTTGCAAAAATGAGGAAAAAGTAGACTTATGAGATCGATCCGGGAAAATGTGTGTCTGTCTGTCTGTCTGTCTGTCTGTCTGTCTGTCTGTCTGTCTGTCTGTCCTTCTGTCTGTCTGTCTGGCTGTGTGTGTGTGTCCCCCTATCAACTCCTAAACGGCTGCAGCAATCGAAACCAAATTAAGTATGAGTAAAGATGTATACCGGAATATCTCACGTCCATATTTGAAAATGATGTCAGTGCTACCAACTGCTGAAAAAACACACTAGAAATTTGAGCTCAATGTTGGATATCTTGGAAGGTATGCATGGGAGCTTTTCCAAAATTGGCACATATGTAGACAATACTATTTCAGTTTAATTTACAGGAGGCCATACATGACAGTGTTGCCAAAATAATTTTAAGTCTTCTGATAGGTCCACTTTTTAAATGCATATAACTTCTACACTATCAATTGGATTTCAACCAAATTTTGTATGTAATATGTGTTCATAAACAGATATGACTGAGCGTATTCTTAAGGGCCACCATGGCTGCCAACTGTTAATAATTGCTCTCTATATTTTTTATCCAAATACCAATATATCAAAAAGTATGCACGCCGACAGCTTTAAACTATGAACGCGTGTAGTACCTGACATTTTAGATTAATTTGGAGTAAATTATGTACGTCAGTTCTACCAACATGATTCTAAGCCTGCTGATAGGACCAATTTTTAAATACATGTAACTTCTATACTATCAGTTGAATTTCAACCAAATTTCGTATGTGCTATGTGTAATATACCAGATATGACTACAAGTATTCTTAAGTGCAATAAGGGCTGCCAACTGTTAATAAATGCTGTCTATATTTTTATCCTAATATCAATATATCAGAAAGAATGCAAGCCAACAGCTCTATACTTTGCACACGTATAGCACCTGACATTCTAGATTAATTTGGAGTAATTAATATAAGTCAGTGCTGCCAACATGAGTATATGCCTGCTGATAGGCCCAGTTTTAAAATACATGTAACTTCTATACTAATAAATGGATTTCATCCAAAATTGGCACAACAAGATATCATAGTATTTCAGATTATTTCTGACCAGCACACGCATGACATTGTTGCCAACATGCTTTTACGCGTGCTGATAGATCCAATGTAAGGTCCATTGGACTTCAACCTAATTTATTATTCTGTACCCTAAGAGATGGAACTAAGAATCTATTCAGTCACCAGGGCTGCCAACTGTAGCGCTCTATTAGGCTACATTATACCAGGTATGTTTCGAACTAAATAGACATTTCGATATTACCAACTGAATTTCGTGATTATTGTAGTTAGGTTCATACACTGTAGATTAATCATTGGCATGAAAAGTAGGCTCTTTAGTTCGTCACGGAACTTCTTGTTTAATACTTGAAAGTTTAGCGAGTTCACCAATTTTGCAAATGATTTTGAATGCTTTTTTTATTAGAACAGACTTGTGCATTGGCCAGTTGCCTCCTGTAACAACACTGTTTATTAACATTTCTCTCACACTTTCCACTTCACTGCACTCGAATATTAAAGACTGTGGACTTCTATTACAAGTACACTGGGGACTGCGTAAGTGTGTAAGTACGAGGCAATATTTCCATGTTCGGTTACTATCGTTGTCAAATTTGGTGTTAGCCTGATCTTGGTGTTCATTCTGCCTGCAACTGTTAGAAAGATTTCCTTTGTAATAGTGTCTTTTGAAGTTTCTTCCCATTTTGTCTGCCATTTTATCATTATTATTATATTCGGTTTAATGGTGCTTGGGTAGTTGATATCGCATGCAATTGGTGCTCACAGTCTCCAAAGGGTTGAAAACACTCTTGTTATAGTACAATATATAACTGCGATATTTAGCATCCCGGGTTCGATTCCCCCGTACCTGCCAAGGAATTTAGTTCTGGGTTGAGGTACTGAAAATATATCGCTGACACTAAAGTCACCCAAGTGGTGTCAATTTCGACGATCATCACCTGGTCTCATGTTTACTTTCACTTCAGTATCATCCTCAATTATTGACACAGATACAGGATTTCTCTGTCAGTAGATCATGGTAGTGATCTGCTTCTAGGCGTAAAATTCTACAATCTACACAGCGTCTATTAATAAACAACGCGTGAACAATGTCAAGAACTTAAATTAAGTCATCTGAACTTTGGAAAGTCTATCTTTGATCATTAATCTCCTTGATGCTTCTTTCAAAATATGCGTTACTCTTCCTGCACCCAATACAGTATGTACAGCAAATAAATGTTGGCGAGGCACTGAGGAGTAGAAGTGCAGGGAAACAGTGGTAGTGGGCGTAGTGCCCGCTATGACGAGCTGACGCTATCTGCAGCAGCTGCATCAGATGTGTCTTCACATCTAATCAGGCAAAGCTTGACGAAATTCACATGACACTCAGGGTATTCCATCCGCATGCAGCTAAGAGAGTGTATTTTATCATACTTTTCGCATTTTGCAAAAATGAGGAAAACGTAGACTTGCGATCCGGGAAAATGGCTGTCTGTCTGTGTGCCCCCCCCCCCCCCCCCCCACCCTATCAACGCCTAAACGGCTGCAGCTATCGAAACCAAATTTGGTATGAGTAAAAATCTATACCTAAATATCTCACAGCCATATTTGAAACTGACGTCAGGGCTACCAACTGCTGAAAATTCGCAATTGAAATTTGAGCTCTATGTTGGATATCTCAGAGGTCATATATGCTAACTATTCAGAAATTGGCACACATGTAGATAATAACAATCCACATTAATTGTCAGAAGTCCATACATGCCAGTGTTGCCAAAATGATTCTAAGCTTGCCGATAGGTCCAATCTATAAATACATGTAACTTATATACTATCGATTGGACTTGAACCAAATTTCGTATGTACTATGTGTACTACAACAGACATGACTCAGCCGCATCTGTAAAGCTTGCTGAGAATAGTTGTAGCATTCTCACGAGACATACAAATGGGATTTGGTTTGGACAAGTGTCGGACACTAAAGGTGGTGAGAGAAAAAGTACAGAAGTCTGGGTATGAGCTGTACGATGGACAGCATATTAAGGCTATGTTGGGCAGAAGACACCTACAAATACTTAGGAGTAAACCAAGCTAGGCATATTGACCATGTCAATTGATCTGTCCTGTGAATTCGTTGGAACTTGATAGAGCGTTTCTAACCAAATAACCTACAAATGTATCTACACTCTACCAAATGTAGTGGTAGGTTCTTTTACATCCCATAAATCTATGACATGGGCCAGCTGGCTTTACTTCCCCTCCGAAGGACGGCATACTGAAGTATTTTAACGCTGTTAAAAATCCGACGACTTCGGCCGGGTTTCATGATGATGATAATTGTTGTTTTAAGGGGCCCAACATCTAGGTTATCGGCCCAGGCCGGGTTTTAACCCGCGTTCTTGAGCATAGCAGTTCAGTATGTTACCGACTACGCCGCTGAAGTGAATATTGCCAGAGCTAAAAAAATCTGAGTGGTTTAGTAGTAATGCGGTTTGGCTGTTCCACGGTTTAACACATTTAAATACATAATTATACTAAAAGCTAGTGTGGTTTTGACGTGTTTGCTACTAATTTCATGGGTAGAACGTTTGAAAACACTGGTGATCAGCAATATCTGTGACTAGGAGCTTCAAGGCGTGCCATTTAGACGCGAACTTCGATCTTATCGTCTTGTGTTGGCTTTGTCCCTCAATCTCAGTTATCTCTCAGATTTCCTGGTCTGTGGGAGTAATATTGGTGCAATGCAATCGATAACCTACAGTATATTTAGGACGAGTTATCTAATCGGAAAGTTGGCTGATCTCTTCCGTAGAATCTGGAACCGTAGATGGTGGTGGTTGTTGTTGTTACTACAAGACATTGGATACACATCTATCTAGAAGGTATACGTCTATCTCCTAGGTACACATCTATCTTTTAGATACATGCCTATCTCTTAGGCACACATATATCTAGTAGGTATACATTTATCTCTTAGATACACATCTATCTAGTAGGTATACGTCTATCCCTTAGGTAGGCTACACATCTATCTCTTAGATACATTATTATTATTATTATTATTATTATTATTATTATTATTATTATTATTATTATTATTATTATTATTATTATTATTGCCTTTATTGGAGGCGCAGTTAGGGCTCTTGGTCCTCTCTTACACTAAACCACATTAATACAATACAATAAACATATGACATTAATATAGCTGACAAAATTAAACAATAATAATTGACATAGATAATGACTTTCACACTCTCATTCACTCATCCAGTCACACCTGTTGTCGGTCAGCAGTGTTCAGCAGGCAGCCCCAGCAGGTGGTCTTGAATTTAGATAGTGAGGTGGTGCCCCTGACACTGGCAGGAAGGGTATTCCACAGCCTAGACTCCACCACATGAAAATAGTTGTTGTATATAGAGGAGCGATGAATAGGAATGGAGAGGGAAGAACCAGAGCGTGTATTTTTACCATGGAAAGAAGACAAGTACTTGAATTTATTTGATAAGTATAGTGGTCTATCGTCAGAAAATAATCGGAAAATCTGGACAGGAATGTGATATGATCGACGTAGTTCAGGTTTCAGCCAGAAAAGAGCGCAATAATAGGGAGTGATATGTTTATCATAGCTCAGATCGTAGATAAATCGTATACAAGAGTTGAGAGCTCGTTGAAGTTTCAAAGTTTGTGTTTTGGTTGCGTCTACAAGAATAACGTCACAGTAGTCAAGAATAGGAAGTATTAGTGTCTGCATGCAGTAGCGGCTTTTCAGGTGCATCAGGTACAGCCCGGCTGCACTAATAATTCTCAAAAAATTGTCTATCATTTTCTGAATCCCTAAATTTCTCTTTAAAACCTACCGTATTCGTTAAAAAGAACGAAGAGTGCGCTTTATATGTTGTGATTACACAACCGGCGTAGCGCTCATACTTATTAATAATTAAGCAAGCCCCGCAGTCCGTTTCCTTCACGATTGCGCCTTGCGTTCTGAGTACAGCCCTTCCAATGCTCACAGCAATACGGGCTGACTTGTGACGTATAACTGAACGGTTGCCATGACAACGCGCCAAACCGCCTGCAGTATGTATACAGAAGTATTCCGCTTGGTGCTGCCCTTGGAGCAACAGGAATGCTTGGCTGCCTCGCACGAGCTGTGACGATATTATCCGAATGCACCCGAATATATAACCCGGGCTCTTCACTCCTCGACATGGAGGAAAGAACGGAAGGAGATGCCTTCGCTGCGCTGCCTAGTGCAAGCTGCTGAAGCCAAACGGTGCGCCCAATTTGGGTAGCAAGAAAATCGTTGTGCTATGCTTTTAAAGACGTAAACCACTCCAACAAGTCTTGGATTTTAGTAACCTACCGTAAAACTTCAATGACAAGTCAAGATGTTTTCTTGTATAGGCAGAATACATTCTATACATCACGGTACTTGGCACAAATAAGCTGCGTTATCGTTTTAAAAGCGAATTCAAATAGAAATATGAGAGCACCTATGCAAGGCTAGTTTTGTAAGAAAGACGCGGCAAAACGTAATAATACGCTGAAATACTGATTAAATTGATTACAGGTGTCTGAAGGTGTGCGTTATACCAAAGATGGAACATCTTGGGAACTATCATAATGATGCCGAACTAATCACGGTACTTACACCAAATTGATTTTTAAGTTCTTTTTGGTGTTGAGGCATTCATCAGTTTTTAGGACTAATTTCGAGCACAGCCACTTTCACTCATTGTTCGTAGACATTTTTATATTCACGAATACGAACCTTAAAATTAATAAACAAATGTTAGTATCTCAATCACGCTAAAACACAATCACGCCAAGACATATTTACTAGTATATTGTGTCGCGAGAGTTGTGGCTACTATTCCAACAGCTGTAAAAAGAAGCTTGTTAAAAATTTGAACGTGTGGTGTACGAAGTATTCTTTTATAGTAAAAATTGTGCTGTTAAATTGTGATTCGTGGCCGTGTGGCGCATTAATTGTGAGTGAAGTGTAAATAGAATAGGCTAAGCGCTTTTGAAGAGCATACAGTAGCACAGCTAAAAGAGTGAGCTCTTGGCGTTTTTATATTAACTGTGTTTAATCATAACATAATTATAGGTGTATGTTTGGAGGGGAAGTGCGTTTGAAATTCAGTTATGTTATAAGTATAAGTACGAGTATGTAGAGTGAGAGGTCGTTCTTTAGGTATATAGTATTTAAATCTTTTCTTATAGTGTGAAATAATAGTGTTCCCTCCAAGGCGTGTTTTAACATGGAACCGTCCGTAGATTTAGTTTGTATTTTAGGAGAAATTCTGTTTTCTAATTGGAAGGAGGAGGATAAAAAATAAATTTTATCAAGCAATCAACCCCAACCACTTTTGACATACCAGATTTCATCTTAGCTAGATGACCCAACACACCTATTCAAAATGTATACGTTTACTGCACACGAGCGTGTGTTGGGCTACACCGAACTTACACCCCACGAGCCGCCGCTGTCTGTATGAGTAGGATTCTTAGTTTAAATGGTAAAATATATTTTTTTCCTTTTGAGGGAGTGGAGCGTTACGAAAATCTTCTTGCATACACTCTGTACGTGTTCAGACCAGTTAAGGGTCTGATTTATTATCACACCTACATTTTTCACTGTAGGACAGTATGGAATTTCATTGTTGTTGAGTACAATTGGGGGAATAATTTGATCTCGGAGTGACGTCAAATATTTTTGAGAGCCAATTATGATAACTTGTGTTCTTGCGGGATTCAAAAGAATGGAATTTTCCTGAGAATATTTTCCAAGTCTTAGGTACACATGTACGAGGATCGCTTAGGTACACATCTATGTATTAGATACACGCCTATCTCTTAGGTACACGTTAAACTCGTTGACAATGGGCACAATGGGTATTCATCTTTCTGTCTTTCTGGAAATTCGTTCTTTCTTCACTTATGTTTGCCTGTGAGCCCCTGAGAGGAGTTTTGAGCTAATGGAAATTAAATAGATACATGTAAAAATCTAGTAGATCTAGTAGATCGACTGATCTATCCGAGGTGAGATAAGCACTGATTGTCTAACATCGACTGAATCACGCTCGATATATTTTTCGCGATGTAGACGTTCTCGCTAAACCATGCACCACGACCGCGCAAACAGCTTCAGAAGGTCCGCAGATCGTAGGTTCGAATCCCTGCTCTGATAGTGGCTATTGCGAGTGTGATTTTTCTTTCTCATACTCCCTCCAGGCAAATGCCGGGATAGTATCTTAGTTTAAGTCCCAGGGTTCCCATCCCATCCCTGTCCTTAATAGAGCTACACACAAACACAGGTTATCAGACAAATTCAACATACACCCAAATGCATGGGGCTGATAACTACATAGGTGTGTAAATTATTAGACTCGATGGCAGTTTTCCAACATTTACTCTGCACGATTTGTGACTTAATACAGTAGAACTGTTTTGCAAGGCGATGAAACTATTTGAAAAGTTTAATTAATATTCCTTTTAAAGAATCTGACAGATAACTAATTGTTTACAGTTTGCATTAAAAGAGGAGCCTTGTTAATGCAGAACGCCACACGTTTTGTTTTGATTGCTTTATTATAATTTTCGAGTCAATTTAGACCAGAGAGATTGGAAGCCTTTTATTAGTGATTGTCCATTCTTGAACTATTCAACAATTTGTGGACACTGGATTGAAATCATCTGATTTACAGGGTACAGTCCAAAGTTAATGAAAAAAAGAGAAAACGGACCCAGCTCAGGTGTCCTCAAATTCTCCAATTTCGAATATTTCCAGATGCAATTCCTTATGGGAAACGTTGTAACTCCACAGGGGAGAAAACATTACTAAATAGAGCAATAAAAATAAAATAAAATGATTTTGATTAAAATAATGTGACTGATTTAAGTTCTTTATTTGTCAATAATTTGCACACCTCGGTAAGATGTTCCAAGCCCCTAAAATGAATTAACAACAACTACAACGTTTTGAGATTAAATACTTTCCTAAGAACCCGCGCAGTTTCTCAAGACATCGTGGAGGTCAGGGTTCGATTTCCGGCTGTGCCAAGAAATTTATTTCTGGTCTGAGGGCTGGAACGGGGTGCACTGAGCGTTGTGAGACATAAATGAGAAGAGACGGGTTCTATTTCTGCCTCAGCCATCCTGTAAGTGGTTTTCCGTGGTTTTTCAGTTTTACTCCAGGCAAATGGCTGGATGGTACCTAACTTAAGGCCACGGCCACTTCCTTCCCAAATCCTATCATGATTGCAAATGCACACACTAGTACAGACATCACAGTGACATAGACAACTTCTACACACACACCCAAGTACATGACCACAATGTCACAAAAACCCCGAAGATTCAACAACAATAATAAATGTCTTATGGTTTACCCTCCAGGGTTGGCTTTTCCCACGGACTACGCGAGGGATCCCAACTCTACCGCCACTGGCAGTGTCCTGGAGCTTGAGACTCTAGTCGGGGATACAACTGGGTAGAGTGACTAGCACGTCGCCCAGGCGGCCTCACCTCCAAAACGAACAGGGGCCTGACGAAGGGATGGGAAGTGTGGGAGGGATAGACAAGGAAGAAGGAAGGAGGCTGCCGTGCCCTTACGATAGGCACCATCCTGACATTTGCCCGAAGACGAAGTGGGAAACCACGGAAAATCACTTCGAGGATGGCTGAGGTGGGAATCGAACCCCCTCTACTCATTTGGACCACCCGAGGCTGAGTAGACCCCGTTCCAGTCCTAATACCACTTTTCAAATGTTGTGGCAGAGCCGGGAATCGAACCTCGGACCTCCCGGGTGGCAGTTAAACATGCTGACCACTATGCAATGGAGGCGACATCAATATTAAGTTTACCAAGAATAAGTCAAACGCTGCAATGAGTCGTAAAAGAGAGTAATCTCGTAAGAGCTGACATCACTCGCGCTGCGCAATCTCCTTCCTTGTTATTTTTGCAAAGGAATTGCTTCCTACTCATTGTTCAGGTGACTTCCTCAATAATCGTAAACACCGGCCATTGCTAAGGGGCCCACGGAGGGGACATCTCCATGGCACTCGACTCGTGCAGCCAACAGCGTAGCCAAGTGTGCTCAATCACGACCCACCATAGGCGCCCGCAAGGTGGGGCCGTGTCCCCCCCCCCCACCTGGAATCCCAAGAATATTTCAATTTTTCAATGTCACACCAGTTTATTTCATAAATTGAAGTTACTGATAGTTAACTGATTTAGATGTAGGGATAATTCCACAGTTTTATTTACAGTAACTTAGTAATTTGGGATTATTTGAAAAAATCTCCAGTTATTTAGAAAATCGGCGAACTGGATTAACATTACCATTTTAATGAACTGCTTGACTTTTATTTTTGTCAAAACATGGTGATACAACTACTTTTTACCTGTTTTTAAGAAATGAACATTATGACGATGATACACGAAGGAAAGCTAACAGCCAAATAATGAATATCACGAAGCAAGTAAGAAAAGATACGAAAATTGCGGGGGGAGGGGGAGGGAGGGGTACGTCTCATCACCATCTACTGACAAGTAGGTAATGAAATGAAAAACATTACTCCCCTCCCCCCCTCGCTGGAAAAAATCCTGCGGGTGCCCATGCGACCCACGACTGCAATGGGGATCTGTGGCCTCCAACTGCGATTTCCTACATTCACTCTTGGTACGTCCTGGGAACCCACTCAAATCCTTAAGCTATCCTGCTCATTGCAGTTATTGTAGTTGATTAATTTAAGGATGTTGCGCCATCGAGATCATGTAGCCCCATGTACTTGGAAGTGTGTGTAATCTGTCTGATGACCTGTGTTACTGTGATGGCTGTAGTTAGTGTGTTGAAGGCACGAGTACATCGAATGAATGTATTCAGTATGCCAGCCATACACAGTCGTGATATTCAGGATCATTAACAAGCATTTTCTCATGGGTTTGTTTAGCATGTACGCTATACATATCCTTCTTAATAATAATAACACATTCAGTACACTGTTATTTTTAACTATTAATTAAGAAATGTAACTTAATGGTTAAAAATAATTCATTAATAATTAATATTTAGCACATCACAGAGTAAGAGGTTCATCCTCAGCAATTTCAGATGTCAATCAAGCTGCTCGGTCTGTCACTCAATAATTGGAATCTAGAAAATGTAATAAGTTAGTTATGGCTGTGACAAGAAAACCATACGCTGAGGATATATAATTAATTTAATAATTAATTAATACATTTTAATTAAGGCTGGTCCTTACGTAGGAGCCTCTGGTGCGATTCCTGGTTCCGCCACACATTTGAAATCTGACGTAAGATCTGGAACGCGGTGCACTCAGTCTTGTGACGACAAAATAATAGCTACTTGATCTGAGATGTAGGCTCGAACGAAAATCATGCGCCTGCGGGTATCGTCGTGCCATCCAAGCATCCCCCATAATCCGTAGGGTATGTTGTTGTTGTTGTTGTTGTTGTTGTTGTTTAAGTCTTCAGTATTTTGACTGGTTTGATGCAGCTCTCTATACCTCCCATTCCCGAGCTAATTGTTTCATTTCTACATAGCTACCACACACTACATCCGAGGCAATCTGTGCAAGCAGTTATACAGATTAAAGATAACTTCGCCGCTAGCGAATGTTTGTATACATTAATTTAATTTACATCACTACATCAAACACCAATTGATCAAGCTACTGGACCATCATCGATTCAAATTATGCAATTGGCCTGGTCTGTCCGTTGGTAAATAAGGACCTGATTGTCACAACAAGATAAAGACCCTCACACATGTAGTGGGATCTTACACACACAATGAAACTCTGATAAATGCCAAACATTACAGCATTTGGTCCTTACTAACTCAGAGCTTGATGGATTCTTATTGGTCCTTGAAGCAGTTCTTTGTATCCCTACCAGAGGTCGCGTTCATCGCTTCTGATGTGGCTACATAGTTTATCCCACGCACAGATTTGAGAGGCATGAGACCTAGGCACCATCAGAAGATACAATCTATCACATACTATCTAAGACATACCACATTGAGAACCACATTGAGGATGTATGGTCTCAAAAAGAAGGAAAATTACCTTCTTCTTTGTCATATTCTGAAAGATTCCACTGAAGCGGTCCGTACAGTCTTGAGATAACACTTACAACCATACCCACATTAATTACGCCTTTGTTTTTTCTACAGTGCCGAATTATCTTTCAGAGATTATCCTTGTAATATTTTCAAATGCTCAGCATTTAGAGCACTAATTCCTCTAGTTATTAGTCTTACTGGTACATTATATTTGGTGCTCCAGATCCTTCGATAACCTGTAACTCCTCGCAAGTTCATTTTCAAATTATGGGACGCAAAATATGCGTGGGTTGCCTTTCACCACATGTTTTATGTTACTATAATTCGTTAAACAGAACGTTGAGGGTAAACTATGATAAAATTACTCTTTCCTTCACATTGAATCAATGGTTTCCCTTCAGTAGTTTTCTGATGTTAATGTTAATGTAGTATTAATGAATGAGATTAACGCCCTTTTCAACAACTGAGGCTTTGGATACAACGGAATGCCGGAAATTTGCCCTGAAGCGTATATTTTATTTGTCAGTAAATCTACTGACACGGTTCCCTCGCATTTAAGCACCCTCAAATACCAACTGACTGCACCAGCATTCGATCCCGCAACTTTCGAGACAGCAGAAGAGAACGTTACCGCTGAGCCATCCAGCCATCCAATAGTTTTCTTTTGTTATCTTTGACATAGAACAACTGCATCTTGCTCTTGCGGCCCTCTTGAAAAGTGCAGCTAATACTGCAGTGAAATACTAAAGTATTAAGCCCCCTGTAAAAAGAACAATTTAATATAATATCTGCTAGGTTACACGATTTATAAATCACAACCCCACCCACAAGCAGCCTTTCTCCATCAACTAATCCATGAAGGTGTCGAGTTGCGACCGTTCGTGGCTGTAGTGTTTTGTAGAGCAGTTTTGTCTTGTATATCTTGATCTGATGATGATCGTTAGACGAGCGAAACATGTCATCCAATTAAAAATCACTATGTTTAGAGAAGTGTATAAATACAGTAATTCATGTACCATTTCTTTCGGGTAGCGGGACGATAACATATCTGTTACTTCCCACCCAAGCTAAATGGTCACGCTTGTATTAATCGATTGAAAACAATGTTATTAAGATGTAGATATTTGCTAATAAAATATTTAATAAACAATGTAATATTATACAAAATTTACAGTTATGACGTAAACTGTCGACAATATTCTAGGAATTACCTGATGTATGGAGAGAGCGCAGGGGAAATAGAGGTGGAATGGCTCAGAAGGACTGGGCACTAAACAATATTGTTTGTGGATTTGGGAAACCAATTAAATTACGTGCGGTTATATTTACCCCAGCAGGTGTTTTAATGGGTAAAGAGCTGTTTCCCCTTAACGAGAGATTAACTTAGAGGACCTGTGTTCTAGGAAATGAATGTCTAAATATTCCTTACATTGCATAACAGACTGTGTAATGGACGTAATTTCCATAAGAAAGAATTGCGGTTTAGAATGAATTCTGAGGACAAGTGCGCAGTGCGTCTGGAAGGAAATGTAAATGAATTGCTAATTGTGGAGAATGCTGAGAGAGCCAAGTCTGCCCACTTTTGTGGTTCACGTTACACCAGTACCGTTATATAACCCACACCGCCACCCATTGCCATCTCTACCAGAACTACAGTATGTACAGTAGAAAACAATACCTCTAAATATAACATGTTATTAAACAATATCGGTGAACACGATTGTACCCAATTATTGTAATGGGTGTTTAGGTGAACGTGAGGGACATTTATATGAGATTAATTAATAAATTCACTTGGATGACCAGTTTCTATCGTCAAGTGATCATTATCAGATCATTTACACTTAGGATGTTAAATCTATGTCTGCCAGTATGTTGGTGATGGTATTTGCATTATGTGCAATTATTTTCTACATCAATTATTATAAACTTGCGCAACTTTTCAAAATGTGTAAGTTATATGTGATTGTTCTTAACATAACGGGGTCGGGGATGAGATGCGATGAAATTCCATATAGCGGATGGTTCTCACGACCGGATGCCCTTCCTGACATCAACCTCATGAGAGGAGTTAATGAGAGATGAAATGAATGAAGACGAATGAAACTGGGCAAGGATGTGGAAGGAAGCGGCCGTGACCTGTCAGAAGGTACCGTCCCAGCATTTGCCTGGAGTTGAAAATGGGGAAACCACGGTAAACCATTTCAAGGACGGCTGAAGGTGGGGCTCAAACCCACGTCTACCTAGTCCACGGAGAGCTTGGTCCCATGTCCTAGCGCTGCACTTTAGCGAGCGTAGCTACCGCTGTCCGTTTAACTTAATGATAACATTGTATATTTTAAATACCATCATCCACATACTTGTTGACATGGATTTAACTACATAAGTGTAAAGAATCTGATGATGATCGCTTGACGATAGAAACTGGTCATCCAAGAGAATTTAAATAGTAATCTCATGTAAACACCCATTGGCTACAATCGTGTTGACCGACTGAAAAGCATCACTGAAATATGACATAATAATAAACATGTTACACAAACCGATACAACTACCATCACCAGTAGACCCTTAAAAATAAAACTACAGATAGCGCCGTTTAGCTATGCACTTGACTATTAAAGCTCAGTGGCAGGAGCGAGGAGCGTGATGAATAATTCCCTATCTGAGAACATTGACGCGTATGACAGACACAGACACGCTCAGTGTGGCAAATGTTTTACGCTGCAGTAGTATACCGGGGAAATGCAGAACTAACTGCCGGTTTGCACTTAGATTCTTAAATAAATATAACTTGTTACACAATCACCGTTATAAAACTGATACCACTCCCGTCACCACAAGATCCTTAAAAATAAAACTAATGGACAAAAAAAAACTTAAATACAACATGCTATACCACCACCATTATAAAAAAACATATCACCGCCACAAGAACCATATACTGTACCTATATAAAACAATAATGACAGAAGTATTCTCAAATATAACATGTTAAACCTTCACCACCGCGACCATCACCACCAGAATCAAACATAACAATATATATACATAAACAACACCTGTAAATATTGTAACACATGCAGAATACAATACAGACTGTGGTGCTCATCACTAACAGTAGCTTTTCACACAATATAATGACAACAGCTGCACAAAATAGGCAACCAAAAGAATTATTCGTTTTCGAAAGAGGAAATATTAAAATCCAGCAATTCATGTAGGTTTTATGTTTTTGAGCACGGTAACTTCAGCAGGATCTTGGTGACCCTGCCCGGACCTCCGCTGGGAGTAATGGACCATGAACTACGTTCTTTTGATGAGCCTAACTTGGTGCACCTACCCCGCAAAATACATAAATACATAAATAAATAAATAAATAAATAAATAAATAAATAAAAACATGGTGCAACAGCTCAAAGGTAAAAATAAAAATATTGCCAGTAGGCAACAGGTATGCGAGGGTATCATCATGCTAAATATTACAATCACAATCTCCAGAATTATGTTTTGTTGTTAGAAATCTTTTTCAGTTTTCCGGGAACTTACAGCATGAAGTGAATTTTTGAATTATAAGAAAAAAGTAATATTGATATTATTAATATTATTATTATTATTATTGAAATTAATCCATTATTATAGTAATTGGTGTTCTAATGATGTATTATGCAAATAACATGCTTGCACTGTTATACCTTGCTCACGTAATAGTCTATTAACAACACCACATTTGTATTTAATTCCAGGGAAAAGCGATCACCGTCCATTGCATGATGTAGTCACTTAAAAACAAATGTTGAAACAATATTCACTTAAAAGTTGCCAACGTGATTCTACACCTGCTGATAGTCCGACGCATGTAACTTCGATACCATCAGTCGAATTTCTTTCAACTGGCATATTGGGCATAATATTTCAGGTTAATTTTGAGCAACCCATGTTTGGCAGTGCTACCAACATGATTTACGCATGCTGATAGATTCAATGTTTAACTGCATGTAACGTCCATGCTATCTATTGGACATAAACCAACTTTTGTAAGTACATTGTGTGCCTTGCGAGATGGAACTAAGAATATATTCAGAGTCGTCAGGGTTGCCAAATATTGATAAATACTCTCTATAATTTTGAACCCTACTCTCAGTATGTTAGAAAGTATGCAGGCCAACATATCCAAATTTTGCAAATTTATAGATCATAATATTCATGATTAATTTTGAGTAACCCAGACATGGCAATGCTGCCAACATTATTCTACGCGTGCTGATAGGCACAATGTTTATCTTCGCGAAACTTTCATAGCCTACTAACGAATGGATTGCATCCTTATTTATACGTGCAATGTATGCTTTATGGCATATAACTGTGCTTAATATACGAGTTAGCAGGGCTACCGACTGTTTATAATAATCTCAAATCTTTTGAATTCTAATTTTAATATCTCGTAATATGTGTATGGAACACACGTGAAATTTAGAGAACTATAAGACCAAGATGTTTTAGACATTTTCCGAGTAAATTGTCGAAGCTAGTGCTACCAACATAATTCTATGCTAGCTTATAATATCAACGTTCACTTCATGTAACTCTATACTAATAAACTAATTTCAACCGAATTTCATGTGTGTAATATTTGTCTCAAGAGATATAACTCAGAATATTTTTGGAGTCATCAGGTCGACAACCTGTTGATAAATACTCTCTATAGGCCTAATTGTGAAACCTAGTCTCATTGTAAGAAAGCAAACAACTCAAAATTTGGCATGTGTATGGACGATAACTTTGCAGATTCATTTCGAGCAACCTATACGTTACAGTTTTGCCAACATAATTCTACGCACCCTATTAGGTCCAATGTTTAACAGCATGTAACTTCCATAACATTCAATGTATAACTAACAAATTTTATATATCCAGTGTATGCCGTAGGAAACTATTTCAAACAAACCGTAGTGCTCTATTGGGCTACACAATTTCAGGTATATTTCGAATAGATCATAAATGTCAATGTTACCAACTAACTTCGTAGTTAAATGCATTATTCTATATAGGTCCCTGTACATTAATCATTGGTAAGAAACTTAAATTTTAAGAAAAGTAGGCTCTTTAGATCATCATGGAACTACTTATTTATTATTATCATTACTATTTCTTCAATTTTGGCCTACTTTGAACCACGGGCCATAATTAACTTCCTGGTTACTCCTTTTTTTCTTTTCCCAGAACTTCTTCATCTTTTCGCTGTGGTTCCTCTTCCTCTCTTCCGATCACATGGCTTTTCGGCGTTTCGTTGGCTTCGGTGGCGTAGTTGGTAGCATGCTGATCTGCTGTGCGCAAGATCACTGGTTCAAATCCGGCCGAAGTCAATAAAATTCTCCAGTAATGTATGCCGGCGGGCCCATGTCATAAATGCATATCACGGAAAAGAATCTACCACTACAATAATATTGGTAGTGTAGCTAAATGTGTAGGTTATTTGGTTAGAAACGCTCTATCAAGATCCAACGTTCGTCGCTAGGTGTCAGTGACAGTGGCATCTCTGGTAGCCAAATTAGGAACTACTTGAAATTGTACTTGTGCTTGTACGGGCGTTCAATTAAAATACCCCGCTATGGCCATTGGCTGCAAATCAAATATAATAATACTTTACTTTTCCTGGAAACCCTTGAATTAATCAATCGTAGCTCGAAACACCTCACTATTCCAGATCTCTTTCATTATTATTATTATTATATTTATATTATTATTACGAAACAGGGTAGATTGATTAGTGAATTGCTTTCGGAACATGCAAGCACACTACCGTGTTACACACTTGCTGGTTGGGCTGCCTACACACACCTACATTCTACCAATTTTCAGTAAGGAACAAATTGCAGTTATCCTGTATTCTATACCTCAGCATTGCAAACGTGCTAGTTGGGCTGCCTACACACGCCTGCGGTCTACTACTGAGATCCAGTACGGAACAAGCGATAGGTACCTTGTATTCTACACCTCAGCATTACACACGTGCTTGTTGGGATGCCTACACACGCCTGCAGTCTACCTCTAAGGCCCAGTGAGTATTGAAAGCGTGACAGGCACCCTGTATTCCACACCTCAGCATTACACACGTGCTGGTTGGGCAGCCTACACACGCCTGTAGTCTACCATTGTGGATCGTAGGGGAGGCCTCATTTTATGAAGATGTGCATAGGCAGGGCCACTCATCGGTGCCCTCTTCATATAAAGTCAGAAATTGGCTGTAGATGGGCCGATACTGTGGTAATTTATTAATCTCAAATGCAGGAAATTAAGGTTTGAAACCCGAATATGGTCTCATTTTCAAGTTTTATTCAACACATAGTCAATGTTACGAATATTATTCTCTAAATTGTGGACATTAAAAGTCAGTACTGGGAATTTAAAAATTAAGAATTATGGAATATAACAGTATTGCAATACCCGCTACAGTAGAATCAGGGCGTCGTTACTAAGAAATGACAAAATAAAAATATATTTGCTGCTTTGGACGAAAATTCAGTCCTAGTGCCCCTTAAATCTTAATATATAGGAGCTCTAGATGTGGTGTGTCTTGTAGCAGTTGATTTACAAACTACAGGTATCCATGCTAATTCCTTCTGATTTTAGTCGAGTCAGAAAAAAATCACTAGCGGTAATATTATTATCAAAGAATAAATTCAAAGTCGCAATAAAATTAATCCCTATGATAAAAATATCTATAACAAAAATATAACTCAAATGACAAAAATCGATAAATGCAGGTTGGATGGTTGGTTGGTTTCTCAGTTTAGGGGCTGCGACAACGTGGCCATGTAGCTCCGTGTACTTGAGTGTGTGTAGAATCTGTCTGATAACTGATGTTAATTGTGATGGCTTCATTAGTGTGTGTTATCTGTGTGTAAGGACTGCATACAACCAATTTCAAGTAGTTCTCCTGCTTTTGCTACCAAATGCTACCGTCAACGAGACCTAGCCGTGAATTTGGCTAATAGATGCCCCCGCAACCGGCACCTGGCGATGAACGTTGGAACTTAGAGCGTTATTCAAATATAACCTACAAATTTAGCGTCACATAATTGTAGTTATTGAAAGGTTCTTTTACATGCCATAAATCTATGACATGGGCCCGCCGATTTTACTTCCCCTCCGAAGTAAGGCATACTGAGGGATTTTAACGCTACTAAAAAATCCAACGACTTCGGTTGGGTGTGAACCCGCGAGCTTGGGCATAGAAGCTCAGCATGCTACCAACTATGCCACCGAAGCCACCTTCGATAAATGTAATACATCATAATATGATATATATATATATATATATATATATATATATATATATATATATATATATATATATATATTAAGTTATCATATCAAATACAATCGATATTGAACCAACCATCAAGACGTATTCAAAACACTCAAAGGGAGCATATTTCACCTCGTAGTTCCGCCCCTTAAAACAACAATAACTAACATAACCAACTCGTTCCTGAATTGTTCCTACTCTGTTGAGGGAGGGCCTTGTCTTTGTGTAAGGAGGCCTCTCTGACAGCTATTGTATGCTAAATGAGTGCTAACTGTTTCACTTAGCGAGATTTAGAATTGTAACTGAAAGTTCTACCACAAGCTCCACATACTGCACAAGTACTGTACTACATAACATTCACCAAAAAACAATCATCCTTAAAAAACACAACTTCACACCACGAAGGATAAAAATACTTTAAAATGAGTGAATGTAAACTCGCTTTCATTACAAATTGTACGAAGGATAATGTTGTGTTTAGGTAACTAAAGACTTGCCGTCATAAATTGTTGTGTCACGATTTTGGAACCCCGTTTCTGAGCTCTCCCCGTTTCTGAGTTTCGCCCGTTTCATACTTTTGTGTCAGTGTTTTTAAGTTGATCGTGTCACCACTGTTCGTCCACGTCGTTGCGTAGTGACTAGCATTCTCCCGGTTTCGCCAAGAAATTTAATTCTGGTCTGAGGGCTGTAACGCGGTACAATTAGACTCGTAGAGGCAATACTCAGAAGAGTCGGATTCGATTCCTACTCAGCTATCCTGGTTGGGTTTCCATCAGGGATTACTGGTACGGAGTCTTAATATTTACGGCGCAAGATATACTGTATAGTATGTCTTATTTATTAACAAGAAAAGTGCGCTCGAGTGGAGCATTAATTTACACGTATAGAAACACATCTAAAAACACAGATTATTCTTTGCTATATTCTGTAAGCGATGTTGTCCTCTTTACGCATGTCAATATGTGATATTTGTCACAGGTCTGCCCGCACAGCACACATTGACAATCTTCAGTCTTTTTATGGTATGTTATGATATTGCATCTCTTGTGATGGAATCCGTGAATTGCAGTTCTTGTGATAACATCTCTCTGGGACTGGCATTCCTTCTTCCATCAGTCATCTATCATTGCTGAGGTGGTATAGAACTCCATTTCTATCTCAATTTTTTTCTCGAATGTTAACCAGATCTTGGTAGGGTCCTATAGATGGCAGCCAGTGCTGTAGTCTAACATCCTCTATAAAATAGGTCTCCCACATTAGTTCATAAACTAGCCGTGATGGCGCTGTTTTTGCGACTCTTAATACTCGTTTCATGATCAATGTTTTGACTTTTTCAAGTCTTTTCAAGTCGCTTATCTTGAGTTTTTCCCTAATTAATACAATTCCATATGTAACGACTGGCGCCACTACCGTATGTCTTAAGAAAGCTTACAGATTAAATAGATTTTCGTAGCATTCTGCAACGGTGAAACTAGACAGTAATTTATAACTATATCGTACTGATATTTTAAATCCAGTAGAAAGAAATGTATAGACTAAATATTTTATAAATTCGACAAGTTTAAATGCAATGTTTGGAATTCATATCCCAGCTACTACAGAGGAGCAGTAACCAGGATAGACAGTTATTGAGGATTTAAGGGGCGGAACAGCGAGGTCATCTGTCCCTAAGATAGACAGTGATCTCTCTTTTCCTTATCTTAATAGCTGGTATCCGTAATTTTATACCACTGTCAGTGAAGCATCAGCACAGTCTGTATTGTTCACATTTAGAAATATGAAGATAACTTACATGCAATAGTTTCTAGACTAAATCTAATGATAACATTCATGAACTAAATAAAAAACTATGTTGATCCAGACTCTCACTGCCCAGAGTGATACACGTGATATCCTTTTGGATTGTTGGGGTGTTAAAAGGAGGACAGTTCCTAGTGAAACTTCTAGAGTTTTCTCATTTCAACACGGCAAAAAAGGATCAGGCATAAAATCAAAGCATGCCCTATAATCAACCAAGATCATTTAAACAAACTGAAATTTAAGAATACATATTTAATTCAAAATGTACAATACTAGTCAATTTATTAAACTCGACACATGTGAGGCACATAATATATGAACTAACTGCTATTTTTGTTGTGTCCGATAAGTCTGTAACGGAAGTCCCTTACAAATGTTTATTTATTTGGAGAAAGTCCTGAGATTTTCACATCTTCGTTTCATCAATGAAATGATCTTTGGTCTATTTTATAAATTATTGACATCACTACACCCTTAAAAGTGCGCTTGCAATCACTCAGTTGAATATAAAATCCAAACCATAACGAAAGAAAAACTATTTGCCCGATAAAACCTGACAAAAAGTGCAGATCTAAGTTCAACTTGCTTATTCATATCTTGACAATGAAATTCATTCTAAGGTAGCAGCTGGATTTAGAGTCGGAGTAGGTTCAGAACATGAGGTTATTGCCAAGAATACTCGACATTCATACAGTATTTATTTATTAGTGAAATGCACCCAAAATTCCTTGATTTCATTTAAAGTCGCTCTTATTTCTACAGACACTATGAGGAAGCTTCGAGATAACTACTGTATAATACATCCAGTAATTTACAGACAACAAATCAATAATTGATATTAATACTGAATAGCAAATGTTCATAAGATCAACAGCAAGATAACCCGCACGTTTCTCAAGAGATTAATCTTCTAACTATAATGAATTTCAACGCTCGATTTTGGGCAAGTGTAACGAATGGGATATCCAAATATCGCTACTTAAATGTAGTCAACAGAATAATATTTCGTTCATTCTTGATCGTAGAGCACACGTTCCAACTGAGTAACACGTATGCAGAACTAATCACAGGATAAAGTATATTTTCCGTGTTGACAACGACAGGGTCTTTCATATAAAATAAGAACGGCGAACGGCGGCTTTGTTATCCGCTGCTACAGTAACCTTGGCCGAGCTTGTGGCGTGCCACGGCCTCCTGCTGTAGTATTGAAAGCGCGCGCATAGGCACATATACTGTACTTGACCTTGCAATAAGTGTGCAGGTGTTCAGTCGCCAGTCTGAAATTCAGATGTTAACATGAGGCAGTTATCAACATCGTATTTTTGTATGTAAAACTTATTTTAAGTACTAGTCGGCTCGGCGGGTACGTGATGCATTTGTTCAGCAATTTCCTTCACTAGAAGATTCACGTAGACTAATTGTAAATAAGTTTGACACTACTGACTCACTGCTCAATACAAACATTAGAATTTAAAATCAGAAGCATTACGGTGACAGAACTCACTCGCGTCAGTCAGAATGTGGTTACCAAATACAATGCCTGTATAACCCAGGAAGGACGACACTTCTAGCATTTTATACGGTAATATTTCATACAGGATTATACACACGCTTAAAGCAGGTGGCCACGGCGCGCCACAAGCTCGGGCAAGGCCACCGTAGCAGCGCATAACAAAACTGCCGCATGACGTTCTTACTTTATATGAAGGACCCTGTAGTTGGACGTCATTTTGAAACTTTTCTTGCCTTTGGATTTTATTTAACAAGAGATATATGTTTATATAAATATTGTTAACTTCAATTTTTAAATTTTGTGAGGATATCCCTTTCTAATATTATATAATTTTAATTATAAACCTATATATAACGATTAGATTAACATTTTGTTGTGTTAAGTCAAACTAGCATAAGTCTTCAATTAATATAAACTGACAATGGCTCCAATACGAGACGAAACATGTACTTTTGAATGCTTCATTAGGTGTATTGAAAGGCGTTCTATATTATTAAGAATGTATTTAACTGAAGAGAGTCTCTGAAAGAGCAAAGCCCCACTTCGCATTTGATATGCGTCCGAGCGTCATATTATATGTCAAAGAATTAAATATAATTAAATGTATTGTTAAATGTTCCTGAGTTTAATAATATGACTAGGTACTGTACATCAGATGCCATGTTTTTTTGTCATACGTGCGATAAAAGTACCAATGAGAAATTACATGCATTGAGAAGCAAAGCTCGTTTTGGCTAAATGAATATCTAAATGAAATATCACTGGATATTTAATAAATATATTACACCTTTTTAATAATAATACATTAATACAGCCTACATTAATTAATGAAATGTACCAGTTTCGGCCAAATTATGGCCTTCTTCAGCGATGTTAAAAATAAGAAACTAATGTAATTATGAGCAAAAAGCATAATAACACAATTCATCCCAACCTCAAAAAAATAATATTTCTTTTTTCAATGACCACTACATCAGTTCCTTATCATTGACATCTCCACTACGGGCTGTCTTTTAGAGATTTTTTTCTTTCATTATTAACTTTAAGACAGTTGTAACAGATCTGATTTTTTATTTTTAGAGTATTTTTAATCATTTTATATAGTAAACGTTTTGGTAATAATTTTTGAACTCATACTAGTTATAAAATTATGTATAATCTTGCAACTTCATTTGTATCATATACTGTATTGTCTGCTGAAGAAGGTTATAATATAACCGAAACCAGTACCGTGTACTCAAATATTACATGTTATTGACTTGAGGTATCCTTTCCTATTTCAATAAACGTATATATAAAACTTACTGGTATTTGCAATAAATTATATTTTGGAATATTCTTAAAATTTAGTAATGTTAAAAAATCAGATCGGTTACAGTAATAATTAATGATATTATTTTTTAAAATAAAAATGTGTGAATTATTATTGTAACAAGTCTGATTTTTTAACATTTCTCAATGTTGAGAATATTGTTAAATAAAATGTATAGTATGTATCGGTAAATTTTTGATATAAGTTTATATCAATACCGTACTCGCAATTATAAACCACTTGTCAAATAATACGTACGCTGAAGAAGACCACAATGTGGTAGAAACTAGTACATCATTAAATAACTTCTAGTCTGAATTTATTGACTTTTGATTGATTCTTACTAACACTATTGTGTATTTATCAAAATATGTGTCAATAAGTACAAATTTAAATGAATTAAATCAAATTGATTGCAAATCAATTAATTTAGTATTATTGGCTAAGGTGTAATAAATTTATCAGATACCAATTGGTATTCATTTAGATCAAATCGTCTACAAGGGAAGCTATAGATATGAATAAGTTTATACCACTACGTAAATAAATATGACAAACTTACCGCGCTGCGAAAGGCATCCTTACGAAATCTGCGGACATTGTTGTAATGAAGAACAAATATTAGGTCAATACACTGAGAGGAGACGTCTCCTCTCCTGTCGCGAAACGTCACAGCTTGAGTGAAGCGCCCCACCAATTGAAACGGTTCCCGATTGTTACATTCACAAGTTCACTCCAAGGTGATTCACATCCATTAGTTTTGACATTGGTCGTTAATTGGCGCTACGTGGTGCAAACTTATTGGAATTTTCAGAACAAATTCATATCCGTGAAGAGCTGAACAGCTACGAGATTTGTACTGCATTCGTCAAGAGAATGGCATTACAAAGTGTATGCAACAATGGAGTGTTAAAAGTACTGTGGTAGCGCACTGGTGAGGACCCGGTGAGGCTGTGCCGCTCCCCCCTTCCCCTCCTCTTTAGCTCTCTTCAATCTTCACATCAGCCAAGGACGGCCTACACTGGTTTGCAGTCTAGCCTAGTTTGAAGACGGAAGAAGGCCGTTTAGCGAAAGCTATTAGCATTCAAATTTAGACTGTGACAACCATCACAGATTGACCCTCTACTTTGATATCTTATTGTTGTTGTTGCTTATTTTAGGGGCTGCGACATCGTGGTTATACAGTCCCATGTATTTGGGTGTGTGTAATTTGTGTGATAACCTGTGTTATTGTGATGGCTGTACTAGTTTGTAAATTTGTAAATTGTATTGGGAAGAAGCCGCGTAGCCTTATGTTAGGAGCCATCCCAGCATTTCCCAGAAGTAGAAATGGGGAAACCACGGAAAACCACTTCCAGGGTGGCTGAGGTGGGAATCAAACCAACCGCTTCTCGGTTTTGTCTATTCCAGTATTTCTCACACTAGACTTGTGAACTGAAAAACCTTTGTAACTCTTCCCTCAGATTCAGTCAAAACCCAGAAACACTTATTAAATTTAAGTGCCAAATCGTTTAAGAGGGTCAACATTAAAAATAAACTCTAAGCGTTTAAGTAAGCGTAACTTTACAAAACGTTTTACGTTCACTTTCAGGAAACATTTAAATGTTTTTAGAAAATAGCTTTATTTAAAAAACGTTTTCTATGAGACAATGAAAATTAAAAGACTCAGAAGCCTAACAACAGCAATTTCACTGTTCAGTCTGAAAATTACCCCCAGTAGCATCCTACGTCATCGAAATAATATGGCCAAACCTGAACTACAATAATATCAAAGACTTGGATAGAGTCAAAGCCTGATACTTAAAGAAGTCGCTTGGGGCATCGAAGTACGCTCCAACCCGACTAGTATATATATATATATATATATATCAACTGGCGTGAACAACGAGATTTATTATAGAAGATATGATATTAACACACAACCTGACCCCAAGCCAAGCATGCGAGAAATTCCTGGAAGAACGGGCACAGAAAGCAGCAGAAAATGATCCCGCCTTCTACCGCACACCAGCCATGAAAGAGGAGGAATGGAAAGCAGCCGGTTACGAACTCCACCACCTATACACCAGAGGGCCAATACATGGATTACACCACCGAATCTGCAGCGGGAAAGATTTCCACAATGCCGTCAGTGAATATGTTTGTGGACTCGGCAACCGAGCCTGCGCACCTGTTCACATGTGCCCAAAAAACTCTGCCAATCACACACTATGAAAAGGACGAATGAAACTGACTTATCGTCTAGATTATATTTGTACACATTGTGTTTAATTCAATAAATATATATAGCCCAGGAATTTTAGGTTTTGACCTTGAAAAAATTTAAGTAAAGCTGAAAATTGGTCGAGTTGTCCTATTTGATGTTCTTAACAACATATTAAAAGTCCCCGGTCTTCCCGTGTCGGCTTCCTGGATTTCCAGCCGTTTGAACTCCTGGAATGCTGGAGAAGTAGGTGGTGTCGCTGGAATGCGCATTGTAAGCAAACGATTTGGCTTACAGTCCTCTAACTTGGCTTAAATTAAAGGAGAAAAAATAAGCTATAAGTTAATTTATGGGTTGGCATGTTAGAGATACTTCCGGTCTAACAGGAAATGAAAAAATGCCGCGAAATTTTAAAAAAAAGTGCCCCGTTTTCCTTTTTTTTTGACGTTTGTTGGCAAACTATCACGAATATCGCAGACAAGTCTTATATAAAAGTTGTTGGCGACAAAATAAGCTTTCATTTGATGTATTTGTAATCGATGTCCGAATAATAGTTGCCGAGCTATAGCGGTGTAAACAAAAGATTGTTACGTCATTCTCTTCTCCGTCTGCGCTACACACACACTGCGACCGGGACGCGCTCTGATTTTGCATTGTTACATCCGACAGGAGCTTCCTTTCTCTATGATAAATGAAGTGCTTCCCCTCTTTTCAAAATATTTCATACTTAAACCCACCCCTCTCAAAAAATCCCCCTCCTCCCCCACCTCCCAAAAAATTCAATTTTTTTCAATTTTTTTTTTGTGTTTTTAATGAAAAGCACCCTTTTTGTACATCTGCTCCTAATAGTGAAAATAATCCAATTTCGCATTTTGAGTTCACCCCCCTCATCGACATCTCTTCATTCTATAAGGTGTTCTCGGTGCGTTTCTTTACGTGCTTTATTGAGCTAGGTAAACAAAATTAATGTTTTAATATGTAAATTATGTAACCATTTGTGACTTGGCGATCATAAATTATTATTTTAATGCCATTTTTAGCAGAGCAAATATCTTAAGTAAAAAGTAGTGCGAATATCGGAGTAGATATTTCTGCTTAAAACTAATACAGTTTATAATGTATTATTTATCCAATAATTCAAATTCAATCTACTTTTGATAAACTCTCAACATGGGCCGAAAACAATGAATTAACACTGAACGGTACTAAAACTGTGAAAATGACATTCAGAAAAAGAGGTAGACTTTCCACAAATGACTTCATTATGTACAAGAATGTCCCGCTACAGAATGTATCACACTTCAAGTACTTGGGAATCACTTTTCAGACAAGAGGAGATGTCTATAGCCTACACGTCAAGGAAAGAGTCGCCGCGGCAAAGATTGCTATTCACACTATAAGGAATCTGAGACAGCTGTCTTTAGCCACAGCTATCACCCTGTTTCGCCCTAAAATTACCCCAATCATAACTTATGGACTAGAGACAATTTGGCTACAACTGACGATGAGAAATTTGGAAGAAATAGAAAGAGTCTAAGCCACTTTCCTGAAAAGAACATTGTGCCTGTCGAAATTCACACGGTCTCGCCTCACCTACGTGCTAGCAAGAGAGCAATTTTTCATCGAAGATCTTCGCCTTAACCTATTACTACCATCAACCGCCGCCTACACAGAACTTGTACAAGAACTCAATGCAAAACGGCTAGACATATGGCCAACGTTCTTTTCAACAGATGCCATGATTTGCAGAGAATGGACTCAAGTTGGATATGAATTACGGCATGTAGTGACGCGATACGCTGTGCATGGTTTCCACCACCGGATATGCCAGACTGAGAAATTCCACGACCCGGACGATAACTGCAGGTGTGGGTCAACTTGTGACCGTTATCACCTGCTTTTGTGCTCCAAAAGGAAAGTCTCGTTGACAGATTTCTGCAATGACTGAATGTGTGGTCTTATTTAGGTTATTGTATGCACGGTCATGTATATATTTCTTTTGGCAGTTAGCTGCACTTATTAAATTATTTTTTATAATTCAAATAATTTTTGTTATAAACCAATTTGTAAACAAAAGAGAATGTTAATTTTATCACAGCAAAGTAAAATGGTGTAACAACATACTGAAAATAATATATACCTGCGAATATGTACGCAGTGAATGCTGCCGGAATGCGTCGGACGTTGGCGGCAAAGTGACCAAATCGAACGAAGCAGTAACTGTCTGTCTTTCGATAGTCCTTCCATACAGATGCACACGAAGCTCGTTTAGAGAATTGGAGCCCTTTCCGTTGAACAACTCCAGAACAAATTTTTCTCCAGCTATCTTGATAACTTCCTTGGATGCGCCAGGCTGATTGAATACTTCGACAGTTTTCCGAAGATCTTCGTTGATTTTGAGAATGCCCCATGGACGCTTCTTCCTTTTGCTAAAAATAGCCGAAGTTGTGTCACATCCGCTCACGGCATGGGCAAATAGCACACAACTTTTCATCTCGCCGATATCTTCCTGAATGTTTGTGATAGGGAACATCTTTCCAAGAGATTGAAATTCCAGTACTGTAAAATGGATGTTGTTGTTCTCTCTTGCTTTTGCCAACAACATGCATAGGACATCAATGCCTGACGCTATAACAGCATCTAGAGACAACGCTACGTCGACAATTAGTGTATCTGCGTCCCCTGTCGCCTTACGAACAGCAACTCCAGCATTTCTAAGCTCCTTTGTCAACGTAGAGATGAACCGTCCCTTGTTTTTGGTGTTACTTAGAAAGTCTACCTGAGAAGTGGAAACCATTGTGTTGGAATCGAAGACGATGTCTATGGACGTCCGCTTCCCCACACGGCGTGCCTGCTCCTGGTTCTTCGTGCTTGGAGTCTGATCGTTGCCAAACACAATGGTAACGTTTGAAGGATAGTGCTTGCTTATGTACAACTTGTAGGACTAGATTATGTCACCAAAAGTTGCAGGCCTTGGCCATACAACGGTATGCAAAAACAGACCTCCATCAACGACTACTTTGCGTTGTTCTTCAAAATCTTTGGGGGCTTCTGAAGATTTAAAAAGGTGTTGAAGTGCTGACTTGGCTGTTTTTCTCAATACGGATGAATCGAAGAGAGCTGGAGGCGTCGGTGCAAGCTCGTACTTCAAGAACTCCACGATATCCACTTCCGATTTCATCACACATATGATTCGCATGAAAAGTTAGTGCAGGTTGACCGGGACGATGTCATCACGAATTTTTAGTTGGCACCCAACGACTGACAAAGGGACTACGTGGCTTTTTCTGGCGAGATTCAGACCTTCAAAACTTTTCCCCACCATTTGTTGTATTGCTTCTTCACCAACTTCTCGAGCCTTGTCACAGTTGATGCTGTTGTCTGCAACTACGCCAGTGGAAAGCGATTGAAGACTTTCTTTCTTTAAATCCCACGGAGAGTGATCTTCTACCCGCGAGCGAAACACTTCTGCGTGGCGGTTCTCCAGCTTCCGCCGCGAGTCTCTCAACTCAACGTGCTGTTCCGAGAATTTTGTCTTTATACCAGTCACATTTTCTACAGCTTCACAGATCGGGATGCACAGTGGAAACGCCGAGACAAAGTGAGCCAGTGCGCTATCGTCCACTCCTCGTCCTATTGTTAAACCTTCACGTGATTTCTTAGGCCGCATAAGATCCTGTTCTATGGCCATATCTGACCATATTCCAGCCCAAAAATCATGCGAGCGTCGGATGGAAAAGTACCCGTTCTTCGTGAAGTTGATGTACTCGTCCACGGGCATCTTCTGATCCAACTTAAGCATTTGATGCAGGTACAAGTAGGCTGACTTAGCGTAGTGAATATGCCCTGCAGCGTGTAGGTATGGCAACATCTTCGATACGCAGTACAAATGGAGGTTCCAATTTGATGTTCTTTCTGCCCGAATAAACAACCGATTTCCATTTGCCTGTAGTACTCCGCCCACAGCTTCGCTGTCCGGCTAGCTTCTGACAGAGTCTTCATCCTGTCTTCCATGTACTCCATGACCCGAGTTAGAACTTGATCTTCGCGTACTTCTTGCGGTGTTAGTTTTCCTTCTAAAACCTTTTAAAACACAAACAACGCCCATCGGATTGTCGAGTGGCTTCTTAAGCAAAATGCGGTCTTCAAAACTCATTTGTATGACAACACAATAAATAACACTTATACGGCATAACACACATCGGCCAACGACCAACTGTTTAAAATTTAGAAACAAAAGAAAACAAGAAGCTCCGCCAATTCGACGCATCAATGCTGCGGGCGAACGCGTAAGTTGGCCGTTGAGAAACAACGCAAACACGGGCTGATTCAGGTCGCGCGCCATTGTTTAAATCTCTGTAGCTTGGCAACTATTACTTGCACATCAATTATGAATACATCAAATGAAAGTTTATTTTGTCGCCAACAACTCATAAGAGCGTTAAAAATCCCTCAGTATGCCTTCCTTCGGAGGGGAAGTAAAGCCGGCGGTCCCATGTCATAGATTTATAGCATGTTAAAGATCCTTCCACTAATTGCACCTGTGTGAAGCTAAATTGGATAGGTTAAGAATGTAAACAACGCTCTTAGTATTCTACGTTCGTTGCCAAGCGCCGACTGCGGTGGCGTCTATTAGCTAAGTTCTGAATTAGTCCTAGTATTCGTTGACGGTTGCGCTTGGCGGCAAAAGTAGGAACTATTTGAAAAATTATAAGTTGCAGTACTTAAATTTAAAAAACAGATACACACACTAATACAGACATCACAATTAACACCGGTTATCAGACAGATTCTACACACACCCAAAGTACACGGGGCTACATGACCGCTTGTCGCAGCCCCTAAACTTAAGAACCAACCAACCAACCAGAAGACTTGTCTGCGATATTCGTGATAGTTTGCCAACAAACGTCAAAAAAAGAAAAAAAGTAGCACTTTAAAAAAAAATCGCGGCATTCTTTCGTTTCCTGTTAGGCCAGAAGTATCGCTAACATGCCAACCCATGAATTAACTTATAGCTTATTTTTTTTCCTTTAATTTAAGCCAAGTTAGAACACTGTAAGCCAAATCGTTCGCTTACAATGCGCATTCCAGCGACACCACCTACTTCTCCAGCATTCCAGGAGTTCAAATGGCTGGAAATCCAGGAAGCCAACACGGGAAGACCGGGGACTTTTAATATGTTGTTAAGAACATCAAATAGGACAACTGTACCAATTTTCAGCTTTACTAAAAAAAATCAAGGTTTTGACCGTTTTTAGATTAAAATTCCTGGGCTAATAGGCCTATATGAGACGGTATTAAACCTTTAGTCGGGACATCGCAAAAACGTTTCTGGTCGTGAGCCCTATAATTAATACATTTTTCTAACAAATGGTGAGGGGGGGCGGATCATTGGATAATTCTAACATACGATAATTACTCCCTCGCCCCCTCCCTAAGGAATCACTCAAACCATCGAATTAAAATGCTGCACTAACTTTTATAGAGCCATAAAGAATGGAGTTTTTGTTTAATGAATTTAAGAAACGTTTTCTATGAGACAATGGAAATTAAAAGACTCAGAAGCCTATCACTAACAACATCAATTTCACTGTTCAGTCTGAAAATTGACCCAGTAGCTTCCTACGCCATACTAATTCCAATCACCTGAAAAAATAACCAGTGGCACTACAGCCCATGAAGGGCCAAGGCCTATCCGCTGCCCAGTCATTTGTCCTGCAGATTGTTGGGTGACGCGTGGTGAGCGCGTCGAGTCCACTCGGCCATTAATCTTGGTTTTCGTGATCGGGGCACTGTCTCACTGTCAGACAGCTATACAATTGTCCACACCCCGTTCCAGCCCTCACGTCAGTTTCTAAAATCCTTAATGGAGTCGGAAATCGAACACGGGGTCTGCTGGTGCAGGCCCAATCCCGTGAGTAATTATTATTAAAACTTTTATTTGAACTCAAATGCACAATGTATGGGGAAGAAAGTCGCTGCATTATGTTATTTCAAAGAGGCTTACACAGTTAACTGGTATTTCGGTTTCTGTCGTTGTGATATTTTTCTTGCAGCGGGCATTTCATTCTTGTTAAAGGTAATACAATTATTTGTTACTGTGTTAGTTTGACAGATCATAGTTGTTCGAAGAGTCTCTGTCCTCTGCTTCAATGTCACAAAAAGCTATCAAATCAAATCAGGCGATAGATAAACATAACTACATTAAGAATAGGTGATTATGTTTTCTTCTTGTTTCGTTTCGGCCACCAAAGAACCACGTCATTTCAACTGTTTCCTTTTAGCTTTAAAATTTGTCCAGTATTCCTTCATTCGTAGACGGTGTTGTTCCTTTCTCTATTTTGTCCACGACTTTTCAGTTTTCAGTGTCTGCCTAGGGTTGGAAACTCCGATGTTCGAAGAGTTTTCTCTTAAGTTGGTTACGCTCCTGGATATATTCACATGAAATCCCAATCTCTTGCAGATCTTTTTGTATCTCACTAAACCAGGCTTCCTTTGTCTTTTTCTCTTAGAGAAAAGTGAAAATGAGATAGGTTAATCGTGTTTGCGTCATTCGGACCACGTGCCCATAAAACGTAATCCGTATTTTTATTATTATTATTATTATTATTATTATTATTATTATTATTATTATTATTATTATTATTATTATTATTATATTTCATTTACGGCCATTAGCCATCACGTCAAACAACTGTCACGCATTTGAAGCGAAGCCCCGAACAGGGGTCTAACCACCAAAAACCCTATTATGAGTTAATTGCAAAAATCGTAGTTAAACAAAATGTAGGTATAATTTGTGCAATTATGCGCAGATTCATAACTATTATGATGACTGAGGTAATGAAACAGCCCATGAACTACGTACAAAATAAATTATTTACAACCTTGTAAACCTTCAAAAGCGAAGTGACAAGCATGTCAGGAAGAAAAACATCCGCTGTTGACGTCATTCCACTAATTCACATTACGTTTTCGTTTTCAAGTTGTATTTTCATCCTTTAATGCACACGCTGTGACAGGCAAAGGACTATGCTACGACATCTTGTACTGGAGTTAGATAGCCTACCTATTCCGCGCGAGACAGAAGTAACATTGGTTCCCCACCACAGATTACCTGTTCCCCACCCCCTAGCACCGCAACAAGTTCCGAATTCTTCCATATGACTACGCCACATTGCAGGAACGTTCATATACATCCTTATTCCAATGTAACAACATTTTCGGGGAAATGGCGGTTAGATCCCTTTTGGGTGCATCGCTTCATTTATATAGGCTAAGCCTTCTTTACAGAAGCAGTATCGCTTCATTCCTTCCCTGGCAGCCTGTCTCCTTTCCACCGTCCATCCGCTGTTTAGCTTGCCGGTACTTGATTCTGTTGGCGATGTGTTCGCACTTCATACCCATTTTCTCCAGATCCTTCCTGACCTCGCTGAACCACTTATCAGAGATTTGAGTATGGAAAAAATTCTACTAGTCAACCTCCATAGGTGACCATAGAAATTGAGTCTTCTCTTCTTTATGAATTCCAACAGTCGTTCGTTACTTTGATACAATTCTGTGTTTCCTCGCGACCTGTTTTGTCCAGCCACGATCTTCGGGTTCATTATCTTCCTAACGATCTTTCTCTCAAACTTCTCTGCTTACCTCAGACCAGTCATTCCAGTAATTCGGAGGAATTCACTTCATAGAGACACTCGGGTTTAATCAACATATTGTAATGTCTGAGTTTAACTCGCATTGAGGTTGCCTTTTTCTTGTATAAGTTGTGTGTTCTAAGAAACGCTGTGGCCTATTTCGTCTGCTGTTGTTCGCTTATTATTATTAGTAGTAGTAGTAGTATCATTATTATTATTATTATTATTATTATTATATTATTGTTATTATTTGAAGAACGAGTATTTCTGTTAGTTTTGAATACAGTATGACCAAACATACCCTCAGTTTAATTTGTGTCTGTTTGTTTTGATTTGGCGTCAAAACTGTTGGTGTTGATTCTTTAGGGTCTTTGCAACATTGTGGCCATGTAGTCCAGAGTGCTTGGTTGTGTGTAGAATTTGTATGTTAACCTGTGCCACTGTGATGTCTGTACTAGTGTGTGTATTTGTAATTGAGGTAGGATTTGGGTAGGAGGTGACCATGGCCATAAGTAAGGTACCATCCCGACAATTGCCTGGAGTAGAAGTGGTAAACCACGGAAAACCACTTCTAGGATGGCTGAGGTAGGAATCAAACCCACCTCTTCTCAATATTGCCTCACGAGGCTGAGTGTACCCCGTTCCAGCCCTCAGAATTAAATTTCTTGGCAGAGCCGACAATCGAATCAGTGGCGGTGACAGGGCGTCAAAAAACTACTGGAGCTAATTTATATTTAAGTAGAAGGCACACCTAAAGTGAAACTAGGGTACACATTATTCATGAATACAAATAGGTGGGGGCGTTAAGGGGGGAGCCTCAAATCGTTTATGATGCATCTGTCTCGGGAGGAAAATGTACATCGGTCTGTTGTCTCTAAAGCCCTGCGTCAATGCGGATATCCGCGGATATCCACAAAAAAAATTGCCATGCGAATATATAGGTCTTATGACTGTGCGGATAGCGGATGAGCTGCGGATAATGTTTGCAGTAAATTTGCGGATCGTTTTTAGAATACAGCTGAACTTGTTGAATACCATTACTAGGCCCTGGATATTTATGACATATTTTGCCGTTATGTTTTCTTTTCATGACGAATGTAAGATGATGATTTAAGCTATTCTCATTCAAATTATGTCATTGAGCATAATTAACACTCCGAACTGAAAAGGGTTGCAATTCTGGGTGTAATAACATTCATTTTAAACAAAACACATGACTTATATAGCATAGGGGAACGACTTTTTCCTCAAATATTTAAATGTGTTGCTTCAATTCTTTATCTAATTTAAGATATTATTGTAATGCCAGTAGATTTGAATAACAAACGTGCGCATGCGGGGATGATACGGATAATATTTTGTTTATCCGCGCAGGGCACTTAGGCTCAGCTCAGCTCAGCTCCCATGACGTGGTTTTCGTGACACATGCCATGCATGTAGAGTGACTCACTAAGATGAGGACATCTTTCTGACGTCTCATACAAGCTTCTTAATTTAACAATATAATATCAAATCATTGGCTATGTTATGAAAATGGACCAAATGATCAAGAAGGCTGTGTGAATGTGACACAGAGCAATGGTGTAGAGCAGGCGTTCTCAACCTTTATGAGACTATTAACACCACCTTCATGCCATACCAAGTACTCGAGCACTATTAACTCTAATATGATAATATAATAATAATAATAATGCAAGAATCATGCGCCCCATTTTGCTCTTCATATCTCTCTCTCTCTCTCCCTCAGAAATAGCTAGGGATTCACCATTCACCAGGCATGCTGCAACTGATGACTCATGCAGATAAGATACAATTACATTTACGTGTGGATTGTCGAGTAGAATCGTCGTATTTTTTCGTGTTACTCATAAAACAGGGATGTCCAATTATTTTTACTGTTTATTAAACATAATTTTTCACAAATTGATAAAATTTCTTATTGTCAAAACTTGTAATGAATATACGGTAGTAAGTTATTATTCCGGTTGGTGCAACAGAACTTGAATTGGAGAATGGATCTCAGGGGAGCTCGTCCTCACGAGCTCCTTTAGGCTCGTATGGCAAGAGCACCAGGTCGAGAGCACCTCGTGTAGAGGGTGTTATCTCTCTTGGTGTGCAGGATCTTAGGAATTCAGCTAGAGAGAATTTTCTCATAAGTTTGTTAAACATAATATTGTAAACTAAAGAGGCTTTTGTTTTTGTAGAATTTGTCATTTGTAGCTCTTCAGTTGGTCAACAAGATTGTGAAATTACGTAATTCATAAAAACCGTTAAGACAAAACAAACATAACTTATAACGAGATTCATCTTTGAATCAGAATAATACATCCGAGACAAACTAGGAGGTACTACAGTACTGAACACTAGTAGCGACTTAAATTAAATTAAAATTTAATTATTTAGTGTAAACTTTAACCGCTACACAGTGACCAGGAGCTGATGATGGCCACTTGAGGGTCGAAGCACGTAGTTCTAAATTGCCCCATTAATTGTGATAATCTAATTGAAATAAAAATCCACAGCCTGTTTCCAGTCGACCGACCGGGTCAGGGATGGAATGAATGACGCCCCCTTCTAGCGGCGAGAATATTAACTGTGCCGGCTGCCGAAGCATGTCGCACTCCTCTGAGGCAATGATTAAATGAATGACAGATGAAATGAAATGATAGTGGAGAGTGTTGCTGGAATGAAATGTTGACAGGGAAAACCGGAGTACCTGGAGAAAATCCTGTTTGCCTCCGTTTTGTCCATCACTGATCTCACATGGAGTGACCGGGATTTGAACCACTAACCCCAGAGGTGAGAGGCTGGCATGCAGTCTCAAAGGCTTTTGTGATAATCTAATTAATACATGTAATTTTTCAGGAGTGTGCTTACATATTTATATCTTGTACCCCGCCCATTCATTGCGCACAATCGTGTTGACCGACTGAAAAGCTACAAATGATAATTTTGTACTGACAACGCTGAAAACGAATGGCTTCAAATCTCTACATTTGCAGAATTTGATCGATACTAATTCCGGGAAGTAGTTATGTCTCTCGTCAGACTATACAGGACAACGGGCGCTAGCAAAGTACTGGTAAGTGTTGAGTCTGACCAATTAACCTCCACCCACCAGTGCTAATCTTGTTTTTTTTTTAGATTGGATTAGTTAAGCTCTTTATGTTTCGTTATCCTACTGTACAATCCGTTCAACGATGAATAATCAAACGTAATTTGTAATAAATGGGCTCCTCTGTGAGTAAATGAATACATCTCTGTTCCCCATTCTGCAAATACTGTAGTTGCAGAGCACAGCGCTGGATCAGTGGGTCAATGTAGACGAGAAGAGGTGGGGGAGTGGACCAGCTCAAGGCCCCAGGGCCACCGCAGTAAATCTCGTGCGACAAGGCTGCGGCATTAATCTACTTCTTCTTGTGCTAATAACAGTATGCATCGCTTTATTCATTCATTTGCTTTATTTGGAAATAAAATAATAATTCCATGATATTAGAAACATAATAATTTTTTTTTTGAAACTATATGTTAATTTTTTTTAATGAAGTGACTGTGGGTAATTCCCTGGTGGCAAATTGTACACTTACAGAAAATTACCAATAATAATAATAATAATAATAATAATAATAATAATAATAATAATAATATCGTATGGCCTCGGATGCAGGGTGCAAGCTTTGTTATTGGACACCCAGAGGGCAGCTTGCATATCGAATTTTGTTGTTCCTTGAAGCACTATGAAAGTCAAGGAGGTTAGATATCTAAGCTCCTTGACACTATAGCGCTTTCTAGTAGAGAAATGAGGAACTTTGTGTTGACGGAAAATCCCAAGATTAATTTTGCCATTATGAACACGGCCTACTGCATTCAAATGGGTTCATTAACATGCCAACAACGTATGACATGCGTGCCGTGATTTTTTTGCCTTTCAAAATTCACTTACTACGGCCAGGAGCGAACCTGCAAGCTGGGGGGGGGGCTAGTAATCCGACACGATAACCACTCACTCACCGTGGCAAGCACCAACAATAATATCAAACACACTTAATGTACACACCCCGCAATTTGGGAACTATAGTAATTACATCGTAGTATTCACACAACATTTCAGTATTCTATTTAACACATCAATAATCTCTCTCAATAAATCCAAAATTTAAACACTACAACTCCGTTATTAAACCTCAAGCAACCTATACCAATGAAACCCTATTCAAACTGAACACAAAATCAACTACAAATAAATTACAGAAGATAGACGAATCCTCAGAACAATTTTAAACAAAAAGAAACCAAGTAGATGGCCAATGGCCTAATAAAATTGTATACCAGGAAACTGAGTCAATAATAGATACAATGAGGAAAAAGAGAGTTGCTTCTTTCTGTCACATATCACGATTACCAGAGACCAAGATACTCATCAGCTATTCCTATACTTTTGGAAAAGTAAAACCAAAATTCATTGGTTCAAATAAGTCCTAGATGATCTAGATGAATTAGGCTTGACAATGCAACAAATTGAACACCGGGAATAGAAGAGGATCCTGAGAAACAAAGACGTGAGGCTTAGTCTAAAAACTTCTACACGCAAACAACACACCATAACTGACGAAGAACGGGCCACCAGGTCAGACATGAATAAGTTCTGGAAGAGGAAGAAGAGGAAGAAGAAGAAGAAGGAGACAAATTTGTAACTAATATTCCTAAGACTTGACTGTATATAGATTGATTATAGTGCTCCAATGTGGTCGTAAAATAAATGAAAAAAAAAACAACAGAAAAAGCACATCAATATGTTTGGAATAAGGTTCTACGACTGTGGTAGGTAATGAATTCCAAATTATCAATACCACAATTAATGAAAGAATATGTCCCATAATTTGTACGCTGCGGTCGACCCTTACCTATATGCGGATGATCTTCCCTGTTCAGGTAGGTGGGATTTCCCAGATGTTTACTTAGTTCTCCCCATGCTGGCCGATTAGAGTAAGTATTAAACATAGCGTGTAGTCTGGATTTCTTCCTTCTATCTTCCAGAGATTCCCTCCCTAGTTTTTCTATCATTCGAGTTACACTACTTCTAGGATTAAAATAGTTGAGCACAAACCTAGCAGCTAGCTTATTTGTGAGCCCTACTTGATATGGGTCCCAAATCACTCAGCCATATTCCAAGATTGGCCTCACCAGGCTCAAATATCATAATTGTTATACTTTTTACTCCCGTTCTAACAGGGTTGGGGATGAGATGTGGTGAATGGTTTCTACGGCAAGATTCCCTTCCTGACGCTAACCTCATGAGAGGAGTTAAAGCGAGATGAAATGAAACAGGAGATGCAATGATGATGAATGAAACAGAAGTGAAGAGTTGGAAGGAAGTGACCATCCCGGCAATTACCTGGAGTTGTCTTCAGTCTTTTGACTGGTTTGATGCAGCACTCCATGCCTCCCTGTCCTGAGCTAATCATTTCATAACTACCACACCCTACATCCGAGGCAATCTGTTTAACATATTCTAACCTTGGTCTACCCCTACAGTTCTTGTCCTCGACCCTTCCTTCTTAGTATGTGTCCTACCATCTTCACTTCATTAGCAGTCACCAGAATCATCTCTCCTCTCCCACTCGTCTTAATACCTCTTCATTTGTTACCCTATCTATCCATCTGATCTTCATCATTCTCCTGTAACACCATATTTCAAACGCTTCAATTCTCCTCTTTTCTGCTGCACTCCAAGTTTCATATCAATATAGTGCCACGCTCCTGGAGTAGAAATTGGTAAACTACGGAACACCACTTCTAGGATGGTTGAGGTGGGAATCGAACCCACCTCTTTCTCAGTTTTGACTCACGAGGCTGAGCTTATCCCGTTCCAGCCCTTAGAACAGAATTTAATTTATTGGTAAAGCCTGGAATTAAACCCAGGACCTTTGGATCCGGAGTCTCAATACGTATCTCGAGACCACACCCTAGCCAGTGAAGTTGTTCGGGAGAAGGAGGACATTTATGAAGTATGGATCCCATAATCATGGCTAAGTTATGATGTCAGACCAAAACCTAGTCCTCTCTTCGGGAGCGGAGTCATATTATAGGTTTATAATCCAACAGAAAACGGAGGAACGATTTCTAGCAGTTATTCAAAAATACTATTCGTGTGTATACAGTCTCTACCCCTTATTATTCCCGTTTCAGTTTGGAGATGAGATGAAAAGTAATGAATTTATAGGTGGCGAGTGGATTTTACAGCCGGATATCCTCGACGCCAACTTCATTTCGTTCACGGCTCTGCCAAGAAATATTAATTCTGGTGTGAGGGCTGGAACAGTCTCGTGAGCCAAAGCTGAGAAGAGGAGGATTCGATTCCCACCTCAGCCATCCTGGAAGTAGTTTTCCGGACACTATCCCACTTCTCCACCGGGCCAACGATGGGATGGTTCCTAACTTAAGGCAAAGACCACCTCCTTCCCAATCCTATCCCCAATTTACAAATACACACACTAGTACTGCCATCAAAAAAAAACACAGGTTATCACACAAATGCCACACACACCTAAATACACGGGGTTATATGACCGCGATATCACAGCTCCTAAAATAAGCAACAACAATAAACTACAGTACATTATAAACGATGCGTTACTTAAAGCATTCTAATGGTAACGCACTTTCTACAAAGAGTAACTGTAACTTAGTTACCCTGGTCAGGTGAATACTTTCACGACGCATTCAGAAAGCTTATGGTTGGTTGGTTGGTTCCTCAGTTTATGGGCTGCGACAACGTGATCATGTAGCCCCGTGTACTTTGGGTGTGTGTGTAGAATCTGTCTGATAAGCGGTGTTAATTGTGATGGCTGTATTAATGTGTGTTATCTGTAATTCAGATAATAATCTTATTACATAATACGCTAAGGTGTATGTTTCACAAAAATCAAGCTCCTAACCCAGAGGGAGTTAGAAGGTGTGGTTTGTACCAAAATCTTCCAAATTGTCTCAATAGCACAGGAAAAATCTTGCATTTCAGGAAAAGTCTACGGAAATATATAGTTTTGTTCAAAAAGTACTTTTAAACAAATAAACAAGACGATAGCCCCTGGCAGACCTGTTGCACGTACGGCCCGCATAGCACTAGGGCTAGGCGGGTAGTCTGTATACATGGGGCGCACACAGCCCATTATGCGAGAGTTCTCGCACGGGTCCGCTAGTAATAATATAATATCGTATGGCCTCGGGTGCCGGGTGAGAGCTTTGTTATTTGACACCCAGAGGGTAGCTCGCATGTCAGATTTCGTTGTTCCTTGAAGCACTATGAAAGGCAAGGAGGTTAGATATCTAAGCTCCTTGAACACTATAGCGCTTTCTAGTAGAGAAATGAGGAACTTTGTGTTCGCGGACACTCTCGAGATTAATTTTGTCATTATGAGCACGGCCTACTGAGTTCAAATGGGTTCATTAACATGCCAACAACGTATGACATGCGTGCCGTGATTTTTTTTGCCTTTCAAAATTCACTTACTACGGCCAGGAGCGAACCTTCAAGCTTGGGGTTGGTAGTCCGACACGATAACCACTCACTCACCGTGGCAAGCCAATTCAGGTAAGAACTGCAGACGATCAATTTCAACTAGTTCCTACTTTTGCTACGAAATGCTACCGTCAACAACACCTAGCTGTGAACTTGGCTACTAGATTCCACCACAACCGGCCCCTAGCGGGGAATGTTGGAACTAGAGAGCGTTAATCAAATGGAACCTACAAATTTAGCTTCACACAATTGTAGTTATCGGAAGGTTCTTTTACATGGCGTAAATCTATGACATGGGCCCTCCGGCTTTACTTCCCCTCCGAGGGAAGGCATACTGAGGGATTTTTAACGCTCTTAAAAAATCCGACGACTTCGCCCGGGTTTGTTAAGTCCGCCTCGTGGTGTAGCGGCTCGCATTCTTGGCTGTCTCCGCAGAGGCTGAGTGAACCCCGTTCCAGTCCTTGGACCTGAATTCAATTTCCCGGGCCTCCGTGGTGACAGCCTAGAATGCTAGTAATTACTCAACGAGGCGGACAAGAATGAATACGGAGACATGAGGATCTTCACAATTAATTGATGATTTGAAGACCAAAGTAAATTTGTTCAGTCCTTGCTAATATCCACATTCCAGGAGACAAACCTGTGCTTACAACCAATCCGGGAGCGATGTTAGCAGGGCAGGCTACTGTTAGCCCAGTAATGCGTCTGGTCATGTATCTCATTGCAACCATACACGTGTTGACTGAATTTGTGACGGATGTGATTATTATTTCGAGAGTATTTGAAATGCTGACGTTAAAAAGCCTTCTAGGACTGCTCATTTCAAAGTAGTCTAATAATTTCGGAATTCGTCTAGGATTCTTTTCTACCAACTGTGTTGTTTTGTGTGTGTGTGTGTGTGTGTGCAAAATGTACGAAGTTTTGTTGTTGTTATTTCATTTGATGGGCTTGGACATCGTTAACACGTAGCCCCGTGTATTTAAGTGAGTTTGGAATTTTGTCTGATATTCTGTGTTATTGTGATGGTTGTATTAGTGTGTGTATTTGTAATTCAGGTGAGGATTGGGAAGGAAGCGGCCGTGACCTTAAGTTAGGAACCATCCCGGCATTCGCCTGGGGGTGGAAGTGGGAGACCACAGAAAAACCCTTCCAGAATAGCTGGGATGGAAATCGAAGCCACCTCTTCTCAGTTTTGTCTCACGAGGGTAAGTGGACCCTGTTCCAGCCTTCAGACCAAAATTACATTTCTTGGCAGAGCCGGGAATCGAACCCGGATCTTCGGGGTGACAGCCAAGAACTCTAGACGCTACACCATGAGGTGGACAATATCTAACGTGAAAGAGGCAGGAGATAAGAGATTTATAGGTCTTTTTTCTTCATTTTATTGGATTTTTGCAGTCATTTTATATGGCATATTTTAATCATTATTTAGAAGCTTGCCACGGTTGGTGAGTGGTTATCGTGTCGGTCTACCAACCCCAAAATTTCAGGTTCGCCCCTGGCCATGGTAAGAGATTTTTGAAAGGCGACAAGAATCACGACACGCATGTCATACGATGTTGGCATGTCAAAGAACACATTTGAATTCAGTAGGCTGCGTTCATAATGGAAAAATTAATCTCAGGATTTTCCGCCAATACAAAAAAGTTCCTCCTTTCTCTACTAGAAAACGCTTTAGTGTCAAGGATCTTAGATATCTATCCTCCTTGGCTTTCATAGCGCTCCAAGGAACAACAAAATTCGACATGCAAGCTGCCCTCTGGGTGTCAAATAACAAAGTTTGCACCCGGCACACGAGGCCAAGCGATATTATTATTATTATTATTATTATTATTAACATTTTAGATCATCAAATTTCGAGCCCTGGTTATTACAAAGCACAACCGGCAACGCAGTGCACTGAAGCTAGTTCTCCATAGTAATTGTTTCTGCCACTGCTACTGTACATTCGTTCCGGGGATTACGTACAAGTTCAGCTATGTCGCCTTGACACTGACAGAATTCATTACTTCCTCTGATTTCTCCACCATAGCTGTGGGCAGACGGCTAGTTGAGTGCTTGATTGATTGCTGGATTCACTCATGTTCCACTCAATTTTAAAGGTCTGGGACAAACTCAAGGTCCGAGGTCCTCGAGAAGACTGGAAATGCAGAGTTGACTTGTTCTGGACCACGGTGACGTTCGGTGGAGATGCTGAGCCTGGTCTTGACGAGTATTTATTTATACATTCAGCCAAGTATGGTAACAAATTTCAAGTTCCAAGGAACTTACAAATAAATTAAGGCTCCACGGGAAGAAGGGGGAATGTCAAATAATGTAAAATGTTCAGGAACGAGTTTCAAAGTTTAATTACTCATATGTACTTATAAGTTATGTACGCGTCAAATTGAAACGTCATTTTCTCACGATCCGCATTGTTCTTAGCCAGACACAATAATTGTGCCTTTAATACATCGCAAAGATGTAGCGGGTGCGACCGTGCCGCATGCGACCCACCAAAAATCGTGCCAGTAGCGACCCTGCTAGTAGCTTACAGTGACCCATGCGACCCATTGTTCGAGAGAAGAATATTTACGGTGCGCCGTTTTATCTTAATTTACTCCTACTGTCGACCAAAATATTATGTACACTCGAGTTTGATAGTTGTTTGTGAAGTAACCAATTGGCCTACAAAAAATCCAATAACATCATCATTTTTGTCGTTATATTTTATGTTAAGTCATGTAAGTTTGGAGTTTTTCATTTATATTTTAATATTTTTTATCGCAGCTGGAACATAAAGCGTGCTCGTTTTTAAGCGTGTTTCAACCATGCGTCACCTTTAAGAATTAGTTTTACAAACACCCATCATCAGATCGAATCCAAGTTTTAGCACAATGCACATTGGAATATTTTATAACGGGTTTAATAATTTCAAAATGTTGTGTGTCCAGGAAACATAGTTATCACTTTTTTAAGGTAACTTTTTCTCAGCTCGGAGTGGTTGAAAAATTGCGTTCTTGGTCGCGTTGTAATCCTTATAGCCTATATCAAAAGGCTATGCTGTACGACTGTGAAATACGTAAATGAATGTACTTATTTTATATCGGTTTATATTTGTACGGGATAAAACGACATCGTTCACCAGCTTGCCGATACGGGGAAAGCTGTACAGCGTTGAGTAGTCTTATGAACTCGGTATGAATACAATCCAAACACTAAAGATGCCTTTCCTTTTTAGTTGTAATAACATAGGATTCTTCCATAGCACAAATCACTTGCTAAGCAAACTTAACACAGATGTTGACTGGTGGCAAGTCACAAGATAAATAAGGGCTCATAGTGTCTTTCAATCAGTCTACATGACGGGGTAATCTTGCCTCTCCCAGAAAGATGTGTTAGAAATTCCCAGATTCCACCGATACATCAGTGCTTGGGTCGCTAGTGGCACGATGGCAAATTGGTGGGTCGCTTGCGGCACGGGTCGCATCCGGCACGGTCGCATCCGGCACGACACCAAGAGGCCTACCGGATCGCACTGATATCTCTATTTTACATTTTGAGTGACATTTCCCCTTCTTTCCGTGGACCCTTCAAATATAGTACATAGAGAACTATATATACGTATATCACAGTGACATAGACAGGTCCCATATACACACACTTGCATGAATCGAATAACCAAGATTAGTCCGTCAATGGGTCCAATAAACAAGGTGTCTCAAGCTCGTCTATTAATCTGATAGCTCAACTTTTGGTTTTCAAACAAAGCAACAGAAACAACAATATCACAGATCTGGGCAGTGGTGGGATGGTTTAACAGTTACCTGTGCTGGCAGTGATTGCAGTTTTAAGGGGTGAAATATCCTAAAAGTTGTTAGTTGCCTCATTGATTCCCTAATGTTCAGTTTAAGTATCAACATATGAAGGTCAAATAATTCCATTATGACGGAAAAGTAAGAAAACAGAAGAAAAAGAAGAAAATGATGATGATGATGATGATGATGATGATGATGAAGAAGAAGAAAAAGATCTCTGTACTTAAAAGATTACATACAGATAATATGCGGTCATAAAAGAGAAATTCTTAGTTCCACAACCTAATTTCGTCATATAAAATCACTAGTGTACTGGGTATAGTTAAATGCGAGCGGCTTCGGTGGCGTACTTGGTAGCATGCTGAGCTTCTATGCTCAAGATGGCGAGTTCAAACCCGGCCGAAGTCGTCTAATTCTTTAAGACCGTTAAAAATCCCTCGGTATGCATGGGAAGTAAAGCTGGCGGGCCCATGTCATAGATGTATGGCATGTAAAAGAACCTTCCACCAACTACAATTGTGTGAAGCTAAATTTGTACGTTAGATTTTATTGAAACTACTTGAGCTATGCATGGGCTTCTATTGTATCAGTTAAACACGGGACGAACTGATTAAAATACACGAACACATGTTGACTTAGATTGTATTGAACAAGACACTGGATACAAGATACAGACAAAAAGCAAAGAACATAAAGTCAAAGAATATACATTTGACAAAAGACAAACGATATTTACATGCGAGCGAGATTAGAAAGTACGAGAAATATTCATTCTCTTCAACACTCTCCCTTAATCGAGCAATGCTGCATTATACTGCACTTAGGACAAACCAATGCTAGTAACACATTTCACATGACCATGAATTGGCAGACCTTTTGTCAATACATCAGCAATCATTTCAGCAGTAGGCATATAGGACAACTTTACTTTGCATTTCTTTAAGATGTCCCTAATGAAATGATAGCACACATCTATGTGTTTTTTTCTCTGATGAAAACCATCATTCTCAGCCAACCTCTGAGCACTCTAACTGTCATTTCACAACTGAATTGGACCTCCTCTCTTACACCACTCAAAGAAGAAACCTCTAAGGAACAGAGCTTATTTACATGCTAAAGTCAGACCTATGCATTCTGCTTCAGTGCTAGACAGTGCCACAACTGGCTGTGTCTTACTTTCCCAACTTATTGGGCCTTCTGCATATTTAAATACATAACCACTCACAGATTTCCTGTCAGTTAAATTATTTCCAAAAGAAGCATCAACAAAACCCTTGATATCACATTCTGATTTTTTATACATGATACCAACATCCACCGTACCCTTCAAGTATCTGAACACTCTCTGGACACATGTCCAATGTCCCTTACCATAGCAATTATTGAACTGACTCAAATAATTAGTTGCATATGCAATATCTACCCTGGTACAAATGGAAAGGTATAACAAAGCACCAATAGCCTGTTGATAGGGATAGGATTTGTCACAGGATGTGGATTTCTCCAACAACAAACCTGTTTCCATTGGAGTTTTCACATGAGTACAATCTGGCATGTTAAACCTATCCAACACATCTAACAGATAACACTTCTGATCCAATCTAATAAAATCTTTGCTTCGTTGAACTCTCATCCCCAGACATTCAGAGACTTGTCCCAAATCTTTGATCTTAAAATGAGAATGCAACTCAGACTTCAGTTTCTCCACTTGGACATGATTAATAACAAATACAAAAAATCATCAACATAGAGGGCAATAACAACAAAAGACGATGAATCTTTACAGTAATATACTCATGGTACGTACAGAGACTTCTCATAACCGATTTCAGTAAGAATTTCATGAACCCTCTCATACCAAGTGCGAGATGCTTGCTTCAAGCCATAAACATCTTTTCGAAGCTTACAAACGTTAGAACTGTCACACTCATAGCCTTCTGGGAGGTACATATAAATAACATGTTTAAGAACGCAACTCGAAAAAGCTGTTGAAACATCAAGGCGATGAACTTCCAGATCCATATTTACAGCAAGAGCAAAAAATAATCTCAATGTACTATACCGCACTACAGGTGCAAAAGTTTCCAGATAATCAACTGCGTACCGTACCGTTGAGAACAACCCTTAGCCACTAAGCGTGCTTTAAAATTAGACACATTACCTTCAGTATTACGTTTCACTTTAAACACCCACTTGCATCTTACAATATTTGTTCCATCAGGTTTCTCAACTAATTTCCATACATCATTATCATGAAATTACTTGAGTTCTTCCTCCATCGCCTTTTTTCCATTGCATGCCATCCTTACCGTTAAGTGCTTCAGACACAGTGGTTGGTTCCACATAACCACCACTTTAAGCAAAATAGACCTCATAATCAGGAAATTGTTTTGGGCGTCTCTCCCTTTAAGGGTACCTCCTAACTGCATTTTCTGGAACACCAAACTGGTCATTCTCATTATTTTCATCATCATGAATTACAACAATGTCTTCATTAACCTGAGCAATACCTGGAACACCAATGTTGTCACTAACCTGACCAGCAACTGAAACTTCAATGATTGGCAGGTTATTATCCTGTCCAATTCTGTTTTCATCATCATCATTTACAATGTCATGCAACTGACAATACATTACATCGCTCATTTCAACATTTTTCTCAGCACATCTGGTGAATTTATGTTCTACAAATTTAACACTGTGCTCTACAAATATATCATTAAGTTTACTGGGATCAAACAGACGGTAACCTTTCTTTTCCTCATCATACCCAACAAACACAAAACATTTGCTTCTGGGTTCCAATTTGCCAGTACGCACCTGTTTTGGAACATGGGCATAAGCATCTCAACCAAATATTTTCATATTCTCATGACTTACAGCTTTACCAACCCACAATTCCTCTGGTATTTCCTTAAATTTAACAACATCAGACATTTTACTTAAGACCTGTATCTTCTGTTGCCCAACGTGGCCCAACCGCTGATGCCACAAATTGTAATCAGGGCAGGCATATCTTGGTTAACATTCAGATAATATAGACCATTCAAAACTGAACCAGTAGCTAGCACGCTACCATTCACTGAGCAATTCTCTGCATCCAAGAGTTCACATCCATTTTTGTTAAACACAAAAACAGCACCCCTTGTAATCATCTGACTTACAGACAGCAAGTTAATACTCAGTCCTGGAACATGCATCACGTCCGACAGATTATTAATACTGTTGCTTACATTCAGTGCAATGTCACCAACTCCTTGTACAGACAACTTATCATTATTACCAATTACAATGTTTATATCAGGATCATCATTGCATTTATAATTTGACATAAGTTTAACATTAGGAGACATGTGAGCACTACAACCAGAATCAGTGACGAAACAATTATTTGGTACTGTCCCCGATAATCCGGATAGTAGGCTGTCAGATATCCGCCCCCTCAATCGGATTGCCAATAATCAATCGCACCGGCACAGCTACATCAATGAAAATGGCACTGACAGATACTACCGAGATTAGAGCACAGTAGTTAATATGAAATTATTGTGGAACACACCAAAATATACGGGGGTTCATACTTACCTTTACTTACCTATTCAATTTAATCTCGGTTCTTGGTTTTCAACTGGATCACTTAATAGTATGCCCTCACAATAACCTCCACCACAATATTTAAAATGAACCAAGTCGGAAACAAGAAAATTTAAACTGCACAATAATTTATTTCACATAAAGAAAAATATAATTTAACAAAATTTAACAACAAAATATACATGGCAATCAGAAGCCATTGTCAATGCAACCATGTCCTCCTGTAGGACTTGTAGACTTCACATACAAAAATTCAGCTTTCTCTAGCTCAAAAGAACGAATTAATAACAACAATGCACATTGGAATGGATAAGGGAGCTGGGACGAGACATATAGCATTTGTTTCCTTGTTCATGAACATCACATTTTATTTATAACCGCAAGGCTGCTATGTAGATGACCTTGGCCTCTACCATTCAGTTATCTGGCCACCTGCAATACACCCTGCACCGTGTCGCATGCTTGCTTCGTCAAATGGACGCACCTGTCCAACCAATGTTAGCATATGCTAGTTACCTCAGAGCCTAGCTCCTTTTCAAAACACTTTAAATGTTCACATCTCAACTCAAATATTATCACGCAAATCTTTTAAATGCTCCGTTCAAATATCAATGGATTACTCTAATAATCCCAAATCTTGTTTAATTGTATATTCCAATTGTTGAACTAGCGTTGTTTAGAGTATAATAACGAAAACGCTTAATGTATATAACAAAATGTTCATTAATTATTTATAACATTTTAAATTGTTTATAACATTGTCAAACGACAATTGAAAAATTTATACACGCCTCTATTAATCCCGTTCGTTTCAAATTATTATTAAAGATATTTACATAGTTATTTACATTATTTATATTATTTATATTAGAAATATATTAAACCACACGTTTATCCGGTTGATAATTACTTAAATCGTGGTGATATAATCGACCAATGAAGGTTAGTTATATTTAAATTTTAGATTCAGGTTTAATAAGATTTAATAATTATTATTTGTGACGGTAACCTCCATTCAAAATCGTTATCTCAAATTATTTAAACACTCTTGTTAATTTTAACAGTAACTTCACATGAATAATTTTCAATGGACCTGAACAATACACTCAGCAGAAAAATACCTCGCTCAAAACGCACAAAATTGCACAAAAATTGGCCCATAATTCATCATATATCTCATTATATATGGCATCAAAATCTTCCACAATACACACAAAAAAAACTCCACTTATAAATTCATCATCTTCATCAATATTACTGTGGGAACCTCCTTCACTTATTAAAGGGCATTATTCATCAGCGACTTTTACACGTCCACTGAACTAACGATTATACATCCATAGTTCCTCTTTAAAAATTATTATATTCATCAATTGTATCGACAACTGTTTTTATATTTAACCTTCGTGGGTTTCATTCATGAAGCGATATGAAGTAAAAATTTGCTAGTCACAAATAAATTTAATAGCAAATACGATTAGACACGCCTCCCTGGTCTATCAAAATTGAGATTAATATCATCAAAGTATCGCAGTATAAAAATACTATCTTCAATCAAAGTTCATCTAAACTGCATAAATAGTCGAATAGAATACAATTAGACTGTGGACTGCAAACATTATTGTTCCAATCTACAATTGAGAAAACTCCTATCAAATGTTCTTTACTATAGTGTACTCAATAAATCGTACTCAAAGTTCATATTTCATAAAATTGTCTATAATGCAATGGTATTTCAGAATTGACGATAAATGTCTATGTTGCAATCATGTTCATAAAACGACTAGTATTTCCAAGATCGTCGATAAAGTAGTAGATTTTAACGCTCTAAAATCTTTTAATCATTCTTCTTTCTTGAGGATGACAGAAAATTGGTCAAAGTAATTTACTGAATAGAATTACTTTAATAAAAAGACACGCTGTCTGAATTCAAATTTGCCTTAGAAAATCGTTAACTTTACAGTCAAATCGTGACTACAGAAATATGCAAATTACTGAAAGAATATATATAATATCAGTCTGAACTGATCCAAAATTATTTAAATATGCCAATGATATAATAATGTCTCAATAAATCGTAGAAAAAGGCATAAATCAGCAAAGTGTACAGAGTACAGAAATATCAAGCAAGAATATGGGGCAAAATATATGGGACAGAAAATATGGGAAAAATGGTTGCTCAGATATCGCTAAATGGCTCAAATAAATCAAGAAACGTTCACGACTACCTTATCTGTTGATTGAAGTTCTAGAGGAAAATTTCCAAAGAAGACTGCTGTTGGTTCCATTTCACCACCGTAAAGATGTGCTCCGACCTCGAACCTGGAACCTGCGCCCTCGGAGAATAGAACAGTTTCCTCCTCCGGAAATCGCACTGCTCCGTGTAGACGATAGACATCCTTCTGGCAAAACTCTTCTGTGTGAGCCGGGTCCACCCTGGCCTCTCTTGAAAGTTCCCTGAAGTTCTGGTAGAAATTCGCCATGAAGTTTATTGCAATTATTTCCGCAGAAATGTTCATAATTGTGGAGTATGAAGATATTTCCACTGCCATTTGATGTAATTCAGCGATGGATTACGATGCATGAGTGTAGTTGGATGTTCACTACATGCTCGCTTTTGTAGAATGACGATTAACGAAGCTCCATGCTGCTATTTCACTCCATTGATGTATCTCCCAATTGCATTAAAGTTTTAGTCTTCCATCTCCACTTCCGTTATAATAATAGTCGAAAGTACTGCCAGATTATATAGTTCCATTGTAGAATGTAGCGTTGTATCACTAAATGTAATCTTCAGTATCACGGTTGCAATACATGTGTCAGCCGTAGCGTAGAATGTGGTATTATAAAAGTGCTTCTCAGGTGTCGAGAAAATCACTTTTGTCTGCAGTCTTAAAATGCGAATATCTTCCAAAGTATAATAGTGAAAATGTTCAACTTTCGCACACGCCTCAATATTGTAATGCACAATTGAATTAGCATAAATGCAGTAGCTAACTCTTGATAGATAATCTTGTAGACTCGTTTATGTGTGCGCTCCAACTTCGCCTAGTTTTAGTAACCGTAAAATTGCACTGCTGCACGCTCAGTGCTTGTTCGATGCTGTGGGCTCTACCACACGTGCTAATGACGACTTGCTTCACTGAATAATATATACTTGTTCTATCTCGAAGTCTGACAATATGAGAATGAGAAAATGAGCCATGAGCCCTGAGAACTTCCTCTCTGCTGTGCAAGGCCTTTTATCAACTTCTTAAGGGGCGTATCCATCCCTACCATAGCTTGTTCCTCCGTCATTGCTAGAAGTTCTAACTTTGGCTATACTTGACGGATTTTCAAATTTCAAAAACTCATAATTAATTTCTTCAAAATTCCAAATCAATGCCATAACTGAAAATAGTATTCCACAATTCTGCATGCCAAAAGTAATTAAATATGGTAATTTCAGTAATCTCCGTCTCCCTCCAAGCTATCATTCATTGGTTCGAGCCTCTCCTCCAATAGCGTAACTTCTTCCTCAGCACAATTCCTTGCTTCCCTGCGACTGCGTCGTAAATCTCAGATCCTTCTCGAACAAAATCATGACGTCACCAAGAACCTCAGCTCATCCAGCCTACTTGCATGAAGTCTGCGTCATCCGTGCCTACGTCATGAATATACACGTCACAACTATGACGGCCATAACTTTATTCATATATGCCAATACAGCCACCATGGTCTCAGTATAATTCAATTTACGGGGGCAGTACGCGAGCAGTTAAAGCACAAAACAGACCTTTATTGGATTTTGGACACTTCGGTGCACTTTGAACTTTTGTCTTCCGTGGACAAGTGTCTCTTCCGTGACACTTTTCACCACAAATCCAACACTTCCAACGACTTTTGTCAACCGCTTTTTCACTACAGCTCTTTGGTCTCTTGACATACCTGACTTCCTTCTTGATGTTGCTGTACAGGTCTGCCCCATCAACTGACTTCTCACCATGTATTCGGCGAAAGCTTTCATCCAACAAGATAGACTTCATGCGGTCCAATTGTAGTTCCTCCGATGTTGAGGTTACGGTCATAACTAAGTTATCGTATTCATCAGGAAAACTTCGAAGTATCATAGCAGCAACAAACTTATCAGTGACAGGCTCATCAACAGCTGCTATCTTCTGTGTAACTGATGAATTAGCAGCTTATTATAAATATCAACGATCGATTAACTGTAAGACTTGAGTGCATTTTAGGTAGATTTCATTAGAAAGCTAACTATTGCAATGGGTACCATGTTTCGACTTCCGGAAAATTTCGACATATCTTCGCGTTTCACATCCCCCAGACCCCAAAACCACCGTCAGTTCAAAAGTTTATATATAATTTATGTATATATGTATCTATCTATCTATCTATATATATATATATATATAGCAGTTTCTTGTGGACACGATAACTGCCGTAATTTTGTACCAATCACTTTGAATTTTTTACATAATATGTATCCCTATAAAATCTCGGTCGAGTTTGTTAATGGGCAAAATCGGTCGAAGGGGGTGAAAATGGGGGGCTTTTTTTCGAAAAAGTGAAATTTCGCTATAACTCTCTTAATACATGAAATATCGAATCCATTCAAAGTTCATAATATGTGTCGGATAAGTGCCAAAAATTTATGTCAAATAAGTTTTTTGATAGCACCAACCATTGACCAAAGGGGTGGAAAAAAGTGGGTTTTTCGGGAAACATTAATCATATCTCTCTCAATAGGCACAATATCAAAACCGTACAAAATGGAAAATATTCCCCTAATAATTACCTAAAACTTTTGTCTGAAAGAATTTTTGATATGACCCACCATTACGCCAAGGGATGAGAAAAATGATTTCGGAATTTTTAAAAATGCCAAGTACCATCAGAGGTTACCATAACAACGCTTTTAAATTGATAAGGGATGATCTATCAGAGGTTGCCAAGACAACGCCATTGACGAGATCACATTCATTTTTAGCCTACTTTTCACACTTTTCAAAAATGAGGAAAAAGTAGACTTATGAGATCGATCCGGGAAAATGTGTCGGTCTTTCTGTCTGTCTGTCAGTCCTTCTGTCTGTCTGGCTGTGTGTGTGTGTGTGTGTGTGTGTGTCCCCCCCCCTATCAACTCCTAAACCGCTGCAGAAATCGAAACCAAATTTAGTATGAGTAAAGTTGTATACCGGAATATTTCACGCCCATATTTGAAAAAGATGCCAGTGCTACCAACTGCTAAAAAAACGCACTAGAAATTTGAGCTCCATGTTGGATATCTTGGAAGGTATACATGGGAGCTATTATAAAATTGGCACACATGTAGATAATACTATTTCAGTTTAATTTCCAGGTGGCCATACATGACAGCGTTGCCAAAATATTTTTAAGCCTTCTGATAAGCCCAATATTTAAATGCATATAACTTCTACACTATCAATTGGATTTCAACCAAATTTTGTATGTAATATGTGTACATAAACAGGTATGATTGAGGGTATTCTTAAGAGCCACCAGGGCTGCCAACTGTCAATAAATGTTATCTCTATTATTTTATCCAAATACCAATATATCTGAAAGTATGCAAGCCGACAGGTTTAAACTATGCACACGTAAATTACCTGACATTTTACATTAATTTGGAGTAACTTATATACGTCAGTTCTACCAACATGATTCTAAGCCTGCTGATAGGATTTTTTTAAATACATGTAACTTCTATACCAACAAATGGATTTCATCCAAAATTGGTACAAAAAGATATAATATTTCAGATTATTTCTGACCAGCACTCGCATGACATTGTTGCCAACATGCTTTTACGTGTACTAATAGATCCATTGTCTAAATCCATGTAACGTCCTTTGAACTTCAACCACATTTTGTTTTCTGTACCTTAGGAGATGGAAGTAAGAATATATTCAGTCACCAGAGCTGCCAACTGTATTGCTCTATTAGGCTACATTATGCCTAGTATACCTTATTTCGAACTAATTAAGACATTTCGATATTACCCGCTTAATTTCGTCATTATTCTAGATAGTTTCATATACTGTAGATTAATCTATGGCATGAATCTCAATTTTAAGAAAAGTAGGCTTTTTAGTTCGTCGCGGAACTTCTTGTTCCATCTGACTATGAGGGAAGCGGCTAACTGGTAGCATGCTGAACTTCTATGCCTAAGGTCGCTGGTTCAAAGCCGGCCAAAGTCGCCGGATTTTCTAAGAGCGCTAAAAATCCGTCAGCATGCTTTCCTTCGGAGGGGAAGTTACAACGTTCGTTGCAAGTTGCTGGTTGCGGTGGCATCTAGCAGCCAAGTTCACAGCTAGGTGTCGTTGACGTTAGTATTTGGTACAAAATTAGGTACTACTACTTAAAATTGACCGTCTGCAGACCTTACCTGAATTACAGACTAATACAGTCATCACAAATAACACCGTTTATCAGACAGATTCTACACACACCCAATGTACGCGGGGTTACATGACCACCTTGTCGCAGTCCCTAAACTGAGGAACTAACCAACATCTCTGCGGGAGATAAAATTTTGCGTGAAGAAGTAACAGACTGTTAGATAGTTACACATTAGTTCCAAACCTTGCATAAGGACAGTGTGATCACAAGTATAAAAATGAACCCCAAATGACAAGAAGGTTACCATCCCCATAAGACAGTAAAATGTTAAAAATATGCATAGAAAGACGACAAAATGTTAACTAACCTCCAATTGCAAAATACTTTCTCGCAATAAATGAGGTCTCATCCCCCTACGAAAACCTGCATATTTTGCCTATTATAGCCTATACCCTAGTTTGCCCGGTGAAATCTACCTCCGCCTTCCGGCGTGCCGAGAGGAATTTTTTTATTTGTCATAGCCTACATTCTAACAATATTACATGTACTCTAAGCCCACCACAATCATTGGAGATGGTAGAGTTTGTTTTCCACAGAGTGTACACCCACGACTACACACTGCCTTGCAATTCATGGTGATCAGGCTATGCCAGCGCTCTCGGCAACCAGCTTGGAGTGTCCGAACCTTGTGGCAAGCGCTCTCCAACAGTAACTGACATAACCTCACCAATATACTTGTGCATGGAATCGAAATCTGATAACTTGAGTGAGCACAGATTTCGCATCAGCGTGATATACCTCCACTTTCCTTTATCTTCAAAAGCCTTTTCAAGGGCATGCCAGGCATCCTTAGCTTTTGCACAGTCTCGAACATGGGGATAATTGTGAACAGCCACCATGAGACATATATATGCCAGCGCTCTCTCGTCACGCCGATCATGTCCTTCCGACACATCTGTGCCGCGGACACTGGCCCACAATCCATGCTTTTTGAGATAATATGACATCACAAAAGACCAGTTCGAATAATCCTCCCGACCACTCAATTTCGGAAACCCATTGGCACAAGGACTCGAAGCATGTTCACTAATTTTGCCTTCTCGCTTTAAAGTTCACTGAAGAAAATGATCACAGAACACCGTTATGTCTGGGCCCATAACCTATTGATACTACTTGAGCTAGGCATGGGTTTTTACTGTATCAGTTAAACACGAGATGAACGGAATAAAATACACGAACACATGTTGACTTAGATTGTATTGAACAAGAACACAGGATACAAGATACAGACAAAAGGCAAAGAACATAAAGTCAAAGAATATACATTTGACAAAAGACAAACGATATTTACATGCGAGCGATATTAGAAAGTACGAGAAATAGTCATTCTCTTCAACAGATTTGATTAACTCTCTATAAGTTCCAACGTTCGTCAACAGGTGCTGGTGTCGGTGGCATCGAGTAGCCAAGTTCGCGGCTAAGTGTCGTTGACGGTAGCATTTGGTAGCAAAAGTAGGACCTACTTGAAATTGATCGACTGCAGTCCTTACCTGAATTACAGATAGCACACACTAATACAACCATCATAATTAACACCGATTATCAGACAGATTCTACACATACCCAAAGTACACGGGGCTTACATGACCACGTTGTCACAGCCCCTAAACTGAGGAACCAACCAACTTTAGTTAAATGTGTTGATTTCAAATCTTTCATCGTCAATTTTCTTGTGCCACATATAGTTTTCTATTTCACTTCGTATCACTTTCACTCAGCGGGAGCAAATATAAATCAACGGTATGTTGATGGGCATACTGAGAGATTAGACTCAATTCTTACTTAAGTTTATCGAAGAGTAAATTTTGAAATCAATCAGATGAAAACCTAAAACAATGGAACAGCAATATTCGAAGAATCTTTCAGCTTGGAAAGAATTCATGTGACTTGGTAGGAGTTTACAAGGTAAGACTACGCCTCCTGGTTACAAACAAGCAGTGTAGAAATTTTAAAATGCGTACAAAGAGGCATATCATTGAAACATCATTTTCCTGAGTCACCACGTTTACATTCTATCCAACCATGGCAGTAAACAGACCAGAGGCAGGTTTTATCCAGACGTGTCAGAGGTGGAGAAACATTATCGTTGTACCTGGAACCAGTCCATAATTGTAGATAATAATTTTTGGCTGCCATTTCGTGAAATTACTTACATAAGGTTCACAAACGACGACCATTTGCTGAGTCTTTCTATATTTTAATTCTGTACACTGAACTCACATCGTTTGTAAGGAAGTACCGTGTTTCATTACGTAGGCTATGTTAAGTCCAACTTTGTAGAAAATAATTATGTAGATCTATTATAAAGCTCGACATTTATGTGTACCATGAATTTTATGATGTAGTAATCGCATAATTGAAAATCGTTACGGGAGAAAACTGAAACCATTTCCGTATTCATCATGAAAATTTGGTCTCGTGGAATATAGTTTATTTCTGGCGATAGAAGTCATTTTAATTTTGTTGACAAATTTATAATAGTAGCGAGTTATAACTTAAAGGAGTATATCTGTAGCAACCATAATGTGTCGTTTTGTATTTATTTGCTTTACTTCTTACAGTAATTTATATCATATTCTCAGACAATTAATTCATTCTCCTGGAACTATTTCTAGGATGGCTGAGATGGCAATCGATTTCATTTCTTCTAATTTTCCTCACGAGGCTGAGTTTAGCTCGTTCCAACCCTCAGACCAGTATTAAATTTCTTGGCAAAGCTGGACTTCACGGATGACTACATCACAAGGTGGACTATTGTGTGAGCTACACTCTTAATACAACATATTCTACGCCTAACTATGAAGACCCCTCAGTGTAGTTGTGCTCAATCAAGCCGTTCACTACTACTGCAAAGAGAATCCGGGAGTTCGGAGATCGAATGTTCAAATATCGTCGCTGATGCCATCCTGAATGTGGTTTTACCAGCTTTTCCCCACACACATCTTCACGAAAATGTATGTCTGGGATGGTACTTTGTACTAAGTCCCGAGCACCTATCCTAACATCTAGATCCTAATACAGCCACAGAAACACAGTTTGTCAGACAAATTCAATGAGACTACCTCTTAGTGTAGTGACTAGCATTAATGGCAGTCACCCCAGAAGTTCTATTTCTGGCTCTGCCAAGAAATTTAATTTTGGTTTGAGGACTGGAACGGTGTTCATTGAACCTCGTGAGGCAAAAATGAGTAGAGGAGGTGGCCCTCCTTAGCCATCCAAAAAGTGATTTTCCGTGGCTCCACCCATTTCTACTCCAGGAGAATGCCAGGATGGTACTTAAAGGGGTAAGGTACAGGTTACCATGGTAAAATTTTGCTATTTTTTCAAAACTCAAAATGGTGGTTGTTCATCATACAAGGCTGCAGCGTTTTAGTGATAACTCCTGTAATATTCAACATTTTTAGGTTCTATTAATTTTATTTTATTGCAAAGATATTCCTCTAGAAATGCAAGTAATTTCAGAAACATATCTTAAACAAATATTTTTACTTTTGTATTGAAAAGAAAATGTCAAAATATTACAATATTTTTGCTGCATTTGTTTTTAAAGAAACTATCGTAGAGAGACATGAATTTGCATAATTGTGTAGATATAATAAGCAGAAATACACACAAAATATTTCCTTAGTGTATGTCAATTAGTTTTTGAGTTATCATTAAAACGGGTGTCAAAAACACAACTCTGAGAAAATGAGCGATAAACATTTGTGCATAAATCTGACACACCATTAACGTTCTGTGCTGGGCTTCGCCTTTTAAATCATAACTATGGCGCATAATGACATATTTCTTGCAACAGAATGTACTTAAAGGATAATAATAATAATAATAATAATAGCCTATAGACATCCCGTAAGGGCAAAGGCCTCCTGTTTGCACAGGGACGTGTTCGTGATTAGGCTCCGAAGGTGAGCATCCTTGGGAGCTTTTGTCTTGTTGCACTCACTGTCATTGTCTTTCTGTCCTGTTTGGAGCATGTTGATTCCTGTTTGGCTCCAGCTGTCTCCGTGCTTCCCTCTCTCTTGCCACTCTCGACCATTGGTTTCCCGCTTTTGCTCTAAAGTTGTCTGCCCATCTGGTTTTTTGGCGTCCCACGTTTCTTCGTCCTTCTCTCGGTCCCACATTGTGGTACGATGCGTCCATTCCTGGTGATCCATGCGTGATACGTGTCCTCCCCATTTTCATTTCAGGCTTTCTGCCCTTTCTGCCACGTCGCGTATGTTTGTCCTTCTTCTTAGTTCCTCGTTCGTGATTCTGTCTCTTAGAGAAACGTTTAGGATCTTACGCTCCATTCTTCTTTGACCTACCTGTAGCTGCTTTTTCAGTTTTTCTGTCAAGGACCATGTTTGACAACCATAAAGTAGTATTGGCATAGCACATTTGTCCAGGATTTCTGCTTATGTGCTTACTTTTAGTCTCTTGTCTGTGAGTAAGAACTTAAGCGACCAAAATGTGTTCCACGCCAGTCCTATACGGCGTTTGATTTCACTCTCTGTGTCTTTTTTTGGGAGATGCTTTGTCCTAGGTACACACACTGTTGCACATACTCTAGTGGTGATTGATGGACTTGAATTGGATCTTGTAAAGGACAGGAGCATAAAATAAAAAATATTTTGAAAAATTGATTTTTTGAAGGTCATAAGCTGTACCTTGCCACGGCCCCCTCCTACCTCAATCCTATCCCTAATTACAAATACATAATGACACAGGTTATCACTCAGACAGATTCCACACACATCCAAGTATACGGGGTTACATGGCCACGATGTCACAAGGCACTGTGAATCAACACATTCAAGTACATGGGAATGACAAAGAGGTCCCAAACTTTTGAAATGAAACAACATTCGCCTCAGGAGTGGTTGTGATCTGTTGAAAAGATTCTGACATTACTATGTTATCCACCCATCGTGTTATAATAACGCCAATCAGCTGGTCATCCCATGGTAGGTGCTCACCCACAGCAGTTCCCAGAGGTTCCTGAGCCCAAATGGGATAATTCATTTCTAATTCTTCTCAGAAATGGCCCCCTGTTATTGCTCTCAATGGCCGGCTCAGTCCTCGCTTCGCCTTGCAACCAAGTCCGGCTTACGTCATCAGAGTGCTAATCCACTGCGTAGTTCGGCTTATACACGTCCACAAGCACCGGAGGGGGATACTCCTTAGACAACTGTTATTCGTAAAAATTAATTAACAATCCTACTCGTGGCATAGTGGCTAGTTAGAGGTATGTGTTCGATTCTCGGTTCTGCCAAGAAATGTAATTTTGGTCTGACAAGTGAGAGCTGGAACGGGGCTCACTCAGCCTCATGTGAGACAGCACTGAGAAGAGATGGGTTAGATTCTCACCTCAGCCATCCTAGAAATAGTTATCCGTAGTGTTTCCCCATACTTACGAAAAATTAAAATCCACAGACTGCATCCAGCCATCCGACCGGGTCAAGGAATGGAATGAATTAAGCCCCCATCTAGCGGCGAGGATATGAACTGTACCGGCTGCCAAAGCCTGTCGCACTCCCCTGGGGCAATGATTAAATGAATGACAGATGAAATGAAATTATAGTGGAGAGTGTTGCTGCAGAATGAAATTGTGACAGGGAAAACCAGAGTACCCGGAGAAAAATCTGTCTGGCTCCGCTTTGTCCAGCACAAATCTCACATAGAGTGACCGGGATTTGAACCACGGACCCAGCGGTGAGAGGCCGATTTGCTGCCGCCTAAGTCACGGAGGTTCTCTCCCCCCCCCCCCCCCCCCAATTATATTTCAGGCAAATGCTGGGATGGTTCCTAACTTAAGGTCACGGCCGCCTCCTTCCCAATCATCTCCTGAACTACAACCGCACACGCTAATACAGATACTATAATAACACAGGTTATAAGACCGCTTCTAGGTACACTCAAATAAGTTACACGGGGCTAAATGACTACGATATCCAAGCCCCTCAAAAGAAACAAAAACAACGTTCTACTCCAGAGCCAGTTATTGAATACGTTGATGTTCTGCAGCCACCAGTTTATCCATAAACTGACTGCTTGTTTTGTTGTTAATTCATTTGAAGGACTTGGGATATCTTGCTCATCAGCCCCGAGAAGTTTAGTTATTGTTGTGTTAAGGGGCGGAACTACGAGGTCATCTGCCCCTATAAGTTCGGTGTATATTGAACTTATCTGATAACCCCTGGACTGCAAAAGAAACTGTTGCGCTTCCTATATTACAAGAAGTACTCTGTATCAGCCATCCGTTGTAGAATTCTTTACTCTAACTTGTTGTCAGAATTCCCAATTTCTAAACTTTCAACACGCAGGCTTATTGCTCAGCAGATATATTTGTATAAAATTATCAATGGTATCTCAGACACGAGTGCAACTTTAGGGAAAATATATTTCAATGTGAGAAAGAAATGTCTCAGAAAACGAGAAATCCTAATAGTTAGAAAATCTAATACAAATTTCCATAAAAATTCACCTATATTGAATATGTGCTGTACTTACGACAGGCTCTCAGCTGACAACAATTTAGATTTTGGAATGTCCTTGGTAAATTATAGAAGACAATTACACTTAGTTTTAGATGTCAAATGATTCACTATAACGAAGATATTAAATTTAGCTGCTATTAGTTTTAGGTATCACTTTCTTACCATCTTCCATTGCTATTGTATTAGTACCTAAAGATATGAATCTAGTTTTACTTTATATGACAAAATATTAAAAATCATGCTTCATTTACTGTTACTGCGACTTGAACTTGTGTATATTTCTTGTTAACAATTTCTTTTTTTTTAATTTAATTTTCAATTATCAATTTTTAAGTTTTAATTTTCAATTATCAATTTTTTTTTCAATTTTTATTTTGTATTCTAATGTATTTTTATCTTGTATTTTCATGTATTATCTGTGTATAAACAATTGTTTAATTGTTTGCTACTGTAATTGGGGCACTGCCCTGTTGTGGTAATAAATAAATAAATAAATAAATAAATAAATAAATGACTGAATTAGTGTGTGTAACTGTATTAGAGATAGGGATGGGGTAGGTGCCCCGGGACTTAAAGTAACGTACTATCCCAGCATTTGTCTGAAGGGAGTGTGGGGAAATCCACTCAGGATAACCACTGTCAGTGCCGGGATTCAAACCTGGGATCTCCGAACTTGCTGCACTGCCCGCGCGACCGTTGTGCACGATTTAAAGTACATGGCTACGCCACGGATGAATCTTGGAGCGAAAAATAGTTAATGACAATCGGCACATTCACTATAAATTAGGCTATAGCCTAATAAATTAGAGGACAAATTAGTCACTTTGCCTTGCTTATAATTGTTGTTGATTAATTTATGAAAATTCGACATCGTGTTCAAGTGATCCATGGTAGTTGGATGTATGTGGAATCTATCTGATCACCTGTGTCATTGTGATGGCTGTTCTAATGTGTGTGTATTTGACATTAAGGCTAGGATTTGGAAGGAGGCAGCCGCCGTAGACTTAAATTAGAAATCATCTTGATATTTGCCTGGAGTAGAAGTGGAAAACCACTTGTAGGACAACTGAGGTGCAAATCGAACCCACCTCCTCCCAGTTTCACCTCACGAGGCTGAGTGTACACAGTTCCAACCCTCAGACCAAACTTAAATTTCTTGGCAGAGCCGGTAGTGGAACACAGGAACTCTGGATCATGAGTCTCAAGGCGGTTTGTTCAAAACTGCTATTTGTATTTAAAGATAATCAAGACCTACTGGTGGCGTAAGCGACTGCAACAAACCGGAGACTGGACGTTCGAATCCCAGTGTGGTTTATCCCCGGTTTTTCCACACACCTTCCAGGTAAATGCTTGCAGAGTACCTTACTTTAAGTCCAGGGACACATACCCCATCCTGAATCATGTCCACTTCGTGGCACAGTGGCTAATTATCTAGGCTGTCACCCCTGAAATCTGGCTCGATTCCCGATTTTGCCAATATACACGTATTTTATTTTATTTTGATATAAGAACTGAAACAGGGCACACTCAGCAGCCTCGTGAGGCAAAACTGAGGATAATTAAGTCCAATTCCCACCCCAGCCATCCTAGTTGTCGTTTTCAGTGGTATCCCAATTCTACTTCAGGCAAATGCCGGGATGGTTCCTAACTTAAGGTTACGGTCGACTCCTTCCCAATCCTCTTCACCTGAATTACAAATACACACTACTACAGACTCCACAATAACACAGGTTACCATACACATGCGCGCGCGCGCGCTCTCTCTCTCTCTCTATATATATATACATACACGCAAGTACACACGGCTAAATGACCATGATATCCAAGTCCTATCAAATGATACAACAACTGCACAGTAGTTTGCGTCCATTTGAAACAATATGTTAACAAGTAGTTCTGTGAAGAACTAAATAGCCTATTTTCATATGTCCTTCTGATGATAATTGCATCTACCAACATACAAAATGTCAGTTTGATTGCTGTAATAAATACAGTACGTAGATATTGACTTCGATCGCATGATTAGGACACAAGAAATAAAAACTTAATTTTAACGTTTCGCACAGCCACCATCTTGAGTTATGTAAACAATTGAACTAATTTAGATGTCAGTGCATTACAATGTGTGTACACATTTGCTGGGCCATGTTTCACTGCGCTCGGATGGTTGAATCGCGATAAAAGTCTATTTAAATGTTTCAACTTCGCTTGGCCGCCACGTTCGTTTTGTACTTAACAGGGTTTTGAAAGTCACATATGTATACTTCTATTAGTGCCCTTTATCACCGTACAAAATTTCAGGGTTCTATCAGTAATAGTATCGGAGATGTATTCCAGTTAAATATTTTGCACAGACGCCATGTTGGATTGGTGAAACGTAATAAAATTTAAAGGGTACGGTCGGGGTTGGACAAAATAGTATTATGAGCTTACCGAGTTTCATTGAAATCGATCCAGCCTTTTATATTTTACTAGCAACCCGACCCGGCTTCGCCCGGGAACAGTTATGATTGCATTACGTGATAAGCGCTTTTTTTCTAATGTCAATGAACAACGACCAATATCCGTTTTACGTCTCGGCATGATGGGTTAAAATCACTGATTGGACTATTAATTATATTATCATGGAGATGCATGTGCAACAAATTCTTGTCAGACGTAATTTAAGAATGGCGAGGTGCATGAAACACAAATCCCCCTTCCGTCCAATCTTAAATTGACTGTGAATTTTGCGGAACGAAAAGTTCACAGGCGAAGTGAGAGTTGCACTTCCAGGGAATGGCGAGGTGAATGAAACTCAAATCCCCCTTCCGTCCAATCTTAACTTGGCTGTGTTTCACAGGCGAAATGAAGAAAACCCGAGTTGCACTTCCAGGGAAACTCCAAACACAACCACCCTTCTCAGAAGTCTTAACTCAACACGAGTCAACAGTTTGCTGCTGGCTGTATCTGGGGCAATAGGTTCGCCCGCTAGCTAGGCTGTAACAGGGATGATAGACTCGCCCTTAGCTAGCTCGTAAACTGTCACCTCAGTAGTTGAATGGACATGGTTGGAAGAAATTAAAACGTTAAAACACTTAGAGTGGGCGATGTATTGAAGATAGACATATGCTTTCGCGGACTTTTTTGTAGAACTTTTCATGCTGAACAATTCTTACACTCATAGTATTTAGATATTTTCTAACGGTTTGCCCAGCGTAAGTTTACAAAGCGCTCGGACGCCAGGTTGTTTTTTTTTTCGACCTTTCCACTGAAATCGTTACTGCTCGGCGTCTTTGATCATAAATAAATTATTTTCTACAGAAATCATCCCCGAGATATCCTTTACAGAATGGTGAAACCCGTATACAAAAACCATCCAGTGGTTCTCGAGTTTACCCGTAACATCCAAGAATCGGGGACTTTGTTTTATACTAAGTAGAGATTGGGGGGAGGGGGGGGGGGGACACACAGACAGACACAAACAAACAAACTCACGGACAATACGTAATCTCATAAGCCTATTTTTTTCATAAATGAAAATAGGCTAAAAAATCAGTTACTTTAATAATTCATTATCGTCATTAAATATTCACGTTAAAAAAAATGGAAGTTCATTGGTTATACGACACCGGACATTGAGACAGCCTAGTCTACAAAGATTATATGTAGCGTGATATAAGGTGGTCTCATGGAGAGAGAGAGAGAGAGAAAGAGGGCTGACCCTTTCAGAATAACAAGTGATAAATGTCTAAGCCCCCTGCCCCTGTTCTATTAAGCCCCCTGCCCGCATCCTGCCGCTCCAGCCATACCTCAGCCCACAGCAATTGGCATCAGCTGTCGCTACCTCTCCATCACTCGCGTCCTGAGCGCAACGGAGCGTAGCTTCAGCGCCCTGATAGCAGCCTCTCTGTCTCACATTACCGTACGTTCTCTAAAGAACTAAAATGCCCATGTTTTTTTCTTTCCATACACCAATTCCCTACAACATATTATTCACTTACATTGTGCAAAGTTTGGTCGAAATTAACTTATTTAGTTAGTACATTACCTGTCAAACTCAAATATTTTTGTTGGTGTAGTTGCATTTAGGAGCCACATCTTGGTCATCAGCCACGTGTACTAGGTTGTGTGTAGAGTTTGTCTGCTTATCTGGATTATTGTGATGGGTGTAGTAATAGTCTATGTGTAATTGCAACTGAGGCTATGGTCGGGAAGAAATGTATAAACCGGGATGTCAGATTTGAATCATGTAGGCTACCATTTACTGTTTGTATCACTGCCAAGAGCGAAAGGTAAATATTAATATCAATAAATCATTGACTACTTTTATCAAATCAAGTATGGTTAAAATTAATTTAATAATTCGGTGATTATCAAAGGTGGTCTCTTAAATGTTGTTCACGTCAAGTTTGCAATATTGGCAACACTGATATCTCGGAGACTCACAAAAGGATTATATTCGCGAGCATTTCTGCCGTGGTACAAATCTTCATTGGAAACTTTAGGTTCAGAAACTGAAATGTCAGAATTGAATGTTGCGGTATTTGTGGTTGGCATCACTAACATGAATGAAAGCGGTAGAAATTCATTTACAGAGGTAGTATTCATTTCATACCAAGTTTGGTTGAGATTGAATAATTCATTAAGTGTTATTCTGAGGGGGAGTGAAAAATCTCGACCACCTGACAGAAACGGAAAGAGCAACAGCAACATTCGCATTTTCGTACACACAGGCAGATGCAGCTGTTTGTTGATTAATACGAGAATATGTGCATGTACTAGGCACGTCAAGAAAGCGAGTTTCGTTTCAATACGTTGCCCCGGCATTGTTGCAATCGTAGTTCAGCACATGTGCGGCAGATCCTCTGAGTCAAAGAGAAGGAGATGACGCCATTTTGAGATCGTTGTCTGTTGTTTACGCTTTATAATGCTTGGTTAGAATAGTGAAGTTGATTGAAAATATTTGCTTTATGAATGCGAAGAACACTAAACCAGTCGACATTCATCGACATATTTGCAATGTGTATGGAGAACATGCGATGAGTGATTCAAAGTTAAAGAGATGGGTCCAACAGTGCAATGACGGGCGTGATGAAGTGCACGATGACGAACAAAGTGGACGTCCATCGTTATCTAATGAAGACTTAGTTCGCGCACTTGAAAACGCGTCAAGGAGAAACCATTCTATAAACTTTCTGAAAATTTCAGGATCACTTTTTCATGAGATTGTTGACAACATAGGCCTAGGTGACAACGATTTATGAAGAAGGCATACGTAAACTTGTGCCTCCAAAATGTCGGGAGCTATGTGAAAATATTTTTTACAATTTGTAGTTTGTTTTGCATCTGTATCTGTTCTCATTTTGTTTGTATTGCCAAATGCAACTTACTTTCTGGACGAACCACGTATAGACCTATACTGTATATCTCTGTTATATTTTATCAGCGATTGGTGCTATCCTGAAAGGATGCATACATGAACCTACATTGTTACAACTACACAAAACCCATGAGGTTTCGAAAAAGGCACAGGGACTATTGATGTCATCCATGCTGCATGCCACTAGTTCTGCACCATGCGCAATAGGAATATCAGAACCATTCAACATTCATGTTGGTGTTCGTCGGGAAATCGCTTTATTTCTTCTTCTGTTCACCTCTGCCTCGAAACCATCAATGCGGAGATGCAAACACCGCTCCCATGGACGTTGATCTTCGTTGATGATGTCTTGATCGCCAGTGAAATCCCCTGCAGATGCTACTAATCGTGCAAAATAGAAGTCAAGAAGCAAAATAGTGAACCCTGCACTAAGGTGGGAAAGTCACTAGGAAGAAGAAGAAGAAGAAGAAGAAGAAGAAGAAGAAGAAGAAGAAGAAGAAGAAGAAGAAGAAGAAGAAGAATAGATCGCAGGAGATCGATTTCATAAAGCAACTTTTCCAATTTAGCGAGGAATGTAGACTAAAACGTAAAACTGTACATCTACAGTAGTTGGTCTGATTGCATAATGTTTCTCCACAAAATTTAATTTACCTGAAGAGAAATATGATATATGCTTCGCCAACCCCTCCCCCCTTTTAGTCACCCCAAAATGTTGTGTATTGATTTGTTTTTTAACATTTACTGCCTTTCCAGTGTTTATTTTAATTAAAGAAACATGCCGGCTTCGGAGGCGTAGTCGGTAGCATGCTGAACTGCTATGCCCAAGATCGCGGGTTCAAACCCGGCCGAAGTCGTCGGATTATTTAAGAGCGTGAAAATCCTTCAGTGTACCTTCCTTCGGAGGGGAAGTAAAGCCGGCGGGCCCATGTCAGAGATTTATGGCATGAAAAAGAGCCTACCACTACAATTGGTAGTGTGTAGCCAAATGTATAGGTTCTATTTCATTAGAAACGTTCTATCAAGTTCCAACGTTCGTTGCTAGGTGTCAGTGGCATCTGGTAGCCAAAGTTGGAACTCCTTGAAATTAAACCTGCTCATTCATCTTCATTCATTTCATCTCACCCACACGCGACGGTACTTGAAGGTCACCCCATGGGTGTCCACATAGAAGCAGCTACAAACTCTGGCAAACCTGGCACTAAAATCCATACGCTAAATAAATAAATAAATAAATAAATAACCGTACTTCAAATCGCAGTACTAATTCAAAACACATATTTTGCAGGAAAGCATCATTTTCTCCTATCTTCGTGGAAGTCTTTACTGTCTTTAATGTTCTATTCCGTTGGTATTATGTTTGTTAAACATTTCAATGTACATGCAAATAATTTACATGAATACGTTTTCTCTTTCAAAGTGTTATTTTTCATATTGAAAGCACTTCTATGTTTGCAGGTCTTCCGTTGTATTCTGGTGGCGTTGATGGCTCTGGCGTTCGCTACACTTGCCTGGGGCCAGGACGACGAGGTTGAAGTTGAAGTAAGTGAAGATGAGTGCGCTTAAGTTCAAGTATAGTTTACAATCCTTCTCTTCTCTACACCTCCTCTATTTCCTTCCTTCCATGGCCTACCTCTGGGTACCTCTCAAAGCCATAATGGGCCTTGTGGCGAGAAGATATACCCGTCTCTAACGATCCTGACCGCTTAAAACTTGAAGGCTACCTAATAGCAAATGAATAACAAGTAAATATTAAAAATAGAATGAGGAAATGCCTGGCATCGGTTTTGGCAAGTTTCAATTACGTGATCTGTCTACTGAGGATATGGAGAGGCCGGTTTAAACGCATTTACGGCGGCTTATGCTCAAGCAGAGAATCAGTGAGTATGATTGAGATAAACCTTTATCAACAACAACAAAATATGGTAGTATCTATTTCAAAATATCTTCTACATTCATCAGTATTTCCAGGTATAATCGTCATGGTTAATTTTATAGAATTGCTACATTGGCAAAATTCGCAACAGGACATTGCCTCTCTCCGCTGTTTCCAGACTTGTTGTCCATTGGTCATGTGTGGGACCAGCGTCAACTATGAACGAGTATGAGAAATCTAGAACATCAGCTACAACAGCTATGAGATCTTCCACAAGATACCATTTAACGAGACTTTTCCCCTCAAGTGTCCTCACAAGGACTTGTCATACATTGCACTATCAACTACTGAAATGTACTGTGTTTCTTCTTCCAATAAACGGCTTCCTTATTCTGAAATTGCAAACGTTATTTGCACCATTATTCCTGTTGCCTGTACCAAATCTCATTCCAATTCGACAATTGATGTTGGGTGCGCTACTTTGGATAAGTACTGTATACTTCCGTACTGTACAAGTCTCCACTTTGTACATCGACGACGTTGATACTGGGTGGGCTTGGGTAGGTACAAACCTCCACATCCCCAGAATGAGGCTCTGCCCACCCGCTTACTCTCCTAGACTCCACTCATGACATAGTGACTAGCATTCTTGGCTGTCACCGTGGAGGTCCATGTTCGATTCCCAGCTCTACCAAGAAATTCTTCTCTGAGGACTAGAACGGGATTCACTCAACCTCGTGAGGCAAAACCACTGGGCAAAACTGACGAGAGGTGAATTCGATTCCCACCTCAGCCATCCTAGAAATGGTCTTCCGTGATTTTCCACTTCTACTTCAGGCAAATGCCGGGATGGTACCTAACTTAAAGCCCCGGCCAGCTCCTTCCACAAACCTAGCCTAAATTACAAGTGCACACACTACTGCAGCCATCACAACAATACAGGTTATCCGAATTCCTAACGCATCCAAGTACACAGTGCTAAATTACCACGATGTCGCACAGTCCCTAAATCAATCAACAACAATAACTTCTCCAAGCAGTGACCGCGCAAAGATTCAACAGGCAATAGGCCTGCAGCCTATCAAGAAACTTCATCAGAGCCAGTGCAGTGGCCGGATAATCTTCACCTGGCAATCTATCCTATTATTGTATGTGCTGTATACGTGAGTTTATTCTATTGTGTTTGAGTCTTTGGACTGGTTTGATGCAGCCCTACATGCCACCCTGCTCAGAGATGTTTATTCTATACGTACATAGCTAACATACCCCACATCTCAACCAATCTATTTTAACATATTGTACCCTTGGCCTCCCCTCACAGTTCTTGTCCTCCGCCCAGGCCCGTATTTAGGACTCCTGACGCCCCTGGACAAAAGAAACGAAAAACTTGGCTGCCCCCGACTTAGAATATGTAGATGTATTAAGTTCCCTTAACATATGGGGCTGTTTCATCATTTGTGTGTGTATTAAACTACGAGTGGCAAACACCATAAATATAGGCCTACGTTTACTAAAATTACAAATAGAAAAAGAACTATACAAAGAATGTACATTAAATTTTAACAGATACCATACGCAAACAATGGCCAAATCATCAATTATTTAAATAACGAGGGGCCTTGTCCTTTGCAAGCAAGGTTAGGATTTCATTAGCACAATTTCACTTTCAAATTACATTCAACAGCAAGAAAACCATGGTGACTAAGACGATTCTTTTTTGTATGTCCTTAAATAATCAGCATTGCCATTGTGCGACAATAATATTCCCTTGTGGGAGTATTTAAAATTTAATAACTTTGCATGTAATGCCCAAGTGGTTTTGTACAGTTTGCCAGAAATTTTGCCGCCCCTAAAACCTGCCACCCTGGGCAGTTGCCCAGTTTGTCCCCCCGTAAATACGAACCTGCCTCCACCATTCCTCCCAAAACTATCTACTCGTATTAATGGGTGCACTACATTTCACGCAACTGTTTTGGGCCGGTCAGCTCCGGTTTCGCAGTCGTACAGAGAAAAGTCGGTGAGTCTCAGACATTTGCATTTGTTACGTGAGTTATCAGTTGTGCGGAAAGCAACTTGCGTATCAGTTGCAAATGTCTGAGGCTCACCGACTGTTCTCTGTACGACTGCGAAACCGGAGCTGACAGGCCAAAAACCGTGGCATGAACTGTACTAACCTATCTCTCCTCCCCAAATCTTCAATTGTCACTTTATGTACCCATCTAAAAGGGGTAGACGACCTCGCTGTTTCATCCCTTAAAACAACGATACCTACCCATCTGATCTTCATCATTCTCCTGGAACACCACATTTCAAATGCTTCAAATCACCTCCTTTTTACTGCACCGACAGTCGAAGTTTCACCTCAAAGAGCGTCACGTTCCAGATAACGGCTTTCGAAAGTGACTTTCTTATACCTAAATCTATATTTGATATCAACAGTTTTATTTTCTATAGAAAAGCTTTCCTTACCTGTGCTATTTTTGCTTCGCCTATGACTGCATATTTTGCTTCCCAAGTTTACAGCAGAATCTCACTATTTCCTGTAGATTTTCACCTGCCAATTTGATTTCAATAGGGGTATCTGATTTCTTCCGGAATAATGGAATGCAGCTGGAAAATAGTTTATTCCATAAGTTAAATGAAAGTTGTCATTTGATGAGTAGTAAATACTGTATAAAGATCTTCCCTCTTTTAAAATAGTATGCTGTGAAATCTGTCGGAGACTGGCAGGTTCCGGTCAAAATACTACAGCGAATGACCACCAGGAGAGCGATGCTTCCACCTGCCGACTACCAGGATGGAGTTGAAGAGTTGCCGGTGAGTACTGATACTTCATGAGTTTTAAGGGGGCGCGATGGTGCAATGGTCAAGCGGTTTGGATTCCCGGTCTTTTTCGAAGTGAAATATCACGTCCTGTGGTTGAGATTCCCATGGCTCATGCTCGTGAGATTAACGGTCACACTTTAAAAACAACCTTCCTTTCTCCCTTCCTTCAGGAGTTCGTGTCAGATCTATAGGCCTACCTTTTATTTTGAAAGAATCTAATGCATTTGGCGGGAACGATATAAAATGGCCGCCGCGGGCTCCTATTGGCTGGAGTTTGACAGCTAGCACAGCACATTGCCAGCGCGTGTACATTCATATTCAGTCGCTTGTTAACCACCTGTGTCTGAGTTCCTTTCATTGCCATTGTTTAGTTTGCCTTTAGCATTGAGTTTTAATATTTTTGTTTCCATTTTTACTTCGTTATTTCTATCATTATTTGCTTGCTGTGCCTATTGTTTCCCGTCATAGTGTTTAAGCCTATTACCGCCTGTCAACCAATAGCCTATAAATCAACAATGTAAAAACACGTCAATATCGAAACAGAGTGGTTTGTCTGAGTGCTTTACCTTAACATTACTCATGTATTGTCACGAAAGCTGTTATTAGGCCTAACCGTTAGAGTCGCGATACACCCGAGTGTGCGTGGTGTTGTGATCTGTTGTGTCTGTGTCAACACTGTACTGTGAACGACCTCCACTCAGACTCTAGTTTCATCTTGATTAATTAATTAATTTGTTTATTTATATCTATTCGAATGTATTCGACGTTGACTCAAGATCGACTATTAAAATATATTACGTATAATAGTACCGAAATAATGTCCAAAGTGTAGCCGTGTGAATTATTCGAATTAGATGATTTACAAAAACAATAAAAGCTGTTCCATGCTCCCGCCATGTCCTTCATTTTCTATCTTTTGAAATACAGGGTATAGGTAGCTTGTACCAAAACACTGTGTTCAGGCTGCGAGTCATCGAGTTTACCACTGTGAATAGTACATCCTTAGCACAAGAAAACATATTGTAAATTAAAGGTGTTTAAGAAAACATGATATTGCCTTTTAAGGGCATATTTTGGAGGAAAATATATACCGGTATAATTATGAAGCTCATCGTAAATTTGTTGCGAGGATAATTGCATTATATTATACGACCATTTGGGTACCGGTAATCGATATGAAGGTAGATCTCAAAAATGTAAACTAGAATGGGAATAGCTTTCAGCTGTTAGGCTGTGCATTACACAAATAGTGCAAGCACTGGAGTTGGAAGAATTATACTGTCGAACCCGAATGGGACTCGAACCCGCGACCATCTTTGTTCCTAGGTGCTCTGACTACTGAGCTATAGGAGGACATTTTAAATCTCACTAGACAATGATAGGCCTACATCTATGACAAGGGTCTGCGCTAGCCTACCATACTGTGTTTGTTATCCGATTTTGGGCTATCAATTCGAGTAGATTCCAAGAATTGAATTTTCACGACCGCAGTGATACAAATCCTGTTCCAATATGGCCAAGCAATAAAATTCGGCTAAAATTTAACTAAAACATTTCTTTTTTTCTCTTTTTGCTTGAATAAGGAAAACAAGGAAATTGATACCGTTAATCAGGGACATGGATATTGTTACGTAAATTCTTTAAATCTAGGTATATATTTTGTTAATTTAAAAAAATCGCTTATCCCCCAGCTTGGCTTCACCCACGGACTCTGCAAGGAATCATTCCCCTACCGTCGCAAGGACAGAGTCTGGGAGCTGATCACGCTTTGTCAGCAGATACAACTGGGGAAGGTGACAAGCCGATTACCCAGGCGACCGCTAACTTGGGTCATATTAAGGAAGGGTCAGGGAAGGACCTGTTGAAAGGGACCGTCCCGGCATTTGCCTCGGGGTGAAAATGGAAACCACGAATTCCATTTTCAGGACGGCCGAGGTAGGATCGAACCCACGCTCTCCCGATACCACCGAGGCACGAGCTAGCGCGGTGGCACTCTTGGTCACCCTAACTGATGTTTCAAACTCAGAAGACCTACATTGGGTACCAAATGTCACACAATTTTACTATTATACAAATAATTCATGGTTTTTGGGCTAATGCCGAGTGAAATTAAATTAGATACCAGACGTTTCGAAAGAACCTTGCCTCCTTTTTCAATGGAATCAAACAATGTGGCCAAAGAAAGTATATCAATGAGATTACAAAAAATTACATAAATTCCTCTGTTCGTCACCAGAGAGCAGCTGCCAGAAATTACTGTATGGACCATGGTAGAACGGCGGTCAGAGTAGTAAGTAAGGAGAAAGTAAAGGGGGATGGGTGAAAATATAGAGACTCCTCGAAGAATGAGGATGTCCAAATAAGGAGAAGGGGAGAGGGGGGGAGGTTAGATGGATATAAGGAAACAGAAACAAAAGGGAAGTGTATCTGAACGATACCTAACGTCATACAGGCACGGCGATAAAACAGATGGAAACTCCTCCAGTGACGAACAAAGGAGATAAAATCCAGGCTCTGTAGCCATAGAGGAAAACGTACTATTTGAAATAGGTGAAGAACAGTGAAACTGAGAGGAACTATCTTTCTAGATCTTTAATAACTGGCAGCCAAGTGTCACTTAGCTGATATCCAGTGTCTCTGTTAAAATTATTGGGGTTTTTACGAATTTACATTAACGTGTACGTCATCTGTTCCATGGTAAAAGAAGAAAGAGTCACAAGCCCCTATTAGTTAGTTGGTTCCTCAGTTTAGGGGCTGCGACAACCCTGCTTCGGTGGCGTAGTTGGTAACATGCTGAGCTTCTATGCCCAAGATCGCGAGTTCAAATCCGGCAGAAGTCGTCGGATTTTTTAAGAGCCTTAAAAATTCCTCAGTATGCTTCCTTCGGAGGGGAAGTAAAGCCGGCGGTCCCATGTCATAGATTTATGGCATGCTAAAGAACCTTCCACTAATTACACCTGTGTGACGCTAAATTGTAAGTAGGTTAAGAATGTAAACAAAGCTCTTAGGTTCCTACGTTTGTTGCCAAGAGTCGACTGCGGTGGTGTCTGGTAGCTAAGTTCTGAACTAGTAGTCGTTGACGGTGGCGTTTGGCAGCAAAAGTAGGAACTATTTGAAAAATTCAAATACTGAGATAACACACACTAATACAGTCATCACAATTAACACCGGTTATCAGAAAGATTCTACACACACCCAAAGTACACGGGGCTACATGACCGCGTTGTCGCAGCCCCTAAACTTAAGAACCAACCAACCCGGTCATGTAGCCCCGTGTACTTTGGGTGTGTGTAGAATCTGTCTGATAACTGGTGTTAATTGTGATGGCTGTATTAGTGTGTGTTATCTGTTTTTAATTCAAGTAAGGACTGCAGACATTCGATTTTCAAGATGTTCCAACTTTTGCTACCAAACGCCACCGTCAACGACCAACTAATTCTGAACTTTGTTACTAGATGCCACCTCAGCCTGCTCCTGGCGACGAACGTTTGAACCTCAGAGCGTTAGTCAAAGATAACCTATAATTTAGCTTCACACAGGTGTAATTAGTGGAAGGTTCTTAATCATGCCATAAATCTATGACATGGGACTGCGGCTCCCTATGAGTTAAAGGTACCGGTATTGGATGAAGAAAGGGAAACAGAAACTTTCGATGTAAAATAAGAGCAGTAATTCGAAAGTCCTAAATGTTACAGGAAGATGAACCAAGCAACGCTATCCAGTGGGAAGTGCCTGCGGAGACCTACAAATTGCCTAAGGAGACGCGGCATTTCTCTCGAGATCTCAATTTGACACGTGAAATGCTCAATTCCTTTGGGCGACGACAACTTCAATCTTCTTCAGCATTGGCCGTCAACAGGGACGTAAGTAATTTAAATTCTTAAGGAATTAGGCTTAGCATTGGTCTAACTTTAGTTGACCGAAATACAGGCGAGTCACACCACAAATTTCTGCTGAACCGTTAGATATGCCAAGGGGCTCATAGAACAAAATGTAATATTATACCGTGGCATCATTTACCTCTCAATTAATATAATCAGCAATGCGTATTAAATAGACCTCGATCGATTTCTGACGCCTGCAAGGTTATTCCTGATAAGACAAATTCTGTGGTGTACGTATTCCGAACAACAATACTTTTGGAGTAAATGCATGTGAGATTTTCGAAGTGAAATGCTATGTCCTGTGGTTCGGGTTCCACGTAAAAAGGAGGTCCAGTGGCTCATGATCACAAGATTATCGGTCACGTAAAACTACAAACTTCCTTCTTTTCTTCTCAGTTCTCCCTCACGAGACTGAGTGAACCCCATTCCAGCTCTCAGTCTAGATATATTTTTGGCTGGATCGGGGATTGAACTCGGACCTACACTGTGACAGCCAAGAATGCTAGTCACTAGCCCACGAGATGGGCACTTGTTGGTTGGTTCCTCAGTTTAGGGACTGAGACAACGCGGTCATGTAGCCCCGTGTACTTTGGGTGTGTGTAGAATCTGTCTGAAAACCGGTGTTAATTGTGATGGCTGTATTAGTGTGTGTTATCTGTTTTTAATTCAAGTGAGGACTGCAGACATTCAATTTTCAAGTCGTTCCTACTATTGCTACCAAACGCCACCGTCAACGACAACTAGTTCTGACCTTGGTTACTAGATGCCACCGCAGTCGGCTCCTAGCAACGAACCTTGTAACTTAAGAGCGTTAGTCAAATCTAACCTATAATTTAGCTTCACACTAGTGTAATTAGTGGAAGGTTCTTTTTTAGCAATATTGTAAAAGGAAAGATAATTCGACGCTACAGGAGCATTTGAGGGCTGGGAACTTAATTCTCCTGTCTTTAAGGATCATTATTTTCTTTCTTTATATCCTCAATATTCCTGAAGGGTTGAAACTACTTATTTACTAAGGTGATAATAAGGCCTGAATCCCTGAATGTTAAGTGTCTTGTGCTCAAACATGAATCAATCTGACCAGGGCAAAGATGATAATGTTATTTGTTTTACGTCCCTTTTAACATCTGGTGCTTTTAGAGACGCCGGGGTGCCGGAATTTTGCCCCGAAGGGGATCTTAAACGTACCAGTAAATCTACACATGGGCACTCTCAAATGCCAACTGACTGCGCCAGGATTCGATCCTGTAACCTTGGACACAGCAAGCGAGAACGTTACCGCTGAGCCCAGGACAAAGCCAGCGTTCCATCTTGTCAAATACAATAGAACACACAGATCCAATGTTGAGACAAGATTGATCAGTTGGCTCAAGTGTGAAAATCAGTCACGGCTTACAGTAGAGCATTCCGTTGTTCACGAGAGGCTTTGCATGACTAGTCTAGCGACAGACTTAGATTTAACTATTAAATTAATAGTTTTAAAACTATATGGTTGTTAATTCATTTTAGGGGCTTCGGACATCTTGGTCATCAGTCCCGTGCAGTTGGGTACTTGTCTGATAACCTGTATGTATGTGATGATTATAGTAGTGTGTATTAATGTATTAGGGACAGGGATGGGGGAGGTGCCCCCGGACTTGAAGTAAGGTACTATCCAGACATTTGCCTTGACGGAGTGTAGAAAAACTCGGGGATTCGAACCTGCGATCCCCGAACATGCTGCAGCTGCCCTCACGACCGTGGTGCACGATTTAACGAGCACGGCTACGCCACAGGACTTTTAAAAGTATGGAGGCATGGTGGCGCAGCGGTCAAGCTGTTGGCCTCTCACCAAGGCGGACCGGGTTCGATTCCCAGTCAATGCATGTGAGATTTTCGAAGTGAAATGCCATGTCCGGGGGTTCGGATTCCACGTAACAAAGGGAGGTCCCTTGGCTCATGATCGCGAGATAAACGGTCACGTTAAATTACAAGCTTCCTTCCTTTTAAAAGTATGAGTAGCTTTTAACTTAAGTTATTCGTTTCTTTCAAAACGAATTAAGTCCTATAATATCAGTAGTATTGACCGACCGTGCTTGATGCAATTGCATGATTATACAGTGTTCCAAAATTCATATTACACACTTCAAGAAGTTGTAAGAGAGGGCCCAGCAGATAATACTTGCATCCGGAAGTAATGCCCGAAAACGCATTAGTTCGCTAGTACATTGACGACAAGGTCATGAATTTGTTAAAATAATTTATTTTTGCAAACCTGCTATTGTATGTAATATGTTCATTGCAGTATTTAGGTGCGATTTTTGTAAAACAAATGAGGTACGCAAAAGCAAAGAACATACCGTACTGATGCTAATAAAAGTTAAAGTTCCTCCTCTACACTGAGGAACATCGAATCATGGATATGTTTTACAGATCTAGATGATGAATACTTGTTAACTTTTTTAACAAGGTTAAATTACAGGCGAGTACTTGTTTACAACACTCGCAATTTGCATGAGAATAGGCAGGCCTATGTAAACCAGTTCCTTAATAACGTTGTTGAAACACAAAGTTGGCACTGAGCAAATTACTCGACAACTGCGCAATAAATTATCGAAGTGTTATATCATATGCGTTCCTGTTCTCGCCTGACAGAGGCAGCAATGAGATTCGGGTAGTATCTGCGCGCGCCCACTTAGGGGCAAGGTGCGCGGTAGACCGTCACACATTTGGTATCACGCAAAGTTTGGCCTGACCCCCAGCCCAAAATACATATCTATGTTAATACCATGAAGAGGTCATCTGGATAATCGAGCTCGTAACTGGATGCACTACAAGATAATAATAATAATGTTATTGGCTTTACGTCCCTTTTAAGTACTGCGGCTTTTTGAGACGTTGGGATGCTGGAATTTTGCCCCAAAGGAGATCTTTAACGGGCTATTAAATCTACTATACAGCTCCTTCGCATTTGCGCATCCTCAAATGCCAACTAACTGCGCCAGGATTCGATCCTGCAGCCTTGGGCACTACAAGAGCTGCTCGATATGACAATCTTGAACGTCGTTGCACACAATGTATCTGTGAATATGATGGGGTAGACGCGGGGTTTATTTGACCTCGACACCTATGTACTTCAAAAGGGTACGATCTGATTCGACCTTATCATCGATGTGGTATGTTTCCGGGCACGAGTTCCGCATGCAAATGTTATGAGCCGATTCCCCTCTACAACCTTTAGTAGTGTGCAATAGGAATTCCGAAACACTCTGTACACACAGTATGCACATTCACTTGGGCGCGTTCAGCGGGCTCAGCAATCTGCTAACCTGCTAGGTACCTGCTGACTTGTTGCTAGGCTAGCAAGCGTGAGCCCGCCTGAACGCTTTGCTACAAGCTAACGCGGGAACTTTGAGCAATGAACAGAGTTCCTTTGAAGCTACCATACTTATTGGTCTATGATAAATACATTGAAAATAATAACTTTTATGCGACAGAGCTGTAGACAGCCCTGTTAATGCGCGGCGCTAGGCCGTGGAGCCAAGCTATCTGCGAACTCGGGAGACGTGAGTTCAAATCCCACCGTCGGCCGTCATGTAAATGGTTTTCAGTAGTTTCCAATATTCAGGTCCAGGCAAATACCGGGACAGTAAGTTACCTTCTAATAGGCCACGACCTCTATCTTCCATCTCCTAGTCAAGTTTCATTAATTTCAGTTCTCATGAGGTTGGCGTCAGGAAGTCCATCCGGCGGTATAAACCAACCGCCACATAGACTTTCATCGTATCTCATCCGCGACCCTGTTGAAAACGGGAATAATAAGGGGGTAGACATCCTGACGATAAGAATAACTCTTCTTTTTAAATTCAATTTTATTGTAGGCTAGTCCACTCCTTTAATTAGGCTGATTTCTTATTTAAACATCCGTCGAAATTTGTAAAGAAATATTGAATTAGCCCTTCAGTTATTTAATTCTCCTACGTGTTACGCGGGGTAGATGACCTCGCTGTTCCACCCTTTAAAACAATTATCATAAAATACCCTACTATCAAACAAGCCAATTATTTGGGTCAACATAACCCACAAAATTAACATGTATTAATTCCATAAAATCCAATCAAAGAAGTTTTTTCATATTACTGCTGCCCATAGTGGTAAAACACAGCATTGTATGTAAATAATTGTAGTGCTAGGCTATTGGCATGCTATTTTTGCTTTAGCTTAAAATTAATAAAATGAGGGATATCACTTTGTTGCCCCAAGCCGTTCAGTTATTTTATTCCCCCATATATTTCAATAAGGTAGCATATCAGATGTGATTAAAATTTTATATACAAAAACTTTTTCTATAAAAATGTGTCGAGTAATAAATAACTTAATTCTTGTAATATTTCTTTAAGGGGGCAGATGACCTCATAGTTCCGCCTCTTAAAACAATAACTATTTCTTTAAGGTTTGGGTGATAAAATATTAATTGTTGCTCCTCTCCCAAACTAATTGGACAGAATCATGTTGACTGACTGAAAAGAATTCTTTGAATGAAAATTTAATAGGAAGTTTTCACAGCTAGGGGAGACGTTCTCTATTCAGTCAACTAAGACTTGACCAAGTTTTAGAAAAAAAAATCCTGAGTGACGCCTTTGTTATCTAAGAAAGAATCAATTTTCAGTCGCTAAACACAGTATGTGCCCGAATAATTTGTCACACTAACTGGAAAGGATTTAATTGACCAGATTGCTGTGTTGACTGTCTGAAAATAGATTCTTTTAATATTATAAAACTTGAGGGTAAGTCGATACTCACCATAGAATACTGTAATATTGGAATGCAAGAGAAATATACATGTCCTTAATGATATGGATTCAAAATAAGGTTGAATATTTGGAATGGTTTCCCTATGTTGGCTGACAGACAGAAAATATTTACTACAGTAATATTCAATGCCAGCTATTTGTATTGAATTGTGCTCTTACCTGGGAATCTACCCATTCGTTTATCCACATTTTGTAATAAGGGTATAAGATAGGGAGACCAGAAAAAGAATTGAAGTGAACATATTTTTTAAACCATTTAATAACTTAATTCATATTAATTTATTCAAAATTCATTGCTATTTTTTCTCTTTTTAGACTCTGGTTCCATCCTACCACCATTTTATAGACATTTAATGCAACAGACATTAAAAACCACAATTAGAAGAAGAAAAAGTTTTATAATTTGAAATATAAATGAGTCAGCATGAAATTCACGGGTACTCACACATCCCAAGAGAAAAGATGCGAGTTCCAACACAATTATCATCTTGGCTCTATTATACAACTTCCACAACACTGAAATAGAATTTAAGGAACCTAATAGGTTCATTAGCCGAACGTGCAGAACTTGATCAATTTGATTCCCCGCCATGCGCCGCAAGTCAGCAGAAACAAGCTAGCAAGCCAGCAGAGAAAAAGTTTGCTGGCTCTGCTGAGCCCTTGCTACCTACGTCACATCCGCTAGCAAGCCCGCTGAACGGCAAACTCAGAATCTGCTGACCGTTTGCTGGCCAGCAATGAGCCCGCTGAACGCGCCCAATATTTAAAATTGAACAAGTTATTTCCAAGATGGGTCCAACTGACATGCTTTTTTTAGGCAGAAAGAATGAGTCAATATTTGGCTCGGAATGCTACAGTTAAATGTGTCTCAAAATATTGAACACTTCATAATATGGACCCAATTATTGTAATAGGACCATTCTCCCGGAACTTACACAGTACAGTGTTCTAATGTTGAAAATAATATCACTTACAGCTTCAATTTTGCAAAATACAATCACCAACCAACAACAGTAGGTCTGAATATAAATCTGATTGGTTATGAAGGGTCTTGGAACTCAAATTAAGTATGAGGCTGCTAAAGTAGGGGAAAGTGGGGTAAAACCGGGTGGCTAGACTTTGACTTCTTCCTGAAGCTATGTTTATTTTCAGATAAGTATTAAATCCTGCATACATGATCATTGAACAGTTTTATTTCATAATATAGCCATCATCAATAAACGAGAGAGTCATTCTGTTTATTATTATAAAAAATAGGAAAAAAGTCATTTCACCTGGTTTTACCCCACTGGTGGGGTAGAACCGGGTACACATATTGAGTATATGTAAAAGTAGAAAACACATTTTTTTCTTCATTGTCTACCTTATATTTTTCTGGTCTCATGACTGTCTTTTTGATTTTCTCACGTATGTTCTCGGCATCTTATTGCAGCATAGGGATTCTAAAAAAAAGTCTTAATGAAATTAGCAACACAACTATGTTTGTACAGATTGAAAACTTAAAAGGCTGGGCCTACACATTGTTAAGTTGTATTTCAAATAATAACACTTATCTCTCTCTCTCTCTCACGCACACACTCTTATTTTAAAAATCTATTTAATTGCTATTATTGTGGAGTGCTGTATAGATGGGGTAAAATCGGGCACCACCCGGTCCTGCCCCACACGTTATACCCGGTTTCACCCCACTGGTAGTTGTAGAGAAAAACATGGACTAGCCAAACAAAATCGATTTGAATCTTAAATACACCCATACCATCGTAAGCCTAAAGAAATAAGCTACATACAATGCACTTAACCTCTACTCTTACTGTTGCAGTATTTTGGTAGTAATCGATGCAGTTTAATAGAAAGTTGAAACAAGAAATCACAAAAATACAAAATCATTTGTCACAACTATACAAATTTCCACAGTGGAATGGCGAGCTCCCCGGAGCTTCACCTTGGCCGTTTATTTTGGCTGTCGGCCGCCAGAAAGAAGCAATAACAGAGTCAGAATTGGGGTACCCGGTTTGAACCCGACTACCCGGTTATGTCCCACTTTTCCCTAGATAATTATTAAGTAAATGGTAAAGCACTTAAAAAAATCAGATTGCTCAATAATGACATCAACAATATTCAATTGTCTGTAGAAAAAAAAAAGTTTACTTATAAAGTGATTTTTTTGGGAAAATATGTTTATTTATATCCTCAAATGGTAGGAATTTACTCTCGTTTAGAAGGAAAACAGTTCTTTGTCTCTCGTGTAAAAAGGAGTCAGGTCATTAGTTACATGATCCATGAGTCACACTCCATGTAAAATGGATTTGATTACACAAGAACAGCATGCTAACAATAACTGGCAATTCGCGAGGATCGCAATGCCAGAAAACAAGGATCATGTGCCGTAACTAATTACAGTAAATGGAATGCTCATATACATAAGGTTGCTTAGAGGGAAGGCCGGCCTGAGGCTATTCTGGCCAACACGGTACTGCCCAACATAAGCTAATGAATTCCATGTGAATGTCTAGAATGAATTTTGCATCGGCCAATCTTTACTTAATGAAAAATGACAGTTAATTAAAAATATTTATTTCCACCTTGAACAAGAAATTGAGTATAAAATTATTAATTAAAATTTCTGCATGTAATGTTAAGTACAGTGGCAAGTTTTCAATAGCAAGAATCTTTTTTTTTATTTCTTTTCTTTCTTTCAATTATACCCATGCAAGTTGAGATCCACTGCTGCAGACAAACCAAGCTAATTCGGCAGTTAAGAGCCCATATAGGAAACACACCTGATAGGACTTACACATCGAATGGTTACATATTTGATATGTGTTAAACTTAAGTGGGGAGAATCGCATGTTTAATTTTATACCAGTATTCAGTATTTTTTGCTGTGCATATAAACAATGTTTTCTTGTCCTGTGTTTCAGAATTTCCATCCTCTGTGTGAAATAGAACAAGCTATGATCGAGTTTCAGGACAAAGATTATGAATATCGGCCACATTACTACCTTGAACTGAGCTGCAAGAAGTCCAAGTCCTTACAAGTAGATGACAGTCTGGCTGTCCACGGAAAGGTATAGTTCATTACCTTTAAAAAAGGAGGTGTCTCAACTAAGAGCGAGATTTAGCTCAAAATGCAAAAATATATGCTAAAGATTTCACTGAAAACAATGGTGGTAGCTGTCCAATTAGCTTTTGATGATGATTGTTTTAAGAGGCCGAACAGTAAGATCATCTGCCCCTCGAAACATTTAATTAAACAAATGTTGATTAATTGAAAATTTTTAAGTGGATACTTCAATATGTACTCTAGGTCTTCCTTGTCCTCTCCTTCCAGTCATCCATCTCTCCATCACTTGTTTTGGCATTCTTTCATCATTCATCCTTTTCACATGTCCATACCATCTCATCTGTTCTGCTCCAGCTTATCATTCAGCTTCTGTACATTCACTTCCTTTTGAATGTCTTCATTTCTCACTCTCTCTCTCTCTCCTAGTCTTCTGTACCATACTCCTCAAGAATTTCATTTAGGCTGCCTGTATTCTACAGTAGAGCGTCGTTTATCCGGACTACTTGGGACCGAAAGTGCTCCGGATAATCAAACATGCGTTTATTTCATAGGAAAAAACATGCACATTACATTATGGTAATAACCACCAAGCTTCTCACTTAGCTGCAACGCTTTCTCTCATAACAAAGGTCCAGAAATGTGATCTCCCTTACTTCTTGTCTGAATAAACCGTAAGTCCACCGCTTCTTCCAATTTTTATCCCTAGCTGATCTCATGGTTCTACTCTTTTTAGACCCTTCTTCACTATCCAACTTCGATCCATAATTCAGAATTTCACCTTTCCTTTCTTCAAATCATAAATTGTGGATTTTCCAACACTGAGTTTTCATTAGACACTGCACACTCTCACCTTTATCCAGTTTCTTCTTCTTCTTTTCGTTTTGGCCTACTGAGGACCACGGGGCTAGTTTTGACTTCTTGTAAGGAATTTATGTTTCTTCTTAGCCCAGGCAGCTTTCATCTTCTGGCTGTGTGTCTGCTTTCTTTCCTGTGTCCACTTCGGTCTGGTATTCCCTGTACTCTTCCTGCTGGTGAGAGACACTGGAAAGACACCATGTTGAATCATGTTGGAATTGTGATCGATCCTGTATGTTTTTTTATGAAATTCCAAGTTGCTCTAGGTCTGACTTCACTGTGATGATCCATTTGTTTTGTATCTTTTTACCAGCCCTTCTTGGGCGACTGATTTAAAACTTCCCAAAATCATCCTCCTATTTTTGATCGGAAGTACTTCATCATATACCACACAATTGAAATGGCAGGGTCGTGGAGTGTTGGACACACATTTGGTCAACCTAACTGGTATCATTTGGGCGTTCAACTATTAGGTGTAATTCCCTATAAAGAAAACTAATTATAACCTTCAAAATATGTGTATTAATATCAACTTTAAACATATGGCGGGGACTCTCGTCGAACAGACTATGGTTTACTATCTTCTCTCCTCGGCAATGACGAAAACATGTGACCCAAAATGAATGTTGGAATATAAAGATGTTTGTTACTCACTCATCGACGATCTAGCAGATAATCTACGAGACATGCTCGATAGATCAGTTTTCCCCAGCATTTCTAAGATTTTCCACACGTGGTTTGAGGTTAGAGATGTTTACTGGTTTACATAGCCACATCTCTGCGAGAGAAATGAATGTGCTTCCGTACCCAACTTGAATTGTGCTAACAGAGATAACATCGTTGTGATATGTAGCCGTTTCGAGTACATTCACAAGCCATGCTTTCAACAAAACTGTTTCTCCAAATAGGCCTACGCCAAATTACGAGAACGCGACCTTTCCAATCAGACGCTACAATAGAAGTGAAGCCCCGCTATACACGAAAATCCCACCTCTCATCTTGTAAACACATGTTTTCGTCTTTCTCCGCCAGGGTCATGATACCCTCCAACCCATACAAAATACACCAATAATCTCGAACCCATGTATATTTCTTACAACTCGTGGCGCGAAACTCTTCTCTGACGTCAGAACCTTACACAATTTACACAAAGCTTTCTTCAAGACAAGGGAAGTTATTCTCGGCCCAATCTAAATTTGGCCTAGAGTTTCCTGCTGTTGCAACATCTTGTAGCTTACCTACACAATCCGCTGTCTTGTATACTGACATCTCCCATACAAATTAAATGAAATATTCCTGACTGAGTCCCCGAGATACACAAGATATATATACACTAAATAAAATGAAATTCTACAACCTAAATGATGATGATGAACAAGAAAAGAAATGGTATGAACAAATTACCCTAACCTGACTTCTCTTGCAGTCAACCAAATAAGGGTTTGGGAACATTGTGACCGGAACAGTCACAATACGCCCCCATGTGATTCACACGGGTGAAACAAGTGTGGATCACAAACACTCAAACAAGCAACGCACTGAAAACACAAAGAATTACACTATTACATAAATAAACCCTGGAAGACATATATACATACACACTTGTCAAATTTTCACACATTCTCACTCTCTCGAATGTCTTATTGTGTCCATTTCCTAGCCTCACTGATTTCTCTCAAGTGTCTTAGGTCTACCACTTCATTTTCTTCGTCTCATCATGAGACCCTATCGCTTCACAAGCCATGGTATTTGCCTGCACAGGCCTTATCATACCATCTATCCATCTAACACTCGATGCCACTTTGCTGGTTAGCATTCTTCGTCACATCTCTTGAGTTTTGTCATGCCATCACGTTATGTTGACTGATTCTCTAAGAGTCCATGCCATATTATTTTACAGAGTGATATCTACGGAGATTCCTAATATTATGTGTACTGACAGACTTACCATCCTGGTCCGTTAAACTATAGGCACACTCACCAATACGTTTAACCACCTTAAAAGGCCCCTGAAATAGATGAAAAAAACTTCCCTATCTCCTTATCTACAGCTGAAGACGGATATGGAACCCTCAGAAGCACCTGATCGCCTACTTCAAAAGAATCAAACTTTACCCGCTTCTGCTGGCGCCTACGCTTATTCCCTGCCTTGATTAAGTTGTCCCTAGCCAGCTGGATACAAACATCCTTCCCAATCTCCTCTCCCGTGACCAAACCTAGCATTCTAGCAAGCTCATTGGTAGGCTTCCTACCATACTGAATTTCATAGGGAGTGCATTTTACACTCTCATGGAACGTACTATTGAACCATCGTTCAATATCTCCTAACTTGGAGAACCACGCATTGTGGCGATTGCTCACATAGGTGCGAAATACTCTCCCTAATTCTCTCATAACTCGTTCGGACAAATTCCCTTGAGGATATCGAATAGATGAGAATATGTGCTTGATACCCAATTCACTCAACTTGGTTTTCCAGATCTTTGGGGTGAATTGACTACCGTGGTCTGATAGTATCCTGAGAGGCACCCCAAACTCAGGTACATACTTATCAGTGATCTGTAGGACACAACCCTTCCCGGTCGCTTTTCTCAGGGGATACAGTTTGACGAGTTTACTGAATGCGTCAACAACCACGAAGATATACTGATATCCAAACTGAGCTTTAACCAATGGACCATACAGATCGACACAGAGTAAATCCCTTGGTTTTTCTGTGATCACCATTTGCCGAGGTCCCTCAAGAAACCTCGTTGGGCATTTACACCGTTGACACGAGTCACAACTTGCCAGAACTTTCCTAATCTGCCTTCCCATGTTCTTCCAAATGAAATGCTGCTGAACAGCAAAAAGAACCTTGCTTGATCCATAATGCCCTAAAGCCTTGTGATGATACCAAATCATCGTTACCTGCAATGAGCTTGGCACACACACTCTCCAGGCACCTTCATGGCACAGCCTAGCCAAGAAACCACACTCCAACTTGTACCAATACTTTCCAACCTTAATTCTACTATCCACATCCATACCTCTCAACTGAGTCAAGATATCACCTAAGACCTCATCCTTCTCCTGCTCTACAAGCAGATTCCTTAAGCAGCGTATCTCATAATCACACTCGCTTACCTTGGTTACGCAGATAACAACACCTTCCTGTACCTCCAGTACCTGATGACCCTCATCACCCCCAATGTTTCTACTCATGAAGTCAGCCACAATGTTCTCAGTACCCTTAATATGCCTTACCTCAAAGTTATATTCACTTATAGCCAATATCCACCTTGACATCCTGTTCGAAGTGAGCTTGCAGGATCCAATAAAAAGTAATGCATGATGGTCAGTCAGTATCTGCAACTTACTGCCCAACACATAACTCCTAAACTTCCCTAGAGAGTATACGATTGCTAACATCTCTATTTCAGTAATTGTATATCTCTTCTCCGCCATGCTTAGCCCTCTGCTTGCTAATGAGACAATCCCTAGATTGCCCTCACTATCCTCCTGACACAAAATGCCTGAGATGCCTTGCATGCTCGCATCAGTCATCAAAATGTAGGGACAATCCAGACGAGGATACCTAAGCATGACAGTCTCTACAAAGCCTCTCTTCAACTCCTTAAAAGCCTCATCGTGCACCTGGGTCCATACCCACTTAGTACCCTGCTTCAGCAATTCCCTAAACGGTTCTACAAGACAGGAATATTTAACTACGAATCTACGAAAATAATTGAAAACCCCTAATATTGACCTCAATTGTTTGGCGTTACGTGGTGTAGCAGTGTTGTGAATCTTGTCTAATCGTGACTGTTCGGGAGACACCCCTTGTGTTGTGATAGTATGCCCTAAAAATGTGATTGATGTTGTGCAAAACAGAGACTTCTTAAGTTTAATTGTAAATCCCCCGTCCCTTAATTTCCCCAAAACAATGTCTAAGTGATCCAGGTGTTCCTTTAATGTGTAAGATGCAACAATTAAATCATCTATGTACATTGTCACAAACTCGTGTGTGTCCCTCCCTAACACTAGATTTAAGGCCCTAATCAACGCTGAACTGCTGGTCTTTGTTCCGAAAGGAACGACCCTGAATTGGTACAAACCACTCTTAAAGCTAAACGCAGTCAACTTCCTGTCCTGTTCTCTCAACGGTACCTGCCAAAATGATGCACTCAGATCCATAGTGGAAAACCATTGCTTACCATTGAATTTCTGAACCAGTTCCTCAACACATTCTGGCCTCTGTTGGTCCCCAGATATCCTACAATTGAGCTGCCTGGCATCAATACACAACCTGACCGAGCCATCACTCTTCCCAACCACAACTAAGGGATTCAGATATGCACTAGTTGAAGGCTCAATAATACCCTGATTCAGCATAATGCCTATTTCTTTCTCCACAGCATCAGCAAATTTGTGAGGTATCGGGTACTTGGGTCCTGAAAATGGAGAATGATCTACAATTTCGAACTGATGCGTATAGACATGTGTTAGCCCTGGCTTGTCACTGAAAACTTCTTGGTTTAGCTCTAAAACCTCTAACAACTTATCCCTCTCCTCAACACTTAAACCACTCTTATCCACAGCCTGCTGGAGTTGATCACACTTATCACCCTCCACAGCAATGTGACATAAATCCACAACTTCCTCCTCATCGTCAGCCTTACCTTCTGCCATATCCCCTACAGTGACCTCAGTAACACATGCCTTTACTGTCTTATCTACACTCTTGCATTTCATTCTCATCTCCTGGCTTATATTCCCCCTCACAAAGTTGATGACACCCCGGTCAAAATCAATAACAGCACTATGCTCGTTAAGCCAGTCTATCCCCAAAATCATTTCATAAATTAGGTTAGGAATTACCAAGCAAGTCTTGTGGTCAACTTCATTACCAAACCTCATGGGCAACAATACCTGCTTTCCCACTCTTTGGGATTTATTACCAACAGCAGTTACCACATATGTCGACTTAACTGGAATTTCTTCCAACTTACCACCGTCCTTGATTAAAGTATCATAAAATCCCTTACTGATGACACTTCTCTCACTGCCCGAATCCACCAATGCCTGCACTCTCTTACCTAGTATGCTCAACTCAACAGTTGACATAAAAGCCTCCTTCTCCCCGATACATGAGAACTCCTGCTGGTCAGCTAGCAGATCCTCCCGACTCATAGGCATAAAATCCTCCTCACCCGCAATAACACACTGCTTGACTTCATTTCTTACGGACTGCCTGACTGACCTCCCTGCACAGCCCGTTCGGAGTTTAAAGCTCCTTGACCACCTTGTTCTTGTCTCCTCTGGTTCACCTGTACTCTTTCGTTACCACCTTCCTGACGCCCCCCACCTCTCTGATAGTTACCTTCCTGTCGCTGTGAATTATCCTGACGCCCCCCACCTCTCTGATAGTTTTCCTGCCTCTGCTGATAATCTCTTTGCTCCTGATTAAATCTACCCCTATTAAACTCCTGATTATTCCCCCTATTGCCCCTAAATTCCTGTTTGACCTCTGGCCTCTCCATGTGCTGCTTGCCTAAAACGTCAAAGCTCGTAAGAAGCTCTTCCAACTCTTCTACCGTCCTTACCTTCTGCATACAAGCTGCCTCGTGGGGCCATGTTGTATCTTTTTACCAGCCCTTCTTGGGCGACTGATTTAAAACTTCCCAAAATCATCCTCCTATTTTTGATCGGAAGTACTTCATCATATACCACACAATTGAAATGGCAGGGTCGTGGAGTGTTGGACACACATTTGGTCAACCTAACTGGTATCATTTGGGCGTTCAACTATTAGGTGTAATTCCCTATAAAGAAAACTAATTATAACCTTCAAAATATGTGTATTAATATCAACTTTAAACATATGGCGGGGACTCTCGTCGAACAGACTATGGTTTACTATCTTCTCTCCTCGGCAATGACGAAAACATGTGACCCAAAATGAATGTTGGAATATAAAGATGTTTGTTACTCACTCATCGACGATCTAGCAGATAATCTACGAGACATGCTCGATAGATCAGTTTTCCCCAGCATTTCTAAGATTTTCCACACGTGGTTTGAGGTTAGAGATGTTTACTGGTTTACATAGCCACATCTCTGCGAGAGAAATGAATGTGCTTCCGTACCCAACTTGAATTGTGCTAACAGAGATAACATCGTTGTGATATGTAGCCGTTTCGAGTACATTCACAAGCCATGCTTTCAACAAAACTGTTTCTCCAAATAGGCCTACGCCAAATTACGAGAACGCGACCTTTCCAATCAGACGCTACAATAGAAGTGAAGCCCCGCTATACACGAAAATCCCACCTCTCATCTTGTAAACACATGTTTTCGTCTTTCTCCGCCAGGGTCATGATACCCTCCAACCCATACAAAATACACCAATAATCTCGAACCCATGTATATTTCTTACAACTCGTGGCGCGAAACTCTTCTCTGACGTCAGAACCTTACACAATTTACACAAAGCTTTCTTCAAGACAAGGGAAGTTATTCTCGGCCCAATCTAAATTTGGCCTAGAGTTTCCTGCTGTTGCAACATCTTGTAGCTTACCTACACAATCCGCTGTCTTGTATACTGACATCTCCCATACAAATTAAATGAAATATTCCTGACTGAGTCCCCGAGATACACAAGATATATATACACTAAATAAAATGAAATTCTACAACCTAAATGATGATGATGAACAAGAAAAGAAATGGTATGAACAAATTACCCTAACCTGACTTCTCTTGCAGTCAACCAAATAAGGGTTTGGGAACATTGTGACCGGAACAGTCACAGTTTTTGGACGCTTTCCCTCTTCCTGTCGTGGTGAAGATCTGGCTGGTAAGTCTATCTGGACCCATGCGTGTCAGATGTCCGTAGAAAGCTAATCGTCTCTTCCTCATGGATGTGATAATATCTTCTTGATGATCATAGAGCTCATTGTTGTGCCTGATCCTGTAAGTACCACCCTCTTCCCTTATTGGTCCTAAAATCCTTCTAAGTATGTTCCGTTCCTTGAGCTCTAGTTTCCTCAGTGGGCCTTTCCGGTTCATCAGGAGACACTCAGAGGCATATAGAACGGAAGGTCTTACTACTGAGTTGTAATGTAGAAGTTTAAGGTTCTTAGAGAGGCACTTGGATGTGTAGATGCTCTTACAGGAGTGGTAGACCCTTTCCAGTTTCGTGTATCTAGTGTCTATTGCTAAGGTCTCACTCTCGTTTGCTGGAATCCACTCCCCTAGGTACTTCACTGCAGGAACTTTTTGAATTGCGGTGTCTTTCACAAGAATAGTAGATGGGGCTCCCTTTATATTTGTCATGAACACTGTTTTTTGTATATTGACCTTCACGCCAGTTTTAGCTGCTATGTTATAGAGGCTCTGTAGTTGGTGAGCAGCTCCTTCTATGTTGTTCGCTAACAAGGTAAGGTCGTCGGCAAAGGCCAGGCAAGGTACATTGAGATTGTCTTTCTTGTAACCAATTTGCAGTCCTGTCCCTGATAATCTTCTCAAGTACACAATTGAAGAGAATACAAGAAATGCCATCACCTTGTCTAACTCCTGTTTGGATAGAGAAGCTGTCTACCTCTGAACTTGACTTTGGAGGTTGTAGTCTTCAGTGTAGCCTGGATTAGTCTGGTGGTCTTCGCATCCAGTCCTAATTCCCATAGAGTGGAGAAGAGGGTCTGTCTGTCTATTGAATCATACGCCTTCTGGAAATCCACTAGTATAACTACCCATTGATGTCTGCCGCAATTCTTGTACCTTAAGATTGTCTTGAGGTTCTGTATTTGCTCTATGCATGATCTATTTGCACGAAAACCGGCCTGATATTCACCTATTTGGGATTCTAGTTGACTAGTAACTCTGGTTAGCAAGGCTTTAGATATTATCTTGTATGTGACAGATATTAGAGAGATGCCTCTGTAGTTATCAAGGTCAATCCTACTACCTTTCTTGTGTAGAGGATGGATCACAGCTGAGGTCCATCCCTCAGGTAAGGTTTCCGTCACCCAAATGTCCTGTATGATTTGATGGAGGTTTTGTATTGATTGTTCATCAGCATGTTTCTACATTTCTGCAACTATACCGTCTTCACCTGAGGCCTTGTTGTTCTTTAGGCTCTTGATTTATTAATTATCTCCACCTAGATGTTAGGCCCCTTAAAACAACAATTATCATCATCATCATCATCAATGCATAAAACATTGCGATTTAGTTTTTCTTTTTTGTCACTTGTAGAAGCCATTTTCACAACGTAATACAGTACACACACTCACATACTGTAACACATTGAAACATTATAGAGTAAACAAACGGAAGGAGACAACAGAGACAACAATTGAAAACGAGAACAGACTCACAACTGTAGAGAGCGCGCGCTGCTCCGTTTTTTTTATTTTTTTATTGACTTTCCGGTTGTTTGACTTCTGGATAAACGACGTTCTACTGTACTTTCATCTCTCCTCCTCATCGGCCAATTTTCTGCTCCATACATCATTCATTATTGGTGAGTAATAGGTCTTGTGCATCACTTCTTTAGCCTGCAGATGTCTTTACCCCAAATTAAACTCCGAACCTGATGATAGAAAACACTCCCACATAGTATCCTCTTGTTGATCTCCATATCCAATCTTGTATTTTCCATCAATTCACTTCCTAGATATTTGATGTGCTCTACTACTTTCAGATCTACATCTCCAATTTTAACAATCCCTTTTCCTTCTATCTTGTCACTAACATTGTCTTACTTTTCTCTACACTGATTTTCATTCCCCATTTCCCAGACTTAAAGAGTACAGTGGATGGGTTTGGTGAAGGATAGTGGACAGACAGAGTAGAGTGGAGGGGTGTCATATTTACTCCATCCCAGACCAAGCTGGAAAATGGAAATTGATGATGTCAATATAAAATCAGCTTAATATTAATAAAACAAAACAAACAAAAACATACAGGAAACAAAATTAGAATTTCAAATCAAAAAAATAACAACTTAATTGAGTACAAAAATTAGGAAATTAAGATTGTTCTTCTGCAGACCAAGGTTTCTTAATAGATCACCAAGATTCACACACTTGGTTAAAATGTGGGCCATGGTAATTACAGCTCTACAGGTACAAAGTCCAAGTACTTCCCTCTCATCAGGTACAAATGGGTAGTACATGCATGGCCTATTCTTAATCTGCATAAAATGACGAAGGAGCTCCACTGAAGGCAAGTAATTTCCTCAATTGCTCTCAATTTGCTGGGTCTTAGATCAGCTAACCACTGACTTTCCCAGAATGCCAGTACTTGTTGGCATAACCAACAGAAAATATCTCTAGCTAGTACATCCATTGGTCGAGGTGGTTGTACTGCTGCCCCTATTGCAGCTTGATCCAAATCATTTCAGAGTTATTTGAGGCTTGAAATATGGTTGATATGTACTTGTAGCATCGATAACGAAACTGCCAGTCTCACATGCTGCGTCTTACGTTCAGCCACGTGACACACGTGACCAGCTACCTGTGTCACATTAGCTGCACTCAATTAGGCAGCACTCGGAATTGTGGTTTGTTAATTTGTACAAGGCTTGAATCTTCCTCGACAATTTCTTTTGCAACATGTAAAAGTGGATCATTGAAGAATAATAGCCAGATTGAATAGGTTGGCACTATGCTTGGGTGCAATTACAGTATATAAAAATGGGCCATTTATGAGGGCAGGTTTGAATAATTCAGGGTGATGCACCACAAAAATTTATCTTGTACTTACACCAAGTAAAAGTATAGACTGTATTGTTCGGCACGAATATTCATAAATTTACTGGAGATTTTACAAAATATTAATTAGGCCTCCAAATCAATACAATCTTAAAGTTTACTAAATCTACCATCATTAAGAGTATTTCAGTCTTTCGCCTAGTTTGACCCTACAATGAGTTTTCTCCATTCTGTTCAATCCTGTGCAATACATTTTACGTCTTGATATCTCAGCACCCCGGGTATTTTACTCTCTATCAAGTCAATCATCGGACTGTCATGTCCTAGCCATGCAAGTTGTCTCTTGCTGATGTGATAAAACATCTGTCATGTTTCTTGAACAATTTCTAGCACCTCAGTGTTGGTCTCTCTCTCTCAACCCAGCCAATTTTTTGCATTCAACGGCAACACACCTCGAATGCTTCCAGCCTCTTGATATCTCCCAAGTTCAAAATAAACAACCAAAAACAGTATTTAGCTATGCAATACATTCTAAAAACATCCCTGTTTTGCTTTTTCAGTGTGCCCTGCCACTTTTGCATTGTGTGCAAATCAAGCATGTGCTACACATCGCCCGTCGCCTCAAGAATTCTACATGTTGGGAACCACAGACTGTGGAGTTGAAGGCAGGATGCGAATGCATGTGGCCAGAACACGAACTTGGCAATCCCAATGATCATTACTGATTCAAGGCCGATGGTTTCAATGGAGTGTTAATATTTGTATGTTCCTTGGCTATCATGACATATTTTGTTACTGAAGGCATAATTTAATAAAATTATTGATCTTTCATTTATGGTATTTATTAATTTCTTTTAGACAGTGAACACCATTGCTACAATTTACTTGAATTACAATAGTATTGGAGCAAAAGATCTCATTGTTCTACCCGTTAAAACAACAATTTTATTATTGTTGTAATATGGACACTTGAATTTTGCAAATGCTTTATTCATGAATTTTCATGGTTTCTACATTGTATGGAGGTGTTTCAAGGCATTTTTCACTTGTGAATTTTTGTAGGTTTTGAATGTTTCCAGCTTTTTTCCCGCAAAGTAACCGCAATGTAACCTAGTTGAGATTCAAATTTCACAAATGCTTTTAATGTTTCTTTTTAATGTAAGACGGGTGGTTTTCAAGACAGTCACATTTCTGTCTGATAGCAGATATAAAGATGCAACTATGTTCTACAACACCTTAGCAAGGGCTGCTTCGACGCTAGACTGCACTGAGCTTGATAAATCTCGAACCTAGCGGCCAGTGACGTCACCACATGGGCTGGGCTGGGCCATGCTATGTCGTTATTAACGCAGCGGGCAAATGAGAGGGCTTTGGTACAGAGACAGAACGACTTGCGTTAGTCGATTGGAGACTAGATTTGCTGTGGTTTTCCATTCGACTTCCTCTGTTTGTCCAGCTATCGGAAACGAATATGGATTTTGGTACTAGGAGAAAAGAACGGGTGGCAAGAAAACATGAAATAAAGGAAAAACAAAGAATCAAGCAATACAAGACTTCCGAATCTAATCATCATCATCATCATCATCATCTTGAGCAGTTTCCGACCGCTGGTCGGGTCTGCTTGGAACATAAGCCTCTCCATCGCTTCCTGTCCATCCACCTTCTCTCGTCTTTCACTATGTCCCAGCACACTCCTCTTTCCTCCACACTCTTCTTAACTCTTTTTGTCCATCTGTCCCTTGGTCTTCCCCTTGGCCTCCTTCCCTTCATTTCCATTCCAAACATCTTCTTCGGTATCCTCTCCTCTTGCATCCTCCTCACATGTCCATACCATTGTAGCCTAGATAGCTCTATTCTATTTTGCAATGGTTCCTCTCTTACCATCTCTCTAACTCTCTCATTCCTTACTCTGTCCATTCTTGTTACTCCTACCCTACTCCTCTGGTACTTCATCTCCACTGCTCGTATTTTATTCTTGTCCCTTTCCTTCATCACCCATGTTTCTGAACCATATGTCAAAATTGGCACAAAGTAGGTCTTGTAGATGATTCCTTTACATTTTTGTGGTACATCTTTATTCCATATCATCCCCCTAACACTCTTGAAAAATCCATCTGCACACCTTCCCCTTTCATTTATTCCCATCTGATCCATACCTTAAAAGTCACATGTACTTGATGGTGATGGGAATGATGCAAATTTTGTGTGCTGTTCATACTATTACAGCTCTAGTAAAGGCTTGGTTTGTGTTCAATTATTATGTAGCCGGACAGACTATATTGTTGCATGGCTAGCATGCTTGGCTCTGCAAACAAATTTTATTCTCGTCTTGAGGGCTGGAATGGGGTACACTCAGCCACGTTAGCTAAAACTGAAAAGAGGCGGGTTCGATTTATACCTCAGCCATCCTAGAAGTGGTGTTCCATGTTTTCCCACTTCTACTCAAGGTGAATGCCGAGATGGTTCCTAACTGAAGGCCGTGGCCACCTCCTTCCCAATCCTCATCTAAATTACAAAGGGGCACATTAATACAGCCATCACAATAACACAAGTTATCAGACAAATTACACATACACACACAAATACACAGGGCTACATGACCACGATGTCGCAAAACACCTAAATCAATCAACAATGTTATCGTTATATAAATAATTCATGCTTTTGGGCTAATGCCGTGTGTATTTTGATTTGAACCAAACGTTTCGGAGAAACCTTGCCTCCTTTTTCAATGGAAATAAACAATGTGGCCAAAGAAAGTATATCAATGAGATTACAAAAAATATAGATAAATTCCTCTGTTCGTCACCAGAGAGCAGCTGTCTGAAATTACTGTATGGACCATGGTAGAACGGCGGACAGAGTAGTAAGTAACAAGAAGGTAAAGGGGGCGGGGTGAAAATATAGAAACTAGTCGAAGAATGAGGATGTCCAAAAGAAAGGGGGGGGGGGGGAGGTGGGAGGGTTAGATGGATATAAGGAAACATAAACAAAAAGGAAGTGTGAAAAAACAGATGGAAACTCCTCCAGTGACGAACAAAGGAGATCAAATCTAGGCTCTGTAGCCATACAGGGGGAAAAAAAAGTACAATTTTAAAATAGGTGAAGAACAGAGAGACTGAGAGGTACTATCTCCCTAGATCCTTAATAACTGGTAGCCAAGTGTCACTTAGCTGATATCCAGTGTCTCTGTTAAAATTATTGGCATTTTTACGAATTTCAACTGCCTCCCTTATAATTCTAGACCAGTTGTGCTTAACAAGGGCAAGCGCATGGGCATCCTTGAAACATACATCGTGCCCTGAAGACAGGGCATGTTCAGCTATAGCTGATTTGTCAGGTTGGTTTAGACGGATATTCCTTTGATGCTCTTTGATGCGAGTTGCAATGGACCGTTTTGTTTGTCCAATGTAGACTTTTCCGCAAGTACAAGGGACTTCATACACCCCAGGTTGTAGTATTGGGGACAATTTATCTTTGTTTAATGCTAAACGTTGACCAATTTTCGTCTTAGTGCCGAAAACTGTTTATATCTTGTGCTTGCAGAGAATCTTAGCAACGGGGTCAGTGGTGTTGTGAATATAAGGGAGGTAAGCAGTTCCTCTCACGTCGGAGCTCTGAGAAGGTTGTCTATCCCTCCTTCTGGGATGTAGGGACCTATATATAGTGGATTCATTATAGCCATTACCCTTAAACATGGTTTGTAAGGCATGTAACTCTTCCTGAAAAGTTGATGCCTCACAAATACATTCTGCTCTTTTGGCTAGAGTTGTTATAATTCCTTGTTTTTGTGCTGGGTGGTGGTGGGAGTCCGCATGTAAATAACGGTTAGGGTGAGTTGGCTTATAGATAGATAGATAGATTTTTATTAATTCCATTTGATCAAATACATGCATTCAATACATTTTTGATATAGGACACGTCAGAATTTACATGCATAAAATAAAAGAACTAACAGGTATATATTACTAAGATTAAAACTATTTATAACTTATTATAATAGCAAATCTTAATAGATACAATCTTATTGCACAACTATTTACACCTCACTCTATTATCATAATATGAAAACTTAATTCTATAAATACAACAACATACAGCTAGGTATTAAAATTAAATTAAAAAAGTAAAATATAATTATAGATTCCATCACTCCTATACGCTAAAATATTCAACTACTGAGTAAAAACAATGGCACTGCAGATAAGCTTTCAACATTCTATGAAAGGTTTTTATTTTTGGGGCCAGTTTTATATACTGGGGTAGTTTATTGTATAATTTAACTCCAGTGTGAAAAGTTCCTTTTTGATATATGCTTGTGTGTGTGTGTGAAATATGAATGTTTTGATTTTGTCTTGTGTTATGCCTATGAACATCATTGTTTGTTTTAAGAAAAACATCTTTATTCATTAAATTCTTTTTAAAAAACATAATACTTTCAAAGATATATATGCAGGGCAGTGGGAGAATGTTTAAATCTTTAAACAGAGGTCTACATGATTCTCTAGAGTGTACATTTGCCATAATTCTAATCGCTCTCTTTTGTATCCTAAACGTGCTTAGTACATCTGGCGACATACCCCAAAATATGATCCCATATCTTAAGTATGAATGGAAATAAGCAAAATAAGTATTTCTTAATGTGTGCATGCTAGTGCAGGTTTTCAAAATACGTAACGCAAAGCACATCGAGTTCAGTTTAGTATTCAGATATTGTATATGTTTATTCCATTTCAAGTCTTGTTGTATCCATAGTCCTAAAAACTTTGTTTCTGATTTATTTTCTATTTGATGACCATTTAATGTTATATTGGGCATCGCAGGATTCCTATTCTGTATAGTGTGGAAATTTAGACATACTGTCTTTTTATAGTTTATTATGAGGCGATTATCTTGTGACCATTTGGTTAACTCTCCTGTAACGGAGTCAGCAGACTGCTGTATGACCTGTTTAGTTTCACCTTTTATTACGAGTGTTGTATCGTCCGCAAACAAAATTTCCTTATGTGAATGAACGTTCTGTGTTATATCATTGATATATAGAAGAAAGAGTAGTGGGCCCAAAACCGATCCCTGGGGTACTCCAAATTCAATAATTCCCTCATTGGACAATGTTTCATTAAGTAATTTGGTTCCATCATCCTTGTGTCTCAAGCTTACTATTTGTTTACGCCTTGTTAAGTAAGACTCTATCCATTTATTAGCTAGACCTCTAACACCATATTGATTTAGTTTGGTAAGGAGGATTTTATGGTCAACTACATCAAATGCTTTCGATAAATCCAAGAATAGGCCAGTTACATGTTCCTTATTGTCAATTAATTTCAGTATACTATTACTACATTCGTAAATTGCTGTCTGTGTAGATTTTTCCGTTCTAAATCCATGTTGTGAGTTTGATAATATTTTATTTTTTTCTATGAAACTTATCAGTCTCTTATACATAATTTTTTCCACAATTTTTGCAATACCAGTTGGTAAGGTAATAGGACGATAGTTATCTAATTCATCTTTTGAACCATTTTTGTGCACTGGAATTACTTTTGATAACTTCAAAATATCCGGGTAAGTTCCTGAGAGAATTGAACTGTTTATTAAGTGCGTAAGTGGATTTATTACATTTTCTGCACATTTCTTTAAAATTGCATCAGGGATGCCATCAATGCCAGCACAGAATTTATTTTTTAGCTCTTTTATAACTATTCTTACCTCTTCACTTGTGACATGATTTATAAATAAAGAATCACTGCATATATTTATTTTATTATTAGAATTTAGTGTATTTACCTGTGATTTATTTAATAATTTTTGCGGAATTTCCAAAAAATAGTCATTAAAAGTGTTTGCTATTTCCTCTGGATTATTAATCACTTTATTATTTCTGGTCAGTGTAATGTTCCTTTGTATTTTAGCAGATTTTCCAGTTTCTTTCTTTATTACAGACCACATAGCCCTGTTTTTATTAGATGATTGGGAAATAAAATTATCATTATGCATTTTCTTTGCTAGTCTTATTACCTTATTTAATATGCTAGTGTATTTTTTGTAGTATAAATTGAATTCAGGTGTTGTGTGGTATTGTTTATATAATTTGTGTAGAAATTTCTTTCTTTGACATGAATTTATAATCCCTGTTGTTATCCAATTGCTAGTTTTGTTATTTTGAACAGTTCTTCGTTTAAAGGGGAATGCTATTTCAAAATAGTGTTTTAGGGTACTGTTAAATGCATTAAATTTATCATTTACATTTTCTAGTTCATAAATTTCTGACCATGTTTCCTTATTTAATAAGTCATTGAAATATGTAACATTTGATTCAGTGAATGACCTGCACTTTGATTTTACTCCATTATCATTATTATTGATTACTTCGGATACTTCAAAACTCAGTATTTGTCCATGGTGGTCACTAAAACCCGGACAATAGACTTCTATTGAATGGTGATATTTATCTGTATTTATAAAAATTTGATCAGGAGTGGTTTTACTAAATTTTGTTATTCTTGTTGGTGTATTTACTGTAGGTTTCAGTCCATAGGAAATTAGTAACTGGTTTAATAATTCACAATTTCTATCAAGTTTTAAGAAATCCACATTTACATCCCCACGGTAGACGCTGTGCCCCATGGAGCCATCCGCCTTCCTCCTCACAAGAACATCCAAAAAAGGTAAGCATCCACCCGACTCAAGCTCCATTGTGAAGTGGATTGAAGGATGCAGCTGATTTAGGTGGTTCAGAAAGTGGTTCAGTTTCTCAGAACCCTCCTCCCACACCACGAACGTATCATCCACATACCTCCACCAAATCACAGGTTTGAAAAACGCCGAAGATATAGCCTCCCCCTCAAAATGTTCCATGAAAAAATTTGCCACGACAGGCGAGAGTGGACTTCCCATGGCCACACCATCAGTCTGCTCGTAATATTTACCATCCCACAAGAAATAACTGGAACACAAGCAGTGGTGGAATAATCGGGCAATGTCCTCAGGAAACAAATCCTTGATAAGGGACTTAACCGAGTCCACCGGCACTCTGGTAAACAAGGACTCTACATCAAAACTCACCAAAATAGCATTTGTTTGAACGGCGATGGTTGACAATTTTTCGACGAAATGGGTTGAATCCCTAATGTAAGACTGTGTGCACCCCAAGTGCGGCTGAAGCAACTTGCTGAGATATTGTGCAAGAGCATAAGTTGGAGAACCTATTGTGCTAACAATTGGTCGAAGAGGGACGTCTTGCTTATGGATTTTTGGAAGACCATACAATCTCGGAGGAACTGCATCTCTCGGAATAAGACATCTTCCCTCTTCTTTTCGGCACTATGACGAAAATTGGTAAACGTTTAGCATTAAACAAAGATAAATTGTCCCCAATACAACAACCTGGGGTGTATGAAGTCCCTTGTACTTGCGGAAAAGTCTACATTGGACAAACAAAACGGTCCATTGCAACTCGCATCAAAGGAACATCCGTCTAAACCAACCTGACAAATCAGCTATAGCTGAACATGCCCTGTCTTCAGGGCACGATGTATGTTTCAAGGATGCTCATGCGCTTGCCCTTGTTAAGCACAACTGGTCTAGAATTATAAGGGAGGCAGTTGAAATTCGTAAAAATCCCAATAATTTTAACAGAGACACTGGATATCAGCTAAGTGACACTTGGCTACCAGTTATTAAGGATCTAGGGAGATAGTTCCTCTCAGTCTCTCTGTTCTTCACCTATTTTAAAATTGTAATTTTTTTTCCTGTATGGCTACAGAGCCTAGATTTGATCTCCTTTGTTCGTCACTGGAGGAGTTTCCATCTGTTTTTTCGCCGTTGACTGTATGACGTTAGGTACCGTATCGTTCAGATACACTTCCCTTCTGTTTATGTTTCCTTATATCCATCTAACCCTCCCACCTCCCCCCCCTCTTCTTTTGGACATCCTCATTCTTCGAGGAGTTTCTATATTTTCACCCCGCCCCCTTTACCTTCTTGTTACTTACTACTCTGTCCGCCATTCTACCATGGTCCATACAGTAATTTCTGGCAGCTGCTCTCTGGTGACGAACAGAGGAATTTATCTATATTTTTTGTAATCTCCTTGATATACTTTCTTTGGCCACATTGTTTATTTCCATTGAAAAAGGAGGCAATGTTTCTCCGAAAAGTTTGGTTCAAATCAAAATACACACGGCATTAGCCCAAAAGCATGAATTATTTATATAATAATCCGGGCCGTGAAAGCCTTAATATGCTAATGTTATCGTTGTATTTCACATTGAGATTAGCCAGTCTGAACTATACCATCGGCTTAGTGGCAATCTTATTGCTATCAATTCTGAATAGAAGTGTAAAGCGAGCATTTTGTTGTGCTCGCACTGTGAAGGTTAGTCTGCCTGCCCGGCCTGTCCAGTGTGGTGGGCTGCAGTGGGCTTTGTGAGTCCAGTGCTATGGACCTGAACGCAGGCCCGACGGTGGGGCTGGTGCCCCGGGGCCCGACCCTCCCAGGGGGGAGGGGGGGGGGGCGGCATCCTAGGAGGATGGGCCCGATCGGGCATTGATTTATTATTGCCTTAATGTGACTTGAATTTGCTACTGGCAATTATTTAGTGAATGCAATGAACTGTCTGTGAACAATCTTACAAGGATTGAGAAACTTATTATGTCAAGTGGACAATATCTTCCTCTACAAAGCGCTTGTGGGAAGAACAACTGCCTTAAAGTAGTCAACTTAGGTGATGGGGCTTCGCTATGTATTGTTCTAAGAATATACCTGAAGACAGAGATAGCATTCCATTATTCTAAATTTAGCTCTTTCGGCTTATGCTCCAATCCTTCAAATAACATTCTCATCTCTTCACTTATTTTCGCCAAGGCCACGAGAGCCTAGGCTGCCCTGGTGTGTTTGGTCAGCTAGCTCCAGAGTTTCTAGTTTGGTGTGTCACGTCGAGCTTAAATATTTAGAGGTGATAGTGTCTGAAATGAATATATTGTCTAACTAGACGTATCGTATGCCGTGCAGGCAGGTAACTAAAATACATTTTAAAGTAGCGTCCACACAGTAATTCACTTTATAGTTAATTTAAGGGGCAGAACAGCGAGGTCATCGTTCCCTAGTAATTCACTTTCGCACTATGTGAAAAATTATCATTGCTGGCTAAATATCTTGTGAAAGGGTGGGATGATTCTGTTGTCAAACGTAGGTAGAAGAAATGCATGCGAAATTGTTCATCTTCTGGTATACTGAATTGAGAAAACAATGCTATCATTTTAATAATCTGTAAGCTGGTTGGTTGGTTCTTAAGTTTAGGGGCTGCTTAGGTGCAGTATAATTATTATTATAACTGGTTCATTCAATACGATCAACAATCCTAGGTACTTGGGTTCGTGCGAAATCAAATCTGATTAAGGGATTTATTGAAAACCTATATTACTATTGGTACTAAAGTTGGGAAATGTATCCAAAGACTGAAACTAAGGTAACATTCCAGTATTTTTCTGGACTGAGTGTTTCATTAACCAGGAGAAAAATGACAATTAAGCTAGGACACTGAACCACTCAACTTTGTTTTTCAATTCCTCTCATGGGACGTTAGTGGTAAGGACAGATGACCTACAGCAGCTGTTCTCCCTCATAAAACAACAATAAGTAACGTCAGTGGTTTGCATGGCGATGGAGAAATTAATATATTGCATGTAGGCAACCACGCAGACTTTTCTAAGACCAAATATTGAACTCTGCTTAATTTAGAAGAAAATTAAAATGATGTATTGCCGAATATTAATCATCATCATCATCTTGAGTAGTTTCCAACCGCTGGTCGGGTCTGCTTGGAACATAAGCCTCTCCATCGTTTCCTGTCCATCCACCATCTCTCGTCATTTACTGTGTCCCAGCACACTCCTCTTTCCTCCACACTCTTCTTAACTCCTTTTGTCCATCTGTCCCTTGGTCTTCCCCTCGGCCTCCTTCCCGTCATTTCCATTCCAAACATCTTCTTCGGTAACCTCTCCTCTTGCATCCTCCTCACATGTCCATACCATTGTAGCCTAGATCGCTCTATTCTATTTTGCAATGGTTCCTCTCTTACCATCTCCCTGACTCTCTCATTCCTTACTCTGTCCATTCTTGTCACTCCTACCCTACTCCTCTGGAACTTCATCTCCACTGCTCGTATTTTATTCTTGTCCCTTTCCTTCATCACCCACGTTTCTGAACCATATGTCAAAATTGGCACAAAGTAGGTCTTGTAGATGATTCCTTTACATTTTTGTGGTACATCTTTATTCCATATCATCCCCCTAACACTCTTGAAAAATCCATCTGCGCACCTTCCCCGCTCATTTATTTCCATCCTATTGCCTCCCTTTTCTTCAATTATGCTTCCCAAGTACTTGAAGCATTCTACTTTCTGCAACTGCTGTCCTCCAAGTGTTATGCCCATATCCAGTCTGTTCTTCTTCCTCGTTGTGATGACCACTTCACTCTTTTGTGCTGAGAACTTCATCCCATATGATAACACTACCTTCTCCCACTCATCTAATTGCTCTTGTACTTCTTCCTCATCCTCTCCCCATACCAGAAGGTCATCAGCAAACAACATTGCCTTCATTTTCCTTTCCCCAATGCTATTTACCACTTTTCGTATGATTTCATCCATCACCACTATAAATAACAGGGGTGAGAGGGCACTTCCCTGTTTCAGACCACTCTCCAGTTGAAACCATTCCGTTCTCTCTCTTCCCACCTTTACACAGCTTTTGCTTCCCTCGTACATTGCTTTCACTCTTGCCACTGTCTCCTTGTTCACTGCTTTTGCTCTCATTGCTTCCCATACCTTGTTTCTATTAACACTATCATATGCTTTCTCAATATCCAAGAAGGTCATCACCAGATCTTTCCCATATTCATAATGGTGTTCTTGTAGCTGTCTTACTGCAAAGATGAGGTCAACTGTTGACCTTCCTGGCCTGAATCCATACTGTTCTTCCCTCAGCCCATCTTCAACTTCTGTCCGAATTCTTCTCTCCAGTACCTTCTCAAATATTTTGGCGCAGTGGCACATGAGTGTAATTCCCCTGTAGTTCTTGCATTCCTTCCTACTTCCCTTTTTAAATATGGGTATTATTATCCCTCTTTTCCAGTCCTCTGGTATTTTCTTCTCCCTCCATATCACTTTCATTACTCGAAAGAGCCACTGTGTTCCTATCACCCCTGCTGCTCTCACCATCTCCACACTCACTTCGTCTATTCCCGGTGCCTTTCCCCCTTTCAACTTCTTTAATGCCTCCTCCACTTCTTTCCATGTCAATTCCTTCTCTGAAATGTCTTGGTCACTGTCTGTTTCTTCCTCCACAATGTCCACTACGCTGGTTTTAGTTGGATTTAGGAGTTCCTTGAAGTATTCTCTCCAGATAACCTTTACTTCTTCCATATTTTCGACCTCCTTTCCATTCCTGTCCACCATTCTGACATTTTCCCCTGTATCTCTTCTCTTTGCCTTTATCATTGCATACAACACTTTCTTACTGCCATCACAGTCCTCCTCCATCATTTCTGTCCATTTCTCCAGCCATTTCTTTTTCTCTTCCTTCACTACTTCTCCTGCTTCTTTCTTCCGCTCTTGGTATTCTTCTCTTGTTCTGTCTGTCCTCTGTTGGAACCATTTCCTGAATGCTTCATTTTTCTTTTTCACTGCTTCCTTAGTTCTGGGGTTCCACCATGGTGTTTCCTTCCACCTTTTCTGCCACACACGACTTCCGCTGCTTCTACCAACACGTCCTTGAACCTATTCCATTCTTCTTCACCTGTTTTCGGATCATCCTTCGGTAATTTGTTCCTCACTAATATCTGGAACTTCTCCTTATTTCCATCCTCCTTCAGCTTCCATGTCCTTATTCTTCTTTCTTGGTTTTCAGTTCTCCTCTTTTCCTTCAGTCCTCTCACCTTGGCGACCAGCAGACGGTGGTCACTGTCCAGGGCTTCTGAAGGTATTACCCTTATATCCGTGATACTCTTCTTTGTCTCCTTCCCGCATAGAATATAGTCCACCACTGATTTCCTAGTCAAATCCCTGCTGTACCAAGTAATTTTATGGCTCTCTCTCTTCTTGTACCATGTGTTTCCAACCATTGGCCCATTTATCTTGCACAGTTCCAACAATCTCTTTCCTTCCTTATTCCTGTTTCCCCATCCTTCACCACCAATCACTTCCTCAAAACCTCTTCTATCAGTTCCGACATGGGCATTTAGGTCTCCCATGACTATCAGGTCTCTCCCCACTAACTGCTTCTGCAACTCCTCTTCAAACTCGTCCTTCTCGCCTTCTGTGCATCCCACCTGTGGTGCATAGACTTGCAGAATGTCCAGGTTTCTACCTTTCACAGTGATTCTGGCTCTAATTATTCTATCACTTACCCTCTTTACTTCCTCCCTCAGCCCTTCTCTCACCACCATTCCCACTCCATTTCTCTTCCCCTCCTCATTTCCTATCCAGTATAGCTGCAAGCCATTTCTCAGTTCTTTTCTTCCTTCCCCTCTCCATCTGGTCTCTGCCAGTCCGAGTACATCCAGTTTTCTCCTCTCCATCATATCCACAACCTCCTCCACTCTTCCCGTCAATGTCGTTATATTCAAAGTTCCGATTCGTAGTCCATTTCCATAGCCAGGTCTGCTTCCTTTAGATCTGTCCTTTCCGAGGCCCGTTCCCGTTTTAAAAGCAGTTTCATATCCACTACTGGCTTGCTAGGCCTAACGTAGCTTCACCATAACCCTGGCAAGGGGCCTGTTTTTGGTCCGCGAGAGGTATTTTATTTCCCTCAAACCCTCCGGACAAGTCCGGCGAGCCCCCCTATCCGCCACCTGGGACGCGCCCGATAGAGGAACAGGCAAACCCCCACGGGCCGAATATTAATATAAATACAATTTTGTTTTGAGCTGGTGCAGTGACTGTTGTTGTTATTGGATATTTCTATGCCGTTTATTCCAAAGAACAGCATCGATCTGCAAAGCACTTATTTTTCAGGACGTGAAGATATATTGTCCCTTGCGAATACGCTTTAACGTCTCAGTACCATTAAACATAAAAAGAGTTGCTCCCTTTATCTATAAATGACTCCGGGTCCTGACGAAGCCGCGGCAGGAATGCAGTATTCGGCTTACCGACTGCGGTGTCATTCGTAGTCTTACTCAAGAGTTAATAATAGGCATATTTGTTGCTACAGTTGTTAATTCATTTAGGGGCATGCGACATTTAACCCGTGAACTTGATAGCTAGTAAGTCTAGTATCACTGGCGAGCAATGAACCATTAACGCTCGGTTGGGAATCGTTTATATCAACTAGTACTGTAGATAGCCTATAATTCAGTATTTGCTGACGCGTTAATTTTCCGGTTTGTTTCTGAAGGCCTCCACATTATTGAATGAATTGACTGTAAAGCAGTAGTTTTCACAAATATTAATGAAGTAAATTATAAGATTCTCAAACAGCGAACAAAATAGAAAACCAAGAAACATGCAAATTGTGTAGACTGAAGGCTAGTGGTTGTTGTATAATAAGAGAGGTGTATTGGCAACATTGTTGTAACTATTTGTCTTGGAAAGTAGAAACTTAGACCCTCTTAAAACCACCCACTGCTGGACGAAAACTGTGCTGTGATATGGCCTCTGTGACGTGAACAATCGCATGCCGTATTCTTAGTTGCCACTGGGAAAAGTGGGAATGCGTTGCCCGTCGCGACTATTACTGTAATTATTAGGGTTAAGAGTAGGGCAGGTGTCCCTGGACTTGAAATAAGGTTCTATCCCGGCATTTGTCTGGAGGGAGTGTGATTCGAACCTCCGATCTGCAGACTTGCTTGTACTTGAAGGTGCGAGAGCTTTTACTTCAATAACGGCGAGTCTTTTCTATAGCCACTAAATGTCAACGGTCACCAAATTTTTACTCCAAATTATCACAAAAAATAGTCACCCAAATTGCCCATAACTCAATAATTTGGACCTAATTTTTGCAACATTTTCCGGAAGAGGACCCCCGGACCCCACTCTGAGCTTGGTGATATTGCATACCCCCAGATCCCCGGTTTGTCCACTCCCCCATAATCTTGGCTTAAATCCGCCCCCGATGGTCACCAGTCATAGATAGGATTGGGAATTTTTAGGAGAACCTGGCTCTAGGTTTGCTTACTGCAAAGCAATATTAAATTATAAGAAGTCCGCTGACTGCAAATTACAAAATATAGTTCAAATTCACATTTTCTTTTTTTGTGAAAACAATCACTGATCAGCTGCAATCTGCTGATAGCACATATTAAATACCTTGACGTACGTATGAGTATACATGTGGTTAATTATGAAAATATATTTTGCTTTGTCTAATGCACAATGATGTGTGATCGCCGTTCAACCAAAACACTTACCATTGTTTACGCTTAAACCCGAGGGCGTGATTCTTCAAGGGCAGCAAGTTTTAAAAATGTCAAATTAAAAATCCTATATGTAAAATGTATTTTAAAATACGTCTTGACTTCGTGTAAAAATCATGTTTTCATTATGAAAAGAGATTACGTCATATGTCACAGAGGCCGTAGTACTGCACAGTGTACAGTGTACCCTTACCACCTCTTTTAACTTGCAGTTCAGCGAACTGAACTTCCTGTTGATTATATTTTGGGTCTTGGGGCCCCGGGAGATTCCAGCCCCGGGGCCCGTCGCTGCTCTCCACGGCCCTGCCTGAACGTGGCCGCATTATATGAGAACGACACTGGATGGGCTGGGCTTCAAAAGTCCATGGGCTTGGAGTGCGGTGCGGTGGGCCTTGCTGCAGGACTCTGCCGTATAGATCCAATAGTTACTGATAAACTGAACAAGAGAGCCACAGCTGTGTCAGCTGTCAACATTTCTAATCAAACCATATTGTATTCGCTCGAGATTTCCCATGGTATCCAGACAGAAAGGCAAAGTCTTTTTACTCCTTGTATTTGTTTATTTATTAGAAGAATATGGACCTTTTTCTCAACGACTTTCTTTCCACAATCTTTTCTGAAATAACACAGGGCCCGATTAGCATTATAGCAGAAGTAGCAAATGCTACGGGCCTGGCGCCTAGCCTATAGCAAAAGAGTTTAGTAAGATCTACACTCTGGCGACATGGGGTAGAAGATGTGACAAAGCGCGCATTCGCGCATTGCCTAGCTGTATAGTGAGCAGTAGTGACTGTATGCTGGGTCATCTTTGTCCAAAATGTTTTCATCACCAAACATATAAATAACTAACCAACTTTTGAGACTGTATCATCGTTCAAGGTATGTTTATTTGACGTATTTTTATATTTACAGTTTTCAGTGTTTATTAGCAAGGTAGCCGTGTTATATGAATATTTGTGCACCCCTTGTTGTGACATGCCGGTTAATAATTGTTTGGGTCATTTCTATTAGTTTCTATCGACGTGAAATCGTCTATTTGTTCGTTATGTACAGTGATAGTCAGTCGAACTTTCTTGTGTGACAAAATACCGGGAGATTTCAATCGCTAATAACTACGAGATTAATAATGCATAGACAATCGTTGAGCCCACAACGGATAGATCATGTCTACACATGCTTATTGCGCAGTATTTGTTGTGTGTAAAGTTGTAAATTAGTGTAGAGTGGAAACTCATTTAGCTAGGACATTGATTCGGGTGTCATTGTGAAGAGCTCAGGGAACTATGCCTACTGTTTTTTGTTTAAGTTATATTTTGAAATATTTTTAAATTGGAGCCGTTTTAAATTTTTACATTTAAAATTACAACTTAAAAATTTAATTTTATACATTTTTATTTATTGATGTGTAACATCTTTCCACTCGGTTGCTGGATATGTTTGTGGGAGTGATTTTGAAAAATGGGAGGAAAGTGGATCGGACGGAAGTGTGTAAGAGGAAACAATGAGCGCCCGGTGTTGGAGATTGGTACCATGACGCACTGCCGGCTGTTTGGAACGTATATCACATACGGATTACGTCAAGGTTTGGAGGCGCCATTAAGAATATTCCTACAATAAATCATCTTAAAGTTGTCGTTCTTTGATGTAAAAATATTCATTATATCATATTTGCTGAAAACAATTACGATTTATTAAGAGTCTCTTTTCCAATTTCTGGATAAAAGTGATGGGCATCCACTCCACGAGTAACTTTGATCAACACTTTCATACTGAACGGTAAACGCTCATGCGAACTCTGGTGTAAATTGAATGAAACACAAACCACATGTTCAAAATCTTCGTTATCGGTATTTAAATGAAGATATGCTTTAATAATGAAACATTGTAACTAGTCGGTAAAGCCGGTATTATGTTTCTGCACAATGACTATTCAGATATTAACCCACATTGCGGTAATGCAGTGATCAATATATTATACAGTCGAACCTGCCCTAACGGACACCCTTATTCAGCGGACACCTGCCTATACGGACATTTTTCCTTGGAACCGATTTTATTTTACATAAGCCAAGTGTTAAATTAGCCTCATTTCAAAGGACACCTTGAAGTCCGGTAAGCGGACATCGCCATCTGTCCCGTCCACTTGACTTAAGCGGACACTTCACACGCTGCAGGACATTTTTTTACACCGGACCATGTCATCCTTTCTTACATACGGAAATCCCTCTTGAATGTATATACTACACCTATATCGAGTCAAAGGAGAGAGAGAGTGAAATGCAGGCTACATGGCAACACTGTAGTAGCCGTAAAGTTAATTCTTCTGTACATTCCTCTTTCCAAACCTTTTGTTATGGTGTTCTACCTACTGGTGTACATTCCGAGAATTCTAATTGTCCAGGATTGTTGCCAGTGACTGTTTACTCACGAGTTACCTGAGGATTATCTTCCCTGCATGCATCATTCTATTCAGATTGCCACCGATAAGGTCGAGCTCAGATAGTCAACTTGAGAAGGAAAAGACTTGCAGTTCATGGGCTAATTAGTGAGACAGAAATACCGTAGCATTTCAGTCGTCGAGTAAACATGAGTAACAAGGGACGAACGTGTTTAGACCTCGAAACAAGAAGAAATGTGTTTGTAGAAAGTGACAAGGGACTTTCAGTGAGAAAGATTGCCGAAAAATTCAAATGCGGAAAAACTCAAATAAACAAATAATCAAAATTAAGTTGAGTATGTTTATGTTTAAGGTTGATGTGTTTTGCCATTAAAATGTTCGATTATTTTTACAAACTTGTTTCAGCGGACACCTCTCATAACGGACATTTTCCCTCGGAACCGACGGTGTCCGCAGAAGGGAGGTTCGACTGTATATAGATTTTTTTAATACGGCAAACTGGGCTAGCCTTTCATAGGAATTCCCTTTTCTGTCAAGTAGGCGTTTTCATAACTAATTTAAAACTCAATTCCACGCAGGAACATAATAAAAAAGAAAGCAAAATATTAATGGAGCATAAAAATTACTTCCATATTATTACCGGCACATGAAAATAAGTAACTGTCTTGTACTCTAAATATCTGTGGTTGTAATGGCTGCGTGGATAGCCCCTTGGTCAGAGAATAATGAGGTCTCGGGTTCGAACCCCAGTCCCAGCAAATGTTTTTGCTACCAGATTATCGATTTAAATGATATCTATCATAACTCTATGCTTCATTTTAACAGAATGTACATGAAATTACGATTTATCTAATTTTAATTACAATAGTTTGCACCAAGCAGGAGTTGGGAAATTTGATTGTATTGAAAATTATTTCTAGTATATAGATAGGCTAGAGACTATGGATTCATTCCTCCTCTTAATTTACAATATAATATGTGATGTTTGTTCAAACAAGTGTGACAGTAGCATATCTCCAATTCAATCTATACATGAAAACGGAGCATAAATTAACATTTCAAGAATGTCCAAGATGTGTAGTATACGAGTAGGATAATGATGATGATAATTGTTTTAAGGGGCCTAACATCGAGGTTATCGGCCCCTAATGAAATGAAATGGCGTGAAATGAAAGGATGTAGATAAAAACAACTCACTGCTATGGATGAAACGAAAATGGTATTTATAAAACAGACAGTGAGCTCCAAAAAGTATGCCTTATTTGAATAAAAAGAATAAAAGGCGGATGGTAAAAAAGGATAAAACAAATAAGGCATAGTGCACAATAAAATAGATGAACACAATAAAAAACATAAAACAGATTTAACCTGAATTAAAAGTCGTAACTACACACATTAAAACTTAAAAAAGTAACCACTCTCCCTCATGAACCGGATGATGAGGTCAGCTGACGGCCCGTCATCACGGAGAATAAGAGAGAGGGTATTAGGCAGTTTAAGAGTCTTGCGCAGATCGGCCAGATCCACACACTCCAAGAGAAGGTGTGCCACGGTTAGGTGGGCGCCGCAAGGACACACAGGGGGATCTTCTCTCTTCAGCAAGTGGGAGTGCGTAGCAATCCCAAGGCCGATCCGGAGTCGACAGAGTACCACAGCTTCCTTCCGGAGAGATCGGAAGGAAGATTTCCACACCTTCGTTGTCTCCTTGATGCCTCTCAGTTTGTTGGGTGGAGGAGTGGCACGCCATGCTTCCTCCCAATGCGACAGGATCGAATGCCGCAACTGAGAGCGCACATCACTAGCAGGCACCTTATACGGTAGCGAGGGCAGTGCGACTGCCTCTCTCGCCGCCTGATCAGCAAGCTCGTTTCCCGCAATACCCATGTGGCTAGGAAGCCACACAAAGGACACCCCGGCCCCAGAGTTATGCGAATTGACGAGCAGGTCGTGCACACGCTGGACCAACGGGTGCTTCGGGAAACACACATCGATCGCTTGCAGCGCACTCAGAGAGTCAGTACACACAAGAAAGTGCTGGTGATCGTCTGATAACGTGTACTGCAGAGCCTCTAAGATGCCATAGAGCTCCGCTGTGTACACGCCACAGGCATCGGGAAGTGAAAAGAGAAACCGACGATCCTCAACCACAAATGCACAGCCTACTTTCTCGTTTACCCTCGAACCGTCCGTGAATAGAAGCCCTGATCCTGGATACCGGCTCACCACGGACTGGAACAGCCTCTGATGGACGGAGGAGTCAGTGTCCGACTTGGGGCCGGTGTGCAGATCCAGGATGATATCAGGGCGAGAGACCATCCACGGAGGGGCCTTGCTAGGTACTCGGACGATACAGGAGACAGAAGGAAATCGGAACTGACGGTATAAGTCATCCAAGCGAATCCCCGCCGGCCGAGTGGCTCGGGCGAGCGCATCATACAACGAGTAGGATAACATGAAAGATGACTTCACATACATTTCATCTCATTTCCATAGTAGGATAACATGTTACACATCATATGCGACTACTGTAAGGCTCGTATCTTTTTTGTTTGTTTCTATTATCACGTTGTAACCCAATGAGGTTACAGTGTTCATATGTTACTGTTCATTCTCTTAGAATTATTTTTAGGTTAGGATCATGGATATTCTTTGATGATGTAGAAGTGGAAGGAGGCCATGATTTATAGAGTTTCATATCTGTTTAATAGTATCATTTTATGTTGTTTCTTTTTGTGTGTTTCTTCTATGGCTGGTTAGAAAATGTTAGGTTTTGTTTATTGGGTTCCTTGGTAGTTGAAAGAAGTAAGATATTTTATTATAAGAGTGTAATTGGTTTTGAGAAGTATCTGTTGAGATTGTCTGTGGAGAAGGAAGATTGGGTTATAGGATGATAGTTGAGAGCTGATGATTGTTTTGTGTTTGGTGATGTAGTAAGTTGATAAGATATGAAAGGAATGAGGTTCTGGTTTTGAGTAAGCAATATGGAATTGGTTGAATGTTTAGAAAATATTATGAAGTTAGATGAAGATGAGATATGAATAAAATGAGATTATGTTTTGGTTAAAAGAAGAAAGAATAGATGTTTGGAATTAGAGGATCATATGTGGAAATAAATATGTTTTGTAAGAAAAAGAGAGTGAACTAAATGAAAAAGAGAATCAATGATGAAGTGTATTCCTTAGGGCCGGTTTCACCAGTTCCGCTTAAGGAACTAAGGGTGGTTTAAACTATCCTCAAGGATGTGGCCCGTTGCACCAGACCATAAGCAATGGCTTAAACTAGTCTTAGATTAAGCGGCCGTGCTCGGTGGTTTAAGACCTAAGGATGGTTTAAGCCGTTCATTCATATGACAAAATGGCGGCCGGCCCCATTGTGTCTGATCCATATCTCAGTAGGTTGGAGGTGTTGTTATATAATGTAGTGAACGAAATAATAAAAAATATTATTAAATGGTTTATAATGAAGGCACAATACACTGAAGAGATATTTTCTTCCGTGTGATCATTTGCTAAGCAGTAGTACCTATACCTGTTGACAAAGCCGTAACGTATATCGTCGTCTTTGGTTGAGTGGATAACACTGACTCCTGCCCGGAATGCCGGGGTTCGATTACCAGCGGGGAGGGATATTTTTGCTTGACTTTTATTGTTTTATAATTACTCAGTCGTTATAATATAAAGCATACATAGTGTGCATTTTGCGATGCAAATTAAATATATACGTATAACATTCTTTCAACGTGCTGCCTCAGGGATTTCCTTCGCGTTCCTAAAATCGCGGTAGCTTGTACTACAGACATCATAGCTTTTGACAACGTAAAATGAAATGCTCTTCTTTATATTGGCAGTACCGCAATGTACATCGTGGAAAATTATTGCGACGGCTAGAAACAAATGATAACCGTGACCAACATGACAAACAAAATCAATCTCGGAGAATCAATGCTGCCGAAATTATTTCATACTATATGTATGATGCGAATACAATAATAGCATTCAAATAGCTCCCTAGATACTTAAGTTGTCATTCTTTCCTTATATTGCATATGATCGTTATGCAAGTAATTCTGCATGGCTGGGATTATGTTGGCATAACGGTAAGACCAAGTGTTATTTGCTGCAGGGAGCATTACTCAAGCATCGAAGATCTTTGACTCCCACCGTGAACTCAGTTCACCTAAGCGAAGTACGAGACGGGCTGGTGCAACACCCAGCCTTAAGCTGTCGTATTTAAGATCGCTTAACCGTAAACCACCCTTAGCAAAGCAGGGTTTAAGCGGCCTCGTGGTGAAACCGGCCCTTAGTGTGTCAACATATACTCCCCCTAATACCCCGAAGAGTACGCACGGTTACAAAATTGCGCCTCAACGTGGAGCTCGATAAAGGGAAATACGTACATTTTAATAGCAGTGAAGTATGGCCTTATCATGCATAATAGCACAGATAGTCTGCTCCAAATGTTTCTCAAGTCTATGAAGAAGGAGGAAGAGTCCTTGAAAGAGTTTATAAGTAAGAAATTAGGAGGTGTGAAAAAGGAAATAGAATCCTGGAAACTGTCTGTGAGTGTGGCTGTGGAGGAGGAGAAAGAGAAGGAGCAGGAGAAGGTGAAAGAGAAGGAGAAAGAGAAGGAGGAGGAGAAAGGAAAGTTGCAAGAGCACAGAGTGGAGATCATATGCATTGTAGAAGAGAAGTTGAGTGAGATAGTATGTGATGCTGGAGTGGTTGAAGAAGAAGAAGAGGAAGAAGAAGAAAAAGCAGGAAAATTATCAGAGATGTGGGGGCACAAAGAAGAGATAAAAGATGGACAAGAGAGAGAACAAAGTCAAATGGAGGAGAAAAATGAGATAGAGGGCAAACTAGAAAAGAAAGGAGAAATGGATAAGGGAGAAGGTAAAACGGAAGAACGGAAGAAAGCAGGTGAAAAAAGGAAAATGTAGAGGAGACAGGAGAAACAGATAAGGGAAGGTAAAACGGAAGAACGTAAGAAAGCAGGTGAAAGAAAGGAAAATGTAGAAGAGAAAGGAGAAACGGATAAGGGAGAAGGTGAAATGGAAGAATTTAAGAAACCAGGTGATATGGAAGGAACTGAAGAAGAGAAAGGAGAAGCAGATGAGGTTGGTCAGGAGGAGGACAATAGCAGTCAAGAAAAGAGGCTAAAGATGAGGGTGACAGGAATGAATCATGAAGAAGACAAGGTGAAGAAGAAACGGTGGAGAGCAAGGTGGAAGAAGAGAAAAGAACTGTTGAGCAAGACAAGACAGACGAGGAGGACAAGGAGGATGAAGAAATGGACCTGATGGAAGTCAAAGAGAAGGAGTAGGAAGAAGATGAGATGTCAGGTAAATGAAGATAAGAAATTGAGGAGAGCAAGGTGGAAGAAGAGAAAAGAGAAACAGAAGAACAGGAAGAATGAAAGGTGGAAGATTGAGAAAGGGGAAGGTAGTGATTTTGAGGATGAAGATAAAGTTCTCAGTAGTGATAACGTCATGATTTTGGATTCTGTTAGTGATGGAGAACCAGTTTGCAACCAGTATCGCAATACATTTGATAATAATGTATATTCTGTTTTGAATGATATGGTTGAAGTGTCACAAGAGCCTTCGTGTGTTCAGAGTGTGGGTTGTGTGGAAGGTGCAGATTTGACAGACGATGGTGTTAATGATGGGTGGAAGGTGATTGATCTGGATGTTGATGGAAACAATTATTCATGCATTCGAGATAGTAATGTCATCGAAGGTACCAGCTCGGGTGATGAAAGGTGTGAAGATGGTGTGTCCTTGTCAAGTGAACTCATTTTTCCAGTTCTTCGAGACTTAATATTGGAAAGTGGATTGCAGCTTGGTGATGGGTTTGATTAAGAATATTTAGTTACTGCTTCAGGGATGCTTACACTAGATAGTCAAGGGGAGAAGTATATGGAATAAATGCAAAAAGAGTCAGCAGTTATTAAAGCTGATGCATCATCGCCTTCCAAGGTAGCTGAGGAAGCAAATTTTGACCATTTGGAAAATGACTCAAAAGAAAAGAAGCATTTTAGAAATGGCTTTTTGGAAGCAGGAAGGGAAGGCGAAGAAGGAGAAGGAGAAGGAGAAGGAGAAGCAAAAGAGAGAGAAGAAGTTGATAAAGGGGAAGGCATGATAGTGATGGAAATGATGCTGGTGATACTCCGCGTTTTAGTCCAGAGAAGAGATGTTATGGTGATGATAGTGCTAATGAATCTTCTGAAGAGGATGATAGTCTATAAATTGTTTGTTTTTTGTGTGTATTATGATATATGTTTGTTTATTAGATTTTGAGAATTCTAGAGCTGCACTGCGTTTAGCTTATCATTCTGGGGGGCAATTGTAACCCAATGAGGTTACAGTGTTCATATGTTACTATTCATTCTCTTAGAATTAGTTTTAGGTTAGGATAATGGATATTCTTATTGAAACTACTTGAGCTATGCATGGGCTTCTATTGTATCAGTTAAACACGGGACGAACTGATTAAAATACACGAACACATGTTGACTTAGATTGTATTGAACAAGACACTGGATACAAGATACAGACAAAAAGCAAAGAACATAAAGTCAAAGAATATACATTTGACAAAAGACAAACGATATTTACATGCGAGCGAGATTAGAAAGTACGAGAAATATTCATTCTCTTCAACACTCTACCTTAATCAAGCAATGCTGCATTATACTGCACTTAGGACAAACCAATGCTAGTAACACATTTCACATGACCATGAATTGGCAGACCTTTTGTCAATACATCAGCAATCATTTCAGCAGTAGGCATATAGGACAACTTTACTTTGCATTTCTTTAAGATGTCCCTAATGAAATGATAGCGCACATCTATGTGTTTTGTTCTCTGATGAAAACCTTCTTTCTCAGCCAACATCTGAGCACTCTGACTGTCATTACACAACTGAATTGGACCTCCTCTCTTACATAACTCAAAGAAGAAACCTCTAAGGAACAGAGCTTCTTTACATGCTAAAGTCAGACCTATGTATTCTGCTTCAGTGCTAGAAAATGCCACAACTGGCTGTTTCTTACTTTCCCAACTTATTGGGCCTTCTGCATATTTAAATACATAACCACTCACAGATTTCCTGACCGTTAAATTATTTCCAAAAGAAGCATCAACAAAACCCTTGACATCACATTCTGATTTTTTTATACATGATACCAACATTCACCGTACCCTTCAAGTATCTGAACATTCTCTGGACACATGTCCAATGTTCCTTACCATAGCAATTATTGAACTGACTCAAATAATTAGTTACATATGCAATATCTACCCTGGTACAAATGGAAAGGTATAACAAAGCACCAATAGCCTGTTTATAGGGATAGGATTTGCCACAGGATGTGAATTTCTCCAACAACAAACCTGTTTCCATTGGAGTTTTCACACGAGTACAATCTGACATGTTAAACCTATCCAACACATCTAACAGATAACACTTCTGATCCAATCTAATACAATCTTTGCTTCTTTGAACTCCCCAAATCTTTGATCTTACAATGAGAATGCAACACAGACTTCAGTTTCTCTACTTGGACAGGATTATTAAAATATACAAAAAATCATCAACATAGAGGGCAATAACAACAAAAGATGATGAATCTTTACAGTAATATACACATGGTTCATACAGAGACTTCTTATAACCGATTTTAGTAAGGATTTCATGAACCCTCTCATACCAAGTGCGAGATGCTTGCTTCAAGCCATAAACAGCTTTTCGAAGCTTACAAACTTTAGAACTGTCACACTCATAGCCTTCTGGAGGGTACATATAAATATCATTTTTAAGAACGCCATTCAAAAAAGCTGTTGAAACATCAAGGTGAATATCAGCATGTTTGCAGACGATGTTATCATTTGGACCACAGCACGTAACAGCCCAAATCAGCAAATGCTTCTTGAACACGGAATGAACCAGGCACTTATAAAACTCAAAAACTGGACTGAAAACAATAATATGGAAATCAATACTTCCAAAACAGTATACCAGTTTTGCTCCCTGAGACACCACAATCCAACTTTTAGTCTCAAATTTAGTAATCAAGACCTTCCAAAAAGTGAAAGTACAAAGTACCTAGGTATCATCATGGACAAGAAGCTGAACTGGACCAAACACATAAAACATGTGGAGGATAAGGTAAGCAAACGGATGAAATTACTGAAGAGACTAGCAGGAGCTACTTGGGGGAACACTCAAGACACACTCAACAAAACCTACAATACTTACATCAAACCTATCATAAAATATGGCAGTGAAGTTCTCTCTACAGCACCCCAGTCAAACATTGATCGCCTCGAGAGGTGTCAGAATAATGCCCTACGAATTATAACAGGTGCAATAAAAACCACACCTATAACCGCCTTGCAATTATATACCCACAACTTACCAATAGAAGAAGAGATGAAACATCAAACAGCCAATGCATATCTCAGAAGAGGTCGGCAAGAAAGACTCTTCACCACAAGATCTAAAACAACTGGCCCTCTGTACAATAGAAAGATATCCATCTAATCAATAGCTAAAAATATTTACAGATGGCTCACAAGACAAAGAAAATAGAACTGGAGCAGGAATACATTCATCTCTCTTCTCACTCTACTTCCCAGTAGGCCAAAACAAAACAAACTTTGATGCTGAGATAAGAGCAATTTCACATGCACTCCATCAGTTATTAGGCAGAAACATTGATTATCAAAAATGTGTTATCATTACAGATTCAAAAGCAGCCATCCAAGCCATCTCGTTTATAAGCCCCAAAATAAAGAACTGAACGAAATTTTTTGTATGATAAAAACCCTTCAAAGACTCCACAAACAGATCTCATTTCAGTGGATCCCTTCTCATGTTGGAATAGCAGGAAATGAAGAGGCAGACAGATTAGCAAAAAAAGGTACCACACTACAACAACCTGTCAGTCAGACTGATTTTATGTCAGCAAAAAGGATCTTGAAAAATACTATCAAAAACAGGTATGAAGAAATGGCAAAGAAAACAGCAGAAACCAAATTATGGAAATACATTGATGCTAAATGGGATCAATATAAATTAACACCAAGAAGAGAAGCTGTAGCCTTCTTCAGACTTAACACTGGCCACGACTGCCTTGCAGCTCATCTGAAAAGAATCAACATCCTCAGATTTGAAGAATGCACACTTTGTCACAAACCTGGAAGTAAAATGGATAAGGCGCACCTGCTACATTGCAACAAACATGATGTGACTGCTAGAACTTCTGGAAACCTCACACAACTCTATTGGAACGCAAGAAAGCTGATGGATTGGAATCCGGGCTAGCCATAGGAAACAACAACAACAACAACGTGATGAACTTCCAGATCCATATTTACAGCAAGAGCAAAAAATAATCTCAATGTACTATACGGCACTACAGGTGCAAAAGTTTCCAGATAATCAACTGCGTACCGTTGAGAACAACCTTTAGCCACTAAGCGTGCTTTAAATTTAGACACATTACCTTCAGTATTACGTTTCACTTTAAACACCCATTTGCATCTTACAATATTTGTTCCATCAGGTTTCTTAACTAATGTCCATACATCATTATCATGAAATGACTTGAGTTCTTCCTCCATCGCCTTTTTCCATTGCATGCCATCCTTACCGTTAAGTGCTTCAGACACAGTGGTTGGTTCCACATAACCACCACTTTCAGCAAAATAGACCATTAAAGGGTATCTCCTACCTGCATTTTCTGGAACACCAAACTGGTCAATCTCATCATTTTCATCATCATGAATTACAACAATGTCTTCATTAACCTGGAACATCAATGTTGTCACTAACTTGACCAGCAACTGAAACTTCAATGATTGGCAGGTTATTATCCTGTCCAATTCTGTTTTCATCATTATTTACAATGTCACGCAAAGGACAATACATTACATCGCTCATTTCAACATTTTTCTCAGCACACCTGGTGAATTTATCTTCTACAAATTTAACACTGTGCTCTACAAAAATATCTTTAGGTTTACTGGGATCAAACAGACGGTAGGTAACCTTTCTTTTCCCCAATCATACCCAACAAACACAAAACATTTGCTTCTGGGGTCCAATTTGCCAGTATGCACCTGTTTAGGAACATGGGCATAAGCATCGCAACCGAATATTTTCATATTATCATGACTTACAGCTTTACCAGTCCACAATTCCTCAGGTATGGCATTATCAATTTTTCTATGAGGTCTCCTGTTCAAAATATACACTGCCGTATTGGCTGCTTCTGCCCACAGTTTTTCAGAACATCCTGCTGTAAACAACATGCATCTGACCCTTTCCATAATGGTACGATTGTGACGTTCAGCTACGCCATTTTGTTCAGCTGTATAACTTACAGTTTTCTGTTGCACAATCCCTTTTTCCTTGAAATATTTGTTCAGGTCAGAATTGACAAATTCCTTACCACTGTCAGATCTAAAAATCTTTGGTGTCTTACCTTTCTGAGTTTCACAATATGCAACAAAATCCTTGACTTTCTCCTTGGTTTCAGATTTTTGTTTCAAAAAATAAACAAAAATCTTCCTGGAAAAATCGTCAATTATTGTCATCATGTATTTAACACCATTCCAGGTCTCAGGGAGCGGCCCCCACAGATCAGAGTGCACCAAGTCCAAAAAACTTTCACTCCTCGAGTGACTTACCTGTGGAAATGACTGCCTTTGCTGCTTCCTGAGAACACTTGGTTCACACAATTCCTTTGGTATTTCCTTAAATTTAACAACATCAGACATTTGACTTAAGACCTGTAACTTCTGTTGCCCAACGTGGCCCAACCGCTGATGCCACAAATTGTAATCAGAAACATCACCAACAAGGGCAGACATATTGGTTAACATTCAGATAATATACACCATTCAAAACTGAACCAGTAGCTAGCACGCTACCATTCACTGAGCAATTCTCTGAATCCAAGATTTCACATCCATTTTTATTACAACACAACAACAGCACCCCTTGTAATCATCTGACTTACAGACAGCAAGTTAACACTCAGTCCTAGAACATGCATCACGTCCGACAGATTATTAATACTGTTGCTTACATTCAGTGCAATGTCACCAACTCTTTGTACAGACAACTTATCATTATTACCAATTACAATGTTTATATCAGGATCATCATTGCATTTATAATTTGGCACACGTTTAACATTAGGAGACATGTGAGCACTACAACTAGAATCAATGACGAAACAATTCTTTGATACGCGAGCAGTTAAAGCACAAAACAGACTTTTATTGGATTTTGGACACTTCGGTGCACTTTGAACTTTTGTCTTCTGTGGACAAGTGTCTCTTCTGTGACCCTTTTCACCACAAATCCAACAATTCCAACGACTTTTGTCAACCGCTTTTTCACTAGAGCTCTTTGGTTTCTTGACATACCTGACTTCCTTCTTGGTGTTGCTATACAGGGCTGCCCCATCAGCTGACTTCTCACCATGACTTCGGCGAAAGCTTTCGTCCAACAAGATAGACTTGATGCGGCCCAACTGAAGTTCCTCCGATGTTGAGATTACGGTCATCGTATTCATCAGGAAGACCTCAAAGTATCATAGCAGCAACACACTTATCAGCGACAGGCTCATCAACAGCTGCTATCTACTGTGTAACTGACATAACCTCACCAATATACTTGACCATGGAATCGAAATCTGATAACTTGAGCGAGAACAGATTTCGCATCAGCGAGATATACCTCCACTTTCCTTTATCTTCAAAAGCCTTTTCAAGGGCATGCCAGGCATCCTTAGCTTTTGCACAGTCTCGAACATGGGGATAATTGTGAACAGCCACCATGAGACATACATCCGCCAGCGCTCTCTCGTCACGCCGATCATGTCCCTCCGACACATCTGTGCCGCGGACACTGGCCCACAATCCATGTTTTTTGAAATAATTTGACATCCCAAAAGACCAGTTCGAATAATCCTCCCGACCACTCAATTTCGGCAACCCATAAGCACAAGGACTCGAAGCATGTTCACTCATTTTGCCTTCTCACTTTAAAGTTCACTAAAGAAAATGATCACAGAACACCGTTATGTCTGGGCCCATAACCTATTGAAACTACTTGAGCTATGCATGGGTTTCTATTGTATCAGTTAAACACGGGATGAACGGATTAAAATACACGAACACATGTTGACTTAGATTGTATTGAACAAGAACACAGAATACAGAGAACAGACAAAAGGAAAAGAACATCAAGCCAAAGAATATTCATTTGACAAAAGACAAACGATATTTACATGCGAGCGAGATTAGAAAGCACGAGAAATATTCATATTCTTCAACTATTCTTTGATGATGTAGAAGTGGAAGGAGGCCATGATTTATAGAGTTTCATATCTGTTTAATAGTATCTTTTTATGATGTTTCCTTTTGTGTGTCTCTTCTATGGCTGGTTAGAAAATGTTAGGTTTTGTTTATTGGGTTCCTTGGTAGTTGAAAGAAGTACGGTAAGATATTTTATTAAGAAGAGTGTAATTGGTTTTGTGGAGTATCTGTTGAGATTGTTTATGGAGAAGGAAGATTGGGTTATAGGATGCTAGTTGAGAGCTGATGATTGTTTTATGTTTGGTGATGTAGTAAGTTGATAAGATGAAAGGAATGAGGTTCTGGTTTTGAGTAAGGAATATGGAATTGGTTGAATGTTTAGAAAATATTATGAAGTTAAATGTAAAAGATGAGATATGAATAAAATGAGATTATGTTTTGGTTAAAAGAAGAAAGAATAGATGTTTGGAATTAGAGGATCAGATGTGGAAATAAATATGTTTTGTAAGAAAAAGAGAGTGAACTAAATGAAGAAGAGAATCAATGATGAAGTGTATTTGTTAGTGTGTCAACATACAAGCCCCCTAATACCCCAAAGAATACGTACGGTTACAACGTTCATTTAAGTATTAAATACATGAAGTGTATACAATGTATCATCATTCATCATGAGTAAATTGTTACGGTATATCATAAAACTCTGTTCAAACTTCCGCATTTATTATTAGTAGAAAGTAGAAGGATTACATTTCATTTTTAATTTCATTTTCCCTTCTACCCAGGTCGAGAGAGTCAACATGAGCAACAGAGCCAGAGATACGAGTTGACATCATGCTCCTGGAAGTGCAGAACGTAAAGAAAAAAATGCAAAATGAACCAAGATATTATACCAAAAATTCACAAGCTGTCCGAATTTTTTGATGTCATGCATGATGGTGCTGAATCTGAAGAAATCGAAGCAGAAAATGCAAAAGCCGCGTCTCACTATATAGTAGTTGAAGGCAGTGTTACAGAAGAATCATTACCAATAGCACCAATAAGATAATCATCAGGAGAAATTGTTATCATAAAACGCTGTTCAAACTCCCACATTTATATACCGTATAATAATAGTAGAAAGTAGGCCCTCTTCGTGATTTACCCAAATTTTTCAAAAGACAAAATTGAAACCGAATGCACACCAAGTACTCCCCATTTAGCCATATCATCTTCAAGCCAAACAGAGGCAGAAAGTACAGCACATGCTTCCTATGTAGCAAAATCTTATACAGGCCAGAAACAAAACAAAAATAAAATGTACTCTGACGATATTGGTGAATGGCCGAGCAGCTTCAATCAAGATTACTGGATTGCAAAAGGAAAAAGCGACATGCAACGTATCAACAGTAATTCCTTGTCATAAAAACAAACAAATAGAAAACTAACATTACGATAAAGAAAATAATCCACAAATTTGCCGACAGTCGTTTTTCACATACACACGTAAACCAATAAACAAAAGTCAGGTGAGAGATTGGCTGTGTTATTAAGAAACTAAAGGAAAACTTTTCTGTTTTGTTTGCCAAGTTACTGATTCAGGCTGTTCGGCACGGGTTACGAACGAATGATATGATGCCTGGTAAAACGCAAATAATTTGTTGAAAATATATAAAGAAAGCACCTCCCATAGACTAGCGATAATTTCGCTGTTAGTTTGCAAAAATAAGGACGCACGGTGTCAATTTTCAACTTGTAAGCCAAATTGAGGCCGAACAAAACCACTGGAGGGCTTCATTTTAGAGAGAATTACTTCAGTTATCCAATTTTTAGCAGAACGAGGTCTTGCATTTCGGGGGTAGTGTAGAAATTATTAGTTCACCTCATTATGGAAATTATTTAGGTTTGTTAGCCAAGCTTGACATTTTCGTTGCTAAGCAGTAATCCAGTAATCTCGATTGAAGTTGCATGGTCATTCACCAATATCATCGGAGTACATTTTATTTTTGTTATGTATAAGATGTTGCTGCATTTATTTTTTGCAAATAAAGGAAAGGGACATGCGAGGAATTGGACAAGCTAACTGGATCATATTATTTGCGAAATGCAAGTACAGTATAACCTGTCATATCCGGACTAATGTGGCGACCGGCCGATCCGGATATGGAAAAATCCGGATATCACAAGGCTATTTTTACAAATAGCTAGGTGACCAGAAATAATTCACGAGTTTGTTGTTGATTAATTTTAATGTTTTTAACAGTTTAGTATCATCTTCTCATCTTGCATCTTCTCCTCGATATTTGAAGGAAACATATTCTGGCTAATAGACTTAGGTGGTGATTTCCTGTTCTCCACGATGTTTGAAGCGGACATAATTTCGTTGAGAGTTTGTATCTTATTCATGTTGTTTGAAGCAGTTTCGTGCTTGTTTGTCGCATTGTTTGGAGCAGTTTCTTGCTTCCTTGCCATAATGTATGAAACGGAATTTTGGATCATTTTCATGTTGTTTGAAGGAGTCTTATTCTGGCTGGCAATCCCGGATGATGTTTCCTCTTTTGCTATGTTGTTTGAAGCAGTCTTATTGTTACTGACAATCTGTGGTAATGTTTGCTCCTTATGGGTTTTGTTTGCAGTAGATATTTCTTGATTTATAGCTGCTAATTCAGCTTGGATCATCTTCTCAATGTTTGAATGAAACACATCATTACTCTGGTTAATGGAGGCTAGTGATACTGATTTCTCCAATCTGTTTGAGGCCGATACATGCAAATCATGACCTATCTTTGGTTGCTTTTTGCCTTTATTGGAAGGGGACTTCTTCCTCTGCGGGCTAGCTGTGGGTGAAACGGTAATTGTTAGTAAAGTATGCTTCGTATTAGCATTTGAACCAGATTGATGGACTGTTGTTGGTTGATCTTGCACTTTTTCTGTTGTGGTATTGAAATATTCAGTATGGTTTTTTGACGCTGATGGATCTTGTACCTCCGTGGTTGTGTTCGAAATCTTCAGTCTGGTTGTCTGGCGCTGATGGATCTTGTACCTCTGTGGCTGTATTCAAATCTTCAGTCTGGTTGTCTGGCGCTGATGGATCTTGTACCTCTGTGGTTGTGTTCAAATCTTCAGTATGGTTCTCTGCAGCTGATAAGTCTTTTACTACCGTGGTTGAATTCAAATCTTCAGTCTGGTTGTCTATTGTTGATGGCTCTTGTACTTCTATGGTTCTGTTCGAATATTCAGTCTTGTTGTCTGTTGCTGATGGATCATGGACTTTAATTGTGGTTGTGTTCAAATCTTCGTTGTGGTTGTCTGTTGCCGATGGATATTGCACTTTTTCTGTGGTGGTGTTTAAATCTTCAATCTGGTTGTCTGTTACCAGATAATCTTGGACTTTTTTCGTGGTGGTGTTCACGTCCACAGCGTGGTTTCCAGTTATTTGTGGAGTGTGAGCTTTGGATGTCTGGTTGTTCTTGTTAATCTTCCCTAAATAATGAAGTTTATTCTTTTGTTTGATCCTTTCTATACGAACACGTGATTGCTCCACCGACTGTGAAGGTGACATTTTCTGATCTATAATAAGTAGTTGACGGTTTATATTAATCATACTCTTTGAAGGATCCATCACTTTCTGTCTGACATATGTTGATGGAGTTAGCACCTCCCTTACCGAGTTTTCCAAGACTCTGAAATGGGACATATTTTTCTGGGTAATAACTGCTGGAAGAAAGTGTTCTTTCTGTAAGCTGGTTTCAAATGTTTTAGTATGGGACAGACTTTTCTTGTTCTTCAGCAGAAGTTGGGGTTGTTCATCATTTTCTTGAGTGACGTTGGTCCCTCCCGCAGCGAGAGGAAATGCCTGCAAGACAGGACAAAAGCTGTTTAGCATTACTTTTGTGGTAAGCACGCCACTTAATGTTGCTAATTTTAACAGTAATTAAGTAACGAAAATGGTCGATACTTTGTCTTATTTGGGGATTGCATGAGGCAGCCAGAAAGTGAACAGTTGACAGGAAACGAAGCCGACCGAGCGATTTATTGTTGTTTCATTTGTCATCCGCTCCGAAGCTGCAGAATTCGACATGCAATCTGCCCTCTGGGCGCAAATAACAAAGCACCCGAAGCCATACGATATTATATTATTATTATTACTTATCTACTGTAATAAATAAATCAATAAAAGTAAAATCAGTTCTTTACCTTAATACAGCCGAAATGAAACCATTTCTCACTTAGTGCAATTTTGCATACGTCCCCCTTAAATTGCATTTTGTGACAATTTTGAATCTAAATTACATTTTGTAAGTATTTTCTATCTAAATTGCATTTTGTAAATATTGTCAATTCAAATAACAGTACAGTAAGTATGTAGTTAGTTTTAGTTGTAAGTAGGTAGCTAGTTTGTCTATTAGATATATGTCATTGTTCTATTAGACTGTGGTGTGTGAGTGTGTCTGGTAGCAGTTGCATTGTTTATTAGTTATAGTTCATTGTTTCAGTAGACTGTGATGTGTGAGGGTGCATGTGAGTGTGCCTGGTGACAGACTGTTTTAGTGGTAGTATTTGTGGTTGGTGGAACATAAGTTTTTTGTTAGTAGAATTTTGGTATTTAATTGTTAGTACGGTAGAAGGTTAGTATTTTTGTTAGTAGAATTGCTCTTTACTTATTCTGAAAGGGAGTAGCAGCCTTTCAGAATAAATCAATTCTTTACTAGTCTTATAGACGGTTAAGATATTGATAATATAAGCCAAATAATGGCTACACTGCGCCCTGCTGCACGGCTGAAAGCAACGGGAAACTACAGCCGTATGCTATTCCCGAGGATATGCACCTCTCTATGCATAATTACATGTGATGATGGCCTCCTCCCTTGTAAAATTTCAATCCGGAGGTAAACTAGTCCCCCGTTCGGATCTCCGGGTGGGGACTACTCGAGAGGGGGTTAACATCACAGAAGTGACAAAGAGGAAATCTGACATTCTACGGATCGGAGCGTGGAATGTTAGAAGTCTGCTAGGAAGTGGAAGGTTAGAAAACTTAGAAAGGGAAATGGATAGGTTGAGGTTGGATTTGGTTGGGATTAGTGAAATGCGCTGGCAGGAAGAACAGGACTTTTGGTCAGGAGACTATAGGGTCATTAGCACTAAATCAAACAATGGCCAAGCAGGGGTTGGCCTCATATTGAGTAGGAAACTTGGACAGCGGGTGGAATATTATGAGCAATATAGTGAACGGATTATTGTAGCAAAAATCAATACTAAACCTACGTGCACCACAGTGGTACAAGTCTATATGCCTACAAGTCAAGCTGATGATGAGGATGTTGAAAAGGTCTACGAAGAAATAGACGAAATTCTGAGGTATATCAAGGGTGATGAAAATGTTATAGTAATGGGAGATTGGAATGCTGTGGTAGGAAAAGGGAGGGAAGGGAAGATAGTAGGAGATTTCGGATTAGGTGAAAGGAATGATCGAGGAAGCAGGCTGGTAGAATTCTGCACCGAACATGAGTTGGTCATAGCTAACACCTTATTCAATAACCACAATAGAAGAATATACACATGGATGAGACCAGGAGATACAGGGCGTTACCAAATCGACTTCATTATGGTCAAGCAGAGGTTTCGAAACCAGATTTTGGATTGTAAAACATATCCTGGTGCTGACATAAACTCTGATCACAATCTGGTTGTAATGAAATGCAGATTAAAGTTGAAGAAACTGAAGAAAAGTCAAAAGCCAAAAAGGTGGGCAATAAACAGACTGAAAGAGAAGGATGTAAACGAAAGATTCAAGAAGAGTATAAAGGAAGGACTAATGAAAAACCCTAAACAAACTTCAATTACAGACGAATGGGCACTTTTGAAGAATGAAATAACAAAATCCGCAGAAGAAAACATTGGTAGGAAAGAAAGAATAGGTAGAAAACCGTGGATCACTCAGGATATACTAGAATTGATGGATGAAAGGCGGAAAGACAAGAATCTAAGAGATGAAAAGGGGAAAGCAGAATACAGACGTCTGAGAAATGAGGTTAACAAGAAGTGCAAGGAAGCGAAAGAAGAATGGTTGAAAGAGAAATGTGCAGGTATAGAAAATTGTCTGAAATTAGGAAAAGTAGACACAGCTTATCGAAGGATTAAGAATACTTTTGGGGAAAAGAAGACTAAGTGCTGTAATATTAAGGACACAAATGGAAAGCCTCTAACAGATAGGGAAGAAAAGGTTGAGAGATGGAAAGCTTACATAGAGAGTTTGTATAAGGGAAAGGAGATTGAGAATCATGTAATGGAAAGGGAGGAGGAAATTGATGAGGATGCGAAAGGAGATTTAATATTGAGATCAGAATTTGATAGAGCTTTGGAAGACTTAAGCAGGAACAAAGCACCAGGCATAGATGATATACCGATTGAGTTGCTACGCTGCATAGGAGATGAAGGTCTGATCAGGTTATTTCACTTGGTGTGTAGGATTTATGAGACAGGTGAGGTACACCCTGATTTCAAGAAGAATGTAATCATCCCTATACCAAAGAAAGTGGGAGCTGACAGATGTGAAGATTACCGTACAATCAGCTTGATTACTCATGCTTCAAAGATCCTGTCTAGAATAATTTACAAGAGGATTAAAAGCCAGATAGAAACGGAGTTGGGTGAAGACCAGTTTGGTTTCAGGAGAAATGTAGGAACAAGGGAAGCTGTACTAAGCCTTAGGCTGATTTTGGAAGGTAGAATAAGGAAAGATAAGAGAACGTTCATGGCTTTTGTAGACTTAGAAAAGGCTTTTGATAACGTTGATTGGACTAAATTGTTTGACATTTTGAAATCGATTGGAATAAAGTACAGGGATAGGAGGGTGATATACAATCTGTACAGAAACCAGACAGCAGTCATTCGAGTTGAAGGACATGAGAGAGAAGCTGGTATTCAGAAAGGTGTACGGCAAGGCTGCAACTTATCACCCATACTTTTCAATCTTTACATTGAACAAGCAATGAAGGAAATTACAGAAAAATTTAAAGTGGGAGTGAAGATTCAAGGAGAAATAATTTCAACTCTGAGATTTGCTGATGACATCGTCATCTTGGCCGACAAGCCTGAGGATTTGAATGAGTTTTTGAATGGTATGGACTCCGTCTTACGGAAAGAATTCATGATGAAAATAAATAAATGTAAAACAAAAATACTGGAATGCAGCCGAAAAAAATCAGAAACCTCTATGGAGATCAAATTGGCAGGTGAAAAGCTGAAGGAAGTAGGAGACTTCTGTTACTTAGGAAGCAGAATAACCAGTGTTGGACGAAGCAAAGAGGATATTAAAAGTACGTTGGCTCAGGCAAAGAAAGCATTTCTACAAAAAAGGAATCTGCTGACATCGAATATAGATTTAGGTATTAGGAAGTCATTTTTGAAAGCCTTTGTCTGGAGCGTGGCGCTCTATGGAAGTGAAACTTGGACTATTGGTGCAGCAGAAAAGAGGAGAATTGAAGCATTTGAAATGTGGTGTTACAGGAGAATGATGATCAGATGGGTAGATAGGGTTACAAACAAAGAGGTATTAAGACGAGTGGGAGAGGAGAGATGCTTCTGGCGACTGCTAATGAAGAGAAGAGATAGGTTGGTAGGACACATACTAAGACACCCAGGAATAGCAAGCTTAGTTATGGAAGGAAGGGTCGAGGACAAAAACTGTAGGGGTAGACCAAGGTTAGAATATGTTAAACAGATTGCCTCGGATGTAGGGTGTCGGAGCTATGTAGAGATGAAACGATTAGCTCAGGACAGGGAGGCATGGAGAGCTGCATCAAACCAGTCAAAAGACTGAAGACTCAAACAACAGTATCATTTTGTTAACTGTATACTGTGCATAGGCTAAGAAATAGAATTGCTTTAAACTAAATTAAAATAATTAAATTATAATACAGTAATATGCTTTACAGTACATGTACTTACATAAATACACTGTACATTCTGCTTCTACATAATTTTTTGAAAATGTTTGTCATTTTCTGTTGCTTCACGCACTTCACTTAGGCCTACCGTTTCTACATTAGTTTTTGAAAAAGTTTGTGATTTTCTGTTGCTTCACGCACTGTACACGCTTTTTGGATGCCGTCTCCCCAATCTTCTTAAATGCATCACTTCAGTCACACTCGTTTCATCTTGATTTTCTACATAAGTGATTAAAGATTCTATGGTCTTGAATGCCTCAGAGTGACTCATTATAGGGGCGTTGTCCTCTTCTTCGGGTTCAAAGATTTTTTCCTCATCATTGCACACCATTTCTATAATGTCACTGTCTGTAATTTCGTTGACTTCGTCTTCATTTACTAACCAATTTATGGCTTCCTCGTTGTTGATTTTTTCACAACCAGGCAGGCATTGCACAAGCTCAGCAATCTGACTATTTTCTTCGTTGCAGGCATAAGTTTCATTGACGTCTTTGTTTTCTCCCCCGTCCATTTATCAGTAGCTTTGTGATCTAAGAGCCTCCTCCATGACCTTACCAGCGTCAACGGTTTTATTTCATCCCATGCCTGGGATACCCACATTATCACGTCTAACATGTCCACCTTCTTTAACGTCTCTGTAACACTTTCTTTTTCGTCCATTCCAGCAATCAGCACAGAAAGTAACCTACGGCGATAGGTTCGCTTTAGTGACTCAAGCACGCCTTGATCCATAGGTTGACAAAGTGATGTCACGTTTGGTGGTAAGAACACACCCTTTATATCTCCATCTTTAAGTTCGTCTTCACTTGGATGTGAGGGTGCATTGTCAAGTAGGAGCACTGCTTTTCTTGGCAAGTTATTTTTCAACAAATGTTTTTCCACTTGTGGCACAAACTGCTTGTGAAACCAATCACTAAATATTTCGCAGTTCATCCATGCGCTGCGCTGGTTTCTGTACCAAACTGGTAGGCCAGACAAGTCTTTAAAGTTCTTGAAAGCTCTTGGCTTTTTGGATTTTACAATGAATCCTAATGGAAGCTTGTGATCTCCTGTAGCGTTGCTGCAGGCTAAAATGGTGATCCTCTCCTTTTTCTTCTTATACCCCGGTGCACTGTCTTCTTTCTTGGAAGCCAAAGTGTAGGTGGGAAGCATTTTATAGTTGAGCCCAGTCTAGTCGCAATTATAGAGCTGCTCTCCAGTAATCCCATGTTGATCAATTAGACTGTGTAAAAATATTTTAAATTATTCAACGTCTTCTTGGTTAGCCGATAGCTTTTCACCAGTGATCTGTAGTTTCCGCATACCATGACGATTTTTCCAGCTTTCCAATCACCCCTCACTTGCTTTAAACTGTTCATCCCCTCCAATTTCCTTATTAAAGTGTAGTGCCTTTTCTTTTAGTAAAGGACTGAGATAGGTAACCCTTGCTCTCTTCTTTGGGTTAACCAAAGAAACAATGCCTCATTAACATGGTTGTTAGCTGCCTTTTTCATCATTTTAAGTTTTTTAACACCACTTGTTGATGCTTGTGACGAGCACCACTTTTCAATATCACTCCGAGCCTTTTTCCAGTCACTCACAGTGCTTGTTCCTACTCCCATATCCGCGGCAATCTTTTTGGCTGTTTCACCAGCATCTAACCTTTCTAGAGCACGGAACTTTTCTTCCATCGTAACAACAGTTTTTTTTTCCTTTTTTCGGACATTTCAGCAAAAAATAACAAGGTTAAAAGATAACAATAACGATAACAACGGTAAACAATAACAGTAACAACAGAAACACACTCGCAAAACAAACTGTCGCTTCAAGATTCACGCACAGACTGAAGGGTAGAAAGAGAGGCAGCCTCGTGTTGACGTTGGTGGCAGGCAGGCAGAAGCCGTGAATGGAATATCGCTTATTCACACAAAGGGATGAGTTTCCGGGAAGATGTCGTTGACAGAGTCAGGCCACAACCCCTCGCGGTCAAGCACGCACACAGCCTTCCAGTGCTGCAACTTTCACTCGTCCTCCCTGGCTAGCACACTAATGTATCCTCGCTCTCAACTAAGACTTAAAAATTCATTCGGAGATGTGTCCGGATATGGGAGGGTTCGGATGTGACAGTTTGTACTGTACTATTCAGTATCACTGTACTCTACTCAAGACATTTAATAGTGCACTTCCAAGTGGAAAGGTTTTTGAAGTTCTTGGATATGAAAGGTTGTTTTTATCTCTTCTCGTGTGGCCTCCTGAGAGGCCGAGTGCAGGTCTTTCTATCGACGCCCGTGGGCGACCTGCGCGTCGGGATGAGAGATGGAATGGATGAAGATAAATGAATCTGGGCAGGGATGTGGAAGGAAGCGGCCGTGGCCTGTCAGAAGGTACTGTCCCAGCATTTGCCTGGTGTTGAAAATGGGAAACCACGGAAAACCATTTCAAGGACAGCCGACAGTGGGGCTCGAACCCACACGTCTACCGAGTCAGCAGAGAGCTTAGCCCCATGGCCTAACGAAGCGCTTTAGCCAGCGTAGCCACTACTGTCGGTGATATGAAAGGTCAAACTGATGAACAACTCGCCCAAAGTTTACTTTTTTTTTTTTTAGAAAATAAAACATTGATATCAAAGACTGTCATGGTCAAAGCTGACAATGCCAGGAATATGAGTGGGAAATACCACGGGTTACAAGCACGCATTAAGGAGGAGGAGGAGATAAGTAAGCAGAGTAGATTGCCTGCTTTGCACATTCACTGAATATGGTTGCTAAGTGTGCTGCAGAATGTTGTGTAGAAGCATCCATTTATTCCGATTTTGTTGAAAGCCTCTATACATTCTTTTCCGCTTCTACCCATCAATGGGGCCTTCTTCCCGACTTTGAAGAGAATGTTGGACACGAGGTGGTCTGCCCGAGCTGATGCAACAAAGGCCCTATTATGTGGATTTACCACTATCAAACAAGTTTTGGATGACGTCTCAAATAACATGAATCAAAAGGTACAGTGTCTAAATCAGGCGTACGGACTAGTTTCGAAGATGAGTACGTTGGAAAAGGGAATAATTACCATATTATGGAACACAATTCAAGAACGCATGCAAGCGTCAAGGGATATGCCCCTTAAGAATCATTACACAGCTACGTTCAAGCAATGCGGCCTAATTTTCAGATATTGAGGCTCAAGTTAAAATCCTGACTGACTGGGTAGAATATCAACATCAAACTTCAAGACGACGAAAACGATGACTTCAGCGGCTCTATTACGCTCAATAAAGTTGTAGAAAATCAAACTCCCAAACCAAAATTTGCAAGTCAGGTGTTTATTGTCATATTTGATAATTTACAGTCTGCCTTTGCTAAACGCATGGAAGCGTGCCATTGATTGACTGGTGTATTTGGAATACTTCGGCAGTTAAAATCTCTTACAGCAAATGAGATCTTGAAAAGAACTCCAAATATTGCTTAGCAAGGGGATTTGGAGGAAAGCATAGGCGATGAACTTGTGCAGTTCACTGAACTTCTTAAAACTAATGTGGGTTCTGCTATCAACAACGAAAAGCATGAGGTTCCTGAATTGCAATTTTATAAACTTATAATAGAAAATTTATTACAGTCAAGTTTCCCAAATGTAGAAATAGTCTTACAAATTTACTTGCCTTTAATGATTACTAACTGCAGCGGAGAACGTTCTTTGCTTTGCATTAAAGCAAAGGAACATTATGGGACAAGAAAGTCTAAGCGACCTCACCTTAATGAACATTGAATGTAATTTACTAAGAGAAATTGATTTGTCTAGTATTATCTCTACATTTGCTCACATTAAATAGAGAAAAGTTTGTTTATAAAAGTTGAGTTTTCTTTATTATTATACAAAACCTAGGGCCTCCTGGTAACATTTGCTACAGGCCCCGCACTGGCTTAATCCGGCTCTGAAATAACATCATTTTTTATGAGAATTAACATTATCATAAAGATTGTAATTTATATTAACATACCCTACCATTTATTTTTAATATTAGAATACAACATGCACATGGTCATACACAAAAGAAACCCATCATTACATGGAGCTTGGTCATGTTTTGGCATATGTGTCCTATTGTCTCACCCAATAAACATTTGTATCCAATACTAGTAGTAGTGCCCGGCTTCGCCCAGTGAATTTATTTGTTTTATGGATGATAATGAATACTACTACAGAACTGGAACTCTCAAGGATAAGGATCGGAAAGCACCAACGCTTATTGCAGCTGATAACCTCAGTATACTGCACCAACACCATCGCCCTTATACAGAGGCATACTATTGTCATGATGATAACTCTTTTAAGGGGCCTTGAAATCCTTTTGCACTAATTACTCCCCGTGACTGCAATTTATTAGCAGCTCGCAATTCTGCACCAGAACACTGGTAGGGGCGACGTGATGCAGCCCGCATTGCCAGGCAACAATAGACTTAGGTATTATTGAAGCTGTTCGGGAACGCTTGTTCTTCCGACTTACTGAACAAAAATCAATCTTTAAGGTTACTTGAGAGGTGTAGCCTAATGCTACATAGCCTTAACTATTCCTCTTGAATCTGGCTATCATATACAAAAATAATTTTTCGAATCCGACTGGTAGTTCCAGAGATTAGCGCGTTTAAACACGCAAACAAACTCTTCAGCTTTATTATATTGGTATAGATACAGTGAGACCCTTGCCTATAGACCGTGTGGTGGCCAGGCTACTGTCGAGCAAGGCACTGGCGCTAGCAACCACCTAGTTCAACATATTTACACTTTTTAATGTATTTAATAATAACCATCATTACTTACATGAATTTCAGAGTACGGTAGTTGCTTAAGAAGATAAGTTTTCACTAGGAAAATTCGGTGTTTTGTTCTATATCTAACCATGTTCATGGGATACAAGATAGGCTACAGTATTTCACCACAAGTATTAATTTTCTCACTAAGGTATCTTGCCAACTCCGTAAATAATAAATGGCATAACAGAATCCGGTACTTCCCAACCGGCTCGTGTTATCAGCCAACGCTAGTCATGCGCTATCCGGCTCCTTGGCTAACTGGTTAGCGCACTAAGCTTTGGCCCAAAGTGCCCCGGCCGAGCCATCAGGGATTTTAATCTCCTAGGGTTAATTCCCTTGGCTCAGGGACTGGGTGTATGTGCCGTCTTCATCATCACTACATCCTCATTACGACGTGCAGCTCGTCCTCAGTCGTCAACTAGAAAGACCTGCACTCGGCCTCTCCGGAGGCCACACGATCATTATTATCTAGCGCTGACTCAACGCGCTTCGCCCGTCACACGGCCCAGGCAAAGCTCAGTTCTATAGGGAAGACTCACACTGTAGAAAATGGTTCATACAAACATCACAAACATACAAACAGGCATATTTTTATTCATTAAAACATAAAATTGGATTACAGTTCTCTTCTCGTAAGTAAACATATACTGGATATATTAAAAAACTATTCACACTCTTGCATGGACTTCGCAAATAACACCGAATGAGAAACATTTTATTGTGAATATAGCATTTAGGTGGTCGTGAATGTTTTAAGGGGCAGTACATAGAGGTCATCTGCCCTTAACCATGAATATAGAGAACAATACTGTACAGGGTCTGGCAAAGAAACCTGACAGTTTTCAAATATGAGGAGACTGAATGGTTTGTATATGTCGTAGTCAGATAGTGAAATCCAGCGGCTTCGGTGGCATAGTTGGTAGCATGCTGAGGTTCTATGCACAAGATAGCTGGTTCAAACCCGGCATCATCTGAAGAATACAATTTTTCAAAATTCATTGGAGTAAAATGCTTAGAGATATGCTGTATTGTATTTTTGTAATGGACTACTAATCCCGTCTCATCTACACACCATCATGGAACATTATTTACATTGCAGTGTTGTGGGTGACTTGATGATTGGCTGCTATTTTAAGGGGAAGAACAGTGAGATCATCTGCCCCATGGGTGACTTATGGAACTGCTATAGTGTTTATGTGCATTTGAAGTTGAGAAGTTTGTGTTTTAGCACCTCTGAAGGTGCAACCATAGGTATGACACACCACATATTTAATGCTTGTCATTGTCGATGGCCATAATTTTGGGAAACCATCATCATCATCATCGTTTCTTCGCTCCAGCAAGCCGTCTCCAATTTGTCCTGTCCATCCATAACTGTTGTTCTTGTATTTGAGGCCGGTTCTTATCTCTACCTTCAAGGTCCTTATAAATTTGCTTCACCCACACATCGCGAGGTCTTCCTCTTGGTCTCCTCCGGGCGACACTCTGGCCAAAGTACACTCGAGGTATCCTGTGGGGAGCCATCCTCTTCATGTGACCATACCATCTCAATCTCTTGAGTGCGAGTGTCTCCAGCAGGCTCCTTTCCAATCCCAGTTGTGTCGGTAATCCTCATTCCTTATTTTATCCATTTTAGTCTTTTGAAGGCAAGAACGGAGGAACTTCATTTCTACTGCCTGGAGACGACTGTTTGTTGGTCCAGTAAGGGTTGCTGCTTCCAGTCTATATGTAGTATAGGTATTAAGTATATCTTGAACGAACTAATCTTGGAAGCTTGTGGAAATGTTTCGTCCCAAAGTAGCTGACGCACTGCCTGATAGAAATTGGAAGCTTTGTGTATTCTGTTGTTAATCTCTTGATGTATGGTATTGTCCAAGGAAAGAATACTACCCAAATACTGGAATTTGTCTACAACATTTATCTCCTCATCTCCAAGTCTTAGATGGACCGTTGAAGGATTTCTACTCATCACCAAACCAACTGTCTTGGTTTTGCTGATTTTGAGACCCATGGTCGCAAATTCATTCTGCCAAAGATCTAGTCTAGCTTGCACCTCCTCTTCTGACCATGCTTATTGAAATTCCATCAAGTTTAGAAGATAATTTAAGTTATCAAGCTATGTGTAGATGATTTTACATTTCTTTCTACCATCACCTAGAAGGAAGTTTCTTGCTGTGCCCAGCATATTAGAGTTCAATTCTCTAAGAAAAGTTAGTATGGTGTAGGCTTCTGTATAAGCTTAGCTGTAAATTGGGCCTAGATGTAAGTAAAATCATATCTGTACAGCACTAAACTATTTGTATGTTAATATTAACATTGAAATAATTTAACATTATGAATATTCTTGCTATGAATTATGTCATAGCCATGCATTGCAAAATTTAATGTGGAACGAAAGTGAAAATTTTGGGGATTCCATATTTCATGTGCCTAAATTTGCCTGTAAATGGCACTGGAAACTATTCTAGCTGTAAGTATCGTAATTACATTATTATATTATGATCTTAGGACTGTATCCTCTAGAGAAAATTGGTTTTCAGGGCTATTTATTTCTTTTGTTATTCTTAACCTTGGAGATGATGATGATAATTGTTGTTATAAGGGGCCTAACATCTAGGTTATCGGCCCCTAATGGTCTGCGTGATAGCGAAAATGTCAATAAAGTGGAAACCAGAACGAAAACTAAATGAGAAGGAAAATACGTACCAAAAGGAACTCAGATTGAAACAACTTACAAAATGAAGAGCGGTATTACTTAAAAAAGGGAATTTAGAACGAAAATACTCACAAAAGGAATAGATTGAAAAATACACACAAGATGTAGGTTAAGTTCAAAATACATACAAAATGCAATGTACAGTCAAAATACTTACAAAATGCAAGTGAAATTCAAAATACGGTACTTACAAAATGCAAATGAGATTGAAAATACATACAAAATGCAATTGAGGTTCAAAATACTTACAAAATGCAACTGAAATTGAAAATATGCAATGCAATTCAGATTGAAAGCTCCCATTTCCAATCCAACATAGTCACAAAGTGCAATTGAAATTCAAAATGCTTACAAAATGCAATTGAAATTGAAAATGCTTACAAAATGCCCAGTAGATTCAAACTACTCATTTGGATAGACAATACTTGAAAATACATACAAAATGTAATTTATATTCAAAATACCTCAAAATGCAATTGAGAATCGAACTACTTGCAAAATGCCGATGATAAAAAATGCAATTTAGATTGAAAATACTTGCAAAAAGCGGTTTAGGTTGAAAATACAAAATGCAATTGAAATTCAAAATACTCACAAAAATCCCGGCCCGGATATTGAATGACTTACTAAAAAGCAATCTAGATTGTCAATCCTTACAAAATGCAATTGAGGTTGAAAATACTCGCAAAATGCTATTTAGATCGAAAAAATTTACAAAATGTAACGTAGATTGAAAAATCCCTACAAAATGATGTTGAAGCAAAAAAAAAAAAAAAAACAACGCTAGGGAATTTAGATACACGGGCGGCCAATTAACAAAAAAAGTGCGGGAAACTTAAAGGGAAAGAAAAAGAAAAAAACAAAACAAAAACATCCACCACAAGAGGTCTGACCCCTCGAAGGAGGGATCAGGAAAGATGAGAACAGGGCCAATTAAGGCGGGAAAGTGAAAGACTCCCTAGGCCTCGGATACCCTAATACCGTCGGGGTCGGAAGAGAACAAGAGTTGACCAAGGGAGGTCGACAGGAAAGGAGACGGTGAGGAGCCCGGCACAAGTAAGTGGAAGCAATGACGGACTCAGCTGGGGTCCCGTGGTCGCCAACCCACGACCCATTAGATGTGAGCCCCTAGGGGATAACCTTGGAGAACCACAGTGCCTATAAACGAATCAACTTCCTGTTTTATATAATTTGCTGCACTGTATATTTAACCATACAAAGAATGCAATAATATTTGATACAAAATAATATCCGGTTTGAATTAAAAAAATTGTTTGTGTGAGATCTGAAAAAGTGAAGATTTTAAATATTATATTAGGCATAAAATCATGACTGGCATTTGCTGTTATTATTATGAATATATTCAATGTTTCGTGCCCCTCGAAGGCATAATTCAGAATAATTTAAGTCTGTTATAGTATTAATTAATATTCTGATAATTCTATGGAATACAGAATTAAAATAGTAAATTAATTACTTGAAATGGAGATGCCCACAGTGTGATGCATGCTGTATGTGAGAGATTTCAGAAACCTATTAATCTCCACCCCATGATCAGCCGTCCATCGTAATAATGTAATGCATACAAACCATTCAGTCTCGACATTATTTAAGATTCAAAACAATGAGCTTTTCAAGAAAATACAGTTGGAAAAATTTAGAGTACTGAAAAACGGGAAGATAGGCACACTGGTATTGTTTAGAAGCCTACTGGCAGTTGCTCTTTTTCAGGTGGAATCACATATTTACCACCCAATTTAATCAGGCATATATTTGTGTTGACGGACTGAAAGTAAACATTCAACTGGCATTGAGTTAGTGTGCTGGCACATCAGATAGAGGTTCATCGGAGAATTAATGAAGAGTTCAGGACTCTCAAAGAATCAGAATGTTGGTTTATAAAACACAAGGAGATGGAAAATGATGAAGATGCCTTAGACCTTCAAACCATAACATTTTGGGATCATAAGAACACAATGGTTGTGGGGCAGATGACCTCAATGTTCAACCTCTTAAAACATAACAGTGTTATTGGTTATTTGCTCCTTTTAACTACTGCAACTTTTAGAGACGCCAGGGTGCCGGAATGTTTCCCGGCTCTCCCACATTTAAGCACCCTCAAATGTCAACTGACTGTGCCAGGATTTGATCCTGCAACCTTGAGAACAGCAGGCATCACACAGTCCAAAACAATTGCCACCACCAAACAATGGTTCACCAAGGGAGCTTTTGGGCTTTTGGTTAAGGTATGGAAAGAAAGATTTGAGGACACAGTGCATTCAGTTAAGGAGCATTTGTAGTAATAAATTTTTCCCTTATCCCATTTTTTCTTTTCAGAGTTTTGTCAGGCAAAACTTGGATGTATGTCTTGCATAATGACTCAAGTAACAAGCATGGGAACTTATTAACACATAAACATGTGACACACAGCACATGTAGCCTTCTTAGGGACCACCAAGGCTTATTGCCCTATGATTGCCTTTCTTGAAGAAGTATTGAATGTCAAAAGATCAATGTGGCAAATTCCTTAATTGTCCTCATGAGGTTTCACACACTCTAACAGAGGAAAATTCCCAACCCTGAATTATCCATAAACCAACAAATACTTGATGCACAAGACCAAGTTCTGGCAAATACCGTATTTCCTCGCATAATCCTCGCCACCGCATAATGGTCGCACCCCACTTTTCAAACACTAAAATAGGTTTATAAAATTTCATCGCATAATCGTCGCATAGCACATTCGTATTTGTGCGCCAGTCAGTTGCACATGCTGCCGCGACTGTGTCAGAAGAAAAATATCTTGTTTTTATGCTTGTGGGCTATGAACTGTGACGCGAGTGGCAAGCTTCGTCACTTAGCACATTCCGCGAGCGTATAATCTGGTGTGATCTTGTCAGGAGAAAGTAATTTCGTCTTTATGCCTGCGGGCTATGAACCACGACGCAAGTGGCCAGCTTCATCAGCATATTACGCGAGCTTCAACCTGTCGTGACCTTGTCAGAAGAAAGAAGGCTGTCTCTCTGACTGCAGGCTACGACTCACGTCAGACTCACGCTAAACGCAACACCAGGGCCAGGGGAGTGAAACTTATATGGACCTATCACTTCCGTGAGTTGGCCTCGGAATGACGAGATTCAATGAGCTGCCGTACGAAGCGCTACTAGTCCCAGTTCGCCGACGTTAAAACAGGCCCGACTGCTATTGGCGGAATCTTACGCAAGGGACACCTCGTGCCAGTCTAGCTGTGTCTAGCATCAGCCACTTCCGTGAAAACATCGAAAAAGAGAGACCCATGAGTGATAATACGCATTGGTGTCTAAAATGGGAAAATACAAGAATTGTACGATGATTTTGATGAAAGTGAAATACCTGTGGTTACATAATACGCAAATAATAACAAGCGTGCAGCAAATAATGATACAGTATATATTTAAAACTTGTGGTTTTCTTCTTTGAACTTAAATATTCTTCGTAAAATCGTTGTACCCTGCTTTTTCCCACAAATTTTAGGCTAAAAATGCGCGACGATTACGCAAGGAAATACGGTAAAAACATTTTAGCAACTGCACACATGGGCCAAAAATGAAAAAGAAGCATGCAGTTTTCCATGACCCATGACCATTAATCTTGCCATGGGACTTCCTCCTTATGTAGGATCCAAACCACCAGACATGCCATTTCACTTTAAAAATCCCACATTCATTAACTAGGAACCGAACCCAGTCTGCCTTGGTGGGAGGCAAGCAGCGTGAATGCTGCATCATCAAGTCCTTGAGTATAAGCACTACAAAGGACAGGTACCTGAAGTAGGACAAACAAGAAGTTCTAATACCACAGAAGAACATTCCATAGCCTCTTCCTACAAAGGTAACTGAACTGCATTACTGTAACTCGACCTGTTAAAAGAGAGTTTTTGCTGGTTTCATTACCAAACGCTACACTAGATTTGCAGCAGAAGTCCGAGGGTGGGTTGAGTCACTGCATTAAGCTAGGCATCTTCAGAATGGCTTTTCAGGTTGTTAGGGTGTGTTGACCAACTGAAAGTTACAATACCACTTGTTAACAAGGCAACTCTGAAAGATGGTTTCAAAGCTGCCTTTACAGGTTGTTATGTACACAATAATCAAAAGATTTCTTTAGTTCCGCCTCGTCAATACAATCTTTTGATTATTATAGCAAGTCAATACGGAAAACTGGGTGACTATGAGTCAAAAAGATTGTCATGTACACACACTCAACAATAGAGTGGCCTTGGGAAGGGATAGAGGTGAATCATGCCAAGCAGGTCAACAACCTGCCACCAGCTGTGGCACAAACTGGGTAGTTTCAACACTGTGCTCGTAACTCAGCTTTCTACTGCAATTGTATTTATGCATTACATATTATTAAACAGCTGACAGGATTAAGCGACTTCCGGACTAATTGGGCCTGGATTGATGAGGTTTTCTCTGTCATTTCAATAGAACAATGGAAACACTAGAATGAAATTTGGAGGCCAGCAGTTAACTACCCTCAGAAGACAGAACTCCTAGAAAATAGGTCAATGACAAACTAGCCTTTCTTTTTCTGCACATCCACAGGAGTGGAGTGTTCTGACTTAGCATATACCCTGAGAAAATGTCGGGACTACAGCCCTGCCCGAGTGTGTATTCACAAATTAACAATTGAGTTGTAACAAACATTTGTACTGATGCACAGGTCGCTGTGTCTGGAAAATACCGTACAATCTATGGTTGAAAATACAATTATATGGCTTAAAAGGGAACAGGAGAATCTGAGCAATTCTTGAGGTGAAGCTAGTCTTAATAAAGCACCGAGTGAAGGCAGTAGCACAGTCAGTGAAAGAGTTTGTCAGGAGACCAAGCATTTTGTATAGAGGAAAACACCATGGCACTGTCTGTACCATGTTGACCTTAAGAAACATAAACTGAACAAAGAAATCCTTAATAGGTACATTAAACGAGGGTTTCACTCTTATTTGTTTTTCACAGCCAGGAATACAAATTCTTCTTTCTTTTTAATTGAATACACAAATTGTTGCCTTTTCCATACATTATGGATAGGACAAGGCTCTTTTTTTTTTTCATTCAAATGTTATGGTGCCTTTGCACAACAGGATTAATAATAATAATAATTATTATTATTTATTTATTTATTTAGCGTATGGCATTACACATGAAACACAAAAAACACAATCATAATAACAAATAATAATAATAAAAAGTACATACAAGCACAGATATCACCTTATGTCCAGACTATTGATCCAGTCCAGGCTCGATGGTGTAGCCCTGAAAAAGTCGATAGGGTCACCTAGGTATGCTCTTATTTTGCAGTCTTCAACAATGTGCCTGATGGTCTGATTTGGTGAACCACAATCACAGCAGGGGTCTGGCCGCTTTCCCCATTTGTGCAGGTTGTACGCACAAACTCCATGTCCTGTACGGATGCGGTTAATGGTCTTCCATAAATGTCGCGGTTGTTCAAAGCCGTTGATTTTTTTACAGGATCTATGAGGTCACGAACTTCGGGTGGGGTATTTCTAGTCCATGTTTCACGCCATTTAGCTGTAATGCTAAAATTACTATCAGGCAGCTGTTGAGCCAGTCGCAGGGGTGGATTCCTAGACCGTAGCCGGTTTATTGCCAGAGTGGGAATGTCGTCATGGATTGGAAGTGCAGGGTTGTTCATTATTTTAGAATATTCCTTCCTCAGTGCATCCTGTCTTCTTAACACTGGAAGGGCTATGTGGCTGAGTGTTGGGAGCCAGTAGAGTAGAGTAGTTCTTAGACAACCAGAGATGGTTCTCATGGCTATGTTGAGCTGAGCTGAGTGTCTACCTTCTTTACGAGGGGGCTGTTCATCCATACCGGCGCACAGTATTCAGCACTAGAATATACTAAACTGAGCGCAGAAGTTCGAAGAGTGTCTGCTGATGCTCCCCAACTAGTGCTGCAAAGTTTTTGGATGAGGTTATTTCGTGTGCTTACTTTTTGAGATGCAATTTCCAAATGTTTCTTAAAGGATAGTGTCCTATCCAGAGTCACTCCAAGATATTTTGGATGACTCTGGTAGGGAAGCACAGTGTTGTTCATTCGGACTTCCAGTTTATATTCCGCTGTTCTGTTGTTTAAATGGAAACTGCTGACTTCGGTTTTGGAAAAATTTGGTACGAGTCTCCATTTAGAGAAATATGCATGTAGTTCATTGAGATCATCGGTTAGAATGTTTTCAGCAGTTTTGAACTCCTTGTGTTGAACAGCCAGAGCCAAATCATCAGCATATCCAAACTTCCTTGCACTGGTTTCAGGTACGTCAGAAATATATAGGTTGAAAAGTACGGGAGATAGTACTGACCCCTGGGGTAGACCATTATTGAGTTTCCGTTGTTTACTTATACGATTACCCTGTACTACTTGGAAGTGTCTGTCTGAGATCATGTTATTAAGTAATCTCAGTGTAGTTCGACAGGGGATGACTCTGATCAATTTGTACAGGAGTCCTTCTTTCCAAACTGTATCGTAAGCAGGAGTCAAATCGATAAAAGCTACGGATGTCTTAACTTGTTTCTGAAATCCGGCTTCAATGTATGTAGTTAGACTTAGAACCTGGTCTGTGCAGCTCCTGTTCGGTCTGAAACCTGCTTGTTCCATCGGGATGGTTTCCAAGATTTGTGGGCCTATCCTGTTCAGTAGAAGTCTCTCAAGGAGTTTATAGCAGCAGCTGAGAAGTGCTATCGGACGGTAACTTTCTACTTTATCCAAAGGTTTGTTTGGTTTCAGAACAGCTATAACTTTGGTGATTTTGAAGACTTTTGGCAGGCACCCTGATTTAAGGATGGATGAGAAAAACTTGGTCAGCCATTTTCTAGTCTCTTTCCCACATCTAATTAGGAACTCAGGATGTATCCCATCAAAAACAGGTGCCTTGCCTGATTTTAGGTCCTTGAGAGCTGTTTCAAGTTCCTCCATCGTGAACATCTGAGAGAATTGTGTGTCATCAGATGTCACTTGCCGAATGTTCCTCGACTCCTCCTTTTCACTGTTCGTGTGTGATTTTTGTCTCGCGGGGCTTTAGATAGTGAGACAATTCTGTTGGCTATTTGATCTGGCGATACTGGCTGATCTACCCGAATTGGCGGACTGCTTCCTCCCAACTTCTTCAGTAAGCTCCAGGACTGTCGGCTTGATTTCTTAAAATCCAACTCTGTTGTTGCTTTTATCCATTTGTCTCTTCTTGCTTCATTCAAATTCTGCAGAAGTTCATGAGCTAAATCAGGATTACCATCCGCCACGTAAGATTCATAAAGTTCTTCACACTCATTGGTCCATCCTGGAATATATTCTTTGCGGTATCCCCTTGGTATACACTTCTTTGCAGTTGAGATTATGGCACCAATAAATCGGTCATAATTCTCTGGTGAAGCTGGAATCCATCTGATTACTTTATCCATCTCTTCAGAAAACAATTTCCAGTTTGCCTTCAGGAAGTTCCATCTTGGCCTAGAGATGGATCGTATAATCGGGATCTGGCATCCTATTTCATATATGACTGGGCGATGTTGACTGTTCGGAAAGTCTACTAGGACTGTTCTGGAGATGTTTAGAGGTTGATTTTGTAAATTTTGTGTTGAGAAGCAAAGATCTGGGTTGTATTCTCTGTTCCATGCCGCAGACCTGAATGTACCCTTGCCTTTTGCATCAAAAACCAGACTTAAGCTGTTCTCTTCTGCCCATTCAAAAAGTGCAATACCATTCTGATCATTGACATTATATTTCCACATTGTGTGATGGCTGTTGAAATCACCCACATAGATGGCTGGATGAGGAAGTGGAGGCAGAACTTCAGTTGGCCACTGGACTAGAGGGGGCTTGTACACATTTGTGACTGTGAACTCTTCAACTTTTATGGTGATATTCTGAATCTCATTGTCGGTGCTAACACTTATTAGACAGGCATTCTCTATGTTGCTACGAATATACGTTGCACAGCCATATATATGATGATATGTTGCACCGATTACTTCGTATCCAGGTATTTTGCCTCTTGTTCTAAAACCGTCTATACTGTCAATATGAGTTTCTTGGATAACAACAATATCAATATTCTTTTCTCTCAAGATCTTGGAGAATACTTCACATTTTGATCTGCTTGCACCCTTTATATTGAGCTGACATATTCGAAGGCTAGGTCCAATATTCCGTGTCTTGTAGCTCTGAGAAGAGCCCTTGAGAAAATTTGATTCCATGTGTATTTTAGCCAGGAGATCTTCTTAAGAGGATAAGTCTGGCTACCAGAATACTGTTGCTCGCTTAGCACCACCCAGGGGACACGTGTAGGGTACTTTATGGTTAAACCTACGGACGTGAGCAACGTTCAAACAACAATAACAGCAACATTTATTCAACATCACCTTTCTTTAAGGGCCATGGTTTCAGAAACTCTGCGAGGTTTATGATCACACAAGTATATCAACATGCCTCTCATCTTCAACTCATTAAACACCAACTGACTGTACGGGGATTCTAAGGGCACGGGGAAAGATAATGGTCACTTTCAGGTCATTCATTGATCTGTAACAATGTCCACTCGGGGGCGATTTCAAAAGGGGAAACAAAAAGAAGTTTAGGGGAGCCAAGTTGGTACTGTAGAGTGGTTGGGGCAGGGACTTGCACACAAGACAAAACAGAGATTATGAAATCGCCCGACCATTACCTCTGAGCTCAGAGATAACCGAACAAGTACTTGCTCGGTATTTGACTTACCCTACCATTGTTCCCAGCAAGTAGAGCGCGCTGCAACACACAGTTACTTCACAAAAAATGGATGACATTAATTTCCGGACAGATCTTGTATCTCAACCAACTGAATCGCACAACTGGCTGATTACCATTATAGACACAATAGATCTGAATTATATAGCCCTAGAAAACAGGGCAGTCAGTTTTGTTGAGATAAACATAAAAAAAAGAGAAAACAATAAAATATAATTACTACTAGCATAAAACTGGGAAGTAGATATCCAGAGCTTTTCTCCTCGTGGTTCAAATATAAATGCAGTCTTGTCCTTGTCTATCTCACTTCCAGGAGCTAGCCTTGTGTTTGGGTAAAAAGTGATAATTCTCCGGAACTGGGCCCAGCAGCATCTCACTGCACAAACAAGATAGAGTGAACATTAGTCAAACAATCATAATAGTTGAAATGAGACTGCCGAAGCAGGTGAGCAAACCGATTACACCGATTGACAGCCTTAACCTTTGGATTATGAGTCAACAAATAATAATGTTTGGATTTAATGTTTCTTTTAACAGCTACAGCTTCAGTTATGTCTTCAATGTGCCAATAAATCTAGTTTAATTTTAGTTGTCAACATGTCTTTAAAATAACACTGGGGAACCTTTTAACACCATTCTTTTGCATAAGATTTTATACATCGTGATAAGATTGAAATCAAAACTATAGTAATACATAACATACTTTCTTACAATTTCAACAAAAAGAATAGGTTATGATAACAGTTTTTGTCAAGGAGTTTTTCACCTCGGAATATTTCAGGAATTCTATTGGAGCAACAACATAAATTCATAGCCCAACCCATACTCCATTCCACAAAGAGCTTCATCTCGGAATAGTTCAGGAATTCTATTTGAGCAACAACATAAATTCATAGCCCAACCTATACTCCATTCCACAAAGAGCTTCTATTCACATGGAGAACACAATTCACACCTTGTTGACCATCTCAATTTAACATGCAGAAAATATGTTGTTGTTGTTTCCTATGGCTAGCCCGGATTCCAATCCATCAGCTTTCTTGCGTTCCAATAGAGTTGTGTGAGGTTTCTTGAAGTTCTAGCAGTCACATCAAGTTTGTGGCAATGTAGCAGGTGCCCCTTATCCATTTTACTTCCAGGTTCGTGACAAAGTGTGCATTCTTCAGATCTCAGGATGTTGATTCGTTTCAGATGAGCTGCAAGGCAGTCGTGGCCAGTGTTAAGTCTGAAGAAGGCTACAGCTTCTCTTCTTGGTGTTAATTTATATTGATCCCATTTGGCATCAATGTCTTTCCATAATTTGGTTTCTGCTGTTTTCTTTGCCATTTCATCATACCTGTTTTTGATAGTATTTTTCAAGATCCTTTTTGCTGACATAAAATCAGTCCGACTGACAGGTTGTTGTAGTGTGGTACCTTTTTTTTTGCTAATCTGTCTGCCTCTTCATTTCCTGCTATTCCAACATGAGAAGGGATCCACTGAAATGAAATCTGTTTGTGGAGTCTTTGAAGGGTTTTTATCATACAAAAAATTTCTTTCAGTTCTTTATTTTGGGGCTTGTAATTTGACGAGATGGCTTGGATGGCTGCTTTTGAATCTGTAATGATAACACATTTTTGATAATCAATGTTTCTGCCTAATAACTGATGGAGTGCATGTGAAATTGCTCTTATCTCAGCATCAAAGTTTGTTTTGTTTTGGCCTACTGGGAAGTAGAGTGAGAAGAGAGATGAATGTATTCCTGCTCCAGTCCTATTTTCTTTGTCTTGTGAGCCATCTGTAAATATTTTTAGCTATTGATTAGATGGATATCTATCTTCTGTTGTACAGAGGGCCAGTTGTTTTAGATCTTGTGGTGAAGAGTCTTTCTTGCAGACCTCTTCTAACAAAGTAAGATCTGTAGTCACTTGTATATATTCAATGGGGTTGACTGGCATACAGAGTGGTTCAAGTTTTATTTTCAGATTGCTCTTATTGATATATTCTTTGGCGAGACTTAAGGGATCTTTTTGTGTTTTAAGATTGGGGCTAGAAACTGGTTTTTAGATCCATGTCATTTGAGGTAGTCTTTGTATACTGAGATATGCATTGGCTGTTTGATGTCTCATCTCTTCTTCTATTGGTAAGTTGTGGGTATATAATTGCAAGGCGGTTATAGGTGTGGTTTTTATTGCACCTGTTATGATTCGTAGGGCATTATTCTGACACCTCTCGAGGCGATCAATGTTTGACTGGGGTGCTGTAGAGAGTACTTCACTGCCATATTTTATGATAGGTTTGATGTAAGTATTGTAGGTTTTGTTGAGTGTGTCTTGAGTGTTCCCCCAAGTAGCTCCTGCTAGTCTCTTCAGTAATTTCATCCGTTTGCTTACCTTATCCTCCACATGTTTTATGTGTTTGGTCCAGTTCAGCTTCTTGTCCATGATGATACCTAAGTACTTTGTACTTTCACTTTTTGGAAGGTCTTGATTACTAAATTTGAGACTAAAAGTTGAATTGTGGTGTCTCAGGGAGAAGACATATTCTCTGTTGGTGAACTAGTGATTGTTTTTGTGCATACGTTGGTACACAGCTGAACATCTTAAAGATAATGAATATAGCTCAGAAAGGCAAATCTATATGAGTTTATTAGAACATACAGAAATACACAAATGACAAAAATTCAGAAGCCACTCACAGTCCAAGAACAGGTCAAGAGATCAGACATTGCTCACCTGATTTTGATCCAATCAGCACAGTTAGGGCTGGCCATGAGGGTCTCAAGATCATCACGCCCTTTATAGTAAGGAGGGCGTTCATTCATCTTCTGAGGTGGATGTTCCAGTAGCCCCACAGGAATATAACGGTGAAGGAAGGATAACCACTCCAACAAGAATCGGCGTAATGTTTCTACACCCTAAAATGGAAACAAAGGGAAGAATGAATAAAAATTATTTTACTTGGATATAACATATTCACCACCACACAAGACATGGCTCTCCAATTAAACTTCCCTCTGGTTGTTAAGCTGAGTGCAGGAGGGTTAGCTGGAATCTTTTTGAGCATTCACTAATCAGAGAACGCCATCCCACTTGGCAAAACAAGGCAGCAGATGGTGGCGAAAACACAAAGCCAAGTACTAAGCCAACTGAGGGCACTCACTCTGCCAAGGCACAGAATGGAGACACGCATCCCATTTTCAGAAAATATGTAGTTTTAAGATGCTATATGAACAATGCCAGAGTTGTGTCCAAATACGTGATGGGTATTCAGAGTGGTTCGACACTAAGCAGGGTGTACAGCAAGGCAGCGCTCTATCACCACTTTTATTCATTACTGTAATGGATGAAATAATGAAGAGAGTTAAGAGACTCAATAACACCTCTGAGTTTAAAGCTTTAGCATTTGCAGATGATGTTGTAATATGGGGTGAAGATGTGGCTGAAATACAACAGAAGCTGAATGATTGGAACGCTATATTCAAGCAATCTGGTCTGAATATAAGCCAGTCCAAAACGGTGGTGATGCCCGTTAGTCGACAAAACATCTGTACTAACATCACTCTGAATGGTACAAAGTTAGAACAGGTACATCAGTTCTGTTACCTTGGCAGTGTAGTGTCGATAGATAACCGACCATCTGCAGAAATCACTAGTCGAGTTCAACATGGAGCACAATTTCATCATCTCGTGAGAGGGCTTCTTTGAGATAAGCAAGTTCCTTTAAGATCAAAACTCATACTCTACAAGAGCTTCTTTGTACCTGTTACTACATATAGCTTAGAAAACTGTACCCAATCCAAGAGAAATACCAACAAACTACAGGCGGTGGAGATGAAGTTTTTAAGAACTATGATTCAAAAGACAAGGAGGGACAAATAAAAAATAATGAAATACCCCATCTTGTTCAAGTAGAACAATCTCTTAACGAGATCTGTGTTGAAGCCAGGCTGAAATGGTTCGGTCATCTCAAAAGAATGGACATACAAAGAACAGCTAGAGTGTGGTTTGAGAAAGAATTAAGAGGCAAGAGACCAAGAGGTCAACCGAAGAAGAGATGGATCGATCAGGTTAGAAATGATCTTGCAGGGAGAGGTCTGGATTTGCAGCAGTTCGTGGAGGGGGAGACATTCTTAGAGAGAACGAAATGGAGAACGCTCATTCACCGTACCCGGAAAACTGGAGCCGGTTCATGATGATGATGATGATGATGTAGTTTCGAAAATGGGTACAGAGGGTACTCAATATAACACTGTATTACCTCATATAACTATTGCATATCTTTAGCCTAAAATTCGTGGAAGAGCAGGGTGTGACGATTAAGCAAAGAATAGTAAAGTACAAAGAAGAAAAACTTCAATCATTTTTAATATACTGTTTCATTATTTGCTTAATTTGTAATCGTGTGTAGTTCATTTTCGGCAAGATTCTCTTTGTGAACACCACATGCATAGCATCACGCTTGGGTCACTGTTGTAATGTTTCCATGGAAGTGGCTGGTGCTAGATAAAGCTCACTATTCCGAAGTCAACTCAAAGAAGCAATGGGTCCATAAAGTTTCATTCCCCTGGACTGCACGACCAGTGTCTACAGTTCATCCCATATTACTAGTCAATTTAAACATACAATATCAACACAAAAAAAAGAGCTGCTACAGGCACTGAACACAAAGCTTCCGTTTAAATTTACAAAAAGTGAATCAATTGTAAATTAGCTTTTTCTTCATGTCAGTATGTCAATACGGCACTGTATAGTGTTTCGGTTTATTCCCATTTACCGGTACTCATAATGCAAAAAAAAAGAACCTTTAGTTTCATTTTAACCCTCAACTACTGACGTGCGGTCCACGGGACCGCTCCCCTCCTACCATACCACCCCTTGCATGGGTCAGAGGCCTTGGAAACCTGTTCCTTTGTCTAGCTTCCTAACTTTCAGTCCGCTGAGTGTTGCCAAGGTGTTAGGAAATGCCAGTGTTGTCTAGAGTTAGTTATTGTTGTTGCACGGTCCCCGGGACCTCACGTCCATAATAGTGTCACTATAAGTGCGTTGTGCTAATATCCGTTTATGAAGAACAGGCGTTCTTATTGAATTGAATTATGGGTGACGAACCAGGACCATCAAAGATTAGACTATCTGACCCGTGTTTTGAGGACAAAGTGTTTCGTATGTTACGAAATATCTCGGAAGATAAGTTGGAATTATCATCTTCGGATATGAAGACTGACTACATCCACAGTGATCATTACACTGCTTCAAATATATCAGAGTATACTAGAGCCATCCCTACTTCCGACTTGAAGTTTCAGTGCTACGTCACAGCTACACTCTAAAGAGCCAATCAAAGGCAGTCATTCAAATTGATATATCGAGATAAATCGAGTTTCGCTGACGATGTTGCCAGCTAACATCTTGCGTTCACATGTTGTTGTCAGCTGTTTGCATTGTGCTCGGTTAGTTTCATTGGAGGTCTTTGTGTATTCTCGTATGTTTTTTCTTTTTGATATTAATCTAGTCTGTTGTTATTTAATAGCTTAGTATTTGTTTGTCGTTTGACATAGTGCAGTATAATTACGTGTAGTTGTAGGTTAGCTTTAGGTCAGTGAGTTTGTGTTATTTCTGCCATGCGTGTGTGTAATAGTGTCATGCCGGGGTCTACCACAAGGAAGCCACGTGCCAAGAGAGGAAAGGCCTTAGGAGGACAAGGGACTCCACTAAGGAGTCAAACCCGGGAAATGATTAGTAATGTGCGAGCACAATTGTTATGGACAATGCCCCGTATCATAGTGTCATTCACGACAAAGCTCCAACAATGGCAGCAAGAAAGAATGTGCTCATTGAGTGAGTGGGGTCAGACGGCAATAGTTACTCCGAAATAAGTGGTGTGTTTCCTTTATAGGTTTTATAATACATTTTCTCGAACTCTGAACATCTTCGACTCCGGACGCGAGACGGTAATGGTGCGTGTAAACATGTCTGTTCACATTAAGAGTGTTTTGTTAACTTTACGGCTATAATCATGTACGTCAGCTCATTCGCGTTGGTGGACTGGCAACACCGGATCGCCAGCCAGTGAACTGTCAAGTCGGAAGTAACGATGGCGGCACTATAGTGGTGCTGAAATGGAGGAAGACCTGCCCGAGGACGAAGATAAGTCTTCCAGCTATTATTACGGAAGAGATCGTTTCAAATGGTCTTCAAGTGAAGAGATAAATAATTATCCTTGTACTTTAGGTCCGCCTAGTCAATACTTTTATTAAAATGTAATCATATGAGGCACGTCCAGAAAGTAAGTTCCGTTTGGTAATAAAATTAAATTGTGTACAGATACAGAAAAATTATTTATGCACAACATTCTACACCTCTTAAACTACTTTTCCACATAACTGCCGAACTTTTGCAGGCATTTGTCATAGCGTGGCAAAAGTTTTTGGATACCTTCTTCATAGAAGTTTGCCGCCTGTGTCTTCAACCAGTTGGAAACATCTTCTTTCAGCTCGTCGTCATTGTTGAAGGGTTGACCGCCAAGGAAAGACTTGAGATGTGTGAACAGATGAAAGTCGCTAGGAGCAAGGTCAGGGCTGTACGGAGGGTGGTCAAACACGTCCCAGCCAAATCCCTGTAGGAGGTTTTTCGTCACATTTGCAGTGTATGGTCGTGTGTTGTCGTGAAGAAAAACAACACCTTTTGACAGCAATCCTCGGTGCTTATTCTGTATTGTGCGGCACAATTTACTAAGTGTCTCACAGTAAGCATCTGCGTTGATTGTTTGACCACGCGGTAAGAAATCAATGAGTAAGATGCCTTTCCAGTCCCAGAACACTGTGCACATCATTTTCCGAGGTGTCAAGATTTGTTTCGGCTTAACCTTTGCTGGGAATGAATTGTGCCTCCATTCCATTGATTGCCACTTACTTTCAGGGGTGTCATAAAGTTTCATCTCCTGTGACTATCTGTGTCAGAAATTCTTCGCCGCCTTCATAGTAACGAGTCAAAAACTGAAGTGCACTACCCATCCGTTTTGTTTTGTGTTGCTCCGTAAGAATCTTTGGTACCCAACGTCGGCAAAGTTTACGAAAGTTCAGTTTTTCGGTAACAATTTCATGAATTAGCGATCGTGAGATTTGGGGAAATTCCAAAGCGAGAGCACTAATTTTAAACCTGCGGTTTTCCCGGATCTTGTCATCAATCGTGTGGACCAGTTCTTCTGTAACCAAAGATGGACGTCCACTTCGATCTTCATCGTGCACTTCAGTACGTCCTTCATTGAACTGTCGGACCCATCTTCTCACCATTGAATCACTAATCGCATTATGTCCATACACTTCGCAAATTTGCCGATAAATTTCAATTGGTTTCACTTTCCTAGCATTCAAAAAACGAATCACAGATCTGATTTCACAAGCGGCGGGATTTTCAATCAACACCGACATTGTACGAGTAAACATGCACAACAATGCGTACGTGGCTGACAGTGCTCTCCAAATGGCGCACGTTTCTTCTCCTTGATACAGAGTGTCTACTGCGCTGCAGCGGAACGTACAACTAGTTGAAGACACAGGCGGCACACGTCTATGAAGAAGGTATACAAAAACTCGTGCCACGCTACGACAAATGCCTGCAACATTTCGGCAGTTATGTGGAAAAGTAGTTTAAGGGTTGTAGAATGTTGTGCAATAAATAATTTTTCTGTATCTGAACACAATTTAATGTTATTACCAAACGGAACTTACTTTCTGGACGTACTTCGTAGATCACATATATTCTAAATTACAAGGACATATTTAGAGATCCTAACATAAAAGGATCTCTTCATCAGCTTATACAGGGGCGTGGTGGCGCAGCGGTCAAGCTGTATGCCTCTCACCAAGGCGGACCGGGTTCGATTCCCGGTCAATGCATGTGAGATTTTCGATGTGAAATGCCATGTCCTGTGGTTCGGATTCCACGTAAAACGGAGGTCCCGTGGCTTATGATCGCGAGATTAACGGTCACGTTAAACTACAAGCTTCCTTTTTTCATCAGCTTATAAGGTGACGGGCCCAACATTCATAAAATTGCTATATTGCATGAAAACATATTAAAGTGGGGAAAGATGGAATGAAATGACAATGAAATGAATGAAGCGCGAAAACATAGGGGCTTGATATAAAAAACACCATTTATCAACACACTCAAAACAGAATTAAAAACACTAAAAACACTGAAAGCTATGATAACTTGTCACAGTTCATTAAAAACTATATAAACAATGGCATTTAAAATTCACAGTCTCTTCTTGAAGCAGTTGCTTAATGTCATGACCACCAAAATGCTTCTTTAGTGTCCAAACTGTGGTCAATTAAAATTCTTGATGGTTATAAAATCTTGAAAATATGTGTTGAATGAAATATCACAGTTCACAAATACTTCGGCAGCCCTTATTCAGGTGTATCATTTTCCAAATATAAGTGGGAAAAAATTAGCCAGAATCATAGATGTTGTAGAGAAACTGTGAAAAAGAGAAATAAAAACGGAAAAATTAGAAGAAAATTAAAAATTTCCTAACAAGAGAAGGGCCTCAAAAAGTAATACTTCATAAAACTTACGTGATTTTCTTAAATATGCCGAATGTATTGTAACGTGTTTTTCGAGGGGATTTTACGCCACTGGCATAAGTCAGTAGGAAGCCATTCTATATTTATTTACGCGGCAAATTGTTCAGCCAAGAGAAGTTTTCATGTAACTTATTATTATTAACTTATTATTATTATTATTAAGGTATTTCTTTGGAGCATTTTTTATAAAATTATAAGTAATCAGATAGGTTTTCTATGTTATAGAAAACACTATCAAGCAAATTATTACGAACAACATTATCGTAAGAAAATTATATGATTACGGAATTTTACGGAGTTTTGTCAGTTAGGGTATTTTGAGAGAGGTGAGTCACGGGGAATTCGGCTACAGGCTTAATCTTGTCGAGTAGCATGACGCAAGCTGGGTTGCTGCTTCAAGAAAAGGCGAAATGGCCTGGACCGGTAATCGACATCATCGCCGCGCCGAGTGTAATGACCCGGAGGTGGGGAAGTAGCGCGTGGGGGCTCAGCCCGGGCGACTTGAAAGGGGGTCCGGAGAGGGGATGCGACGAGTGCATATATGGTTTGTGCGCCGTGGAGGCAAGGCGACTATCTTTGTAAAACTTAACCAGTGTGAGGTTGACGTGTGGTTGGTTCCGATGTTCGGACCATAAGTTATATCTACAAGTATCTCATCAACTAACGAAGAAGATGACTACGACCAGGAGGCTGTGGGAAGCTCTCTACAACATCCAGTACGAGGGAAATGCTACGGCAATTTCCAGTGGTAAGCGCGAATGACTCATAACTACGTAATCTCTCGTCTCTTTGTTTTATATTCAGTATTTCAGTAACTTCATAGCTAGGGAATAAGAGTAAAATCAGTAATTTATCCGAATCCGTTTTCACGTAATTTTCTAGCGGTAATATTCAAATCGCAACGCTCCAATTTAAATTCAAAACTTATTATTATTATTGTTAATTTTGCAATACTTGTTTTATATAATAAATTCATTTCTTTTAACCATGCAATCTTTGCTTTCAGTAGGTAGCATTAGATATAGACCAATTCCTTCTCCTGATACAATTGTTTGTTGGGTTAATGATCAAATCATACCACGATCTGAGTGAAAAGATTCTTGAAGGTGTTCTACCAGAGCTAGGTGTTGATAAATATAAATTTAGATTTCAACATAGCGTTGAGGTCTTGGCGCCCATTAAAACAACATATCTTAGTCAGAGTAAATATTTCAAAGTGCAAGACAGAGCTAGTAAGAAACCATTACATTTGTCACGCAACAGTGAGGGCAATAGAAACCATTTCATTTGGCGCCCAACATGGGGAAAATTAAGAACGTTACATTTGTCGCTACCAACGTGAGACCGAAAACCTAATAACATTTGTGGAAGGAGAAGGGTATATATTTCTGTGCCTGTATTTTGGGGGATTTTCATTTATCGGTGTGTATCAGCATGGGTAGTGTTGAGGAAGAGATGAAGTTGCGTAGTGGTCACCAGTTGGATAGTGAAGATACGAGCAGTATGGCTAGTCTTGGAAATGAAAGCAGTACAGGGATGTCGGAGGTAAATCCCGATACTGAGGGGGAGTAATCAAAACAGTCAAGCAGGGTTAGAGAGTTTGCTTCATCAGTTTATGCAACAAAATAAAATAAGTACAGACGCTTTAAATGCTAAACTTGAACAAAATAGTAGGGAAAATAAAGAGAGTACAGAGGCTCTAAACGCTAAATTGGAACGGAGCAGTAAGGAAGTGAGCAATAAATTAAATGAAATATTTGAAGAGAACAATCTAAAATTAGATAAGAAATTTGAGCAGATTAGAGGAGAAATCAGAGGGGTGATGGAAGAGAAAGCTAAAGAGATTATTGCAGATGTAGACAGAAAATTAGGAAAAGTACAGGAGTTAGAAATTAGAATCAGTACACAGGCTGAAAATTTAAAAGAACTAGTGCAACTAGAAACACAGCAGGTCAAAAAGCAATTGGGGGGAGAAATTGATAAGATTCAGGTAGCAACTAAAGAGGTTAAAGAACAGCTGGGGGGAAGAATTGATAAAGTTCATGCAGAAATAATCACTGAAGTTAATGCTTTAAGGGAGAGGAATAAGGAAAGCATTAATGAGATTAGTGAGAAACAAGCTAAATTAAGTGGTAAAGTTGAAGCATCGGAAGGGAGCATTAGGTTAACTGTAACTAATATAGAAAGAAAAGCTGAGGTGAAAATTGCTGAATTAGAACAGAAGTTGAAAGCTAGAATTAGGCAGGAAAATAGTCAGAGCAGGCCAGTTTATGTGAATAGCACACACAGGGAAATAGAACTAGGCAAATTTAGTAATCGGCAGGGTTGTCCAATGGAGTTCATGAATACTATAGAAAATAAATTCGGGGAGAGGTTGGAAGATGGTAGTATTGAGTGGTGCCAGGTAGTTGAAATTTTAGAGCAGGCGTTTGTAGGGGAGACAATAAACTGGTTTGCTGTCTACAGAGACAATTTTGAGAATATTTCAGATTTTAAAGTTAAATTTTGTGAGAAATTTTGGAATGAGGTGATTCAGTCTTAGCATCGTGAGGGAATTGTGTGTGGGAAATATAACCCGAGAGGAAACTACACTATGACCGAGTACTTTTTAGGACAGGTATTGACGTGCAAATATCTGGATGGTTTGAAGGAGGAAAGTGATGTAGTCAGGCTATTACTAAGACATTTTCCATATAGAATCAAAGAAGCTGCCTGTATACAAAATGTTAAATCTATTTCACAAGTGGAAAATTTATTGAGTACATTCGATGCTCTGGTGAGAGGTGGTTATGAGGAGAATTTCGGTAGGAACCAGGGTAACCATAATAACAGGCCTAATGAAAATAGGAATCAGGAAGTTCAAGGGAACAGTGGCGAAGGGGCCAGCGTTCAAAATAGGGGGAACCAAAATAATAATAATAATAATAATCAGCAAAACCAGTACAGAGGAAATGGGTATGGTACGAACTACCAAGGTAGAAATAACGATTTCAGGGGAAATCAAGGCCGAAATAATGATTTTAGGGGTAACCAAGGGAGGTATAATAATAATAATAATTATAACCAGAACAGGGGTCAAGGAGGGAATCAGCCCAATGGTAATAACGGACAGAGAGATACCGTTAACACAACCCAGAGCAACCAGACCAGTGCAGTAGTGAGTAGTACTACACCAAGCGGTAGTAATGCTTTAAACACGAACCAGGCTGCGATGTAAGGTCAGAATCTCAGTCTATAACATGCCCTGTCCATACACTTATACAGGAACCCTATGACCTAAATGTAAGAAATGAATTATTACGTGAACTAAATGATGAAGGTATTATTCAGGAGGTGGTTAGTAAGAGCCCCATAGTTAAATTTAACGTGTCCGAGGCGTACACAGATGTTTTAATTGATAGTGGTTGTATGAAGAGTTGCATAATTAGTGCATTTTATGATAAAATGAAAGGAACTGGAGTAAATTTTGAGGAGATGCCAATTAAAAGCACTTTTGCTAACACAGCTGTTGGGAAGAGGTCTAAAGTAATTTCTAAGCAAGTTTTAGTAGACATTAAAATTAATAATCATGTAGAGAAGCAGATTTGTCTTGTAATTCCAAATTTAGTATTCAGTGTTATCTTGGGTTCAGAGTGGCTAAGTAGAGTGTCTGGTAACTTATGTTATGATGTAGGGAGTTTGAAATTTAAATGGGGTGATTCTGAAGTAGAAGTAGCGTTCAATGACCATATTCAGAGAAGTAGTGTTGTAGGTGTGATTTGTACTTTAAATGAGATATCGCCAGCCGTAGAGCAGGGTTCTCCATGTTTTGTGGGCAGTGTGATTACGAACGGTAGTCTAGAGGACTCGTTACGTGATGCTGCATTTCAGGGAAATATAGAGGATGAACAGTGTGTTCGGCTCTATGATGTGTTATTGTGTAATAGGAGAGTTTTTGAGGATCGCATTGGTATGGCCAATTGCTATACACATTCATTGAACGTTATTGATAAGTCAGTATTCACAGGACATAGATATCCTGTGCCTTTCGCTTATCAGAGTGCAGTTGAGGCACAAATTAACCAGATGCTTGAAGATGGGATTATTGAGCACTCTAACAGTCCATATGTTAATTCTTTGGTCAAGGTACCCAAGGCCGACGGCACAGTTCGTATTTGTTTAGACGCTCGTTTGGTTAACAGTAGAATTAGTTCAGATCAGCTGAAATCTATCTCAATAGAGGAATTAATGCAAACATTTGAGGGGAAGAAGTATTTCACTTGTGTAGATTTGAGTTCCAGTTTTTGGCAAGTGCCACTTATGTACGAAGATAGACCAATTACAGCTTTTAGTCATAAATATAACCTTTATCAATTTTGTAGAACACCTTATGGGTTAAAGAGTAGTTCAGCAGCTTTAATTAGGGCTTTAAACATCGCATTAGGGGATGACACAGGAGAGTTTGTAACCATTTACATTGATGATATGGTAATTAGTTCACGCAGTTTTGAGGAGCATCTACGTCATTTAGATATAGTTTTTCAGAAGTTAGATCAGGCAGGGTTCACTTTGAAGCTGTCTAAGTCGTCATTCTGTTAGTCAGAAGTGACATTTTTAGGTCATAAGAGTGTTGAGTGGTGGTGTGACACCAGAGGAAAGTAGGGTTAGCATGTGTGGACAGAAGCAACAGGGCATCGTTACAGACACTGAGAAATAGGTAGGTAGAGTAACGTGATGACGTTCATTTAAGGGAGCCACAGGCAAGGTTGGAAGCAGGTGACGCAGTAACATTTATAGTTTCCAAACGTATTGGCAAAACAGCATATGTGCTGGAGGATAGTAAGGGAAACAGATTATACGGGACGTATAATATACATAGTCTACGAAAGTATGTGTCATAAAGTAAGTGTGTTTAGCTGGCGAGCCAGCCTATCAAATGAGTAAGTGTGGTATTTGGTGCGAGGAAGATCTGGTCTTCCAGGCAGGCGTATCAGAAGTCACACAGAGGGGTAGTATGTAAGTAATTGAGAGTTTTTTAAAGTACAGGGAAATATGATGGGATTGTCGGATGCTCTTAAGCACTAAAATGACTCGATACACCAAGGCCAGAATTTGATAGCGCTGGTGAATTCCCATTTGTCTCCAAGAGATGGGTGAGCGCTTGAACAGGGTATTTTTGCTTAAGGCGTCCACGAGACAAAAGATGGACCATCAGAAGGCGAGACAGTCCTTCATGAAACTCATACATAACAGCACACGTGATTTCTGTTTACGGCCTCCCCATGTAAGATTTGTAAGTGTGTAATTTAAGGTAATTAGTACAAAGGTATTATTTGAGTGAGGAGAACTGGTCTGAGTTGAGAACTAATATTTAGTAGAATTTGATCTACGGGAACTTAAGAAGATCATTACGGCACAGAAATATTTGGTGTTATATGTAATGCGCACTTACTGTTTTTTTTTTCAGAAGTCAATATTAATTTCGTCTTATATAAAGAGAGATTAAGTATTATGGTCACGAGGCGCTGCCACAATAGTGTGATCGTGTACTCAGTGATAAGTGAGATTAAATTTCACCATAAGGAAGGGACCTCCAGTGAAATTACGAAGTTCTGTGGTGATAAACATATATCAGAACACCTTGATGCGTGTGATGTGACATCATAAATACACAGTGCTCACACATTATTTATGTCTATTTTCCCAACATAGAGAAATTTGAGAGGCCGAAATATCCGTGGAACATTATTTTATATAAAAAACATTGGACTGGTTGCAAAGTGCAATCCATAGTGACAACAAACTTTGACTCAAAGTGCGTAAAGAAAATTATGAGTGTATATATATGTAATTTAGGGTGATTTCATTTATGTAATATGTATTTTGGATGGGGTTTTATTAACGTGTCTGGGATAATCGCATGATGGACCGTCGTCACGGTAAATCATCTGATGATCCGAGGCGAATATGTAACATGTTTTTCGAGGGGATTTTACGCCACTGGCATAAGTCAGTAGGAAGCCATTCTACATTTATTTACGCGGCAAATTGTTCAGCCAAGAGAAGTTTTCATGTAACTTATTATTATTAACTTATTATTATTATTATTATTATTAAGGTATTTCTTTGGAGCATTTTTTATAAAATTATAAGTAATCAGATAGGTTTTCTATGTTATAGAAAACACTATCAAGCAAATTATTACGAACAACATTATCGTAAGAAAATTATATGATTACGGAATTTTAAGGAGTTTTGTCAGTTAGGGTATTTTGAGAGAGGAGAGTCACGGGGAATTCGGCTACAGGCTTAATCTTGTCGAGTAGCATGACGCAAGCTGGGTTGCTGCTGCAAGAAAAGGCGAAATGGCCTGGACCGGTAATCGACATCATCGCTACGCCGAGTGTAATGACCCGGAGGTGGGGAAGTAGCGCGTGGGGGCTCAGCCAATCAGTGGAGACCGGGCGACTTGAAAGGGGGTCCGGAGAGGGGATGCGACGAGTGCATATATGGTTTGCGTGCCGTGGAGGCAAGGCGACTATCTTTGTAAAACTTAACCAGTGTGGTTGTACGTGTGGTTGGTTCCGATGTTCGGACCATAAGTTATCATATCTACAAGTATCTCATCAACTAACGAAGAAGATGACGACAACCAGGAGGCTGTGGGAAGCTCTCTACAACATCCAGTACGAGGGAAATGCTACGGCAATTTCCAGTGGTTAGCGCGAACGACTCATAACTACGTAATCTCTCGTCTCTTTGTTTTATATTCAGTATTTCAGCAACTTCATAGCTAGGGAATAAGAGTAAAATCAGTAATTTATCCGAATCCGTTTTCACGTAATTTTCTAGCGGTAATATTCAAATCGCAACGCTCCAATTTAAATTCAAAACTTATTATTATTATTGTTAATTTTGCAATACTTGTTTTATATAATAAATTAATTTCTTTTAACACCGACAGTAGTGGCTACGCGGGCTAAAGCGTTGCGTTAGGTCAAGGGGCCAAGCTCTCTGCTGACTCGGTAGACGCGTGGGTTCGAGCCCCACCGTCGGCTGTCCTTGAAATGGTTTTCCGTGGTTTCCCGTTTTCAATACCAGGCAAATGCTGGGACAGTACCTTCTGACAGGCCACGGCCGCTTCCTTCCACATCCTTGCCCAGTTTCATTCATCTTCATCCATTCCATCTCTCATCCCGACGCGCAGGTTGCCCACGGGCGTCGACTAGAAAGACCTGCACTTGGCCTCTCAGGAGGCTACACGGAGAAAAAAAAATAAAAATCTTTTAACCATGCAATCTTTGCTTTCAGTAGGTAGCATTAGATATAGACCAATTCCTTCTCCTGATACAATTGTTTGTTGGGTTAATGATCAAATCATACCACGATCTGAGTGAAAAGATTCTTGAAGGTGTTCTACCAGAGCTAGGTGTTGTTAAATATAAATTTAGATTTCAACATAGCGTTGAGGTCTTGGCGCCCATTAAAACAACATATCTTAGTCAGAGTAAATATTTCAAAGTGCAAGAAAGAGCTAGTAAGAAACCATTACATTTGTCACGCAACAGTGAGGGCAATAGAAACCGTTTCAGTATGTGATGAACGTGCCATAGAGTGGAGGCAACTGATTAAAGAGAGTTATACTGGGTAGCAAGCACACTCGGAGAGTGGCGTGAACTATGACGCATACAGTAACGTGAGCAGGAAGTAACGAGGTTAAGCTCCCGTGAAGGTTAATGACACCGTAAATGAAAACATTGTAAGTAACTATAGGATTAGATAAACAAAAGGGATGGGTAGAGAAGAAAATTTAAGACAAAAAACGTAAAAAGTGAGGAAACTCATACAAATTTATGGTGGTTACCTTTTGTGTTTAGATTTATTTAAATTGATATAGTCGGCCAGAGTGTCGAACAAAGTATTAACCTCGAAGTTGATGTCATTCAAATTTGCCATATTTGAAGTTCTATGTGCCGTATTAATTTCCAAGGCCACCAGTGCGTTTAAGAAAACGCCCTTTGTGGCATAATGTAATATTTCAACGTCTTTTTCAATATTGGTGAAAGAGTGGCCTGTTTCTTTCACATTATTTATTTATTTATTTATTTATTTATCGTATGGCTTTTAGTGCCGGGAGTGTCCGAGGACATGTTCGGCTCGCCTGAGTCTGTAGCTGCTTCCAGCGGACACCCTAAAGGGTGAGCTACAAGTTCCGTTCAATTTCAAGTAGTTCCAACTTTCGCCACCAGATATCAATGATACCTAGTGGTGAAGTTGGAACTTTTTGATAGAGCGTTCTGACGAAATCTAACCTAACAATTTTTGCTTTACACAAGTTTAGTCTGTGAAAGGATCTTTTACATGCCATAAATCTATGACATGGGACCGCCGGCTTTACTTCCCCTCCAAAGGAAGGCATACAGAAGGATTTTTAACGCTCTTAAAAAATCCGACGACTTCGGCCGGGTTTGAACCTGCGATCTTGGGCACAGCAGTTCAGCATGCTACCGACTACGCCACCGAAGCCATCGCTGAAAATTTACGGTGTTTTATGGCCTTATAATGTTCCCCGTATCTTATAATAAAACTACGGCCCGTTTGACCAATGTAATTGACATTACAGCTGCTACATGTTAATTGGTAAACACCTGATTTACTAAATTTATTTGACTCGTGAACCTCATTGGAGTTGAATAATAATTTACTGTTATTGTTATTGGTTCTTAATGCAACTTTCATGTTTAATTTCTTGAACACATTTGTGATACTATATGTTGAATGATCAAAATAAGTGAAAACAGAAAAAGTAGTTTTTTCCTTTTCATTTGTTTCTTTGCATAGACGAGTTTTAGGTTTATTCTTGATGCTTCTCAATATGTTAACATGATTCTCAATTCTTTATTGAAATCTTCTTTGGATAAAGGTAGCTTCAACGCTCTATTACCTGTAATAAGGATTCTGAAAGCGGCTTTTTTATGTGCACCTGGATGATTAGAATCATTTCTGATTGAGTGGGTTTGAGTGGGTTTGCGGAAGATTTGATAATCGAGTCTATTGTCTTTCTTTGAAACAGTTGTATCCAAATAATTAATTTTGCCACTGACAGCAGATTCTGAAGTGAATTTTATACTATCATCCAAATTATTAAGTGAAACTACTAACTGGTTTATGTTTTGGACCTTGTCGTCTACGATGATGAACACGTCGTCGACATATCTCCCCCAAAAGAAAATTACTTTTATTTTGTCTATTATTTTAGTTTGTTCTAAATGGTCCAAATATATATTGGCTAATATGCCAGATAGAGGGGACCCCATTGCTAATCCATCTCTTTGTTTGTAAATCTTATTGTTGAATGAAAAATGATTAATACTCTGGATGAAATTGAGTATAGTGATGAATTCCTCAATTTCTACTTTAGATAGTTTACTATTTGTTGAGAGACCGGTCCTGATGACCTCTATTGTTGCATCGATTGGTATGCTTGTGTACATATCCTTAATGTCCACACTGTGTAATAAATGCTCATCTTTTAGCTTAAGTTTCATTGATTGTTCGCAAAAATCAAGAGTATTAGTAAATGATTTATTTGCTGAAAATTGGTAGTGAGTGTTCAAGAAATTCTTAGCAAACTTCGCTAACTTGTATAAAGGACTACCTCTATAGTTGACAATTGGCCTAATTGGAGTATAATTTTATGTAACTTTGGAAGAGATTGGGAGATTGGGATTCATGTTGACGAGGTGGCCTGCTTGATTTTCGTTAAGAATAAAAAATAGTGTTTTTGAGGATGTTTTTTAATTTCCTTTGTGTGGTCATAGTTGAATCTTTTTTGATTTACTCAAAATTTTTATTCTTGAAAAATTCATTGTTTTTTTCAATGTTGCTGTTGTTGTCGATGAGTACTACAATGTACTTGTCTGCCTTAGTCACGATGATGTTATTGTTCCCGATTTTCTTTTTGAGATTATTTAAGAGGGGGCGAAACTTGGGTCGGAAATCGCCTTTTATTTCCAGAAATGGCCACCTGAGAGGTGAGCGCTATTGTCGCGTAATCTGCATTACCGACCATGCTACAGAGTAGAGCGCGTACGGTGGCAGGTGAGAGAGAGCGTTTTGGACATAAAGAGACAGAGACACTCACTGCGATGTCGCCAGACTGCTCTTCCCGCAGTGTTGCTAATTGCTATGAAGCAAGTCAGTAAGCATTCAACCTCCACTCAGCCGACTTCTCAGTTTTCTTCCCTCAGTCTTTCGGCAGGACTTACGCAACCTGCCCAAGGGGATGTTGCGATGCTGTCAATCGTCTCTTCGTCCGTAATTCTAAACGACTGCTATTCGGAACGTATTGTTTTTTCTTGCAACATAAGATTTCACGTGCGCCCACAAATGGATTGTACCAAAACTACACAATGTCCACGCAGGGCCGCGACGGTAGAGAGCGATCTTGGGCCCCGCGGTATTGACTGCCACCCCACATTTGAGTTCTTTCCGTGAAATCCTAATATTCATCTTTTTTTTTTTACAAATTAAAATGTCAATATTTGGTTATGTGAAATTATATCGGAAAGGGAAGCGATTCAACTTATTGAATTTTCACCAACCAGGCCTTTTACGCAGTGCCGGATTTCCGCCTAGGCCTACAAGGCCCCGGCCTAGGGGCCCAGCCATGCTAGGGGCCCCGGTGGAGGAATTTTATCTGCTTATGAGGAGTTAAGTAAAAAGTTTGACTTTCTTACGAAACTACATCGTTTGGAATCTAAAGACATTCGTGAAGGAGCCACAAACCTTATAACTTTTTATCCGGGGGACTTGGATAGGACTTTGGAATACGAGTGTCTGCACCTGCAAGCTCATTTGTCGTCGAATGATGAAGTTATGGAGTTATCGTCACTGAAGCTATACACATATCGGAAAAAGGCTTTTTCGACATTTATCCAAACGAAGGAATTGCGCTTCGAATGCTGTTGTGTACACCATCGTCAAACTGTTCAGTAGAACGGTCGATTTCAGCGCTAAAGAGAGTAAAGGATTGCTTAAGATCTAACATAGGAGAGAACAGGCTCAATTCACTCTCTGTAATGCACATAGAGTCAGAAATAATGCAGTCAATTGACTATGATGACATCATTCATTCTTTTTCACAGAAGAATGTTTGTCGTTTGATTCTATACATTTTACAGAATAACGTACCGATACTAACATAGACTGTATTATTCTGATGTTTATTAGAGTCATTAAAGTCGATTAAAAATTATATGTTCTGTACTAGTGCATTAATTTGCTAAATTTCCAAAATATCTTCGAGATGGTGGGGGACCCAAATGTCAAGTGCCTAGGGGCCCTGGATCTCTTAAGTCCGGGCCTGCTTTTGCGGGGACATAATCTCATTTTATATTCATTCGTGAATTTTGTACTTTTAAATTTCGTAGCGTGCTTACATTTTCTAAGTTGCCTTTAGCACTGTAACGCTTGAAATTTTACCTGCTGCCAATAGACTACAGTATATACCTAGGTAAATAACAGTTCTTTAGAAATAACTGAAATTGGACCCAACGTTTTCGCTCTACAACGGCCCAAGAATCACCATTGTTTTAAAGTTTACTCACTTTACCTTTCAAGAGTTTGCTTGGACTTATTTAAAAGACTGATATAGCAATTAAGAAGCCGTAGTTTTCTCTTTCGGGCCCTTCAGTACGCTCGGGCCCCAGGGCTGTAGACCCATTTGCCCCTCCTTCTCGTCGGACCTGTGTCCGCGTTGTCTTGCTATTTCATCAATTTCGTACGTACAATGAGCGGATTTGTGAAGTAACAATTCCACTCTGGTTTGTGATGGGCTGTGGGGAATATCATTAGAAGACAACCACTCGATAATGTAAGCCTCTCTGTTATTCGAGGTCGGAGCTTTGTTAATTTGCACTGAGAAAATGCTCACATTGTCCATAATAACTGAATGTGGACGGAGGTCTGGCAGTAATTATTCAGTAAACCTTAGTTTAAAACGAGCGTGTCTCTCCTGAACGGCAATGGTCAGATTTCTCCGAGTTCGATACTAACCCTCCTTTGGTCGCGTAGATTACTATTGTAATCAAGGTTCATTTGTTTTATATCTACGAACATAATACACTAGATTTTCGTACATTCTGTTCAGTACCTTTCCAAGAAGTTCTTCCCATTACAATCACCGTGAAATATTACATCAATTGCCACTATATAGCGTGCCAGTGGTGTACCAAATAATTGTATTCCACTCGACTATTTGGGGAACTACGCTTGAACTCATGGGTAGAGCCCTCCTCGGTAAACAAAGCGTTATCCGCATCCGTCCCGCATCCGTAAGTTTGTTATCCGAATCTACTGGCATTACTATAATATTTTTAATTAGATAAAGCATAACGCATTAAAGCAACACATTTACACATTTGAGAAGAAAGTCGTTCCTTTAGGCTTTGTATGTCAAGTTCTATGTTTAAAATGAATGTTACACGGCCAGAAATGCAACACTTCCAGTTCGGAGTGTTAATTATGCTTAATGACTTAATTTGAATGATATTAGCTTAAGTAATCATCTTACATTTCTCATGAAAATAACATAACGGAAAAAAATATGTCATCTCATAAACATCCGGGTCCTAGTAATGACATTCAACAAGTTCGGATCGTATTCTAAAAGCTATCCGCAAATTTATTCAAAACATTATCCGCAGCTTATCCGCTATCCGCACAGCCATGCAAACTATATATGCATGGCGAAAAATGTTGCGGATATCCGCATCCGCGTAGGGCTTTACTCATGGGCGCCCGTAGGGGAGGGGAAAAAGGGGGCCATGGGCCCCGTCTGGAATCCCGAGAATATTTCGACTGTTCATTGTCACACCAGTTTATTTCATAAATTGAGGATACTGATAGTTAACTGATTTAGATGTAGGGATAATTCCACAGTTTTAATTAACTAAGTAATTTGTGATTATTTGAAAATATCTCCAGTTATTTAGAAAACCGGCGAACTGGATTAACATTACTATTTTAATGAACTGCTTGATTTTTATTTTACTTGTTCTTAAGAAATGAACATTATGACGATGATTCACAAAAGAAAGAAAAAACTCCTCCCATTCATGCCATGAAGATATGTACCCGACGGTTTTAGAGCAGTCAAATAATGAATAACACGAAGCAAGTAAGAAATGAAACTAAATTGCGGGGCGGAGGTACGTATCATCATCAGCTAGTGACAGGTAGGTAAAGAAATGAAAAATACAACTTGCCTCCCTCCCCCCGGAAAGAAATCCTGCGGGTGCCCATGCTTGTATAGCATTGTATAGAATTGGGCAACTGAATATATTAAGGAACACTTAATTGTAGAAAAATACTCATCTGTTCGCAAATATTTCATGTTTTTACTCAATGCGGGAAACTGCCAAATTTCTTTCAAATTTAGAATTATATAAGTTTTCATGTTATGTCAAAATATTTGGTATTTCATGTATTTGTCATGGAGGAAAGAAAGAGAGGATTTGCCCAGAGCTCGTGCCAGTGAAGCAAAGCTCTGAGTCCAAAGTGGGCGTAACCTAGTGTTCTGTGACTTGTATGTGGTAGAGCATTGTGCATGGTTATTTCGGAGTTTTTTTTTTCTTCCTAATAATGGCGTGTAGTGCCTATGGTGGTACGAATCGACAGAACAGAACAGACCAGGAAGCATAAAAATATAGTGGGCCGATTATTTACCATACTTGAAAGTTACAATATCAATCGATGCTGAACCGTTGTAAGTTGTATCCATGCAATTCTGTTGCAGGTTGAGTTTATTAATGTTATATTACCGTATATCTCAGGACAGGAAAGCATGGAGAGCTGCGTCAAACCAGTCGAAAGACTGAAGACTCAAACAACAAAACATTATATTGCTCTAGGCAGCGCAGCGAAGGCATCTCCTTCCGGTTCTTTCCTCTATGGTATTTGTCTATGATTAGTATATTCATCACACTCCATCCTTCTTATAAAATCGAAAATCAAAATTTTAAACCAAAAAAAAAGAACAAATGAAATACCCATTAAAATTGGCCTACGATTGTAATCCACGCGACTACTGACGTTGCATTTCGAGCCGACCTCCTAACCAAAACTTCCAGTCCTCCGGAAACGTCGCTTATTTTCCAACACATTGACCTTGTATAGTTTTGACTTACATTACGCTTCATCAAGGTAATAAATGCAGTAACTTATGTCCCTGATTCACCGATCTCGTACATTACGGTACCGGTACCCTGAAAAATACAGTTCTCGCCGCTAATGATGTCACTCCTTTCCATGAGTAGCTTCTTCTCGCCATGAGTTTCCTCATATTTTTAGTGCTTCGCTTATCTTATACTGTACTGTAGGTTCATAATTAGTTAAAATATAAGAAACTACCAGAGTATTAGTGTAGGACAATACTGTGAAAACACAATAGATATGATTTTTATACAGGGTACTTTTTTCGGTCTAGCGACATAGCCGCGCAGCGGCAAAATGCATGCGTAGCCGGGTTACTCATTGCGAGAGATATAGCACTGCTATGTTGCTACATGGACAGGGGTAGATGACCACGCAGTTCCGCCCCTTAAAAAACAATAACGAACTTGCTAGATGGATAAAAAAGAAGGACCCTGTACTTTTAATTAATAAGTGTATGATAAAAATGTTTCACAATAAATTATACTTAAACTCGTTGAATTAATAACACTGTATACAGAAGATGAACCTACTAACAGTTCGTTTAAAAACGAAAGTAACACAGTAGAATCCTATTCAATGAACACAATACATGAGCTGTAAGTCTTGTTCTCAGCGCTAAAAATAACTCGTCACTCTGCCTTACCGACCCATTACGCCTGCGCTCTTGCGGCTAAGTAGCGGACTTCTACGGCAGCGGCATTACGACTGAAAGTGTGGGGCATTAAAAACTGCTTGTTTTATAGAAACACGCAGGAGAAAAGCAAGATTCATCTCTATAGAAGCATTCTTAAACAAATACCCTTTACAACCATGTAACTTTTCATAACTTTTGACAGTCACATTGATTTTTAATTTCTGAAGTAAAATCGGTGAAAAAAACGCCTTGCCTTATGGGAAAACTGCTTCTCAGTTTCAATGATACAAAATGTTATTATCAATGAAATCTCATTTGAAAAGTTTAATACGTGCTATTGAAGGTATTTACGTGATTTGAAAGTGAAGTTTTGTTTAATTTCGGCCATTGACCTATTTAAAACGAAGATTTTAACTCTCTCTCAATGCTATAAGCAGAGCCAGCCACGAGCGACCGGCCGGCTGACTTTAGCGCCCTCTTAATTCGGATTTTAGCTTGAAATTGTTACTTGCTTAGGATTTTTTGGAGTTGATAATTTTTTTAACTTTCTTTATTAGTTTCATGCCTAGCTGAATTCTGTTCATCAAATGGTTTTTTAATGGCAGCCTCTGTTTCAGCCACGATGTTCGTGAGGGTTGTTCTATTTAACTCCATTGGCCAATTATGTTTGGGTCCTTTCCCTAGGATGATCAATTCTGCTTCACTAAATGTAACATTAGTAAGATTTTCTAGATAGGTTTAAAAGCAGGCATATGGTCAGTTGACTGGGGAACTGTTTGTAAATTGTTTATTTATTATCCAACATTTTTGTTTTCTTAATCATTTTAGCGTATGTGATTCGATCGACCTCATTTAAATAGTTATCCCATACTTTTTTGCTTGAAAGGTTAGCAGCTTCCAAATGCTTGTGGTATAAAAAATTGTGGATTTTGGTTTTCTTTATATAAAGGAACTTAATCTCCCTTTGAAAAACTCTGCTGTTAATAATATTTTGGGTTTTGCATTCATATTGATTCAGAGGCCCTTTTCTTTGAAATGATTTAAAATGTTTAGGGATTATTTCGAGTTTTTTACAATTTTTTAGGAAAGCAATATCTTTTATGATGCTGGCCAATTTTACTTTTAGATCTTTGAATTTGTATCTAGCTTTTTTTTTAGCTTTGATAGCTTGGCTTGCTTTAGTGTTTTCAGAAACGTTAACTTCAAGGTCGTTAACATTTGACGGAACAATGTCAAATGTTAACGACCTTGAAGTTATAGTTTCTGAAAAGAAAAAAAAAGAAAAAATCTTCAACTGAGCCAACAAGAAATGTTAAGAGTTCCAGCTCATAGTCCAGTCAAATTAGACATAAAAAGGGGCCCAACCTTGCAAAAGGTCATGTAGTTCTAATTTTTTTATATGTTGTTTGGACCTCTGCCAATAGTATTTAAACAAATTTGCAACTTCAAAAGTCCTGTGCTAGCTGTGTAATGGCCAAAAAATAGCCAGATATTTGCACTTTTTTCAGTGTTTGCTCCATATCGTCTAAACTATGCGTCTGAGAGAAAACATTGTACATACCTGTTTACAAGTATATTAAATTGTCTATAATTTGAGTCTTAAGCAAGCTCTGTACGTTTAGTAGTTCCCGAGATACAGTTATATAAAGATTGGATGTATTTTCAAAAAAGCAACAATTGTTGATTTTGGTCTCCTAATAGGACAAATATTGTCATAAATTCTCACCCTATGATAATGTCATTGATAATGAACTTTAAGTTCATTTGTTTACCTTTAATTTGAGCTTGGACGGGTACCTGTAGGCCTAGTGCTTCTTCAAAAAGTGGCATGTAACAGAAATCCTTGAAAAATAGAAGTAGGGTTTTAATCAATTAAAATACGTTTTGAGCGTATCAGACACCACGTACAGGGCGTGTACTGATTAAATCAATCGGAGTTAATGTTATGATAAGTATACGTAGCAATGGTTTCATAATTATGGGAATGTTTCCGTGTTAATTATTAATTATTTACTGAAATCATAAGTTAGATTCCGGTTCGTATAATATTATGTATAATGGCTTGTAGTTATTTACGATCATTTGTTGTGTTATTTTGGTTTGAATATTTTTGTGTGATCATAGCACCGATATGCTTCAACTCTGCTAGTACTGGCTGGCATTATTATGGATGAGGTAGAAATGACTGAGGAGGAAAGAACTGCAACTGAAGTGATGCTACTTGAAAGTGATCGGTCTCTGATCATGTTTGTAAAAGAAAACGAGACTTACTAATCCCTAAGAGCCAAACTCAAAACTGCATTGGATAAGCTGTGGGTCCAACATCTTCGCATGTGTACACTCATAAAATATTCATTCAGGCAGAGCGTGCTGGTGATTGGAACTTTCACCAGTATTCTGTCCAATTTTGCTGGTAACTATTTCTACACACAGAGTGCTCACAAATATCTGAAAGTTATGATGGCTCTAGATGATCGAATGGATCCTACTGAGTTTAAGATGTTTACAGGAGGATTTACTATCCACCGATCTGAAAAGTTTTGGTCGGGCCTATGGTCAGACTTAACAATTGAGCATAAATTGATGCGATCTGTGAAACGGTATGGTGGATTGACACAGGGGCGTGGAAACTTCAGCAGTGTGCTAGTCTGGTGGACCGTAAACGTATGCGAGGACCTGGAACGTTTCTGCCTCATCTCCTATCCTACTGGTGAACATCATGTTGTTATGAGGCCTTCTCAAATCATTCGAGATAATGGCGGTGCAGAAAAACTAAAAAACTGGTTTGTTCTCCACCCTCCATTTCCCATCACTGATAAATTGGTATCCATCAGTAGTGGAATAGTTGGTGGCCCTAACATAAAATGCCACTTGGCCCAACAACTGGGAACTGAAGCTGTTAAGAAAATCATTGGCAATACGAAGAAAAGTTTAACTACAGCACTTAAAAATATGACGTTTCATTTTCCACTCACAAAGAAGAAAATTCCTACAAGAATATTTTCCGCCGAAGAACGGGCAAGACGATCAATACGCATGAAGAAGTACTGGGAGGACCGCAAGGCTCGTACAGTTCCTACAAGTCGACGAACTAATGGTTGGGTAAAGTGATCCTTTGTGGTCTCAAAAGAAGAAGAAGAAGAAGATAAATACATCTTTAAACTTAAGGACAAAGTAGCCACATTGTCATCCATCACCACCTCTGTTAAAGTGGGGAACAAGAGAGTAGTTGTTGATCCACTTACTATTTTTCAAAGGGTGTGCATAACCAAAAAATCGGACGAAGAACTGAAAGAACATTTTAAACATGAATTAGCCCCATTCCCAACGCCTTTGTTTAATGAACAGGGGGTGCGAACGGGGACCAAGTCCAGTCTTCTCTGCTTTCACTCCACTATCCAGCCACACACCAGCTGACTCCAACACTTACGTTGTTTTGGATGGGGGCTATCTTTCACACCAGATTGTCTGGCAGCGCAAAACGTCTGTGACAGCCATTGTTTCACGTTACATCAGCTACACTTTGGTAGCAACTTCTCGGTAGTTTTTGACGGTTATCCTGAAGAGGCCACTAACAAAAACACAACAAGTGCTAAACGACTCCGACACTGTGCTACTCACTTCTGCAATGACATCATTTTTGAAGAATCCACCATCATCCAACTACCTCAAAAGAAAGTATTGGCCAATGACAACAACAAGAGGCGCCTCATCCCACATCTTTGAGATTCATTCGAGCAGCATGGCACACAAATAAAAGTAGTCGAAGAAGATGCTGATCGGGACATGGCACGATCCAAAAGTCCTACATTCGAACATGTGATCGTAGTAGGAGAAGACATTGATCTCCTCGTACTCATCAATGGTTTATGCTCAGGTGCAACTAACATCTACCTTCAGAAGAGTAGCAAAGGTGAAGCCGGCTGTGTCCATTACTCAAGCTCCTCTTTCACACATCGAACTGCTCAACACTCACCAGATACAGTGGTTTTTTATCCATGCATTCAGTGGGTGTGACACCACTTCAGCCCCTTATGGGCATGGTAAAACCAAGTTAGCTAATATATTAAAAAATTCCCAACTTGTAGAACTGGCAGAACTGCTGTCAGACTCCAGTAACGAAACCATAGCAAAAGCTGGGAAGAAGTGCCTTCTGCATTTGTACGGGGGGGATTTCCTAACAGACTCCCTGAATAGCCTTCGCTACCAACTGTTTGTTACAACAAAATTCCTACAGATTGGGGATGGAAGCTTGATGATCAAGGGTTTACCCCTATCACTACAATTACGTGCTCCTACTGCGCATGATTTCCTGCAATTGCAGAAAAGGTTCCTGGGCTGAAATGCTCAGCCCTTTGTCGATGTTGTGGTGGCAAAATATGTCGGACGATGAGGAAGACATCCCCACCCCTACATTGCTAGAACTGCAAAACGAGCCTGCGCCTGCTGTTCAGTTCAAAAATTCCTCCAATAAACCTGCACCTTCGTCGGAGGAAGATTTTTCGAGACCCAGGCCATCACAAGTGTAATTACGATGAGACCTGTTGCTTCATAATTGTAAAATAATTTTAGATATAACTTTTTTCTTTTGTCACGAAACAAAATAGTATCTACAGTACATGTGAACTCTCTTCTTTCATTTTTCTGAAATTCAATCTTTCAAGGTTTTCAGTTACATGCCACATTTGAGAGAAGCACTGTGCCTACTGGTACCCGTTAATGCTCAAATTAAAGGTAAACAAATAAACTTAAAGTTCATTAGCAATGACATTTATCATAGGATGAGTATTTTGGACAATATTTGTCAAATTAGGAGACCAAAACGAACAATTTTTACGTTTTTGAAAAAACATCCAATCTTTGAATAACTGTATCTCGGGAGCTATTAAACGTACAGAGCTCGCTTAGGATTCCCATTGTAGACCATTTAATATACTTGCAACTAAGTATTGACAATGTTTTCTCTCAGACGCATAGTATTGATGATATTGAGCAAAACACGAAAAAGGTGCAAATATCTGGCTGTTTTTTGGCTATTATACAGCGAGCACAGGACTTACGAAGTTGCAAATTTGTTTTTTTACTATCGCCAGAGGTCCAAACAACATATAAAAAAATTAGAACTACATGACCTTTTGCAAGGTCGGATGTATATTTTGACTGGACTATCATAACAAAGTAAAAATACCATCACTTCGTTTCAATCATAGGCAATGGATAAACCACTGATGAGAAGTTGCCAAGGGAATCCCGGAAGACCTGTTTCCTCTGTCCAGGAAAGAAAAAAAGAAAAACATGTTACCTGTGTCATGTGTACAAACATCCATTCTGCTTAGAATGCACCAAAAAGAGTACAGTATGTCTGAACTGCATCGCAGAGAGATAGCTTGATATAAAGTGTATTGGTTAACATTTTAAGTGTTATTTTATGTTGTCCATTATGTGAACTATACGTCCATCATTCAATTTCATGTGTATGTGTCATACACTACAAAGACTTAACATTTTCGATACCTCTATTTTTGTTCAATCCAAAGTGCCATATTAAGAATATATATATTTTCTTTAGACGTTTCGGCCATAATGGACCACGATGTTCTTCACTCATATGATCACTGTAATGTTTGTTTTCTTGTCTGCCAGTAGATCTATATTCTTGACGAATGTTCTGCTCTCCTTTCTTCCGTCCACTTGCAGTGAGGGCGAGGCATCAAAGATGTTAAAGGGTGTAGATTACTGGTTGATTTAACCGCCTTTCTGAACAGGTTCCTATCCCAAACCAGAGCTTGATTGATTCGAGCTTCTGTTAGGTCCTTTTTAACTTGCATCGACCATTTACAATAGGAATTTTTTTTAGATATTGATGAGTGGATTCGATATGAAAGTCGATGATGTCCGCTCCAAATGTCCAAAGAAAGACATTCTCCTTTTTCTCATCACACTCACCAAATCTTCTATATGTTCAAATAATTAATTGTTATGTCTTCTTCTGTAAGTACCATTATCATTAACAGGTCCTATATTTTCCTTAGAATTTTCCGATCCTTATGTTCTAATTTTCTCAATGGACCTTTGTTTGTCATCTGTAAGCATTTTGTGCATAGATTTTGATTTTATTTGCTTATGTTCTATGTGTTTCATTCAATGTGGGGTGATTTATTACAATAATTGATTAATGAAAAAACCATTATGGCTGTAGCATTTTCTAATCCATTAATACAGAAGTGGTCCATGGGACCTCATGTCAGTAACTATGCAGTAAAGTTTTACGTCAGTACTTAAGGGTTAAAGTGAGTTTGTGCGCGCTTCAACTTGTCAACGAAAAGCACTGATGACTTGACGTTAAACTAGTATAATACCAAGCATGAACATTAGTCCCACGTGTTAAGACAGTTGCTTACTGCTGTCTGTTCCATGCTTTTGAATTAGTTTGATTGATAGTTACTGTGTTTTTGTCATTATTTTGTTAGCAGTTGATTTTTTTTCTGTATTATGCACAGTATTTTTATTTAAAACGGTAGCTTTATTTCGAGAGTAGTTTGCCTAGTGCCGCATAGTGAGTGTTTCCGCACTTGTAAAAAAAGGAAGCTTATAGTTTTACGTGACCGTTAATCTTGCAAACATGAGCCACCGGACCTCCATTTTTATGAGGAATCCGAACCACATTGCGTGATATTTCACTGCAAAAATCTCAAATGCATTGACCGGGAACCAAACCCGGTCCACCTTGTAACTGTACTAATATAGGGGTTGTAGTTGTTTAGCACAATGAGGGAAACTTTTAATAATCATATATTTTCATATAAACTCCTTTTAATATCTGATTCCCAATCCATTATTTAATAAAATTCCTCTCGGCAAACCGGAAGGCGGAGGTAGATTTCACCAGGCAAACTAGGGGATAGACCAAAATAGGCAGAATATGCAGGTTTTCGTAGAAGGATCAGACCTCATTTATTTCGAGAAAGTATTTTACAATTGGAGCTTAATTATCTTAGTTTTTCTTCTTTTTATGCATATCTTTAACATTTTATTGTCTTATGGCGACGGTAACCTTCTCGTCATTTGGTGTCCATTTTCATACCTGTGGTCACACTGTCCTTATACAAGCTTTCGACACTGATGTGTAACTATCTAACGGTTTGTTACATCTTCACGCAAAATTTTATCTCCCGCAGAGATGTTGGTTGGTTCCTCAGTTTAGGGGCTGCGACAACGCGGTCATGTAGCCCCGTGTACTTTGGGTGTGTGTAGAATCTGTCTGATAAACAGTGTTAATTGTGATGGAACTTCCCCTCCGAAGGAAAGCATACTGAGGGATTTTTAGCGCTCTTAGAAAATCCCATGACTTTGGCCGGCTTTGAATTCGCGACCTTGGACATAGAAGTTCAGCATGCTACCTGTTATGTCACCGAAGCCGCTTCCCACAGTGTCAGAAGCAAAACTGAATGTGATCTCGTGCAATGGTGTTGTCTTGGCAACCTCTGATGGCTCATCCCTTACCAATTAAGTAGCGTTGTCATGGTAACATCTGATGGCTCTTGGTAGTTTCTTCTAATTTTGAAATCATTTTGCTCATCCCTTGGCGTAATGGTGGGTCATATCAAAAATTCTTTCAGCCAAAGTATTAGGTAATTAGTAGGGGAATATTGTCCATTTTTTACGGTTTTGATATTGTGCCTATTAAGGGAGATATGATTAATGTTTCCCAAGAAAACCCACTTTTTTCCACACCTGTGGTCAATGGTTGGTGCTATCAAAAAACTTTTCAAACATAAATTTTTGGCCCTTATCCGACACATAGTATGAACTTTGGACGGATTCGATATTTCACATATTAAGAGAGTTATAGCAATATTTCACTTTTTCGAAAAAAGACCCCCATTTTCATCCCCTTTGACCGATTTAGCCCATTAACAAACTCGACCGAGATTTTATAGATATACATACTATGTAAAAAATTCAAAGTAATTGGTGCAAAATTACGGCAGTTATCGTATCCACAAGAAACTGATATATATATTTATATATAGATATATATATATACATAAATTATATATAAACTTTTGAACTGACGGTGGTTTTGGGGTCTGGGGGATGTGAAACGCGAAGATATGTCGAAATTTCCGGAAGTCGAAACATGGTACCCATTGCAATAGTTAGCTATTGAATGAAATCTACCTAACATCTCTTCAGTCCTAGCATATCATCCATTTCTACATCAGAGATCCTCTACATTCAAACATAATCTCTATACTATTCTTGCAAAGAAAATCCGAACAACTGACAACATTTTTACAACAAAAACTAACCTCAAAACAATTGACTATAGTAAAAGGAATATCTATGCAGTTATGAAACTCAAATGAGCATGGCATCCTCCAACCTCACTGCTAGATCATCACAAGGAATTCCTTGGCTCAGGCATTAAACTCCTTGAAATGGTCCACCAGCAAAAGGTGACCATGCTTCTAACCTTATATATTCTGATAATAAATAACCTATAAAATAATCAGTCACATTCGCCCCTCTATATTTGTAATTCTCGCGTGAGGAACACGTGAGAATCACATATATATACAAAAAACACAAAATGCATAAATGAAAAGTAATACATAACAAACACTAAAATATCACACACGAAGTATAACACATTATAAAACATAATAATCTTCATCAGGGCCATCTGATTCGATAGTTGCATGTCGTTTGCCCACACAATTCTCAACAGATTCTTCCACTCGTGAAGCAAGAAACTTTCCATTCTTACGCTAACCAAACATATGCCAAGGTTTGAATAAATCTTCACTGTTGTTAACTTGTCCACGTCTAGCAGGTGTTCCCGAAAAGCCACTTCTAAAATGCTTCTTCTCTTCTGAGTTATTTGCCAAATGGTCAAAATTTGCACCCTCAGCTACCTCGGAGAGCGATGATGCATCAGCTTTAACAACTGCTGGCTCTTTTTGTATTTATTCCACAGACATCTCCCCTGAACTATCTAATGTAAGCATCCCTGAAGCAGCAACTAAATATTCTGAATCCAACCCATCACCAAGCTGCAATCCACTTTCCAATATTAAGTCTCGGAGAGCTGGAAGAATAAGTTCATTTGATAAAGATATACCATCTCCACACTTTTCATCATCTGCAGAATCTGCACTTTCTGCATAACCTATATTCGGAACATATGAAAGTTCTCGTGACAACTTCAACCATATCATTCAAAACAGAATGCCCATAATTGTTAACCACATTATAATCAAATGTATTACGAAACTGGTTGCAAACTAGTTCTCCATCACCAACAGGACCCAAAATCATGAAGTTATCAAGATTGAGAACTTTATCTCCATCTTCAGCATCACTACCTTCCTCACCCTTTCGTTCTTCCTTTTCTTCTGTTCTTCTCTTCTCCTTGCTCTTCCTTATCTTCTGTTTCTCCTTCCTCCCTTTTCCTTTCTTTTTCTTCTTCACCTTTCCTTCCTGCTTCTCTTTCCTTCTCTTCCTCATTTTCTTCACCTGCCTTATCATTCTTATCTTGCTCAACAGTTCCTTTCTCTTCTTCCACCTTGTTCTCCACCGTTTCTTCTTCACCTTATCTTCTTCTAGTATGTTGTCTTCTTCATGATTCACTCCTGCACTTTCACCCTGATCTTAAGCCTCTTTTTCTTGACTGTTACTGACCTCCTCATGACCAACCTCATCTGCTTCTCCTTTCTGTTCTTCAGTTTCTCCCACACCTGCTTTCTTACTTTCTTCCATTCCACCTTCTCCCTTATCCGTTTCTCCTTTCTCTTCTACCCTTTCCTTTCTTTCACCTCCTTCCTTTCATTCTTCAGTTTCTTCCATATCATCTGCTTTCTTACGTTCTTCCATTTCACCTTCTCCCTTATCCTTTTCTCCTTTCTCTTCTACCTTTTCCTTTCTTTCACCTCCTCCCTCTCCTACTTCAGTTTCTTCCATAGAATCTGCTTTCTTATGACCCCACTCTCTGATAATTTTTCTGCTGATTCTGATGGCCTTCCATCCCTTCTATCCTAGTTTTGATACTATCTTGTTCACTGTGCATTTCTGCCCTCAGTTCCTCTCCCTGCTTATCAATTTTCTGACTCAAATCATGATTCATACACTAAATTTTACTGTTTATTGCTACCTTGTAATCCTGTATATCCTTACTCAAGGTTTCTATCTTCTCATTTACCGACACTTTAACAGATTCTATCTGTTCGGTCACTGTAGACTCCTGTTTGCTCATCTGTTCGGTCACAGAACCTAACTGTTCACTGATCTTAGTCATCTGCTCCATCAGCACTTTGAAACAACTAAGGTTCATCTCCCCAATTCGTGCCTCACGTTGGTGCGTCATAATGTAACTGGACTAATATCGGGGTTGTAGTTGTAGTTGTTTAGCACAATGATGGAAAATTTTAATAATCATATATTTTCATATAAACTCCTTTTAATATCTGATTCCCAATCCATTATTTAACATCTCTATAGTCCTAGCATATCATCCATTTGCACATCAGAGATCCTCTACATTCAAACATAACCTCTATACCATTCTTGCAAAGAGAATCTGAACTGATAAAATTTTTACAACAAAAACTAACCTCAAAACATTTGATTATAGTAAAAGGAATATCTATGCAGATATGAAACTCAAACGAGCATGGCCACCTCCAACCTCACTGCTAGACCATCACAAGGAATTCCTTGGCTCAGGCATTAAACTCCTTGCAAGTCCACCAGCAAAAGGTGACCATGCTTCTAACCTTATATATATTCTTATAATAAATAACCTATAAAATAAACAGTCAAAGCCTCGGTGAGAGGCAGGCAGCTTCACCACTGCACCATCATGCCCCCTTTCTGTGCTTGTAAATTAGTTTCTTATTAATAAGTTTCTTTTTTTCTAAGGTATTTGCTAGGGTAGCATTATGTAGTCAATACTCTATTTTGCAATACAGTACCTTGTGTTGTTTCCATACTTTTGTGTTGAAGTGCATCGTGAAGTGAACATATCTACGAGGCTCTTCTCATGTGAAACCTCTGAAGACTGGGGAAAAACACAGTATATTGAATATTTTTAACGAGTTTTGCAGTGCAAATCCAGGCAGTACACTAAAAAAGTTAGTAGCCGAGGCTACAAATATATTGTGCACAAAAGTATCTTAAAAGTACTAGGGAAGTTACCGTATTTACTCAAATGTAACGCGCTCTTATTATTGGGGGCAAATTCTGTCTCGTAAATCAGGGTGCGCATTAGAAGCAATGACGCACTAGATTCGAGCACAAACTTGGAAGCATCCCTGATCACAGCGCAGTGCTTACTCTCTTTTTGCGCGTCCTTGTCGCGTCTGTGTCTTTCGATAGGCTTATAAATGTGACTTTACTGTGCAGACATGCTTGCGTGATGAAGTCTGGTCATAATCTATGATGGGCATACTGAAAGTCAAGAGTAACATTTTTTTTTTACAGAAATTAGTTTATTAATTGTGATACACTGATACATCATTTCAAACTATAAGGTGCGTTCAAAAAGTAACGCCGGAGGCTGGAATGCGCAAACTGGTGACTACATCGGCTAAGCGTGACGTGTGTAACGAGGTGTGGTTCCAACCAGAGCTAGAGGGCACGCGTGCACAACACATGACGATACAAAGCGAGCAGCAGCTTGCATCAATCATCCAACGCTGCCAGTCGCATTGCAAACAGTGACATGGAGGCGTCAACCGAAGAGCAAAGAGGTGTTGTTCAGTTTCTGACAGCGGAAAGAGTAGGGGGAACGGACATTCATCGCCAAATGTCACAAGTGTACGGCGAACACTGCATGTCCCTTGCAAGGGTCAAGGCGTGGCATAAGCGCTTCAGGGAAGGACGGGTGTCTGTAGCCGATGATGCCCGGTCTGGGGCATCCCCCTGCATTACCGATGACAACGTCCAGCCGGTTGATGCACTCATTACCCAGGACCGCCGAGGGACAGTTAACGCAATAGCCGCCGTGGTCGCTAAACGACAATGCACGACCTCATACGGCCAACACAGTCGTCACACGCAGAAATTCAAATGGGAGGTTCTCGGCCACCCTCCATACAGTCCAGACCTCTCTCCCTGTGATTACGTCATGTTTGGTCCCCTGAAAAGGGCTCTGCGGGGCCAACGATTCACCTCGGGCGCCGACGTCCAGGTGTACGTGCGGAACTGGTTCACATCGCAGCCCAGGGAATTTTATGAGACAGCCATTCACCGCCTCGTGTCACAGTGGGACAAGTGCCTCAACAGCCAGGGCCAATACTTCTAACATACAGGTACGGTTTCTGTAATTATGCCTCCGGCTCGTTACTTTTTGAACGCACCTAACCTTTTGTTAATTTTTCAACATAGTCTCCATTCCTTTGGACACATTTTTCCCACCGCTGTGGAAGTTTAAAATCCCTTTGATGGTTTGTCTTTGAACTTTGTGCTCTTTGGTGAGTAACCGTGGGACCCAGAGGGAGCACACTTTTAGATTGCCTAACTCATGAATCATTTCCTGCACTGCACTGACACATCTGTCTTCTTTAATGATGTCATCAACGCGTGTCAAGTCGAGGGTGCCCACTACGCAGCTGATCTTGAATGCTCATGTTTCCATCTTTAGAGGGGACCCGACGCGCTGATCACGCGTCACCCCAATATCTGCAGGCCAAATGGCTGGGCAGCGGTCGCTTGGTCGGCCTTAGCCCGTCATGGGCTGGATAGTGCCAGGGGTTGTTTGTTTTTTGACCCATCTCGGAGCACTATTAGCACCCATACACACATCTCCATAAGCATGCTGAAGTCACTGGTGAAGTTCAGCAGCAGGGATTCCTTCATTAACAAGGAATTCTTACAGCACTTGGACACAACTAAACATACATGTCGGCCATCTTGTAACTGCTTGCCACGGTGGGCGAGTGGTTAACGTGTCGGACTACCAACTCCAAGCTTGCAGGTTCGCTTCTGGCCGTGGTAAGAGATTTTTTAAAGGCGGCAAAAATCACGACTCGCATGTCTTGCGTTGTTGGCATGTTACAGAACCTATTTGAATTCAGTAGACCGTGTTCATAATGGCAAAATTAATCTCGGGATTTTCCTCCAACAAAAAGTTCCTCAATTCTCTACTAGAAAGTGCTATAGTGTCAAGGAGCTTAAGATATCTAACCTCCTCGACTTTCATAGCGTTGCAAGGAACGACGAAATTCAACATGCAAGCTGCCCTCTGGATGTTAAATAACAAAGCTTGCACCCGGTACCCGAGGCCATACGATATTATTATTTATTATCTTGTAACTCCTTGCTGTGGTCACGTGATAAAAGCTAATGACGTCCAAATACCAGTACGTGTTCCAGAAAGTTGGAAGATTGCGCTGATGTGCACAATTATACTATATTAAAGGATTGTGATTAAAGAAAAAAATGATGCTCACGACTTTCAGTATGGCCTTCGTAGTAACGACTATTTGATTATGGTAAATCCTAATGAATGTTCAAGACACCAGATAAAGCCTAAACAACGATTATAAATTCACGACTTGCCATAAAGAGCATATGTTGTATCCATGTCATGGCCAAAACGCTTCGGTCGAGCTCTTCTTAATGGCAATAATAAAGCCAATTTGAAGAAAACAACCGAAATTTAACAATGTAAGCTGGTCTCCACAGCTGGAGTTCGTGATAGGCGTTCTATACTAATTCAATGCATACCGGTACCTGTTTGGTAATTTAAATATCTGAACTCGCTGCATATCTCGTAATTGAAAAAATATCTCGAGTACACACAAGTTGTCTTTAAAAGCCAGGATATCAAACACAGTATAAATCAATTTTAGGTTATGTTATCGGCAATCTCTGAACATGGGTTTCGTAAAAGACACATGAACATTCAAATCATCTGCAATAGAAATAACACAAAAAGCGTTACAAACAGATGCATTGGTCATAAAATATCGCTATTTAGGGCAATAATGCTGGCCGAGAAATGCGTCTGTTTCTCTTAGGAATTCGCGTTGTGGAATGATATCACGAAATCGATTTTTACGTAGTTGTGATATTTATAGCGATGTATGGCAACGATACAGCTAATTCAAGATTTTGAGTTGAAAATAGATCTCCTTACTACGCAATGCAAATGGTCTTGTCTCATAAAATGTTACGCTGTTAGCCATGCGTCTGTGATCGACCTCTGATACATGGTAACGTGAACACAAAGACTATCTTATGGCACATGTCTCTTTCAAAGAAAGTAAACATATGACGAATTGACAGCTGCCGTTGATTGCGGCATAATCTTTTCTTTTGAGTTCATTAATATGCAGTGATCATGTTTATGTGTGTACATTAATAAGCGGCGATGAAGTTAATATTTATTTTGTTCAAATGACCTCACAGCACGAGGACCAACGCTGAGGATTACAGAGATGACATATCCCTCATCAGACAGAGGATCATCATCATCATCATCTTGCACAGTTTCCAGCCACTGGCCGGGTCTGTTTGGAACACATCCTCTCCAATGTCTTCTGTCTTCCCACCATCTCTCAGCCACCATCTTTGTCCAGTCTTCTCCACTCTTCTTCCACCCCCTTCAGCCACCTGTCTCTTGGTCTCCCTCTCGGTCTCTTTCCTTCCCACTTTGTCTCGTGCATCCTCCTGGGTATCCTCTTCTCCTCCATTCGTTTTACATTTTCTCCATACCATCCTGTAATGGTTCCTCCTTCATTAATTCTCTGGTCCTCTCATTTCTTTTTCTGTCCATCTTTGTAGCTCCAATACTGCTTCTTAGGAACCTCATCTCACTGGCCTGTATTTTGCTCTTCTCCCTTCCTTTCATAACCCAGGTCTCCGAGGCATACGTCAGGATAGGGACATAGTACGTCCGATATATGATCTTTTTGCTGTTCTGAGGGACATCCTTGCTCCGTAACATACTTCTCACACTCCTCCGGAATGCTTCTGCCTCTCTCCCACGGTCATTTATTCCTGTATCGTTTCTTCCATTATCTTGTATCAGGCTTCCCAGATACTTGAAACTCTCCACTTTCTTCAGCTGTTCCCCACCAATTGTTATTCCCGTTGTGGTTCTTTCCTTCTTCCTTGTTGTGATCACCATCTCACTCTTATTTATGCTAAATTTCATCCCATTTCCTTGTATTATTCCTTCCCACACATCCAACTGTTCCTGTACCTCCTCCTCCTTGTTTCCCCAAATCATCAAATCATCTGCAAACACTATTGCTTTCATCTTTCCTTCCCCAATTACTTGTGCCACTCGGGTCATTATGTCATCCATCACCACAATGAAAAGTAACGGTGACAGTGCACTTCCTTGTTTCAGGCCGTTTCTCTGTTCCAACCAGTCCGATCTCTCTCCTCCCACTTCCCTTGTACATCTCCTTTATCCTCCTTATAGTCCATTTTTCTATTCCTCTATCCTCCAGGGTCTTCCATACTTTGTTTCTGCATACACTGTCATATGCTTTCTCAATATCCAGGAAGGCCATCAGTAGATCTGTTCCATACTCATAGTGCTGTTCTTGTAACTGCCTTACAGCAAAAATCAAATCCACTGGGGACCTCCTGCTCTGAAGCCATGTTGTTCTTCCCTCATCCCTCCTTCTAACCTTGTCCTAATTCTCCTATTCAAAACTTTCTCAAACATCTTTGCACAATGACTCATCAGTGTTATTCCCCGATAGTTTCTGCATTCAGTTCTACTACCTTTCTTGAAGATCGGGACAATTATTCCCTTTTTCCAGTCCTCTGGGGTCTTCCTTTCCTTCCAATGCTGTCCTCATCACTCGGTACAACCATTGTATCCCCACCTCTCCTGCTGCTCTCACCATCTCCACACTCAACTCATCCACACCCGGTGCCTTCCCTCCTTTCATCTTCCTCACTGCATCTTCCACTTCTTTCCATGTTAAGTCCTTTTCTGTTTGCAGTTCATCTTCCTCTTCCCCGATTTCTTCCTCCTCGCCGTGGTTTCCATTTGGGTTCAGGAGTTCTTCAAAATATTCTTTCCACATTTTCTTCAGTTCTTCTCTATTTTCTATCTCTTGTCCCCTATTGTTCATCATTCTAACATAATCCGTAGGATCCTTGCCTCTTATTTTTTACTATCCCGTACAGGACCTTTTTTGTACCTTCACTATCTTCCTTCATCATCTTTGTCCACTCTTCCATCCACTTTCTCCTCTCCTCAACCACTACTCTCTTCGCCTCCTTCTTTCTTTCCTGGTACTCTTCCCTTGTCTCTACCGTCCTATTTTGATACCACCTCCTAAAGGCTCTATTCTTTTCCCTTACTATATCTTTTGTCTTCTCATTCCACCGTGGTGTTTCCTTCCACCTCTTCTTACTACTTGTCCTCCCACATACTGCTTCTGCTGCACCTACTAGTGTCTTCTTAAATCTAGCCCATTCCTCTTCCACCCCTCTTTCTTCATCTGTTGGAATTCCTTCCTTTATCATTTTGAGGTACTCGACCCTTCTATCTCCTTCTTTCAGTTTCCATATCCTTATACGTCTTTCCTGGTTCTCAGTCCCTTTCTTCTCCTTAGTCCCTCTCAGGTTCATTACCAGCAATCGATGGTCGCTATCAAGGTTCTCCGATGGTATAACCTTGATGCCCGTGATGTTCTTATTTAATTCTTTCTCATACAGTATATAGTCGACCACCGACTTCCTGGTCAAGTCATCACTGTACCATGTGATTGTGTGGCTCTCTCTTTTCTTGAACCAGGAGTTCCCAACTAGCAGGCTGTTCCTTTGGCAGAAGTCCAACAGTCTCTTTCCTTCCTCATTTCTTCTGCCCCAACCCTCTGGTCCAAGTACACTCTCACACCCTTGTCTTTCTCTTCCTACATGGGCATTCAGATTCCCCATAACAATCACATTTCTTCCTACCAGCTGCTTCTGCAATTCCTCTTCAAACTCCTCCTTCTCTTCAGAGGCGCAGCCTACTTGTGGAGCATACACTTGCACTATTTCTACGGTCTCTACCCTCAGTGCTACTTTCACTTTCATCATCCTATCACTTATTCTCTTCACTTCTTTTAAACCATCTCGTACTACTGCTCCCACTCCATTCCTCTTTCCCTCTTCATTCCCACTCCAGTACAGTCTATAGCCTTTTCTCAGTTCTCTCCTTCCTTCCCCTTTCCACTTTGTTTCTGCCAATCCCAATAAATCCAACTTCCTTCTTTCCATCATATCCACTATCTCCTCCACCTTCCCCGTCAGCGTTCTTATGTTCTAAGTTCCAAATCTTAGTCCGTGTTTACAGCCGTGTCATCATCTATTATATCAATCATGTCCGAGGCTCGTTCCATTCTTGAAAGCATTTGGTTTCATCCACTACTGGCTTGAAGCCTCCGTGGCTTAGGCGGCAGCACGCCGGCCTCTCACCACTGGGTCCGTGGTTCAAATCCCGGTCACTCCATGTGAGATCTGTGCTGGACAAAACGGAGGCAGACAGGTTTTTCTCCGGGTACTCCGGTTTTCCCTGTCAACATTTCATTCCAGCAACATTCTCCACTATCATTTCATTTCAACTGTCATTCATTTATTCATTGCCCCGGAGGAGTGCGTCAGGCCTCGGCAGCCGGCACAGTTCACATCCTCGCCGCTAGATGGGGGCTTCATTCATTCCATTCCTGACCCGGTCGGAGATTGGAAGCAGGCTGTGGATTTTCATTTTCATTTTCACTACTGGCTTGTTGGGCCTATCGTAGCTTCACCAGAGCCCCGTTAGCCGTCACTTTTGAAGGTTCCTGTAGGACCTTCACTGCTACCGTAACGGTCCCGGGGCACATGAAGTCCCCACTGTACTTCGCCCCTACAGGCAATCCCCTACTTTGTGCCGTTGCCCGTCTCCCACGACGTGGAAGAGGGGTTGGACTTATGGGAGACCGAGGATAATGTGGAATAAAGTTGACACGGTTGATTACGAGTTTCCTGATAAGGACAGTGCTGAAAATTAGTTCTTAATCTGTCTTCTAGTGTTGGATTTCAACTGAAATACCATTCAAAGAATAATACAGCAATAATGAATTTATCAATGAATCTTATTTCATTACAAACAAATGACGTAACATGAGTTCATTGATGTGCCATATGTACTTTTTGCCGATGCGCATTACATTCGCCAACAAATATGATTTTTATTTGAAGGTTTTTCAAGGCACATAAGATTCGAGAAAATACGGTATTTCACCCAATAAAATGCCGTTGCTTGACATATGAGATTCCTTCACAAAGGACCCAGTTTGCAGGAAAGTGCAAGAGTTCTTTCTCAAGAAATAAATGCCTACAATAAACAAAATAGTGACATGTAGAGGAGGGGATCGAGCCTCTTCAATCTAATGAGTAGTGAAATGAAAATCCACAGCCTGCTTCCAGTCTCCGACCGGGTCAGGAATGCATACCTGCCAACTTTGAAAAGGGCTATCAGTAAAACTCACGCGCGACATAAAATCTAACGATTTTCGACATACCCCGGCTTGACGAAAATAATAATACTTCTGGGCTACAAAATACAATATTTCATGCTTTAAACAGGATACTTCAATGAAATCATATCTACTTACATGATTTGTAGATGAACATAACAATCAAGAAGAAATCCATGTTAATCAGCAGCAGGCGTGGTGAATATTGGTTTGGAGCAGACATAACAGGACTTCCTTGATAGATTAAGCTGATATACGATAATTGAAAAAGGCTTTAAACAATAAAACTTGTTTAACGTAACACAGGCAAGAAATAATATAATACACACTGCAAATCACATGCTAGTTCGACTTTTATGTCATGGTTGTGGCCTTTTTAGCTTCCTGCAAACCGTCTTGAGAAAATGTTTTGTCATAACAGGGACCAGAACACCTGGTCTTCAAAATATAAATAGACCCCAGAGATTCATTGGACATGGATGACCTGAACTGTGTTCTATTTTTCTTCACAAGGCTAAAAAAACGTTCACATTCTGCATTGCTATGGGGTATGGTGAGAATAGAGAGCAATACTCTAGAAATTCGGTTATACTTAAGAAGTCCATCGGCTCCACGAATTCTTGATATTTGTGCCCAACTGGAATCACTTGCAGCATCTTGATGTGCAGCCAAAGTGTCATCTACCTGAAGAGCTGTGAACTGCCTCTGAAGCTCATTCACCACCTCATCTGTAGTTTCATTCTCTTCCTTGCATAACATGATAGGAAACTTTTCCAAGAAAAAACGAATGGAAGTTAACTGTGCATCTTCAATTTTGTCTAACCTAGCAACTTGAGCATTCTTTAACACGTCATCCTTGAGTGGAAACTTGTTTGATGATGTAGTCACAGGCAGTATAAAAGTAGTTTCTCACTGATGAAAAGAAAAGGGATTTATCTGTATCTGGTCCGTTCTGAAGGCACTGAACAACATCAGATGATGCATTTTTTGCCATGTTATTTACAATACATGTCGTTTTCGTGCGACCACAACTATATTTCTTTGCAACTTCTGATGTGGGAAACATCTTCTTAAATAAAGCACCAGCATGATCAGCCGCACTTAAGGGCACATTGTGTTCCACCAAAAAGGAAGTAAACAGACACTCGGCCCTAATTACGTCACTGTCAACGTTTCCAGACTTAGCAAAAAAGGTGTTGATTTTCTTGCTATGAAAAATGAAAATCCACAGCCTGTTTCCAGTCTCCGACCGGGTCAGGAATGGAATGAATGAAGCCCCCATCTAGCGGCAAGGATATGAACTGTGCCGGCTGCCGAGGCCTGACACACTCCTCTGGGGCAATGATTAAATGAATGACAGATGAAATGAAATGATAGTGGAGAGTGTTGCTGGAATGAAATGTTGACAGGGAAAACCGGAGTACCCGGAGAAAAACCTGTCTGCCTCCGTTTTGTCCAGCACAGATCTCACATGGAGTGACCGGGATTTGAACCACGGACCCAGCGGTGAGAGGCTGGCGTGCTGCCGCCTAAGCCACGGAGGCTTCCAATTTTCTTGCTATCTTCCTTCGATTTAACATAACTAATGTGTTTACCGCACTTCACATGATTACTTAAATCGTTTTTTCCACCATGTGCAATATTAGTCACACCCACATACCGTGCAAAAGGCAAATTTTTCTCCCTTTCTTGATTTTAGTATGCACGGAAAATCAACCGAGTATGATTCTTTAAATGTCTGGAAGTACTGTTTCTTGTTGGATTTGTTCATTCTCGATATCTACTAAAACATCGAAAGGAACCTGGATCACTGAACGTCACATAAAATTATAACATAAAACACTTAAGACAGCCAACACTTCATTAAAACATGTCAAAACACACATCTTAAACCATTAAATGAATACGACGCCAACCTCGTGAAGAAAGAATATGCACATGGTAGAAAAAAAAACACACACACACACGTGGAACGAATGTAATTAGTCCAAGGAATACAGGAAACTGCGAAGCACGAAGTTATAGCACAAAAACTCGAACGCTTCATTAAAATATGCCATAACCTTAAAAGACGAAAACATTCAAGGAACGCCAACTTCGCGAACAATGAACAACTAACGTGGTCAAAGAATATGGTTTAAATCGCAACGAGCGAACGGAACGGAACAAAAAATATGCGAAGCAGAGCGTGTCGACACCTAAGATTCACATGGTTATCCCGGCTTCAAATTCAATACCCACGCAAACAATCGATTGTACGGAAGTGGGCGGTATTATCGAATGTAAATTATCTTTTCAAATTTTTGTCCGCGAAATCGTAAAATGACACCGTTCATCCGTAAAACCGTAAAATGCTGCAATTTCCGTAAATTTTACGGATAAACCGTAAAAGTTGGCAGGTATGGGAATGGAATGAACGGAGCCCCGATCTAGCGGCGAGGATATGAACTGTGCCGGCTGCCGAGGCCTGACGCACTCCTCTGGGACAATGATTAAATGAATTACAGATGAAATGAAATGATAATGGAGAGTGTTGCTGGAATGAAATTTTGACAGGGAAAACCGGAGTACCCGGAGAAAAACCTGTCTGCCTCCGTTTTGTCCAGCACAGATCTCACAGGGAGTGACCGGGATTTGAACCACGGACCCAGCGGTGAGAGGCTGGCGTGCTGCCGCCTAAGCCACGAAGGCTTTAATGAGTAGTACAGTACGTAAATAGCTTTAACATGCCTGAGATTTAACGTATACTGTAGTATCGTGTTTCTTTGTGGATTGTAGAAAATGTGTATTTTGTAATGTAAATGTTATGGGATATGGAGTATTGTATACAAGTTAGCCTATTACTATTATTTTATTAGGCCTACCATTTATAATGGGAAAATTTATCCAAAGCTTCAATTGTTTTAATTGTTTTAAAAGCTTTTATAAATGAAGCTGTTTGATCTGATATTACTACAAAATTTCAAATATCTAGAACTTGACAATGACATCCAAGCAGATGTGTGCTGGCAGTCGATCGAATGTTTTTACGCAGGTAGTTTTTCAACACTCACGTGGTCAGCATTTACTTTGACTCTCGCCATGTGCCGACCGCTTAACAGCAGGCAGACATGAGACTCCTTTCTTCTGGCAAGGTCCCGCCAGGTTTTAAGCTCGCGGCAGCATGTACAACCAACTGGCACACAAATACAAAAGTGCTATGCAACACTTATACCATGAAATTATATAAATATAATCTTAAACGTAGGGTGCGACGATTATGCGAGGAAATACGGTGTTCTCTACTGTAGGACTATTTTTCAAAGATCTACTCACCTTATTGTCTGAACCCCAATGTTCCAAGCCATAGTTGACATACTTCCTAAGTATGTCCAAGCGTTCTGAACTTGAAATATCCCAATGCCTTCTCTCCTTGATCTCCGTAAAAAGCCAAGGCTTGTAGAGCGCACCTCGTCCAATCATCACACCAGCAACAGAGGGACATTCACGTCTCACTCGCTCGTAATCTTCATACGAGAGCACATCGCCGTTACCATACAGTGGAACCGGACTGGCCAGTTTTGCACACTGTTCGATGTAGGCCCAATCTGCAAGACGGGTGTACCGCTGTTCACGAGATCGTCCATGAACCTAAGCACCAGGAAAACATATTATTCTTGAGCACTGAACAATGTTAGGTGGATGAAACGTCAATTGAAAATATGCTCACAGTTATCTGAGACACTCCCCACTGCCCAAACTTAGGCGCTAGATTATGGGCTATATTTTCGTCGTCGTACACTCCAGTCCGAAGATTTACGGTGAGTGGCTTATCCAGAATAGTAGCCATACAGCGTACTACAGACTCCAGAGCATCAGTACGATTCAGTAATCCACAGCCCGAACCCTGCAAATTTCAAACACAAAACTTCAAATGAATTCATTGCCTGGATAAAAGTAAGACCATTAGAGAATCAAGGTACAGTAGTCGACTTACAGAGAGATATGGAAACATGGTTAAAGGAAATGATATTACAACTTTTCAGTACTGTAATTACTGGGATATGCGAAAAATAACCCAAAATTTGGGATTACATTGTGTTGAACAACTGAAAAGTTGTATTATCTATTATTCTTATTAATCTTGATTGGTCACATTGGACCACTTGAGTCGTTCCACAATCACTTCTTCTTTGAAGGTAGTACTGCTTGGTTCTTGCGCTCTTTCCAGTACTTTTTCATTCTTTTGGATCGGGATTTTCTCAACTGAAATCTCCATAGGCTTTCTGTGTGTCATTTCTGCAGAAAATTTGTGAGTTTTAAGAATGGTGTTAATTTTATTTTTCTCCTCGGCATCTGTTATCTTTAGTCCAACTGCTTTGAGATCTTGTTGGATTTCTTGGATCCATTTTCCTCCAGTTTTCTTTCCTAGATTTCTTATCACTAGTTGGCGTACAATTCTGTTTTCTGGAAGCCGTAAGATGTGAAAAAAATATGAAATTCTTTTGCTCTTCATTGTGCTGGTGATTGGATCAATCTCACGATAGACAGTTTCATTTGGGAGAATCCTCCAGACTCCCTCAACCTGATACTTTTTATTTAAGGACGTTCTAATGATTCTTATTTCCTTTTTGAGGAGCTGATTAGTTCTTTGTTCATTTTTAATTTGGAACAGTGTTTCACAAGCATAAGTGGCTTCAGGGAGAGTTACAGTTTTATAATGTTGGATCTTAGTAGCTATTGATAGGCATCTTTTATTATATGTTGACTAGGTTAGAGATTGTGCCTTTCTCATTTTATTTGTTCTATTTAACCTTTACACTGCTACACCCGAGATATCTCGGGTGCGGTAGAACGTCACGTCCTTGCTGTGCCCGAGATATCTCGTCGGCAACTTCATCTGAATAACATACTTTTAAAAATTTATTCAGCATGGAGGGGTTTGATAGTCTCTCACAATATTAGCAGTGAAAAGGTTAACCAAGTTACTTTTTCGTTTAAGTTATGTGCGATAATTTCTCCAAGATACTTAAATTGAGGAACTAGGTTAATTTTATGATCATTTATATAGACTTTATTTGTAGCTAAGGATTTCATAGGCAAGATCTCAGTTTTTTCAAAGGATATCTGTAATCCTATCCCTTGAGCAATTTCTTGGAGACTAGTGATCTGAGTACAAACCTCTTCCTTGTCTAGTGCTAAAAGAGCCAAGTCATCTGCAAATCCTAAGCAGTTTATTTTTATTGATGGTTTTGTTCCAATTTTTATCTGAAGAGGGTTTTCCTTTTGCCAAACCTTCATGACGTAATCAAGGGCCACATTGAAAAGCAGAGGGGATAATCCATCACCTTGTCTGAGACCGGTTTTTACTGTGAAAGCTGTTGATATTTCTCCCCTAAAATTAACTTCAGAATTTGTGTTCGTTAATGTTAATTCAATGATTTTTATCAATTTAGGATGGAGACCGTATGATCCGTGGATTTTTAACAGTGTCAGTCTATGAATACTATCATACGCTTTCTTGAAATCTATAAAAGAGATAAAGAGTTGCTTATTTCTGTTTTTGTAATATTCCATTTTTAATTTCAGGCTAAGGATTTGGTCTGGACAACTTCTGTAAGGGAGAAATCCTCCTTGATATTCTCCAAGTTGTGGTTCCAGAATGTTTTTAATCCTGTAGTAAATTATGCGAGAGAATATTTTATATGTGCAGTCCAGAAGGGTAATTCCTCTGTAGTTATCTGGATTCGTTTTGTCTCCTTCTTAAATAATGGATGGATTATTCCTATGGTCAAGTGTGCAGGAATTTCTTCAGTAATCCACATTTTAACTAGATGTTGATAAAGATTTATAATCCCAGGTTTACCAGCATTTTTCCAGATTTCTGCAAAGACCAAGTCTTCGCCACAAGTTTTGTAATGTTTTTGTTCTTTAATTGCGAGTTCTACTTCATTGATGTTTGGAGGATTTATTAAATCAGGTGAATTTAAAATAGGTGTATCAGTGTTTACTGGCAGGATTTCCAGTGGATCATCACAATTTAACAGTTTCTATTATCAATAAGGCAATACCGAAAAATGGCTTCAAAGCTCTCTATGATTACAGGAAGTCAAAACAGTGCCTTGCCATTATTACAAAAAGTATCAATGGTCAATAAAAAAGTTTGGATAATAGAAAATGGGAGATAATTTTTCACTAGAGTCAATTGCACATTACAACCTACAAAAATAAAATGGTTTAGAAAACAAGTGTACATAGTGACTATCTCAGTATTTGTATGAGCAGTGTTGACAAATTTAAACCATATTACCCTTTCAAGAATTGATTGCCGGTGGTCGAGATGGGAACTATTCCTTGTTTACTTGTGTCACATGCCAGCCAGCTTCGTTGACAGGTACAGTTCCGCGAGTAGGATATGACTCAGCTCCAGTAGCCTCAGTCATCGTTTAACTGTCCGTGGTGACATGAGCTCCTGTGACGCGCAATGCTGCTCGACTCATGTGTTGAGAATGCAGTCAGTCATCGCTGTGTTCCCCGCTTCACCCCGCGGGGCAGCTGTTACAATAAACAACAAACACTGGCGCAGCCAGGCTCGGCGGCAATCAATTCTTAAATGGGTAATAGCAGATCAAGAAAGACAGGATGTACATTTACAAAACTCCACTGGCTCTTGGGAATGGAGGGAAACCATCTCATGTGATGTTTCCCAGTATAAAGTAGGTAGTACAACATGTACAACAGTACAGGCACTGGAAAACTGGACAAATTGTACTAAAAAGTGTTGACTTCGCTAAAGGATTTCACTGTACTACCAACATGCAGAAAAGCTTTCAATGCATTTGTATTTGAGTCGCTCGCGCTATGAAATGGCCACCCCCTTGAACACAACGGATGGCGCCAAAGGCAAACAGCAGAGCAAGGTGTGTGCTTGTTTACAATGGATGCACATTGCTGGCGAATGATTAATTCTTGTTGCTCTTAAAAACAAGTGTTGGTTGGAAAAATCACAAATCAATCTAGCCTATGCATGTGCTTGCATGGAAGTTAATTATTGCGGCATATGTATCTGGATGATCCACCAAAATCCAAGGCTGGAAAAATAATGGATTGTAGCATCTGGAAGTCCCGGCTAAAAACAACACAGTGCTACTTGGCGAAAACACTCAGAATAAGGAACAGGGATTTATCAAACGGAATGTGCTATAGTAACTAACTACAGAACAGTAGGGTTCTTTATCTACTCAGGAAAGACGAGAATCCATGAAAATCTCGGGTGTAAGGATGTGGATAAGGTCCCTCGGGAACTTCCACCCTACAGCACATTCCACTACCATTTGACTACAAAGACAATGCCAAATTTCTATAAAAATCAGGGAATCATAAAAACGTGCCTGTCATATTTATTGACATTAACAAATACAAGTTTCCTAACACTTGCATTCATAATATGCATTATTAACGTTCAATTAAATTAAATGACGAAATGTCATTACTCTGTTACATTAAAAACTTGTTTCTTCTAGAAACTGATAAAATTATTTATGGAAGCTTTCATAAGCTCAAATAAAATAATGAATTAAATTGCAGCAAACAACTGCTGTGCCCTAGGTAAAGGGAGTTTTATAACAAGATAAAATGTTATAAAGTTAAAAAAAAATATCCCCCAAAATAAAATGAGTTTACCCTTGACGGTAGGTCTCCGTCATTACAAAAGCTATTAATTACTCTATACAATTTATCTCCCGTCTCCTATCACTTAAATCCTTCTCATAGAAGCGATCAAAAATCTCTCCTCATATTTAAATTACAAATTAAAAATTACAATACGCATAAATATAACCGTAAATCTTTCTTTGAATTCTAAATATTATTTATATACAACACAAATATCGGCGCTGTAGTTCAACAACTACTCAATTTAAAATGAAATATATACAACGGGCAAACTGCCTTCTTTATAGACAATACAGTATAGACATAAATTGTCTTCCTAATTCCTTCACTCACATTTCAACGGACTTGAGAAAATTATCATTCGCCATAATAAGTCTTATTCAGGAAACTGTTACAATTCGGGATTCTATAATCCATACAATTAAGTAAAGACATAGTTCATAGACCTCCTGCAACTGGTCTGTCATTAAAATTAAAATACTTAATAAAAATACAATCTTCCAATTCGTTGAATAATTACCGTAAACTCAATATCTGATTAAGAACCATTTAAATAGAGCTCAGTTTACTCACAGTTTCTACAAAGATCCATTGATCCTATAATTTCTTTCAGATACAACTTCATCTAGGATTTGCTGTCCTAATGCTTTCAAGGAGTTTCAACTCTATGAGACTATTGCAATAACTTCAAATATTAATAAACATCAACAATACTGCTTCTTATTAAAACATCCTATTTTCCAACATTAAAATATGCGCAAGTCTGTCACTACAGACATTCCTTCAACAATTGACCAATGGCTTCACAAAGCTCATTGTCATACAACAAATACCTCTGTCATCACGGGAATAAATAAATATCTCTCTCTCTTGGAGATACTTCGCAGTTTCTTCCAATAACATATTATTCTTAACTCGCATCTCGTTAACAAATTCTTTTCGTAGTTTCAACATCCTTAATAAAAATATGTAATAAAAAAACTGGCTCTATCGATGAATTAATTTAACAGGTAATACAATAAAATACTAGGCTTCTAATAACAATATTATTTCTTTTATATCACTCACATCTCCATAAAGCTTCCTATTAGCTGTGATATTTCTTTCAAATCTTTCATCAAAATCTTATCATTTCAAAAATACGCTGTAATTCGTATTTACTAACTTCACATTACATTCTCTTATAGATTCTTTCTTTAATATGTTTCTCATAAACTTTCATACTTTATGTTTGTTAATAATGTCACCAAATATTTATAACCAAATCTGTCTAATAAGTTATCAGATGGATACATGGATCTTCCAAATAAGATCTTTAAGAATCGCATTCTCTAAAATATACCTCTGTTTAACATTCTTGGAACAAATTTCCATTATTATCATCGTTGTCAAAGAACGATATAAAACAATTCAAAAACTGACAAAATGTGATCTAAACACATTTAAACTTGACCATAAAAATATTCTGAACTTAACTGTAAAATCCCCTCATTCAAATTTCAAAAGTCGCAAAATTCCAAAAATTTAAATAACAATTCTAAATTGTCAAAATCGACGAAAATTCGAGAATAAACATCCTCATGACGTAGTTATGAAAATATAACATCGAAAACTATAAAAATATTATGAAAACGTAGTAAAATGGCATTAATAAAAAGTTGTCGGATATTCTCAAAAGTTTCTACAGCTCTACAAAATGGGATATATCGTTGGTGATGAGACTACCTTGTGATGCGTTATAGATGACTAGAAGTGGGCTTTCTTTGCTATCCCTCAGAAACGGATTGTTCCTGATAGCTCGAAACTCCATGATGTCGTGTGGGCTTCTGCGGTCTCCTACAGAAGTCTCCATGCGGTCAGGTACGGGATTCGAACTCTTAACATCTTCGTGTGGCCGTCCTTCCTGCTAGGCAATCTTCTTGTGTGAGATGGGATACCCTTTCTCTCTTGATGGCACTGGGATCAACCCTAGCCGCTCTCGTTCGTGAATATCTTCTGTCTTCTTTCGCCAAAGTTCTGATATAAGCATTCGTCATTTTAGTTGGTGAAATGACTTTGTAGATGTAGAATATTTTACGTAGGAGAGACGAGATGTTAATCTCCCCCATGAGATTGATGTTATGTCATTTCGAATACTCTCGTTGTCGTCATAGTTCTGTTCCCATTAACATCTTAGTTCTTCTGTAGATTCAGTCGTATATTCCTCCCTCAACTTCAGTATTTTCGACATGGTAGAAATATGTAGAATAATTTCAATACATTTTAAATATACTTGTATGTCGACTTGATATACATGGGTTGGTTCTTTAGTTTTGGCACCAATGCTTCAGTGCCAAGTTGCAACAATGTTGGGCGCTGCCACTTTTACCAATGGTTGCTGCCCTGCAACCCCTCCCTCAGAGCACATGACCTCGCCCGTCCTCACCACCGCTCGTGCGCAGTCGCGCCTGTTAGATAAGTAGTGTGAGACCAGCGCTAGCGAAAGACAGTCGCAATGTTTTCCAAGCAGGAGCAGAGAACGTGGATAAAAATTCAGTGTGCTAGGGGTCGCAGTGCTAAACAGTGTCACCGAGGATTGCAGGAAGCGTGCGGTGCAGCTGCGTTACCGTTCAGAACGGTAGCAAGATGGGTTGCAGCCTTTCGAGATGGGCGCGAACGTGTGGAGCACATGCCTCGATCTGGTCACCCACCAGTAAGTGATGACAATGTACAGATGGTGTCCGCGTTAGTAGAGGTGGATCGGAACGTAACGATTCGTCAATTAGAGCAAGATACCGGACTGGCGCATTCAATTGTCCTCCACATCCTGAAGGACTTACTGAAAATGAGGAAGATTGCGTCCAAATGGGTTCCGCATGACTTAACCGACATGCACAAATGGCTGCGATATGACACTTGTCGTATGCACTTGCAGCGTTATGAGCACGAAGGAGATGCCTTCTTACGGCGTATCATAACCATTGACGAGACGTGGGCCAGATCTTATGAGCCACAGTTCAAACACCAATCGAACGAGTGGCGGCACCACGGATCACCACGGAAACAAACAGTTCAACCAACCCCCACCAATGTGAAGGTAATGTTGATTCTTGCCTATGATTGGGATGGTGTAATCATTCACCATACTGTTCCCCGAGGGCAAACCGTTAATGCGGCTTACTATTGTTCGTTTCTGCAAGACCATCTCCGAGGAGCTATGAGAAGGAAACGGTGCCACCACATGGTTACACCGCCCATCGTTCTGCATGACAATGCTAGGGCACACACAGCAGGTGTTGTGTCGGCATTGTTGGATCGCTGAGGCTGGGAGGTCCTCTATCATCCCCCATATTCTCCCGACATCAGTCCCTGCGACTATGATCTCATCCCGAAGATGAAGATGACAATGAGCGGGGAGCGCTTCCGTACCATTGAAGACGTTAAGCAGGCTGCTGAGCGCTCTCTTCGTACCATCAATAGATTGGGCAGTGCCAATGGGATCCAACGACTTCCGCATCGCTGGGAACACGTTGTACGCAACGGTGGGGACTACATCGAGGCCCTGTGAAACTTGGAACCATCTAAGTGAGTAATTAATCCAGTTATAACTAAGGTGCCAAAACTAAAAAACCAACCCATGTATATGCACAAACTACCGTAAGTGCCTTCGTTATCGTTACTAATTGCGTGTCGTATTAGTCTTCTTCAAATACCGTATATAGTAATTTCTATCAGCTTTGTTCGATTGTCGAGTATTTGGTTGACACGTCCTCGTCATGAAATCGTAATTATTAAGAGCCTCGATTCTCTTCTCTCCTTCTCCTCGTCAATAGCGTCCCCTTTCAAAACATGGATCTGATTGGTTGCTTAATGGCGATGATAATAATCCTTAATTAAACATTTAATTAGCTGCAATGTTAATAAATAGTTCTTATTTATTATTTAATATCTTCCATGATATTACAATGTGTTAAAATCATGCGGGTAATTAGCTATGCCAATTACATTGTTTTCTTTCATCTGAGTAAGGTCGCTTTTTATTGGCTGTCCGCCACGCGCCAAGCACGAGTCATCCCTTCTTCTATCCTCTAGACTTACTTACTGCACGTGTGGTCTTCGGCTCGTTTTCGGAGTCCTCGATTATCTCCGTGCACGATAGTTCCATCATTCTTTTAGCACTGTGCAGCATAGTGCCAAGTCGCTCATGTAACTGTGTATATTTTCCTCATTGGTCGGCTCGGTTAACTGACTAACTCGGCGAGGTGTACAAACCTGTTTGGTGGCCTGATTCCAGTGTCGCTATAATTTATCATTGGAACGTTTGAAAACTTTTGAAAAGATGAATGTTTTCAAGCTCAATTACATATACGAGTACAGTACCAATTCTACAAAGAACAACCATACTCCCATAAATCTGCCTTCGTCAAATATTTTTAATTTTATTCATCACTATTTGATGTGATATTTCCCAGTAGGTAGTACAACAGAAATTGATACGTGAACAGAAAAATCATTACCGAATACACATATTTCTCAGAAACTATGTGCAATACAAAATCAGTTAATAAATAATTTTTTTACATATTTACTTCTGTTTTTCACCAGTCTTTCGTTAGCGTGTTTAGCGGCTGGGTTCTGTTTCCACATTTCAGCAAGTGACACTTGGGGCATGGTTTATTGCATAATTTACAGACGCAGTCATTCTCCGGTTCGTGGAATGTTGATCCGACATATCTTCCCATGGAGCCCGTGGGCGGCAAATCTCGTGTACAGGTGGCGAAGCTCATAGTTCGGTCCCTTCCAGGCTTCTGTTTTCATCGCTTCTGTGTCCATTATTTGCTCCGGGACCTCGTTGGCTTTGTTGTGGGGTTCCTTGATGACTGTTTTGTATGCTTGCATTTCCGGTAATCCGAAGCAGAGTTTTATGACCTCTATAAAGAATGACTCTCGTGCTATTGTATACGCGTAGCTGTTCCTTGTGAATTTCGAGATCGAGAGAAATCAGTTTATGGTGCCTAATTTAAATAAACAGGAAAATTATACTTAGATACTTCTTGCACAAAGACGTGGTTGGACAAGAATAAGCCATCTCTCATCTTTAATACAGGATGCTCAGAAGAGAAAAGCACATGTTGTGTACAAATCACTATTGTGTGAAATTTTGTTACACTCATTCTTAAAAACAATCAATAGAAGATCCTGGTATCAGTGCAAGATGTCCGTATGACAGATGTGGGAAAACAACACTTCGAGGAACATTAGAGAGGTTTGTTAACCCAGGTAGAACCAAATAATTTGAATGGTGAATTAGGGGAAGCGATACTTCTGAGAACAATACCTAGTTGTTTTACTGTATTGTAGATTTGTGGGGAACATTTGATTCATTTAGGTCCGTATTGACTCTTGATAAGATAGGAATCAACCTTGAGAAATTGTTCCATATTTAACTTTAACATTTTAACTTACGTCAAATGGGATCCCATACAAGACTCAAATGTACCAGTATGTCACTATGTGACTATGTAGGGCTATACAGTATACTGTTTTCATATATTTTTTATGAATGTTATGTGTTTTATAATGATGTGTTAGAAATATTTTTTATGAGTGTTATGTGTTTTATAATGATGTGTTAGTAATGGAGAGAGGCTGAAGAAAGGAACCTAGTTTCTTTTGCTGAAACATATACCTCAGATAAACTATATAATAAACAAGGTATTGACTATGCAGAACAAGTTCTCAAGGTTAATTCCTATCTGTACTGTAGATGGAAGGTAGAGAATTCAAATGTCCAATGCATGAGGGAATCAAACCTATGATCTTTGTCTTTGTACACCATTGCTCTTCCACTGAAGTAATGCACGGACACTTATTCTCATGGCAAGGGCACAGCTATGAATTCTAGCCTATCATACTGTTGTCATCTGCTACATAACAAGAATTATATTTTCAGTAACACATTCTCACAACCTGATAGCTGAAAGCCTTCAACTGACAAGAGATTACACTTACCCGATTGTATACTAGGTCATTTGGACAACCCAAGTTGATATCAATGAAGTCAAAGGAAGTCTTCTCTTGAAGAAGTTGGCAACAGCGGGTCATAGCATAAGGATTATTTCCACAAAGCTGAATACCAAAGCAGTCCTCTGTCGAATGACGCTTCACGAGCGCCCACTCATGTGGTATGGCCCGCAGCAGAGATGCGGCCATAGCCATCTCGCCACAGGTCACATCCGCACCAAACTCCTTAGCAATGCGACGGAAGGGTAGGTTCCCCACTGTCGTGAGAGGGGACAGATGCAGCTTGTCCTGCCAGTCAATCTACAATAGAAAATCACCACCATCTAACTTTCCTACTCTAGATTTTACCTTTAACTCATGGCTAGACAAAACGAAGTTACTGATCACCAATGTGCTAGGGGAACAAGGCACCTGAAGAACATGAAAACATACCCAATTGGTAAAAAATAGGGAATGTGTACAAAATTTATGGCTTCAGACAAATTTATGAGAATTTGCAGGTCATTTGTATCAGTCTTTCAAGATACGATTACCGGTGGCTGAGGAGGAAACTGTGCTTTGTTTACTTGTGTCATGCTGTCTGCTTGCTAGTTGACAGGTACAGGCACGCGGGAAGGATATAACTTAAGCCCAGCAGCCTTTCATCGTTTCACTCTCCGTGGTGACAAGAGCTCCTATTAAGCTTAGCTGTGTTGTTGAAACGCACCATTCCTATTATTATTAACTATAACATTCACAATTCACCATACAACTTCTGTATGAAAAAAACACAAGTAGTGTGTGCAGTGCTGCTTGATTTATGTGCAGACTGCACTCTGTCATCACTAAGGTTCGGATGTTTAGGAAATGTTATATTCCTTGGCTACATTACAAACTGTAATTAAGCTGGAGTTCAATGTTGGTTCCTTAGTTTAGGGGCTGCGACAACGCGGTCATATAGCCCCGTGTACTTCGGGTGTGTGTAGAATATGTCTAATAACCGGTGTTAGTTGTGATGGCTATATTAGTGTGTGTTATCTGTAATTCAGGTAGAAGGACTGCAGAATGTCAATTTTTCAAGTAGTTTCTACTTTTGTTACCAAATGCTACCATCCACGCTACCTAGCTGCAGACTTGGCTACCAGATGCCATCGTAGCCAGCACCTGGCGACGAACATGGAACTAATATAGCGTTATCAAACTAACCTACAAATCTTAGCTTCCACAAGTGTAGTTAGTGGAAGGTTCTTTTTCATGCCATAAATCTGTTACATGGGACCGCCGGCTTTACTTCCCCTCCGAAGGAAGGCATACTGAAGGATTTTTAATGCTCTGAAAAAATCCGACGACTTCAGCCGGGTTTGAACTCGCAATCTTAGGCATAGAGGCTCAGCATGCTACCAACTACGCCACCGAAGCCGTCCGAGTTCAATGTTCCTGATTCTTTTTAGGTGGATTTTATACAGCATATAAAAGCATATTTGGGTCATTTTCATAGTTATTGTCATATTTCAACAATATTAGCGTTTTAAGGATATTTTTCGCTAATATTTTAGGGGTAAGTGGTGGACTTAAAATATGGTATCCGCTAGCTGCTGCGAGTTGTGCGTTAGCGGCACTAACAAGGTAACAACTTGCCAATTGTTGCAGACTATCAGAAAATATTTAACTGTAACTAAACTTAGGGGCAGATGACCTCGTAGTTCTGCCCCTTAAAACAACAATAACTAACTAACTAAACTTGGTAGTATTTATAACTTGGGCATTTTCTTTCTATTTACAGGAAATGTGATTTGTGTCACAGTTTTTAACGCGAGATAAGGTGAAGAATATACTGCTTTCCGTGAGTCTCTTGAAACATTCTGCGATAAAAATTTGAGTAAAACATTTTTATTGTAGACCTATTCATGAATAGTTTTTAATAAGAATTATATAACTGCCTGAATCAATACTTTAATGAAAAGAATTATTAATGAAGTTGTTCTTGGTACATGTTTCAGGGATTAATTAACAATTTTTATCCCCTTCATCAGCCAATTGTTAAGCATTAACATAATGAAATTATGATAAAGTGTAGCACAGATATATAAATGGTTGTTTAACCTAATATGGTGCACTATATATATAGGTTGTAGAAAAATTAAAGTATAGATCAAAATGAAGTAGTTTGTGACGGTGATAGTATTCAGCCTGCAAATGTTAATGAAGATGTATGAAGAAAACCAGTAGACAGTGCATTCACAGTTTCGATTTTAGCAAAGGTCAATAGCTTGAGACGACAACCGTGGAATTACAATACTTCTCCATTCTGTGTATAATCAATGAAGATGCCTTTTTAGCCTACTTTCGATTTTTGCAAAAAATGAAAGTAGACTTATGAGATCAACACAGGGCGAAAAAAGTGTGTCTGTCTGTGTGTGTGTATGTGTGTGTGTGAGTCTGTGTGTGTGTATGTGTGTGAGAGTCTGTGTGTGTGTGTGTGTGTGTGTGTGTGTGTGTGTGTGTGTGTGTGTGAGTGTGTGTACAGAGGTGGCCAAATTATTAGACTAAAGCTTGGAAAATAACATATTTCATTTTCTTGGCTAGCCTTACAAATATAAATTAAACATGCATGTGTCTCAATACTTTGTATGCATTCCTTTGTTGGAAATAAGTATTTTCATCCTTTTGAGCATACTTTTAATGAGTGTTGGCAATTGTTTTTGATGTCATTGCCATGATGCCAAATCCGTACCAAAGTTTCAATCTGCCCAATTTTTGTTTTAACAGTGGTTTTCTGGATTTTCTTCTTGACAATAGCCCACAAATTTTCAATGGGGTTCATGTCCAAACTATTTCCTGTCCACGGAAGCACAGAAATGTTTTTTTTACTGATGAATTGAGCCACTTCTTGGCCGCATGACAGGGTGCGCCGTCATGCATGAAGCCGCAAGGATTTTTCCCAATCCAATCTCTTATCTGAGGTACAAGACGCTTCTCAGGGACTTTTATATACTGTTCCTGCATCATGGTACCCTTTAAAATACATAATCTTCCGGTTCCATACACAGACATCGTACTCCAGACCATAACTTTTATTGGATATTTTACTGTCTGTTGTATGCACTGGTGATGAAACTCTTCTTCTGGCCTCCTACGAACGTACTGACTTGTTTTTTCACTTACTTCAAATATAGATTCATCACTGAAGCAAACCTAGGGTCAAATTTTCATTTTTAGTAGTGCATTGGCGGCATTATTACAATCAATAAAGGAGCAATAATAATATCAATTTTTTAAAGTTTCCAGTGAACATTGTTGAATCTATGATAAGAGTAGTTAATGTTTGTAAAACTATTATTTTGATGTCACATGTACCTTCCAGTCGTCTGTAGAGCAATCTTCAAGGCCCTTTGCCCTTTCCAATCTCTTTTTTGCCAAAACTGGAGTAATCACTGCTTTTCTTCTGGGTAGTCAAGATTTTAATCCGCTATTGTACAATGTTCTTCTTACAGTACTTGCAGATACATCCATGCCACTACTATTCAAATTATTTCTTAGTTCATTGCTAGTAGCTGAGCGATGGTTTCATTAAATTGCCATCAGTTTTCGTACACCTCTAGGGCTTAATTTACTTTTTCTACCACATTTTTCTTTTCGTTGTGACTGGGAAACCTCACCGTTTTCTTTCAATTTCTTAATTCTACTTACTGATTTTTGTGCAATATTAAGTCTTGTTGCTATCTCCAGCTGTGTGTAGTGTCCTTCAGTAAGCAATGTTCTTGTTATCCCAATTTTCCTTGGGGACATATCACTTTTCCTCCCCATAAACATAAAATTCCCTTGATAGGTCAATGTTATGCACTGCCTTCTAATTACGTCGCAAATATAGGTTTAAATATGTCAGCATAAAGCACCAGAGCTCTGCTGATGGAATTAAGTGAAGATAGTAACTAAACAATCACTAAATTCTTGGTAAATGTCAAACAACCAATAACATGTGCACATAAATAAATAGTTCCTCGAGACAGCAGACAGTCAATTGTAACAGTTTTGCCAAACTATGAGACAGAAAATCTTAAAATCATTATCCAAATGTCCCTATATCATTGTAACATCCCCAGTGTCAGTTCCCATAGAAGCACAAATAAATGTGTACTCAGCAAAATTGAATAATGCATTTTCAGACCTTTAGTCTAATAATTTGGCCACCTCTGTACTCTGAATGTCTATCCCCCCCTATCAATTCGAACACGGTGAATGCGAATTGAACGAAATTTGGTACAAAGGTAGCACTAGCAAAGGACACCTCAGTGTCATGTTTTATATCGCCGCCATCTTTACTAAAACTGAATGGAGGCCACTCAAACGTTCAAAACGTAAAATCAAATAACGACTAACCAAATCATCCGATCTCTACCAAATTTGGTAACAACATACCTTCGTATAGGATGCGTCTTGTGACCAAACTACAAGGTCGTCCGCCATACCATTTCAGGATGGCGGCCGTGCGAATTATGCAAACTTTATAATCCATATCATGGGACCCACCAGTTCCGATTATCGAGCCGAGAATCGTTTTAACTGTTCTAAAGGAAGAGGCACGTTCGAAATTAAAAGTTTATTTTGTAATACTATAGTGCAGACGTGATTTTAAAAAGCTGAGCTGATTCAGTAATAAGACAAGATGGCAGCGGATATCTTGTGCCTGACTTATATTTCACTAATTTGAGTATTGCATTCAATATAGCGTACTGATACAAAATAAATAAACTTTGTATGAAATGCTTTATATATAAATAATATACTCCAGTGATGAAATCGTTTAGTATAAATCATTATTTCCTAACAAGTTCTATGTAAGTCATTTTATAAAGAACGATATTCGTTGACACAATTAGCTCAGTGGTAGAGCGTTAGCCTATCACTCTAATGCCTATCGTTCAAACCCGATCGGGGCTAGGTTTTTTGCTTGAAATGTTATATGTGTATTGTTTTGTAATGACTCAGATGTTTTAAAATTAAGCGTTATATTGTGCATATTATGGTGTAAAATATATATTTAATTAAAACATAATTCGCCAGCAGATTTACTCGAGACATCTAGCTGCCAAAAAGGTACTTATTGACTTCCAGATTTTATTGAAAAGTTTCTTCTTCTGGCCGCTAGAATGCACTCGCTCTGTTAGGATTATATTGTTCGATATTTCAGCACTAGATGTCACAACTAGTCTACGTGGGGCTCCATTGATTAATATACCATTGGCATTCTATGCGCATCGAATTTGAAGAATGACAAGATGATACTACAATACATTTTTACTTTTTATTTTAAAGGCTTTGTAACAGTCTATTTTGCGTTACTTGAAAATGTTATTTGAAGTAAAGAACAAAACGATTTCGCATAGTAACTGAATTGAAGCCGTTGATGTTAGTTCAGGTTATTAATTACTACTCTTATTTCAGGCAAATAGCAATCGAAAATATCCACATAGTTTGTATACACACGTCTCTGTAGGGTCATGGAAAGATTTGTTAATTCAATTAGGGTTGTGAAAGCCATGCACAACCAGACGTGTAAATACATGCCTCAACTCAAAGTTGGATGTTGCCCACGGCAGGTCATATATGTAATAATAATAATAATAATAATAATAATAATAATAATAATAATAATAATAATAATAATAATAATAATAATAATAATAATAATAATAATGTTATTGGTTTTACATCCCTTTTAACTACTGCTGCTTTTAGAGACACCGGGGTGCCGGAATTTTGGCCCAAAGGGGATCTTTAACGTGCCAGTAAATGTACTGACATGGCTCCCTCGCATTTGTGCACCCTCAAATGCCAGCTGACTGCGCCGGAATTTTGGCCCGAAGGGGATCTTTAACGTGCCAGTAAATGTACTGAAACGGCTCACTCGCATTTGTGCACCCTCAAATGCCAGCTGACTGCGCCAGGATACGAACCTGCAACCTAGGGCCCAGCAAGCGAGAACGTTACAGCTGAGCCACGCAGCCAGTCCGGTCGATTATGTCTCCAGATCCATAACATTCTTGATATACTTCTTATCTTTCTTTCTTCAATGATGGTAGCAGTTTTTATCTAGGTTGTGGCGTTTGGTAGAGGTAAATCGTTTCTAAGGTCTTCAACAAAGAATAGTTCTATTATACTCTTTGATAATAACAACGAGTTATAACTATACTCATACATTTAGGAGAAAGTAGGCTATATGTTCTTTACTGAACATCTTGTTATGCTTAAAAGATCCATAAGCCAATCAAAACGGCAGCATGCAAAAGCACACGACGTGGTAGGAAAAGACCTCTCTTGGCAATGAGGATAGCTTAAAGTATAGGCGTTAGGTTAAGCCAAAGTTTCGATTAGAAAAATGGTAATTTACTATCACCATCAAAAACTACTTCATTTTGATCTATACCTTAATTTTTCTACAACCTACTGTACCCAGTCTAGCCATAAATACTGTTACAAACTTTTGACACAAACTGTACAACCGGTTTGGCAGGTAAAGTTAACCTTATCTGTGAAAGAGGAAGCATCTAGCTCCAGGTTTCAACATGGAATGGGGTGATTATGAAAATCATGTTGCAGTGATAACATTATATAAAGTTGGAAAATCTCCAAGTGACATTTTCGAGACGCTGCAAAAGCTGAAAATCAGTCGTATGTTTGTGTACCGGACCATTGAGCGATTCACTGCAACAGGGGCTGTAAAGGATCGTCCGAGGGAGGGTTGCCCACGCAGTGTCAGGACTCTAGCAGCAAAAAAGGCAGTGGCGGCTCGTATTCGGAGAAATGAGGTGCGGAAGCAGGTTATCATGGCCCGTGAAATGAACATTTCAAAAAGGTCATCATCAAGGCTTCTGTCAGAGGACCTTGGACTACGGGCTTATCGCCGACGAACAGGGCATTACCTTGACGCGCGTCTAAAGAAGCTGAGAGTGCTTAAATGTCGACGTCTCCTGCAGCGTTACGCGCAAAATGGTCATCGAAACATCCTCTTCACCGATGAAAAGGTATTCACTATTGAAGAATCTTTCAATGTGCAAAACGACAGGGTTTATGCATCATCATCTCGGGAAGCCAGTAAAAAGGTTCCGAAAGTTCAGAGGGCCCATCATCCCTCCTCTGTGATGGTATGGTGGGGGGTGAGTTATTCTGGCACCACCCAGCTGCATTTCTGCAAAAAGGATCTTAAAACCAGCGCCAGAGTGTACGAAAGCACCGTTTTTGAGCCTATTGTGAAGAACTTAAGTGACACATTGTTTCAAAACCAACCCTGGACTTTCCAGCAGGATTCTGCTCCAGCCCACAAGGCTAGGTCAACTCAAGGCAATAAATATAAAGAATTTGATAATAACCTCGCCAAAAATCTTTCTAGAAATTTTAACAAGGCTAATTATATTGGAGACATGAAGGAATTAGATCAGTTTCTGTCCCAGAGTGTGGAAAGAGAAGTAGAATTAGAATCTATTGTTAACAAATTTGCTGAGATATTACAGTCAACTTGTACGCAAACATTTATAACACTTAAGGGACCAAATATGTCAGAAAGGAAGAAATCAGTTCCATGGTGGACTGACGCCCTTTCTATACTTAGGAAAAGAATGGCAGCCTTAAGACGGAGATTCCAAAAAACCAAAAATAATGACGAACTCAGAGAGATCCGTAAGCAAGCGTATTTTGTTGAGAAGAGGAAGTACCAAGCAGCTATCAGAAAAGAGAAATTTGACTCCTGGAAACAATACTGTACCACAACATCATCTGTAAATCCGTGGAATGAAGTGTATAAACTGGCTTCAGGAAAAATAAGGAACAGCATTCTCATGTCAACTCTTCAGAAACCTGATGGAACGACAACATTAAATATGGAAGACACTATAGAATATATTATGGATTATCTTATTCCGGAAGATAGAGAAGAAGAAGATACAGATCACCATAAAAACACAAGGAGGTTAATTAATGAATTAATTAATACTTGCGATGATAGATATTTCACCGAGGAGGAGATTCGTCAAACCATTAGTAGCTTCAATCCAAAGAAAGCACCAGGCGAAGATGGAATAACTATGGAAATACTCCTACGAACTTTCAATAATTTTCCTAAGTTTTTAACGTCAATATATAATGAATGTCTCAAAAGAGGATGCTTCCCTAAAATTTGGAAGAGAACAAAAATAATTCTTATACTTAAACCAGGAAAAGAAAAGAGTACAGATCCATCGAAATTTAGACCAATTAGCTTGTTGAATCTAGCGGGCAAGGTACTGGAGAAGATATTGATTAGTAGAATAATGCATATGTACATAAATAAATTAATGAATAATAATCAATTTGGATTTACACCACAGAAGAGCACAACCGACGCAGCAATGGAAGTGAAGCAATTTATAGAACCGGAATTAGAAAAAGGGAACGTAATAATTATGACCAGCTTGGACGTTAAAGGTGCTTTTGACGCCGCTTGGTGGCCTACTATTCTAAAAGGACTAAAAGATATGGAATGCCCAAGAAATCTATACAAACTCTCTCAAGACTATTTCCAAGGAAGAACAGCTTTCATGTCCATTAATAGCAACAACACTGAGAGAAGACTTACTAAAGGTTGTCCGCAAGGTTCATGCTGTGGTCCTGGTTTCTGGAATATACAATATAATTCTCTTCTTACATTGCAGTATATAAATCGCACGAAGGTAGTTGCATTTGCAGATGACGTATTACTGCTTGTTAAAGCAACATCTATTAAAGAGGCAGAAAATTATACTAATATAGAAATGGACAAAATTTCAATTTGGGCTAAACTCAATAAGATCAGATTTAATGAACAGAAATAAAAGTTATGGTCTTGTCGAGAAGAAAAAGAAAAGAAGAAAGAGATTAAAATTTATCTTAATTACAAAAGCTTAGATCAGGTGGACACCGTTCAATATCTTGGAATTATTTTCGACCACAAACTTACATTTAGAGAGCACATTAACTATATGACTGAAAAATGTAGGGAACTGATATTTAGTCTCTCAAGATTTGCAAAGCTAAACTGGGGTTTAAAGCATACAGCTCTGAAGGTAATATACAAAGGTGGAATCTTACCTCTCATTTTGTATGGAGCACGGGTATGGAGAAAGGTTATAGAGAAAACTTGCTATAAAGTAAAATTGATAAGAGTCCAAAGGCTGATAAATATCAGAATAGCTAAAGCTTATCGCACTGTATCTAATGAAGCTCTCTGTGTGATAACAGGATTAATTCCAATTAATATTCAAATTGAGGAGACTGTAGCATACTACGATCTTATTAAAGTTAATAGTAAAGAAGATCGCTCAATTGACATGGACATGGAAATAAATCAATGGTCTCACCCTGCTGACATTGTTAAAATTATTGACGTAAATTATGAACAAATGCATTCTTTCAATGTTTATACTGATGGAAGTAAAAGTGACGATGGAGTAGGATCAGGAATTGCCATATACAATGGAAACGAGTTCATTCAACAGCTGCAATATAAACTAGACAAACGATGTTCTAATAATCAAGCAGAACAGCTAGCTATCGTTAAGGCATTGCAACATCTAGAATCCATGACACGGAGCAGAGAACTGCACTCATTTTCACAGACAGCCAAATTACAATAGATGCACTTAAAAACTACAAAAACCATACATTTCTCATAGAGAAAATTAGAAGAAAAGCAATTGAAATGGAGAAACAGAATTGGGTGATTGTCTTCAGTTGGGTTAAGGCGCATATCGGAAATGAGGGAAATGAATTAGCGGACCAGCTGGCTAAAGAAGCAGCACAAAGCGGTTTAAGTGAGTGCTATAATAGAATTCCAAAAAGTAATATGCTAAAAGAATTAAGTGTGTTTAGTTTGAGAAAGTGGCAGAATGAATGGGACAATACATCCAAGGGCGAAATTACAAAATCATTTTTCCCCAGTGTACAGGACAGAATAAAATTGAAAATGAACATAACGCCCAATTTTACAGTTATAACAACAGGGCTCGGCAATATTAAATCATACTTATTCAGATTTAAAATTATAGATAGTCCAACATGTATATGCAATAACGGTCACCAGACTGTAGATCACTTACTATATGAGTAAGTTATTAGGGAAAGAAAGAGGTATATTAATAGCACATGTTTTAAGATCAGGCAACTGGCCTATAAAGAAAGATGAACTTGTTAGAAACTACCTTAGGGAATTCTTTACTTTTGTAAACTCTATCTCATTTGAAATACTAAATAGATAATTCTTATTTATATTTTCTTAACTGTTAATCATTTTAGTGACACAAATTTCATTTAACAGGCCATAGATATAAAATATTTATAATATAAATAGTATAGTTTTAATCTGAAATGATTAATAAGTAATAATTAAGCATGTAGTATTACTACATTGTAATGGGGCATGCTGTAAATTAAATAAATTAAAAAAAAAAAGGGTGGCTTCAGCGTCATGTTCCCGACTTCATTTCAACTGAAGATTGGCCCAGTAGCAGTCCGGACCTGAGCCCTTTGGACTACCGACTGTGGTCGGTGCTTGAGGGCATTGTCTGCAAGAAGAGACACCCCACCATTGGAAGTTTAAAGCGTTCCTTATTGTCAGCAGTGGCGGATTTCCCCCTGGATGTCCTCCGTTCCACCGTAGACGAGTGGCCAAAAAGACTCAGAGCCTGTATCAGTGTCAAAGGTGACCATTTTGAAAAGTGATTGGTGATTTGTGTAAAGAAAGCCTGTAAGAACAACATACTAACAGCAAATTAAAATACTTCTCATAATATTTGTGTTTTTCACTTTTTAAGTTGTAACAGTATTTATGGCTAGACTAGGTATATATATGGTGCACCATATTAGGTTAAACAACCATTTATATTTCAGTGTTAAGCTTTATCATAATTTCATTATGTTAATGCTTTACAATTGGCTGATGAAGGCGATAAAAATTGTTAATTAATCCCTGAAACATGTACCAAGAACAACTTTATTAATAATTCTTTTCATTCAAGTATTGATTCAGGCGGTTACATAATTCTTATTAAAAACTATTTAAGCACATCAATACGGAACCATCATGAGTGATTTAAATAATAGAACCTAATCATGAAATTAGCAAAGATTTTAACATTATTATTTTTGGTTTGAATGTAGAATTAATAATAAAAATAACATTTCACTATATTATTAACACTTGCTTTTAGAAAGCATGTAAATATATTAAGGTCATATTGTACCTCTTTTTGGATCATATTTCAGTATTTTTTAGGGCATATTTGCCTCCATATTTCTAGTTTCTTTGGGTCCTAAACATTCGAGTCTTAGTCATCACTGTGTCCCCTTGCTTCTGCTGCTATTATCAACAAACGCTGGTGCATCCAAGTTCAGCAGCACTCATGTCTTGAAAGGCTGAAGAAATGGAAAATAATTAACAGAATGCTAAAAAATTAAGTATTTACTTACATGTTCAAATTTTTAGTTAATTTGCATTGAAAACTTACAAACACAGTCCACCCAACAGAACGTTATTAGGTCTTGCATTGAATGTATTAGGGGCAGGTGATCTTGCTGTTCCCTTCCTTAAAACAATAACACTAATAATTGTATTATACAGCAAGTGAAAGCTATTTAGATGGATGGTAGAGAGTTTAAATGGCTGACCCATGCATGACTTGAGTTTACGACCTCCAGCTTCGTACACTGTTACTTTGACCATTCAGCTGAAGGAAGAGACATCTTAATTCTCTTTGAGAAATGTAGCCTACATTATGTGAAACCAGCACATGCTTGGCACAATCACATCGCTGCAGGCTTTGGATTCTAGAATTCTAATTCTAATTCTGAAACATAGATTCTAATTGTGATGGATGGATTTCCTTCATAGTCAAGAAGCAAGCTGCTAAATATTTACCAACTGAATTTAGTTAGTTACTGTCGACCAAAATATTATGTGCACTCGAGTTTGAAGGCTGTTTGTGAAGTAACCAATATACCCACATAAAATCCAATAACATCATCATTTTCGTCGTTCTAGTGTATGCTAGTTCATTTAGGTTTGGAAATTTTAATTTATATTTTAATATTTTTTATCGCAGTTGGTTGGAACACAAAAAGTGCCAATTTTTAAACGTGTTTCAACCATGCGACACATTTAAGAAATATTATCTCAAACATCCGTCATCAGATCGAATCCAAATTTCAACACCATATACATTGGAATGTTTTATAACTGGTTTATTCATTTCAAAATGTTGAGTGTCCAAGGAACAAAGTTGTTATCATTTTTGTAAGGTAACTTTTTTTCGGCTCTGGGTGGTTGGAAAATGTAGTTCTTGGTCGTGTTGTAATCCTAGCCGATACGGAGAAAGCTGTACAGCGTTGCAAGGATGGAGCCCATCACGCATCATGGCGCGCCTCACTCGGAAGTGATGGGCTGCATCTCGGCAACTCTGCACAGCTTTACCCGTATCGGCTAGCTGCGGAACCATGTCTTATTTTCCCACACAAATACAAACCTATATACAATAAGAGAAGTAATTTACGTATTTCACAGTCACTTCACTTCAGATGAATGGTCAAAGTAACAGTGTACGAAGCTGGAGGTCGTGAACTCAAGTCATGCATGGGTCAGCCATTTAAACTCTCTACCATCCATCTAAATAGCTTTTGAAGTATAAGGATTACAACGCGACCAAGAACTACATTTTCCAACCACCCAGAGCCGAAAAAAGTTACCTTACAAAAATGATAACAACTTTGTTCCTTGGACACACAAAATTTTGAAATGAATAAACCAGTTATAAAACATTCCAATGTATATGGTATTGAAATTTGGATTCGATCTGATGACGGGTGTTTGAGATAATAATTCTTAAATGTTACGCATGGTTGAAACACGCTTAAAAATGGGCACTTTTTGTGTTCCAACTGCGATAAAAAATATTAAAATATAAATTAAAAATTCCAAACCTTCATGAACTAACGTACAATAGAACTAAGAAAATGATGATGTTATTGGATTTTATCTAGGTATATTGGTAACTTCACAAACAATCTTCAAACTCGAGTGCACATAATATTTTGGTCGACAGTAGTTATTGTTGTTTTAAGTGGCTGAACTACGAGGTCATCTGCTCCTCTTAACACAGATTAAAGTATACAAATTTGGAATGGAATTTAAACTTTAGAAGTGTACACCTAAATATGACAGACCGAAAATTAATAAAACAAAAAATTAAATAAAACTAATAATTATAATAGAAACAAAAATTACGGAAAAACAAAAATTCTGCATCAAAAACGAACAAATTGTTGAGTCAATTTACACTGGAAAATTTAGATTGCTGGCCCTAACCCACTCTCACTTATGAAGAGGATGACGAGATCAGCAGCCACCGCATCATCGGCTAATATAAGTTTCAGAGTCGTCTGCAAACCAAGGTTTCTTCTAAAGTCAGCAAGATCCACACACTCGGTTCAAATGTGGGCCACGGTAAAAACGACCCACAGGTACAAAGTGGGGGGTCTTCCCTTCTCATTATGTATGAGTGGGAGGATCTTGTATGACCTATCCTTAGCCTACACAAAATGACGGACTCCATCCGTGACCGGCAAGAGCTCCGCCACACGTGAGTAGTTCCCTTGATCGCTCTCAGTTTACTGGGCAGTGGGTCAGCTAGCCACTGACTCCCAAAATTCCAGAACTTGTAGGCATAATAGAGAGCGAATGTTTCTAGCAGTTACCTCCATTGGTCGAGGCGGTAGTGATACCACCTCTTTCGCAGCTTGATCCGCTAACTCATTTCCCGTAATTCCCATGTGTCTTGGAAGCCACAGAAAGGTGATTCGAGTGTCAGCGCGGCACAACCCGGCTAGTAGGTCGTGGATTCGCTGCACTAGGGGGTGTTAAGGGAGACGTGTAGCAATTGTCTGCAACGAACTCAAAGAGTCGGTACACACGTGAATGTGGATTCATGCATCCTGTAGTGCAAACTGCAGAGCTTCATAGATGGCAACGAGCTTCGCAGTAAACACACTACAGGCCTCATGCAAAGAGATCTTTGTATTTGCACCATCAATAACGTAAGCACAACCCACCTTCTCGTCCACCTTCGAATCATCCGTGTATAGAATACCAGCTTTCGGAAATTGGTGAACTATGCTGTTGAACTGCCTCTGATAAACAGAGGTATCCATGTTCACCTTATGACCTCGGTGTAGATTTAACCAAATTTCCGGACGCGGAACTTGCCACGGAGGCACCTCGCTAGATGTCCGGATCATACAGGGACCTACAGCCACTCCTATTTCAATACACAAGCTATCAAGTCTAATACCAACTGGCCGAGTGGCACGAGGCTGGTAGGCGTACCCCTGGTGGTTTGGGGTACTGAAGAGAGCTTGACAGCTCGGGTGTTGCGACATTTGACGCACATTGGCAGCATATGCTAAAAGCATATGTTGGCGTCTATAATTTAGAGGTGGAACACCCGATTCGGCAAGTAGGTTGGATATCGGGCTGGTCCGGAAGGCACTGGTAGCCAGCCTAACGCCACTATGGTGGATACTGTCCAGCATTTTCAAGGTTGCTGGCCTTGCTGAACCGTATGCCGCAAAACCATAGTCTAGCCGGGACAGGACGAGGGCTTGGTAGAACCATAGCAGCACCGCACGGTCAGCCCCCCACGTAGTGCCTCTAAGAAACTTGAGCATGATCAGTTTCCTGAGACACGCCGTTTTTAGTTGCCTTATATGGTGCTGCCACGTTAATTTGCTGTCAAAATGGAGCCCCAGGAAGCGATAAGTGTCAATCAACGGCAATGCAGCATACCTGAGATGTAGTTCAGGGTGTAAATGTAGCCTCCGGAGCCGACAAAAATGGACGACGGAGGCTTTCGCTGCTGAAAAACGAAAACCCCGGTCGTGAGCCCACCTGTCAACCTGGTTGATGGCTAGCTGCAATTACCGTTCCACGACTGCCATACTTCCAGAGCTGTAATGCAGAGCTAAATTGTCTACATACAGCGATAGAACTACCGCGGACCCGGCAGCGGCAACAATGCCATTTATGGCAATCGCGAACAAGTTGACACTCATCTCAGAACCCTGAGGAACTCCACTTTCTTGGGTGTAATATTGTGATAATGTCTTACTGACCCTTACACGGAAGAGTCGGACGGACATGAAATTCGCAATGAAAGTCGGTAGATTACCACGGAGTCTCCACTTGTGAAAGGTGGAAAGGATCCCGTAGCGCCATGTGGTGTTGTAGGCTTTCTCGAGGTCAAAGAAAACCGTTACTAGGTGCTGCTTTCGGAGAAATGCCTCCTGTATGGCGCTCTCAAGTTGCACCAGATGGTCAGTGGTGGACGTATGAGAGCAAAATCCACACTGGTACTCAGACAGGAGACCTCTCTCCTCCAAGAACCTCACCAGACGACGGTTCACCATCTTCTCCAGCAGCTTACATAGGCCATTTGTCAGACAAATGGGCCTATAGCTGCTTACAAACTTGGGATCTTTCCAGCCTTGGGAATCGGTATCACGATCCCCTCTTGCCACCGAGATGGAAACTCCCCTTTAATCCATATACGATTGAAGAGGATCAACAGTGGTTTTATACTGGATTCACACAGATGTTTTAACATTTGATTATGTATGTTATCCATGTATGTGTGTCTCCCACAAGTCCAACCCCTCGTCCACGTCGTGGGAGACGGGCAACGGATAAAAGTAGGGGATTGCCTGTAGGGGCGAAGTACAGTGGGGACTTCGAGTGCCCCGGGACCGTTACGGTAGCTGTGAAGGTCCTACAGGATCCCTGAAAAGTGATGGCTAACGGGGCTCTGGTGAAGCTACGATAGGCCCAGCAAGCCAGTAGTGGATAAGACTTTTGCTTTCAAGAAGGGAACAGGCCTCGGACAGGACGGACATAATGGATGACGACCTATAAGGCATCCAACGTTTAGAATGAAGCACTGGTTAGATAGGGATATTCTTCTCTCTTTCTGTTACACGTGAGACATGTATGACGCTGTCATTTTCTAGCAATCCACTGTTGCCATATCAGTCGAAAATTTTTCTTTGTCGAAACAACAGCATATTCGGGTAGAACTATGTTTTGCCGATCTTTTTTGTCCTATATTAGAACTACATAAACTTGATAGAAATGCTAGAAAAATTAGATATCCATATTAAAAAAAAAAAACGATAAACTGTGTCCCCTTTTTAGTAAAATCGATCTTAGGCTATATCATGTTGCATTGACTCTGTGATGCCTATTTTTCACACACATGTAGCTAAATGTGCCGTCTTGATGATGGATTATTGAAATATTTTATACTGGCAATATTACAATTTTCATGTAGGTAAAACTTCTGAATATTCTCTCATAACCGGATAGCAGCATTGAAAAAGTTCGTATGCTGCCAAATTTTCTATTTTTAAAGATAACCATGTCATGTCACTTGGAGAGTTGTAGAGGAATGTTGGAACAAGTTTTCTACCTGCTTACCGAGAGTGTAGGTTTAATTGTTTACACAGGCCGGGCTGTTCATTGACCGCGGATTATATGAATGACGTTTCGAAGGACAGCGGGGTGCAGCATGCTACTCACAGCTTAATTACAGTGCCCTTCGAGCTTGTATTTCAGTTGTTCAGCAGTCTCTATCTTGAGTGTGTGTGCAGCAGTTCTGTTAGATTTAACGTGTTGTATTTTACGTATTTCACGTACAACAATGGATAGTTTTGTGAAAAGAAAGCGTGGTCAAGTGCTTAGAAGAAGGAAAAAACAGGTCGTAATTAATGTGTTCAGTTATTTTAAGATTCTTAAACCTAACGAAAGAATAAATAATTTAGTCAATGAAACTGCTCTGGCCACAGGAATATCAAAGACTACCGTTTTTAAAATATGTAGTGAGAGTGGACAGGGTCCAGTACTGTCGCCACGCAAAAAGAGGCTAAGTAATACACTTCGCAAGAATAGCAGGAATGTTAAATATAATGACTTTGTGAGGAGCAGCATCCGTCGCAAAATCCACAAATTTTACTTTCGAAACCAACCACCAACTTCACATTCAACTCAGATTCCGACCTTCCAGATTTAAAAAAATCTACTTTCCATTCGCTGCTTAAGGACATGGGATTTGAGTACGCGAGAAGAGGAAATAAAGCCATAATGGTGGAGAGGAGTGATTAAGTGATATGGCATCATGATTATCTTGTGGCAATAAAAAAGTACAGAGATGAAGGGTGGAATGTTGTGTACAGTGATGAATCATGGGTCAATACTGGGACTACAATTGATAAGATATGGCATGACAAGACAACAACAACACCAAAGCAAGCGTTTCTGGCGGGACTTTCGACAGGCCTAAAGGCTCCTACTGCACGAGGTCCGCGGTTTGCAATAGTCCACACAGGAAATGAAAATGGATTTGTACCCAAAGCACAGTTAATATTTTCGTGCAAAAAGAACACCGCAGATGCGCATGATGAAATGGATGGTGAAACGTATGAACATTATTTCAAACACCAAGTGCTACCTAACCTGCCGGCCAAATCTGTGATTGTTATTGACAACGCGTCATATCACAGTCGTAAAGTTGAGGCTATTCCGACTTCGGCATGGAAAAAAGGAAAAATGCAGGAATGGCTTTCGTCGCATGGGGAGCCGTATGAAGAGCATATGTTGAAGAAACATTTAATGGAAATTATTAAAAGTGTGAAATATAAATACGATAAGTACAAAATTGATGAAATGGCTAAAGAAATGGGTCGTTTAGTTCTACGCCTTCCACCTTATCATTGCGAACTAAATCCAATAGAATTAGTGTAGAGTCAGGTCAAACATCTTGTTAAAATGAACAATTTGCACTTCAAAGTAAAAAATATGGAGCAGTTGATACAGGGAGGATTTAATAATGTGACAACCAAAAAGTGGAAAGACTGTGTCGAGCATGTAAAAAAAAATAGGGTCTGAAATGTGGAAAGCCGATGAAATTCAGGATGACATTGAACCTCTACTCATAAATCTGGGTGACAGCTCTTCATCAGATACTGAATCAACTGACTGTGATGACGAACGGGATGCCTGTCTGCTGTCATCATGAAAGGTAAGCCAATGAGGAGTATTTTCTTTAATAATAACGTACTTCAACTTTAACTACAGTCAAAATTTCACACATTCCCTTGTGCTTGTACTTTACTTATTTTATTTAGATTGTTTTCTTTATGTTACATTCAGCATACGTTATAGTTAATTTAATTTCGTTTGTGTTATGTTAGTCTACTATTAGTATTATTATACAGTACTTAATTCAAGTCTTTGTCAATGCACAATCGCTGAATGTGCGGAAAGTGTACACGAAGTGCTTTGTACTGCCTCCTCTCATGGAGTGGCAACCATGTCGTAACGCACCATAAGACCAATGCTCCATTCTAAACGTTGGATGCACTATAGCTGTGTACATGGACTACGATTTGGAACTTTAAACATAAGAATGCTGACGGGGAAGGTGGAGGAGACAGTGGATATGATGGAAAGAAGGAAGTTGGATTTATTGGGATTGGCAGAAACAAAGTGGAAAGGGGAAGGAAGGAGAGAACTGAGAAAAGGCTATAGACTGTACTGGAGTGGGAATGAAGAGGGAAAGAGGAATGGAGTGGGAGTAGTAGTACGAGATGGTTTAAAAGAAGAAGTGATGAGAATAAGTGATAGGATGATGAAAGTGAAAGTAGCACTGGGGGGAGAGACCGTAGAAATAGTGCAAGTGTATGCTCCACAAGTAGGCTGCGCCTCTGAAGAGAAGGAGGAGTTTGAAGAGGAATTGCAGAAGCAGCTGGGAGGAAGAAATATGATTGTTATGTGGGATCTGAATGCCCACGTAGGAAGAGAAAGACAAGGGTATGCGAGTGTGCTTGGACCAGAGGGTTGGGGCAGAAGAAATGAGGAAGGAAAGAGACTGTTGGACTTCTGTCAAAGGAACAGCCTGGTTCAAGAAAAGAGAGAGCCACACAATCACAAGGTACAGTGATTACTTGACCAAGAAGTCTGTGGTCGACTATATACTGTATGAGAGTGAATTAAATAAGAACATCACGGACATCAAGGTTATACCATCGGAGAACTTGGATAGTGACCATCGATTGCTGGTAATGAACCTGAGAGGTACTAAGGAGAAGAAAGGGACTGAGAACCAGGAAAGACGTATAAGGATATGGAAACTGAAAGAAGGAGATAGAAGGGTCGAGTACCTCAAAATGGTAAAGGAAGGAATTCCAACAGATGAAGAAAGAGGGGTGGAAGAGGAATGGGCTAGATTTAAGAAGACACTAGTAGGTGCAGCAGAAGCAGTATGAGGGAGGACAAGTAGCAAGAAGAGGTGGAAGGAGACACCGTGGTGGAATGAGAAGACATAACATGTAGTAAGGGAAAAGAATAGAGCCTTTAGGAGGTGGTATCAAAATAGGACGGCAGAGACAAGGGAAGTGTACCAGGAAAGAAAGAAGGAGGCAAAGAGAGTAGTGGCTGAGGAGAGAAGAAAGTGGAAGGAAGAGTGGACAAAGATGGAGGATAGTGAAGGTACAAAAAAGGTCCTGTATGGGATGGTAAAAAATAAGAGGCAGAAGGATCCTATGGATTATGTTAGAATGGTGAAAAAAGGGGACAAGATATAGAAAATAGGGAAGAACTGAAGAAAATGTGGAAAGAATATTTTGAAGAACTTCTGAACCCAAATGGAAACCACGGTGAGGAGGAAGAATAAATCGGGGAAGAAGAAGATGGACAGCAAACAGAAAAGGACTTAACATGGAAAGAAGTAGAAGATGCAGTGAAGAAGATGAAAGGAGGGAAGGCACCGGGTGTGGATGAGTTGAGTGTGCAGATGGTGAGAGCAGCAGGGGAGTTTGGGATACAATGGTTGTACCGAGTGATGAACACAGCAAGGAAGGAAAGGAAGACCCCAGAGGACTGGAAAAAGGGAGTAATTGTCCCGATCTTCAAGAAAGGTAGTAGAACAGAATGCAGAAACTATCGGGGAATAACACTGATGAGTCATTGTGCAAAGATGTTAGAGAAAGTTTTGGAAAGGAGAATTAGGACAAGGATAGAAAGAGGGATGAGGGAAGAACAACATGGCTTCAGAGCAGGAAGGTTCACAGTGGATTTGATTTTTGCTGTAAGGCAGTTACAAGAAAGAACACTATGAGTATGGAACAGATCTACTGATGGCCTTCCTGGACATTGAGAAAGCATATGACAGTGTATGCAGAAATAAAGTATGGAAGTCCCTGGAGGATAGAGGAGTAGAAAAATGGACTATAAGGAGGATAAAGGAGATGAACAAGGCAAGCGTGAGCTGTGTGAAAGTGGGAGGAGAGAGATCGGACTGGTTGGAACAGAGAAACGGCCTGAAACAAGGAAGTGCACTGTCACCGTTACTTTTCATTGTGGTGATGGATGACATAATGACCAGATTGGCACAAGTAATTGGGGAAGGAAAGATGAAAGCAATGGTGTTCGCAGGTGATTTGATGATTTGGGGAAACAAGGAGGAGGAGGTACAGGAACAGTTGGACGTGTGGGAAGGAATAATACAAGGATATGGGATGAAATTTAGCATAAATAAGAGTGAAATGGTGATCACAACAAGGAAGAAGGAAAGAACCACAATGGCAAGAACAATTGGTGGGAAACAGCTGAAGAAAGTGGAGAGTTTCAAGTATCTGGGAAGCCTGATACAAGATCATGGAAGAAACGATAGAGAAATAAATGAGCGGGGGAGACAGGCAGAAGCATTCCGGAGGAGTGTGAGAAGCATGTTATGGAGCAAGGATGTCCCTCAGAACAGCAAAAAGATCATATATCGGACGTACTATGTCCCTATCCTGACGTATGCCTCGGAGACCTGGGTTATGAAAGGGAGAAGAGCAAAATACAGGCCAGCGAGATGAGGTTCTTGAGAAGCAGTATTGGAGCTACAAAGATGGACAGAATAAGAAATGAGAGGACCAGAGAATTAATGAAGGAGGAACCATTACAATATGGTATAGAGAAATCTGGACTTAGATGGTATGGACATGTAAAACGAATGGAGGAGAAGAGGATACCCAGGAGGATACACGAGACGAAGTGGGAAGGAAAGAGACCGAGAGACAGGTGGCTGAAGGGGGTGGAAGAAAGCGTGAAGAAGAGAGGAGAAGACTGGAAAAGGGTGGAGGCTGAGAGATGGTGGGAAGACAGAAGATGTTGGAGAGGCTTGTGTTCCTAACAGACCCGGCCAGTGGCTTGAAACTGTGCAAGATGATGATGATATCCGGTCCAGGAGCCGTATTCCTGCACAGTGCAAGCGCACTGCGCAGTTCCCATTCAGAGAATGGTACATTGTAGGACTCCAAAGCAGCAGTGACAAAGGACAAGGGGTGAGTCTCTGCCTCCCGCTTCAGTCAGAAATGGAGGATCGTAACTCCCAGAGCAGGATACATTGGAGAAGTGCGATCCAATACTGTTGGCAATGGCGAGATGGTCCGTGATGATGTCTCCATTGATGGATACTCCGGGTATCGACAATGATGTCGGGAGTCTGGAGATCCGACGAAGCTTAGTCCACACTCGAGATGAAGGAGTATGCTCCGTCATAGACGACACATACTTTTCCCATGTCGTTTTCTTACTCTCCCAAATCAGATATCGGGCTCTAGAACGCATCCTTTCGAATGTGATAAGGTTGGCCATAGTGTTTTGCCTCCGATAGCATTTGAAAGCACGTCGACGATCTTTAATGGCTACTGCAATCTCGGCTGTCCACCAAGGGACAAGCTTCCGGCGTGAGTTACCGGATGAGGAAGGTATTGTTTCCTCAGCAGCAGCCAAAATACAATTCGTTATGTGAATGGTATGATGGTCAACACTCTCAAAGGTATCTTCGGCAAACACCGCACGTGCCGTGAAAGTTGGCCAATCAGCCCGACGGGGAAGCCATCGGCTTGGTAATTCGATGGCTCTCTGGTTCGGAAGAGTAACGATAATCGGGAAATGGTCACTATTACAAAGGTCGTCGTGTACCCCCACTGTGGCAGGGGAACCAGCGCACGACTGCATTAGGTGATATCGACACTTGAGTAAGTGCCGTGAGTAATAGAGAAGTGCATAGGTTCCCCTGTGTTCAACAAACACAGGTCCAGCCGACTGATCAGTCTCTGAAAATCTCTCCCTCTACTGCTAGTGGTAGCAGAGCCCCAGATGGTGTTGTGGGCATTAACATCTCCCAGAAGGAGAAAGGGAGGGGAAGCTGAGAGACTAGATCCACCAGCTGGTTGTAATCCAGTTGAGAATCAGGCGGGATGTACATGTTGCATGCTGTTGCCATTACTGGCAACGAAGTACGAACTGCAACTGCTTCTAGCTAAGTACGCAACGGCACCTCTTCACTAAAGAGGCTAGAGTGGACGAGAGTGCAGACGCGACTGGCGGCCACAGCTCCGTCCACCAGTTTTTAGAGAAGAGTTTGATATGACGCATTGTTTTCTCATGTCCAGGACGAAACCTGGATTCCTGAACAGACAATTGTTGCCGAAAACGAAGATATTAATTAACATAACTCAGCGAGATGAGCAGAATAGCTATTACAGTTCCATTGTAATAGTGCCATAGTGTGGACTTAAGCAGAGGATTGTTGTCTACTTATGCTGTACCATTTGCCACCCTTCCCCATCTCAAGGTGGAGATGATTGGGGCACTCCTCAATCTCTACATCTCCGTCCGAAGACGAAGAAAATGGAGGGGACGCTCTCTTAAGTGGCGCACGGTCGTCGTCAGACTTCACGTTTCTTGCTCGTGGAGAAGAGCGAGATCGCTGTCGAGGGACCTTCTCCCTGTCAAAAGACTGGGAGTCAGGTACCAACACATCCCAATTTGACTTAATTTTGGAATGGCGTTGACGTTTGTTTGGGGTAGTTTTTGCTCCCTTCTTAACAAATGTCGCGTCCTTGCTAAAAATGACAGTGTTTGCTGGCACCACTCCTCCAGTAGTCGTGGATGCAGAATTGCCAGCAGAAGTTGGAGCTGCCTTTTCAGCAGGAGGGCAAGAGAGACGGCGATAAACAGTCTCTTTCTTACCCGCCGTTCCTGTTCCCTGTTTTATTTGGCTGAATATGGGTCCAGCCGTGGCCGGCGAAGACTTCCTCCTCGAACGAGTTGGAGATGGCTTCTTCACTGGCCTTATCGGAGGAGTTACCTTCTCCGATGGCGCCAGTTTAGATGGAGGCACCTGCGCCTTTTGTTGGATGCCCGAAGAAGATTCCGTAACCTTATTCTGGCTAACAGGGGTGATAATAGGGCTATTTGTATCCCCCTTCATTGTGGTAACTCGTTTCCGTAGTCACATTTGCAGCTTGCTTACTGGTGGGTTCTTTTGAAACCTTTTGTGCATACGATACTGAGAAAATAGGAGAGGCCATGAAGCAATATTTTCTGCGTGCTTCAGTGTAGGAGAGCTCGTCTAAGGTCTTAATTTCTTGAATTTTTTTCTCTTCTAGGAAGGCAGGACATTCCTTCCATCGAGGAGAGTGCTCTCCCTTGCAATTTGGACATGCGGGAGGTGGTGTACATTCCGCTCCCTCATGAGTGGCCTTGCCATAGGAAAGACAGATAGGCTTTCCCGAGCAACGAGATGAGGTATGACCAAATCGCTGACACTGAAAACACCGAATGGAGATGGAATATGTGGTCGCACATCGAGAGTGTACATTGACACTTTGATCCTCTTGGGCAGGCTATCCGACTAAACGATAAGATGAACGCCCCGGTGTCAACTAGTACACCATTCATGTTACGTTTGATTCGTCTCACCTCGACAACGCCATGCTTTCTAGTTCTTTCCAGGATACACTCGTCAGTAGTGTTCACCAGATCCCTATGAAATACTAAACCTTTCTTCAGGTTTAGGGACTGGTGCTTCACTACCTCCACTGGAATCTCACCGAAACTTGTCGTCCCAAGAAGACCATCTGTCGGTCTCTTTCCTTGTGTTTTAATCAAGAGTGCACCGTTTCGCAGCTTTCTCACTGTGTGTACATCGCCCCATTTCCCCTCAATTGCATCATGCAAGTCAAAAGGATCAACGTTCATGAAATTTTGCCCATCGGTCTTTGTTACCATAAGATACCGAGGGAAAAACATCGAATCCTTTCCATCATTAAGATTGATTGTATTATTATCTCTGTTTGGTCAGTATTGACGCTTCTAAATGAAAACGTAATGGGATTAACTTTCCGCCCAAACAATACTTATTTTTATACAAATAACATTTTTATTTAAGACATTTTAAACAGGATTATGTTTCGGGCAAAATGTGCCCTTCTTCAGCCTGCACAGCATAATCACCATAATTTCCTTTCCATCAAGCGGCGATACTAAAGGCAGATATTTCCTTTTCTTAAATTTTAAAGACGGCTTTGTAAGGGAGCCACCCTGTGAAGTTAAAAAGGACGGTATGTTTGGTCCCACGGGTAGCTAGGGAACTAAAAGTCAACCCCCGGCAGGGTCCCGCTTGCCCGGGGTAAGGCTAGGGTTCGCCAGAGGTCGCCAGGTATCTGGAGGTGGGTCACTTGAGACTACTCACCCAGTAGTCATGCATCACCTCGCCACGACCGCTCAGCTTGTGATTAGGGGAGGATTCCACATCTTGTCACGCACACACACATTTGTACCACAGAAACTACCCGAGGCAGAGAGAGCGGCTTGACAGTGGAAATAATGAAAGTTAGAAGACGGTGAAAAAAAAATAGGAAGGGAAGACAGCTATGAGAAAAAGAGCACAGAATCCTCTCAAGCAACTAGGTGGACACCTTGTTAGTCTGGCTCTACACCAAGGTACAGGGTTTGTCCTGAAAGTAGTGAGACCGAGTCAATTAAAAAAAAATACTGACAGAAATGATACATACGCTCAATATTCTTCAAAGTAGGACCCTTCTGCATCCACACACCGCTGTCAGCGGGATTTCCTACCCTCGTACGCTTTCTGAAAGGCAGCAACTGGAATGCTGTCGAGCTCCCTCCTCACGGTCTGTTGCAACGCTTCCACGGAGCCGTGACGATGTCCTTTTAGGGTGGTTTTGAGGTGGAGGAAGAGGAAAAAGTCTGCTGGGGCAATATCGGGACTGTATGGTGGCTAGGCAGGGGTGCGATGTTGCGTTGGGCCAGGTACGCCAGCACGTAAAAGGCTGTGTAGCGCGGCGCATTGTCGTGATGGAGCCGCCGGGAGTTAGCGATCGCTAGGCGGACACGGACGATGCGTTTTCTCAGCTGTTTAAGGACCTCCACGTAAAAACCTTACTTTGCGGTCATTGTCCAAAAAATTCTTCACTCAAGCCACATTTTCGTCCGTTTTGGTGCTGGAAGGTCGTCCTGAACGTGCGTCGTCTTCAACTTGCTCTCTCCCCTCCCGAAACAGCTTGTATCAGTCAAAAACACTCAATCTGCCCATGGCGTTATCACCGTAAGCCATCTTGATCATATCGTGAGTCTCTTTCCCGGTTTTGTCGATCCTAAACACAAAATTTGATAGCGTAGCGCGCTGATTCCACAGACGAACCATGATGCAGCGTGACGAGTGCACTTGCAGAGGTTATGGAGACGAGCGATTTACACTCCACTACAGCTGGGAACCAACTGTGTGGCTGCCTCCCAGCCTTCCTTACACCCCCCTCAACCAACCCCAAGCAGGGAAGCCGCGGGCAGTCTGTCCGTCTGTGCGGTAAAAATCCAGTCCAACTACTTTCAGGACAAACTCTGTATGAAACCCTTGGGTTATTCGAGCACACAAGCCCCGACACCAACGTCAAGGTCTTGGGAGTAACTGAATTTCTTTATGTACAAGTGTGTTCTAAATTTCCATAAACTGGATATGCATCTGTATGCTATGTTGTCATGTAAGATAAGATAAGATAAGATAAGCCCATAGATCCCTGATGGGAGTGGTAGGGGGTGGCTCAAGTAGTCTCCCAAGAGTAGCCAGTTCTTGAGAGATGTCTTTCCTAAATACATATTGACACACATTAATAAAAAATAAATTAACACACATCCTTACTACAGTATTTACATCGTTACACTATTACACTGATCTGAATTTCCTTCCATAGCTTCCTATCCCTGGCTTTTCTGGTCCACGTAACACCTGCCTCGAACCTAAATTCGTCTGACCATCTGCGACGGGGGCGTCCTCTGCTTCTCTTGCCAGCTCTTGGATCCCACATAGTCGTGGAGTAGGCCCATCTATCCTGGTGTATTCTGGATATATGTCCACCCCAGCGCCATTTCAGTTGCCGAGCTCGTGTTGCTGTGTCCTCCAACCCACTTCTTTTTCTCAAATCCATGTTACTGATTCTGTCGCTTAGCTTAACACCTAGGATTCTCCTTTCCATTTTCCGTTGACAGATCTGGAGCAGTCTTGTCTGACATTTACTAAATGACCGAGTTTGGCATCCATAGATTAACACTGGGATGACACAGCTTTGAAGTACGTCGAATCTTAATTTAGGGCTCAATGATTTGTCCACAAGGATGAAGCTTAGGCTCCAAAATTTTTCCCACGTCAATCCAATCCCCCTTTTGATTTCTCGGTGGCTTGTTTGTGTCATACTTGGCCTGGCCTGGCCCACGCAATCGCCGACTTCGTTGCGTACTTATTGACCTGTCAGCCCCAAAGGGACCTTAAGAGTCTTGTCTAAAAGATGGTTCGACCAGCAGCATTTGATTGTGGGGGCTTGGGTGATTACCGGGAGTCTAATTGGCCAGGATGTGGCCTAGTGCATTTAAGCATTTGGAAGACAGAAGTTAGAAAGGATAGTAGAAGTAGTAGATTCAAGAGAGAAATTCAGAGAGAGAAGGTAAAAAATTAAGTGAAAGTAAAAGTGCTAGATAGCATGTTAAGTTAAAGTGCTATAGTAGCAAGTAAAGATTTATTCAATAAGTATACGGGGGCGCTTATGGCGGTTCCCCCTGGCTCGGTAATCACCCAATCTGTTTATGAGTGGATTTCTGTTTTGTGTAGCTGTACGGTAGAATTGAGTTGCCTGTCCTCGGATTCGCTCCTGGATGGTAGCGAGGTTGTAATCTACATGTAGTTGCGCATTGCGAACATACCAGGGAGCGCCTGAGATCATTCGCAACGCACGGTTCTGAACAACCTGAAGTTTGTTGATGGTGGAGGGTGCAGCAAATCCCCATGCTGGACTGGCATATTCCATAATAGGTCGTATGATGGTTTTGTAGGTAAGGAGTTTGCTTTTGTCGTCTAGAGCTCCTTGAGACCTGAGTAAGGGCCAGAGCTGAGCTTGGATCCCTTTCGCTTGATTCGTGCGTTCTGTGACCTCCTTAGCGAAAGTAAGGCCTTGATCCAGCGTGACACCTAGATATTTAGTGGCTGACTGCCATCTGATTGCTTCACCGAAGAAGTTGAGATCCTGGACTTCGGTGTGTTTACGTTTCTTTGCAAACAGAGTGGCAGAACATTTACTAACGTTGATTTTAGTTCTCCATCTCCTTAACCAGGGTACTAAGGTGTCGAGAGCGACTTGGAGATTATTGGAGATTCTATGTCCTCTCCAGGAGGTAGTAGAGATGGCAGTATCATCTACATATAGGTGGAGACTAGTAGCATCTGTAGTAGGCATGTCAGAGACATAGATATTGAAGAGGGAGGGAGCTATGACGCTGCCCTGCAGTACTCCGGCTTTGATCCTTCTTGTGGAGGAATGGGCATCATCCACCTGGTCATAGAATTTCCTGTGTTTGAGGTATGATTGCACGACCTTTAATAGGTGGTCTGGGAAGGCAAAGTGCTTCATCTTGTACAGCAGACCACTGTGCCAGACTTTGTCGAAAGCACGACTAATATCTAGGAAGCAAACTCCTGTCATACGATTTTCATTAAATTGGTGCGTAATGAGTTCAATGAGTCTAAGTAGTTGGTGCACCGTGGAGTGGCCTTGTCGAAAGCCAAACTGCTCATCATTAATTATATTGTCTATATAGATCTTCAGCCTGGCAAGAAGAGTCATTTCAAAGAGTTTTGAATTTATAGAGAGGAGACTTATAGGCCTGTAATTTTGCGGAAATGTAGCGTTAGAATTACGTTTAAGGATCATTACTACTTTGGCTAGTTTCCAGGCTGAAGGAAAGTAACCAAATCTGTAGATGGCGTTGAAGAGTTTGGTGAGACATGTGAGAGCATTTTTGCTCAGGTTTTTCAAAAATGAGGCTGAGACGTCGTCTGGGCCAGGGACCTTACGAGTCTTCAGCTTCTTAATGTAGTTGAGAAGTTCGGTAGGCGAGACAAATCTGAAGCCCTGGGGAAGTCTGCCCTGGAAGCCGCCACGAAGGTCATGATGAACTTCGTGAACAAAGTCGTCGTCATAAGGTTCCTGGTTAGGCTCACAGGCTTTTTCAAAGGTATCCGCCAGGGCATTAGCCTTATCGACGTTATTGAAGACCATTCCACGTGTGCCATCTAATGGAGGGATGCCAGTTCTTTTCCTTAGCAATTTTCTGGCCATACCATACAGAGAGCTGGAGTTACCAGCCATGTTCCCTAGTTTAGTTTGCCATGATTGATTTCTGAGGTCAAGCATGGCAGTATGAACGATGCGTTTAAGACGGTACCACTCATGCTTGAGGCGAAGATCACGGGTAGTTTGCCACCTCCACCTGAACATATTTTTCCGTTTGATTGTGGCAAGAAGAGCAGGGGGGATGGTGAGGGACTTAGGTTTTCTGTGTTGAGGACCAATGGCTGCAGTGCGGGCGGCGTGTAGGAGTGATTGAGAGAACTTCTCTGTGAGGGAGTCGATGTCTTCCTCACAGCGAATGCTGGGATTACCAGCAACGGTAGATTTGAGGATGAGCTGGAAGTGTTCCCAGTCAATCTTACGTAGGTGAAGAGGGATTTTAGAGCGGGAAGGCCTGTAGGTAGTGTTGAGTTGGATAAGGATGGGGTCATGATCCGAATCAAGAGATTTGAGGTTGGAAACATCAATGGGGATATCTAGGTCCTTGCTTATGGCAATGTCCAGAGTATCAGGGAGTCTATTTGGATCAAACGGAAAATACGTGAACTCAGGCGGAGGATGAATTAAACACCCGTGATCGTCGCAAAATTTCTCAAGCAGCCTGCCCTTGGCCTCGGTGAACCGGCTATTCCACAGAGTGTTCTTAGAGTTAAAGTCACCCGCCAATATCACTGGAATAATGCCAGGCAACAGTGCCTCCAGATCTGTCGGAATAAACGGAGCACCTGGAGGCAAGTAACAGGACACAAGACGGTAAGGTCCGTTGCTAAGTTCTATCTGTATGATAGTGGCCTCAACAAACCTCCGGTTGTCAGGTGTGGGGATGCGCTGGTGTGCCAGGTCTGAGTGCACGATTATGGCCGTGCCACCACTCGGACGCCCTATTCGGTCATTACGGTACATTCAATAACCTGGGATGTAGAAACTGGTGTCTGGCTTGATGTTGGTTTCACCTAGTAGAGCAATGTCTATGTGTTCCCGATGTAGGACGTCCGAGAGTTCACCTTCCTGTGACTTTAGGTGGAATGCATTCCATGCCATTATCTTGGTAACGGGGGCGTTGCGTGGATTAGCCATTAAAAAGGTATTGGGTGCATACTTCCATAATAATTTGAAGTCGGGAAGACGTGTCGGGAGCGCTGATGAGACGCTTGAGGATATCTTTCACGATGGTGAAGAGATCGCGAAGGGAGGGGTCGCTAATTAGCTTGAAAATTTCAAACATATCGTTTGAGGCGGTCGGAACAAAAGTGCTTGGGGCTGATGCAGGACGGGAAAGGTCTGGGAAGTTGCTGCTGGTCATAGCAGGGGGTAGGGGCGCTGTAGGGGGAGGAGGGGGGGGGTAGGAGGAGTTGGGGTCTGAGGGGAAATGGCTTCAGCGTAACTGGTACCTCCTCTGATGCGGTTGCGGTCTGGCACGTGACCCGCTGGTGCTTTGCACGCAGACAGAAGACGGTTGTTGAAGGTAGCTGTGAGTTTCTTATATAGCTCACAGCCTCTATAGCTGGCGGTGTGTTTCTCGCCACAGTTAGCACATTTGGTTATGGCATCCTTGTGTCCGTAGCGTGGGCAGTCTTTGGAGTTGTGGTACTCGGCGCAAATCACACAGAGTGGCCTACAATGGCAACCGCTGGAGGCTTGACCAAACCCCTGGCACTGGTAACACTGTATGGGGCCGGACTGACCTTGATACCTAATTACCGAGATGGTGTTGTAGAGGTCGTATATGTTCCTCTCAGGGGCTGTGGTAGAGTGGGCAACCAAAAAGAGTGGAAGCTTCTTGGAGCGATCGCTCGACTGAGTTAGCGGCTAACTCTTTCAATAGAGTAGCCAAGTTCTGTCAGCTCCTGGTGAATGCGGTCCGTGTTGGTGGAGTGGTGCAACCCTCGGATCACTACTTTTCTAATGTTTTTGGGGCCTGTGGGTCTTGTGTGAAACTCCTGATTGCACCCGATCAAGAACTTAGTGAGGATCCTGTGTTCTTCAGGAGTATTAACAGTGACCCTCACGGTGTTGGGCAAGTTCTTGATCTTGAAGGTGAGGCCCATCTCAAGAAGAAGATCGGTCAGGTTGTTTATGTCCGCCACATTCTTGATGTAGATGGGATGGACTACGATCTTAGGGGAAGGAGGGGCCCTGGCAGAATTGGATGAGGTGCCGGGTTGCGGTTCAGAGATAGGCTGCTCCCCTGTGAATTGTGATTAGGGGAGGCTTTGAAATTTATCAAACGGGTTGAGGGTAAGCAGAGACCTGAGTTGAGGGGTCTGACTGGTTTGGGCAGGCTTGCTTCTGCGCTTCCTACCTTTCACCAGTTCAAAAGGATGCTCCTGAGGACTGTCCTGACAGGAGGAGCACTCAGAGGAATCTATATCAGAAATGGGCGGGCGGGGAGAAGTGGGGGAGTCAGGAGAGTCCTGAGATGCACGGGAGGATGGGGAGGGCGAGCGTTGAATTGGGCGTGCTGATGGCGGGGGACCTTCGGGGGTGAAGTGGTCGGCTGGGAATGGGTTGTCAAACAGAGAAGCTAGGGGGGGGCCTGGGAGGGGAGATATTGGGGGTAGAGGGGCCAGCCCGCACAGCGTCATCATGAACCAGAGGCATCCTACCCTCAGACCTGGAGCGCGCGACTGTAGTGGAGGCCTTAAGGACCTTGGAACCCAGGACGGAACCGTTTTTGGCAATACGGCGTGACGTCATTGCAATAAGTGCCCTCAGCTCCCCGCCGAGGCAGGGGCTGCCTAACTTGTGAGTGGGAGGACAGGCAATGGTGTCCCTAATCAAATGCTGTGGTGAGGTAGTGGCGTGAAGTGCCAGGGAGGAGATGAAGGGAGGGTAGTCAAACGTCCTAAGGCGGTGAATTTACTTTACTCGCGCGGCAGAAACCCGAGATTGAGCCGGTCGCAGCAGGTTACCAGTTGATCGGTTGGAGCCGGACAAGCTGCGATTCAGCGATCTGGGATCTGGCTAGTCCAAGAAGCTAAGCGGAGCAAACTAAGGGAGAAATTACATGACCGTTGAAGACGGCAAAGGGCCTAACAAGTAAAAATGCCAGCTCGTCGACTGAGAAACAACCGCGCCTAGGTGTCGCAAGCTGGTCGTGCAGGGGGACAGCCAGAACAGCAGTGGTTTCGTTGCAGCTCTTTTGAAAAATGCTCTTTCAAAAAACAACCACTGTCTGTCGGCTCATGAGGGGAAGACGTGTCATACTTATTGCTTGGCCTAAATATATATACTCCTGCAATATTCCAAAGGTGTGGCATTCACTATGATTGGTAATTCTTTGGAATTTGTAATTATTTGTTTTTTTCTGGGGTTCATTTGCAGTCCTACTTCTTTGCTCGTGTAATGGAGTTCATCTAGCATTGTGCTTAGTTCCTTTGCTGTCTTTGCAAATAGCACAATGTCATCTGCAAAGCGGAGGTTAGATAGACGTCTTCCGTTGATGTTAACTCCGAAGTTCCTGTTTCCCCAGTTTAGTTTTCTGAACAAAATTTCAAGGACGCAGGTGAAAAGTTTGGGTGATATGGGATCCCCTTGTTTGACCCCTATCTCTATTCTGAAGAGTTCTCCTTCAACTTCCGTTCAAACCTTGGCGTAGCATTCCAGGTATGTTAGACCAGTAATTCGAATATATTTCGAGTTGACACCTATTACTTTCAATGCCTCCAAGACGATGTGCTCTACCGAGTCGAATGCCTTTTATAGTCCATGAATGCAACATATACTCTCAGGTTGAATTCAAGTGTTTTCTCAATCACCTGGTTTACTGCTTGGAGGTGGTCCATTGTGTTGTAGCTTTTCCGGAAGCCTGCTTGTTCTGGGGGTTGATTTTCATCCATTATTTTAGTAAGTCTCTTCCTTAGGATTTTCATAAACACTTCATATATGTTTGAGATCCGAGTTATTGGTCAGTAGTTGTCTAGATCATCACGTTGTAACGTGTTTTTCGAGGGGTTTTTATGCCACTGGCATAAGTCAGTAGGAAGCCATTCTCTATTTATTTACGTGGCAAATTGTTCAGCCAAGATAAATTTTCATGTTAATTTATTATTATTATTAATTTATTATAATTATTATTAAGATATTTCGGAGCATTTTATAAAACTTATAAGCATACAGATAGGTTTTCTATGTCTTAGAAAACACTATCAAGCAAATTATTACGAACGACGATATCATAGAAAATTATCTGATTACGGAATTTTACGGAGTTTTGTCAGTTAGGGTATTTGAGAGACGTGACTCACTGGGAATTCAAATACAAGCTTAATCCTGTCGGGAAGTATTACGCAAGCGGGCTCGCATCGTCCAGGAAAGGCGAATTGTTGGAACGGAACCCTCCCACCAAGTGTAATGACCCAGAGGAGGGGAAGATCGCGTGGTGGGTCAGCCAATCCGCAGCGGACCACGCAAGCTGAAGCCGGCTGAAGAGTGGGGGAGCCGACAGGTGCATATATCGTTCGACGCGCCGTCGAACAAGGAGAATCTGTGAAATACTTGAGGAGGATGGGTGCGCGTCCGAGTGGCTCCGATGTTCAGTGGAGTTAGTAACAATCTGTGAAATACTTGAGGAGTATGGTTGCAAGTGCGTGTCGCTCCGATGTTCCGTGGAGTGGAAGACTAACTTTGGTAAAACTTAACCAGTGTGGTTATACGAGTGTTTGGGTCCGATGTACGGACCATAGAATTATCTAATATACCAGTATATCATCAAACATCGACGAAGATGACGACATCCAGGAGACTGTGGGAAGCTCACAGCATCATCAAGTACGAGGGAAATGCTTTGGCAATTTCCAGTGGTAAGCGCAAATGACGCAGAAATACGCAATCTCTCATTTTCTTTGTTTTACATTTCATGTTTCAGTAACTTCATAGCTTGGAAATAAGAGTAAAATCAATTTATCAGACTCCGTTTTCACGTAATTTTCTATCGGTAATATTCAAATCACAACGCTCCAATTTAAATTTTATACTTATAATTATTATTAATTTTGCTATACTTGTTTTATATAATAAATTCATTTCTTTTACAATGCAATCTTTGCTTTCAGTAGGTAGCATTAGATATAGACCAATTCCTTCTCCTGATACAATTGTTTGTTGGGTTAATGATCAAATCATACCACGATCTGAGTGAATAGAGTCTTGAAGGTGTTCTGCCAGAGCTAGACGTTGTTAAATACAAATTTAGATTTCAACATTGCATTGAGGTTTTGGCGCCCATTAAAACAACATAGCTTAGGCAAAGGTAAACAGTTACATTTATCTCCCAACAGTGAGGGCTAGCCAAAACTGCCACATTTGTACGCTCAACGTGGAGCAAAGTAAATACCGTTTCACTTGTCATCCCAGCCTAAGCCAAACTGCCACATTTGTCGCCGACAACTTGGGGCTGAAAACCTAATAACATTTGTGGAAGGAGAAGGGTATATATTTCTGTGCCTGTATTTTGGGGGTTATTTGTCTGTATCAGTGTATATCATTATGGGGGATGAGAAAGAAAGACAGATGAGGTTACGTAGTGGTCATCAACGGGAGAGTGATGATACGAGCAGTATGTCGAGTGATGGTAGTACCGGGGTAGCGGAGGTAAATCCCGATACTGAAACAGGGAGTGTAGGCGGCCAACCAGAATTAAAAACTTTACTTCTCGAGTTCATGTATCAGAACAAAGTTAGTAGTGATGCCTTGAATGCAAAATTAGAACAGAATAATGCAAAATTAGAACAAAACAGTAGGGAAAATAAAGAAAGTACAGACGCTTTAAATGATAAACTGGAACAAAACAACGCTAAATTAGAACAAAACAGTAGGGAAAATAGAGAGAGTAATGAAACATTAAACGCCAGATTAGAACAAAACAGTAGGGAAAATAGAGAGAGTAATGAAACATTAAACGCCAGATTAGAACAAAACAGTAGGGAAAATAGAGAGAGTAATGAAACTTTAAACGCCAGATTAGAACAAAACAGTAAGGAAAACAGAGAGAGTACTGAAACTTTAAATGCTAAATTAGAACAACACAGTAGGGAAATGAGTGACAAATTCGAACTGATTAGAGGTGAGATCACGGGGGTGATGGAAGAAAAGGCTAAAGAGATTATTCCAGATGTAGACAGAAAATTAGGAAAAGTACAGGAGGAGTTGGAAATTAGAATCAGTACACAGGCTGAAAATTTAAAAGACCTAGTGCAACTGGAAACACAGCAGGTCAAAAAGCAATTGGGGGGAGAAATTGACAAAATTCAGGTAGCTACTAAAGAGGTTAAGGAACAGCTGGGGGGTAGAATTGAGAAAGTCCACTCGCAAATAGTTGCAGAAGTAAATGATTTAAGAGAGAGTAATAAAGAGAGCATTAGCAAGATTGAGGAGAAACAAGCAAAGCTATATGATAAAGTAGAAGAATCAGAAGGAAACATTAAATTAACAGTAAACAGTATTGAGAGGAAGGCTGAGGAGAAAATCGCAGAATTAGAGTTAAAATTAAAAGCTAGGATCAGGCAAGAAAATAGTCAGAATAGGCCAGTTTTTGTGAATAGCACACACAGGGAGGTAGAACTGGGTAAGTTCAGCAATCGACAGGGGTGCCCAATGGAGTTCATGAACACTATAGAAAATAAATTCGGGGAGAGGTTGGAAAATGGTAGTATTGAGTGGTGCCAGGTAGTTGAAATTTTAGAACAAGTGTTTGTGGGGGAAACGAGGAATTGGTTTGCTGTCTACAGAGACAAGTTTACTGATATGAATGATTTTAAAATGAAATTCTGTGAAAAGTTCTGGAATGAGGTTATTCAGTCGCAGCATCGTGAGGGAGTAGTGTGTGGTAAATATAACCCTAAAGGAAGCTCCACCATGACCGAATACTTTTTAGGGCAGGTATTAGTGTGTAAATATCTGGATGGCTTGAAGGAGGAAAGTGATGTGGTGAAGTTGCTACTTAGGCACTTTCCCTATAGGATCAAGGAGGCTGCTTGTATCCAGAATGTAAAGACTATATCACAAGTAGAAAATTTGTTAAGCACATTTGATGCACTAGGGAGAGGGGGTTATGAGGACAATTTCAATCGGAACCAGGGTAATAATAATAATAGACCTAATGAAGCCAGGCATCAAGAAGTTCAAGGGAACGGTGGCGAAGGGGCCAACGCTCAAAATAGAAATAATAATAATCAGCTAAATCAGAACAGAGGAAATGGCTATGGTAATCAGTATCAAGGGAGGAACAATGATTTCAGGGGAAATCAAGGGAGGAACAATGATTACAGGGGAAATCAAGGGAGAAACAATGATTTCAGGGGAAATCAAGGAAGAAATTATAATGACAATAATTACAACCAGAATAGGGGTCAAGGAAGAGGACAGCCTAGTGGTAGTAATATACAGCCAAACAATGACAACACAACTCAGAACAACCAGACCAGTGCAGTAGTAACTAGTACTACGGCCAGCTGTAGCGGTTCTTTAAACGCGAACCAGGCTGCGAAGTAAGGTCAGAATCTCAGTCTGTAGCATGCCCTGTCCATACAATTATACAGGAACCCTATGACCTAAATGTAAGAAATGAATTATTACATGAACTAAATGATGAAGGTATTATTCAGGACGTGGTTAGTAAGAGCCCCATAGTTAAATTTAACGTGTCCGAGGCGTACACAGATGTTTTAATTGATAGTGGTTGTATGAAGAGTTGCATAAGTAGTGCATTTTATGATAAAATGAAAGGAACTGGAGTAAATTTTGAGATGCCAATTAAAAGCACTTTTGTTATCACAGCTGTTGGGAAGAGGTCTAAAGTAATTTCTAAGCAAGTTTTAGTAGACATTAAAATTAATAATCATGTAGAGAAGCAGATTTGTCTTGTAATTCCAAATTTAGTATTCAGTGTTATCTTGGGATCAGAGTGGCTAAGTAGAGTGTCTGGTAACTTATGTTATGATGTAGGGAGTTTGAAATTTAAATGGGGAGATTCTGAAGTAGAAGTAGCGTTCAATGACCATATTCAGAGAAGTAGTATTGTAGGTGTGATTTGTACTTTAAATGAGATATCGCCAGCCGTAGAGCGGGGTTCTCCATGTTTTGTGGGCAGTGTGATTACGAACGGAAGTCTAGAGGACTCGTTACGTGAGGCTGCATTTCAGGGAAATATAGAGGATGAACAGTGTGTTCGGCTCTATGATGTGTTATGGTGTAATAGGAGAGTGAGTGAGGATCGCATTGGTATGGCCAATTGCTATACACATTCATTGAACGTTATTGATAGGTCAGTATTCACAGGACATAGATATCCTGTACCTTTCGCTTATCAGAGTGCAGTTGAGGCACAAATTAATCAGATGCTTGAAGATGGGATTATTGAGCACTCTAACAGTCCGTATGTTAATTCTTTGATAACGGTACCCAAGACCGACGGCACTGTTCGTATTTGTTTAGACGCTCGTTTGGTTAACAGTAGAATTAGTTCAGATCAGCTGAAATCTATGTCAATAGAAGAATTAATGCAAACATTTGAGGGGAAGAAGTATTTCACTTGTGTAGATTTGAGTTCCAGTTTTTGGCAAGTGCCACTTATGTACGAAGATAGACCATTTACAGCTTTTAGTCATAAATATAACCTTTATCAATTTTGTAGAACACCTTATGGGTTAAAGAGTAGTTCAGCAGCTTTAATTAGGGCTTTAAACATCGCATTAGGGGATGACACAGGAGAGTTTGTAACCATTTACATTGATGATATGGTAATTAGTTCACGCAGTTTTGAGGAGCATCTACGTCATTTAGATATAGTTTTTCAGAAGTTAGATCAGGCAGGGTTCACTTTGAAGCTGTCTAAGTCGTCATTCTGTCAGTCAGAAGTGACATTTTTAGGTCATGGAGTGTCGAGTAGAGGTGTAACAACAGAGGAAAGTAGGGTTAGCATGTGTGGACAGTAGCAACAGGGCATCGTTACAGACACTGAGAAATATGCTAGGTAGAGCAACGTGATGACGTTCATTTAAAGGGAGCCACTTGCAAGGTTGGAAGCAGGTGACGCAGAAACATTTATAGTTTCCAAACGTATTGGGAAAACAGCATATGTGCTGGAGAATAGTGAGGGAAACAGATTATACGGGACGTATAATATACATAGTCTACGAAAATATGTGTCATAAAGTGAGTGTGTTTAGCTGGCGAGCCAGCCTATCAAATGAGTAAGTGTGGTATTTGGTGCGTGGGAGGAGTTGGTCTTCCAGGCAGGCGTATCAGAAGTCACACAGGGGGGTAGTATGTAAGTAAATGAGAGTTTTTAAGGTACAGGGAAATATGACGGGATTGTCGGATGCTCTTGAGCACTAAAATGTCTCGATACACCAAGGCCAGAATTTGGTAGCGCTGGTGAATTCCCATTTGCCTCCAAGAGATGGGTGAGCGCTTGTACATGGTATTTTTGCTTAAGGCGTCCACGAGGCAAAAGATGGGCCATCAGAATGCGAGACAGTCCTTCATGAAACTCATACATATCAGCACACGTGATTTCTGTTTACGGCCTCGCCATGTAAGATTTGTAAGTGTGTAATTTAAGATAATTTGTACAAAGGTATTATTTGTGTGAGAAGAATTGATCTGTGTTGAGAACTAGTATTAAGTAGAATATGGTCTACGGGAACTTAACAAGACAGGGCGATTACGGCACAGAAATATTTGGTGTTATATGTAATGCGCATTTACTGTTTTTTTTTTCAGAAGTCAATATTAATTTAATCTACTTTAAAGAGAGATTAAGTATTATGGTCACGAGGCGCTGCCACAATAGTGTGATCGTGTGCTCAGTGATAAGTGAGATTAAATTTCACCATAAGGAAGGGACCTCCAGTGAAATTAGGAAGTTCTATGGTGATATAAATATATCAGAACACCTTCAATGCGTGTGATATGACATCATAAATACATAGTGCTCACACATTAATTATGTCTATTTCTCCAACATAGAGAAATTTGAGAGGCGGAAATATCCGTGGAACACTATTCTATATGTAAAACATGGGACTGGTTGCAAAGTGCAATCCACAGTGACAACAAACTTTGACGCAAAGTGCGTGAAGAAAAATTATGAGTGTATATATCTGTAATTTAGGGAGATTTCATTTATGTAATATGTATTTTGGATGGGGTTTATTAACGTGTCTGGGATAATCGGATAATGGACCGTCGTCACGGTAAATCATCCGATGATCCGAGGTGAATATGTAACGTGTTTTTCGAGGGGTTTTTATGCCACTGGCATAAGTCAGTAGGAAGCCATTCTCTATTTATTTACGCGGCAAATTGTTCAGCCAAGATAAATTTTCATGTTAATTTATTATTATTATTAATTTATTATAATTATTATTAAGATATTTCGGAGCATTTTATAAAACTTATAAGCATACAGATAGGTTTTCTATGTCTTAGAAAACACTATCAAGCAAATTATTACGAACGACGATATCATAGAAAATTATCTGATTACGGAATTTTACGGAGTTTTGTCAGTTAGGGTATTTGAGAGACGTGACTCACTGGGAATTCAAATACAAGCTTAATCCTGTCGGGAAGTATTACGCAAGCGGGCTCGCATCGTCCAGGAAAGGCGAATTGTTGGAACGGAACCCTCCCGCCAAGTGTAATGACCCAGAGGAGGGGAAGATCGCGTGGTGGGTCAGCCAATCCGTAGAGGACCACGCAAGCTGAAGCCGGCTGAAGAGTGGGGGAGCCGACAGGTGCATATATCGTTCGACGCGCCGTCGAACAAGGAGAATCTGTGAAATACTTGAGGAGTATGGGTGCGCGTGCGAGTGGCTCCGATGTTCAGTGGAGTTAGTAACAATCTGTGAAATACTTGAGGAGTATGGTTGCAAGTGCGTGTCGCTCCGATGTTCCGTGGAGTGGAAGACTAACTTTGGTAAAACTTAACCAGTGTGGTTATACGAGTGTTTGGGTCCGATGTACGGACCATAGAATTATCTAATATACCAGTATATCATCAAACATCGACGAAGATGACGACATCCAGGAGACTGTGGGAAGCTCACAGCATCATCAAGTACGAGGGAAATGCTTTGGCAATTTCCAGTGGTAAGCGCAAATGACGCAGAAATACGCAATCTCTCATTTTCTTTGTTTTACATTTCATGTTTCAGTAACTTCATAGCTTGGAAATAAGAGTAAAATCAATTTATCAGACTCCGTTTTCACGTAATTTTCTATCGGTAATATTCAAATCACAACGCTCCAATTTATGAACCCGAGGAGGTTATGCTGACTGGAATCGAACGTGGTTCTCAGAGACTGTGATCTCAGTATAAAGGTTCCACCAGGGAACGAACCAGAGATCTGTAGAGGCAGTTTCATGGTAAAAACCCCTCGAAAGAAGCGTATATTTAATCACTGGTGTGATTTTTGGTGCAATGACATTATTTATTAAAATAATGCAGGGAATAATGAGCAGATTACAGCATTATTAGACTACTTGGTGTAGGCTATACGAGGCTTGAAGCACGAAGAGGGCAGAGTTGACATTTTACAAATTAGCCCAGAATTGTGGGTGGGGCCCAGTGGAGCCATGTCCATCTCTGTGACCCCATTCTGTCGTCTAGAGCAGGGTGGAGGCCTGAATAATGACCCAGTTATTCCCCGACGGAGAATAGATTTGAGGAGTGGGAGGAGAGATGCCCAGGAAAATCATTGATTACTCGTGATTGGAGCAACGAATTGAGATGAGAGTTGCTCACAGATGAATCTTTTGGCAGGAGGCTAATTTTAGAGCCTTTTACCTGCGAAATTGGGGCATATTTATTGATGTGCGGAAGGACTGTAAAACGACCATTGTGCGCGGATAGATTTGAGAATGTTGCCGGGGAATACCCGTAAGATAGCGTCCCACGCTATGGAGAAAGGAATTAATATTAATTAATTGGACGAGCGATTCCTTTGCACGCAGATAGTTTTGGAATCTGTGAAGAAAGAGGAACCCAATGATCATGGTTTGGAGACCAGATTCACGCTGTGAGAGGAGCCAAGATTTCGCGGGAAGATTTCGCCCTACTTTCAGTGAGAATCTGATATAAGGGAGTAGACCCTTGGAGGAGCGCTCAGTTGAAACACAGTCAAGCTCAGTCTACGCGCAGTTCACGTGCAGTTACAGCCAGTTACAGCCCAAGTTGCAGTCTTACGCAGTCTTCACGACGTTAGAAGTTACCCAGGTGCAGCACAGTTGCAGTAAGTTGCAAACAGTATGCAACAAGTACGAGGGCAGTACGAGACAGTATGTAAGCAGTATACAGCAGTCTTCAAGTAAGGTACGAGCAGTCTTCAAGTGAATCTTCAGTCAGGTACAGCCACTTTGAAGCAAGTTCGTCAAGGCAGAACGCATGGCGGTTCTACTCATAATAGACGCCGAACAAAGACTGGTACATGTAAATGAAGCATTTAATAAGCTTGTATAAATAATAGTCGTGCTATAGGCATACTCAGCAGTACGAACTATGCCGTGTTCAGTTATGAAGCACCGTGTAGGCTAATGACAGAACTATTGTAAATAATTATTTGTGTAATGTATTGGACTGTGTTAAGCGCAATGTGTATAGGATTGAATGATCGTATATGTGTAATTACGATGGAATGCGCTAAATGAAGCTCTATGACGTGTTTGGTAATGTCATGAGAGTACCAGATGATAACTCAGGACGGGAGCTAGCATATTTATGCAACGCAGGACGCTTACTGTAGGAGTAAGAATATAAAAACTGTTGGTGAATTCCGAAAGCAGGTAAACCAGACTTTCAATCAGGAGTTGATAGGAGCACGGAAGATGCTGTCGACGCCTGCAATTTCGATCTTTGCTAGGGAATTTCAGCATTGAAAAGTGTATAAAGTGACGTGTGTTGAGTGTACAACATATGTAAAATATCATTTAAAGTAGTGATTAGATAAGTGTTTCACATGTTTGGGAGCAATAGCTTCCTGAGAGTTATGCAACGTGTCGTGTTGTTGATGAAAATTATGTGTTATAAAATGTGTGTTTGCAAGATGAATATGTCGCGTTAAACCTGCTAATGGCGGGCGACATGGAGAAATATGATTGGTTGGAGCCACCATAGACGCCTATAGAAATGTAAGTACCCCACAAGTTATGATTATGTAGAAATATGGGCCATTGCATGTTGTGATTCCTTAAAGATTCCAGTAAAAATCAGTTTAGGAGGCAGATCCTCCATGTGTAATCATTATTGTGTTGATTTTTATAGAGTTGAGATGTTAATTTGCATCATTAAGTGGAGTAATTATTCCCACTATGAATTAAGAATGGCAATCAGTTATGTAAATGTGACGAACGCGATTGTTCGGATTTTAAGACGTTTAGCTATGTCGGATTTTTGGTGAATTTATGTAATAAGAATAATAAAGTAATGATTTTGGTCATTTATGTCAGTGAGATTAATGGTAATAATAATAATGAATATTAAAAGTATGAATGAACACATCAGGAAACAAATAAATGTTGTAAGCGAGAGATATACGCTAATTGCAAGACTTATCAATCTAAGCAGTAAGATGATACAGTAAGATTACATTACAGTAATTAAGGAAAGAAGTTTTATATCAGAATATTGCATATATTCAGTAATGATGCCAGGCATGAAAGAGCTTTTAGTGAATTGAATTTGCAGCTTATGTGAGAAGCTTATAGAGTAAATTGATAGATTTCTCTTAATAATATAGGTCGGAGGTCGTAGCATTGAGTAGGGGCCAGATGGTCTATTCTACGTATGAAATCTCCTATGTCATGGGCATAAGTGGAGATATAATTTTATGCCAGAGTTGTAGTGTGTACCCTAGCTCTGAGGAAGGATATGAAAGTGTTCCGGGTTGGGATCCTGTGATAGAGACGAGGAGAACGAGGACACCTCGAAACTCTATGGTCTCCCGAGAACTTATTAATGAGTTATTCCGCTTGTGGTAGCGAAACTCATGGCGACAGCTGCAGTGAGCGCCTATATTTTACTTGAGACATCGGTCACCCGTCAGACTAATGCATTACGAACCCCGAACCTTCATGTTGAATGGACCCGTGTGAGGCCAGTAATTATTATATCCTCTGTGTAGGAGTAATTATAAAAGCTCATTCAATACCTGTTTGCATAATAGTCAATTAAGATCCTTTGGGATATGTGTGTCGGTCAGACGACAGTATTTGTCTTGTAAATCTTTACTGCTTAGAAAGGAAAGCATTCAAAACCTTTAAGGAGGGTCGAGGTAATTGGTGGAACACCCATCCCACTTTCTATTGTGTGCGGACTCCTCTAGCCGAGGGTCTGCAGTCTAAACTCGAACCGTCAAGGCGAGTTGAAAGGGACAGATTTTCGACCCTGGTAAATGACATATAATGAAAGATTGTTATGTTGAGTAATGTAGCCATGTGGTTTAGGAACACATGGATAATTATAGATTATCCTGATGGTTCATTATTTTAGCTATCTGACGAATAGTTAGATGATGTATTTGTACTGTCACTGAAACCAAGTTTTGAAGTTAGTTACCAGATGCCAATCGCCACGAGAGCGAGGTAATATATTTATACTATCCGACACAAGCTATAACGTAACGTTTTATCTAGGAATCACATACAGCATGCAATGGAACCATATAAATAGAGGAAGTGGAGGGGTAGCTTACATAATTATGGAGTTGCACGTTGATTGCGGTGCAACGTCCGAATAGGTAATGCATGGAAGCATTTGTTTGGTGAGAAGAGAAAAATCAAAACACGCACGGCACACATAATTGTTAAAACCAAGAGGTTTAAGGAATAATTAATTTGTGATATTAAAGAAGTCACATTGTATGACTGTTGTGTTAATGTACAGTTTGTATTGAAGTCGTAGGTGCATCAGCGCACCAGAATATCTTTATGTAGTTCACATAAGGGTACAGCTTTATTGGTTTAATATGATTTTATTATGATTTCACTTTTGTTGTTTGTGGATTGTGGAAGTAAATTTTTGTTTGCTTTTTTTTATGGTTTTGGGATTGTTTTTGTGTTTGAAGCCATGATTTTTATTTACTGAATTAAAGTTTTAGAATAGAGTTGTGCCTTGTTATTGTAGAGTTGTTACCTTATAGCCTCAAATCCAAAATATGCACTGCTCATTTGGGGGAACGGCACGCGCCTGAGACCTGATGCTAGCTGGAGGCAGCTGCATATTTACCATCGAGATTACTCACATGGGTACAATACTTATAATTATTATTAATTTTGCTATACTTGTTTTATATAATAAATTCATTTCTTTTACAATGCAATCTTTGCTTTCAGTAGGTAGCATTAGATATAGACCAATTCCTTCTCCTGATACAATTGTTTGTTGGGTTAATGATCAAATCATACCACGATCTGAGTGAATAGAGTCTTGAAGGTGTTCTGCCAGAGCTAGACGTTGTTAAATACAAATTTAGATTTCAACATTGCATTGAGGTCTTGGCGCCCACTAAAACAACATAGCTTAGGCAAAGGTAAACAGTTACATTTATCTCCCAACAGTGAGGGCTAGCCAAAACTGCCACATTTGTACGCTCAACGTGGAGCAAAGTAAATACCGTTTCACTTGTCATCCCAGCCTAAGCCAAACTGCCACAACGTGCTCCCTTCTTGTATAATAATATTATCGTACTTATCAGTAGAGCCGGGCAAAAAGCTCTTGAGTTCCGATCGGTCTCGTTGGACGAGAATAAAAAACGGAAATGCTAGTTCCAGAACTGGTATTACCGATAATGTGGGCTCGATAACGATAATTCTCGACATTATCGCTCGTTCTCGCTTGGGCAATATGGGGCTGCCTGAAGGCACTGAGGCTTGTTGTGTAAGGATTCAATGGAAATTGTGCATTCCGTTGACTGGAGTCTGCGAATTGGAAGAATCCACTCAACTTCAACGATATCATATTAACAGACTACCTAAGGTATATTGAGCATATCATCCTAATAACATATGGAAGGAGATTTTGATCGTCAGTCGGTATTTTTTGTTCATTAAATTTCAGCAAAACAAAATGCTATTTGACGCGTAGGCTACATATTAAGATTTTTCGTGTAGTGCCACATTCAAGCACTACCGTATGTAACTTTCGCGTAATAAAACCTGAAAATTCATGCACTCGCTATATTACTGTGATGCAACGGTGTTCTGTCGTATCATTTTTGTAGTAAGATACTGGTAAAGTGGTCGACATAAACAATAAAACGTAACGAAACAAAAATCAGAAACACTTCCCCTACCGAGGATCGATCCCCGGTCCTTTCATTCAAGAGTCCAGCGCGTAACCAATTCAGCTACTGAGACTCTTATACAACGAGGGAAAATGTTACAAACATGAAAACTTTTGCGTTGGATACCTGACACTCTTTATCTCAAATGCTCCTACCAGTTTGAATAATATTCTCTAGTCGTCGGGCATACGAAAAAATAATGTTCACCTTCAAGAATAAGATTGATTTTATCTTTCGTCATAATGGCTTTGTCATTATGCTTAGGCTAAGCCACCGCCATTACAATCGCGTCCCTACGCACGTGCTCGCACGATGCATCATGGGTAGAGAGAGCAACGATATTACCTTGTGATCGAACGAGACTTTGGAGTATCGGACGAAGTGACATTCCCGTAGTAATGAGTTGTTCTCAGTGCAACTCCCGTCGCACTATTCTCATTCAAACTGTCATATCATTGGCATTTATGGACAAATCAGTGAGGTGTTTGCACTGACATGATTAATATACCGCATGCCACAAACTGGTATTGTTTTCAAGCACAATATCAGAGTTTTTAGTAGATGAAATTAGTTGAACCTTTTCAGCGTAATATTTTCCAAGTGTATTTTCACCATCGCAGCCTATTTTTGCACTATAGTTGCCTCTAATTTACAACCAGTTACAAGGTGGAGAAGAAGGTTGAAAGACTTTAAAGCAAATTCCTAGTCAGTAGGGCTAAAAATTCATGAGTCATACACGTGAGATTTTCTTGTAGCTCTTCTCTGCTACGCCAATTATTTGAGTTTTATTTTACTTTAGGGGCTACAACATCGTGATCATTTTTGTGTTCTTGTGTCAACTTTGTCTAATAACCTGTGTTATTATGGTGTCTGTATTAGTGTGTGTATATTTGTAACTGAGGGTAGGAGTGGTAAGGAGGTGGCAGATGCGAACTCAATTCAATGTGATCTTCCTGGGATGGATCACTTCATACTGCTTTAAATTTGTCAAATGCAAGAACGAGGAATGGTTTACATTCCGGAGTTATTACAGAAGGCTTTGATGTTACACGTGCAGCGGCGTGAGTGAGCCTGCTTTATCCTTTAAATAGATACTGTCGATAACGCCGAGAAAAAAGGAGTTCCGGTATTATCGAGACTCCCACTCAGTACCGGTATTATCGAGACTTAAGATTCTCGTTCAGCGGAGAGACCTGGCCTTGAGTGCGCTTGGTGGGGGGCGATACTGGCCATGCGGCAACTTACGATCCCGATCGGAAATACAGCAAATTTGCCCGGCTCTACTTATCAGCCACTGGTTAGGTATGACCTTTGTATCTATTATCTTGTTGAATAGGTTGGTTAGCAATGCTATTAGATGTGGTTTTCCCCACTTTTAACACTCATTGATTATCCCATCGTCTCCTGGTGTCTTGTTATTTTTGAGGTCATCTATGGCCTTCTCAACTTCGTCCTGCACGAAAGGTACTACTTCTTCTTCTTCGGAGTTTATGTTCTTTATGTATTCGTAATGTAATGCCTTGTCGCTTTTGAATAGAGATTTGTAGAAATTTGTGGCTGCTGCGATTATTTCTGATCTTCCAGCTGTTCTTTCTCCGGTTCCTTTTTTCACGCCAGTCATCCAGAATTTGCCAACATTTAATTCTCTTTTCACCTTTCTAATTTATTTCGAATCTCCTATTATGCTTCTGGTCAGGTGAAGATTGTACTCTCGGAATTCTTTTCTTATTTCTCTCTTGGTTAGTTTGTTGATTTCGATATATTTTGGTTTTAGACTCTCGGATTCCAGAGCTGCCTGTTTTAGTTTCTCCCGTTGTTCTATCAACCTAATGGTTTCTTCACTTAGTTTGTGCCTGTTTCTGATCCCTGTTTCGTTAGCGGAGGCAACTTTTGCAGATTGAAGGATGCTTGTTTGTATTGAGTCATACATCTTCTGTACTTCCATCATCGACTCAATGTTGTCATTGAGGATTGTGTTCTGCAGTGTAGACTTATAAGTGTCTCTATTTATTTTAATTGCATTTGGTTTGTTAGGTTTTCTGAAAGGTCTTCTTTTGTTTGTTCCGGTGAGCTTGAGTTTGGCACGTACCATCCTGTGGTCTGAATCGAACTTCAGTCCGTTTATGGTTTGTATATCCGAAATTAGATCCTTGCTATCACTCAATATGAAATAGATTTCGTTCTTTGTTTTTCCATCTGAGGATCTCCATGTCCAGCTTGCTGAAGGATTCTTCCTAAAAAAACGTGTTTAGTATATACATCTTATTTTCTTGGGCGAATTGAATAAGTCTATCTCCTCTCTTATTTCTTGATCCGTAACCATATTGCCCTAGCGGTTCTCCTTCCTCAAAGCACTTCCATCCAATTTTGCTATTAAAGTCCCCAATTACGAAGTTTCTTTTTGTTTTGTATTTTAGTACCGCTGATTCTAGGCTGTCGTAGAAATCATTTATCTCTTCGTCTGAGCAAGCTTCCGTAGGTGCATAGACCTGTATTATAGTGATTGTCTCAGATGTTACTTTAAGCTTAATTACTGCTATTCTTTCGTTTACTCCAATGAATTCTTGAAGATATTGCTTGAATGTTTTGTTGATTAAAAAACCTACTCCCTTTTGTCCTTTTGTCTGTCCAATATAGCATAAGAGGTTGCCATTTTGTTTTTCGATTATAGCTTCCCCTAATCTTCTAACTTCACTTAACCCTGTTATGCTAAATTTAATCTCTTCAAGGGTGTTGTCTAATTCGATTCCATTTCCTGGTGTTCTCATTTTCCTGACATTTAATGTAGCTAAATACATTTCTCCTTTGTCTCTGTTTAGTGTCCTTCGTTGTTGGGGTGTATTGTTGTGCTCACATGTCCGTTTTTTGTCGCATCTACATTGAAGTGTTCCCAAGTTCCATTGATTTGTATTTTTTGGAAACCCAATTTAACTGAGTGTCCTTTCTCCCTTTCTTCTTTGGCCGTTCTTCTCAGATTCGCTTGAATTTGCCTCTCCTCTTTCGGCATGTCGTCATCTATATAGCAATCTTTTCCGACTAACTTGCGTTTGTTCTTCATCGCTTTCAGCTTCTCTTCGAAATTTTTCATCTTAACTAGGGTGATGTCTCGGCCTTTCCAGTCTCTCCCGATATAGCGGACTTGACTGTATTCAGCATCTACTTTAAGTATCGTGAAAACTTTCTCTACTTCTTCTATCACATTTTCTTCTTCGGGTGTTCTCATTTTGTCACCATTAATAATTATGTTGTTCTTCCTCTCCTGTTTGTATATTTTTTTTATCTTTGTCTTCTATGTTTTGTGGTCTCGTAGGTTTTTTATTTTGTTTTCCATTGTCACTTCTACATTTTTTATTGTTTGCTGTATTATCTCTTCATCATGGTTCCATTTTTCATTTCTTTTTTCCATTTCGATTTTAAGCATTACAAGTTCTTTTTTCGTTTCTTCTCTAAAGCTAGCGTTTTGTTCTTTTAGTTCTCTGATCTCTGATAATATTGTTGTTAGGATGTTTGTGGAATCAGTTCCTTCCATATTTTCTCCATCTGTGCTTCTAGAATTTTTGTGTTTTGTATTTTTAGACATTGTTGTTGTTGTTGTTGTTGTTGTTGTTGTTGTTGTAATGTAGTATTTTGTAAATAATATAAAGAGCAATACATTGAGTCTCGAAAATTCGGCACTCGATAACCCGGCAGTCCAGATAACTCGGCCACACCCTGGCAGGGCGAAAAAAATTGTGTCTCCTGAAAAGAATTCTTGGATGTGTAGAAGCCAATGAAAATGACGTAAATCAGTGGTTCCAGAGTGATACCATGCAAGACATTATGTCCGATGCAGAAATTATTGCTGCTGTCACATTTAATGAAAAAATGCCAGAAAATGATGAAGATGTTGACGTTGAGGACTCCACCATAGAAGCTCCTAAAATATCACATAAGTGAGAGACTAAAGGCTGTCGAAACCGCCCTTCAGTATTTTGTACAACAAGGAGAGTCTATAATGGACTTACTGTTACTTCGTGTTCGTGATGAAGCTGGTATAGTATCAGTCAATTAAAGACTTCCCGTATCAGGGTGAACTCGGACTGATGGTCAGAGTTAAAACTAGATTGAGCGTTATGATTAATGAGGTGGAAACACATTTATAGCAAGTAGCAAAGAAAGAGAGAACAAGTTGCTTCAACAGATAAATATTTATTTTGAAAGCAATAACGTGACGATAAATATTATATACTAGCTGACCCGGCAGGCGTTGTCCTGCCAATCAAAGAAAGTGTTGTAACTTTGCTTCTTGAAGTGCTTTTGGATACACAATATTTTATTCAATTTCTGTTAACTGCCTCTAAACTATCGTGAAATGAAATGAACTAATCTAGAAACATTCGTGGGAGCGTGCACAACAACTCTCCAACGTTTCATCACAATTGGATAAATGGCATAAAACGCATACGGGATTTTGTTTAAATGATTCGTGTGCTGCCACTCATTTGTTGAATCTACTCGTGCTTTACCAACTGTGAAATTGATTTACTAAGTTAGAAAGCTTCACGTAAGTATACACAACAACTCATCAAAGTTTAATCGGAATCGGATGAATGGCATATGAACGTATACGGGATTTTTTTAAACGATTCGTGTGCAGTCACTCATTTGTTGAATCTACTCATGCGCTACCTATTGTAAAATTGATTTACTAAGCCTGAAACCTTCTCTGGAGTGTACTCAATCATTCACCAAGGTTTCATCGCAATCGGATGAATGATATAGGACCGCATACGCGACATTGTGGAAACTATTCACGCGCCATCGCTCATTTGTTGAATCTACTCGTGCGCTACTTATTAAAAACTGGATTTACTAATCCAGAAACCTTTCCTGGAGTGTACACAAGAATTCACCAAAGTTTCATCGTAATCGGATAAATGGTATATGAACGCATACAGGACTATGTTGAAACGATTCGCGTGCCATCGCACATTTGTTGAATCTACTCGTGCGCTACCTATTGTAAAATGAATTTACTGAGCCAGAAACCTTTACTGAAGTGTACACAACAATTCACCAAAGTTTCATCGCAATCGGATGAATGGTACATGGATGCATATGGTACTTCGTTGAATTGATTCGCGTGCCATCACTCATTTGTTGAATCTACTCGTGCGCTACCAATTGTAAAATGGATTTATTAGGCCAGAAACCTTCTATAGGGTGTACACAACATCTCACCAAAGTTTCATCGTAATCGGACGAATGGTTTGAACGCATACGGGACCTTATTGAAACGCTTCGCACGTCGTCGCTCATTTGTTGAATCTACTCGTGAGCAACTTCCTGTGAAATGGATTTACTAAGTTAGAAACCCTCACGTAAGTGTACACAACATCTCACCCAAGTTTCATTGCAATCGGATGATTGGTATATGAACGCATACGGGACTTAGTTTAAACGTTCGCACATCGTCGCTCATTTGTTGAATTTACTCGTGCTCTACCTATTGTAAAATGGATTTACTAATCTAGAAGCCTCCCCTGGAATGTACACAACATCTCACCCAAGTTTCATCGCTATCGGACGAATGGTATTTGAACTCATACGGGACCTTGTTGAAACGCTTCGCACGTCGCCGCTCATTTGTTGAATCTACTCGTGCGCAACCTCCTGTGAAATGGATTTACTAAGTTAGAAACCTTCATGTAAGTGTACACAACAACTCATCAAAGTTTCATCTCAATCGATGACTGATATATAAACTTATACGGGATTTTGTTGAAACATTTCGCGTGTCGTCGCTCATTTGTTGAATCTACACGTGCGCTATCTATAGTAAAATGAATTTACTAAGCCAGAGGCCTTCCCTGGAGTGTACACAACATATCACCCAAGTTTCATCGCTATCGGACGAATGGTATTTGAACGCACACGGGTCCTTTTTGAAACGCTTCGCGCGTCGTCGCTCATTTGTCGAATCTAGCCGTGCGCTATCTATTGTAAAATGGATTTACTAAGCCAAACGCCTTCCCTGGAGTGCACTCAACATCTCACCCAAGTTTCACCGCAATCGGATGAATGGTATATGAACGCATACTGAACTTTGAAACGCTCTAACGTGCAGAGACGAACAGAATTCGACATCACTGCCACCTTTGGTATAAAACACAACTTTCCGCCATGGGCGGAGTGTATGTTTTGGCGGTAGTTGCACAGGTTGCGACCAGGTGGCTCTACGTGCAGAGACACACAGTCCAAAAGGATCACTTTTCACTAAGGCTAGCGGTTTCCATGATGACTGTTTATGACTGTATATTGTGGTTCTAAATTTGTGTGTAAATTGTGGTTCTAAAATTCTAAAATTCCACCAATCTGGTCAAATTGTGAATCTCAACCATACATGGGCCCACCATAACATTCATTCAAAATTTCATCAAAATCGGCCCAGGCGTTTAGGAGTTCAGTCACATACACACGTGTCGAAGAATTATATATATAAAGATAAGCATCGGTCCTAGTGGAAAATAATTCCATCACCTGAAACCAAAAATGCATGGGACGAAAAAAAAACATCAAAATATCATGTTGGTTTCGGACCCTAAAACACGTGAAAAATATAATAAAAGTATTAAAAACACTATTTTTTGAAATTTCATTCAAATCAATTTTTATGTCATTCCTGGGAGAAATTCCGGCCAAAAAGTACAAAATCATTAATAACTCCGTAAGTATTCGTTGTATGATGAAATAGCAAGAGACAAAAAAGATGTAATGTGTTATTGTCTACAACATAGGCCATGTATAATTTTACACACAGACATATTACGTTTCCCCCCCCCCCATAATTTCACCCCTCCCCATGAGCCCCTTAAATTGGATTTATGAAAAAACGGTCAAACACCTGTTTAGTTATTTTTTATGCTGATTTTTTCGGCTGAGTTCCAAACTCCTCGCCTATGTCGTTTAAGAGATACACGCTCCGTTAGGAATCCTTCAACCCCCACTTTTCACCCCTTTCACCTCATAATATACACCACATCAAAAAACCCTCAGACACGTGTCTTCTTATTTTTTGTGCTGAGTTTATATGCCGAGTATCACATCCCCCAATGAAACCAATCGGGAAATATTGCTATTCAATGAAATGCAGGTCTACCCCCTTAACACCCCTTTAGAACCTGAATATCCAAAAATCCTTTCTTAGTGGGCGTTTGCGGCCCTTGAGGAAGCTGGATACCAAATTTCATTCCAATCCATTTGGTGGTTTCTGAGATTTCGTGATGAATGAATGAGTGAGTCAGTGGTATTTGAGCTTTATATAGTAGATAAATGTAACAATGTATGTTTTAACAATAATATATGGTAAAAGTGTTTACACTGTTTGGTGAAAAATAAGAGAGAACCTGATTGAGGCTAACATAAATGCAAGCGTTACTGACTAGCACTTTTAGTATTTGGGGACTTATCCCAAAATACTGAAGAAACTACAAATTCTGTGGGACATTGCCCCATTGACTTGAAGAGCAGAAAAGGCTCTAAAGAGAAAGTTATGGTAGAAGAACTCACTCCTTTCAAACACTTGGGGCCTCAACCCAAGCTGTTTGAAAGAGAAGAAAACAGAAGGCAATCTTAAAGAAAGATGAAGCACTTTAGCAAGATAGGATGAAATAGCGAAGTGCATTAGAACTGTAAGTATTCTCAGTAACGCACTGAAAAAAAAACATAACCTTAAAGGGGTTATGGCGGACAGGGGCTAAATCCAGACGCAATCTTAATGAAAACATAATCTTTAAAGGGATTATGGCGAACAGGGCTCCAGTCCTGCCGCAAGAAGAAAACCATGAAAAAGGCATTAAGTGCCAAATAGAAAATGGCAAAAGCAAGCCGTTACGTCAGTGCTGAACTGAAGAATGGCAAAAGCAAGCAGATATGTCAACTCCAATCGGAGGTTCACATAACAATTAAAGCAATCTTGAAGAAGCAATGCATATGAGCAGGTAAGTACCATTGGTGGTATAGCCTACAAAGGCAAATTAGATGCCTGAAGAAAAATTTTATTTTACAGAAATACCTTGAGCAGAAATGCTCTTAATCAATTTTGTACGGCTTACTAATGAAGAAGATTAACTGGAGGGTTATCCATTCGATTACTAATAAAGCCCAGAGAAAAGAAATTTTATAAACCAGTCTTATTTTTGAATAACAATGAATGTCACTTATCTCTTCTTGAGGTTAACTTGTAGGTTAAACAACCATGGATAGCACAGCCACACACGATAGGAGAAACGATGAATGCTCAAGTAGTGACATGCTTGATGTGAGCAAAATTTCAGACATGAAATGCACTGTAACAAGTCATAAGCACTTTCGTAGATTTGATCACTGGAAGGTAGTAAGCCTTTGAACACATTCTAAAATTTGTAGGAGTTCCACTGATGGAAACTTAGAAAACATTTATACAGGCACCAGGCCCATTCACTTGAAGAAAATGCATGATGCACTTTATAACTTGTTAAAAGTTATACTGAAGAAATTAATGTTTGAAAAACAAACATGACGAAGGTTTTGCTTGATAAAATGTGTAGTTAAACAGGCGAAGAAGTAACCAAGCTTGGTTATTAAATTTTCTTGTTTTTAAGACATGACGAGAAAATGAAGAGAAGATTCCATATGATGAATTGCTTAGACGTATTTCCACACAACAAGAGAAGTCTCGGTTGCAGGAGACTGGTGTACGAGTCAGTACGCGAAGTAATCACAAAATTACAGAAGGAGTTAGCCGCTTAAATAGCAACTCAGCTGGTGTTCCAGAATATTCTGTGACGAAAAATGCAGTGATTGGCCAAGGCGGAGAGGTTGACCAATGAGGCTGTCAGTGCAGTTAGAAAAAAATTCATGAATCACATATCCCTCCGCTGTGACATCACAGAGAGTTGGGCCGTGGCCAACGAAAGATACTGGCCCCAGTGCGAGCAGCCATCTTGTCTGTGACGTAGGCGAAGTAGTGACCCCGGTTGAGTAGACTTGTTTGTGAATTACTTGTGAATAGCAGTATGAGAATAGTTAGTGTTTTATAAAGTGTAACGTCCAACTTTACATCCAACTTGTGTTGTGGTGCATCATGTAGCTACAATAATCACGTAGCCTACAGGGTAAGTGTTAACAGCTGCGATACTTTATTTCTCATTAATGCTACAGGTTAACCAAATGCACGTGTGGTGCAGGTAATGTACGAACTTACGTTAGCCTAATATTGTGGATGTTAAGGACTATTGGAATGCATGCTAAGTTAATTATATGAGTTAAAGTTAGATATTTAATAAATGTGTCCCTTTACAGGAAATCAAAATACCGAGATGCTGTAATGTTGCTGGCTGTAAGAAAAATTACAGATCTCAGCATGAAAATGTTTCTACATTTTCTCTCCCAAAGGACGAAAAATTAAGAAATATATGGCCTAGAAAAATTCCCACTGACTTCTCTAAAGTGAGCAAGCTTACAATTTGTATAGAACATTTTCCTGATAGCTCTGTTATCAGGACAGAGCAAGATGATGGGGAAATAAAGACTTTTGCTAGGAGTAATCCGAAGTTGAAACCTGATGCAGTATCTTCAATATTTCCGAATTTGCCAGGATATCTATCCACTCCTGGGCCTCCTTCTAGAAGACTGTGAGATGCAGAGGTAGAAAATCTCGGATAAAGCCATAGAAGCGAGCCATAGACTTCAGACACTACGAAGAAGAGAATTCTGTGCACAGTCTATCGGATATATCTGAACACTTCCCCTCCAACAGGAATAAATTTAAGCAGGAAAGGACATATATCAAGACAGAAGACAAGTTGAAGTGCTTGAAGAATGTGAGTGATGCAGTGCCCATAATTACAGGGTCTGTGTGTATTCTAAATAACCTCAGCATTGAGCTGGCTGTCAATGGGTTGCAGATTCCCAAACATTAAGTGCCACAAAACTTTCTTTGCATTACTAACAAAAATTCATTTGATGAACTACTTCAGTTCATTGAAAATTCTGAGTGCGATGAAAATGGAAGAAAGTTGTCAGCAGTGAATGCTCCTGTGAACATCCTACAGAGAAGTTTTTCAAGTGATGATTGCACACCATTATACAGTAGTCTTTAATAGAGCAAATTAATTTTTTAGATGTTAGGCAAACAATCATAGGTACAGTGGAGACACGTTAGTCTTGGCAGCTTCCATATAATATGTTCACTTGACATCAGCGTACAAAAAGTTACATCGGAGTGGTCATATTTATCTGCCTCATCCATCAAATCTTCAAAAGTTGCTTGGTAAGTTTGATTTGAGTACTTTTGACATTATTGGGAGTATTGAGTAGCCTATCTCAGTCTAAAGAAGAAGTACTTGAAAGATCATGAATCTTCATAAATTACTTTTAGTTCATTTTAATGGAAAAGTTGAACTGTACTCTTCTAAAGCCATGGCGAGACAAAGCCATTGGTCGCTACTTGGTTAGGCGACTATCTGGACGAAAATTATTGTTAGTAGTACAAGCAAGGAGGTCTGGGTTTAGGTTTGAGTTTGTATGTAAAGAATACTCTGTATTACCAATAATGAGCGCTGACAGCTGTCAAAGCTATCACGTGGGGAAATGCTGCGTTGCCACTGAGGCAGATCATGGCTCATAACATTCCAAGAGGCTTCCAGGAAGACACAAATACTGGGATCTGTGGTGTGTCAGCCGTATTCGTGTGAAGGGTCAATTAAACATTGCGATGCATGCGAGTTTAGGGGAACTTTTAGTTACCTAATCGCTCTAGCAGCTACTAACTTAATTATGGGTCTATTCCTTTCATAGCCCCCTCTTCGTCACTTGTGTCTGAATTGGATCCGGAATTGCTTTCCAGGGAAACGATGAACCGATCTACCCCATCATCGAGTATACATTCACGTTTCGTAGCCTCATCCAGTTCTCGTTGCACTATTAACACAACACTGTAACCGAATTTATTCAGTTACAGTAGCTCACCCTCGGGTTTTTGCCTTGTGCAGTTAATTTGGGGTATTTTATTCGGATCTTATTTGGGTTAACGTGGGGTTGCAGAGGTGATTTTTATTGTGCCTGTGTGTGTTTTTGTGGACGGATTCATCTTTGGATGGTCCGGACCAACTAGGATCACTGTTTATTAATTATCGGTTTTTGGATATTTGTTATTATAAAATATGGGGTTTTGCGATTTATTACGTTTTGGGAATAAGGATATATAAGACTGTATTAAGTAGAAGCATTATTTCATTTTGGTTTGGGGTTAATGGCTTTATTTTGACCTAGTAATGTTAAATGTTAGATTCGTGGCTGTACTATGAAGGTACAATGAATTGGTATTTTCGAGTGCTGGACATGTACATACCCGGAAAAGACAGGCAGTAATTCGGCTTGTGAGGGAATACCTAGGCTAATTATAGCATGAACTCCCATGAACTGGCGCGTGGAAAACTACTGTGTGGATTTCGACTGTCTGATGTTCATGTGTTGACACGGATGTTCCGCTAGGAGCGGGCCACGCACGATTTAGTTCCGGCAGAAACATTGGGGTTATGTATCCCTACGCCAGTGCATATAATGGAGTGTCTGGCGTTCAGAAATCGTCTTATTGCTTTATCGGCAGAACACTGACCTACTAGCGCCCAGGGTCGTTTTACGTGACATGGTTTCCGTAACGAACAGTTAGAGATCGAGTCTTCTTGCTTTTCAGCGAAAGTCCGTTGTCTACTTGCAAATTAGTGTCGTTATTACTTGATCATGGTATCGTAATACGAACCAGCAGTGACTAATTTTTAGCAATCCACTGAGCTCTTACTGGCTATTGGAGGCTACGTGCATTTCATGGATCCATCCATACCATGGACTGGCGGTAATAACTTACCACGCCTAAAAGGATAATCAGTCGTAAACATTTCATCGAAAAGTCATGCGAGAATGGAGACGTGAACGAGCAGTTCGAGAAGTAAGAAAGTGGAGTGAACCAGTCTAACATGTGTAGATATTTTGTGTACGAACGGTACAGTGTGTATATACGTAGGTGGCTGTTATGCCTGGGTCTGATATGGCCGTAAGTGTTTTCCTGCTCTCAGAGCCTAAATTCAGTGGCAAGGTACTGTATAATTCACGAGTGTATGAAGGGTATTTTGTGTTGTATATTATGTATATAATACAGCCAATAGATTATCTCTTTAAAATTCATGTGTGTTTATATTCCTGTCTTGCATGAACCTGGTTGCATCAGCAAAGGCATGCCAAATGCCCTACCCCTGGGATAAGGTGTTTCATAGTCGGGGCAACAGTTATTTTATTCAGGAAGACCCATATGGTCAACCTTGGCGCCCATTCAAAGTCGGGAAAACTTCAAAATCACTTGTTGCCTGTATTTAAAGGCAGTAAATTCTGTAGGTTTTTGGAGGTCTGGGTTTAGGTTTGAGTTTGTATGTAAAGAATACTCTGTATTACCAATAATGAGCGCTGACAGCTGTCAAAGCTAACACGTGGGGAAAAGCTGCATTGCCACTGAGGCAGATCATGGCTCATAACATTCCAAGAGGCTTCCAGGAAGACACAAATACTGGGATCTGTGGTGTGTCAGCCGTATTCGTGTGAAGGGTCAATTAAACATTGCGATGCATGCGAGTTTAGGGGAATTTTTAGTTACCTAATCGCTCTAGCTGCTACTAACTTAATTATGGGTCTATTCCTTTCATAGCCCCCCTCTTCGTCACTTGTGTCTGAATTGGATCCGGAATTGCTTTCCAGGGAAACGATGAACCGATCTACCCCATCGAGTATACATTCACGTTTCGTAGCCTCATCCAGTTCTCGTTGCACTATTAACACAACACGCTTCCAGTTTTATGAAGTCACTTCCCTAATAGCCTAAACGGTAAGCTTCTCAACCTCATGGAGTGTGAAATTTTTATTATGCCGTGCTACATAACCCTTCACTTGACCCCATATCATTTCTATAGGATTGAAGTGGCAATGATATGGGACAGCGTGATGATCTCATGGCCATGCTCTCTCGCCAGTTCATCCACATGGTAGCCTACATGGGTTTTGGCTTGCGTTGCTGTATAAGGTTGAGAAGGATATTAATTCTGAATGAAAGTGGAACGCGGCTCATACACTTGCAGCAGACATGAATGTACTTTTACATACCTTGTGTCCTTGTTTCATCTTCCGGGCGATATTACGTACTGAAATTAGGAACCCTAATTACTACTGAACCTCATATATGTGCTATAGTACGTAAATATGTGTTTTTATTTTTTGCTATTTCAAAAACAGCTGCCATGCTTCGACAGCACTTGCACCTCGTTCCACTGTCATCAAGGCTCACCCTAGCAGCACGCATTGCTGCCAACATGTGAGATACAAAATCACTGTTGATAAAAAGAAGTGGGATGCAAAATCACTGTTGATAAAAAGAGAATCATCGGGACACGTTAAGCAGTAACCATTGCCAAAACTCATTGATCTGGGCGTGATAGGCTGTAACCATTGTCAAAAACCATTGGATTGGACAAAATGAAGGTACGAATGGTCGGGTGTAGGTGCGGCCTTGGTCGCGCGCAGCTAGCGGGGCATGGTTGACACAAAACCATTGATCTGGGCGCGTTAGGCTGTAACCTTTGTCAAACCCACAGTTGTGCGGGAAAAAATACACATACTTATTACAGGAGAGCGATATACTGCATAGTAATTACAGAGCAGATAACAAGAAACACTCATTTCAGCTGTACAGAGATGCGAAATATTGCACACACTAGCATAATTAGAGTCGTGAACTGAGTGCTGCGCACGAATGATGCCCACTAGAGACTGAATTGGGCACTTTTTTGTTTCATATAGTACTGTAAGGGCGAGGTTGGCAGTACTGTTATGGTACTTTTTTGAAGATTGATTTGAACAATGGCGCTCACTGCTGAAATTTTCGCTATATTTGGGATGGCTGGGTGGGTCACAGACGGCGGAGGAGGAAACATCTATTAAAACATTGCTTCCTGATTTATTTCTCATCCTTTCATAAGGTAGTTTGGCTAATTCATGTATTATATAGAATGTTATCGCTCGTTCTATGTTCATTCAGCACTACCGAGAAGGATTCGTTTTGTCAGAGAGCTGTCGCATGGTCTACACTACTGCGGTCGAGCCATTCCAACATTCGCACGCTTCGTACTTGATGTTGTTGGAGCTTATTCTATCTGTACTGTTTGGTACGAAGCATTGTCCATTACAATAACACTGTATTCAGGGGTGTTGGGTAACAATTATTCCAGGAAACTTTTTAAAAACTAGTTGTAGTCCATGTCTTCATGGTAATCACCAGTTCTTTTCGACCTAAAGAGCAAAAGTGTATTATTAACAAAGCCGTGTGATAGCCCGGCGTGTAGAATAATAAATCGACACCCTCTGCCCCCTGAACTGAGTTGTCACTCCAACCCTTAGACACTGTGTGACCAGCATTGATCCACGTTTCATCTAACCACACAATATCCATAACCATTTTGCCCTATTAAGTTTTGAATTTTCCAGTATTTTCACCCAATTTTCACCAAATGTTGTAGGTTCTTTAAAGTGAGCATAATTAAGGGAATTCTAAACTTTGAAGCTATTTGGTTCAGTCATTTAGAAATTATAACATTTTATGTAATAAATATGCAAATTTTGAAAATGTCCCAGGCACATCAACTTTAAAGTTATCAATCTAAAACTTCTATGGAATGATCATCAAAAGCGGCTTCGGTGGCGTAGTCGGTAGCATGCTGAGCTTCTATGCCCAAGATAGCGGGTTCAAACCCGGCCGAAGCCGTCGGATTTTTTAAGAGCGTTAAAAATCCCTCAGTATGCCTTCCTTCGGCGTGGAAGTAAAGCCGGCGGTCCCATGTCATAGATTTATGGCATGTTAAAGAACTTTCCACTAATTACACCTGTGAGAAACTAAATTGTATAGGTTAAGAATGTAAACAACGCTCTTAGGTTGCTACGTTCGTTGCCAAGAGCCGACTGCGGTGGTGTCTAGTAGCTAAGTTCTGAATTAGTCCTAGTAGTCGTTGACGGTGGCGTTTGGCGGCAAAAGTAGGAACTACTTGAAATTAAATGTCTGCAGTCCTCACTTGAATTGAAAACAGATACACACACTAATACAGTCATCACAACACCGGTTATCAGACAGATTCTACACACACCCAAAGTACACGGGGCTACATGACCGCGTTGTCGCAGCCCCTAAACTAAGGAACCAAATGATCATCAATGGTATACAAATAAAAGTTGGTATTACTTTTAAAATCAGTGCAAATGGTTTATTATTAAATTTTTTCTTAGAATGACCTATTGTTCTGTTAAAATATGTAATTTTTTCAAATTTGAACCTAAATATTTCTGAAAGTTATTAATATTTTTCAAAATGGATTCCACATATTATTAAGACCACAAAGTTGTATGTGCAAACCAAGTTTGAAGGTAATGGGATCAGAACTCATGCAACTGGAACATTTAAAATGCTGAAAAATATAGTATGGAGAAAAAGCTAACTTTATAAAAATAACAGTATTTTAGTGGAATTACCTGCATCAAGACTTCCCTGAGTTTACAAATCACTTTACCCACTCTTCAGAGGTAACTTATTACTAAAACCATCTTTCTCCCTGATGTTTACACGAAGATTTACTGCCACATTCACCACACAGGTCTGTAAACAAATTTTGGAGGGCACCCATATATGAATGAGAATGTGCTCATCATTAACACTAGGCCTAACAGCATTCTCCTCACAAAAATAGGCCTATTCCAGTTTTCTGACACTGGCAGAAGAAGTAGTTGCAGCTATTGAACTTGCATTACTTAACTTCACATGTAATATCACCCCACTGTTTGCCAACATTCAAAATAGCACTATTCCTTTTCTTTGTTTCACGGACTTTCAGTTTACGCCATCGACTAGATACAGAATACATCTAACAAACTGCACACAAATCTCTAAAATACCATTAACTTACACAAGTTCCACCACTCACAGTAAACCAATAAAAATATTATTCATGCGAATAAACTTCACTAAAGCCACTGACCACCATAAACAAAGGTGCATGGTTCCACCATTTATCCAAAATAGCCTATTCTTTACTACCAAAACCAAAATACTTCTGTTCAATGTTAAATATTCTGCATGTGTATAATAATGATATTCTTTTAGTGAATGCTATACAGCTAAAAATTATATGGGATAAGAAAATAACATGTACGGTAAGGAAAGTTTCACACTTGACAAACATTGCCTAGGCTACTCACAACTGATAAATTTACCAACAGATGGCAGCATAAGCTTGTATTCAGATGATTGGCATGATAATCTTGGCTAAGAGTATGAAATTAAAACAAAATTGAGGGGTTTTTGGTTCTAGGAATTGGGCGTTGCCCATTTCAAGAACTAAGCACGTGTTCTTTAAAAGCCCCCGTAAGGTATCTAAAAATGGCCGTACATAAAAAACAAATGTATATCTAAGTGCCCCAAGGGATGAGGTAACTTCTAGGGCAAGAAACCAGATTTTGGTTTTTTTGTTTGTAATTTTTGGCCTACAACTCAGTAGGGTCTCCCCATTTCATGTAGGAACTGACACCTCAAAGCCACAATATCTGGCCTCTCCATTATCACCTTCCCGCCATTAATTTTCTTATATTTAAATCCCAGGTCATGCAACACTTTATTCAGTGAAGAAAGGCTTCCTTGAAATAATTGTGCCTCTCTGAGCAAAACATGAAGTTTGCGACCTGTTGGAATTTCTTTCCTAAAATAATAGCTATAAATATGCCGTCTAACAGCATCTTGTTGAAAGCCATCTAAATTAGTGACCACCCCTTCTGAATGCCTCTTCTTCCCTGGAGTTGATGGTTTAGACGGGCCAGCATCATCAGACGGGAACTTCTCTTCCGTCACTCGGTACGCAGTGATTTCACTCACACCAAGAGTCTTTGCAGTTCTTTTCCTCACCTGAACAAATGGAATCAGAGGTTCCTCCCATAAGCGCATACTTTCCTCTTCTTCCTCCATAAAATTCCTCACCGCACATACCATCTCCTTTACTTGGCTATGGAGAGTCACACCACAGCCTGAAGCTGTTCTGTCGCAGAGAATGGATCCTGGGCCTTCCGCGAGCATGTACCGATGCCATTTTTACAGAACGAAAATAGACACTATGATGTGAATAAAAGAAATAAACTCAAAATCTGTATATACACACGCTTCCAACAAACACAGAACGATAACGCTTACTGTAGCCTATGAAAGAATAAGCAAATGCACTTCAATAGATACACGGGATATTACTAATGGCAGTGACGAGTTAGTTCACAATAGAACACTGCGTCAAACCATGTGCTCACTGCTGTGTCGGCATACATTGCAACACTGCTTGCTGTTGCTATGGACACCGTTACCCCTCTTGTCTCCACTCCTCACCTCACCATTCAAGCGGATGGCAGCTTTCACCGTTCATCTTTTGTAAATCCGAGTATAACACATAGAATTTAACATGTATGCAGCGTTTAAACCCTAAGTGTTGTCCATGTTGTCATGGATGATGCCATTTTGTGTCTAGGGGAATTTTGTAGTGTAATGTATCTATACTATTCCCCAATATTGTATAATATTTGATCCTGTATATCTTTGTTGTTTTCGTTGAGAATAACTTCTTCAACCAAGTACAGAAACAAAATTCCTTACTGATACGGTACACATTATCTGGTCGCTACTGGGTTAGTCCACTGTCTGAACGAAACCATACATCTAGGCAGGTTGTATGTAAAGCCTTACTTATTATAAAACCAAAATCTTTTTAGGTGTATTTCTTATGACCAGTTGAGAGTTTCCGTTCTGCATTAATACTGTATTTTTGAGTTTGTCTTTCTAATTGCCTGCAATGTACCGTAGGACATAACTTGAGGCGTACTTCATTATTAAGCTGGTCAGATGAGCATGACAACCTGAAATTACTTTTAGGAAAGGCTAGGTTTGATCAAGACCAAAGGCTGTCAGGTTACACTCAACTGAATTGTAAATATTAGGTCTCATGCCCTCATGTGGTCGCATTTTACTCGCAACTGTTTGTCTGTTCACAAGCTTCAGTGTTTCCGATCATGTTGTTACACTGCATACCCCTATTATCTCCTCTCGAGCCCTTCCCTGTTCACAGGGAGATTCTTGTCGCCTGGTTGATGCTGTAGGTCTACATAAATTAAGAAATTGATGGGTGGATATTGAAGAGAGGATTACAAATAATGTACAGAAATACTATTATAGCACATCATGCCAGAACTTAAGTTCTTTGCAGAGGGGGGAATCTAGCCCGGTCCTTCGGAGTGACCACCGGTAACACTAAACACTACACCATTAAGCATACTTAGGTCAAGTTCCATAGGGACTTAACAACAAATTTGAAAGAAAACTGTTTGTGAAAAGAGAATGTGACTTGAATGCAAAGGTGGTTTTAAGTTCTTGTCACATGTAAGTGTGAATTCCATTCCATGTCCACATTAAAGCTATTGACACAAGTTGGCAGGCTTGTTTTGTCGAGATAAATTAGAGATGAAAATAGTACAAGAGTTAATACAAGACTCTATCGTTGCCAAGGCTGCAAGATACCATTCTAAATTATAGTGATTTTGTACTGCATAAGGATACAGTAGCAAGGCAGCTGGAAGCAAGTTAGACATGTCCAGTCCTCAAATTGGGTTCATGCATCTTTGTAACGATGAATTTGTAACCCACTAAGCTCCAGTGAGATTAAGAAATGGTGTCAGAAAAATGTAAAATCCTGAAGAGATCATGAATCATCAGCAGGGTATAATGGCTGTAGGCCCTATGTGCAGTGCAGGATTTTTGAGAATATTAATAGCTGGAGGATATGAGATCCTAATCATTGCCAGTAATATTTCCAAGATCAGCAAGATATCACCTTTATACTTGGTGAAACCTGCAAACTTCATTTTCTACATTCTAAGATTCTTCCAGACAATGTGTTAATGTGCTTGAGATGTTTATATTTATAACCAATGTCGTAAATAAAATAATGTCTGTAATACATTTTGTGTGCTTATTATAATTAAGTGTAAACATTACTGTGTCCTTGGATGAGGATTACTTGCAATTTGCTAGTGTTCTTGAAGATACGGGCATAGTATTGTACTCCAGGGCCCTATCAATCACCACATCCAGAATTCTCTGTTAAAGCTCTAGATTTACCCATTCCAAACCAATTTACCCAGTGTGTAGTACTGTTAACTGCTTATTTTCCATGTGGTCTGCAAGGATGCCCATGTTCTTTTTCAGGGGGAATGGATGTGATGAGGAGTATACAATATTTTCTGGGAGGAAGGGGTAGGGGAGGACTGGGTATGTTATAAAATTCTTCATCCCCAGACCACCAGGGTGAAACAAAAAATAAGAAAAAATAATTAAAAGTTGAGGAATGCTTTCATTTGAATAATTTGAAGGGTCTTGTTAGACATTTTTGGTGGAGATCTTGGACATCTTATTGGGAGGGAGATACCATGTCCGTGTAGCCAGCATAGATCCAAATTACAATGGCAAGTATGGTCATTCTTTAATTTTAATAAATGGAACAGTTCCACCTACATGGTGTAGGGGTAAGTAAAGTAGCTTCTTGTCCAGGTGACCTGCTTTTTGAAGGAGTATTTGAATCCTGATGAAAAATCCACAGCCTGCTTCCAGTCTCCGACCGGGTCAGGAATGGAATGAATGAAGCCTCCATGTAGCGGCGAGGATATGAACTGTGCCGGCTGCCGAGGCCTGACGCACTCCTCTGGGGCAATGATTAAATGAATGACAGATGAAATGAAATGATAGTGGAGAGTGTTGCTGGAATGAAATTGTGACAGGGAAAACCGGAGTACCCGGAGAAAAACCTGTCTGCCTCCGTTTTGTCCAGCACAGATCTCACATGGAGTGACCGGGATTTGAACCACGGACCCAGCGGTGAGAGGCCGGCGCGCTGCCGCCTAAGCCACGGAGGCTTCTTGAATCCTGATATAGGATTTAAATAGTCTTCAAAGCTTCGCACGAAGGCTCTTGATAGAATGATTTGAATCCCACTCCTTGCATCCTGGAAGTGTCTTCCCAATTCAACTGTAAATAAAAGCTAACTGAAAACCACTACCACATCCTTTTCTATTACAAGTACAGTACATACATGAGTGCATGGGGCTGATATCCACGACATTTCAATCCACTGAATTAACTCACAATGAATAAGTTTCCAAGGTCCTTCATTTGTAGTAATATACTTCGTTATAAGAATCTTGAGCTCATAAAACCATAAATTTGACCTAAGCTTAACTGGGAACGGGAGAGAACCGTTAAACATGTCTAACATGAAGGTAGTTGCCACAAGAAATAAACCTGCCACTGTAGGGGATTGGTGTCAGATAAAAGGCCCTCTGCTAAATGAGGTAAGTATAATCACGGCAATTCATATATGTATCTGAAGTAGGCCTATGCATTAAATTTTTGTTGTTGAAAAAGATTGTCTTATGGTAGGCCTACTCAAAAAAGCAAAATTTTAAAAAACACGAGTGTAGGCTCAAATTTCTTATATTCGTTTTTATTATTTTGGGGCATGAATGACCCTTCCCTTGCAATAAATGAAGCACTGGATACTTTCTCCTAATGTAATGCTTGGTTGTTTCTTCTTTTTTTTTAAATTCCAGCTGCTTTTAAAGTTAAACTTACATATAAATTAAACTGGTATATATGGAAATAACTTATTGATGAACAAAGATAAGAGAATAATATGTACAGTTTTGTATATCTGCATAAACTGGAACATCCATTCAATGTTTGTATTACACTGCTTAATAGTCTACTGCTCTAAGGTTTTGAGCTAGTGATAGGGGTGGATTTCTTCCACAGCATTTAACTTTATTTTTGAGTATCCTTAAATTCACACTAACAAATAACTCGGCTATTGGTAGGCTTGTATTGATGAGAATACCTCGGTGCAATCATTGCGGCGAGGCGAGCGAGCGACACCACTCCTCTGATGTCACAGATCCACGCCGTGGCCTGTCTTTCTCGTTGGCCACGGTTGGGCTAGCTACCCTTTGTCTCCTAGTCACGATCTGAAAAATGGCGACACCTCCACTAAGCGCGAATTCTTCCAGACAAATTCTTGAATGTCTCAGTATAATTCCAAATAGGAAACGTCGTCCCAATAATCCTCACGGAGTAAATTCCCCAGCGTTTCACTGCATATACTTTATTCCCGTAAAAATGCGCTTGTTATAAAAATCTTGAGTAGATTGCGTTCATACCAGTCTGCCTGACGTAGAACATACGTTGCCTCGCATCATAGCCGAGCAGGTTGCTGACTGTCCCTGGCTTTACACCATTATGTAAAACAAAGCCTCGCGTCACGACCTTGACTTCATGCTCACAGAATAGCTTGTTCTTACCTCCGCTCCAATGTTAGAATATCAAAACTAAATCCTTCTTCTTAGAAATGTCAGACATGCACATACATCATACCAAAATTCGGGTACAGTACCTCAACACCATGTTAAACTATTAGTAGGTGACTTTAATGCATAGATTTGCAGAGAAAAGAAATATAGGGACATAGTTGGTAATTTTCCAGCTCATTACCGCACTAATAAAAACGGGGAAAGACTTATCGGCTTTTGCCGGATGTTTGATCTAAAATAATTGATGTCAACCTTTTTAGAAAATTACCCAGAAGAAAGAAGACCTGGGCCTCTCCGAATCCGCATTTAGGTTCCTAGACTACCAATTAGACCATGTTGCAATTACATAACAGAACTTTAGAGAAATAATGAATGTTAGGGTGAGAAGAGGATTGAATATTGACTCCGATCATTTTTTGTCAGAGATCAAAACGAAATTTCAACCAAATAAATCCAAACCTAAATATATGAAACTCCCTAAAATTGATACAAAGGTCTTAGTAGAAAATAAGGTTACATTTATCCATAACCTAAATATAAAACCAATGAATACCTGGGAAGAGATCAAAGATACAATGGTTGAATCAGCGAAAGGATTGGATCAGTCACCAAGGAAGAGAAAATATCGGTGGTGGAATGCAGTATGTGATGTGGCACTGGAACTTGACAAAGAACATGGCAGCAATGCAATTCAAGAAAGAAGGAAGATGATTGGACTAATTTTGTAGCGATCAGGAAATTTACGTCCAAAATCATGATTAGGATTGAAAAAAGCAACTATGATAGGAAGCGATTGGAGAGTATTGATGAAGAATTTTAAAAGAACAACTCTAGAGAATTCTAGAAGATATTTCGTGAAGAGATTCATGGATATCAACCTCTGAACACTTCAAGGATACGGCAGGGGAATTAGTCACCAACAATAAAGACAACTGTCAGTTGCTTGCCAAATATTTTGAGGAACTTCTAAATTGTGAAGAACCAATAGAAAGATTAAGTTTCAAAGCACCACAACAGGTGAAACCTCCGTCAACTCCACCGACATTACAGCAAGTTGAAGTGTATATTGAGCCAGCTGAGCTCATGGATCGGTGATATTTATTGGAAATGATGAAGAACATGGCATATGCCATTGTATCTGAAGCAGTGCGAGGCATGCGTGAAAATTGAAAGATGTCTTGACTTTGGACACTCGCCTTCATAATTTATTCTGAGCACTATCACATTTCTTGCTATTAAAAGTCTCAGATCATTCCATCATGTAACTCTGCATGAAGGAAACATTACGATGTTTGCCGATTTTCAATTTAAGGTAAAAGGTATTAACGCCACAGATTAGCGGGAGGAAATGGACCGTCAACGACACTAGTTTTGACAGCACATTGCACGGAAGATCTAAGCTCCCTGACTACCTGTTCAGAAGCCGTCACGTTTGGACGTGCTGTGTTACAGTCCGTCCTAAGGACGAGGAAATTGTACAAGTCCACCCAGAGGGTGATGAAAATCAGTTATACGATCATCGTTATCGTCGAGTATTTTTTCGCATGATGTGTGCAGTGCGACGATCATCCAAAGTATTTTTATAAATCTGTGAAAGTGAATAAGTTGTAATTTTTCTGTCAGTGAAGACGATAACCAAACTATTCCATGCACGAGGCATGAACAGAATCAATGACCATCGACAGTGAATTGTGTGTAATATTTATTTATAAATGCACATCTATCTAAAGAATAATTCACTGAGTGCACGAGTGTAAGTGCCGAATTTTTCACATGATTTGTGGTGAATATTCTAGTGTGTTTGTAGCACCACATTTCTTCACATGGCATATCAAACTAACGACCACGAGGTGCACAAGAGGCTGTCAAATATTGGTAACTTTCAACCATCTGCGAGTGATTATGCTAGTAATTTCTGTAATATTCCACGATGCACTTTATCTGCAATTTTCAGTGCTAGATTACAGTGATTTTCAGTGATAAGAATCTAACCACTAGAATCTGTGATTATCCACTAGCATCAGTGAAGCAGACCAGTAAAGGCCAATTTATTCTGTCTGCGATAATAGAGCCAGTAAATATTTATAATACTGTGCTAAGCTTAAAATCAGTGAAAACACCTGTGAGTTCCATCAGGTATAATAGCGTCAACCACGTGTACACCATGCTTACTACGCTGATATTAGTCAGTGTCATGGAGTAAGAAACCCATCATGTGAGGAATATTCTAAGAGGAGACCACTACATCATGGCAGGAGATCTGACCATCTATTCTTTGGGAATTGGAGCCCAAGAACCTATCAACCCAATGGCTGTCCATGAGAACGAGATCTTGGCTCGAGAGACCACAAGCAGGAGGAAAATGGAATGGGATAAACTCGATGCCCGAGTTATTACTGGAATTATTACCAACCATCCAGGTCTCTATAACATCATGATTTCATTGGATCTACTATAATGGTGACTGCAAAGTGAGTTTGTCTTTTATCTCATGTACGGGTTGATCTGTGGTGGAGTAGATAGTAGAAAATTAACCGAACTAGTGACACCAGATAGGTAGAGATTTTTAGCTAGTATAATGTTGTTTTTCCACAGTGGATGTTAGTCACCATGTTTTTCTATGGTGCTTCTTGAAGGTGTTCGCAGGAAGTTATGTCCTAGTTTTCTTGGATAGACATGGCCACAAATCATTTAGATTTGATTTGGCAGACCCTTCTTATGGGCCAACTTAGATTTTGAGCGATGGACAACCATCACTTCGTTATATTTTTGAGACCCCTTTTAGCGACACTTTTCATTCATGCCACTGTACTATTTATTTTGGGCTTATTCTTGGCCGTATCATTGAATGACAGACAGAAGTCATTACCCATATAATGTTATTAATTTATGCTGTTGATGTGTGCTCTGAAGCCACATTAGTTCAAGTAAGAACTAGTATGGGAGTTATAGTAAAGATGCCAGCCAAGCATCGAACCCCAGATACACTTCGTATCGTTTCCGACATCCTAGCAGTCTGTAGGATTGTCACATGTTATATTATTTAGTTAGTGTCAAGGTATTAGACACGCTAAAGTTTTGTAATTGCCCACATGTAAATATTAGAGGAGTGGAATATCTTCAACCAACTCCAAAGCAATCTATTCCGAGTGGAATATCTGTCAAATATTGCTCTTTGCAATTTTTCAACATTGCCCATGTTTATGATTCATATTTCTACGTGGTAGTGAAGCCACGATTCACTTATAATAGTTTATAAGCCAGCGTTATTCAGATATAGACTTCTTTTGACTGAATTAACGCCTGTGTAGTGTAATTCATCGCCTGATGCTATGATGAGTTGAGTGTGTTTCAACACGCCAGTGTGAAGGCTTGTAATGCCATGGATCCGTAACGCTCATTGCGAGACAACTGTTACTGTTAGACGAGACGCGCATGCGTACTTCAATGTTTCACTGTGTGGAATGTACTGTATTGATTATTTCTAGGTCATGGCTGTGTAGTTTTTTTTTATAGCAGTCATATGTTTGCTTACGTCATTGGACGAGATTGTAACTTTTTAACGCTTCAGAAAGCGAATGTTTGAGCACTATGAGAGTGCATTGTATTGAAAAGAAGCTATTGTCTATTATGTGAGGTAACTTTGACACCGTATTTAAAGGCTTCTATGTAAGAGTTGAGTTGAGCGCTCTTGACGCGCTGTCGTACAGGTGATAGACCTGCGACCATTTTTCCAGGATTTTAACTTGTGTTATTGTGTTCTCCGGCCAGGTGTGAGCCGATGATGTTTAGTGATGTTCTTTGGTAGAGCTCACACTATTTAAGCCGAGGTGTCCACTGAGATTTGCCAGTTATCTTCATAAACCAACGACAATTTAAATAATGCTTCTAATAATAATAATAAGATCTCATTATTCTAAATAAGATGCTCATAATGACTGTAAAATTACTTTGACTTGCAATTTAATGCGCACTGGCCAACTCTTTGGATTAGTCACATTTCCAGCGGGAAATGACTTATAGACTTTGTTACACTATCTTGAGACGACGGAGCTGTTCGGACCATTAGCTCTCAACTGGTGGCACTCGACGCTCAAGTAACATAAGACGTGATTTTGATCGCACCGTTACCAACCTAATTACACACTAGATGACCCAAAAATACAAACAGTGTTCTTGCGTGTATGCAGGTGATTAATAAGAAGCTTTCTGAATGCTGTGCTTAACTTATTTATTTATTTGTGTGATTTTGTATGATAACCCAATGTTTTTTTTAACTGGTTGTCACATAGCTTTTGCTATAATTGTTTGATTGTTGTGGTAGTAAGTCACCGTATACTTTGTTGTAATTGTCAGGATTTAGCTAGATTATTAAATTGTTTAAAAATAAATATGGGGGTGGTACCATCGTAAATTCTTTGATTATTAATGCTTTAATTTAACTTCTTTTATAAGTAACCCGTTTCATCTGTGTAGGGTGTACTTTTCGTGCCACTACCCTAGCTTTGCTGTTTTTACTTTCATGTAATTAGATCTTTCATGAGGGTTTTTTTAACTTACAATCATTTTAGGATCCTCGACATATTTTTTTTTATTAGCTTGCGGGATTAGCCCGAAACAAACCCTCCAAACTAGGCTAGATGTTTGTTGTTTTTTTTAAATAAATTTTACCTGAGTTTACATAAGTCTGGATGTTATTATTTTGTAATCTAAGTGTTTCTGTGGTGTACTTCTTGGGTCCTTAGACATACTCCTTAGCTCCAAAAGGCCTACAGGCTAACGTGGGCCCATTACAACAAGAAATGCATTTCGACGAACGCCAAATTACAACATTATAAAACAGTTATGCTTCCAGAAGCAACATATGCTGCTGAAACAATAGTAATCGATGGTCATTCCAAGATTAGGGAACTGGAAAAGCAGGAACGAAAAATTCTCTGGAAGATCTACGGAGCAATCAACAGAAACGGCATTTGGATGAAGAGGCCTAGTACTGAACTCCATCAAAAGACCCATACGATAACAGACGAAATTAGAAAACGCAGAGCCAAATTTTACACTCACATCCATAGGATGGCCACCTCCAGATTGCCAAAGAAACTGCTTAGTATCATAACACAGAGTAAATGCAGCACAGAATGGCTTAAAGAGGTACAGAGAGACTTACAAGTAATCAGTATACAAAATTTCGAAGACCGAACTCAGTGCCAAACGAAGATCGCGAATGTTAAGTTTGAACCAAGATCATTACGCCAACCTGGGAAAAAGTGGACGGACGAGAGGAAGAGGGAGCATTCCACGCGAATGAAGAGGAGCTGAGGAGAGACACCTCCAAATGACATCATGTTATCAAGTTTAATCGCTCTCCTGTAGGGGAATTTTCGCTTAAATAAATAAATAAATAATAATATAGGATATAGATATAAAATGAAGTGAAATGTCAGCTAATGTTGTGCCGCAGTACAACACTCGTCGTCTCTAAATGTTGCACATTTGCCCGCCAATTTACTATAGATTATGTTCGAAAATTATTTAAGAACATGTCACATGGGAGAATGTATTTAACAGCACGCACATCATATACGATAATCTTGGAAATGTTGTTTTTTTCCCTAAACAATTTTACACTGTTGTAGGCCTAGGCGAGCAGCTTTTTGAATTTGTATTTATTTTGTATATAAGGCTTTCACGGCTGGCATTCATAACTATGTTCAAGTTGTCCGGGCTCGCAGGCCGTGGTCCAGGCAGGATATTGTCTCCCAACATTTCACCGGAAACTGCGTCCAGCATTATCAAGAGTTTGCTCCTTTCGTTAGTCAGCATTCCATTGCTGGAAATGATGTATTAGTAGATGTTTACTCCTTCGCTGTCTATAACCCATCCACCATCCCCTTTTTAGACCACAACTTATTGTTAGTGAAATTCCAGCCAAGTCCGTCATTATACACATGAATTATGGACAAATACAGCATTCCACTGTATAGACTGGTCCACTTTTCGACCGGTTGCAATTCTAGCGGCATTTTGGGTAACATTTTACCAAATGTGCTTTTAACACTAATTTGGACCTGCTGAACACGAATTTCGATGTTGGCACTCCTGAATTTCGACCGGAAGCTCAGAATGCAAGATGGCGCCCAAGATGGTGTACGTTTTCTTACTATTATGATATTTCCACTCCCGATGCCAATTTTATTCATCTAAAGACTGCTTTTAGGGTTATTTGTGTAGTAAAATGCGATAGTAACTGTAACAGATTGTGCAAGCAATTATTTAGCCTTAGCTAGAAGCTCAGAATTCAAGATGGTGGACATTTTCTCAACTTCATGACTCGGGGCCGACATTTTACATTTTAAGACTGTTAATCTTGTTATTTTTGTATAAGAATACTATTCTAATTGTTACAGAGTGTTAAAGCAACTAGTTGACCGCTTTAATTCGAAAAAATACTGAGAAAACATGAAATTATTTTGAGTGGATTGACCTTGCATTTGGCAAAGTTCATGTCTTGATTTGATATTGTATAGACATTATTTTTCTTTTTATTGTATGTTTTTGCCGATATGTCTGTTTTGACTTTTAGTTTGGCGTTTAATGAGTGAAACAAGGTTGTTGAGGCTATTTATTACTTTGTGTTTAAATGCAATAAAATACTACATGTGTCGCAAGAATAAGTAAACCACGCTTCCCGAAGGCAATGACGATTGGCATATTTATGGTAATTATACTAGACTTTTGAAAATTGCATTAATCATTTAATCATCATCCTCATCATCTTTTTTCGAGTTTGTACAAAATCCAGAACAGAAACACATTGAGGTACAAATTAACTTAGCCTTGCGGCATTTATAAAGCGTTGTAGAACAATCTTTTTTGCAACCGCAAAGAACAATATCGACAGCAGTCTTTGGAATGGGTTCAAGCGAGGTGAGAATGGGGATGTAGCCGTCTGTTTCTTCCTTCCATCCGCAGTCTGTGATTGGTGACAGGACGGGGTCAGGTAGGTGAGGGTTCTCCCACACAGAAGTTTGGTAGTGACTTTGTTTAATATGTTCCAAAAGAGCTGCACTGGTCGGCGGAAGAGATTCTGTTTTTTTACCTTACCAAACAAGGCATGACGCGCAACGTCAGTCGAAACTATTGAGTCAGCTACCTGAAGAAGAAAAGAACCCGAATTGAAATGTACGAGCCAATTCGACGTAGGCATGGTAAGGTGAATTTACTAGAAATACAAACCTTGTACAATTTTGTCACAAATATTTCGGTGATTGCATGAAAGGCCAGTATACTCTTCACTAGTCCTTCGTGCAATTTGCTATGTACATCATCAACAGGTACAAAAACTCTCTTTCTTGTAGTTCCACTCATTAACCATACTTCATTTGCAGGTATTTTATCGAAGTGATCAAGGAGCAACAGAAAGATATCTGTCTCTCTAGCAGACACGACAATTTGCTTTGCAGTACTTGCCACTGCGTGCAGAACAATTCTTATGTCTGCTTCCTCGTGAGAAATTTCGAGGGAGGAAATCGGTGTTGTTTTCTGGTTAGAGAAAAACTTCCTTCCATCTTTAAAGCCTCCGGCAATAACCAGCTCAACGCCATTTTTATCGTACTTGTCATGAGAGTCTTTTGAGGTGGAGGCATTAACCTCCTCTCTGTGTCTCTTTTTTCTCAAACGCTCTATATTCGTTTTGTTGATAAAATCAGAGTAACATTCTCTGTGATAGGAAAAAGAGACGTCGTTACTAGGCAACTCCAAAAAACTGTCTATAGCAAAACTGTAAATTTCATCATACAGAGCCTTTCGTTCTGCCGCAAATGACTTCAGTTTCTCATAAAGCGCTACTGTTCCTTTTGTCAACGTAAATACTCCTTTTTCTTTCTCGGATTTCGAACAAAGAATGCACAAATTACTTCGACTGTCACCATCACCGTGTAGATTTACTTCAGGTTCCATCTAAAACACAGGAGACCATAACGTCAAAGAATGGTACATTTGCGTATTCTTGCTCAAACGATAAAAACAACTGCTTATAAACACTTACCGGTACCACCTTCAGACACAATTCCACTAAAAAAATATTGAAGAACAGTTATTGCACCAAACACAAACAACTTATCAATTTTCTAAACTGCGACAAGATGCCCGCAACACACAGAAAACAGCGCAGAGACGTCGCACTCAAACTTGTCTAGACAGGCGCGCGACCTCTGGGGAAGGGGTCGCGTAGTCAGGTGGCGTGACTCTTGCGCTTGCGCTCACGACTCACGGTCCCTTAGACTCGTATTTGAGCATCTTTGAACGTATTTAAAAGATGTCACTACAGTATTATCAATAAACAACAAAATATTACAAAAAAACACACACACAATATGTATTTTCCTCCCAGGATAATTTGTTATATGGAGTATTTTAATACTAAAAACGGTTATATAATTGTTTCTAACAGTCTAAGACAATTATTTTTGCATTCTACGACAAAAATAACCCAGAAAAAGGCATTTAGATCAGAAAAATCGGTCCCGGGAGTGAAAATATCGGACAAGTAAGAAAACGTCCGCCATCTTGGACGCCATATTGAATTCTGAGCTTCCGGTCAAAAATTGGGAGAGCCAACATCGAAATTCGTGTTCAGCAGGTCTGAATTAGTAAAAAAAAACACATTTGGCCAAATGTTACCCAAAATGCCGCTAGAATTGTTAAAATGGCAATTGTAGTGTTGCATCCGAGGGATGCATCCCCATCCCTCCCCTATATCTATAAAACATACACTTAACCATAAACGGATGTCTGCGGCATACTTCACATAAGCTTCTACCAAGGCCAGGCCCAGTGCATAGCAACGACCTCCGGTAACCCAGGCTAGCACCTCACTTCCTAAAGAATCCGCAACTATGCAAACTCGGCAGGCGGATTCTATAAAACACCAGAGGAGAGATGAGCTGAGGTCAGTCTTCCACAGTGTAACCAGGTGCCGAGACGCTGCCCAAAGCCGTCACATCCAGATTGGTGAGTGTCAAGCGAGCTAACACACTATCACACTAACACTTACAACTTCATCCCCTTAATTATTGTTGTAAAGATCACAAGCATCGGAATTATTATTATCTGCTCTGCCTAGTTCTATCGTACTCCACCTTGGGAGTACTCATTAAACCTTAGAATCTAAAAGATAACTGGTCACTTGGTTTATTTATTTAATTAGTTGATAAGATCCTACCCCTTAAATCACTTCCCGGTAGGATCCTGAATAGTACTTAGTTAATTGCTTATTGGTTACTGTAGTCAGCTACTTGCGTCACATTACATTGCCTGCGTGCGCGCTACTCATTAGGAGCACGGCCAGTCAGTCAATATCAGCAGGAAGCCGAGAGGCCGCATAGTTGCTCCGACACTCATTTAGAAAACTACCCCTTGTCAACATCCCTTTGAACTACCCAAGCAGACTGTACAATTGGGAGTTCTCCCGTCGAGCTGCGTTCACGCCCGAACCGCTCAAACCTACACTTTTTACACTAGAGCCCCGAGCAACCTTCAGCTACTCTCCTTTCATCCCCCTTTTAACACACATTGTAGAGGCTACCCTCACAGGTACCCTCCAATAGAGAAAAGTGAACCAGTCTAGTACCTCCATTAGAAGGTTTCAGTCTCCATAATTCATGCAAAAGTTAGTAGTTAGTTATTGTTGTTTTAAGGAGCGGAACTACGAAGTCATCTGCCCCTCTTACCACAGATTGAAGTATGCAAATTTGGAATGGAATTTAAAATTTAGAGGTGGATACCTAAATTTTAAAAGACCGAGAATTAATAAAACAAAAAATTAAATAAAACGAATAATTATATAAATAAACATAAATTACAGAAAAACAAAAATTCATCATTCAAAAACGAACTTAGTAGTTGAGTCAATGTACACTGGAAAATTTAGATTGCTGGCCCTAACCCACTCTCACTTATAGAGAGGATGACGAGATCAGCAGCTCACGTGGAGGGATAGAGGAAGCATGCTATTGGTCAAGAACTGTCAGCTACAAAGGTTATTGTCGGCGCATGCTATCGTCTGCGTCATCTTAAATAAGTTACTAAACGGTAACCATGTAGCCAACTTTCACATCTATCCCCTATGCCTATGCACATGTTGGTTTATGGTCGAATTTCTTGAAGTTAAGTTGTATTCTGTGCCGGTACAATGTCGCCAACCCTGTTTAAAATCTCCCCATTACCAAATATGACAATACCACTAAGATTTCTTGCCATACAGTTGCCGAATTCTGGAAGGAGTTAGCGCGCGAGATGTCCCAGATAAATGTTACCAACCATTTCAATAATTGTGCTAACCTCCCAGCCCACGTACTCTTCATTTAATTGAATATATTTTCGTATTTCATTGGTATACTACGCCTAGTGCATTTGTACAAGGTAAGTGATACTCAATACATCAATTAAAACAGTTATTATTGGTTATTGAGCCGTTATAATTTCTCAATAGCTTAACAAGCACTATTTCGACGCTATTTCCATCTAGCGGTTACTAATTGAAAATCTGATAGTATTTACCAACAATCTCTCGTAAAATGTAAAGCGCTCGCAAAGAGAATGTCATCTCGACCAAAGGAACTTACAACAACAATAGATACATCGGAGATTGTTATTACGAGAAGGTTATTGAGAGCCATGATGAGTGGTAAAAAAATTATAAGATGTTGATGTGTTTAGAGAAAAGGTTTGAAATTATTTTGTTATGATTGAAACGTTCTCGCTTGCGTCTCCGTGTTCGTCATGTTCATTTGAAACGAGACCAGGTTTTGAGCATAAATATAGATTTGAAGCTGTCGTCTGGAACTTCTGAACATCTCAGGAAAAGCTAAGTCTTTTAATTACCTTGAAGTATCATCATGTATGAAAACATAACAAGAAGTTGGTTACTAAGAAAATATCCTCCAATCTTTAGTGATAACATGACCCTTTATAATGTCAAAAGATAATAATTGGTTTGGGGATCTTTCATTTTTGAGGTTAAACTGATAACGTTTTGGTCCTTGTTCCTTTGTAATATATAAACGTAGTGGGCGATCGCGTTGCTTGTTTTTTTAAGGGGTTTAGTATCTTATGGGTTCTTTGTTTTTCCTTTTGTGTGTTTTTGTACTATGTATTATTTTACCTGCATGCATTTTTGTAATTTAGCTGAATAATTGAATTACTAGGAGAATGAGAAGCTGCTTCGGGTGTTACCCTGAGGTTATGATGTTATGTTGATGAAGGTTAATTAATGCAGTTGTGGATTGTTGTTTGTGTTTTTGTTTTGTAGGGTAAATGATTTAGGGCCTCGTCATCCTCCTGGTTATTTCTTTATAAGATTGTGTGGGGTGGGAATATGTTATCAGTTAATTGGGGTTCTGAACCGGATATGGGATCATTGTAATTGTTTTCTTGCGTTTTGTTTTATCCAGTTAGAAACAACGTGTGAGCTCACTAAGTTGTTAAATGAGGTATATCGATAAACCTTTCAGGTGGTAATATGTGTGTTGGAATCCGAGTATCCGGATACTGGGTTCGGGGCCCATCTTGCCCCCTGTAAGTTGAACGAATCTCATACCTTCGTCCGAAAAGAAGATTTATTCAGGAAGTATATGAAGTCATTTTGTTGTTCTTCTTTGGGGTTATTCTTATGTTCTTTCTTGTAGCGGTTAACTCGAACTGTACTATTTTCTTAAGGGTTATGTATGTCCGACACGTCATGTTATTATGTTTTGTTGTTGTGTTCATGCGGTTTTGTGTTCGCGTGTCATTTTGTTTTCCTGGGTCGTTGTGTTTGTGGAGTGACATACGTTGTTTTAAAGGGGGGTTATGCAGTTCATGAGTTATACGACTTCGTAAGCTCCATAGAATATTTCTTCTGACTACGTTCTTGTAGTTAGCCTGTGGTGGGACGAAGATATTGTCGCAATTACTGTTAATTTCTTCATTTGTTTATTTACCACTTTTTCTAAATTCATTTCATACCAGAACGATTCTTTCCACATTTTCTTCAGTTCTTCCCTATTTTCTATCTCTTGTCCCCTTTTGTTCACCATTCTAACATAATCCGTAGGATCCTTCCGCCTCTTATTTTTTACCATCCCATACAGGACCTTTTTTGTACCTTCACTATCCTCCTCAATCATCTTTGTCCACTCTTCCATCCACTTCCTTCTCTCCTCAGCCACCACTCTCTTCGCCTCCTTCTTTCTTTCCTGGTACTCTTCCCTTGTCTCTACCGTCCTATTTTGATACCATCTCCTAAAGGCTCTATTCTTTTCCCTTACTGTATCTTTTGTCTTCTCATTCCACCATGGTGTTTCCTTCCACCTCTTCTTACTACTTGTCCTCCCACATACTGCTTCTGCTGCACCTACTAGTGTCTTCTTAAATCTAGCCCATTCCTCTTCCACCCCTCTTTCTTCATCTGTTGGAATTACTTCCTTTACCACTTTGAGGTACTCGACCCTTCTATCCCCTTCTTTCAGTTTCCATATCCTTATACGTCTTTCCTGGTTCTCAGTACCTTTCTTCTCCTTACTCCCTATCAGGTTCATTACCAGCAATCGATGGTCGCTATCCAGGTTCTCCGATGGTATAACCTTGATGTCCGTGATGTTCTTATTTAGTTCTTTCTCATACAGTATATAGTCGACCACCGACTTCCTGGTCAAGTCATCACTGTACCATGTGATTGTGTGGCTCTCTCTTTTCTTAAACCAGGAGTTCCCAACTAGCAGGCTGTTCCTCTGGCATAAGTCCAACAGTCTCTTTCCTTCCTCATTTTTTCTGCCCCAACCCTCTGGTCCTAGAACACTCTCATAACCTTGGGCGCGTTCAGCGGGCTCATTGCTGGCCAGCAAACGGTCAGCAGATTCTGAGTTTGCCGTTCAGCGGGCTTGCTAGCGGATGTGACGTAGGTAGCAAGAGCTCAGCAGAGCCAGCAAACTTTTTCTCTGCTAGCTTGCTAGCTTGTTTCTGCTGACTTGCGGCGCATGGCGGGGAATCAAATTGATCAAGTTCTGCACGTTCGGCGAATGAACCTATTGTATTTCTTAAATTCTAGAGACGAAGATCTACACTCAAGAATGGCGACAGGTAATATAATACAATGTTTGTCAATAATTGGACCTTTTACGCTTCTAAAATTCAACTTTAAACTCACTAGGCCTAGGTCTAGTTGTTTTCTTGATGGATGATGACTTTTAATAGTTATTTTATGTTGTATTAAGGAATTGGTTTGGTCAAGGCAAATCCGGCTCGTATTCTTTATCTATTTTTGTGTATGATTTAAACCTATTACAGTCTTCCCGCTGTTAAATCGGGTTGAAATTAAATGCCACTTTGTACCGGTAGCGCATGAACGCGATATTTAGAACAGAAGCTTTTCTTAACTCTGTTAACCATACTTTTGGGCTGAAAGATGTTTTAAATGTAGCTTACTGTGTGTATAGGCTACCAAACAGCTTTCGGATTTCCCATGGCCTAATTATGTGTGAGTAGGCTACTGATGAGTTATTTATGGAATTATTCTGACTTTTTGTTTCTGAGCATTTTGATGTCTCTTCCTTGTATGTTAGGTCACGAGTTTGCCACTAATTATATTCAAGAAAAATGCAGAAACATGGAGATGGCTGAATAATCTAGAAAATCGGCCCCTACTTCTTGGTGGTAAGTTTTAAAACTAGTATTGCACTTGGGATGGTATTTGCAGAACATGTTAAACTTTGCTTTAATGGTAATTATGTGGTTAATTTGGGGACATTTGGACGAATGAGTAGGGCCTATAGGAAGAGGAACGATCTTTTCAAAAGTACCATACCAGAAAGTCTTGTGGGAAGAGGTAGCTCCGGCGATGAATTCCTATGGGTAAGATGCTGCGCATTTTCTACATGCATCAGATACCAGAAGTAGAATTTTCTTGCAGTAATTTACAATTCAGCTCTGATACCGTTAGGCCTATGCCTTTTGTGTAGCCTACACGTTTTTTTGTCGAATAGGTGGTATACCGGCAGTCTTGAATTTCAGTATAGTAGAGCAAGCAGGGTTCATATTTCGTATAATTACATACCGGTACCACTGTAACATTCATTTTGTCTGTACATAAATACATTCTGCTAAGATTGGCCTCCCAGCGATGGTGGAGCTGACTTGACCAGAAAGCAAGGTAGGTACCGTAGGCTAACTTCTGTGGTTGGTGGCACCCTGGTCAATGTCAGTTTTTAGTCCTTTAGGAGATAACCTTAATTGGGAACTTGAGAGGCAGTTGGGCACTTCTTAACACATCAAATTTTTCTATTAGAATTTTGGTTTATTGTAGAAAATTGGTGTTCTAAAAATCTTTGACAGTTGCAAAGTCTGCCTAGTTTTAAAGGGTGGTGGTTTGAAGAAATCATTTTATCATCCTTAGTGATGGTCACAGCAAATTGTATTTGACCCATGGGTGTTCATATAATTATACTTTCTTTAAATCATTAAATCACTTCAAACTTACACGATGGTAGTTACATGTACAGTATATGCAGTGGCGATGTTGCTGTGGTATGCTGCCTTTCCACTGCTTTGAACTATATGCAACCGAAGGCACCTACCCTCATCAAGATATGTATCGCAATATTAAGACCACCCTACCTAATGGTGGGAGGAACCACTCGGTAACGCTGAATGAGAGCTCATCATACACTAACATTTTCTAAAGTATCACTGAAATTAGCCAATATACCTTTTCTAATAATGAAAAATAAATCAGGAAATGATGTGATAATAGATGATTACTCCTCTGCTGTCCATAACCCACCCACCATCCCCTTTCTAAATCATGACTAATATAGCAAAATTCCAACTGTCTGCCATTCTATGAGTGAATTATCGACAAATGCAGTATTGCCATCCCCACGAATACGGTACTACTGTGTTTATAGGCGGTACCGTATTGTAATCCTCCCACCCGCTAAAAGGAACTTCCGCCGCTACTGAGTAACGCCCACCACGTGCATATTTGATGTGTGTAATAATTAGCTGCTGTGTTATTAATGTGTGTAATATTTCACTGTAATTGTTTTTTGTAATAGTAAAATTTGTTAGATCCAGACCAATGGGTTTTGCATGGACCAATAATTATTAGGTAGAGCGGCCCGCCACGTTAGCCGTATATATACTTTTGGTTTTTGTCACGTACAGTAGGGTACTCGCACATCAATAATCTTTATCCAGACCAGGCCTATGTGGTATATTTTGTATCTCACATGTTGGTAACAGTAGTGACATCAGTATGTGCAAGTCTTGGTACCAGTTGAAGAGACCTCATCCGCCCGCTGTCGTTGAATTATCAAGAAATAGAAACACATATTTACGTAATTTAAAACATATTCCCGGTGCAGTAGTGATCATGGTTAGTAATTTGTATTGGGAATGTCACCCAGAAGATGAAACATTAATTCTGAATGAGACCAGAACGTGGCTTTTATACTTGCATCAGACGTCATTGTGGCTTTCATCGTCTAGGGTACATTACCAATTCAAATTAGTAACCATAGTCATTACTGCACCTGAAATATAGGTGCTAAACTACACAAATATGTACTTTTATTGCTCTTTTAACAACGGCAGCCATGCGCCGATGGCACATGAATGTCGTTGAGTCAACAAGGCGCACACATTATTGCCAGCATGTGGGATACAAAATACACCACACTAATTAAAGATTAGGTACGCAACAACCCCACTGTGCGTGCAGGGGTGTACGCATTGTTAACGCGCGCCCGCAGGCTAAAACCATTGGATTGGACAAAACAAAGGTTAGAATGGTCGGGTTGAAGTGCGGCAAGCGGGGCACTGTTGATGGCATGTTAGGCTGTAACCATTGATCTGGACGAGTTAGGCTGTAACCATTGTCAAAACCACTGTTACTTTCATTTGAACCCGTCCCAGAACGCTACCCTAGACGGCCTATACGATTAGTACCGTACGAATGGTGTTACGTTGGGGTTGACAATACTGTACGTTACATAATTGACGTGGATAATGGCCGACACAGCTGGAGTTTTACTATATAAGTCGTGATCTAAACGTGGGATGGTGGGTGGGTTATGGTCAGCAGAGGAGTAAACATCTATTAAGTTACTACATCATTTTCTGATTTATTTTTCTTTTGAAAAGGTATTTTGGCTAATTTCACTATTTTATAAAGTTCAACTGCGACCTGTTACTGTTACCACTGACCATGTAACAGTATGACTCGAGACTGCTATATTATGAGTTCCAAACTTATGCTCCCCATGGAAGGTACCTGTATACTAAGCATTAAATTCATTATGGATTTGGTGTTGGAGCCTACCAATCAAAAGGATTTCATCTAAAAAGTTTCTTTGAATGTGTTGGTGTTCCTAGGAGTAATTCCTAGTTGCTATTCCACCTGTTGCCATTGAGAGAAAAGGGGAAATTTTGGCTCATCTATTACATGCATGACAACTTGCATTTTTCTTGTCAGGGACATCATTGCACCGTCACCGACACTCCCCATGGTCTCAAAAGCAGCTGTTACGGTATAGCAACTCTGGGCAGTGCTTCGACTAAAATACTTGTATACCCATACTCCTAATTTCTAATTTGTTCCCCTAGGGCAAAAAAGAATTTTCCATTTTGAAGTACCTTTTGTACGGGCAGTCCACTTCTTTTTTAATTATGTGTTCCTTTCTTATTTAGGCACCTGATGGGGATGTATATTCTGCAATATGGAGGTCACGTTTACAAAAATCCGGGATTCCGGTCGCTCAACATATTCTGATTCAGTCCAGTGAGAGATTTACAAGTTGTTTGAAGCAATTCTTTCCAACGATGAGACATTCAACCCTCGACTGACCATATCGACAAAGTTGAGGGAGATCGCCTTACCAGTGGAAGCAGCCACACAATCTGCCCCAGCAACTCTTCAAGTTCGAAGTCCCCAGGGGGAAGGAGCGATCTAAGAAGCAGACCAAGTATAGCAAAGGTGGAGCTACATAGACAAGTCCTTGCTGACACTGGGGTTTAGAAGTTGAAGTTGTGCTGCCTACGGCAGGCAGTTGCTAGAGGGAATGAACTGTCCCAACAATGCAACAAATATTTTCATAAGAGGAACGATTTGATGGGAAAAATTAGTTTAATTTGTGAAGAAAAAGAAGTGTTGGTTTAGCCGTAAATTGTACAACCTACTTATGTTTTCTATTTGTAGCAATGCCATTTGCAATATTTAATTAGGGTAATTTTATAAAGAGGATAAAGGAGATGTACAAGGGAAGCGTGAGCTGTGTGAAAGTGGGAGGAGAGAGATCTGACTGGTTGGAACAAAGAAACGGCCTGAAACAAGGAAGTGCACTGTCACCGTTACTTTTCATTGTGGTGATGGATGACATAATGACCCGAGTGGCACAAGTAATTGGGGACGGAAAGATGAAAGCAATGGTGTTTGCAGATGATTTGATGATTTGGGGAAACAAGGAGGAGGAGGTACAGGAACAGTTGGACGTGTGGGAAGGAGTAATACAAGGATATGGGATGAAATTTAGCATAAATAAGAGTGAGATGGTGATCACAACAAGGAAGAAGGAAAGAACCACAACGGGAATAACAATTGGTGGGGAACAGCTGAAGAAAGTGGAGAGTTTTAAGTATCTGGGAAGCCTGATACAAGATAATGGAAGAAACGATAGAGAAATAAATGAGCGGGGGAGGCAGGCAGAAGCATTTCGGAGGAGTGTGAGAAGCATGTTATGGAGCAAGGATGTCCCTCAGAACAGCAAAAAGATCATATATCGGACGTACTATGTCCCTATCCTGACGTATGCCTCGGAGACCTGGGTTATGAAAGGAAGGGAGAGGAGCAAAATACAGGCCAGTGAGATGAGGTTCTTGAGAAGCAGTATTGGAGCTACAAAGATGGACAGAATAAGAAATGAGAGGACCAGAGAATTAATGAAGGAGGAACCATTACAGGATGGTATAGAGAAATCTAGACTTAGATGGTATGGACATGTAAAACGAATGGAGGAGAAGAGGATACCCAGGAGAGTACATGAGACGAAGTGGGAAGGAAAGAGACCGAGGGGAAGACCGAGAGACAGGTGGCTGAAGGGGGTGGAAGAAAGCGTGAAGAAGAGAGGAGAAGACTGGACAAGGGTGGAGGCTGAGAGATGGTGGGAAGACAGAAGACGTTGGAGAGGCTTGTGTTCCAAACAGACCCGGCCAGTGGCTGGAAACTGTGCAAGATGATGATGATGATGATGAATTAGGGTAATTAGGTTTAGTGTTTGGTTAGGCAACTTCGCCTCTGGGTTGTACTTCATTGCTTCCGCCTGCTGGTCACAAGTCCACATGAAGGAGGAGATCCTTTATAAATAAACTTGTTCGCCTCGTGTTACAGTGACTAGTGTTCTCGGCTGTCGCCCCCAAATTCGATCAGAGTCGAACTGAAATGTTATTTCAGTGTTGTTGAAGTTGTATAATAGAGCCAAGATGAACTCGCATCTTTTCTCTTGGGATGTGTGAGTAGCCTACTCGTGAATTTCATGCTGTCTCATTTATATTTAAAATTATGGAACTTTTTCCTCTTCTAATTGTGTTTTTTATTGTCTGTTGCATTAAGTGTCTGTAAAATGGTGATGGGATGGAACCAAGGTCTAAAAAAGAGAAAAATTAACAATGAATTTTGAATAAATTTATATTAATTAAGTTAATCAATGGTTTAAAAAATATGTTCAGTTCAATTCTTTTTCTGGACACCCTATCTTATACCCTTATTACAAAATGTGGATAAACGAATGGATAGATTACCAAGTAGGAGCACAATTCAATACAAATAGCTGGCATTGAATATTACTGTAGTAAATATTTTCTGTCCATCTGTGAGCCAACATAGGGAAACCATTCCAAATGTTCAACCTTATTTTGAATCCATATCATTAAGGACATGTATATTTCTCTTGCATTCCAATATTACAGTATTCTATGGTGAGTATCCGCCCTACCCTCAAGTTTTATAATATTAAAATAATCTATTTTCAGTCAGTCAACACAGCAATGTGGCCAATTAAATTCTTTCCAGTTAGTGTGACAAATTAATCGGGCACTTACTGTGTTTACCGACTGAAAATTGATTCTTTCTTAGATTACAAAGGCGACACTCAAGAATTTTTTTCTAAAACTTGGTCAGGTCTTAGCTGACTGAATAGAGAACGTCTCCCCTAGCTGTGAAAAATTCCTATTAAATTTTCAATAACAGAATGCTTTTCAGTCAGTCAACATCATTCTGTCCAATTAGTTTGGGAGAGGAGCAACAATTAATATTTTATCACCCAAACCTTACAGAAATAGTTATTGTTGTTTTAAGGGGTCATCTGCCCCTTTAAAGAATTATTTCAAGAATTAAGTTATTTATTACTTGACACGTTTTTGTAGAAAAGAGTTTTTGTATATACATTTTTAATCGCATCTGATATGCTACCTTATTGAAATATATGGGGGAATTAAATAACTGAAGGGCTTGGGGCAACATAGTGATATCCCTCATTTTCTTAATTTTCAGCTAAAGCAAAATAGCTTACCAATAGCCTTGCACTACAATTATTTACATACATTGCTGTGTTTTACCACTAAGGGCTACAGTAATATGAACAAACTTGTTTGGATTTTATGGAAATAATACATGTTAATTTTGTGGATTATGTTGCCCCAAACAATTGGCTTGTTTGATAGTAGGGTGTTCAATAATAATTGTTGTTTTAAAGGGTGGAACAGCGAGGTCATCTTCCGCACGTAACACGTAGGAGAGACAATTTTCATTTCTTTACAAATTTAGGCGGATGTTTAAATAAGAAATCAGCCTAATATTATTAAGACTAATAATTAGTGGACTAGCCTACAATAAAATTGAATTTCAAAAGAAGAGTTATTCTTATCGTCAGGATGTCAACCCCTTATTATTCCCGTTTTCAACAATTTTGGGTACGGTACTATTAGAAGGTAATGTCCTGGTATTTGCCTGGACCTGAAGATTGGAAACCACTGAAAACCATTTACATGACGGCCGACGGTGAGATTGGAACTCATTTCTCCCGAGTCCGCAGATAGCTTGGCTCCACGGCCTAGCGCCGCGCATTAACAAGGGTGTCTACAGCTCTGACGCTTAAAAGTTATTATTTTCTATGTATTTATCATAGATCATAGACCAATAAGTATGGTAGCTTCAAAGGAACTCTGTGCATTGCTCAAAGTTCCCGCGTCAGCTTGTAGTAAAGCGTTCAGGCGGGCTCACGCTTGCTAGCCTAGCAACAAGTCAGCAGGCACCTAGCAGGTTAGCAGATTGCTGAGCCCGCTGAACGCGCCCCTTGTCTTTCTCTTCCTACATGGGCATTGAGGTCCCCCATAACAATCATATTTCTTCCTACCAGCTGCTTCTGCAATTCCTCTTCAAACTCCTCCTTCTCTTCAGAGGCACAGCCTACTTGTGGAGCATACACTTGCACTATTTCTACGGTCTCTCCCCTCAGTGCTACTTTCACTTCTTCTTTTAAAACATCTCGTACTACTACTCCCACTCCATTCCTCTTTCCCTCTTCGTTCCCACTCCAGTACAGTCTATAGCCTTTTCTCAGTACTCTCCTTCCTTCCCCTTTCCACTTTGTTTCTGCCAATCCCAATAAATCCAACTTCCTTCTTTCCATCATATCCACTATCTCCTCCACCTTCCCCGTCAGCGTTCTTAGGTTTAAAGTTCCAAATCTTAGTCCGTGTGTACAGCCGTGTCGTCGTCTATTAAATCCATCCTGTCCGAGGCTCGTTCCATTTTTGAAAGCATTTGGTTTCATCCACTACTGGCTTGCTGGGCCTGAACCCAAATGGAAAAGATGGTGAGGAGGAAGAAATCGGGGAAGAGGAAGATGAACTGCAAACAGAAAAGGACTTAACATGGAAAGAAGTGGAAGATGCAGTGAACAAGATGAAAGGAGGGAAGGCACCGGGTGTGGATGAGTTGAGTGTGGAGATGGTGAGAGCAGCAGGAGAGGTGGGGATACAGTGGCTGTACCGAGTGATGAGGACAGCATGGAAGGAAAGGAAGACCCCAGAGGACTGGAAAAAAGGAATCATTGTCCCGATCTTCAAGAAAGGTAGTAGAACAGATTGCAGAAACTATCGGGGAATAACACTGATGAGTCATTGTGCAAAGATCTTCGAGAAAGTTTTGGAAAAGAGAATTAGGACAAGGATAGAAGGAGGGATGAGAGAAGAACAACATGGCTTCAGAGCAGGAAGGTCCACAGTGGATTTGATTTTTGCTGTAAGGCAGTTACAAGAACAGCACTATGAGTATGGAACAGATCTACTGATGGCCTTCCTGGACATTGAGAAAGCATATGACAGTGTATGCAGAAACATAGTATGGAAGTCCCTGAAGGATAGAGGAGTAGAGAAATGGACTAAAAAGAGGATAAAGGAGATGTACAAGGGAAGCGTGAGCTGTGTGAAAGTGGGAGGAGAGAGATCAGACTGGTTGGAACAGAGAAACGGCCTGAAACAAGGAAGTGCACTGTCACCGGTACTTTTCATTGTGGTGATGGATGACATAATGACCCGAGTGACACAAGTAATTGGGGACGGAAAGATGAAAGCAATGGTGTTTGCAGATGATTTGGGGAAACAAGGAGGAGGAGGTACAAGAACAGTTGGACGTGTGGGAAGGAATAATACAAGGATATGGGATGAAATTTAGCATAAATAAGAGTGAGATGGTAATCACAACAAGGAAGAAGGAAAGAACCACAACGGGAAGAACAATTGGTGGGGAACAGCTGAAGAAAGTGGAGAGTTTCAAGTATCTGGGAAGCCTGATACAAGATAATGGAAGAAACGATAGAGAAATAAATGAGCGGGGGAGGCAGGCAGAAGCATTTCGGAGGAGTGTGAGAAGCATGTTATGGAGCAAGGATGTCCCTCAGAACAGCAAAAAGATCATATATCGGACGTACTATGTCCCTATCCTGACGTATGCCTCGGAGACCTGGGTTATGAAAGGAAGGGAGAAGAGCAAAATACAGGCCAGTGAGATGAGGTTCTTGAGAAGCAGTATTGGAGCTACAAAGATGGACAGAATAAGAAATGAGAGGACCAGAGAATTAATGAAGGAGGAACCATTACAGGATGGTATAGAGAAATCTAGACTTAGATGGTATGGACATGTAAAACGAATGGAGGAGAAGAGGATACCCAGGAGAGTACATGAGACGAAGTGGGAAGGAAAGAGACCGAGGGGAAGACCGAGAGACAGGTGGCTGAAGGGGGTGGAAGAAAGCGTGAAGAAGAGAGGAGAAGACTGGACAAGGGTGGAGGCTGAGAGATGGTGGGAAGACAGAAGACGTTGGAGAGGCTTGTGTTCCAAACAGACCCGGCCAGTGGCTGGAAACTGTGCAAGATGATGATGACCAGAACGATCTCCAAACCTCTGCAGTTTAGTACTCAGGTATCAAGTTCTCTTCTCCTTTTTTATTTCTTTGATTGTGTTTATATGTTTTACTGTTTGATAATAGATGTCTTTTATTCCAGCCCCTTAATCATCTTCATACTCCATACCATGCGCCCCTCACATCCCCATTTGTTATGTCTTTTATATTAAATTTATCTTGTTTTTAAAACCTATATGAAACGTGTTGTCATTGCGTACTCGATATACATCTAGTTCTTAATGTGCGATTGAGCTCGACACGAGAAATGTTCGGTCCACATACGCACCTCTGCACCGCTCAGTTATTATAGACTTAACATTGTGTAATATGTGTGTGTCGATTATCAGCCGTCTGAAATGCTTGGAAACATTTAGTTAATTAAATTTTGCATAAATTCCTGTTAAGATTTCATCCAGATACTTAAAAGATGCAAGAACCGGGATTGGAGAAACTGGACGGAAGATTACTTGTCAGAATGGATTTTGAATTTTGTTTCGAGTACGGTAAGTAGCCGAGAGTGTCCTGATCTTTTAAGTTACTAATTCTTTGTTTTATTTACTTTTACATTCAGTTAGGGCATAAATATAATAACAATAATAATACGTAGTAGTCCTTTCAAATGTTGAAATAGTCTTCTGGCTGCGTTTTTCGTATACAGTAGAACGTCGTTTATCCGGACGTCAAACAACCGGAACGTCAATTATCCGGACGAGCAAAAAAAGAATAGACAGAACAGCGCCGCGTGCTTACTTTTGTTGTGCGGAAGTGCGCGCTGCCTACAGTAGTGAGTCGGTTCTCGTTTTCAAGTTTTGTCTCTGTTGTCTCGTTCAGTTTGCTTACTCTATAATGTTTCAACGTCTTACAGTATGTGAGTGTGCGTAAAACTGTACAGTTGTGAAAATTGCTTCTACGAGTGGCAAAAATGAAAAAGGAAATCGCAATGTTTTATCGATTGAGAATAAGATGGAGTTCATTAATGAACTGAATAAAGGTTAGAGAGTGCAGTGTCTAATGAAAACTTACAGTGTTGAAAAATCCACAATTATTAATGATTTGAAGAACCGAAAAAGTGAAATTTGTAATTATGCATCGAAGTTAGATAGTAAAGAAGGGTATAAGAAGAGAAAAACCACGAGATCAGCTACGGATGAAAAATTGGAAGAAGTGGCGTACTTATGGTTCATTCAGACAAGAAGTAAGGGATATCCCATTTCTGGACCTTTGTTATGTGAGAAAACATTGCAGCTAAATGAGAAGCTTGGTGGTTCTCCCTATGAATTGAACGTATGTTCGATTATCCGGAAGAATTGTTATCCGGAACACTTTCGGTCCCAATTGGTCCGGATAAACGACATTCTACTGTAATTGAATCCAAACATAACCTAACAAAATGTACACTTAGCAACATAATCTTAGGTTAAGTTCGCCTTCTAATATTGTCATTTATCGAAGGATTGATTAATTATCTTAATGTCTTCCAAGTGCTGTGAGCCATTATATATTGTTGATGTTGTCTATTGCAACACAAAGTTGTTTAACGACAATAAAATTTGATTTGATTATATTCACATGTCACTTAGACACTTTGTCACATATATTATGTAAACAAAAGGAAGGAAGCTTGTAGTTTAACGTGACCGTTAATCTGTAGATTATGAGCCACGGGAATATTATGTAAACAGTGTGACAATCAGTTTGCTCTGATCTTATGTGTAATAACATAACCTCTTATTACTCTCCAGTGCTTTCGCTCTTATGAAAGTACCAACAAGTGCCCTTGAAGCGTGTGACAAATGTTTCTTTCCCTAACTTTTATACCCTTATCAAACTTTTGGCAAATTTCCCTCTCTCAGTAGCTACCGGTACTGCCGAACGGAGTGTGAGTTGGTTGAAAACATACTTAAGAAATTCTACTTCTGAAAACAGGCTCAACGGTCTAGTAAAGTTATCTATTCACAGAGACATATATCACTGACGATGAAGTTATAAACCGATTTGGTAATAGTGTAAGTTGTAAATCAAAACAGTAACAATAATTCTTTCCATGTAAACACTATCAAGTGAGCAAGATGATTGTATTAATAAAAAGTATCATAAAATGGTCTTAGTTGTGTTTGACATTAACCAAACATAAAACATCACAACAAATTGGTAGAAAAAGTGATGCCAGATAGCCTTAAAATGCATCATTTTGCACCAAATTATACAAAAGTTTCCCGGACCCCCTATTCTTTGGGGCCAATATCATGCCCCCTGACGCCCGGTTGCCCCCCCCCCCCCCCCCCCTCCGAAATAAAACTCTATATACGCCCCAGCTTAGACATGACTTTGCTATTACTGAAGGTAGGATTTATAACATATTTTACAGGATGTAATGTTACTTGTGAACTTGGAAGTATGAATCACACTCTGCTAGTTCATTCAGGAAGTTGATTAGTGAATGTATTGGTGATTATTTATGAAGCTTATCTGTAGTATCGTAGGCAGATAAAATATCTATATTATTTCTATTTGTATCAGTCATGGGTGCAAAGAAGGTTGAACTTCAACGGTTGTGCAACATGAATCAATCATCTTAAGAGGTATTTGCTCTTCTTTTCCCGAAGACACACGCGGCCAAACTACATTACAAGTTCGTAACATACTCAACTGATCATGCACACAGGATACGCACTATGCATGCGTCATGGATTGAAAATTTCAGGGTATACCAACAATTCTGGCAATGGTAATTGCTTGTCATTGCTCAACTGCTACTGAAATATGTGCATTAGGCGTGTTCATTTGTTATTGAGACTTCATTTCACTGTTGTCGATGTATGCTACACAAAATACACGACACAGGTCATGCGTAGCGAGATATTGGCTTCTGTCTGGCCGAAAATTACTGCTGCTACTAGATTAGGCAATGTCTGGCCGAAAATTTCTGCTTGTACTACAAGCAAGGGGGTCTGGGACATTGGCCCCAGTTTAGGTCTGTTTTTGTATGTAAGGCCTTATTAACGCACAGAATTTAACATGTATGCTTCGTTTAAACCTGCCATGCCAACACGACACTTGGCGCACCGGTGCTTTCCCCCCTCCCTCCCCCTCTTTCCTTCCCGTATAGTGGCAGTAGCACAGACTTGGATGATGAGAAATGGATCGCTGACCTCGCTTTCAGGAAAGATATCATGGGGTAGCCTATTTAAATGATTTAAATAACTCGTTGCAAGGCAAAAATAAATTAATCACTACTATGTGTGACCGTATTGAAAGTTCCAAATTGCAGCTTGTGCTTTTAAAAAGTCAGCTTCAAGAAGGAAATTGGTACAATTTTCCTTATCTAAAATCCTTGATTTTAAGTACTTATGAACACATCAGTGGGAACACAAAAGCGTTACAGTCATTGCATAAAGAAGTAGAAGATAGGTTTGAAGAAATAAAACAAGTAAAACTGGCACTCAAGAGTTTTTATAACGCATTTTTGGGTGGCCCAGAGGATGCCCCATGAAGTTTCCAAGTTGAGCTGATAAAAAGTACAGTGCAATCAATTTTGACAGACTGCTATTACCATTACAATGGTGATTTGATTTCATTTTATAAAGGCATCGAGGATCAAGAATTCCCGAGGATTCATGCCCTTGCACTGAAACTTGTTGCTATGTTCGGAACAACATTCGTTTGTGAACAAATGTTTTCAATTGTGAATATTAACAAAACAAAAACAAGGTTAAGTTTGTCTGATGCTTCCTTGGAATCTACACTTCGGATTGCAACTGCCAAAACGATTGTACCAAATATCGGCAAATTAGTGGCTTCAAAGTGATGCCAAAATAATAACAATAATAATATCGTATGACCTCGGGTACCGGGTGCAAACTTTGTTATTTGACACCCAGAGGGCAGCTTGCATGTAGAATTTTTTGTTGTTCCTTGAAGCACTATGAAAGTCAAGGAGGTTAGATATCTAAGTTCCTTGACACTATAGTTCTAGTAGAGAAATGAGTGTTTGCGGAAAATCCCGAGAATAATTTTGCCATTATGAATACGGCCTACTGAATTCAAATGGGATCTTTAACATGCCAACATCATACGACATGTGTATCGTGAGTTTTGCTGCCTTTCAAAAACCACTTACCACGGCCAGGAGCGAACCTGCATGCTTGGGGGTAGTAATCCGACACGATAACCACTCACCCACCGTGGCAACCTAGCGATGCCAACGATAAAGGAAGAATGTTGAAAATTAGTGCAAAATCAGTAGTGCAATAAAACTATTATTTCTGTCTGTACACAAAATTGGCATTATTATTATTTGTTTTCATACTGGTACGCCACCGGACGAGGGATGATTTGCCCAGCCCCATTCACCAAACAACAACACTACTCTCGCCTCGCTAAGCGCTGCCACTAGACGTTTCTCTCCTACAGCAGAGCACCGGTGCCAGCAAGTGCTTGCGAAGCACCCGAGTTGGCGTGGCCTGGTTTAAACCTTAGAGACACAACGTAGTGAACGAATAGGGTGCAACATAAAACAAACACCACATGGTACCATATGAGTGGGGATAGTAACATTTCATTTATCCTATAAAACACGCCCACAGTAGCCGACATAACTGAAATTAGTAACGCTGTATGATATATCACTCCCACGTAACTTTTGTTAAGTACAAAAATTAACCAAAATAACAGTAGTAATGGTCAGAAAAATATCTGGAGATGATGTAGTAATAGATGTTTACTCCTCCACTGTCTTTAATCCATCCGCCGTCCCAAATAGGATCAAGAATTAATATATAGATGAAATTCCAGCTGAGTCCGCCATTTTCGCTGTTAATTATGCACAAGTACAGTATTGCCAATCCCGCACTTACGGTACTACTTTGTATATGCGCGGTGCCATGAAACAGAATAGCACCAGGTTTGAACCAATTGAGGCAGTGAGTGAGAGGGGGCTATGCCAGAGTTGGATGGAACTGAGATATTTGGAGTTTTGCGGGTTGCTTTCTTGCAGCATAAACGTGATTCACAGAAACTACATACTTCACAAAACAAGGGAAGGAGCCTGCGGATGTCTTTGATATTATGCACACTAAAATATGAATACTGGAATGCAGCCGAAATAAATCAGAAACCTCTATGGAGATCAAATTGGCAGGTGAAAAGCTGAAGGAAGTAGGAGACTTCTGTTACTTAGGAAGCAGAATAACCAGTGATGGACGAAGCAAAGAGGATATAAAAAGTAGGTTGGCTCAGGCAAGGAAAGCCTTTCTACAAAAAAGGAATCTTTTGACATCGAATATAGATTTAGGTATTAGGAAGTCATTTTTGAAAGCCTTTGTCTGGAGCGTGGCGCTCTATGGAAGTGAAACTTGGACTATTGGTGCAGCAGAAAAGAGGAGAATTGAGGCATTTGAAATGTGGTGTTACAGGAGAATGATGAAGATCAGATGGGTAGATAGGGTTACAAACGAAGAGGTATTAAGGCGAGTGGGAGAGGAGAGATGTTTCTGGCGACTGCTAATGAAGAGAAGAGGTAGGTTGGTAGGACACTTACTAAGACACCCAGGAATAGCAAGCTTAGTTATGGAAGGAAGGGTCGAGGACAAGAACTGTAGGGGTAGACCAAGGTTAGAATATGTTAAACAGATTGCCTCGGATGTAGGGTGTGGTAGCTATGTAGAGATGAAACGATTAGCTCAGGACAGGGAGGCATGGAGTGCTGCATCAAACCAGTCAAAAGACTGAAGACTCAAACAACAAGCCCTACACAATGAAACCAATAACTCAATTTTGACAAAATCTCGGCATGAAATATTTGGAGTTTTGCGGTTACTCTCTCGCAGCATAAACGCGATTCACAGAAACTACATTCTTCACAAAACAAGGGAAGGAGCCTGCGGATGTTTTTGATAATATGCACACTGAAAGATGAATGTATGCCCTACACAATGGTACCAATAACTCAATTTTGACAAAATCTCGGCATAGCCCCCTCTCTCACTCACTGCCTCAATTCGCAATGGATTGTGCAAGCTGTTTTGGTCTAGACCAATAATTGTTAGGCCATACAAACACCCCTGATTTTTATCACGCACAGGGAGGGTAGTCACACATTAATAAATTTCATCCAAACTAATGGTTTGTGCCTAGACCAATAATTTTTAGGTAGTGCGGCGCTGGTTTTTCCGCTTAGTTCGAAACATGGAATCCATGCGATCAGCGTTCATTACAGTGGTGAATACTGTTCTACATACAAAACAAACCTAACCTGGGGCTTACGCCCAGACCCCCTTGCTTGTAGTGCAACCAGTAATTTTCGTCCAGACAGTCGTCTAACCAAGTAGCTAGGTTATGAACATTCCCAAATGGGAATATGATGTTAATTTCCGTTTGATCAGATAAATTATCAATTAATATGATAGAATTGGTCCGGCAAGATCAAACATAAAATGCCAGCGTTTCACCCCAGTGTGCCGTTGGGCTCGTCCTGTGGTACAGACACATGTCACCAATACACATGACTAGTACATACTTACATAATTACTACATTACATGTGTCATCTAATGTATTTTGTATCGGACATATTGGTAACTAATGACATCAATGTATGTGCGTCATTGTGATCGTTCACTGCGGCAGTTTAACATACTAAATACGCTGTCGAACGTGGCTACGTTTGTTGAATATATAATAAATAAAAACAAACTGTATATTTACGTGATTTAGCACATATATCCGGTGCAGAGGTCATCAAGGTTAGTAGTTACAATAGATAATGTCCTCCTTGCAAAATATGAAATAAGGTATGAAAATGATATACAGTATTATCAAAGTGAAAGCGAAAGGGAAAAGAGTGATACGTGTGGTACAGAATTAATCTGAAATTTCACTACAGTATATAAGTCATGTTATAAAAGGGGATAGCGGGTGGGTTACAGACAGCGAAGGAGAAAACATCTATTAGGACAATTCCACAATTATTAATCATCATTACACAAGGTATTTAAGCTAATTTAAGTATTCTACTTGGTTCATCACCCTCCGTGGCTTAGGCGGCAGCACGCCGGCCTCTCACCGCTGGGTCCGTGGTTCAAATCCCGGTCACTCCATGTGAGATCTGTGCTGGACAAAACGGAGGCAGACAGGTTTTTCTCCGGGTACTCCGGTTTTCCCTGTCAAAATTTCATTCCCGCAACACTCTCCACTATCATTTCATTTCATCTGTCATTCATTTAATCATTGCCCCAGAGGAGTGCATCAGGCCTCGGCAGCCGGCACAGTTCATATCCTCGCCGCTAGATGGGGGCTTCATTCATTCCATTCCTGACCCGGTCGGAGACTGGAAGCAGGCTGTGAATTTTCACTTGGTTCATCACTCCTGATGTGTTACCTCTATAACGTATGTCGTTTTGCCTTGAAAATTTTTGCTTGAAGACGGGCTATTATTTTATTTTAGAATATGCACTGAAAATTTTAAGCACTTTGATTTTTTTTAGAAACCATTTGAGTAACACTATAATAATAATGCTATTAATATTATGATCATGTAGAAATGAGCGGAAGTGTGGAGGACGTACGCACATAGTAGACATAGCCAGCAGCATTCACAACAACGCTGCCTTCAGTTCAATGCTGACACCGTATTCCCTCTCATATATTCCGCTCTCGCAAGTTAAATATCTCGGCTCTCCACAAAAAAATTGATTTGTGTTGGTATCTTATAATTATAATTTTCAAGATAGTACTCCGTCGATAAAGCTTGCCTTCAACGCCTGTATTTAACTCGTCAATTTGTCAGTGAATTCAGTGAATTTTCTGCAAGTGGCTTTTAATATGCCAAGTGACGAGAGGTCAAGACAGTATTCTACCAACTATCTCGCGCTGTGCGGCTAGCATTTTTTGGCAGTTGGTCCAGATTCGATTTCCGGCTCTGCCAAGAAATTTTAATTTTGGTCTGAGGGATGGAACAAGGCACACTCAGCCTCGTGAGTCAAAACTGAGAAGAGGAGGGTTCGATTCCCATCTCAGCCATCTTGGAAGTGGTTTCCCCACTTCTACTCCTAGCAAATGCCGGGATAGTTCTTAATTTAAGGCCATGGCCACCTCGTTCCCAATCCTCATCTGAATAATAAATGCACACACTAATACAGCTATCACAATAACACAGGTTATCAGACAAATTCCACACCCCCAAGTACACAGATCTACATGACCATGTCATCACAAAGCCCCAAAATCAACCAACAACAACTGCATTCTACAATTACAAGAAGAAATCTTAGAGTTGTCATTAGTCTTATGTCCCTAAAATCCAGGACTAGTTTGAATGGTTTAAGGCCTTAGAAGCATTGGAACAACCATCTTCTTGCATCTCAATAGGGATTTGCCAATAGGCTTTCAACAGCTTGTCTCAATTCTGCCTCCATATATGTAGCCAATACATGCAAGAAATGAGTACGGTACTTATCAAAAATAAAGAAATAATAAGCTAATATGCACCCTACTATTCTATTTCTCTCCTACTCCTAAATCCTTCCCTGAACACTCATCTTAAAGCAGAATGGACTGCATTTTTGGACTAATTATAAAAATGTAGCCTTTAAGAAGAAATGCACATGCTCATCTATAGCTCCCCGGCAAAACTGGAAAAAACCTTGAGTAAGTATTAATGTTTCTGTTCTTATGCTTATATGATGCTTTAAAAATCAATCTAGAAGAGCTAATTTAAGTTAACTTCACTACCATAATACTGCTTAAGAGTTAAGACTGTTGAGGACTGATGACCAAGATGTCCCTAACTTGAGCAAGGACTACTTCACAACTTTATGTAAAATGTATTTTCGTAAAAAGGCCTTTACTTAGTTTGGATAATTTGCGATACGTGTTACATGGATGTGTGGTCTGAATTTTTGGTATTAAATTATGTAAGTTGGCAACACCAAATGTGGCAGCCATGATGGTTTTCTATAAACTTATTTAAGGTGGTTTGGACTATACTGCCCAGCGTTTGAGTCGCAGCTTGTCACAAGGAAAGTGAGAGAACTATATAGGCAAGCTGTTTGTTATGGACTCTTCTGTTGCGAAGTGTTAGTAATTATTCTTTTAGTAGGCACTTCTCTTTGGAAATTTCAAGAACGGACAACCCTCTATTTCTTACTTTCTAAGTTGAACATCTACTGTAAAACCAAACCACATTCTGAAATAATAAATAAAATAACGGACAATTCATTGTCAATGAAAATCAAATGTAGACTTGTGGACTGGAAGTTTGCTATGCATAAGCTTTCGTGCTATTTTGAATCGTGGAAGCTCTATTGGCAACTCCAGCTATCTGTTATGACATCTAGCGGTAAAAATGAGAAACTTACCAGGTAGGGTACATTTGTCACGTGGTGACTGTTTGTATATGGTTTCTTGTATTGGTAAACAGATCGTGGTAAATTGTTCGTGTCTTTATACATAAGTAATAAGTTTTACTCGTTGATAGAGTAAAAAATGAGTAAAAGCAAAGTGTATTGCTCAGTTTACGGCTGTAAGTCGATGTATAAGAGGGCTGCGGATATACGTTTTCATCACTTTCCAAAAGATGCAAATAGCAATAGCCGAAATGTGATGATACCTAATAATACCTAATAATAATACCTTTCCACCCCGGGAAAGTTCTAACACTTGTCGAGGTAGACAGACAGAAGACCTGCGACGTAAAGCCAGCGAAGGTTATCCAGTTTAAAAACAGCTGTTACGATGGGCGCGCTGGTAAGATTGAAGTTACTTGAATAATTAATTAAATAAATAATTATTGGCTGCTTGGTAGGGAAAAGGGATGAATTTAACTTGTATTAAAACTCGGGGGGTGACAGGAATTGCTTGATTTGGATAGTTAAAAGGTGGGTTTGGTGTTGAATATTTGAATGGTAGCGGAATCACTCATTCTACAGTGTTACCATGGGGAGGCAAATTAGGCCTATATGACTCGTAGTGGAATAGCTCAAATATCGAAGAACTTGGCGATTACGAGGTGTAGGCTTGGCGGAAAGGCTAGCGGATCATCAGTTTGACATCAATTCACGATATAAGTCGGAGCTTGGAGCAGTGGCGTCTGGTTTGCATGGATGCTAGTCTCGGAATTATAAAAGTAGCATAGCTTCGGTATGTTATTTATTTATGTGCCGTATTTCTCTATTTGAATGTCCTCGGCGTTGACTCAGGATCGACATTTCCATTATATTGCCCATAATAGTACAAAAATAATGTCCGAAGTGTAGCCCTGTGTATATTTGAATCAGCTGATCTACATCAACCATAAAAACTGATGCTTGATAATATGCAATTGACACAAACAAATCCAGTGGAACACACACATTAGATCACGTGTATCGCACAGGTATACATATATACAATTAAAAATAAAACTCTCATTACTTTAGAGACCACATTTACTGATTATAACCGAAAAATAAAAAGTGTTCCATATCAAACGCGTGTTATTGAGTATTTTAAACCCTACTTATCCAGACCGACCGCAGCGCCCCAAGTGTTAGTTTGAGTTGCCAATAGTCATTCTTAATAAAGATTTACTTTGTGCTACTTTGCTGCGGGAACCAACAAGTATGGGACGTAATGAAATATGCACTACCCCGGCGGTGGTCTGGCCACAGAGTACCAAGAGCCTGCTGATGAGCCCGACTTGGTGCAGCTAGATGAACAGACATAGCATAAACCTGGAGTTCTTTTGTTTTTGTTTCTTATGTGGTAACAATCACGATATAAAACTGCCATCTTTCAGCATCAAATCACAACAAAATTTTAAAGAACCCCTGCTATAAATTTGTAATCCAATCAAAGAATCGCTTTTCAGTTGGTCAGTTGGATCAAAAATACAACACTGAGAAAATGGCTTCTAAGACTTATATAAATTTTTAAGCCTGATGTTTTCTGTCTTCCCAAACAAATCACCCTATATTTTAATGCCAATTGATTCATGTAAATCCTTTCTGAATGATGACTGTGAGTTCAGCTGAAATCACTGGCTTCAAATTTTTTGGTATAAAATATTAAATCTCAAATTCTTAGATGCTACAAAATGCTAAATTTTGGACTTATAAATGCTAAAAAACACATTAAACAGGAGAAGATAACAAAATAACTCACTTTATTTTTTTCTTCTTGCCTAACTCGAATGATATCTTCATCAGTCACACATCCTGAACGTTCATCACTACCAATCACTCCTTCACTCTCTGATTCCCTCTTTACTTCAGGTTTATGATCACCACTACCCGTATTTTCTTCTTTCTTCTTATTTTCATTCGATTTACCATCCTTTAATTTGTCCAACACTTTCTCACTCTTGGCAAAATTGTAACGTTTCTTCTGTAGTTCGATTTGCACATCTCTTGAAAGCAAGTTTATTGTTGTTGGAGTTTCCTTTTGGAATTTTTCCCAAACATCATTGTTAGTGATGTTTTTTCCTTCAGGAGTCAAGTGTTGAGAGCCAAACCTAAGAAAAATACTCTTTTAGAATTAGAATACTGTAATTTCTTCTTGACATTAAAAAATCATAATAAATAAAACACAACTTCTTTTTTGAAACAACTGCCTTGATGAGCTGAAGTGATCAGTTTCCATCTAGGTAGGTATTGGAAGAAATTCGTTGAAAGCCTTTGTGTGGAGTGTGGTGCTCTATGGAGGTGAAACGTGGATGTAGCAAATAGAAGAGAACTGAACCATTTGAAATGGAGAGTTACAGGACATTATGAAGACTATATGGGTTTCCCAGATTTCAAAAGGTCAACCGTCCACTTTCTAGAGTACTTTTGTTTCAAGTTGTGGCCAGCTAGCAAGCTCCTCACAGCGAAGCCACCTGGCGGCGAGCAATACTGCTTCTAACCCTGCTTCTAACCGGTTCTCTCCGCACGGCTGTGCGTACTCCATGTACTTATTGGACAGTTGAAGGGCAAGCAGCGCACTGATGGCAGCGAAGCGATCTCGCTGTAAGTCGGCTGGCCACCACTTGAAACAAAGGCACTGTACTTAAAGGATTGGATTATACTTATGAACGATGGGTAAATGGAACTTTCATTATTAAATACTAGCATTACCCGTCGCGGCTTTGCCCGCGAATATTGTAGTTGTAAAGAGTACGCTTAGCAAGGTATCAATCATGAATGCTATGAGTTATCATTCATTTTTGAATAATAATAATAATAATAATAATAATAATAATAAATTGGTAAAGACAATATAACTCAACAATGGCATATAAATATCAAAATCTCACGAACGTCACAGTGTATCGCATGTATAAAGTTCGACTCAAAATCCTATCATGGTTTCCAACCACAAATGTAAATATAAAATAAATGAAATATATTTAACACACTGACTAAACACAAAATCCATTTACCTAAATTTCTATGAAAAAAAGTACACATCATAAAATTACAGAAATCAAAATCCTCTACGTCCACATTTTCCCCCTTTCACTTCATAATACATACCACATCGAAAAACCCTTAAACATGTGTCTGCTTATTTTTAATGAGTAGTTCATGATTAGTTTATATGCCGAGTATCACATCCCCAAATGAAATAACTCGTGAGATATTGTTATTCAATGAAATGAATGTTTAACCCCCTTAACACCCCTTTAGAACCTGAATATCCAAACATTCTTCCTTAGTGGACGTTTTCAACATACAACAAACATATCCCCAAAATTTCACGTTTCTAACTTCAATAATTTTGGCTGGGCGATGATGAGTGGGTCAGTCAGTCAGGACACTTTCTTTAATATAATTGAGAAAAACCCTTGGACACATGTCTGCTTATTTTTAATGATTAGTTTATATGCAGTATATCACATCCCCAAATGAAACCACTCGTGAGATATTGTTATTCAATGAAATGCGGGTTTAACCCCCTAACACCCCTTCAGAAACTGAATATCCAAAAATCCTTCCTTAGAGGAGGTATTTTTTCCAGAATTTCACCCCTCCCCATGGACCCCTTAAATTGGATTTATGAAAGAACGATCGAACACCTATTGACTTATTTCAAACTTCTCGCCTATGTTGTTTAAGAGATACACGCTCCGTTAGGAATCCTTCAACCCCCACTTTTCATCCCTTTCACCTCATAATATACACCACATCGAAAAATCCTTGGACACCATGTCTGCTTATCTTTAATGATTAGTATATATGTCGAGTATCACATCCCCAAATGAAACCAATCTTGAGATATTGTTATTTAATCAAATGCAGGTTTAACCCCCTTAACACCCCTTTAGAACCTGAATATCCAAAAATTCTTCCTTAGTAGACGTTTTCGACATACAACGAACATATCTTCAAAATTTCATGTTTCTAACTTCAATAGTTTTGGCTGGGCGATGATGAGAGAATATCCAAAAATTCTTCCTTAGTGGACGTTTCTTTTCCAGATTTTTGAAAAAACGGTTGAATACCTACTTATTTATTTTTTAAGCTGATTATTTCCCCCCGAGTTACGAACTTCTCGCTTATGTCGTTTAAGAGATACACGCTCCAATAGGAATTCTTCAATCCCCACTTTTCACCTCCTTCACATCATAATATACACCATATTGAAAAACCCTTAGACACGTGTCTGCTTATTTTTAATGATTAGTTTATATGCCAAGTATCACATCCCCAAATGAAACCACTCAATGAGATATTGTTGATTGAATGAATGCAGGTTTAACCCCCTTAACCCCTTTAGAACCTGAATGTCCGAAAATCCTTCCTCCTTTCTCCAAAATTATGTTTCTAACTTCAATAGTTTTGGCTGGGCGATGATGAGTCAGTCAGTCAGGACACTTTCTTTTATATAAGAGAATACTGTATGAAATTAAATATTATTTTAAGTTTTCTGTGCGTGTAATAATAATAAGTTGAAGATGCATGCTTTGCAGTAGCTAACAAGCTTCTCATCACTGCTGTTAATGATACGATGACACATATTTCGTGTCTTATATTTCAGTCCTTGGTGTTTATAAAATGTGGCTTTCCCCCAATGTCTCAGTCCCGCTCATGGCTATGATTATATGGAAGCTCTGAGGTAAGGGTGGTGCTGCGTAATGGCCTCCAGGGTGCAGCCAGTGCCTGTGTGTACTACAAAAGGTTCGACTCATAGGGTCAGTGCTATTGTTCTGACTCGGTGAGGAAAGAAATGCCAAACTACCTCACTCCTCATCTTGCCTAGCATGCCTCATTATAGTGCTGCCTTAGGGTTTTGTGGGTATCTACCGATCTAATTTGTAGCAGTACTTAATGAGGATCCAACCAGCCTCTGGGCTGACTACCTAACAGACAGGGGTTTGTAAATACTGTATTGATGCTCAGCATTCTAGCCTGCAATAATTACTGTATCTATCTCGTCTATTCATTATTGTAGTGCCTCATAACAGTGTCGTTGAGTTGTGTTGAGTGATGTATGACAGCTAAGCTGCTATACTCACTTCATGCAGCAACACTTGTAACATAAGAGGACAATAGGAAACACCACTCGACTGCATGCTGGCTTGTCGCTCACCGAATTTTGCAGCCATAGTATCCACACAACAGGACCAGACATGCATGTGATGAGTACAAGGCCGACCACTCCAAACTGGAACGTTCAAACCATTTCCATTTCTGAGAAGCATACCATCTCAGCCATGCAACCCAATCATACTGTATATACGCAAATACCACCCACATATCTCTTTCAAAAAAAGAAACCAAATACTTGAGTTGCGGGTAATATTTGAGGCAAGGTGGTACTGAGGGTGTCATTTGCTTGCCATGCACGATATACGGTGAAAAGACCTAGTAATGACCGGTGGAACATCGTATATCTTACTTTGAACTTGCTAAGTTTGCGGTGGTGAGAATTCCAATCGGCACATGAGTAACACTAACCTTATTCCGGGTGTGCTTGCACCGTTATATCGACTCGCGCTGCCATCGAAACTGCGTCGGATTAATAGTGTTTTACCGTGAATACACAAAATTCACAGTAGTGAGAACAACAATAGGAATGTTAGTGATGCTGAATTTTATTTCTGACCATCCTTGCACCGTTATATTTTGATATCGACTCTTACAGCCTGTCACTGTTCATTTTCCTTGGATTATTTTAGGTTAGGAACATGGCTACCTTTTGCTCGTGGTCATTGAAGGCCTTGCCAGTGAGGCTTCTCTTCTATATTCCTTTTAATGATGGTGTGTTGGGTTATTTTTTTTTTTTGTATTCTATGACTTTATTTTATGATGTATGTAGGATTGTGAGTATCTGTTGAGATTTTCTATGGAGATTGTAGAAAATATGAGGGGAGAAGAGATATTGTTTGGAAGATTGGATTATGTTTAATGATGGTCTGGTGTTGTCTTGAGGATATGATATGGTTTCTTTTTATGATAATAAATGGAGAAAAGCTTTGAGGAAAGTGTTTTGATGAAGTGCTTGGAATGGTGCTAGTAAGAATTGCATTGGAGGCAAGTAGATTAAGGTGAAATATATAAATTGCATGAGTGTCCAAGCAAGAGCGAGTTGTGTTTTGTAAGAGAAAAGTTTCCCTTATTGTGAATTAACAGCTACGACCCCGAAATTAACCCTACTAAATAATGAAACGTTTCAAGCCGTCAAAAATGCACCCTAATGATGGCCAGAGGAACTTGTGTTGTACCGTGAACTCGTGAATCCAGCAGAACTGAGAATTAAAATCGGTTTGTGACTAATAACATTAACCTCATTTCTGAGCGTGCTTGCTCCTTACTATCGCGACACCGACTCCCAAGGCCACCAAAAACCTGTCAAATCAAAAAAATATGTATTTTTAAAATTATTCTCCTTAAAACTAGGGTGCGGGGATTATTTGATGGCGGGTTGTATTCGGGTATAAATACGGTAATCCTAGTATTGAACAAGTGGAGTGTTCCTCTTTACAAATTTCATACAGTTAAGAAAAAATTCTCTTCCACTAATGATGCAAAATAAAGGAAGATTATTTTACACAATTGAGCACGGTATTGAGAAAAAATGATGCATAAATATGAGCTGTCTAGCCTTGACGTCAAACTGAAGGCTTGCTCTAAGTAGGTAGTTGAAAATTTTAAGAAAAAGCATTGCTACCAAACCATGCAGGTTAGAACAACAGTTATCACTGCATTTTTCAAGGCAATGAAATTTTCACCCCTAGAATTGTCAGACATAGCTTACAACTTGACACAGTCAGTATTAAGTTTGTGCTTGATGTTGTTTAATTTAGGAGCTAGGGACCACGTGGTAAACAGCGTAATGAACTATTATTGTGTACACATCCGATATCGGTCTCATTGTTCTGACTGACCTTGGGAGTGCTTGGAAAATGATCTAAAAAACATTCACCCACTCTTATTATAGTTGGAAATTTAGACATTATTTCTTAAAAGCAGATTTGTTCAACTTTTTAAAACAATCCCTCAGCTATTCATTGGCAACGTATTTTCCGAACGATTCTATTGAAAACGATGAATTGTGGCTTCACTGTGTGTACAGTACAACCTCGATTATCCGTCCCTCGATTAACCGTTATGCGGATTATCCGTAGCCAAAAAAATGACGTTTTTTTTTTAAAGCGATGTACAGCGTACTCCTGATGTCAATAATTTTAATAATGTTTAGTTTTACGTCCCACTAACTACGTTGACGCTTTTCGGAGACACCGAGGTGTCGAAGACGAATGCTATTCGAATTCAACAGTCACAAACTTTATTATCCATTCCATTATTGAAGAATAATGTACTGTAACGTGCCCTCTCCCAGCCCACGGTGTGTAGAATCCGGTATGCTGATCATTTTACTTCTGAATGATGCCTACAACTTATTTGGTAGCGTGTAACATCGAGTACCGTATGTAGATCTTTCATCTCATTCTCAGTCAAGGTTAAATATTTTCACCACAGGCCACTGCATCGTAAATATTTCACAATGCACAGGGATCAGAAACCAGCCTAGCGGTCCGTCTGTACACCTCTGCTATTTTTAGACAGGTAGCAAGTTGGCTACATTCTGTCTGCATTCTGTACTGTAGTGCAAAGCAGGGAAGTGAGAGTAACTGATAGAGTTGAACATTTATTTTACGTTCTAACAGCCGAGAAATGTTGAGATCGAAATCTGCAGTGAAAAGAAAACGTGTAGTTTTAACCATACAAAATAAAGTTAATATAATCGAACGGTTCAAGAAGGATGAACTAATCTCAAATTTAGCATAAGAGTTCAGTGTGGGTGTGACAACAGTGCGGGACCTAAGAATAAAGACAAAGTGCTACAGTTTGCGGCGAGTTCTGACAGTTCGCATGGACTTGCTAAAAGAAAAACAATGAAAGCATCATCTTTAAAAGAACTGGATGCTGCATTATTCACGTGGTTTCAGCAAAAGAGAGGCGAAGGTGTATCTATTATACTCTGTATTTCAAAAGAAAGAACATGAAGGAAACGGTGGGAGCTTGGAACAGCTGAGCAGTGTTACCAAGTTTTTAAGGTTGATGTAGATCAGCTGATTCAAATATACACAGGGCTACACTTCGGACATTAATTCGGTACTATTACGTGCAATATAATGTAAATGTCGATCCTGAGCCAATGCTGAGGACATTCAAATAGAGAAATATGGTACATAAACAAATAACACACCGAAGCTATGCTACTTTTATCACCGTTATTCAATAAATAAGAGATTTGTAGTCTATACAAATATAGACTACCGGTAATACAAAATACAAAGTAATCTGATGATGAATATATCAACACTCACCATGCAATGATCCTTCAAGATGAAACAACATTCTGGGTGGAGGTCATTCACAGTTTACAGCAGTTGAACACAGAAACATCATCATGATAACACCAAGCTCACTCTCTCACTCACTCACTCAGTCACTCACTGTATCACGACTCAGTACGGCCAATACCAAATAGCTTTTGTCATTCCACAATTGTAATGTTTAGGTTGTAACCCTATGTGGTTACATAGTTTTAGGTTAGGATGATGGCTACTCTTTGCTGGTAACTATTGTAAGGCCTTAGCGCTGAGCTTAGAGATTCCTTGCAATAGTTCACTAGTAAAGGAGTAGGAGGCCATGCAAAATTTGAGTTCCTTATCTGAAAAGATATTTCCTTTTTCAATTGTCTATTGGTTTTTTTTTTTGGGAGAATAGTATGAGAATTTCTTTGAGACAGAGGAAGTCTGATTATCTGTTTAGATCATCTATGGTGATTGTAGAAAGGTATGAGGGTAGAAGTGATATGACTTGGTTTTGTGTGGAAGGATTGTAAGTGATTCTTGGCAAAGATATTGTTTTGTGCTATGAAAAGTTACGAGGAAAGAGAAGTAAAAGAATATTTTTAAAAAAGTATCCCTCATGGTAAATCAATTACCACCACCCTCAAAGAATAGAAGACGTACGGTTACAAGGTAAAGAAGTATTTAGCAGAGCACACAAACAAGCCGCTCTGTAGCGTCATTATTGCCGTGTTTTTACATCGTCGATTTGTAGGCTATTGAAAGACAGACGGTAATTTGAATACTACGGTATGACAGGATACGGTAACTTGTGCTGTACTCGTAAGTTAGTATCGACTACCGCGAACTGACACCAATAATCCTGAGTCACTTGGCAAGGGTTCGACACCTACCATCCTGTCACTGTCCCTATTATCATCATCGTTTTCAGAGCTTGATGAATTGCCAAGATTAATGATCATCTCATCCACCGCGATATCCAGAACTCCTTCTCGTTCAGTAGCCTTCAGAATTTCTTTCTGTACATGCTGTACAGCATGTGTCCAGTCCTCTGGTCGAACCTCGGCGAAATCCTCCATCGCCAGCTTCTCCACCTCCGTCAAATTAAAAGCTCTATTGTTTCTTGCAATGTACCCTTTTACTTGAGCTCATATCAATTCTATTGGGATCAAGTGGCAATGATATGGAGGCAATCTGATAACCTCATTCATGGCCGCACACTCTCACCAGTTCATCCGCATGGTAGCGGGGAGTCCTGGGTTTATTATCCCTAATTAAACCGAGCAGAATTTCTTTGGTCATACTGTGGTCCACATGAACTCTATCACGAACAAGCCAGTCAATCATGTCTGCTTTCTTGCTTGCAACAGTGGGTGCCTCGTTGATTTGCACGGTATGGTAGGAGGCATTACCGTCAGCTGGGGTTACTTTACACCCTTTTAATGTGTTCCTCAAATTTTATTTGTCGTGATAGGTTGTTAAATTGATTGAGACATGTTTTTGTATTCCTTAAGGGTACTTACAAAAGAACATAACGTCACCGTGAGTGCAAACTATCTCTCAGACACTTTTAAAAATAAATGAACACGTGTGTAAAGTTACCCCACCCTTGGGGTTACTTTACACAGACATGCACTTATCATGGCGTTTGGCTACACAGCCTCACAATGGGTTACTTGACACATGCCTGGAACTTTTAATTGGAAAGATAACACTCATTTGAAGTAAAGAGGATACTTTCATAGCTTAATTGAATTGTCTGAGTACATTATAAAATAAATTAAACGTGTGTCAAACGTTTAATTTTATGTTAGTAGAAAATAACAATAAAAACAATGCTATTGAATTGTTAGTCGTAGAAAGGTACCAAACTTTGTTTTTACAGGAGCCTAAGGTATCATTAACAGAAATGTCACGTTAACAGACTCTATATTTATATCAGTGACTGCAGGTAGCTGGTTTTGGAAATGTTGAGTAAAATGCCTGTTAATACAAGACGCTGCGAGCTGTACGAGTAAAAGTCCGTATTTGTGTTTTTTCTACTTCACTCCTTTGGATATTAACTGCAGCTATAAATGCACTGTACATTGTTAAGTTGTATAGAAACTTTCATTTCTATGACATGGTCATATTTTACTAGATGATCTAATTTGTGACAAATAAATTTTCCTAAAGACTAGAGAGGCGGGAGGTGGATGTGGAACATGTTTCCTTGTTGAGTCACATTACTAGGCTCTTACTAATCCGCAGCACTCAAATAATCTGGGATTCAAATATGAAATAGTAAACACTGGCTTTTGTGTCAAATAGCCTGTGTAAAGTTACCCCCTCCAAAGGGCGAGTCGTGCACCTTTGGTTATTTTAGGCTTCCTAGTAATGTGACTCAACAAGTAAACATGTTCCCCATCCAATTTCCGCCTCTCTAGTCTTTAGGGAAATTGATTTGTCCGAATTAGAACATCTATAAAATAATATGACTGTCATAGAAATGAAAGTTTCCATACCACTTACCATATGTACAGATACTCAAGTGCACTAAGTTGCAACTATTATCCAAAGGAGTGAAGTGCAAATAACACAAACACGGTTTTCTTACTCGTACAGCCCACAGCGTCTTGTATAAACAGGCATTTTACTCAAAACTTCAAAAACCTACCACGTACAGAGCTCAAAAGATTTTAGCGAAAAGTGTGTAAAGTTACCCGGTCTGTGTAAAGTAACCCCAGTTGACGGTATCTAATACTTTGACGCTATTGTTCTTAATGTTGGGAAGTAACTGGGTTTCAAACCACTTGTAAAACCTTCCATGATCCACCTCTTCTTTGTAGTCTCCTGTCCTCCGAGATCTGTAGAGTAACAGGCCATCATTCACAAAACCATTTGCTGTGCCAGCATGAAGCATAATAACTGATCTTCCTCTATTCCCAATAGGCATAGGCATGGTTCCTTGGATAGTGTCGTCTGTCCACACTTTGGAGAGAGTGTGGTTAGAATTCACCCATGTCTCATCTAACCAAACAGCTTCCATTAAATCGACATTCTTCATTTTCTGTAAGAAGGTTCCACGAATTACAACAATATCACCTCTCTCCAGAAACACCTTTTTACCATTAACTGCACGATACTGAAAGCCTATATCATGCATCACTTTGTGTAAAGAGGAAGAGCTTCCACGAAATAAGTCACAATTAGCAAGAGTCACAAGCAGTTTTTTAATTCTGGGATGTTCCTATCTGGGTATATACAGTAATCATAAATATGTCGGCGAATTGCATCTATCTGGAACAAATCTAGTTTCGTCACGGTTGGGCTTCGTTGTCTACTCTTCCCAGGAGCAGATAGATGAGGAGAACCGATTTCAATCAATTCTGCTTTTTCTTTCGATATTTTGCAGACAGAACTCCTGCTTACCTGGAGCGCTGCGGCAGTTCTCTCAACAACTTGATGGATCGGAATCAGGGGAGAATTCAAAGTTTGCATATTTGTGTTCTCCTCCTCGAAAAACTGTTGGCAGCACAAACCATTTACCCCCGCCTGGCTGCAAATTGTAACACCACGACCAGTGTTAGATCTTTCACTGGGTGGACGAGTCCAGGGCCTACCTCGTCAAGAAACCATATCTCAAACAGAAATAACTACAGTACTTATCTACCTGTAACCTATAACCTACCTATAATAATTAACAAACTAACTAGCTAACTAAGAACACGAAACTAGAAAATAATAATAACAATAATAAAAGAAATAACGAAGTAAAATGGAAACAAAATTATTAAAACTCGATGCTAAAAGTAAACGAAACGATGACAATGAAACTAACTCAGACAGAGACAGTGGCTAACAAGCGACTGTATCATGAACAATGCGCTGGCAACGTGTCGTGCTAATTGTCAAAATCCAGCCAATAGGAGACCGCAGCGGCCATTTTACTATCGTTCCCGCCAAATATGCCAGGTTCTTACTCTGGAAATACAGAGTATAGTGGTCCAATTATAACAAGGCAGGCACAAATTTCTCCCGAAAAGATGGGGCTCTCAGGGTCCTCACCAGCTTCCAATGGTTGGCTACAGAGATTAAAGGACAGACATGGCATTCGAGAATTAAACATCGAAGGAGAAAAACTAAGTGGTGACAGCAGTGCAAAGGAAAACTTTAGAAACGAGTTTAAGCGCATAATTGAGAGATACAATTTTGTTCCAAGTCAAGTGTACAATGCCAATTTAACTGGACTTTATTGGAAGTGCTTACCTAGTAAAACACTAGCAGCTGCTGAAGAGAAATCAGCTGCTGGTAACAAAACTAGTAAAGAGTGCGTTACCATCTTGTGCTGTGCGAACGCTAGTGGCGACCATAAATTAAAATTAGCTGTTGTTGGTAAAGCAAAAAATCCGCGTTCTTTCAAGGGAACAGTGATGAAATATTTTCCAGTAGATTATTCTCATAACAAATCTGCATGGATGACATGCGATATTTTCAGGACTCGGTTCCATAATAAGTTCGTTCCGCGGGTTCGAGATTTCTTGGCTTCCAAGAGCTTGCCAGTAAAGGCCGTCCTTTTTATTGATAATGCACCCTCTCACCCTGTTGATACAGAGTTGAAATCAGAGGATTGAAACATTTTTGTTTCCTATTTGCCACATAATGTAACTTCATTAATTCAGCCAATGGACCAGGGCGTCATCGCAACCTTTAAGTCGCATTATAAGCGGGAATTGCTAGGCCTCTTACTTTCTGAAGAAACATTGATGGTTGAGTTCTGGAAAAAACTCAATCTTAAGGAAGCACTTTATCTCGCCCAGAAATCATGGGATCTAGTAACCGCTCAGAACATCACTCGATAGTGGAGAAAATTGTATGTTGATGTCGAAGAGCTTGCCGACGATTTTCATGGGTTCACTAATGAAGACGAAAATGAAGGATTGATGAACAAAGATATCCTGGAGACTATTGAAAATAACATTCAGTTTGGAGAAGTGGATGAAAGTAACATTGAGGAGTGGCCTCATATGGACGATATATTGTCTGGGCATCACATTTTAACTGATGTTGAAATAATAAATAAAAGTGCCCACGGGAACACGGCAGTCAGCTGGGAAGTGACGAGGGAAAGTGAGGGGGATGGGGAAGAAGAGTGCGTCACAAACAATCGAGTACCGCTTCAGACCGCACTGGAGTCGGCTGATATGATAATGGAATTCTTGGAGCAAGAGGATGATACGGATTTTTCAAACATTCTAGTAATTAAGAAGCTCAGAATGGACATAAAGAAGAAAATAAGCTGTAGGAGAGTGCAAAAAAAAGTAAAGGATATTTTTAAAGCAGCTTAAATGACACCAGGTAAATTAATTCATTTATGGTCTGCTGGTAATTTAGGTGAATATTAGTATGTACTGTTGTAGCTTTGACTATATTTCGGTTTTAAAGAGGGTTTAATGCACTGCATTTTAAGGTTATACGGTATGTATTTTATGTGCTTTAAAGTCCATTAAAATTAGTAGTATGGATTATCCCCTTTCTTCGATTAACCATTCACCCGATTCCCGGTCAATGCATATGAGATTTTCCGTGAGATGCCATGTCCTGTGGTTCGGATTCCACGTAAAAAGGAGGTCCCGTGGCTCATGATCGCGAGATTTACAGTCACGTTAAACTACAAGCTTCCTTCCTTGCTAGTGATTTAATAATTGAATTGTCTGTGTAGTACGGTAGAGTAGAACAGCAGTAGTTAAAAAAATATATATTTGTGACTTTATTCAATTTTTATTCTCATGAAGCCTATTTTCATATTACACTGAAGAAAATGGAAATTGCAACACCATGAAGGCATTGGTCGTTTGTGTTGATTTTCAAGATATGGAACGATGCCATGTAGGTATGTAAACGATCAAAGTTTCAGACCCATTGGATTGTTGCTACAGGTCTCCCCACGTGATTGGTTGCGGGGGAATCAACTCCAGTATACAGACTCTGGTGTAGCGTAGTTGACTTGCAGTCTGTGCAGTGAAGTGTTCCCCGTCAAACATGCCTCGACGACAGAGAAGAGCACGCTATCAACAACTGTCGCCGTTTGAGAGGGCTCGGATAAAAAATTCATCTACGGTACAACGTGTATGGCAGCAGTGGTCAAATGAAGGTACCCACACTCGTAGACCTGGCACAGGCCCAGTGCGAAAGACAAATGTGAGAGAGGATGGCCCGGATGGAACCCCATGCAACAGCAGCGCAAATTCAAGCAGCTGTGGCACCCCACATTACGCAACAAACAGTTGGTAATCGCCTGCGTGCAGCTGGCTTACGATCCCGTGTCCCTGCAGAAGGTGTTCCATTGACCCCACAACAGCGACGTGTAAGGCTGGCCTGGTGTCGAGAACGATCGAAGTGGGTCGACGAATGGCATAGGGTCGTCTTTAGTGATAAATCACGCTTCTGTCTTGCTCACAGTGATCGCCGGAATCATGTGCGCCGACGTACCGGGGAGAGGGGCCACCCAGACCTTATTGTCGAGAGGCACACAGGGCCAACACCAAGCATTATGGTCTGGGGAGCTCTTGGCTTCGATGTGAAATAACAATTAGTGCTTGTTGAGGGCACTATGACTGCTCGACAGTACGTTGATAGGGTATCAATCCAGTGGTTGTCCCAATGATGGCGAACATTGCTAATGGGATGTTTCAGGAGGACAATGCCCGGGTTCACACTGCACACATCTCCAGAGAAGCTCTCCACGACATCACAACCTTAGAATGGCCCGCCAGATCCCCGGACCTCAGTCCTATTGAGCATGTGTGGGACATGTTGGGTCGACAACTAGCCAACCGTCCTCAGCCACCCACAACTCTGGAACAACTGACCCATGCAGTGCAGCAAGCATGGGCCACAATTCTTCAGGAAGAGATCCAGGGCCTTATTGACTCCATGCCTCGCCGAATTCATCAATGTATTGCAGCTCGTAGTGGGCACATCCTGTATTGATTGTTGTCCAAACTTGCGGTCAGAGGGACCTGAAAGTGTAATCATCGAATCACAACCGAACACTCGTCCTGCATGTTCAATTGCAGCAATGTAGCACCACTCCTTCTGGGTGTTGCAATTTCCATTTTCTTCAGTGTATATTTTGCTATGTCAGGGGCGGGTATGGCGGCTAAGGAAAAAGGGTGAACTGAAAACCACAGGGCGAGGAATCATTCTGCGAGGTCAGTCCTGAGAATTGGTATGAACTTTACGGGGATATTTCAAGAAGGAGAGAGATAACGGCTGTCCTTTAGTGCCTTTTAGTAAAGTTGTTGTCAGAACTTCTGATACCCTAACATCAATAAGAATAAAGAATACAGTAGTAAAGATCTGCAAGGAGAGATTCCAGCTCAAGGAAAGTCAAAATAAATGTGTCAAACTCAGCACTCCTAGGAAGGGGCAAATGATCTCGCTGTTCAACCCCTTAAAACTCCAATAACTACCTGAACCTTAGTTTAAAATGACTAGTTGGAAATAAATCTACGGATATACCTGCAACGAGAACTTCCAGTAATATTGATCTTAGTGGGTCACCCGTCATCTAGCTACCAGTGTGAAGGTTCTTGATGCTATCCTTCAAATGTTAAGTCCTTTTTTCTATCTCTAAATTGAGAGATTTTGCTTTGAGTAACAACTTGCTCTCTCCAAAGTTAAAGCCTTGCTTGAGACGTTAAGCAAAGTAGCCGACTTGAGGAATGTTAACGATGCCACAATGAAAACTAACAAGCTTATTGACAGCGTTATGACTGGCGTGTATAGCAATAATGGTAGTGAGAGCTGATGAAATGCCGAGACCATCTTCTCAAACATATGGTACCTAAATAATAATATCGTATGGCCTCGGGTGCCGGGTGCAAGCCTTGTTATTTGACACCCAGAGGGTAGCTTGCATGTCGAATATGGTACCTAATAAGCTGTAATAAAAAGTTGGAAGTATGTGAGTTTGGCAACCTCGTTCCCTGACCACATAGCAAGGCGAGAACTGTCAATCTCATTCTGGCAGCGTACTGAGTATAATAAAGAAAAAAGGAAAGTTTCAAGTTCTGGTAATTGAGGCTGTGAAAGGCAAGAATAGACTCCTTTTACATGAATATACTGCAACAACCTTACCTGCAACCTACTCCTCTCGGACAACGCCCACGTAAGGAGTAAACATAACATGTCGAGCCAATATCAGGCGGTTTTATCTTCAGATACTCAGTTATATCGTGAAGAAAGGGGCAAGTTTTATTAGCACAACTTCTAGCTTCATCACCTTCACCAACAATCACCATGGAGTAGCACAGCTCAGTCTCTAGACAACCCTTGAATGGAGCCTGTGCTTTATTCTGACCTAGCAAACAAAAAACCACTTTGTATTCAAATACTCCTTAAAATTTTAGACATTTATTTCAGACCTTATCAGTGTATTTTTTTTAAGTTGTGAAAAACTGAACAGTAGTAGTAGTAGTACTAGTAGTGTTAATTAGGAGTTTTGACATTGCCCTGTGTACTTGGGTATGAAAAAAAAGAGTAACCTGTGTAATTTGGTATGTGCAGCATTGTATTTGTAATTAACACTAGGATTAGAAAAAAGGTGATCATGGCCATCCTTGGCATTTGCCAGGAATGGGAAACCTCGATAAACCATTTCTAGGATGGCTGAGATGGCAATCGAATCCACCTTTTCTCAGATTTGCCTCATGAGGCAGAGCGAACCCCATTCCAATCCTTGGACCAAAACCGTGACCTCAGGAGTGTTGGCCAAGTATAAGCCAGCTAATACAGCACAAGGTGGTAAATTCTGAATCATATGCTCTAATAATTGTAGTAGATTTTTACTTCTTTTTATTTTATTTCATTATTTATATTAAGTACAGTACTCACTATGAACATTTTAACAATCCCTGAATTTGATTAATTCTATGTCTATGACTAACAAGGGAACTGTCCATACGGTCATATCGAAACCGACAATGATATTTCATAGAGATGATGAGGAAACCATAAATTAGCGATGTACAAAAAATTAGCTGCCATTTCGAACTGGAAGGTCCTGAAATTGGCACGGAGATTCCTAATAGGATTACACGCGCTAGCATATAGCTCGACGTGGACAGCCCTGGTGGCCAGCTGAAGCGTGCGCGTAACCTTGAGCGCTCTGTGCTAGGCAGTTAACACATGTTCCTTTGAGAGAGCAGTCATGAATCCGGCTAATGTTCTAGACATTTAGAGTATGCATTACGCTATTTCCGTGAAAAAGAAGCTTGATGAAATTTAATTCCTTTTACAGAAACAATTAAAATTAAAACGTAAAAAATAAAATATGATGGAAATAAAAAAAATGAAAATAAATATGTTAGCAAACCTTAAATTAATAATCTTATAAAATTACAATCAAAATTAAATAAGCTTTTACAATTAAAATAAATAAGCTTACAAAATTAGAATTATACAAAAGAATTATACAAAAATAAAATAATATATAAATATAAAAATTAAAAAGATAACACAAATAAAATTTATAAATTAAAATTAGGATAAAATAATTAAATAAATACAAATAAAATATATTAATAATAGTTCTGCCCTATAAAGGGTTAATACAGTACATGTTATTCAGATAGCTCAATGGTAGTGATGTGATAGTGTATGGTGACAATGAGGGAGAAACGATGTTGTTGTTGTTGCTTATTTTAGGTGCTGCGACATCGTGGTCATATATATATATATATCCCGTACGTATCTGCAAGAAGAAGACGAAAAATATCAAGTCGCAAAGAAATTTGTAGAAGTAGCTACAGAGCGAGTTTTAGACTACACCCCTTCTTGAATATACAACCCAAATCAGAGTGGTTTCGTGTGCGAAATGAAAGCGAAAAGGACTCTATCATTTGTTGGTGAGAAACATACAGAAACAGTTGCTCAATCAATTCCTCCACTCACCCATTGGTACACAATTATGCCTACAATTAGTATGCCCGGTAGCCTACACTTTTCCCAAAATTATTCACTGGACTACAGGAGTCAACTGGAACTTTCGGTCCGAGAGTTTCCAAAGAAATGTTTCATGCCAGAAATATAATTGTAACAGCCACAAAATCTGGAAAAATGGGGAGAAAGAATTAAAATATTGTTTTAAAGAATCTTTTTTCCCATTTGCGGAAGAGAAGTGTTTGCTACTGTTAGATTCATGGACTACTTATAGTGATAACAAAATGTCTTGAGGACATTCCTCCAGGCAACAGTATAGAAATTCTCCAGATTCCTCCCGGCACTACAGGGAAAATACAGCCCTTGGATAAGTTTTTCTCCCGGCAATGGAAAACTTTGTATCGCCGTATAACAGACATTGTGTCGGCTTGTGAAGACGTTCAGTTTGATGTAACTTATATCAGAGAAACAGCGTACTGAAAATGCAATCCTTCATTCATTTTCAATTTTCTTCCCCACAGTTCAAGGACATGGTTAAATATTCGTGGTTCGCAACCAATTACACAACGGGAGAGACCTTCCGAGTTCGAAATGCCTGCGAAATTTTGCCTTCAAATAAGTAAAGAAAACTGTGAAGAACAATGTGGCCTCAAAGTGCATATTCTTCGTGCATGGTGCCAACAATATTTCTGTTTTTATCATGCGATTAACGAACCTCATTTATGTTTCACATTCGTTCCCTAACAATGAAGTGTCCTTGGCGCGTGGTAGCCTGCCAGTTTGTTCTCTCTCTCTCCAGCCCAACTGCAACTCCACTCCGCTGTGCGCCGCACGAGCCAGCAAGATGCAAGGGTTGTCCAGTATTTGCGTTGTCACACGGATTTTGTATCAAGATTTCGATACCTTCCAGTTCGAAATGGCAGCTAATTTTTTGTACATCGCCAATTTATGGTTTCCTCATCATCTCTATGAAATTTCATTGTCGGTTTCGATATGCCCGTATGGACAGTTCCCTTGTAAGAAAGAGTTTTGGGTACGGTAAAACCTGTCTTGAACGGACCTTCACGGGACCGAAAATTGTTTGCGTTATAGACAGGATTCCAGTTAATACAGGAGATCATCAAATATTTACCAGTGAAAATACAAACTTGGTTTGGTACATAGCTCTTGTTGGTAATCCAGCTACAGAGATTATACCAATTACACGCTAAACACTACCACAAACAGCACAACACTAAATATTTACATAATTCGTTCTTAAAAACAAATCACACAGTAATTGTGACATTAAGAATCGGGCACAGAAATATCACCAACAAAATTAAACTTTGTACACTTCATGTACTAAAGTTGCTACAGTACTTTAACACAATTGGCTACATAATCATTTACTTCTTCCAGTAATCCAAGATTGTGCGCTGAACACAATTTACCTTGGAGGCACGGCAAAAAATATCAAACAACCCCGCATCATTTCTCGCAAGTGCAAAAGATTGCATTCTTTTTAACCCCTGAAAGGGCTTGTCCATAAGGTTCTTCCCACCTTGTCGTCTACTTCATTATTGTCATCACTAGCATCATCGTCTGGTTTGTTTTCTTGGCGATAATGCTCGACAAATTCCGCAACGTTTCCTAACGCTAGCGTCAATAACTTTAATTTTAGCGTTTAAGTCTAAAGTGACGCGCATTTTCCCTTCCATCACTTACGGACTTAACAACAGCACAACTTTCTACAATATTGGTCACAGAATCACATTAAATAAGAATTTTACAGTATTGTGTGAGAAACAGTTCAGTTTCGTTCATTGGACCTGGCATTCCTTCTCATTACCTATGCACATTCATTCTAACAAGAATGTTGACAAGTGTACGTCTCACAAGATTTGAGGAATCTTGCCAAGGGATGTCCAAACCATGCAATGTGAACATAAAGTGTGATGGAATAAGTTCCTAAAACGTTCCTGTTCCGTAACAATATCATACGGCCTCAGGTGCGAGGGTGCAAGCTTTGTTATTTGACACCCAGAGGGCAGCTCGCATGTCGAATTTTTTGTTGTTCCTTGAAGCACTATGAAAGTCAAGGAGGTCAGATATCTGAGCTCCTTGACACTATAGCGCTTTCTAGTAGAGAAATGAGGAACTTTAAGTTGGCGGAAAATCCCGAGATAAATTTTGCCATTATGAACACGGCCTACTGAATTCAAATGGGTTCTTTAACATGCCAACATCGTATGACATGTGTATCGTGATTTTTGCCGCCTTTCAAAAATCACTTACCACGGCCAGGAGCAAACCTGCAAGCTTGGGATTAGTAATCCGTCACTATAACCACTCACCCACCATGGCAGTTCCTGTTCTGTGAATGAAAACTGTTAACACGTAATTTTCCGTTAAATAAACTGTAATTTGTAGAAGTTTCCGCATCACACAGGTTTCGCTACATACAGGTAAATTAATAGGAATTTAAAGTTTTCAGAATTAAGTTTGGTGTTGACCAATAGCTGGTGGTTCTTGACCAATAGCATGCCGCCCCCGCCTCCTCCTCCAATACAGTGGAATCTCGTTAGCACGTTCTCGGTTACGACGTTTTCCCGCTTAGCGCGATGATTTTCTCAAGTCCCAGTCCCAATTCTACAAAATACATGTTGATATATCCCCTTAATACGTTCTCTATTTCATTATAAAATTCGGCTTCTGGAAAACACGACGCGATATTGCCTCATATTCTCTGATAGTTATAGACAGTGTAGATGATTTCATTGTGTTTGACGGCGTAGAAGTGGCTATAGCAATGACACAACACAGGTGACGTGTGTCTCTCCCGCTGCCCTTTCTCTCCTTTCTCAAGTCCCTATCCTACTAAATTCATGTTGATATATCCCCTTAATACGTTCTCTATTCCCGCTTACAACGATCAAATCTCCGTTGAACTATTTGTTAGTGAACCGTATTTTATTCTTATTTCATTTTAAAATTCGGCTTCTGGAAAACACGACGCAATATTGCCTCATATTCTCTGATAGTTATTGACAGTGTAGATGATTTTATTGTGTTTGACGGCGTAGAAGTGGCTATAGCTATGACGCAACACAGGTGACGTGTCTCTCTACCGCTGCTCTTCACCCCCTTCCCTTAGTTTATTTCTCACGTAGGCACATTATTGTCTTCGTGTTCCGCACTATTGTCTTCTAGTTCTTAGTGTTCACGTCCAGTTATGACCTATTTTATTGCGTGTTTCATAATGGATAAGAAGAAAGTACGGCAGATAACTAATGACGAGAAGATTAAATACATTCGAGACGTGGACTGCAATCCTCACATGAAGCGTGTGGATATAGCGCGAAAGTGGAACATTCCTCCGTCTACACTGAACACGTTTCTCGGCAAAAGGAAGGAAATTGAACGTGCATTTGAAGAAGGGGTGAGTGGCAAAAGGAAACGTGTGCGAGCGGGACAGTTTCCTGAACTAGAAAGCGCTTTATTGAAGTGGTTCAAGCAAGCCCGTGCTTCAAACATATGCGTGCACGGTCGCCGGCGATATAGCCGTCACTGGCGGAGCGCGAGTGCGAGAATGTCCTTGCTGATCAAATATAAAGAAAGACCCTGTATTATATGTTTGGAAGCAGATGGGGAACATTTTCAGCATCTACTGTAAATCATGGCCAGTAAAACTGCATGGTAGGCTACTGATTTTAAGCACCGTATTCAGCCGTAGGCCTACATATGCGTGCGCGGTCGCCGCCAACAGAGCCGTCACTGGCGGAGCGCGAGAGCGAGAATGTCCTTGCTGATCAAATATAAAGAAAGACCCTGTATTATATGTGTTTGGAAGGGGATGGGGAACATTTTCAGCATCTACTGTAAATCATGGCCAGTAAAACTGCATGGTAGGCTACTGATTTTAAGCACCGTATTCAGCCGTAGGCCTACATATGCGTGCGCGGTCGCCGGCAACTGAGCCGTCACTGGCGTAGCGCGAGAGCGAGAGCGAAAATGTCCTTGCTAAGCAAAAATAAAGACCCTGTATTATACTGTAGTGTAGAGGTACAGTAATTAATTTTTATGTTATTTATTGCATGTAAGTTACTGATAACCTATGTTTATGTCGTGACTGTAGTAGTGCATACAATCACTTACTAAGGTCGGCGATTGAACGTCCATATGAGGTGCCTAGAACCAAAACCCTCCAAATCCATTCCTTCAATTTTTTGGCAAAGTGGCAAAAACTGCCACAAACGAACCAAAACCCAAAAGGAAATACTTCTTTCACTAAAAAATTAATGAATTACTTTTAAAAACAGTGACGAAGTATGAAACTGATCCCCGAGATAGTTATAAATTTATTTAGAAAAATATAAAGCAATAATTCGGATTTGGCGGGCTTTGTTACTAAGATTTGGATTTGGCAGCTTTTGATACCAAAGAGCCCTAATGAATTTGAAGTTTCGAAGTGATTGTAGAAACTGCGTAAGCTTTACTAAGAAATTAATATTTTGCATGAAAGTTAGCTAAATTTAGGTTATAAAATAAAAAATCATGAGTATCATTTTTGTGTTTATTTGCACAAAGATTATTGGCTAGTAAGAATAAACAGAAAAAGAATAAAACTAATATTACCCATTCATGATTTGATTGCCGCTGAGCGTGGCTGTGCCAGCGTTTAGGTTTATTGTAGCATGAGTCCCGCGGGGCGAAGCGGAGTACACAGCGATGACAGAGTGCAGTCTGCACATAGGTCAAGCTGCATTGCGTCAGATAAGCGTCATAGGAGCTCATGGCACCATGGACAATTAGTTAGTTATTGTTGTTTTAAGGGGCAGAACTACGATGAACAGTTAAACGATGACTGAAGGTACTGGAGCTGAGTCATATCCTACTCGCGTAACAGTAGGCTACGCAAAGAATAGTTCCCATCTCCACCGCCGGCAATCAATTCGTAAAATGATCGTGTGGCCTCCGGAGAGGCCGAGTGCAGTTCTTTCCAGTTGACGCCCGTAGGCGACCTGCGCGTCGTAATGAGGATAAAGTGAAGATGAAGACGTCACATACACCCTGTCCCCGAGCCATGGGAATTAACCCCAGGAGCTTAAAATCCCTGATGGCTCGGCCGGGAATCAAACCCGGGGCACTTCGGGCCAAAGCCTAGCGCGCTAACCATTTAGCCACCGAGCCGGACAATCAATTCGTGAAAGGGTATTGAATAATACAGTAATTATATGGGAAAAAGTCAAATTAAATTCATGTTCAATTCATATGGTTCAGGTTCTTAGAGACAAAACAATCGTCATTCAACTATTAAATCACATTCTTTATTGGAAGTTCTAGCTACAAAATGTCTTTCTACCTCAACCTCAATAGTAGTTTCACAATCGTCATCATTCCCTTCATGTTTGCCACGACTTTCCAGATTGTAATAAAACTGCAGCATTTTCCCTCCATCTTTCTCCAAAATGCTTCCAAAGCAGTCTCGAAACATCTTTCACTTCTTGTTCCTGAAGGACAACCCCTCTGTTAATGTATTCTGGCTGTACGTGAGTCATATCAAAATCAGGTCTCGTGACACGTTATGTTCGCAAATGTCAGTTCTGTGGAAAACTTCACCCCGGACCAAAATGTTATTGTTCTTCTTGTTCTTAGTCAAAACAAATTAATATTATCGGAAAGTATAACAACATAAACCATTCTGATCACGTCAGGCAGGCGTACGTTCTCTGACTAATGCTGTTAGGTTAAAAGTAAACACGTCGCAAAGCCTCATGGAAGGTAAGATGGCCGAACTGAGTGCCCCTATTGGCTGATGTGGATGTGGCGGGTTTTGTAACCAAAAATGGCAAAACTGCCTTTGGACTTGGCGGATATTGCAACTAAGCCTCAACTTTGACTTCGTTTTACAGTAGGATGTAGCGGGTTTTGTGACAAAATAATAGTTTTACTGAATTCAGCGCATCCAAAACTATAAGAAACAATGCTTATCTCAATTTTCATAAAATATGGATTTGGCGGGTTTTGATTCTAGGCACCTCATATATACGCCGCGTTCTTTCTTATACGTTGTAAATGCAGTATGGCGTTTTTCGGTAGTACGTTTTCCCGCATATGACGTCCAAATTTTTCAGTCCCTTGAAAAACGTACTAACGAGATTCCACTGTAGTCCGTAACAGTATACATAAATCTTAATCACATGTAATTGATTTCAGGTTTTGTCACATATTCAAGTAATTGGAATGATTTTTGTGTTGACTGACTGAAAACTACAAATTGTTAATAAGGCATAATGGTTTCAAAGCTATCTTTAATAATTATTGGTCTAGGCAAATGTAAATTTTACAAAAACAATTAGTACCGTATGCGTCGGGCTGGCAATACTGTACTTTTGTATAATTCATGGGGATAATTACAGACACAGCTGGAATTTTACTATATTAGTCGTGATATAAAAAGGGAAGGAGTGTGGGTTATAGACAGCGGAGGAGTGAACTACCTCCTTTCCAGGTCTAATTTGAATCATTACAGAAGGTATTTATGGCTAATTTCAGTAGTTACGAAAATGTTATCATGGGCTCTAAGTCTCCTTCACTGTTACCCAAAACAGCTGTGTCATTAGTTCCAGCTATTGAAACGGGTGCTCTCTATGCACAGGTAGCAGTCAGTTGTGCTCAACTTTTGAAAGGACTTCCATTTATAGATCCAAGAGTTGGGGACATGCCCCGCCTCGCCCACTGCTGTCATCATTCTTGACCCCACTCCCTGAATAAACACATTCTTTTTCGAAGCCAAAATGCATTAGTTTAGGGGGTAAATATTACGAAGGGTCATTGAGAAAAATGAATATTGGGTGCACCTACTGTATACCCCTTCTTGAGACTATGAAGGTTAAGAGTGATTTATTCATGAATCTTGATACCTAGGGTATACACCCAAATGGAAGTTATGCCTGTAAATTGATAAATAGATAAATGCTAATATTTACAATGATTTACCTTTGAGTTTCTTTTTGCCATCATTCAACCGTTGCTTCTTACTGGGATGCAGGCCATCTGGTTCTGTTTTATCCTCAGTAGTATCATTGTCCTCCAATTTCCTTTTATCTCCCTCAGAGATACATTCAACAGAAAGAACTCGCTCATGGTCAGTAACCAAGTACCTGGAGAAAGAAGTTACATGCTGATGACAAACCAGAAGTCACAGTAGACAATATAGCTGGGACAATATGATGGATATTTCTTGTCTCGCCAAGTGGTCTGAGAATGAGGTTGCTACACTTCTTGCTCCCACCAAATGGACAAATGCATTAGTTCACTAAACTATCTATAATATCTTTAATAATTATTTAAATGATAGGTTACAGAATTATTTAGAAACTAGAATAGTTTAAATATCAAAACTCTAAGATTATTACAAGAGTCATATAAATTGTATTTTAAGTTTGCATTTTAACATATAGCCTACTATTTTTAATGTGTTTTTCCATTTGTTTGTAATATTCGTAAGGTTTTCTTAGGACAAGTTTTACTCAATGTATTTGTACCACAACTGTCCTCATGGTTTTTTATGTCTCATTTTCATCAAGTTTTCTCATGTTAGTTTTAACCTTTTCAATGTTATTCCAAGATTGTACTGACAATATGTTTATGTGTATGGCTGATGAAGGGGCCATGGAAGGCTTCGAAACATGTACCATCCAAATGGGTATAATATAGCCCCTTGACTGAAAAGTTTTGCATTGATCAGGCGGAATTCCTGTCCCTTTATATTTGACTTTTAATCAATACGGAACCATGAGTGATTGTACGAAGAGATAGAATATACAATATCCCCTTGTGATAATATTAAGGACTTCGAGAAAACACTGAAGAATTCGATAATATACGTTAATATTACATATTATATTCTGGTTGGTTCCTTAGTTTAGGGGCTGCGACAAAGCGGTCATGTAGCCCTGTGTAACTTGGGTGTGTGTAGAATCTATATTATATTCTATGGTAATCTACTGCTTCAGGCTTAAAAGAGGTACACTACTATATTGTGTGCGTAATATTCCAGCAAGTTTTGCACTTAAACCAGAGAAAGATTTACTCACATGCTTTCACTACAATTTATTAACTTAAGTTCCATATGTTTGTAGCAGGAGGTCTCAACATTTCATCTGCTGTCACTACCATCATTACTATATGTACGAGTCATAATGCTGTCAATAAGCTTGTTAGTTCATCGTGGCGACATTATTAACATTCTTCAAGTCAGCTACTTCACTTAACGCCTAAGTTATGCCTTAACTTTGGAGAGAGCAAGTTGTTACTCAATGTAAAATAATGTTTAAAAAAAACACAAAAACTAAAGATAAACTGTCAGTTCAGAGATAAAAAGGAATTTTCCATTTAAAAGATAGCATGAAAGACCCTCCCACTAGGAGCTAGGTGACAGGTGACCCACTAAGACCGATATTCCTGGATGCTCTGGTTGTAGGTGTATCCGTAGATTTATTTCCAACTTGGTCATTTTAAAGGAAGATGATAAGTATTATGGTAAGAGAGGTTCCACATCTCTGATATCACCACCGTTATCTCTCTCCTTCTCAAAATATCCCCGTAAGGTACATACCAATTCACGGGACTTACCTCCTTGCTCTGTGGTTTACAGTTCACCCTTTCACTTTGCCACCACGTACCAAAACATAATATGTAAACAGACTACCAATATGAACAAAAACTGACTAAAGTAAGAAATATACTAATTACTTTTCTCCATTAACTACTGTACTGCTGTTCTTTTACATAGAGTAATACTAAAGCACCAATGATAACGTTAGAATAAAAAAAGTGATCATACGGTCGAAAAGACACAGCTGACCACACACTGAAACCATGTGGGCTGCGAGAATGCTAAGCAGGGTATTATAACATCAGCTATGCTAACTTGGATTGATCGAAAGGAACCAGCATGGAATTTCTGGCTAAATGTCAATCCCATTCTCCCAGCTTACAGAGTTCTTTTTTATAAGGAACACGACAGGCAAATATCAACAAACCCAAAGAAGAGTTCATTTCAAATAACTAAAAATTATAGAGTTCTATAACAAGCTCAGACCATGTTTTGCATGAACCACAAAAAAGAGCTTACATCTGACAACAAAAATTACTGCAGTTTTATAACAAGCTCTTAACATTTTTTGCATGAACCAACAGATTATGCTAATACCACTCTAATGTATATTTCGAGAAATATCTCTGATGGAATTCTGTCAAAGTGAGACTTAAATTCTGTACTTTACTTATGGTCATTGTGTGAAAATTAAATTAAATATTTTGAGTACCCCATATTATGTTTTTTATACAGGAAAGTCAGCCTGGTTGATGTTCAAGAGCAACACTAAGGGGTATGTTCATTAATTGTGGAGTTTACCAGCACTGGAACCAAACCAGAACGTGGTAGATTATTGAACATATATCATTTACATACCTTTCTGGGAGTCATTAGGAATTGAAAATACTGTCAACTATCACTGCTGAACATTAAAAATACTGTCAAATATCACGAATATTGCTTAAATGAAGGTTTTTATTTGTAGCTTGTTCAACAACGGCAGATGTTTGTGGCCGACACATTGACGTCATATTGCGTTGCCAACATGTCAGATACAAAATACACCACACGACACATGTCACTTTGTAATTATGTGAAAAAAGAAATAATTGGCAAAACCATTGGCCAGGATAAAGGTTAGGCTATTGATGCCTGATAACCCCCACTGTGCATGACAAAAACCAGAGGCCCGGCGTTACTTAACCATTATTGGTCTAGGCAAAAACCATTGGTCTGCCGGATGCGATATAGTACCGAATGCGTGGGGTTGGCAATACTGCGCTTGATGCTAAAAATGGTGGAGTCAGCTGAAATTTCATCTATATAAGTCGTGATCCTATTTGGGATGACTGGGTGGGTTACAGACAGCGGAGGAGTAAACATCTATTACTAATAATCTCCAGATACCATTACTACATGTAACTTATTATGGCTAATTTCAGTAGTTTAAGAATTTCTTACCTCGGATCAGGTAAACTCCACTCTTAGCGTATGTTCTTAGCTTACACGGGGAAATTGCATGGGAACATATATGGGCAGATATTGTCATTCTTGTAAATTAAAATTAAGTCAGTGGAATAGTAGAACACGCGCAATAAGAGCTTGCCACAGAATCCTGCACAGATCTTCGTCAAGGTTCGGGTGGGCTCAGTAGTGGCAGAGCACGCCCCTCCCACATTGCTTCAGTAGTTCGATGGCAGCAGTTCTGAACGGACCGTCTGCCCAGCCGGAGGCTTGGCATGCTAAACTGTGACCGGGGTTCAAGTGAGATCTCAGCGCGTGTATGTAATGATTTACACAGTAGTTATTACCTGAGCCAGGATATCCTAATTAGCCTCTATTGTTTGCTTGCACTCTACGCTTGGAATACAGCTGTAGACCACGTCTCGCAGCAAGCCAGCTGGGATGAAGAATGCAGTGAGCCCGGTAATCATCATTCGGGGGAAACACAGGAGCCCCGCAATGTGCATTAAACTACGCAGATTGATATTGGTCTCTGTGCATCGTTGAGTTTCGGCAAGCACTTCTTGCGGGTACACTAACTGGGGCAAATATTATTTTATTGGGAGGGGGGACATAGAATGGAACCGTTTCCCATGGGGCATTTTCAACCCTTTGCGTTCTGATGTTGGAAAATTCAAGGAGTTGGTAAAAAAGCACCAGATCATTGATGTGTGGTACATGAAGGAAAGTTTAAACTATTAATTTATAATTATTTCTACTTTCATAATAATACTTATGATCATTTTCTTCTAGTGATTAATCCTTATTTTCTAAAATATATTTCTGTGGTTGTATGAATGAATTATTTTCTTTAGTTATTGTAATTTGCCACCATGGACAGCGTCCACATTTGCAAATAAATTATGTAGGCCTACAGAATGTATGTAACCTCATGCTTATGTCCACCAAGGCTATCGTCATTGAAGTTCAACAATCTGGATGAATGGTACTACTGTAATAAATGATATTTTAAGGATCTCGCATAACGGCTATAGTCTGATTTACAAAAGATGCTCGGTGAAAGCTGTCATCCGTTTGAAGGGTGAAGTGAGGAGTGGAGACTTGAGGGATAACAGTCTCCATAGCAACAGCAAGCAATGTTTCCGACACAGTAGTAAGCACATGGTTTGACTCAGTGTGTCTTCACTCGTCACGGTCATTAGAGCGCCAGACAGGGGGGGGCTAACTTCCCCAGTATGTGTCTTCCTGCAAGTCCCTTGGAATGTTAGGAGTCATGACCTACCTCAGTGGAAACGCAGCATTTTCCCACGTGCTAGCTTTGAAAGCTGTCAGCGATCATTATTGGTAATTCAGAGTATACAAAGAAAATATCCAGAAAAAATGAGAGGTTAGTTATTGACATATTGGAAATACGATCGCCAGAATGCACTGACAATTGGAAAACACCATATGTACATAAAGTTGCTCCTCCAAAACTGGAAATTTTGATTGCAAAATCTTAAAAGACAGACATACTCTTTTTTAATCTCCGCGATTCCACTGCCGCGGTTCTTTACTTCTTCTTCAACTTTAACCCCCGTAGCATGCTTCAAAGATTCTTTTACACTGTCGGATGAGGAATCTCTTTCCATCATTGAACTTTAGAATCGTTGCTTTCTAAATTAAAATCATGAATTACACGAATGGAATCAATTCCGAAGATGCCACAAGAAGAGAACACCGGCATGGAACACGAGATTCACTTTGAAAGAAAGTGTCCATTTTGCATTTTCAAATTATCAGAGTAGTCAATCTAGCAATAATAATCAAGATACGGCATCGCAGAATCAAAACATAGAATCATAGATAACTTATTTATTTGTCTACTCGTATTATTTATTTATTTATTTATTTATTTACATAGGTCCCAATGAGCCTGAGCTCGTGTTAGGGACAATCAAGTAACATAGTTACAGCATGGCATATATATAATTTTGGAACATTATTGTTTAGTTTAATAGTAACTTAGATTGCTAGTGACTAACTTTACAGAGATAATACGGTATGATACATTGCATTGCTTAAGGCTATTGTACATTGGCTATTCATTCCTTAATAGGAAGTCTTTTGTTTTCCTCTTAAATGTTTTTATAGAGAAACTTTCCCTTATGCCTAATGGTAGCGAGTTGTATTCTTTTATTATAGAGGACATAATTCCTTTAGTTCCAAATTTAATGGATTGGGAATGGCTGGTGAATATTTGATTTACTCCTCTTGTTGCATAGTGATGAATTTCATTTGCATGGGTAAAATGGATGTGTGTGTGTATCAATTTGTTTTCTAATTTGTATACAAATACTGTTGCTGACATAGCTATTTGTTTTTGCAGTGGCATAATTTTAGTTCCTGAGTACAATTCATTTGAGGGTGTGAGCCAAGGTAATCCAAAGATAGATTTTATAGCACGTTTCTGGAGTATCTCAAGTTCTTTTATCAGCTCCTTCTTACAATATCCCCATATGAAATTCATGTACATTAGATGTGAATGTATCAGAGCAAAGTATATATTTTTCAATTGTTGGCTAGTAAGACAGCTATATCTTAATCTGAAAATAATACCAATTAAAGGGCAGATTTTATGTTTCACATGTTTTACATGATTTTCCCAGGTTAGTGTACTATCTAGTGTGATACCTAAGTATGTTGCCGATTTAACCCTTTCTATTTCTTTGTTGGCTATGTTGACTATGTTTGTGGTCTCAATCTTGTATGATGGTTTATGGAAGAACAAATATTTTGTTTTAGTGATATTGATAACCATTTTGTGTCCTCTCAACCAATCCACCAGCTTATTGAGATCATAATTAATATTTAGCATAATTTCCTGTTCAGATGTTCCCAGATAGAGTATAAAAATATCATCTGCAAATAGTTTAAGCTTGCCTTTCAATTCTAATAATACTACGGTATATCATTAATATAGGCCAAGAAAAGAATTGGTCCTAAGACAGAACCTTGAGGTACTCCTGTGTCAATTCTCATTTGAGATCCTTTTACATTATCGATTGCAACATATTGTTTTCTGTTAGTGAGGTAGTTCTTGAACCAATCATGTGCCACTCCTCTGATGCCTGCAAATTCTAGTTTATTAAGGAGAATCTTATGGTTAACCAGATCGAAGGCTTTTTGAAGGTCAATTAGTACACCAGCAGCTAGTTTGTTTTCATCTAATGCCTTTTCTACATCAGTTACTACTTCAAATATAGCACTATCAGCTCCTCTATTTGGAATAAACCCATATTGGCAGTTTGCAAAGTAATCATTTTTCATGAAGAAATTCATAAGTCTTCGTTTAACAACGCTTTCTAGAACCTTGCTGATGGCAGATATAATATTAATGGGTCTGTAATTTGATGGGTGGGTTTTGTCCCCTTTTTTGTAGATCGGGACCACCCTAGAGACTTTACAGGCATCGGGGAATATACCAGTCATCAGTGAAAGATTTATTATTTTGACAAGATATGGTGTAAGGCCCTCAAGACGCAATTGTAGCATGACATTAGTAGTGTTGTCCTCACTTATATTTTTTTTTTTTTAGGGAGTTTATAATTGATTGTATTTCATTAGCATCAGTAGGTAACATAAAGATTGTCTTAGTGCTAGTAGTATTTTTATAGCTTGTAATGCCCGAGGTAGAACCGTTTCCTTGATTTTCCCATATACTGTTAGCAATATTGACATAATATTTATTAATTTCATCACATATATTTTCCTTTTTTTCGACATTTGTGCCGTCGACTATAAGTTTGACAATTTCATTTTTCCCCTTCTTTGGTCTATTTAACATCTCATTAACAACACTCCACACTTCCCTCTGATTATTTGCATTTTGAATTTTTTGGTCAAAGTAGTTTCTTTGTAGGTTTCTCTTAAGTTTTGTAACTTGGTTGCTAATAATTTTATATTCTTCTAAATTTTCTGCAGATGGATTTTTAACTTTGGTTTTTGTATATATCTTATCTTTCCTGTGTATTAGTGCTAAAAGATCTTGTGTGATCCAGGGTTTTATTGGTGGGGCACTTGGCTCCTTATTCGTATATTTCATAGTACAGGCTTCTATTCCTTTATTAATAAAATCACAGAATTTATTGTAGTAGTCATTGATGTTAGTTTCATTGCATACAAATTCTTGAGTTATTAAATATTTATTAAGTTTTTTGTAGTTTATTTTATCCTTTTCTATTGGCCTATCATCACATATTGAGTTCCTGTTTATCTTTTTGTTTCTCATTTCACAGATGAGTAAATGGTGATCACTCAAATCATTATCAATATTATAGACATTACATATTTTGTCACAGTCGTTCGCCAATACATGATCAATTAGAGTAGAGCTAGTTTGTGTTACACGAGTTGGATATTTTGTATTACATAAGACTAGACCGTATGATTTGACTAGGTTAATATAACTACTAGTATATCTGTCCCCAAATAATAGATCGATATTCATATCACCTAGTATTATAACAGGATTCGTTGAGTAAGAACTAATAATTACTTCGAGATCAGTTAGAAAGTGTGGAATGTTGCTTTTATGAGGGTTATAAGCAGTGATTATATTGTATTCTTGATGGACTTTTCTCACAGTAATGTGCAGTATGCTGTGGGTGGAATTTATTTCCTTTACAAGGGTACTGCTACATTTGTTTGAAATATACAAAGATACTCCCCCGCCAGTTTGCTTTCTAACTATGTGATATGCAACATATTTCTTAATATTGAAAAACATTTTTGTTTGTTCTGTTAACCAATTTTCTGAGATTGCTAGGACATCTACACCTTTGATTCTGTCTAACATTATTTGGATATCATCGAACTTGTTTTTTATGCTATGTGCATTTATGTGTACGCATTTTAGTGTACTGGTATCGGTTATTATCTGTTGACTGTCCTTAATCTTATAATAATCGCTAAGTGTATTACAGTTACACTCGGTTAATTCTAGTGTATTATTATTAGCATTACCTAAAAAATTTAATTTATGTAATTCTAGTTCCATATGGGATAATACTTAGTAGATATCTTACTATTACATTGATTTTAGTTTGAGAGGGCGAGTTCATCCAGTATTTCAGCACTTTATATAAGCTTTGAGGGTCCATTTTGATTTTTCCGAATGTATATTTTGCAGTCTCTGACCCAAGTTGCAAAGATTTTTCCCTGTTGTCTCAATTCACGGCACTTTTTGGCGATGGTTTCATTTCTTGGGGTCAGGTGTTCATTGATATATATATTACCACCATCACTGTAATCAATTTCACTCGTCTTCAGGGTCTTCTTTTGTCTTCTGCTACTGAGAATCTCTTCCTTCTTCCACCTATTATTTAATTTCACAATTATCGGTTGAGGCCCAGGCTTTGTTGACGGGAGGCGGTGAGCTGCGTCTATGTTTGCCCTGGTGATTTCAACTCCTAACGTCTTGCCAATGTCCGAGATTTTGTGAAATACATCCTCCTCTCTTTCCGTGGGTATTCCATACACTATCAAGTTGTTCTTGCGCTGGTACTGTTTTAGTTCCTCCAATTCGTTGATAGCTCTACATGCTGCCATTTCTGCACGCACTCGCTTTAATGAGTGGGAACTACGAACTAGGTGCGCTGGCATTCGCTGAAATGGCAACTAGGACTCAGAAATTTTCTGTTCTCTTGTGTTGGCAGAGTTGTCTAGTATACCACACTGGAGTTCCACCAAGGCTGTGTTTCTATCTCCCAAAATTTTAATAATGGCACCCCGTCGTGTTCGTTAAGCCGCCATTCTGGACACGATGACGGCCTAGGGTGGGGGCTTAACGAAGCCCTGAGAATCAAAACGATCTAAAATTTTTCCGAGCATGGTCTCCAATCAAAACGTCCCTGATTAGCTGAGCACTTATTGGGTCCTTCCCGCCACACAGCCGCAATCAAATCCGCCATTAACCTCAATTTAACATAACCTAAGTTACTTAAATTACAAATATTAATAATGTTGGTGAAGGGTGGGTGACTTGTGGATTAGATAAGCCATTTTTAGTGTTGCCTTCTATAGATTTGTGGTTTTTTGGCAATCTCGATATCTTTTAGACATTAAGATAAATAGTTATATTTCCGGGGCCTATCACTCAGTACCGGTTTAAAACAACAGTAGCAACTATTACGAATAGCTGTACTATAGTAAGATTTTTCTGCACCTTCGCGAAATAGTGGCGGTGGTTTGAGATTATTTTTGACTACCATTATGGGGTTTTAATAGTTTTTCATAGAGCATTTTTGTTGTCTTGTAGGCATGATTGATTTGACAAGTTAGGTCTGCATGTAGCCTACAGTTTTTTTTCTGGTTTTTGGAATAATGCTCATTCTCATTAACATTAAGTGACCGGCTGAAAGACATTGAATATTATTTTACTAAGGCAGCACTGAAATATGGGTTCCAACACGATATGGACTTGGAACTTATGTTCGCTTAACAAAATAACGATACATCAACAAGTCATCCTTGTAATCTCTGCAAATAATAAAAATATTTCCCATCCAATATAGGCCTATTCATGTTGAACGGTAGAAAGTTATCAACCTTCATTAAGGCAACACTGAAAAATGTTCATTTTGATCTAGCCTACTTACTCGGAGTCATCTGCATCAATGTCCCTAGAGGTTCAGTTTTTTAAATTCTCCCTTTCTATGGTCAAATAACACATGGATGTTCCCTATTTTTCTTAAGGGGATTCAATGATCTTATTCTGAACTAATTAAGAATAGGGCATGTACCCCAACCCCTTAAAATATGAAGTTATCAGGATAATTTATAAAAATAATGTCCATAACCATCAGAAACTTGAGAACACAGATCAGGAGAATGTTGATCGACCATGGATGCAAGACCAGAAAGTCTTAAAGAGGAGTGTTTCATTTAGAGGCTTGGAACATCATGGTCAAGACCCCTGTACTTGGGTGTGTGCTCAATTTGTTTGAAAACCCGTTGACAGATCATAAGTTAATCTGTGGCTGGAATCCACTCCGTCCTATGCTAAGCTGTGAGTACTGGGCACCATTAGTGTTCTGTGACTACTGTATCAATTTCAGAAAATTGTGTCATAGGCCTATGCATAGACAAGTCGCTGAGAATGTTCTCTGAATGGTGAATACTAGTAGGCTAGCCTACTTAGCTGCCTCCTTCACTAGCATTTCCAGGCACCTGGTTAGTTGGTAAAATGAAATAGAAAAATCACTTGAATGATTCAATTTGTCCTTGATTGCCCTCGAGGGACAGTGTACCCCATTCCAGATCTTAGTTCAGAATTAGTTTCCTTGACGGAGTTGAAGAAACAGTCACAATACCTATGGTATTACTAGACCTAGTACGGTACATGATGATGGAAGCAATGTGAGACCAACCACTAGGTAGCTTATGTCCCATTAGTTGGGAGTGTTGGGGAATGGGAGATTGGTTCAACATGTCAGCCTGTGTTGTTGTATATTTCATTAATGTATGGGATCTAAAAGTGTATCATAGGAATATTAAAGCAAGCCATAATATATTACCAGTTGGTCAATTGGATACAACAATTCAATGAAACATTCTGTTAATAATTAGGAAGTGTCGTAGGCAACCAGAGAAGCGACATAAGAAAAAACACCCGAGTCCTCCAGGCAGTTGTCATCAACTGTATTTCACATAGAGAAGAATGACTAAAATAGTTCTTCATGAAAAAAATAACTGGTCAATGGCTTGAAAGACAGTAGTAAGGACTTACATGCTGTCAGTAAAAGTGGAGTTAAGAAAGATGTCTGGAATATTTAAATCAGTAGTTGATAGCCAGGATTTTTAAAATTACCGTGGGTAATTGCACCATAATATGATTAGTAGCCTATGTGCAAGATTTTAAATGGTAGGTTTTCCTGTGAACCAAAAAACAGCTCTTAACATGGATTATGTTCAGGTCAGGCCTACAAGTTATTGGGAGGGAGGTTTATTCTACATGGCTGTTGCACATAAAATGAGCTTCTGATTAGAGCTCTGTGGGAATGTTTAAATGGATTGATGATACAGGGTTTATCAAGCCACTTTCTATGCATCTTTTAAAAACATTTTAGCAATTCATAAATTACTGTCATCATTGCTAATGCTGTAATCTGTCATGTTTATTTATGCAGCATGAGGAATTAGGAAACATTGGTAGGATTGGTATATTGAGTGGAGATATAGTAGGATAAAATGCAACTGTGTCATGGAAACCTAAGATGTATTTTTATTTCTCAACTTTATTTTCTGTAGACTCCAACACAGCCCACCACCAGGGGAAAAAAAAGTATTGGTGATGTTTAATGAGAGCAAATCTTGAAACACTGTAATTTGTGGTTGGTATCAAAAGCTGTATAGGAAAAATGAAAATGTGAAGTCACACCCAAGTTTATGAAACCTTGCCAGACTCAGCTGAAATTATCTTCGATGCAAATCAAGTCTCAATAGTTAAAACTTTAGGACGACCTTTGACATGAGCACTATAATAGGCCTACATTTAGGATCGACATAGCTTGCAGTAGGTCTTATGCTACTGTATGCACCTGGGCATGTTTTAAAAAAAACTCAGCCTGCAGGTTAATAAGGTAGTATATTACTATAAATCTATCTCAAGCAAATCCAAGAAGTTACCAGACTGAGAAACTACATATCATTATTTAAAAAAAAAGGGTGGCAGTGCAAACTGCACTTTTAATCCTTGCTTCATTAGTTAAACCATAATATTTGTACATAAATACAGTAAGGACTTCACATTACAAACGGCCACTTAAATTATGTGCCTTATTAGGCTAACCTACAAATTACATGTCATGAAATTGGTAAATATAAGCAGACAACAACATCAATATGCAATGGTCTATAATGTAATTTTATAGTGCACAAAAGGTTATTGTACTGAATGTATTTCGAACTGATGAATAAAACTGGTGGAAACGACAGCCAATTGATTTACATCCAAAGTAGTAGAAACTTTCAGTTGATTGGCAAGAGTGTTGATTTGTACTTTTATTTTCACAAATTTTGATGAACAGTGTCACGCTTCAATTTAAATATAAACGTACATACAATTCCTCATCAATAAGTGATTTGCACTTCATACTGTCATGAACTGGAATAGCTCTCGCCGCCATGTTGGTGATAATTGTAAACAAACCCCCGGGCAGCCAATGGCTGGTAATAATTGCCAGCCAATAACAAGCCAGGATGACGCGGTTCATAATTCGCGTTTCACTCTCATTGCGTTTTAACTTGAGGTGAGGAATCAGCTGTTCGTTAACGCCACGGGGTGCCATTATTAAAATTTTGGGAGATAGAAACACACCCCAAATGACTGAGAATTATTTCTTTTCATTTTGCCAAAATTTCTCTAACATTAATCCTCCGGTGCGTTACGTTACAATGACTGAAGTTGCCTTCAGATAGCAGCACGAACCTACTTCATAAACAGAGTAGCGCCATGCGCCATTATTGACCCATTTGGTCAGCTTCGTACCATTGTTGTTGGTAGTAGCATAATTCAGTAGATGGTCCTGAAGGTCGTAAAACTCGATTATCCGATTGCTGAAATGAGCTCTAAGATCCCATGTAAAACTTACCGAAACTAACGGTTGGCAATATGGGATCGGGACAATTTCGCATACAAAGGAAAATACTTAGGTCTTATTGATAACATTATTTAACATTGTTACTTCTTAGGCCATATGTGACAAAATAACAAACTACTTCCACACACCAAAAGGAGACTGCGTGTGTTCGCTCAGTGCGGAACCGTGTGATCGATACCATGTAGAAAAGTGTGTGCAGAAAAAAATAAAAATCTGTGGTGACTAATATCTGTAGCGAACGATTTAAACTCTTAATGACCATTGGCTGCAATAAATCTTTATTATAATTTAAGGAAACTGACGTTTCTCGATCCGTTCTTTCTCTTCCACTTTTCGTTTAAGTCACTATGCACATTACATTGCGGTACAGTATCTACTGTATATTCCAACTGCTATAAAATGGAAATGAAAATAATAGGTCTACTACTGGGAACACATGATTACCCATGTCAGAAAGCGCCGAAAGACGTTAAAAACATGGTAAAAGATGCGTCGTTTAGCGGAAAATATGTTGAATTTCATTATATTGACACGTCAAGCAGGAGAATCGTTGGCCCTATTATTCTGGGGTGCACTATGCTGTGCAGCATAAGAAATGAAGAAATAATGTTTGAGGTGGGTGTGCATACGGTGAGTGGATCACAAAAATAATCCATGTAACTGCAATCATTTTGTTAATTAGTTATTGACAGCGAGGTTGTCTGTCCCAACACAATCATTTTGGTGAAGGACGTTTGCCATATACATAGTAACAACGCACCAGTTGTCCTTTGTGTATGTCTTATTTTAGAGGTGAAGGGAAGAATATTTGAAACTCTGTTGTTACCAGGTTGTTACTAGCCTGTGGGAATTGAAAGGGCAAGTTACCTCCCATCCATCAAACTGACCTTCACTTATGAGTTGTCTGCGTTAACTTCCCTGAATACGAGCTGTTCAGTCCGTCCATGTGAGCCATGTGCGAGTTACGAAGTGGCAGTATGTGAATGATGGATGTTTATGAAAACCACGAGTACCTTGATATGCTGCTGTCGTGTGGTGAATCACAACAGAATATGCGTCGTGCTGCGCGAATTTATAAGGAAAGATTTCTGAACAGATGTGTGCCAAATTAAGCAGCGATACTGGCAATAGTGTAGCGTTATCGCGAAACTGGTGTTATACGCCACGTAATGAAAATCGAAGGCCTCAATGGTCACGTGCAACACTGGACGCTGAAAAGGACATCTTGGCAATGGTAAAAGACGATCGCGTAGTATGGCACGTGCGGTTAATGTATCAACATGGCCCGTGCGTAGAACACTGCGTGAAGAGCGATTCGCCCATATCACATTCAACGCGTGCAGTGTCTCTCACCAGTTGATTATCAACTAAGGGTGAATTATTAATGCCGCTGGTTAATTAGCCAAGCCTGCAATCCAGATTTTCTATCGAGTTTGTTAGTGAGAGATGAGGCAATGTTCACACGACAAGGCGTGTTTAATATGTACAATACCCATGGGCTGTGGAACATATGAACACAGTACGTCAAGACAACCTCCAGCACCCGTTCTCACTAATATCTTGATGGGTATAATAGGAGAGCGGACAATAGTATTCTACCAGTCATCTTACCTACACGGATGACCGGAGTAGCTTACCTAGATTTTTTCGCAGGTACTGAACCCGAATTTTAAAGTAGCAAGGAAATGTCAAGAGAAGAGAATCGAACTGTCACGCATAATAATAATTCTATGTCTGGATTTAAAGGAACAGAGTATGCAACTTGCCGCACACTTGAGCATTCTGTGACGCAAGCGAACGCAGTAGCTACGTTGTAAGATTATATCGCATCATTATGTGGAGAGTGAATGGAAAAGTTTCAGTGAAGAATATTTTAGCATGGAGTGAATGAGATTTGGAAGGACCTGCGAATTGACGTTATTACAAGTTTTGTGTAGCCTAGCTCACAGAGACCAGTTTTCAGCCGAGTCACGTGACGTGTGAGTAGACTCACGACCGCGCGTGAATATTTGCAGACGGCATGCTTATGAACCAACAGAGAGGGAAGCTCTTGGCACACGACACTTAGCTCATAAGCGTGGACATTGAAAACCGCAAAGCAACTGATTGACCAATCAGAATATTTTACTCTTCTGACGTATGAATAATTAATATATTTTAAAAGGACAGAACATGTGAGTAATGCCGAGGTTTTTCATCGTGTGGGCAGTCAACCTGAGCTGTTAAACACATTATCCACCCAAGTTATTCGTCTCATTCCCGGTCCACGCCGACCTTCAATTTTACCCTGAAGTATAACTTGGAGCAGACGGTATTTTGGATTCCTCATCATGTGTTCCAAGTATTCCAATTTCCTCTTCCTAATTTATTGATAATGTTCTTGAGAATCTGCCTTACCCTCCCAGTCCACTCTTGGCATATTAAAATCACCCCCTACTATTTAAATTTCTTCCTGCCCGGTCAGCCTCCATAGCATAATTTACAAACGTTGTTCCTAGATTTACATCCCGTTCACCCCTCCCTGTTCTATGTACACCCAAAATGTCTACCATATCTTTAGAACCAACCCTAACACCCAGAATCTCATTTACTTCATCTGTAAACACTAGATGACTCCTAAATATATCCTTAAATAGTATAAATACCCCCACCTCCTGTGCTTCCCCTGTCCCTCCTGTATACCCTATAACCCATAGGAAATACCTCTCCTTCCGCAACATTTCCAACTAGCCATGACTCAGTCCCGATAATAACATCTGGATCATATATTTCTTAAAGAAATGCAAAGTAAAGTTGTCCTATATGCCTAATGCTGAGATGATTGCTGATGTATTGACAAAAGGTCTGCCAATTCATAGTCATGTGAAATGTGTTACTGGCATTAGGTTGTCCTAAGTGCAGCATAATGCAGCATTGCTCGATTAAGGGAGAGTGTTGAAGAGAATGAATATTTCTCGTACTTTCTAATCTCGCTCGCATGTAAATATCGTTTGTCTTTTGTCAAATGTATATTCTTTGACTTTATGTTCTTTGCCTTTTGTCAGTACCATGTATCCTGTGTTCTTGTTCAATACAATCTAAGTCAACATGTGTTCGTGTATTTTAATCCGTTCATCCCGTGTTTAACTGATACAATAGAAACCCATGCATAGCTCAAGTAGTTTCAATATAATGGACGCAAGGAAAATGTTAAGGTTAAGAATCGTGAGGTTATTGCCACGGTAAAGGACGATGAGGCAGCAAACGAATGTGTTCAGGTTAATGCTAGTAGTGTTAAGGTAAAGGCTTATGTGGCAACCGAAAGCAAGGATGATGCATCTGATAGTGTACGCAGGTGGTATGTAGACTCAGGAGCCACTGAGCACCTGACACCTTATACGGATATCTGTATGACTACATCCCAAAGGTTTCTGATAGTGTGGACACAGCTGATGGATCCGTAGTCAGTGTATGTGGTATGGGAAGTGTGCTTATGAAGCTATCTGACAAGTGTGGAGGTTCTTTTCTGAAACTAAAAATAGTGTTGTACGGTATGTCCCGGGTCTTCAAGACAATTTAATATCTGTAGGTCAATTTGACAGGAAAGGTGCAGTCGTAACCATTAAAGATAGCAAAGTTGTATTGTCAGATCATGAGGGTGTATTCCTTATGGGTGAGACCGTTGGAAATATGTATGAGGTAAATTGTGATTATTTTATGGTAGAACAAGGGAAAGAATTTGCTTGTAATGATGAGGTGGAGGTTGTGTATGCTAAGAGCAACAAAGCTGTAACTAGCGGAATATGGCATCAGCGTTTTGGCCATGCTCTGAACATTCCAGATCGTGATTTCATACCCAAAGAAAAGAATCTTCATTGTGATACTTGTAAACAAGGTAAAATGAAAAGACTTAAATTTAATGAAAGAGATCATGTATCTCAGAAGCCTTAGATGTTGTGTTCTCTGATGTATGCCAGCTAGAGCACCCATCGATTGGAGGTAGCAAATATTTTTTTACATTTACTGATGATTGTACCAGATTCTCATATGTAAGGTTTCTTAAGCATAAGAGTGAGGTATTTAATGAATTTCTCAAGGTTAAGGCCCTAATGGAGACAGCACAAGGGACCAAGTTGAAATCCTTACATTCAGACAACGGTGGAGTATTTAAGTACAGAGTTTTCTAACTATCTTGAAAAGGAAGGTATTGTTCGTAGGTTAACAATGGCTTACTCTCCCCCAACAGAATGGCGTTGCTGAACGCCTCGACCAGTAACTTCTCACCACAAGTAGGTGCATGCTCATTCAGCCAGGCATGCCACTTCAATTTTGGGTGGAAGCCATCAGCATAGCCTGCTATATATAAAGAATAGGTGTGTGTCATCAACTGTAAAGAACATCCCATTTGAACTGTGGACAGGTAGAAAGTTGTCAGATCAGGAATTGCTTATGTTAAAATCATTTGGTTGTGAAGTTTGGATCCATAAACGCAATGTGGAAAAGTTAGTGCCAAGGGAAAATGTTGGGTGCAATGCTAGCGTACCCCGATGACTCGAGAGGCTACCGTGTATGGGACATATAAAAAAATGTGTCATTAAATCCAGGACTGTAGAATTTGATGAAGATGTATTTCCTTTTTCTGTAAACGCCCAGGACAAACCTGTAACTCAGATATATTGTTAACAGTTGGAGAACTGTTTGTCGAGCAGAAAGATTGTGGAGGTGACGTGTTTTAACACGGAGTAGCCGAATCAGGAAATGAAAATTCTGTAAGAAGTGATAGTGATGCCTCGTCAATTTCTGACGTAGTAATAGACGCTCCATTACAGCCTGAACACACAGTATTACGCAGGTCGAGTAGAGAGAGAAAACTTCCCAATAAGTGTGTGTGTTACAATGATGTCGCATTGTCCTGTTGAGGTCAGAATATAACGATCCGGTGTCTTTTCAAGAAGCCAGCTCACGAGATGACCAAGATAAATGGTTTGAGGCAATGAACCAAGAGATTGCCCTCTTGGAAAAACATAAAGTGTGGACACTTGCAAAAGATTCAGGTGTTAGTGTAAGGCTAGTTATGTATTTTTTTGGTTCTAAGCCTCAAAGCTAAAAATCGAGTTAAGACCTCTAGTGCAAGAGACAAAAGTGCTAGCTACTGCAGCTCAAAATGGTTAGCAAGTAACATTAGACATCCAAAAAGGATTGTATTGGTTCGGTTTGGTTCAGTGTAGTCGCCATCTTGTTTTCTTAGCTACCCTCTTTAACCAATCAATTAAAGATAGTCTACTCTTAATTCTTGAATCGATAAATTGGATTTTGTGCACACCGTTTGTCAGTCACCATACGTGTAGCCTACAATAATTCTTTCTCTACCTAGATACATCTAACATTATGGGTTTGCAATATATTAAGAGAAACAAAATCCATGACCTTGCTGTTTTCAATCTTTATGGGAAAATTCATAAGCCATAAAAAGAAAGCGTCATGTCAAGTTCTAGGACACCTTATGTGTCCAAATCCCATTATTAGTTTATAAAATCTCAAATCAGTAACCTTGCCGTTTTGGGATATTTGAATAAATGCATGCATCATAGGAAAAATCATAAAAAATATTCTTAAAACAAGTCGTCGCATGACCCTCTCCGATCAATGCTTCACAAAATATCGATTCATCCATTGGACATGGCCACCGTGGTCAGCGACATGGTCGTTTAAACACAACCGGTACTGTCTCTCTCTACTAAAAAATATTAAAATAAATTCAAAAGTTAAAAAATCTGAATTTTCAAAATGTGTTGTTAGGCCCTTTGTCAAAATTTCAAAACATAAATAATAAATTCAAAAAGGGATTGTCACCGTGAGTCCTATAACACCTCATATATCCAAATCTGATTATTGGTTCCCCTTTTTCCCTATAAAATCTACATTCATTGTTTTAGGGGTAAAATGACCTATCGTGGTAAAAGAGTATTTGATTACCAATTTTTTGAGCTATCACACCTAATTTTAAGATTCTTAGTTTTCAAGTGAACCCTTAATATAATAGTCACTATATTAATATTCATATTTTCTGTTCGTTGTGGAGAAGAAAGATGAATATTTGAAGGCACACCTGCAAATATGTAGAAATAAGAGTATACCTGTAGCAAGAAAGGGGCGCCTGACATCCTGTGAGAACAATAGGACAGGGTTGAGCTGGAATGCAGCAAGAAGGGAAGAAATAGCCTGGACACCGTTACACGGAGTTCAAGAACCCAGTTTGGCGCGAAGGCAATGTGAGTCACCATGAGAGTATGTTCTTTGTAAGCGTGAGGGAAGACGGAGAGAGCAATAGAAATATAGAGATGAAACTACTTTCGTCAACGCCTACATGGGAGGTGTCTGCAAAAATACCACGAGATTGAGAATCGCACCAGCGAGTGGGAGAAGAGGACGCTGAAGATTTCGCGCTTTTCTGAAGGCACGTTATCAGCTGAAATTAAGGAGGGAACTCAATTCTGATTAATCCCACGATCAAAATGATTCCCGCATGCGAGAGACGTACGATTCGCATCAAGGCGAGTTCGCTGATAAAAGTTGTTTGTCTGTACGACCACTGCTTAATGAATTAGATATTCGATCTAGTCCCACCCCCACTTTTTGGGTAGAAATACATAAATACAGAGTGAGGTGTTCACGTGAGGCTCATTATCGTGCAGTAGCGGCTGGTGGAGAAAATTGTGGGTGTGCACTCTTAAAAAAAAACATCTAAATTTGATGCATATCTAAGCATACAAAATAACTGTCTCCTCACAATGTTACTCTATTTTGTATGCTTAGATATGCATCTAGTGGCACTTGGAGTGGGTTTTTCGACACCTCGATATTTTGCTGTTCTATGTTCCCTCCTGAATGCACAATGAAGCTGTTGTCTGATGTGTTACTTTCCTAGTACTTGTAATTCCAATTCTGAATTCATGTAGGCTTTTGATTGTTCACGTTCGTCAATTTTAGTTAGATTTCATTAGAAAGCTACCTATTGCAAAGGGTACCATTTCGACATCCGGAAAAAAATTGACATATCTTCGCGTTTCACATCCCACAGATCCCAAAACCACCGTCAGTTCAAAAGTTAATATATAATGTAAATGTATAGGCCTACATAAAATATAACCATTCAAAAATCTCGGTCGAGTTCGCTAACGGGCAAAATCGGACCAAGGGGTTGGAAATGGGGGGAAAGTGAAATAATGCTATAACTTTCATAGTATGTTAAAAACTGAATCCATTCAAAGTTCGTACTATTTTTGGAATAAGGGCCAAGTGCTTATCTTCGGAAGTTTGACCAAAGGGGTGGGGAAAATGGAGTTTTTAGAGAAAATAAATCATACCTCCGTTAATAGGCACTATATCAAAACAGTTTAATATGGCCAATACCCCTGTAAAATGTAACAACATTTTTTGCCTGAAAGCATATTTGATATGACCCACCCTTGCACCAAGGGATGAGCAAAATGTTTCAGGTATTATAAGAAGATGCTGTTTGCTAAACATGTGTGACTTTCGTAGGTATACTGTACAACAATTGGCAAATTTAGTGAATTCGAAGCATTTTCTTTGCCCGGTAAAATCTACCTCCGCTTCCAGCACGCAGAGAGGGATTTTCTTTTTTTTGTGCACGTAGCACGACTTTAATCACGGAAAACAATACATCCAGTTGGTTAGTTCACAGCCACAAGCCCACTCATACTAACTTGCTATAACTTCATCATGGAATAAGCGATTCCTAACCTTCGCTTTGCACAGGGATGTTTGAATTAAATTCAGGTTTGGAATAGGTCTTCCCATTTCTTTTTATATGGCCACCTTTTCTTGCAGAGTAAGTAAGTTGAGACGATGTAATAGTTTTTAAATCCTGAACAGTAGCCATAATAATCCCGAATCCCACCTCGGCCGTCCTGAAAATGATTTTCGTGGTTTTCAATTTTTATCACTAGGCAAATACCGGGACGGTTCCTTTCAGGCCAACGGTCAAAATCGCTTCTTTGACCCTGAATTAGACCCAAGTCTGCGGTCACCTGTCACCATCCCCAGTTGCATTTCCTGAAAAAGTGTGTTCGCCTCCCAGACACCATCCTTCCGAGGGTAGAGGAATGATCCTAGCTATGTCAGTGGGTGAAGCCAAGCTGGGAGGATAAGCTATCAAATACGTAATAATGCACACGCACTAACATATTCCACACTTTAGAAACACACTTGTGGCAAATACTTGCCACGTCCAAGATCAACAAGATAATAGGCTGCGTTAATCCTCCAAATTACTGGACCTTAAAAATCTGTAAATTATAAAGAAATGTAATGAAATTGAATTCACTGTTACAACTATAGACTATATAATATCATACAGTACAGTTGGCTGTATGATTGTGGTTTTTAAATGCACATCAAATGGCAGTGGCGCTATTATACAAGCTGCGTAAAGACACAACCTTTCAAACCATTTCAAAGTGCGCAAGAAACTCTACTTGGTACAACAATTCACCAACAGATAGTGCGGTAGCTCCTGCACGCTAGCGGTCATCGCTTCTTCGTCTGTCAATCAGATGCGACAGGAGATGGAAAATAAACGGAGCATGCGCAGTACAATTCGCCAGGCAAGGATTTGGCTCCGATTCTGTTATAGTAAACACACATCCCCTCTCCCCTCTTGCCGTCCCCTCTCCTGCCGTCAAGCCTAACGCTGGCTACAAAGCTGCAGGTGGCGATCGGCGATATTTGATGATACCCGAGCCAGCACACAAGCAACGTACAGTGAGGCGCAACGAACGCGGTACATTTAAATGTAAAAAAGCTGTATCCTGGACATTTGTTGACGCTTTATACTACCATAAAATTTTATATTAATTTTTATATTCGTAAAATTCAAATGTGAACGGCAATTTTTCAAGAATGGGTGTGCACTGGCTCCAGGGCGAATACCCAGAAACCGCCACTGTTATCGTGAATTCTACAGTTCCATTCTGCTCATTCTACGTGATTATACTGAAGACGTTACCATGTCTGTTGTTAGACAAGTCTGTGGACTTAGTAAATTTCGAGTCAGTGAGAGCAAAAGACTTAGACTTTGAAAGTAAAACATTGCTGTTAGGAGATGTATTTATTTCATCTCGTGTGTATTTAAGTCAAGTGCTTGCGTGTGCACTGCTATGATTTAGGGCCAGTCGACGTTTAGTATTGCTAATAGGACTGTAGATGGATGTAGCAATCTACTCGAGCAATCTAGGAAGGGATAACTGTGTGAGGAATTGTTTTAAAGCTAACAGACATTTTCATTGAATCTACTCGAGCAATCTAGGAAGGGATAACTACGTGAGGAATTATTGTAAATCTAACAGATATTTTCATTGAAGCAGCACGTCAGCGATGGATACCGTGGTATCCGCTGATGATGGAAGGAGGTCAGGACTGCAAACGACTACTGATATGATGGTTGCATGATAAGCGCATATGGAGGGGTCATGACCTGAAACGTCAGTTATGGAGTAAGCTGATAGGATGAGTATCAAATGAATTAATTCATTATGTAGCCTAGCTTTGGTTATCGGGAATCATTGTATATAATTTTGTATTTGTAGTAATTTTCTTGTTGTTCGTAGTGTTGTCTTTGTTCCAACCGACTACTATTTAATATGTGAAACTCATCGAGGTTGTTCTTTTTGTATTTTGTGTAAGATTTGTGCGGGACAGTAGATTACATTGTACTAGCGCGTACGGTGTGTGTATTTGGCAAATACAGCACAGGAATATACTGGATAGTTGATGATAAATGAAGCATTTTATAGTTGACGAAACTGCAGTGTTGGGGAAAAATATGGTATTTGTTTTGAGAGCTTCGGATTACACAGGCTGTAATTTATGCGACATTGCATATTTCTTAGCAGGAAGCCGTAAGCTTCTGTGGTAAATCATTATAATGTAATTTTGAGCACATATTTAAATTATTGTGTTGTTTGAACACATTTCTGTGAGGTATATCTGCGATCTGAAGCATTTTGATGGAGGTGAAGTGTTGAACCAAGGCATGGGTCTCTTATATATTATCCTGCGCGGGCTATGACGCTGGGTCATTTACCTGTCGGCTGCTAGGCGTCGGAACAGGGCACTCAAGGGAGATGTCACTGTTAATTATTGTGCGGTCCTAAATTGCGAGGTGCAATTTCTGGGGACGAATCTACGATTTGTGTGTTTTTATTTCAGATGTGTTATGCTGAATTCTACGGATCTCAAAGCTTGGAGATTGAGACAATTTAAGACCTGCCTGGTTTGCGACACAATGACGAGGGCTGTTAAGTCCATACTGCTAGCTCAGATCTCAGATGATGGAGAGGCATTTAGTGGCCGAGGTGTGTGCTCGTAAGATAACGATCAGTTTTGAAGCCTGTACAATCGGAAGCTAATTAGATGATTAATTTATGGTTGTTCTTCATATCAAAAATGCAGTTCAGGATTTTGTTGATTTGTGTTTTCTTTTTCATGTTAGTTACTGTCTCATAATTATTGTAGATATTTTTGATGCATATTTGTGTGCAAATTGTAACTTTGTTGTGTTCGGGAAACTGGCGGTTTGCCCAAGTGTTAGTTGCTGATGACCACGATCAAGTCTGTAAGACCTATGCTTTAGGCAGTTTGATTGTGTGTGCGTTCGCACTTGTGTAAGACTTCACGCGGAAGTATTCTTGTATTATAGTTAAGGGTAGCGTAGTCGGTTGGTAATTCATTTCTTGTTAGCCATTGTAAGTGTGGATCCCGATGCCTAGGTCTGGTGAAAACGTTCACGAGTATGCGACCTCGATCTAGGGAAGCATATCTCGTGACAAGTGTACTCATTCTAGGCTAAGTCTTGTCATAATCCGTCATACGCAAACACACAAAAATAAGTAAAGTAAGGACGAGGTCCATGCATTTTGTTTTATTTGACAGCATTTGCGGCTATAATTTTGGTCATGATGTTCAACTATTTGTTTGATTGATTTTGTGGTTTAATAAGGGTGTCACTCGGGATATTTGTGTTGTGATAGTGTCTATTTTATCGGTATATTAAAGTCATTTGTTATGTTAAATTTTGGGTCATCTTTCTTGTTAGTTATATTCTCCCTATGTTACCTTGAAATTAGGGAAGCAAAGTACAAATTATCCAAACTCACGGCGATGAACTGAACACCCCCGAAATTAGTCTCGTGTACGCATCTCTCAAGGGGACACAAAAACAAAAGATCTTCGGTTCATTTATCATTTTTAAGTGCTTAACACCTTTTCCCCCATAAAATTACTATTTACTGTTTTAGGGGTGAAGTGACCTACCGGGGTAAAAGCGCATGTCATGACTTATTTTTTGAACTATCACACATCATTTTAGGGTTCTTAGTTTCCAAGATATGGATTTTTCAATTTTGGGGGGCAGTTTCACTTCCCAAAGGGGAGGCTAGGTTAGGTTAGGCTAGGTTAAGTTAAGCTCGCCAGATTTATTTGAAAAGCGCGCCATGTAAGTCGTTGCGCGCCACCGCCATCTTGTTTTGAGGAATGTGGAGTGTGGAGGTCACAGAACCGTTGAAAAACCACTACTCTGAGACCTTTCCGGGGGTGTCGCTGAACACATCCTGGTAGCGAGATAGTGTTGTGGAACTGCTTCTGATGTTCCATGGTCAGAGCCTGCTTGTCTGAGAGCTTGTGGATTGGGTCGGATTTTCTGAAGAGGTGACCAAAGTCGATCTCCCGTACAAACTCCGAAATCCACTCTCGGCCAAAGAGCGATTCGACTTCATTGTCAACCATGTAGAGATTCGGGTTCCTGGTTGTGGTTCCGATGGTGGTGCACACTGACGTTTTGCCAATAGATTTGATCGGATGACCGGTGTAACTGACGAAGTTACGATCATTTTTCTGCAACACCAAACCTGGTTTGATCGTACTTAGCTTAGATTTGCTCATGGTTGAGCAGGGGGCGCCGGTGTCGAGTTCCATTTTGACGGTGGTTCCCTCTATGCTGACATCAACCAGTGGCTTAGGTGCTGAGTTGACCGATCCGATGATCTCGATTTTGCTGAGGTACTCCCCGACGTCGAGGTTCTCTGCTGGAAGCTCTTCTTTGGTCACATGGTTTGTTGTTCGATGTTTCCTCGATTTTGATCGGCAAACTTTTCCGATGTGACCTTTCTTGCCACACTTCAGGCTCTCAGCGTTCAGGAACCTGCACTGATGCGAGGGTGGGCTTCACCGCACCCTGCACATGTTTATTGGTTGTCCTGGGATGCACTCTGGTTTGCCTGGTGTGGCCATTGGTGCTGTCTGGTTAGGTTGTAAGACCCTTGACTTCGATGAGCTGACTTGCTGCGTGGCGGCTGCTGGTTGCTCTACTTCCTGGACAGAGGATTCTCGTATACAATCCGATTGGTTGATTCAGACTTAGCGGAAGTCGCTTTGACATCGTCGGTGGTGATGCGAGTAGCTTCGAGCGCATGCGCGATTTCATATGCCGCGGTGAAGTTCTCTGGTTGTTTTGCAATAATCTCGTCGCACATTTCTCGTGATTCCAACCCTGCGAGCATTTGTTCAATTAACATGCGATCAAGTAATGTGCCATACTCACAAAACACTGCAGCCTGCCGCTGTCTTAAGGTGAAGCTAGCGATGGTTTCTTCTCGCTTCTGCATTACACTCCGAAATTTGATGCTCTCAGCAAACTTGTTGCGTGTGGCGTCAAAGTGGCCTTTCAGCTTAGATTGAATCTCGTTGTATGACAGAGTTTCCGGATCGTTAGGACTCACCAGGATCTTCAGGGCATCATTGAGTTCACATCCCATGTAAACCCGTGCAAAATGTGCGTGTTGATCCGCGGGTACCTTACTCAGGTTGAGCGCCCAGGTAAAGCGAGTGAAATAGTCGGCTACAGTCGTCCCCAGGTCGTCCCGTCGGTAGCACGATACGGTTGCATTGTGAACTTTGGCGACCGAGGCTCTGATGACGTTGTTGACCCTATTGTCTGTCGAATAGCGTCGGCGATCATTGCCGAGAATTGTTGGAGTTGCTCAGAGGTTAAGTCCGGCATGGTGAAGATGAGTGGAGAAAAGTATTTCTAACACGCACTTGCGATGAACTTAGTTCGGTACACACACTTGCGTTGAGGTTAGAAAGTTCACTCGGTTGAGTATTTCCAACACGCACTGCGATGAACGGCGTTCGGTGCAACACTTGCGTTGAGGTTAGAAAGTCACTCGGTTTCACAACGTTATTTATCTTATCCCCTTCTGACACCACTATCGTGGGAGATACAAGATAAATAACACACACTTGTTAATATAAAGCAACGGTTTATTTAACATTAGTTGATACACAACGATACACAAGGTGGACGTAACGTGAGCGGACTAGAGTAGAACTAGCGCGGGACTGACGTCTACAGTCTGCGGGTGCATATATACATAGTATAAGGTGCGTTCAAAAAGTAACGAGCCTGAGGCTGGAATGCGCAAACCGGTGACGACATCAGCTAATCGTGGCGTGTGTAACAAAGTGTGGTTCCGACCAGAGCGTGGAAGGTCACAGCCCGTCGCTAGAGGGCACGCGTGCACGTCACGTGACGATACAAAGAGAGCAGCAGCATGCATCAATCGTCCAACGCTGCCAGTCGCATTGCAAACAGTGACATGGAGACGTCAACCGAAGAGCAAAGAGGTGTTGTTTGGTTTCTGACAGCGGAAGGAGTAGGGGGAACGGACATTCATCGCCGAATGTCACAAGTGTACGGCGAACACTGCATGTCCCTTGCAAGGGTCAAGGCGAGGCACAAGCGCTTCAGGGAAGGACGGGTGTCGTTAGCCAATGATGCCCGGTCTGGGACACACCTCTGCATTACCGATGACAACGTCCAGCTGGTTGATGCACTCATTACCCAGGACCGCCGAGTGACAGTGAACGCCATAGCCGCCGTGGTCGGAAGTGTGCACACCATCTTGAAGGAACGACTACACTTGCGCAAAGTGTGTGCCCAATGGTTGCCCCACAGTCTTCAACCACACCAGGAAGCATGTCGACTGGCCTTCTGTCTTGGTTGGACGAATGATGCATGCTGCTGCTCGCTTCGTATCGTCACGTGACGTGCCCTCTAGCGACGGGCTGTGACCTTTCACGCTCTGGTCGGAACCACACTTCGTTACACACGCCACGATTAACCGATGTCGTCACCGGTTTGCGCATTCCAGCCTCCGGCTCGTTAATTTTTGAACGCACCTTATATATGGAAGGTTCCAGATTAGAATGTTCTGGGGATAGCAACTAGAATGTTCGTGTATCTCAAGTAAATACACAACACATTCCTTACTACCATCTCATTTCATCTCATTATTGCATTGCATCACCAAAAAAATCTCTACATACCTCTTACCCCAGGCATTATATGCAAAAACCAGGGCCAACCTCAAAAAAATAATGTAAAGCTGAAATTTGGCATAGATGTTCCCTAGTACCCCAGAAGCAAATCCTGAAAAGTCCCCATCTATGCGGTGTCCGCGTCATAGTTTTTGGAGGATTCAAAAGGGCTTAAATAGGGCCTAAGTGCCAAAAACAGCATATTTGCTTCCTGCGTTTAAAATATTGATCCAAATTTAGTTCTCGTGAGCTTTAGCAATTAATACAAATGAACCAGTAGGATATCAGACTTATCAGGCCTAATTATTGCTATTGATGAAGGAAAAAAAACTCATTTAAAATTTTCAGCACAATTTTTACACGAAAATTTGGATAATTTGTAATTAGCAGGTCATAATTTTTTAAACAACTGCTGATATTGACTAAAGACCCAGAATGAAAGTTATAAAGCATACTTTTAGCTTTACATTGGCACCAGGGCCGGTCTTAGGGGTGTGCGACATGTGCGGTCGCACAGGGCGCCAACGTTTTGGGGGGCGCCGAAGGCGTCCCCCAAAGATAGGCAAATTTCGATTTATTTCGTATTGAACAAATGGCAAGATAGGTAAATGCGAGTTCGTCAAACAAATAAGGGAATCAGTTTTTTTTTTTAAGTTCAACCGGTGCTATCTCTCATGACTGAAAACACTACGCGCTCCTTAGACCGTGATGGACCGAAGTTAAAATCAGTGAAATAGTGATTAGCAAATACTATATCTTTCTCTCCCTTGCCTTGCCTTTTCACTATCGCGGAAACGCAACCTGGCTCGACTCCCAGGCCCGGGATCAACCAAATCGCCCTTCGGCAGCACTCGGGCATTTCCGTGATATTTCGGTTCGGTTAGCTGTTGTGGCAGGGCTGTAGCAAGTCGAAGGAGAGAGAAAGAATGCGAGGAAGGCAGGGAGAGAGGGGAGTGAGGTTGGAGAAAGGGGTGCGGGTGCTAGAGACAGAGTCAAAGAGAAAGAATTCATAACAAACGGCACGTGTGGCTGGGCGAAGTCGGCGTCGACCCGCTCGTAGATGGCAGGACGTATTAGCACAATACAGGGGAGTGTTATGGCCCTTGATAATTTTCGTTCATTCGAGTGCGTGGTGCGGATGGTGTTAAGTCGGGACGAAGAACGAGAAACCCTACAACAATGGCCTCCTCCGGTAAAGCTAGTGGAGAAGAAAACAAAAAACTAAGGTTACAGCATGTAGATGAAACAAGAAGGCAGCAGAAGCTTTTAAAAAATTCGTCCGACCTTCAACATCAATAGATGGGAGATATTCTCAAACAAATCCTACTGATCAGTCCAATAATGTGCCGATCTGATCATTAATACTTGGACAGATATGGGGTTAAAGCTAGAAGACCTTAGAGGTCAAGGCTTTGACAACGGCGCGAATATGAAAGGTAAACTTAAAGGAGTTCAAGCTCGCATTGTAAAACAGTTCCCGCGCGCAAAATATGTTCCATGTGGTAGCCATTCCTTAAACCTAGTTTTATTTGACTCAGCCGAATGCTGTTCTTACTGCGTTACTTGATTTGGCATTATTCAACGCATATATGTTTTATTTTCGTCGTCTCCTGGCCGGTGGTCTATTTTGTTGGCTCACTTTGTAATTTGACTCAAAAATATTTGAGCGACACTCGCTGGGAGTGTCGCATAGATGAAGTGAGGCCTCTTAGTTACGATACGAATGTGGTAGTGGCAGCCTTAAAGGCCATTAAGGAGAATCCTGCTTTTGATTCGGGGCTACGCCATGAAGTTGAATACTTGGCGAAAAACATTGTGACATTCGAATTTGTCGTTGCTGTTGTAGTATGGTACGACATTTTGTTTCAAGTAAACCTAGTTAGCAAAGCCACGCAAGCAGAAGCAATTGGTATACAAAAGGCGTCTTCTTCGCGGAAGGTTGTATCGCGTACCTTGAAATATATTCCCAAGAAGGCTATGAAAGCGCTATAACTTCGGCTAAAGAAATCATTGCGTCCGTGTCTCTTGAGGTCGAAGAAGACTAGACCCCCTAAACGGTTGATTGAGGAAGATGACTCGGACCGAGTCATCGAGTCAGGCATTGAGAGTGACAGTTCTGAGTCAGAGTCGGAGCCGGAGCTGACAGAGGCTGAAGCTCAGGCTAAGGTTAAGCGCAAACAAGTGAAGCTACAACGACGCTTCAAATAAAGTTTCTTTGACAAACTCCTAACAGTAGCTATAAAGTCTGTAAGGAAGAGATTCTTTTTCTTTAAAGAGCATTCCGATACTTGGGGATTTTTGGACGATCTAAAGGCACTGCCTGGGTCTATTACAGATAGTAGTCCACTCATGGGCCGCTGCTTGAAATTGCAAAAGCAGCTTTCCAGTAGAAATAATGAGTCTGACATAAGTGGGATGGATCTATGTTCTGAGCTGCAGTATTTGAGCCCATACCTACCACCAAACGAAAAAAAAAAAAAAAAACTCGCGCTGCGTTGCAGTTCATTTACAGCACGAATATGATTGGCGCGTTTGCAAACGTCGATGTAGCTTTGCGAATTCTCTTAACCTTGACGGTAACTGTCGCTTCGGGTGAACGTAGCTTTGCAAAATTGAAGTTGATTTAAACCTACCTGCGTGCTACAATGGGCCAGAGAGATTGTCAAAACTTGCTTTAATTTCAATAGAGAACGATGGTGCGCGTTCGCTCGATTTAGCCCAGTTAGTAAAACAGTTTGCTTCAGTCAAAGCACGGAAAGCTCCCTACTCATAAGGTTTTGGGTTTTAGTGTGTTTATTCCTGTGTGTCGTAGTTGTTTGATTTAGTAAAGCTGGCAGGGCTGTAGCAAGTCGAAGGAGAGAGAAAGAAAGCGAGGAAGGCAGGGAGAGAGGGGAGTGAGGTTGGAGAAAGGGGTGCGGGTGCTAGAGAGAGAGTCAAAGAGAAAGAATTCATAACAAATGGCACGTGTGGCTGGGCGAAGTCGGCGTCGACCCGCTCGTAGATGGCAGGACGTATTAGCACAATACAGGGGAGTGTTATGGCCCTTGATAATTTTCGTTCATTCGAGTGCGTGGTGCGGATGATGTTAAGTCGGGACTGGTGCATTCTTGGAATACACGGTAAGATAGAGTATATTTTTAATACCCTTTGATTGTTCATTCCTTCCTTTTTCTCAAACACCAACAGTGATCTTCCAGTTTCTCTTTGGTGGTCATGTCTCTTATGTTATTCGTGAGTCTGTTCTAGATATATATCTTCCATGACCATCCTAGCGTCATCTAGCAGCGAATCTCTGATGTTCCTCAATTCTTCCCTGTACAAGAGGACGTCCTTATCCATCTGGCCACCAGAGCTCGTCGCCATCGCCAGCTATCATCTCCGTGATCAAGAGAACTTCGTCTACTTTTTCACCCACCAGGCTGCGATAGCGTCGCCTACTATCAACTCTTTGAAGACCATTTCCTCAAGAGAATTTAACTTTTGTATGTTGGTGATGCTTATATGTCTTCCTTTTGTCTCCTACCCCCACTCCTTTCCCCTTTCCTGGTCCCTCTGCGCTTCGCTGAATGGGTCTCACTTGCACGTCGACACTCGACTTAGTCAGTCAAGGCTCAACTAGAGCTAGTCTCCTCAAACCAAGAGGCATTCTCTTCATTCCACGCCATGTTGGAACTTTAATCGTCAAAGGGAACTTCACCTTCGCCATGCAGCAAAGATAAGTACAGACTTCAAGTTTTAACCTCATCTTCATCGGTTTTAATTCTACATGCTTAACGATCATTTTATTGGCAGTGTGAGATTACTTATTTGGGGAAATAATCATCCTTCGCGGGATTTTCTATGTTAAGCTTTTGTCTGTCTAAGCAAATCTTAATGGAAAGCAGCATTTCTTATGAGAAATCTTCTCACAACGCTGGAATTACCCACTGTCGATAAAATATTAAGCTCGTTCCACCGCTGGATTAACTTTGGCCCTATTCTTCTATTAGAATCGTTCTGGAATCTTCCAGATTCTGTACTCTATCTACAAGTCGTGCCGTCATGTATTTTCCACTCACATGTGGGGATACTATTTTAAATGAGGAATCTTCCTTATGAATTAATGCTCAATAGCTAATTTTCTTCCACCGTTGGAATGTTCTATGGCGCATTTAATTGTAATTCACAACTTTCTCAAGCAATAGACTTTCGCCTATCTAGTGCAACTAGTCATTTTCTACGATTGCAATAACTTTCTTTGCCATAAACTTTCGTGCTACTACAGTGAACTTTTCATCCATTTCAACAAACTATAGTGAAAATCAGTGCTTGTTCACCATTTCTACCGCGTCGCGCTCGTTCGATCATTATAAATACGGCCATGAACATTTACCTTCCATCCCAGTTGATCTTTCCTAAACCCCTTACTAACAAACCATAGGTCTTTCTCAATGAGGTGTCACGCTAGAGACGTGCCCTCCCAACTTGCTTACATATCATTAATTAATTTATGTATAACTACGTGTCTTGTACACGTTTCTAATTATCTTGTTTCTCCCTTTTAATCAGGGAATACAATTCTTTCAACTCATGAGTGAGTTATTTCTATGTTTCACGAAAGGGAAACTTGCCCCATTTGTCTCGTGATTCCTACTTAAACATAGGAGGTCTAGAACCTTCCTTTTGACTTTATCTTCAGGTTTCACAGTAAGTGACCTGCCCTATTTGTGTAACTCCTAAAAGTAATCCAGTATAAATATAGGAAGTTATAGGAACTTCTCTTTCATTCTTCCTGCTGTTTTTTATTATTACTTTCGAAATTGTTACTCTTTTCAAGATATTTACCAAGAATTTCTTAAAGTACACACCTTGTACGCGATTTATTTTCAAACTTTAATCACTTTAATTGTCTTTAAATTGTGTAATTTTTCTTCGCTATTTCAAATTCTTGCGAGGATTTTATAAAGATTTGAAATTTAATGAATTGTTAATTGCCTGGCGCAAACTTTAGATGTTTTTTCGGAGGTCTGTGACCCCAGTTGTTACAAAGTTTAAATTATATATTTGGCAAAAAACTACTACTTATTTGTTAAATTCATTACGCTCTTTTGCCTTGTTAAATAAATTAAATATTTGTTTTGGATTTATCATTTCGCAAGTACTACAGTTAGGCAAGATCCTGGCTTTCCTAACTCTTCCTAGGTTCATGCCCTACTTAATGCAAATAAATCTATTTATAGGATTTTCACCACTTGTTGCATTTGAACAAGAACTCTTAGGCATAACTGATGTCAAACTCTCCTCCTATTTCTCCATCCTTTTTTCTTTGGTCCGAAACCCATCTCCTTCTCTTTATCATCTTCCCTTGGTGGTTAGGTTATTCCTCAGCCAATAATCTACCCAGGGACGAAGAACGAGAAACCCTACAACAATGGCCTCCTCCGGTAAAGCTAGTGGAGAAGAAAACAAAAAGCTAAGGTTACAGCATGCAGATGAAGACAAGAAGGCAGCAGAAGCTTTAAAAAATTCGTCCGACCCTCAACATCAATAGATGGGAGATATTCTCAAACAAATCCTACTGATCAGTCCAATAATGTGCCGATCTGATCATTAATACTTGGACAGATATGGGGTTAAAGCTAGAAGACCTTAGAGGTCAAGGCTTTGACAACGGCGCGAATATGAAAGGTAAACTTAAAGGAGTTCAAGCTCGCATTGTAAAACAGTTCCCGCGCGCAAAATATGTTCCATGTGGTAGCCATTCCTTAAACCTAGTTTTATTTGACTCAGCCGAATGCTGTTCTTACTGCGTTACTTGATTTGGCATTATTCAACGCATATATGTTTTATTTTCGTCGTCTCCTGGCCGGTGGTCTATTTTGTTGGCTCACTTTTGTAATTTGACTCTAAAATATTTGAGCGACACTCGCTGGGAGTGTCGCATAGATGAAGTAAGTGTATTTTTCCAGTGATTTTGTTATGTTCACAGTTTGCATCACAACTGAAACAAGTAGTTCCGTGAAGAACTATACAGCCTATTTTCATTTATCCTACTTATGTTAATTGCCTCTATCTACATAGAAAATTTCAGTTTGATTGCTGTAATAGATTCGTAGATATTGAGGACCGACTCAATATTTCGGATGGTTGCCATGTTGGATTTTATATATGTAGGTCCTTGAGTTATGTACTGTTACATGAATATTATTGTGTACGTGTAGCATTCAAACTTCAATCACATGATTAGGACACAAGAAGTAAAATGGAGATTTTAAAATTTCGCACAGCTGCCATCTTGTGGTTATGGAAACAATTGAAATAAATTAGATGCCAGTGGATTAACATTCGTATAAGGATTTACTGTACCAAGTTTCACTGCACTCGGATGGTTAAATTGCGAGAAACGTCCATGTGAATATTTATACTTCGCGTCGCCGCCATGTTGGATTTGTGATCACCAGGTTATTTTAAGTCCTATAGGCGAACTTAAGTTCATAGCCCCTATGAACATAAAAACATTCAGTTTGATTGCCATAATAGATTCTTAGATATTCAGAACCGTCTAAATATTTCGGATGGTCGCCATGTTGGATTGTTAAATATATAGGCCGTAGAGTCATGTACCATTAAAGGAAAATTATTGCGTAGGTTCATTATCCAAACTTTCACATCGATCGCATGATTACGACACAAGAAATAAAAACTTAATTTTAAAATTCGCAAAGCCGCCATCTTGAGGTTATGTAAACAATTGAACTAAATTAGATACCAGTGCATTACAATGTGTATAAACATTCCCTGTACCAGATTTTATTGCGTTTGGAACATTAAATCGCGAGAAAGGTCAATTTAAAATTTTCAAATTCGCTTGGCCGCCATATTCGTTTTGTAGTTAACCTGTTTTTGAAAGTCTTATAGATGAACTTCCAGTAGTGCCCTTTAACTCCGTACAAAATTTCAGGGTGATACCGCTAATAATTTCAGAGATACTGAATGCCGGTGAAATATTTCGCACATCCGCCATCTTGTGGTTATGTAAACAATTGAATCAAGTTAGATGTCGGTGCATTACTATGTGTATAAACATATACTGTACCAAGTTTTATTGCGTTTGGTTGGTTAAATCGCGAGAAACGTCTATTTAAAAGTCGCAAATTCGCGTGGCCGCCATGTTGGTTTCTAGTAGTTCTCTTTATCACCGTAAAAAATCCAGGGTGATATCGGGAATAGTATGGGAGATATTGAATGCTGGTGAAATATTTCGCACAGCCGCCATGTTGGATTGGTGAGACGTAACAAAATTTGAAGGGCACGGTCGGGGTCGTCTGGAATAGTGCTATGAACTTACCGAGTTTCATTGAATTCGCTCCAGCCGTTTAGACTTTATTAGGGGGACACACACACACGCGCGCACAAAAGGTGATCTCATAAGCCTATTTTTTCAAAATGTGAAAATAGGCTAAAAAATGTTATTGTAATATGTTACGCATCACCTATTAAATAATAAAGTCCAGTATTTTGCATTGTGCGAGCGTACAGCCGATATTTTGTATGTTACCTTGACTATCCCCTTACTACCAAGCAAGTTTAGCATGTTGAAGTAATATAGTAAATGGGTAAATGCACTTTAGGTTCATTTTATTTAATTTCATCCGGTAACTCGGTGCCTTGCCTTTGCCTGCATTTACTACTTTATATTTTCATGATTCCTCTGTATGATACCTCTAATTTTTGCCACAGTTAGGCAACCCGCCTCATACTAGGGGCGCAAAATCGAATTTCGCACAGGGCGCTGAAACCCCTAAGACCGGCCCTGATTGGCACATTACCCATGTCTATGCAAGAAACGATTACCGAGTTACGGTCCCAAAGCATAACCGCTGTTGAAAAGGTACCCGATCGCGTTTCTAGGTGACAGCGCTCGGCCTGTCGGAACAGGCCAAAAATACTCCAAACAATTAATTCAGCTTCTCAACAGTCTTGGATTTTCAATAAATTTGGCGGAAGACTACAGGTACGAAGTTTCGGCGCTTCGTGAAGAACGACCAATCCCGAATGCTGGAGCGTTCACGTAGTTTTGCTTTGATAACGCTGACTTTAACATAAGGACATTGGACGGGCGAAACAAATTTCACTGCATGGGAGGCAACAAGTGCACAGGTCCAGCGCTTGACAGTGAAATATCTCCTCTCCCACGTACACGAGAAGTTCGTAATGCTGGTGTGATTGCGGCGATGGGAAAGTTCAACATTTCGTGATATCGGAAGCCCTCTTCTCCTGGTTCAAAGGACCTCAAGATTAAGGAGTTAACTGTGGAAGCGTCGATGATGGACTCCTTGTGGTTATCTGGACGGTGGTCAGGTATTAATTTACCCGCCTCGTGGAACGGCTTTATGAAAACGTCACTGTCTGCTCTTGCTCAACCAGCTCCCCAGACAACGTCAGTTGATACCCTTCCGTTCATTAACTTGGAATCGAGCAATCCATCAACTATATATTCCGCATTGGAGTTTGCCGCAAGAGAGTGCGTGGAACTGAAACAAAGCAGTTGTTTCGAAACTTTTGACCAGCCCCTATACGCGAAAGCTGCGGAGATAGTCGCATCGGACACTTCAGAGGAACTCAAAAACGTGGTTGTTAGTCTAGGCGGATTTCACATTCTAATGTCGTTTCTTGGGGCAATCGGCTACGTGATGAATGGAAGCGGTTTGGAGGAGCTCTGGGCGGAAATATACACTAAATCGTCGGTGACTCACATGATGTCTGGACACGCATATTCTTGTTAGGCTTGCAAATAGCTCGCTCTAAAATTTTTTACGTCAAGCCTTCAATTTCAAAAGTATCAATAACTCGAAACTGTGCATGTTCTAGGGCCCTCAGAGCGCATTTTCTGACAAAACAGGCTGTAGGGACAATGTTACTCAACATGAACGACGGGCTGAAGGATGACAAGGACGAATTACAGGCGCTTTTTTACCGTATTCCAAGAAGGCACCGCCTACGACTTGCTATCATATCCTTGCCATCAACGTCTCAAAGAGTCGCTTCATGACACATCATCTTCAATGAGCCAGAAATCGCGCACAGGAAAGCTGTGGGTAGAGTACATCAAACAGCAAGCCTGGAAAATATTGAAGGATTCCGCATCTTAACGCGAGGAAATGAAGGTATTCGTATCTACGGCTCCAGATGAAAAGGCCAGACTATCAGCTAGAGAAGTTCGCCATTTGTCTCTACGATAGTGCCAAATTAGAGTGCAAAAGCCTCGACGAACTTCGGGTAGTGAAATACAGCCCAAAAATTGTCAAACAACCGGTCACAGCGTCATTTCAGCTGGCTTCACTTCCACAGACTTCGGCGGCATGCAAACAACAGTCACTGCGGGTATATTTGCAAGTTCAGGAATGGTTAGGATTTTCTTTGGACCTGACCCAATGGGGATGGAAAATCCAACACTCAGCTTTAGTACCAGTGACAACTCATCTTCCAGCTGCTCCAGATCATCTCAATTTGGTGTCCTGCAACTGCAAGAGCTCTTTTGGCAACCGGTGTGAGTTCTGCTGATAGTGACTAAATACCCGAAGTAAAAGTTGTCAAGTACACTTGTAGCTTTAAAACGATACATTGCCCATGCTCCTTAATGTGTGGGCACTGCAGTGGAAAAGCATGTGGCAACGTCTCATTTGATGGCTCAGACGATGAGGAGGACGATTGAGTCCGATGTAAGCTTTGTTTTGCAAGTGCGCTTTGTCTAAAGAAAGTTTTTAAGCTTTGTTTTGTTATTATATGCATTATGCATATTATGAATGTACGTTTAACTGCATTAAACTCGTTTTGTTCTATGCAAACTGTTTCTGTTAATTTACCTGGATTCAAAGGAATACCATCCTAAAAGTTATTGAGCCAAGATACAAAATGGTGTCAGCAAAGGTGAAGATGGAGCCCACCAGCGTAAATGGGCGTTCGTTCGGAAAGCGACTGCCACACTTCCACTTTTATATTTGTAACTGTATCTCTGCTCCTGTTTGTCGGATGAACATGGGCAATGTATCGTTTTAAAGCTACAAGTGTGCTTTACAACTTTTACTTCGGGTCTTTAAAGGCTATCAGCAGCTGTTTACACGATAAGTCCCAGCTAATGACAAATTTTCGTGAGAAAAGTTGAGCTAAAATTTTTTGATTACCCATCTGTTTAAATGTATGGCAATAATTACGACCAATAAGAGCGTTATATATAACGCAGTCCTTCTCTTATTACTATCAAAACTTATTTTGGATCAATATTTTGAACGCAGGAAGCAAAAATGCTGTTTTTGGCACTTAGGCCCCATTTAAGCCCTTTTGAACTCTCCAAAAACTATGACGCGGATGCCGCAGAGATGGGGACTTTTCAGGATTTGTTACTAGGGTACTAGGAAACATCTATGCCAAATTTCAGCTTTACATTATTTTTTTTAGGTTAAAACTTAATATGCCTGGGCTATCTAGGATGCATGAGATTCAGTAAATCTATTCGATATACACGGCTGCGTGTTATACCTTTCAAGTTACATTACTTCTACCGGTTATACATTACCCTCGTGCTTGTATATTATTCTTCACTTGTTCTGTTATCAACGCTTATGATTTCTGTACAGCATTACTTTCGATAAGCCTCCGTGGCTTAGGCGGCAGCACGCCGGCCTCTCACCGCTGGGTCCGTGGTTCAAATCCCGGTCACTTCATGTGGGATCTGTGCAGACAGGTTTTTCTCCGGGTACTCCGGTTTTCCCTGTCCAAATTTCATTCCAGCAACACTCTCCACTATCATTTCATCTGTCTTTCATTTAATCATTGCCCCAGAGGAGTGCGTCAGGCCTCGGCAGCTGGCACAGTCCATATCCTCGCCGCTAGATGGGGGCTTCATTCATTCCATTCCTGACCCGGTCGGAGACTGGAAGCAGGCTGTGGATTTTCATTCGTTCATTCATTACTTTCAATGCACTCTGAGGCGATTTATTTGCGATATTACCATTTCATTTTACCAAATTTTACCACGTTACGTTGAACAATATCTCTTGACATACTAGTCTGCATAAAAACATTTAGTTAAATAAAAATACGTTTCATATCCTCCCTTTCTTGCTATAATATTAATGAATCTTCATTCATTTTAACCTTTACTGACATCTGTCATGACAACAAGTTGATGCATTCCATCACATCTTATCTTTCTTTCGTATATTTAGAGCTTACATAGCGTAATTCAATATTTTCACTCCAACAATGAGTTATTTATACTCTCATATAATAATGACATTATTATCAACAATGTATTTCCTTTCTCTTAACAAACACGATGCTGTTCGATATTGAACTAAGTTATCTGTTATACTAAATCCTTCGATTTATACAACTTCAATTATGATCAAAACCATTTAATATGTCTATATTCCGTAGAATTCGAATTATAAAATACAACAAAGTATTAATAACAATATACTTCTTTCATAGCATTATGCAAAATATTAATGTTTATAACGAAGTATCGTATATTAAAATATTATCGAAGCATTCCACTCTCTATAAAACAAATTCGCATAAGATCGTAAAATTGAACATTACCAAAATAAACTCGCAACAAAGAATTAAATTTACGAAACGTCAAATTCGACACACGATGATGTTAAAAGTATTAACTTGAATATTAATGAACATATCAAATTAATAACATGGATAATAAATGGTCGCACATCTACATAAAATGTTGGTCACAACTAGATATACCCAAAATGTGGCAGACTACTAAATATAATATGAGCGCTTAACAACTTCTGCCAGTATAGTTTCTCGATAACCTGTGGTGTTGATGCAAAGTTGAACGTCCGTATCCCTGGGTCACGTTCCAAGAATATCTCCAAGTCCTGCGGGATTGCCTGTCTGCTTGGAGAAGCAAACAGCTGGGCTGGCTCCGTCCTCGGCGATGTCTCTCGTACGCTCGGAGTCGCACCATCTCTGCTTCCGCTCGATTCTCGGTTCACGAACCTAGATCTCTCGTACGTTTCCGAACCAGACGGTTGTCGATAATCTCTTCAAACGTCTCCTCTCTTGCAGGTCTACGGTGAATTTATATGCTGTAGTATTCATGCTACGAGATTTCCTAGATAGAATTGGAATCTCGTGTAGTCGTAGCAGCATTTGTGATATCTGTGGTCTGCGGTTGGAATTGCAGTACCATTCCATGGTTACCTTCGTTGTATAGGTCACCTCTGGAACCCACATCATTGGATATAGGTTATTTCCCCTCCATGATTTAGCAATTCATGACGATATATGTCGTGAAGTTCATATTATGACGTCCCCTTCGTCTCGGGTTCAATAACATGTAAAATATTTCAAAGTATGCAGATGAAATATTTGTAAGTATCGAATTATGCTTCCGTCGAAATCTTGTAGTATTGTTTCAATTATATTTAATGTTATACTCTTCTTATATTGCGTATATATGTAGCTTCCTCTTATTATTCGTTTAATGATGAAAATTGCTTCATTTGTAGTAATATTCTGTTCAGCTTTCTATGCAAATCCTTTTATAATGCAGTATAAATCTTCAGCGAAGCTTTTCCTCGGGTTGACCGGTGGATACGGCGATCCTTCCGTCAAGAATACTACCGTATGTGTCGGTCGTTCGATATATATTTTATGGAGTTCAGCGAAGTACGTGTTGACTCGACCAGTCATCAAAATGGAATAACTCTCCTGATAACAACTGTCTTTCCTCCTTGACTTGCAACACTGGCGTGTCTAGCCTCGAACATTATAAAATTAATATTAAGCTTTAAAAAAATTATCAAAATATACAAAAAAAATAGAAAATCAAATTGTAAAATCAATAAAATAATTTAGTTCTGCGCTTGATTAAATAAGTTGAATCCTCTTCAATACGGAGATTATTAACAATTTTGAATAGGTGCCAACCAGTAACATTTTTACACTCACCGTTAATAGTTCTTTTTCAAAATTATCGTAAAAAGACCAATCTTATATTTATTTAATTAATACTGCATTTGTAAGAATATCCATTTTATTACTATATTTTATTTATTAAAATTATTATCATTAATTTTTCAACTCCGCCATTGCCCGGTCCCAAGTCCGGGATGAGAAAGGAGGAGGGTTCGATGGCAGGCTTAACAACAAGCCGGTCGGTAAAACAAATTCTGTTGTATCTCAATGCACTGGCTAGAATAAATATTATGGATGAAACTGCTAGGGCGTTCCCCGCTGTAGGCGACGCGCATCATCATCGCCCGAATAGTGTGAGAAATGTGCAAGGGCTCCCCACTCAAGGACGGGGTGGGCTAAAGAAGCGAGTCCAACAAATCAGAATGGCAACCATTAACATTGGTACTCTTACGACTCGAAGCCGAGAACTTGCAGATACCTTGAAGAACCGACAAGTAGATATTGCCTGTATCCAGGAAACCAAATGGTCTGGCTCAAAATCCAAGGATATTGGTGAAGGATACAAGTTATTCTACCACGGAAAGATATCAGGCGGGAATGGCGTAGCTATAGCTGTGAGTACAAAGTTCAGAGATCATGTCTCTGAAGTAAACCGTCTTTCTGACCAATTGATGTCTATTAAGATCGACACTGGTACGAAAACCTTACGCGTGGTTTCATGTTATGCTCCACAAACTGGGTGCACGGATGATGAGAAGGATGAATTTTGGAACAACCTCGAAACTTACCTACAGTTTGTTGAAGAGGAACTCCTGTTCATTGGTGGTGACTTAAATGGCCACGTTGGAGGGAATAGGAATGGTTTCGACAGAGTACACGGTGGACAAGGCTTTGGAGAGCGAAATGAGGATGGAAACAGAATCCTGGAATTTGCTGAGGCCTTAGACTTAGCTGTGACTAACACCTTTTACAAAAAGCGACCATCGCACCTAATTACCTACAGTAGTGGTGGAAGAAATACGCAGATTGATTATTGGTTGGTACGAAGGAGTGATCTGAAGTTTGTCACTGATGTAAAAGTCATACCATCAGATATTATTGCACCCCAACATCATCTGCTTCTCCTCAATTTTAGGATTCGCCTTGATCACGACAAGAAAAGTCTTAAATCTACATCGGAACGAATTAAATGGTGGAAATCAAAACAACATCACATCCAGCTGAAAACATCGATAGGTTCTTTATCTATGCCAGAACAAGGTCAACACGTTGATGAAATCTGGGCAAAGGCCTCCACACATATTAAGACTTGTGCTACTGACATCATGGGTAAATCAAAACCTGGACGCAGTTTTATCAATAAAGAGATATGCTGGTGGAATTCTCATGTCCAAGATGCCATCAGGATGAAGAAGTTAGCGTATAAGAGCTGGCTCCAATCGGGACTGGATCTTGATCGTCAGCAATATAGAAGATTGAAGTCGGTGGCAAAACAGGAAGTGGCAAAGGCTAAAGCACACCATTACAAGAGCATGTATGAAGAGCTCAACACAGCAGAAGAAGCAAATAATATCTACAGATTAGCGAAGGATCGCCATCGTTCCACTCAAGATGTTGGACATGTTATGATCATTAAGAATGAAAATCAACAACCTCTACGGAAACCTAATGAGATCCTTAACCGATGGAAACAGCACTTCGAAAATATTAGCAACGAAGAATTTCCGCATCCGCCACTACCAGCTGCGGATCCTGTACTTGGTCCAGTACCAGTCATCACGGTTGCCGAAGTGGAGACCGCTGTGAAGAAAAATAAAAATGGAAAGGCAACTGGAACGGATGATCTCCCATCGGAGGTGTGGAAGATGCTTGGATCACAAGCACTCAGTTTCTAGCAGATCTCTTCAACAAGATCATCAATGAAAACGAAGCTCCTCTTACTTGGCTCAGCAGTGTAACAAAACCAATTTGGAAAGGTAAAGGAGATGTGCACAACTGCTCAAATTATCGACCGATTCGCCTGCTTTGCCACACTATGAAGATATTTGAGCGTATCGTGGATACACGCCTTCGTGACATAATCAAGATTGCCTCAAACCAGTGTGGTTTTATGAAAGGTACAGGGACAATCGATGCTATTCACGCCGCTCGTCTTTTGATGGAAAGGCACCTAGAAAAGCGGAAACCACTCCATATAGCCTTCTTGGATCTTGGAACGGCCTTCGACAGGGTAACGCATGATCTAATATGGTATGCACTACGACAGCATGGGGTACCAGAAGCATATGTTCAATGGGTTCAGCTTCTTTATCGGAATGTCACCAGCTATGTCCGATGTGTTTCAGGAAACTCCGCAACTTTTCCCCACCAGAGTTGGTGTTCATCAGGGGTCAGCATGTAACGTGTTTTTCGAGGGGTTTTTATGCAACTGGCATAAGTCAGTAGGAAGCCATTCTATATTTATTTACGCGGCAAATTGTTCAGCCAAGAGAATTTTTCATGTTAATTTATTATTATTATTAATTTATTATAATTATTATTAAGGTATTTTCGGAGCATTTTATAAAAATTATTAGCATTCAGATAGGTTTTCTATGTCTTAGAAAACGCTATCAAGCAAATTATTACGAACGACAATATCATAGAAAATTATGTGATTGCGGAATTTTACGGAGTTTTCGTCAGTTAGGGTATATCGAGAGACGTGACTCACTGGGAATTCAAGTACACGCTTAATCTTGTCGGAAAGTATGACGCAATCCTGGGTCGCAGCGTCCAGGAAAGGCGAATAGTTGGAACGGAAATCGACTTCATCATCGCCGCGCCGTGTGTAATGACCCGGAGGAGGGGAAGATCGCGTGGTGGGTCAGCCAATCAGTGAGGACCACGCAAGCTACAAGTTGGATGAAGAGTGGGGATACGGCGGGTGCATATATCGTTCGACGCGCCGTGGAACGAGGACAATCTGTGTAGTTCTTGCCGAGTGTGGTTATACGCGGGAGTCGCTCCGATGTTCCGTGGAACGAAGACGATCTGTATAGAATTTAACGAGTACGGTTGTACGCGGGAATCGCTCCGATGTTCCGTGGATTGGAGGACTAACTTTTGTAAAACTTAACCAGTGCGGTTGTACGAGTGTTTGGGTCCGATGTACGGACCATAGAATTATCTAATCTACCAGTATATCATCAAACATCGACGAAGATGACGACATCCAGGAGACTGTGGGAAGCACACAGCATCATCCAGTACGAGGGAAAATGCTTTAGCAATTTCCAGTGGTAAGCGCAAATGACGCAGAAATACGCAATCTCTCATTTTTCTTTGTTTTATATTTCATATTTCAGTAACTTCATAGCTTGGGAATAAAAGTAAAATCTATAATTTATCAGACTCCGTTTTCACGTAATTTTCTATCGGCAATATTAAAATCACAACGCTCCAATTTAAATTTTATACTTATTATTATTATTATTAATTTTGCTATACTTGTTTTATATAATAAATTCATTTCTTTTACAATGCAATCTTTGCTTTCAGTAGGTAGCATTAGATATAGACCAATTCCTTCTCCTGATACGATTGTTTGTTGGGTTAATGATCAAATCATACCACGATCTGAGTGAATAGAGTCTTGAAGGTGTTCTGCCAGAGCTAGACGTTGTTAAATACAAATTTAGATTTCAACATTGCGTTGAGGTCTTGGCGCCCATTAAAAACAACATAGCTTAGGCAAAGGGTGGGCTAGCAAAACTGCTACATTTGTACGCTCAACGTGGAGCAAAGTAAATACCGTTTCACTTGTCATCCCAGCCTAAGCTAAACTGTTACAAGCTTTGTCCCCGCTCCTGTTCATCATCTGTCTTGACACCATCGCACCCGAACTACTGCAACCACATCCCTGGACCTTGCTCTATGCTGTCGATATCATTGTAGCCTGCAAGTCTCGCCAAGAATTGGAACAACATTTTCAATGTTGGAAAACTGCACTAGACACCCATGGCCTACGACTTAATATTGGGAAGACAGAGTATATGGAGTGTGGAGTACCAAGTGAAGGATCTATTCACATTGATGGCACTGAACTCCAAAAATCATCTGAATTCAAATACTTGGGTACGCTAATCCGTTCAGATGACCAAACACTCCCAGATGTCCGAAACAGAGTCAACGCTGCATGGCTGAAATGGTGCCAAGTTACTGGAGTCCTTTTTGACCGGAATGTGCCACTATATCTGAAGTCGAAAATTTACAGAACCATCGTTCGACCAGTAGCACTGTACGGTACTGAATGCTGGCCAGTAACGAAGAGACATGAACAACTACTACATGTCATGGGGATGAAGATGATTCGCTGGACACAGGGACTTAAAATGTGGGAGAGCCATCTGCGTTGGTATGGCCATGTACTGCGTAGCAATCACTCTTCAGTCGAGAGAACTGCACTTGACATCAGTCCAGAAGGCCGACGACCACGAGGGCGACCGAGAAAGCGCTGGCTGGATACTATGCTGGAGGACATGCAACTAGTGAATGTGACAACTAGAGACGCTCAAGATCGAGCAGTATGGAAGAAAAAGAGCAGAAAAGCAGACCCTGCCATAAAGCGGGATTAATGCTAGGAAGATGATGATTATCATTAATTTTTCATTTCTAATTTAGATTTAAGACATATATGCTATTTAGTTTTCAATTCTTAATTGATTTTTTTTTAAAGCTGAAGACGACCTCATTGAAGGTCGAAACATGTACGAATATATATACAGTGGAATCTCGTTAGCACGTTCTCGGTTACGACGTTTTCCCGCTTAGCGCGATGATTTTCTCAAGTCCCAGTTCCAATTCTACAAAATACATGTTGATATATCCCCTTAATACGTTCTCTATTCCCGCTTACGACGATCAAATTTCCGTTGTACTATTTGTAGGCGAACCGGATTTTATTATTATCTTTATATATATAATTCTTCGACACGTGTGTATGTGACTGAACTCCTAAACGGCTGGACCGATTTCGATGCAATTTTGTATGTATGTTAGGGTGGGTCCATGTATGGTTTGGATTCACAATTTGACCAGGTAGGAGGAATTTTACAATTTTAGAACCCCAATTTATACGACAATTTTAGAACCACAATATACAGTCATAAACAGTCGTCATGGAAACCGCTAGCCTTATTGAAAAGTGATGCTTTTGGACCGTTTGTCTCTGCACGTAGAGCCACCTGGTCGCAACCTGTGCAACTACCGCCATAACATACACTCCGCCCGTGGCGGAAAGTTGTGTTTTATACCAAAGGTGGCAGTGATGTCGAATCCTACGGTTTGTCTCTGCACGTTAGAGCGTTTCAAAGTCCCATGCGTTCATATATCATTCATCCGATTGCGATGAAACTTGGGTGAGATGTTGAGTACACTCCAGGGAAGGTGTTTGGCTTAATAAATCCATTTCACAATAGATAGCGCACGACTAGATTCAACAAATGAACGACGACGTGTGAAGCGTTTCAACAAAATCCCGTATAAGTTTAAATACCATTCATCGATTGAGATGAAACTTTGAAGAGTTGTTGTGTACACTTACGTGAAGGTTTCTACCTTAGTAAATCCATTTCACAGGAGGTTACGCACGAGTAGATTCAACAAATAAGCGACGACGTGCGAAGCGTTTCAACAAGGTCCCGTATGCGTTCAAATACCATTCGTCCGATAGCGATGAAACTTGGGTGAGATGTTGTGTACACTCCAGGGGAGGCTTCTGGATTAGTAAATCCATTTTACAATAGGTAGCGCACGAGTAGATTCAACAAATGAGCGACGACGTGCGAACGTTTAAACAAAGTCCCGTATGCGTTCATAAACCATTCATTCGATTGCAATGAAACTTGGGTGAGATGTTGTGTACACTTACGTGAGGGTTTCTAACTTAGTAAATCCATTTTACAATAGGTAGCGCACGAGTAGATTCAACAAATGAGTGACGGCACGCGAATTATTTCAACAAAGTACCGTATGCGTCCATATACATACCATTTATCCGATTGCGATGAAACGTTGGTGAATTGTTGTGTACACTTCAGTAAAGGTTTCTGGCTTAGTAAATTCATTTTACAATAGGTAGCGCAAGAGTAGATTCAACAAATGAGCGACGGCGCGCGAATCGTTTCCACAATGTCCCGTATGTGGTCATATATCATTCATCCGATTGCGATGAAACATTGGTGAATCATTGAGTACACTCCAGAGAAGGTTTCAGGCTTAGTTAATCTATTTTATAATAGGTAGCGCATGAGTAGATTCAACGAATGAGTGACGGCACACGAATCGTTTAAAGAAAATCCCGTATGCGTTCATATGCCATTCATTCGAATCCGATGAAAATTTGATGAGTTGTTGTGTACACGCCAGGGAAGGTGTTCAACTTGGTAAATCCATTTTACAATATTGGTAGCGCACGAGTAGATGTAACAAATGAGTGACGACGCGCGAAGCGTTCCAACAGAATCCCGTATGCGTTCACATACTATTCATCGATTGCGATGAAACTTTGATGAGTTGTTGTGTACACTTACGTGAAGCTTTCTAACTTAGTAAATCCATTTCACAGTTGGTAGAGCACGAGTAGATTCAACAAATGAGTGCCAGCGCACGAATCATTTAAACAAAATCCCGTATGCGTTATATGCCATTTATCCGATTGCGATGAAACTTTGGAGAGTTGTTGTGCACGCTCCCACGTATGTTTCTAGATTAGTTAATTCATTTCACGATAGTTTAGAGGCAGTTAACTGAAATTGAAAAAAATATTATTTATCCAAAAGCACTTCAAGAAACAAAGTAACAACACTTTCTTTGATTGGCAGGACAACGTCTGCCGGGTCAGCTAGTTTCATTATAAAATTCGGCTTCTGGAAAACACGACGCGATATTGCCTCATATTCTCTGATAGTTATTGACAGTGTAGATGATTTCATTGTGTTTGACGGCGTAGAAGTGGCTATAGCCATGACGCAACACAGGTGACGTGTCTCTCTCCCGCTGCCCTTCACCCCCTTCCCTTTGTTTATTTCTCACGTAGGCACATTATTGTCTTCGTGTTCCGCACTATTGTCTTCTAGTTCTTAGTGTTCACGTCCAGTTATGACCTATTTTATTGCGTGTTTCATAATGGGTAAGAAGAAAGTACGGCAGATAACTAATGACGAGAAGATTAAATACATTCGAGACGTGGACTGCAATCCTCACATGAAGCGTGTGGATATAGCGCGAAAGTGGAACATTCCTCCGTCTACACTGAACACGATTCTCGGCAAAAGGAAGGAAATTGAACGTGCATTTGAAGAAGGGGTGAGTGGCAAAAGGAAACGTGTGCGAGAGGGACAGTTCCCTGAACTAGAAAGCGCTTTATTGAAGTGGTTCAAGCAAGCCCGTGCTTCAAACATATGCGTGCGCGGTCGCCGGCGATAGAGCCGTCACTGGCGGAGCGCGAGTGCGAGAATGTCCTTGCTGATCAAATATAAAGAAAGACCCTGTATTATATGTGTTTGGAAGCGGATGGGGAACATTTTCAGCATCTTCTGTAAATCATGGCCAGTAAAACTGCATGGTAGGCTACTGATTTTAAGCACCGTATTCAGCAGTAGGCCTACATATGCGTGCGCGGTCGCCGCCAACAGAGCCGTCACTGGCGGAGCGCGAGAATGTCCTTGCTGATCAAATACACACATCAAAAAAAGTTTTGCATCACCTCGGTTCCAAGAGTTCCGGAACCGTTAAATACAAAGGGAATAGAGATCAACACAAACAACATTTCAGCTCGTTTTATTGCTCATGAGACCCACACATTGCATGTTGTACCATCATACAGCTAGACTTTCAGCATTTGTGGTCCAGATTGCAGTACACACCACTACCTCTAATACCCAGTAGCACGTCCTCTTGCATTGATGCATGCCTGTATTCGCCGTGGCATACTATCCACAAGTTCATCAAGACACTGTTGGTCCAAATTGTCCCACTCCTCAACGACAATTCGGCGTAAATCTCTCAGAGTGGTTGGTGGGTCAAGACGTCCATAAACAGCCCTTTTCAACATATCCCAGGCATGTTCGATAGGGTTCATGTCTGGCGAACATGCTGGCCACTGTAGTCGAGCGATGTCGTTATCTTGAAGGAACGCATTCACAAGATGTGCACGATGAGGTCGAGAATTGTCGTCCATGAAGACAAATGCCTCTCCAATATTCTGCCGATATGGTTGCACTATGGGTCGGAGGATGTCATTCAGGTATCGTAAAGCCGTTTCGGAGCCTTCCATGATCACCAGTGGCGTACGTCGGCCCCACATAATGCCACCCCAAAACATCAGGGAACCACCACCTTGCTGCACTCGCTGGACAGTGTGTCTAAGACGTTCAGCCTGACCAGGGTGCCTCCAAACACGTCTCCGACGATTGTCTGGTTGAAGGCATATGCGACACTCATCGGTGAAGAGAACGTGATGCCAATTCCGTGGGGTCCATTCAGCATGTTGTTGGGCCCATCTGTACCGCGCTGCATGGTGTCGGGGTTGCAAAGCTGGACCTCGCCATGGACGTCGGGAGTGAAGTTGCGCATCATGCAGCCTATTGCGCACAGTTTGAGTTGAAACACGACGTCCTGTGACTGAACGAAACGCATTATTCAACATGGTGGCATTGCTGTCAGGGTTCCTCCGAGCGGCAATCCGTAAGTAGCGGTCATCCACTACAGTAGTAGCCCTTGGGCGGCCTGAGCGAGGCCTGTCATCGACAGTTCCTGTATCTCTGTACCTCCTCCATGTCCGAACAACATCGCTTTGGTTCACTCTGAGACGCCTGGAAACTTCCCTTGTTGAGAGCCCTTCTTGACACAAAGTAACAATGCGGACGCGATCGAACTGCGGTATTGACCTTCTAGGCATGGTAGAACTACAGACAACATGAGCAGCGTACCTTCGTCCTGGTGGAATGACTGGAACTGATCGGCTGTCGTACCCCCTCCGTCTAATAGGCCCTGCTCATGCATGGTTGTTTACATCTTTGAGCAGTTTTAGTGACATCTATGAACAGTCAAAGGGACTGTATCTTGGATACAATATACACAGTCAACGTCTATATGCCGGAGATCTGGGAACCGAGGTGATGCAAAACTTTTTTTGATGTGTGTATAAAGAAAGACCCTGTATGTGTTTGGAAGCGGATAGGGAACATTTTCAGCATCTACTGTAAATCATGGCCAGTAAAACTGCATGGTAGGCTACTGATTTTAAGCACCGTATTCTGCCGTAGGCCTACATATGCGTGCGCGGTCGCCGGCAACTGAGACGTCACTGGCGGAGCGCGAGAGCGAAAATGTCCTTGCTAAGCAAAAATAAAGACCCTGTATTATACTGAAGTGTAGAGGTACAGTAATTAATTTTTATGTTATTTATTGCGTGTAAGTTACTGATAACCTATGTTTATGTCGTGACTGTAGTAGTGCATACAATCACTTACTAAGGTCGGCGATTGAACGTCCATATATACGCCGCGTTCTTTCTTATACGTTGTAAATGCAGTATGGCGTTTTTCGGTAGTACGTTTTACCGCATATGACGTCCAAATTTTTCAGTCCCTTGAAAAACGTACTAACGAGATTCCACTATTTGTTTATGTATTGATTTGGCGTATAATTTTTAACGTTTAATTCTAACATCAATATGGACATTTAAAAACATTTGTTTTCAATGGCAAATGTATTTGCATTCAAAGAAATCTTTGGTAGATTACATGATGTACGACTGGGAAATGAAGAGAAGTGTCAGAGATATAAAGGTAATACCATCAGAGGCCTTAGATAGCAACCACAGAATACTTGTAATGAACCTGGGAGTTGTTAAGGATAGCAAGAGGACCGAGTACCAGGAAAGGAGAATCGAAGTATGGAAACTGAATGAAAAGGAAGTCAAGGAAGAATTCCAGAAGATAATAAGGGAAAGGATGCCAACAGGGAAAGAGGAATGGAAGCAATTCAAAAATACAATGGTGGAAGCTGCAGTGGCAGTATGTGGAAGAACAAGCAGCAGAAAGCGGTGTAAAGAGACACCATGGTGGAATGAGAGAGTAAAAGAAGCTGTGGGAAGGAAGAACAAGGCTTTCAGAGTGTGGTTCCAGGAAAGAACTGATCTGGCAAGGGAAGATTATAAGATAAAGAAGAAAGAAGCAAACAAGATTGTCGCACAGGAGAGGAAGAAGTGGATGGTAAAGTGGACAGAGATGATGGAGGAAGGCAGCAGAGGAAATAAGAAAGTACTTTATGGGATGGTCAAAAGTAAGAGAAGAGGTCTGCGAGAGGATGTGATAATGGTGGACACAAACGAAAATGAGGTATACAACAAAGAGACACTCAAGACAGTGTGGAAAGAGTATTTTGAGGATTTGCTGAATCCAAATAGTCATAGGGAGGAAGACAACGTATTGGAAGATGGAGAAGACAACACAGGAATGGAAAAGGACTTGACTTGGAGAGAACTGGAAATGGCTATAGACAAGATGAAAGGAGGAAGGGCACCGGGTGTGGACGAAGTGAGTGTTGAAATGGTGAAGGCAGCAGGGGAGGTTGGGAAACAGTGGCTGTACCTTGTGATGAGGGTGGTATGGAAGGAGAAAAAGACCCCAGAACATTGGAAGAAAGGATTAATTGTCACAATATTTAAGAAAGGAGTGCACAAATTTCAGGGGAGTCACACTCATACCACACTGTGCCAAGATATATGAAAAGGTATTAGAAATCAGAATACGAGCCAAAGTGGAGAGAGAATTGAGAGAGGAGAAGTACGGATTCAGACTTGGGAGATCAACAGAGGATCTCATCAGTGAGTCAGCTCCAGGAACACCACTAAGAATTTGGAGAGGATCTGTTGATGGCCTTCCTGGACATCGAAAAGGCCTATGATAGTGTGTGTAGGGGGAAGGTTTGGAAAGCAATGGAAAATATGGGAGTGAAAAAGGGACTGTAGACAGAGTGAAGGAGATGTATTGTGGAAGTGTGAGTTGTGTGAAAGTTGGAGGGGAAAGAACAGACTGATTCAGACAAATGAGTGGCCTGAAACAGGGTAGTGCACTGTCACCCCTTCTCTTTATTGTGGTATGGACGAGGTAATGACACAGGTAGCAGGAAAGATAGGAGAAGATAAGATGAAAGCAATGGTGTTTGCAGATGATCTCATGATCTGGGGAAACAAGGAGGAGGAAATTCAGGAGCAACTGAAGGCTTGGGAAGAAACAGTGGGAGAGTACGGATGGAAGTTCAACATCAGTAAATGTGAGATCCTGTTAACGACCAGGAAAAAGGACAGACCAATGAGTGGGATAACACTTGAAGGTGGACAGCTGAAGAAGGTGGAAAGTCTCAAGTACTTGGGAAGTATAGTGGAGGAAAATGGGAGAAATGACAAAGAGATTACGGAACGTGGCAGACAGAAGCATTTCTGAGAAGCATTAGGAGCTTAGTGTGGAATAAAGATGTCCCACAAAAAAGCAAGGAAGTGTTATACAGAAGCTACTATAACCCGATACTGACCTATGCTTCAGAAACGTGGATAATGAAGAAAAGAGACATAAGCAGAATACCGGCAAGTGAAATGAAGTTCCTGCGAAGTAGGATCGGAGTAACAAGAAAAGACAGGGTGAGGAATGAAAAGGTCAGGGAAATAGTGCAAGAGGAGCCCCTTGCAAGGTAGGATTGAGACATCAAGACTGAGGTCGTATGGACACTTTAAAGAGAATGGAAGAGAAGAAGATTCCCAAGAGGATACATGAGATGCAGATGCAGAAGAAACGACCAAGGGGAAGACCAAGAGATAGATGGCTGAAAGGAGTGGAGGAATGTGTCAAGAAGAGAGGCGAGGACTGGACCCGAGTGACAGTGGAGAGGTGGTGGGAAGAAAGGACTAATTGGCGAGGCTTATGTTCCAAACAGACCCAGCCTGGGGCTGGAAACTGTACAAGATGATGATGATGATGGTGATGAGTAGGGGAAAATAAAGTTGTATTTGGGGACGAATGTAGGTATTTAGGTGTAACTGTGGGGAGGTGGGAATTTTCACTGGGGTAAGCACATAGGGGAAATAGTAAATAAAGCATACAAGTCACTACGTATGGTTATGCGAGTATTTAAAGGGGCTGGCAGAGAGATTAGGGAAAGGGCATTCATGTCCCTAGTCCGTCTTCTGCTGGAATATGCTGGGGAAGTGTGGGATCCATACCAAATGTATTTAATAAAGGAATTGGAAGGAGTACAAAGAAAGGCCGCCAGGTATGTGATGGAGGACCACAGATCGACGAGTAGTGTGATTAGGATGATCCAGGATTTGGGATGGGAAAGTCTGGCTGGTAGATGTTCAAGAGCAAGACAAGGGGGTATTTTCTTAGCTTACAAGGGGGAAATTGCATGGGAAGACATTCATGAGAGATTGGGAAAGGAAGGTTCATATATGGGCAGATAAAGTCATTGTTGTAAATTAAAATTAAGTCAGTGGAACAGTAACTGGGGCAAATATTCTTTCATTGGGAGGGGGGAAGTAGAATGGAACAGTTTGCCAGGGCACATTTTCAGCCCTTTGCCTTCCAATGTTGGAAAATTTAGGAAGTTGGTGAGAAAGCACCAGATCAGGAGCCAGTGACATGACATGGATGAAGAATAGTGTAGATTATCCTCATTTTATAATTGTTCCTATTTTATTATTTTCTTATACCAATTAATTCTTGTATCTAAAATGTATTTTTGCAGTTGTATGAATGATTTATTTTGCTTAGTTTTTGTTGTAATTTGCCACCATGGACAGCATCCACATCTGCAAATAAATATATGTATGTATGTATGTAAGATGTCCCTAATGAAATGATAGCGCACATCTATGCATCTTGTTCTCTGATGAAAACCTTCATTCTCAGCCAACCTCTGAGCACTCTGTCATTACACAACTGAATTGGACCTCCTCTCTTACACAACTCAAAGAAGAAACCTCTAAGGAACAGAGCTTCTTTACATGCTAGACAGTGCCACAACTGGCTGTTTCTTACTTTCCCAACTTATTGGGCCTTCTGCATATTTAAATACATAACCACTCACAGATTTCCTGTCAGTTAAATTATTTCCAAAAGAAGCATCAACAAAACCCTTGACATCACATTCTGATTTTCTTATACATGATACCAACATCCACTGTACCCTTCAAGTAGCTGAACACTCTCTGGACACATGTCCAATGTTCCTTACCATAGCAATTATTGAACTGACTCAAATAATTAGTTACATATGCAATATCTACCCTGGTACAAATGGAAAGGTATAACAAAGCCTGTTGATAGGGATAGGATTTGTCACAGGATGTGGATATCTCTAACAACAAACCTGTTTCCATTGGAGTTTTCACAGGAGTACAATCTGACATGTTAAACCTATCCAACACATCTAATTTAGACACATTACCTTCAGTATTACGTTTCACTTTAAACACCCATTTGCATCTTACAATATTTGTTCCATCAGGTTTCTCAACTAATGTCCATACATCATTATCATGAAATGACTTGAGTTCTTCCTCCATCGCTTGCTTCAGACACAGTGGTTAGTTCCACATAACCACCACTTTCAGCAAAAAAAAACAAAAAAACCTCATAATCAGGAAATTGTTTTGGGCATCTCTCCCTTAAAGGGTACCTCCTACCTGCATTTTCTGGAACACCAAACTGGTCAATCTCATCATTTTCGTCATCATGAATTACAACAATGTCTTCATTAACCTGGAACATCAATGTTGTCACTAACCTGACCAGCAACTGGAACTTCAATGATTGGCTGGTTATTAGAAAGAAAGAAGTATGTACCAATCATCATTCAGTTACAATTAGGGATCTCAACGTTGTGTCAAAAATGAAGTATTTGGGAGTAATGCAGGACAGCAAAATGGACTGGTACCCACATATGCAACACCTGGACATTAAAGTGATGAAAATCAGGAACAACTTAGTCAGATGTTCCAAAGCATCTTGGGGCATGTCTTTTCATAATTTGATGACGATATACAATCATACTAATTTACCCGTCATAATGTATGCCGCAGAAGTATGGAGCATCTCCTTATCAAAAAGAGCCAAAGTGAAACTGCAACAAATACAGAGATATTTTCTGATTTTTGCGACAAAGGCATACAGAACAGTCTCTAACAATGCTTTGCAGGCCTACAAACGCTGTAATTCCCTCGCTAAAAGAAACAGAAATCCCGAAGAGATCAAGTTTATACCATCCGAGAGAGAATCATATAAACTTAATTATTTCAGGAGCTATAGAAAAAGCAGACGTCCTCATTCTTCACAGACGGATCGGAGCAGGAATAGTAGTCGAGAAAAACTCAAAAGAAATCTGTATTGGTATAAAAAGGTTAGATATTAATTGTTCAGTTTTCCAAGCGGAATTAATGGGCATCATCATTGCAGTTGAATGGATTGAACTACAGAATAATTGCACTGTAAATTATGCTATTCTTGTGGACTCAAGAGCTGCAATCTTTGCTATAGCCAACAGAAAAAATACCCATCCTCTCGCCACTGAAATAAGAGACAAAATTATTGCCCTCAACAAGTTGAACAAGATTACTTTTCAATGGATTAAAGGACACACAGGACTCTGGGGGAATGAGAGAGCTATCTCGCCAGGATTGCTGCCAGCCATAGAACTGCAATAGATTATAGATCACCACCCCTAAACCAGGCAAAAAAAAGTACTAACTGAGCATTATACAAGTATATGGAACTCCATATATACCAATTCAGAAGACTCCTTACATACAAAATTATTCCTTCCTAATATACCACACAGACTTTCCTCATCTCTCTGGCTCAACTTCATAACCACCCAGTTTATCACAAATCATGGTCGCTTCAAATCCTATCTTCATAAAATGAACATTATTGATTCACCAATTTGCAGCTGTCAGGAAAAAACTCAACAGACGGCTCGTCACCTGTTGACTGAATGCACCACGTACTCGGGAGAACGACCAACTGTACTACGATCATTACCACTGCATACCATTATGAAACACCACTGGAATACTGTCGAAATTACTGAATTTATAAAAAAAAAAATCTTCCACTCACTTCAATAATATTATTCATGTTAATTTTGCATTTAAAACTGTAAATATCCCGTGGTATACCAATAGGTGAAACACGGGTTGTAACTATATTAAATAAATTAAAAGATTTAAAAAAAAAATCCTGTCCAATTCTGTTTTCATCATTATTTACAATGTCATGCAAAGGACAATACATACATCGCTCATTTCAACATTTTTCTCAGCACACCTGGTGAATTTATCTTCTACAAATTTAACACTGTGCTCTACAAAAATATCTTTAGGTTTACTGGGATCAAACAGACAGTAACCTTTCTTTTCCCCATCATACCCAACAAACACAAAACATTTGCTTCTGGGTTCCAATTTGCCAGTACGCACCTGTTTTGGAACATGGGCATAAGCATTGCAACCGAATATTTTCATATTCTCATGACTTACAGCTTTACCAGTCCACAATTCCTCTGGAACTTTACTATGAGGACTCCTGTTCGAAATATATACTGCCGTATTGGCTGCTTCCGCCCACAGTTTTTCAGAGCATCCTGCTGTAAACAACATGCATCTAACCCTTTCCATAATGGTAAGATTGTGATGTTCAGCTATGCATTTTGTTCAGCTGTATACCTTACAGTTTTCTGTTGCACAATCCCTTTTTCCTTGAAATATTTGTTCAGGTCAGAATTGACAAATTCCTTACCATTATCAGATCTAAAAATCTTTGGTGTCTTACCTTTCTGAGTTTCACAATATGCAACAAAATCCTTGACTTTCTCCTTGGATTCAGATTTTTGTTTCAAAAAATAAACAAAAATCTTCCTGGAAAAATCATCAATTATTGTCATCATATATTTAACACCATTCCAGGTCTCAGGGAGTGGCCCACACAGATCAGAGTGCACCAAGTTCAAAAAACTTTCACTCCTCGAGTGACTTACCTGTGGAATTGACTGCCTTTGCTGCTTCCCGAGAACACATGGTTCACACAATTCCTTTGGCATTTCCTTAAATTTAACATCAGACATTTGACTTAAGACCTGTAACTTCTGCTGTCCAACGTGGCCCAACCGTTGATGCTGCAAATTGTAATCGGACACATCACCAACAAGGGCAGACATATCTTGGTTAACATTCGGATAATACAGACCATTCAAAACTGAACCAGTAGCTAGCACGCTACCATTCACTGAGCAATTCTCTGAATCCAAGATTTCACATCCATTTTTATTACAACACAACAACAGCGCCCCTTGTAATCATCTGACTTACAGACAGCAAGTTAACACTCAGTCCTGGAACATGCATCACGTCTGACAGATTATTAATACTGTCGCTTACATTCAGTGCAATGTCACCAACTCTTTGTACAGACAACTTATCATTATTACCAATTACAATGTTTATATCAGGATCATCATTGCATTTATAATTTGGCACACGTTTAACATTAGGAGACATGTGAGCACTACAACCAGAATCAATGACAAAACAATTCTTTGGTACGCGAGCAGTTAAAGCACAAAACAGACTTTTATTGGATTTTGGACACTTCTGTGCACTTTGAACTTTTGTCTCCTGTGGACAAGTATCTCTTCCGTGACCCTTTTCACCACAAATCCAACACTTCCAACGACTCTTGTCAACTGCTTTTTCACTAGAGCTCTTTGGTCTCTTGACATACCTGACTTCCTTCTTGGTGTTGCTGTAAAGGGCTGCCCCATCAACTGACTTCTCACCATATATTCGGCGAAAGCTTTCGTCCAACAAGATAGACTTGATGCGGTCCAACTGTAGTTCCTCCGATGTTGAGGTTACGGTCATAACTAAGTTATCGTATTCATTAGGAAGACTTCGAAGTATCATAGCAGCAACAAACTTATCAGCGACAGGCTCATCAACACCTGATATCTTCTGTGTAACTGACATAACCTCACCAATATACTTGTCCATGGAATCAAAATCTGACAACTTGAGCGACCACAGATTTCGCATCAGCGTGATATACCTCCACTTTCCTTTACCTTCAAAAGCTTTTTCAAGGGCATGCCAGGCATCCTTAGCTTTTGCACAGTCTCGAACATGGGGATAATTGTGAACAGCCACCATGAGACATATATCCGCCAGCGCTCTCTCGTCAGGTCGATCATGTCCCTCCGACACATCTGTGCCTCGGACCCTGGCCCACAATCCGTGCTCTTTGAGATAATATGACATCACAAAAGACCAGTTCGAATAATCCTCCCGACCACTCAATTTCGGAAACCCATTGGCACAAGGACTCAAAGCATGTTCACTCATTTTGCCTTCTCACTTTGAAGTTCACTGAAGAAAATGATCACAGAACACCGTTTTGTCTGGGCCCATAACCTATTGATACTACTTGAGCAATGCATGGCTTTCTACTGTATCAGTTAAACATGAGATGAACGGAATAAAATACACGAACACATGTTGACTTAGATTGTACTGAACAAGAACACAGGATACAGGGTACAGACAAAAGGCAAAGAACATAAAGTCAAAGAATATACATTTGACAAAAGACAAACGATATTTACATGCGAGCGAGATTAGAAAGGACGAGAAATATTCATTCTCTTCAACACATTACTACTATTCCGTGAAGTATGACCTATCTTGGCACAATTAAAACACAAAACAAGACCTTTCTTTCTTGCTTCATGAACTAAATCACAGAACTTCGCAATATGTCCCTGTTCTTGATACGTGTAGCACATGAATCCACCACTACCTGTTGGCTTGTTGAGACTCTTGCTGCTGTTGACCACCCCCTTGGAATTGAAGCGCATGGCTGCCACCATTGCCTTCACGCTTTCATCCTCAGATTCTTTCTTCTTCAGCCTCGCTTAAGTCTCCAGTTCTCGCTCCATCTTTAGTTTGTCCAACTTGTTCTTTCTCTCTTCCAACAATAGTTTGGCTGGCACTACCTTTACGCTTAAGTTTTCTTCATTGCTTTCCAATGAACGGATCAAATTTTCGTACTCCCGCTTTTCCGGTCCTCTGAGAATAAAAGCAGCTTTGGTCTTATCCGTAAATTTTATACCTACATCGTCCAACCGTACACACCAAGTGAGCACTATTTCAACAAATGTACGCATGCTAATGTCACTAGTTTTCATAAAAAGACACAACTCTTCTAATATCGTCACAATTTGAAGGACTCCGGTATCGCAACATGAAGTCAGAAGATTCTGCCATGCTTCCTTAGCTGTCTCCGCTTCTTTGATATCACCTATGAAAGGGTCGGTGACCACACCTATGAGCAAGTTTTTCGCGTCTTGATCTTTGCCCAGTTGGGCCTCGGAGTACTCTTCAACGGGTGTATCTTCTACCTCTCCTGTATCAGTCTTTCGTGGGAAACCTTGAACCGCGTCCCACAGACACCTTGTTTGAAGCAATGCCTTTGTTCGGGTGCTCCACGCTTCCCAATTGTCGTCTTGTAACCTCACTATTGCAACTACTCGCTCGCTGCTTCCCATGGCTGCATCCATGTTAGTATGTGTACCTATAATAAAAAGCACAAATAGTCCTCACAATAGAAGATCTTCCACAAAATTCACCAAAAACGATATTGAATGCACACTCAACTGCCGTCCACATGTGCGCCGCACATATCAACACCTTTTAACGACCGACATTCTCCCATCACCAAGTCCACACATTAACAGCAATAAGCGTAATGCACATTGTGCGCACTTATCGTTAATAAAAAGTCCTCTCGGCACGCCGGAAGGCGGAGGTAGATTTCACCGGACAAACTTGGGGATAGGCGAAAATAGGCAGAATATGCAGATTTTCGTAGAAGGATCAGACCTCATTTAATGCGAGAAGGTATTTTATAATTGGAGCTTAATTAACTTTGTTTTTCGTCATTTTATGCTTATTTTAAACATTTTATTGTGTTATGGGAACGGTAACCTTCTTGTCATTTGGGGTCCATTTTTATACTTGTGGTCACACTGTCCTTATGCTAGGTTTCGACACTGATGTGCAACTATGTAACGGTCTGTTACTTCTTCACGCAAAATTATATCTACCGCAGAGATTTTGGTTGGTTCCTCAGTTTAGGGGCTGCGACAACGCGGTCATGTAACCCCGTGTACTTTGGGATGGCTGTATTAGTCTGTAATTCAGGTAAGGACTGCAGACGGTCAATTTCAAGCAGTAGTTACTAATGTTGCTACCAGGTACTACCGTCAACGACACCTAGCTGTGAACTTGGCTACTAGATGCCACCGCAACCCGCAACTCGCAACGAACGTTGGAACTTCCCCTCCAAAGGAAAGCATACTGAGGGATTTTTGGCGCTCTTAGAAAATCCGACGACTTCGGCCGGCTTTGAACTCGCGACCTTGGGCATAAACATTCAGCATGCTACCAGTTACGTCACCGAAGCCGCTTCACACTTAGATGGAAATCTGAATCTGATCTCGTGCAAGTGCGTTATCTTGGCAACGTCTGATGGCTCATCCCTCATCAATTTAGTAGTGTTGCCATGGCAACCACTGATAGGTCTTGGCATTTTCTTATAATTCCGAAATTATTTTTCTCATCCCTTGGCATAATGGTGGGTTATATCAAAAATTCTTTCAGACAAAAGTTTTAGGTAATTATTATGGGAATATTGTCCATTTTGTACGGTTTTGATATTGTGCCTATTAAGAGAGATATGATTAATGTTTCCCGAAAAACCCACTTTTTCCCACCCCTTTGGTCAATGGTTGGTGCTATAAAAAAAACTCTTCAAACATACATTTTTGGGCTTTATCCGACACATAGTATGAATGTTGAACGGATTCGATATTTCACATATTAAGAGAGTTATAGCAATATTTCACTTTTTCGAGAAAAAAAAAGCCCCCCATTTTCACCCCCCAACGACCGATTTAGCCCAGTAACGAACTCGACCGAGATTTTATAGGTATACGTATTCGGTAAAAAATTCAAAGTGATTGGTACAAAATTACGGCAGTTATCGTGTCCACAATAAACTGATATACATATACATACATAAATTATATATAACTTTTGAACTGACGGTGGTTTTGGGGCCTGGGGATGTGAAACGCGAAGATATGTCGAAATTTTCCGGAAGTCGAAACATGGTACCCATTGCAATAGTTAGCTTTCTAACGAAATCTACCTCTGGTTGGTTCCTCAGTTTAGGGGCTGCGACAACGCGGTCATCTAACCCCGTGTACTTTGGGTGAGTGTAGAATCTGTCTGATACACGGTGTGAATTGTAATGGCTGTATTAGTCTTAATTCATGTAAGTACTGCAGACGGTCAATTTCAAGCAGTAGTTCCTAATGTTGCTACCAGGTACAACCGTCAACGACACCTAGCTGTGAACTTGGCTACTAGATGCCACCCCAACCATCAACTCGCAACGAACGTTGGAACTTCCCCTCCAAAGGAAAGCATACTGAGGGATTCTAGTGCTCTTAGAAAATCCGACGACTTCGGCCGGCTTTGAAACCGCGACATTGGGCATAGACATTCAGCATGCTACCAGTTACGTCACCGAAGCCGCTTCCCACTTTATCAGGCGGCTTTGGTGGCGTAGTCGGTAACATGCTGAGCTTCTATGCCCAAGATACCGGGTTCAAACCCGGCCGAAGCCGTCGGATTTTTTAAGAGCGTTAAATATCCCTCAGTATGCCTTCCTTCGGAGGGGAAGTAAAGCCGGCGGTCCCATGTCATAGATTTATGGCATGTTAAAGATCCTTCCACTAATTGCACCTGTGTGAAGCTAAATTGGATAGGTTAAGAATGTATACAACGCTCTTAGGTTTCTATGTTCGTTGCCAAGAGCCGACTGCGGCGGCGTCTAGTAGCTCAGTTCTGAACTTGGCCTCGTAGTCGTTGACAGTGGCGCTTGGCGGCAAAAGTAGGAACTATCTGAAAAATTGTTAGTTGCAGTACTTAAATTAACAAACAGATAACACACACTAATACAGTCATCACAATTAACACCGGTTATCAGACAGATTCTACACACACCCAAAGTACACGGGGCTACATGACCGCGTTGTCGCAGCCCCTAAACTTAAGAACCAACCAACCAACCACTTAATCAGATGGAAATACTGAATCTGATCTCGTGCAAGTGCGTTGTCATGGCAACGTCTGATGGTCCATGCCTCATCAATTTAGTAGTGTTGCCATGGCAACCACTGATAGCTCTTGGCATTTTCTTATAATTCCGAAATCATTTTTCTCGTCCCTTGGCGTAATGGTGGGTCATATCAAAAATTATTTCAGACAAAAGTTTTAGGTAATTATTAGGGGAATATTGTCCATTTTGTACGGTTTTGATATTGTGCCTATTAAGAGAGATATGATTAATGTTTCCCGAAAAACCCACTTTTTTCCACCCCTTTGGTCAATGGTTGGTGCTATCAAAAATCTTATTTGACATAAATTTTTGGCACTTATCCAACACATATTATGAACTTTGAATGGATTCGATATTGCACGTATTAAGAGAGTTATAGCGAAATTTCACTTTTTCGAAAAAAGCCCCCCATTTTCACCCCCTTCGACCGATTTAGCCCAGTAACGAACTCGACCGAGATTTTATAGGTATACATCTTCGGTAAAAAATTCGAAGTAATTGGTGCAAAATTACGGCAGTTATCGTGTCCACAAGAAACTGATATACATATATATATACATATATATATACATATATATATATATATACATAAATTATATATAAACTTTTGAACTGACGGTGGTTTTGGGGTCTGGGGGATGTGAAACGCGAAGATATGTCGAAATTTTCCGGAAGTCGAAACATGGGACCCATTGCAATAGTTAGCTTTCTAATGAAATCTACCTAATAACCTGTCATAAATAATTAGTAAAAAGGGTTTACTAACTATAGTCCTAAACTCCAAATTGATGGGAGAAGAAACATACACCGACATCCATTGGTCACAACCGGAAGCAGACAGTTATATTCAGAAAAGTACATTTGACTCACAGTGTGAACATAAGTCACGACTTAGAGCATTCTGTTGTTCACGAGAGGCTTTGCATGACTAGTCTAGCGACAGACTTCGAATTAGCTATTAAATTAATAGTTTTAAAACTATATGGTTAAATTATTTCAGGGGCTTTGGATATCTTGGTCATTAGCCCCGGGTAGTTGTCTGATATCCTGTATTTATGTGATGCCTATAGATATAGTAGTGTGTATTACGGACAGGGACTGGGGGGGGGGTGCCCCGATATTTGAAGTAAGGTGCTATCCTGAAATTTACCTGGACGGAGTGTAGATAAACCCGGGGATTCAAACCTGTGATCCCCGAACATGCTGCAGCCGCCCTCACGACCGTGATGCATGATTTAACGAGTACGGCTACACCACGGGACTTTTAAAAGTATGAGTAGCTTTTAACTTATTTGTTGCTTTCAAACCGAATTAAGTCCTATAATATCAGTAGCAGGCCTATTCACGGATCGTGCTTGATGCAATTGCATGATTATATGTGTTCCAAAATTCCTATTACCCACTTCAAGAAGTTGTAGAGAGGACCCAGCAGATAACACTTGCAACCGAAAGTCATGCCCGAAAACGCATCACTTCGCTACTACATTGACAACAGGGTCATGAATTTGTTACAAAAATTCATTTTTGCGAACCAGTTATTGTATGGAATATATTTATTCCAGTATATAGGTACGGTTTGTGTAAAATAAATGAGGTATTCTACGCAAAAGCAAAGAACATACTGATGCTAATAAAAGTTAAATTTCCTCCTATATACTGAGGAACATCGAATTATGGATATGTTTTACAGATCTAGATGATGAATACTTGCTAAAATTTTCAACGAGGTTATATTAGAGGCGAGTACTTGTTTAAAACTCGCATGTAAACCGGTTGCTTTATAACGTTGTTGAAACACAAAGTTGTCACTGAGCAAATTACTCGACAAATGCGCAATAAAGTATCGAAGTGTTATATCATATGTGTTCCTGTTCTCGCCTGACAGAGGCAGCAATGAGATTCGGGTACTATCTGCGCGCGCCCATTTAGGGGCAAGGTGTGCGGTAGACCATCACACATTTTGTTATCACGCAAAGTTTGGCCTGACCTGCAGCCCAAAAAACATAGCCATGTTAATACCATGAAGAGGTCATCTGGATGATCGAGCTCATAACTGGATGCACTACAAGATAATAATAATAATAATGTTAACGTCACTTTTAAGTACTGGCGGGTTTTTGAGACGCCGGGATGCTGGAATTTTGCCCCAAAGGGGATCTTTAATGTGCCAGTAAATCTACTGACATGGCTCCTTCACATTTGCGCACCCTCAAATGCCAGCTGACTGCGCCAGGATTCGATTCTGCAGCCTTGGGCACTATAGGAGCTGATCGATGTGACGACCTTGAACGTCGTTGCACACAATGCATCTGTGAAAATGATGGGGTAGATGTGGGATTTATTTGACCTCGTCACCTATGTAACTTCAAAAGGGTACGTTCTGATTCGACCTTGTCATCGATGTGGTATCGAAGAGGTATGTTTCCGGGCACGAGTTCTGCATGCAAATGTTATGAGCTGGTTCCTCTCTACAACCTTTAGTAGTGTGCAATAGGAATTACGAAACACTCCGTATACACAGTCTGCACATTCACTTAATATTTAAAATTGAACAAGTTATTTCCAAGATGGGCCCAACTGACATGTTCTTCGATTTTGCTGAGTTGTGATCATGACTTGGTTGGTTGGTTCCTCATTTTAGGGGCTGCAAAAACATGGTCATGTAGGCCAGTGTTCTTTTGGTGTGTGTAGAATCTGTCTGATAACCGGTGTTAATTGTGATGACTGTATTAGTGTGTGTTATCTGTAATTCAGGTAATGACTGCAGACGATTCATTTAAGTAGTTCCTACTTTTGCAACCAAATGCTACCATCAACGACACCTAGCCGCGAACTTGGCTACTAGATGCCACCACGATCAGCACCTGGCGACGAACGTTGGAACTAATAGAGCATTAATCAAATCTAACCAACAAATTGAGTTTCACACAATTTTGTAGTTATTGGAAGGTTCTTTGGTACCATAAATGGGCCCGCCGGCTTTACTTCCCCTCTGAAGTAAGGCATACTGAGGGATTTTTAACGCTCTTAAAATATCCGATGACTTCGGCCGGGTTTGAACCATTTTGGGCATAGAAGCTCAGCATGTTACCAACTACGCCACTGATCGTGACTTGGAGGGGCATTTGTAAGCAGAAAGAATGACTCAATATTTGGCTCGGAATGCTACAGTTAAATGTCTCAAAATATTGAATTCTTCACAATATGGACCCAATTATTGTAATAGGGCCATTATCCCGAAACATTCACAGTACCGTATTCTAATGTTGAAAATAATATCACTTACAGCTTAAATCTTGCAAAATACAAGCACCTAAAGGGTCTTTGAACTCATAAATTAAGTATGAGGCTGTTGAAGTAGATAATTATTACCAGTAAGTAAATGATAAGTTCTTTAAATAACGGCACTAACAATATTCAATTGTCTGTAGAAAATAAGTTAAAAAGTGTTTTTTTTTTTTTGGGAAAATACGTTTATTTATATCCTCAAATGGTAGGATTTTACTCTAGTTTAGAAGGAAACCATTTCTTAGTCTTTAGTGTAAAAAGGAGTCAGATCATTAGTTGCATGATCCATGAGTCACACTCCATGTACAATGGATTTGATTAGACAAGAATAGCATGCTAACAATAACTGGCAAGGATCGCAATGCCAAAAAACAAGGATCATGTACCGTAACTAATTAAATGGAATGCTCATGTACATAAGGTTGCTTAGAGGGAAGGCTGGCCCGCCAACATAAGCTAATGAATTCCATGTGAATGTTTTGAATGAATTACGCACCGATCAATCTTTATTATAGTCCAGTCATTTGGTGATGGAAAGTAGTCGATTCAGGAAAAAATTGCTGAAGAATTTTTCTCGACGGTTCTATATGTCTTTTGAGGTCTGAATCTGAAAATCCAGTTATCAAATAGATTCGGATATGGCTTCACCATAAAAATGGCGAAAATTCACAACATTTCGGAAGTTGTTTTAGTTTTTCGCTTACAACTCCAAAACTTGAAACCTAGAGAAAAATCACTATTGATCAAAAGTAAAGCTGATAAAATTTCCTATGAAATAAGACTAGAACCAGCTCGCAAGCTTTTTGCGTTTGACCGCTAGACCTCGCTGAAAATTGACCATAGTTTTCAGGTTATCCAAAATCTTCGTATTTCAGAATTTGTTGCAGTGGCCCTTACAGGCTTTCGCACATTTTAGAGCAGAACAACTCGGCTTTTTTGCAGCTGCAGTTTCGTTTGCAATCCTGTGTGCACTTGCAGGCAACAAGACGCAACACCTTGTCCGGTGTATATGGTTGCACGGTTGTTTTAGCCTAAGTCTGTTGTTGGTCAAGTACCAACTCCAGAGCAAAGGGTTTTTAGGTTTTGCCAAGCAATGCCTGAACTTGGTGATATATTCTGCGACAGTGCTGGTGTGCAGGGGACTCTGTTGGAGGAAGCGTAGCAATATTGAACCTCGTCCTGAATGCGGACTTTATACGCATATAATGCTTGAACCGCTCAGCATTAAGTGACTCCTTCGGACCTTGTATCACCGACGAGGTACTGTTCTCCTGATTGTTCAATGGTCTCAGGATCACAGACAGAGTCCTTGAGAGTGGTTCCAAGAGCAGGGTTGTTGATGAGAGCCTTGACGAATTTACTTTTCCCCTAGTTATATAGCGCAGATGTCATTTCACAACCACTCATAGCATGGAGAAACAAAATATGTTCTGCTACAAGCGGTGTGACAGCGCTGGGTGGGTGGTATCACGTAGGTTCCAGATTCTTTCTCCCAGGGTTCAGACATTTGAGTCTGTGGGAAGCCCAATCATGATCACCAAAAAGTCAACGTCCTTGCCTACAAGTACCCCCCACCCCTGTCAAATTTAGACGAGAGACTGTTGGCAGTAGTAACTATGAGATAGTCTGCATCTTCTGCCATCTGCTCACACTTGATTTCCTTGTCAACTCGTTCAAACTTCTTCATCAACATCTCAATCAGCCGGGCCTTGTTTTTCAGAATTTGACAAGAAATTTTCTTGAGATACTGTTATAGTCATGGTCTCATTGATGTTGTCTGTTGAAATTTTCTTGGTTTCTTTTCTGAAGCACTAAACATTTTTGGTGCTCTGTTTTGGATCAGGATGCCCATCGAATACCACTGCAGTGGTTGATGACGAGTAATGGGCTTTTACATAATCCAAAGGTTACATTTTTCTGCTAAACCACGCGATGAAGCAAGAAGCCCCCATCAATAACAAAGGAACACTCTTCCTGGAACTATATTCCCTCGACAGGTTTGAAAGATTTATACAATGTGGATTTGGTTACTTTCCTTATGCCTCCCTCATCAAAGAGGGACATGGGATACAGTGTGAGCTCGAAGCATAGGAAATCTTTGGGTTCTTCGTCCGATTCTTTAATAACTGCCAATCTGTGGATTATGACAGTTGGGTTAATGACAACTGGTTGATCATGCACTGTTCTTCATGGCTACAAGATTGCACTCAGTCATTATATTTAGAGTTTTTGTTCACCATCTGCTTCATTCCTTCACTCCGTACTTCTCTTGCTAAGTGACAGTCGATTTAGTCATCTCCCACAATCCCTGAACTGAGGGACAGAAGTTGCTGGGAAAGGAGGATGTTCTTCGAACTCCAACATGGTGTTCCTATCGGCTTTGTCCCGTACAATTCGAGAGTTTCGACTGTCCTCGTGCTGTTCTGAGGTACTGACGTAGACACAAAAAATGCCCTCCATCACCTTACACAGGTGGCGCAGTGCAGTCATTGCCCGAGTCCATCTCGACAAAACTGCAAGACTGAAGCCTCTAAGCCGACTCAAGCCACCATCACTTTTGATATATTTCATAAGGGCGCTTTCGATCGTCAAATCACTCCAGGTGCCACACTACACCTTATCTGTTAGACGAACAGTGAAGACTCCATCAGTGGTAAAAACTTTATTCTCTTCTGGCATCATAATTTTGTCGAGATCCTTAATGCCTTGGAGGTACAGATGACTGCTTTTAGCATATAAAAATGTCCACTGGCATGAAAGAAAGAAAGCAAGTTGTAAATAGTTTGCAGATGAAGATTCCAATCTCCTAATCTCTCTGCCTCGATAAACCTTTTCATGAGGGTAACAATCTCAAAATATTGAACCCACAGTTTTGCTGTGGAGCCCTGCTGAGCCAGCTGTTGAGGTTTATCAGCAATTTGATCTGAGAATCCTCTTAGAATGTCGTCCTCAGGTGCACAGAGAACATCAGTCATGTCACAACTAAACAACAGTTCCATTATTTTATTGTTTTCTTCAGGGCAATTTCCAATGATTGCAGAGCTATTTTGGCTAAGGTTGTATTAAATAATAACACATATTTCAAACAACTCACTTGGTAATTGGAAGGCAACTACAGGCTGGATGTTTGTTTTAGACGAGTGAAAAATCTTAATGGAAGACTGGAGGCGAGTTTCTACAGTACCTGTGTTGTTGTCACCTGCCCCATGCGGTCAGATGGTTGACAAAGCTATCTCACACTACTGCTGAAGTACAGCCATTGGCAAATATAATGGCGTTCTGTTCTTAACTATGTAACTTGTACTTCCACGTCACACAATACTTCGACGTGGACTGTACTGTCTGAACGATGGTGTTGTCACGTGCTCAAGTCTGTAATTCCATTCATCAAACCGGTGGTGACAAATTTGAAGCAAGAGGGCTAGAGAGTGACTGTGTACAGGCTCACCCACCAATTTCAAGGTCAAGGGCAATCGTCTAAAACAAATGTCCGGCTTGTAACTGTGTTTGGAAATGGGACCTAAAACAAAGGAAGGCGGAGAGGGAGAGAGAGGCAACATGGTGTCCTTGACAAAAGAACGACCTGCATTCTATCGATACAAAAGAAAGAACTGGAGCGACCTGTTTAGGTGGTGGGGAGTCAGGGAGCTAAATGGCGGGACACACTAGCCTGGCGGGGTATACTAGGCTTTGAAAGTCTGAATACGAAGATTTTGGATAACCTGAAAACTATGGTCAATGTTTAGCGAGCACTAGCGGCCCAACGAAAAAGTTAGCGAGCTGGTTCTACATGGTGGCCACTCAAATCGGTCAACAATTTTCCAAGAGTTCTCCAGGAGTAATTCTCATTTTTCGAGACTTAAAAATAAGCGTGAGTCACAGGAGGGGGGCTTAATCGGTTGCCTACTTCAAGACCAAAATAAAGCAGTTGTGTTTGGTTTACCTATACAGATGTTGACAAAAATTAGTGGTGATTGCATTATTGAAACGCAAGCCTACACACAAATGATTTAATTGTTGTTTTAAAAAAGCCTTTGTCACTCAAATATCCGCTTTAAAAAAAAAGAGAAAAGGATGCCGCCTGCCATTTTATTGCGGTGAAGTTGTCTATACTCAATATGTTTTACAAAAATACTATCGCATGTTCTCCCACACAGAAACAGGTAGCCTGGGGAAATTTCTTTCGTTAACGATAGAGTGCTCACCCAAAACCGCAGCGGGAGTATGATTTAAAATAAAACTTCTGGATAAAAATAAGCAATTTGTATGTAAAATTATTTTAATTTAAAAAACTTCAGCACACAAGAAGTTTACATATAAAATTAAATAAACAGTATCGAATGTAATATAATTATATATATATAATATTTTACATATATGTGAACGATTAAGGTCTGGAGACTAAAGGAAAAGGAGGTTGCAGAAGAGTATAAGAAAGAATTTCAAGAACAGATACCAAGGACGGATATTACCCATGTGGAACAAGAATCTGAAAAGTTTAAGAGTGCATTTGTAAACAGTGCAGAGAAAACATGTGGTAGAACATCAGGAAAGGTACGGGAAAAGGCTACAAAATGGTGTAATGATTGAGTGAAAGAAGAGGTAAGAGAGAAGAAGAAACCTTGGAAGGAATGGGAAACAAAAAAGACTGAAGTAGAGAAAACTATATAGAAGCAAACAGAGATTGCAAGAAAGTAATTGCAGAGGAAAATAAGAAAAGCTAGGAAGAATTCATCCAGGAAATAAGGGAGGATTTAAATTGAGGAAGAAAAAAAAAGCTATTTGGAATTATACAAAGTAGAAGGAATGAAAAGGTGAACACTGGGCTCGTAAAAAACAAAGAAGGTGAAATATTGACAAAACCAGAAGAGATAACAGACAGATAGAAAGAATATTTCAGCGAGCTGTTGAAGGTGAGACGTCAGGCATGCGGAGAAGTTACGCAAACAGCCAAAACGGTGGAGGAAAAAATAGGAGAAGAACCAGACATTACTATGGCAAAAGTGGAATGGGCAGTTAGGAAGAAGAAGATGGGGAAAGCTGTGGGAATCGAAGAAGTGGCAATAGAAATGATCAAGGCGGAAGGACCAGTGGGACTGCAGTGGACATACAGACTTCTCAGGAATGTGTGGAGAGAGAAGGAAGTTCCTGAAGACTGGAAAAGGGAATAATATTGCCAATATTCAAGAAAGGAGACAGGAAGGTGTGTGGTAACTACCGAGGAATCACCATCATCTCGCATGTTGCCAAAGTAATGGAAAGAATCCTAGAAAAAAGAATTAGAGTAAAGGTAGAAAGCCAAATAGAGGAGGAGCAGTTTGCATTAAGAGGGGGCAGGTCAACAGTGGAACCAATTTTCATTCTGGGACAGAACATTGAAAAGAGTTGGGAATATGGGAAGGATATGGTAATGACTTTTATTGATCTAGAAAAGGCCTATGATAGCATCCCTAGAACAAAAGTTTGGGAAAGCTTAACAAATAGGGTGATAGGCAAGGAACTGAAAGACGTGATAAATGGAATGTGCATGGATTGCTACAGTAGTGTGATGACTAGAGTCGGGACATCGGAATGGTTTAAAATTGACACTGGACTAAAGCAAGGATGTTGTCACCCTTATTGTTCTTAATGGTGATGGATGACATCATGAAGGCAGCAATGAAAGACTATAGTAGGGCAAAGATGAAGGAAATGTTGTTTGCAGATGATGTTGTGATCTGGGGTGAGGATGAGATGGAGGTACAAGAATAGTTAGACGTAATAAATGAAAAGATTGAGCAATGGGCATTGAAGATAAATGTGGAGAAGAGTAGAACAGTGGTGATGAGTAGAGGTAAGAAAGAAGGAAAAGGAGTAATCAAAGTTGGAGATAAGGAATTGGAAATGGTGAAACACTTTAAATACTTGGGAAGTGAACTGACTGAAGATGGAAGACTAGATTTCAAAATTAGCAGAAGAATACAACCCGGGAGTGCTCTCTACCAACAGGTACAGGGACGAGTATGGAACAAGGATATACCAATTAAGGCTAAAGAAGTTATGTACAAAGCATATTATGTTCCTAAAATGACATATGCAGCAGAAACTTGGACAATGACTAAGAGGGATGAGAACAGAGTACAGGCAGCTGAGATGAAGATTCCTGAGAAGTATGGTCCAGAAAACGAGGACAGACAGAGTGAGAAATGAAGATATACGGAAAGAACTGGGAGTACAGAAACTGTCGACCAAAATATTATGTGCACTCGAGTTTGAAAGTTGTTTGTGAAGTAACTAAACGAGTAATGAAAGTGATATGGAGGGAGAAGAAAATACCAGAGGACTGGAAAAGAGGGATAATAATACCCATATTTAAAAAGGGAAGTAGGAAGGAATGCAAGAACTACAGGGGAATTACACTCACGTGCCACTGCGCCAAAATATTTGAGAAGGTACTGGAGAGAAGAATTCGGACAGAAGTTGAAGATGGGCTGAGGGAAGAACAGTATGGATTCAGGCCAGGAAGGTCAACAGTTGACCTCATCTTTGCAGTAAGACAGCTACAAGAACACCATTATGAATATGGGAAAGATCTGGTGATGACCTTCTTGGATATTGAGAAAGCATATGATAGTATTAATAGAAACAAGGTATGGGAAGCAATGAGAGCAAAAGCAGTGAACAAGGAGACAGTGGCAAGAGTGAAAGCAATGTACGAGGGAAGCAAAAGCTGTGTAAAGGTGGGAAGAGAGAGAACGGAATGGTTTCAACTGGAGAGTGGTCTGAAACAGGGAAGTGCCCTCTCACCCCTGTTATTTACAGTGGTGATGGATGAAATCATACGAAAAGTGGTAAATAGCATTGGGGAAAGGAAAATGAAGGCAATGTTGTTTGCTGATGACCTTCTGGTATGGGGAGAGGATGAGGAAGAAGTACAAGAGCAATTAGATGAGTGGGAGAAGGTAGTGTTATCATATGGGATGAAGTTCTCAGCACAAAAGAGTGAAGTGGTCATCACAACGAGGAAGAAGAACAGACTGGATATGGGCATAACACTTGGAGGACAGCAGTTGCAGAAAGTAGAATGCTTCAAGTACTTGGGAAGCATAATTGAAGAAAAGGGAGGCAATAGGATGGAAATAAATGAGCGGGGAAGGTGCGCAGATGGATTTTTCAAGAGTGTTAGGGGGATGATATGGAATAAAGATGTACCACAAAAATGTAAAGGAATCATCTACAAGACCTACTTTGTGCCAATTTTGACATATGGTTCAGAAACATGGGTGATGAAGGAAAGGGACAAGAATAAAATACGAGCAGTGGAGATGAAGTTCCAGAGGAGTAGGGTAGGAGTGACAAGAATGGACAGAGTAAGGAATGAGAGAGTCAGGGAGATGGTAAGAGAGGAACCATTGCAAAATAGAATAGAGCGATCTAGGCTACAATGGTATGGACATGTGAGGAGGATGCAAGAGGAGAGGATACCGAAGAAGATGTTTGGAATGGAAATGACGGGAAGGAGGCCAAGGGGAAGACCAAGGGACAGATGGACAAAAGGAGTTAAGAAGAGTGTGGAGGAAAGAGGAGTGTGCTGGGACACAGTAAATGACGAGAGATGGTGGATGGACAGGAAACGATGGAGAGGCTTATGTTCCAAGCAGACCCGACCAGCGGTTGGAAAATGCTCAAGATGATGATTTTACGTTAGTTCATGTAGGTTTGGCATTTTTAATTTATATTTTAATATTTTTTCATTCGAAGTGCCATTTCCATTTTAGGCTATTATTACGATGGGGTCGCCACTCCCAAAGGCATTTTATGAAGCTACTGCCAGCTATTATACAGGCCGCCCCTAACATGGGAAACAGACGCCCTTGCAACCGCCCCTAACCTGGGAAACAGACGCTGCCGATTGATGCTGTACTCATACTATTCCCCGAGTACTGGGTTGCCTCTTCCGCAATCTCCACCATTCCGAAGTCCATCTTCTCCGCTGCAGATTCCGTTGAGGTCTTCGCGCGTAACCCTGTGCACGGGGCCTATGTTATAGCCCATAGGACTGGGTCCTCACCAGAACTTAGCGGGTACTGTAGTTCCATGGTATATTACAGCACCGTTGCCCACCCCCGCGACGTAGACGTGCCTGGCAAGAATTATCCATGTAGCCAATTATAATTGCCTCATGGACCGGGTTAAGGAGCTGTCTAAATCCAGCCTCCAAGGCTTATATAACAAAGGGTTATGCTGTATGACTGTGAAATACGCAAATGAATTTACTATAATTTTATAACGGTTTGTATTTGTACGTGATAAAATGACATGGCTCACTCAGCTGCTAGCTGATGCGGTAAAAGTTGTACAGCGTTGCCGTGGCAGCTCACATCCGTGGCATGCCTTGCCTAGCTCGAAATTGCATGGGCAGATTCCTTCACTATTTACGATTAACTTTTGAGGGATCACCCTCTTATCACAGATAGTAAAAATACTGGAAAGGATATTAGAAAGAAGAAAGGTGGAAGGAGAGTTGCAAGAGGAACAGTATGGCTTCAGAAGTGGAAGATCCACAGTGGACCCAATCTTTAGCTTGAGGCAGGTGATGGAAAAGAACTGGGAATATGGAGAGGATTTGATCATGACTTTCATAGATCTAGAAAAGGCATATGATAGTGTGCCCAGAGAGAAGGTATGGGAAACCATGCTTAAGAAGAGACTGGGAAGAGAAATGTTGGAAATGGTGCAAGTAATGTACAACAACTGTGTTAGCAGGGTACTGACCCCAGTTGGAAAGACAGATTGGTTTAGGAACAAGACTGGACTAAGACAGGGGAGTGTGCTGTCACCTCTCTTGTTCATAATGGTGATGGATGAAATTGTAAAGGAAACAAAGGAAGCATATGGACATAAAGAAATGAAGTTACTGGTATTTGCAGATGATATTGTGGTCTGGGGAACGAACACCGAAGAAGTGCAAAAACCACTAGATGCACTGAACGAAAATATTCAGAAGTACGGCCTGAAAATCAGTATAGAGAAAAGCAAGACCATGGTGATGACAAGAGGGGAAAGACAAGGAAAGGGCACTGTGAAAATTGGAAGTCAGAGTTTGGAAATTGTGGACATGTTCAAATATCTAGGAAGTGAATTGATGCAAACTGGTAGGTTGGACATGGAGATTGGCAGGAGGGTACAGCAGAGCAATGCATTCTATCAAAGTGTAAGAAAACTTGTTTGGGATAAGGGTACCAAGGAAAAGCAAGGAGGTAATGTATAAAGTGTACTATGTTCCCATATTAACTTATGCAGCTGAGACTTGGACCCTGACAAACAGGCTAGAGAGTAGAATCCAAGCCAGTGAAATGAAATTCCTAAGAAGTATGATAGGAAAGTCAAGGAAAGACAGAGTGAGGAATGAAGATGTTAGGAAGGAAGTTGGGATGGGAAAACTAAATGAGAGAATTGAGAAGAATAAACTAAGGTGGTTTGGACATGTAAAGAGGATGGAAGAAAATAGAATACCAAGACAGATGCTGGAGGCGAAGTGCAAGGGTAAGAGAGCAAGAGGAAGACCTAGAACAAGGTGGATTGATTCAGTGAAGAACAGTGTAAGAAAAAGAAATCTGGACTGGGACAAGATTGTGGAAGAAGAATGGTGGAAGGAGAGAGGAAAGTGGAGAAGTGCCATAAATACCCCGACCCGGCAGGAGCTGGATAAGGGGAAATGATGATGATGATGATGATTTTAATATTTTTTATCGCAGTTGGAACACAAAACGAGCCCGTTTTTGAGCGTGTTTCAACCATGCGTCAACTTTAAGAATCAGTTTCTCAAAAACCCGTGATCAGATCGCATCCAAATTTTAACATAGTATACATTAGATGTTTTATAACTAGTTTATAAATTTCAAAATTTTGAGTGTCCAAGAAACAAAGTTGTTATCATTTTTGTAAGGTAATTTTTTCTCGGCTCGTGGCGATTGGAAAATTGCGTTCTTAGTGGCGTTGTAATCTTATATAACAAAGGGTTATGCTGTATGACTGTGAAATAAGCAAATAAATTCACTATAATTTTATAACGGTTTGTATTTGTATGTGATAAAATGACATGGCTCACTCAGCTGCTAGCTGATGCGGTGAAAGTTGTACAGCGTTGCCATGGCGGCTCACATCCGTGGCATGCCTTGCCTCGCTCGAAATTGCATGGGCAGATTTTTTCACTATTTACGATTAACTTTTGATTATCTTCATTAATTCAAGCAAATGGTATTAAGAGGTCATGAAAAACATTTTCTATCAGCTTTTCTCATGAGGGCTTTGGGCCTCCAATAGCAGCTATACGTTATTTTTCTTAAAATTTGTAGGTTATTTTAAAGTTTTCTTTATATGCGTTTGTCTACTTACAATTATACATTGGTTCAAGTTATTTTGCAATTCATCACCAAAAATATCGTCATCAATTTTTAATGAATCGGAATTGTCAAGATTAATTACAACTTGTACTTCAATATCCAGAAGGCGGTATTTTTCCCAATATTTAATTTTCAATTTGTATGGCATATTTTACACATTTTTCCCAGATCTCAGGCGTTACGGAACGTAAGGTTTCTTGTCATTGGTCTCTTGCCACATTTATACTTTTTGCCTTGCGATCTGTATTTGTGAGATTACCTGTTCCTGGCTATTTAAAGCAACCGCATTCTATTCTGAATATTTATTTTAATCATATCGCTCAGTTCACGTATCTGTAGGTTATGCTGTGACAAATTTTTACGACCATTTAAATCCATAACATGGCTTTGAGTGCATTAGGTCGAGATATATAAAGCATCGACGTGTTTCTGGACAACTGCGTGTTACTGTCGACCAATATATTATGACAACTTGAGTTTGGTGGATGTTTATGAAATAGCCAATAGGCGTACAGATAATCCAATAACATTATCATTTTCCTACTTCTGTTTAACGTTAGGTCAATAAAATAATAATAACAATAATAATAAAAAGAGACAGTCAGTCTGAAAGACTGGACTTTATGTCATTTTAAATGCTACAAAGGCCAAAGACTCTTGACATGTTAGATGATCAAGAAACAATCAGAACGCTAGACAGTTACAAGTCATGAGGGAGCTGGAGCGCGCGGTGAAAGGAGGGAGCTGGCTGGATGACGTCACGCTCGCCGTGTCGTTACCGTCTCGTAACTCCAGAGCTCACCAGTGAACTCGGTACACATGCACCAAGCGGTACTATGTCACATATCTCAGTGCATTCTCGGTACATTTCGTGACGTCGCCGTAACGTAACGACGAAGGCGACTAGATCATTTAAAATTATAAAACCAAACCCCGTAGCACTACAACCCATGAAAGCCCTAGGCCTACTAAGGGACCGCTGCCCAGCCATTTGACCTGCAGATTATGGGGTGACGCGTGGTCAGCACGTCGGGCCCCTTCAGCCATTAATCTTGGTCTCTGTGACCGGTGTGCTGCCTCATTGTCAGACAGCTACTTAATTGTCCTCACGAGGCTCAGTGCACCCTTACTAGCTCTCACGTCAGTTTCTAAAATCTTAGGGAGCCGTGAATCGAACTCAGGGCCTCCAACACCACGGGGTCCGGCAATTATAATATTGGTTTCACATCCCTTGTAAGTACTGTGGCTTTTAGAGACGCAGAGTTGCCTGAATTTTGCCCTGAAGGAAATCTTTAATCTATCATTAAATCTAACAGACAATCGTAAATAGTGAAGGAATCCGCCCATGCAATTTCGAACGAAGCAAGGCATGCCACGCGGATGTGAGCCGTCACGGCAATGCTGTACAACTTTCACCGCATCGGCTAGCAGCTGAGCCATGTCATTTTATCACGTACAAATACAAACCGATATAAAATTAGTGAATTTATTTGCTTATTTCACAGTCATACAGCATAACCCTTTGTTATATAAGATTACAACACCACTAAAAACGCAATTTTCCAACCATCACGAGCCGAGAAAAAGTTACCTTACAAAAATGATAACTTTGTTTCTTGGACACGCAAAATTTTGAAATTTATAAACTAGTTATAAAACATTCTAATGTATACTATGTTAAAATTTGGATGCGATCTGATTACGGGTTTTTGAGAAACTGATTTTTACAGTTGACGCATGGTTGAAAAACGCTCAAATACGGGCTCTTTTTGTGTTCCAACTGCGATAAAAAATATTAAAATATACATTTAAAATGCCAAACCTACATGAACTAACGTAAAATAGAACGACGAAAATGATTATGGTATTGGATTTTATGTAGGCCTATTAGTTACTTCACAAACATCCTTCAAACTCGAGTGCACATAATATTTTGGTCGATAGTAAATGACAAACTGGAGCAAAACAGATTAAGATGGTTTGGACATGTCAAACCGATGAATGAAGTAAGGCTACCAAGACGAGCACTGGAACGACGGATGACAGGGAAGAGAGGACGAGGAAGACCAAGAATGCGTTGGATGGAATCGGTGAAGTATAGCAGTAGAAAACAGAACCTGGATTGGAACACCGTGTCGGAAGAGTAATGGTGGAATGACAGAACAAAGTGGAGAGAAACCATATTTGCCCCCACCCAGTGTCAGCTGCAAAAGGGGAAATGAAGATGATTATGATTTTACATATATACTGTAAAATATAAGTACAGTGTATACAAATAAATAATCTCACTGTTACAATACTGGCAGCTAGATACAAGCCAAGTAAGCATGAAAAATAAACAGAAGCTTTGGTAAAATATCAAATATTAAAAATCAATTAAGATTCACGTACTATTTTCGGAGGTTTGCGATTTGTTCGTCAATCAATGCCGCCTCTCGGTTGGCTTCCGCCCACAACCGCATTCTCTTATCTTTCAAGTCTTTGGCAACTCTCTTCTTCGTTCCTTCCATCTCATTCATGGCTAGGTTTTTCTTCTTTTCACTATCCAGGTATTCCACATACTTAGCATGAGAATTTCGAAAAGCATGTATGACAGGCTTTGTTATCTCGAACTTTTGGATACCTCCGACAGAAGATATCTTATAAAATCAAAATGTTCTCAAAAGAAAACGTGTATTGTCCGTTGAGCCATTATATATTAACACAAAATATGATAAAAATGTCCGGCATAACTCAACCAATTGCTAGCGTTTCGCCCCAGTATACCAATTGGGCTCTTCAGTTGGTAAAGGTACACCTACCAAGACTGGCACACTCTGAGAAGGCCATTGCAAGATGTTTCGCTACATGTGTAACTACGCCACGAGCAAGCCAGTGCACTAAAGGAGTCAAAACTCCATCCCAAAGCAATAAAATCCTTACATTGGCATTGAATATAAAATACTTCACCAACTGATGAGCCCAATTGGTACACTGGGGCGAAACGCTAGCAATTTGTTGAGTTATGCCGGACATTTTTATTATATTTTGTGTTAATAGTTAAGAAGATATCTTATCGTAGATTCAGCGTTGGGCTACGAGGCTTTGCTCCAATTGGTTTTCAACCATGCATTCTCGGTTAACGGAAAAGCCTCGTTCAAGAAAGGTGTTGCTGTGAGAGCATGCAAATCAATCGCACAAGGCTCTTGACTTCAATAAAATCTTCCTCTTCAGCGTCACGGTGTTTTATCCAGTGATGATCCAATCGCGTCTGGCTTCTTCGAAATGACTTTATGGCGACTATCACATGACATACGGATGAACCTCTTGATTTGGCTGTCATCATCCTTAACACCTGAAATCCACCGTCTACTGATCAGCTCTCCTAGGCACAGTGACAAGCGATTCCAACAAACGACAGGATCAGATGCTACCACCGAGGGATCTAAGCATGCAACCACTCGAGTAAATTTAAGTTTGAGAGGCGATTTCTCCAGAAGTTTCTTGATTATTGCAATCTACGCTGAGCGACAATCTTGGCGGAAATTCAAAACATCTTTGGTGGATAAAGTTGATCGGCACTTGTTGATCTCGTCTTTCAGGGCATAATTCTGATGGATTTGCTTCGCAGTAAGCAAATTGTCTTCCTTCTTGATGTCTATTGACTGGATGTTAGTTTGGGTCAGAACTTCCTCCTTAACGAACATATCCATAAATGTTCACAGTAACTTCAGCAATTCCCCATAAAGAAACGGGGCAAACTGAGAATCAGTCTGAAACTCACGAAGAAAAGGTTCTGTTATGATCAAGATTGACGAAAAAAATGCAAGTTTTGCTGGCAGCAGAGGATCAGCTAGATATGGCTTAAACTTCCTGTAGCATTTGCTTTAAGAGACAGCTTTGTCAGTCTCCATCTTCTTCACGTACACTGTTAGAGCAGATAACTGGCACCTCTCTTAGCAACTGGGCCATTTTCCAACCATCTCATTGCACAGAGTTTAAGAGGAATTTCTAACGTATTCGTCTGTCCCTGTTGACGACAATGTTGCTGACTGATCATTCAAAGCAGCGATGCATGATGCTAGCTTTGCTTGACGCCCAGGAAAATTCTTGAAGGAGTAGTAAATGGGTCTGAAGAACTGCACTAGCTTCCAGGCAGATACGTCGAAACCCGCTTTGAATGCTCCATGTAGCACGTGCAGTCCACACAACCCCAAGTCTAGTGGAATGGGTGGCTCCGGGCAAAAATCCGTCAGTCTGGACAGCAGCTCCCTCAGGAATTTAAGGGTTACGTTTGGCCAGTCCATGGAGACTTGCAACAACTTCTTCAGCAAAGTATCACCCAAACTCGTCGCAACACGTTTGTTTACAGCGACACCGTCACGTGAGGGCGCTACAGCTGCAGCAGTCACCCCTCGCAGATGCGGGGAGAGGGGTGGGGGAAGGCGCGCATGGCAGCCGAGCAGGGTTTGCAGAGCGTCCGCTAGATGGCCCTTGCTACCCCATCAGCGATATGACGTCGGGGACTAAGAGCGGACTGGGAATTTTAGCAGTGGATGTTTAGATTTTTATAATTAATTAACATTGGCTATTTTCCAGGAGTTATCAAATTTTTCGTAATTTTCCAAGAGTTTTCCAGGCCTAATAAATATCCAGGAGTTTTCCAGGATTCCAGGTTTTCCAGGAGTAGTGGCCACCATGTAAATAATAAATGGCATAACAGCATCCAGTACTAGCCAATGCTAGTCATCTACCGCCGACTCAACGCGCTTTACCCATCTCACGGCCCAGGCGAATCTCAGTTCTATAGGGAAGGCTGTCACTGTAGAAAAGGGTTCATACAAACTTCACAAACATACAAACAGGCAAATTTTTATTCATTAAAACATAAAATTGGATTACAGATCTCTTCATGTAGGTAAACATATACTGCATATCAGTATATAAAAAAACTATTCACACTCTTGCGTGGACTTCCCACATAACACGGAATGAGAAACATTTTATTGTGAATATAGCACTTAGGTGGTCGTGAATTGTTTTTAGGGGCAGTATTGAGGTCGTCTGCTCCTAATATAGCCCTTAACCATCAATATAGAGAACAATACTGTACAGGGTCTGGCAAAGAAACCTGACAGCTATCAAATATGGGGAGACTGAATGGTTTGTATACAATATTTCATTCCAGAATGACAGTACAGTATATGTAAAAGGATTTTACAGAACGAGAAACAATGCACTTCTCACTGTACAAGCATATTTATTCATTTATTTAGCTTATGGCTTTTAGTGCCGGGAGTATCCGAGGACATGTCCGGCTTGCCAGAGGCAACTTTTGCTACCAGATGTCACTGTTGGGGCAGATGACCTCGTAGTTCTGCCTCTTAAAACAACATTAACTAACATAACTAACTAGACATCACCGACACCTAGTGGTGAATGTTTGAACTTTGATAGAGCATCTAAACAACCTAGAAATTTAGCTTCACACAAGTTTAGTCAGTGGAAGGATCTTTTACATGCCATAAATCTATGACATGGGACTGCTGGCTTTACTTCCCCTCCGAAGGAAGGTATACTGAAGGATTTTAACACTCTTAAAAAATCCGACGACTTCGGTTGGGTTTGAACCCGCGATCTTGGGCACAGCAGTTCAGCATGCTATCAACTATGCCACCAAAGCCGCTTGCACAAGTGTATGAGGTGCAGCGACTGACTTTGAGCAGCTCACTGAGAGTCCCAGCATGCCAGTCAACACAGCATCATGCATTCGTGGGAGAGAGAATTCTTAAAAGCAATGAATTAGTGTTCAATTTTTCGAATTAGGAGATATGTTTGGAGCCCAGGTGATCTCACACCATTCAATGGCCTCCAAGATGGTCCAACCTCAGCCCTTAGGATAACTTTCTTTGGAGAAAAAGGGTGAACCAGGACAGAATGAGGACAACAGCAGATTTGAAGCGGAATATTAAAATGAAAATGGCAGCAATCTTGCAAATGTTCTGCAGAGTTTCCCCGTCACAAGCATGATTTGTCAATGAAGGGCACCATCTGAAGAATACAATTTTTCAAAATTCATTGGAGTAAAATGCTTAAGAGATATATTGCACTTTTGTAATGGACTACGAATCCTGTCTCACCTACACACCATCATGAACATTATTTACATTGCAGTGTTGTGGGTGACCTGATGATTGGCTGCTGTTTTAAGGGGAAGAACAGTGAGATCATCTGCCCCATGGGTGACTTGTGAAACTGCTATAGTGTTTGTGTGCATTTGAAGTTGAGAAGTTTGTGTTTTAGCTTGTATTTTTGCACCCCTTAGTGCAACCATAGGTATGACACACCACATATTTAATGCTTGTCATTGCCGTTTGCCATAATTTTGGGAAATCCTGCTTATTGAAACTCTATCACGTTTAGAAGATAATTTAAGGTATCAAACTATTTGTAGATGATTTTACATTTCTTTTTACCATCAACTAGAAGGAAGTTTCTTGCTGTGCCCAGCATATTAGAGTTCAATTCTCTAAGAAAATTAGTATGGTGTATGCTACTGTATAAGCTTAGCTGTAAATTGGGCCTAGATGTAAGTAAACAAATCATATCTGTACAGCACTAAACTATTTGTATATTAATTATTAACATTGAAATAATATAAAATTATGAATATTCTTGCTATGAATTATGTCACAGCAACGCATTGCAAAATTTAATGTGGAATGAAAGTGGAAAGTTCGGGGATTCCATATTCCATGTGCCTAAATTTCTCAATATAACCTCCCTGTAAATGGCACTGGAAACTATTCTAGCTGTACAGTATCGTAATTATATTATTATATTATGATCTTACAAGGGAACTGTCCATACGGTCATATCGAAACCGACAATGATATTTCGTAGAGATCATGAGGAAACCATAAATTGGCGATGTACAAAAAATTAGCTGCCATTTCGAACTGGAAGGTATTAAAATCTTGATACAAAATCCGTGTGACAAGGCAACTACTGGACAACCCTTGCATCTTGCCGGCTCGTGCGGTGCACAGCGGAGTGGAGTTGCAGTTGTGCTGGAGAGCGAGAACGAACTGGCAGGCTACCACACGCCATGACCCCTCATTGTTAGGGAACGAATGTGAAACATAAATGAGGTTAGTTAATTGCATGATAAAAACGGAAATATTTCTTGGCACCATGCACAACGAATATGCACTTTGAGACCACATTGTTCTTCACAGTTTTCCTTACTTATTTGAAGGCAATATTTCGCAGGCACTTCGAACTCGGAAGGTCTCTGCGTTGTGTAATTGGTTGGGAACCACGAATATTTAACCATGTCCTTGAACCGTGGGTAAGAAAATGAATGAAGGATTGCATTTTCAGTACGCTGTTTCTCTGATATAAGTTACATCAAACTGAACGTCTTCACAAGCCGACACAATGTCTGTTAAAATTCGATACAAAGCCTGTTAAACGGCGATACAAAGCTTTCCATTGCCGGAAGAAAAACTTATCCAAGGGCTGTATTTTACCTGTAGTTCCGGGAGGAATCTGGAGAATTTCTATACCGTTGCCTGAAGGAATGTCTTCAAGACATCTTTTATCACTATAAGTAATCCAGGAATTTAACAGTAGCTAACACTTCTCTTCCGCAAATGGGAAAAAGGATTCTTTAAACCAATATTTTAATTACTTTTTCCCCATTTTCCCTGATTTTGTGGCTGTTACAATTATATTTCTGGCATGAAACATTTCTTTGGAAACTTTCGGGTCTAAAGTTCTAGTTGCCTCCTGTAGTACAATGAATAATTTCGGGAAAAGTGTACCGCCATACTAATTGCAGCCATAATTGTGTATGAATGGGTGAGTGCATGAACTGATTGAGAAACTGTTTCGGTATATTTCTCACCAGCAAATGATAGCGTCCTTTTCGCTTTCATTTCACGCACGAAACCACTCTGATCTGTATTGTAAATTGAAGAAGGGGTGTAGTCTAAAAATCGCTCTGTAGCTGCTTCTACAAATTTCTTTGCGACTTGACCTTTCTCGTCTTCTTGCAGATACGTACGGGTTACAAATTTCGTGATTTTTCTACTTTTTATCCTGCACTTTTTCTTAAAATGACTCAACCAACTAGCACATCCACTGAAATTAGTTCGCCCCATTGAAATCTCTCGTGGAATTTCCAAAGCCCACAGTCGCAGGTCTTTAACGCATACATTCCGCTTCAGCCTTCTTGCTTCTGCAAAGCGAGCACAAAGCGCTCAAGGTTATGAGCATGCTTCAGCTGGTCACCAAGGCTGTCCATGTCGAGGTATATGCTAGCGCATGCAAGCCTATTAGAAATCTCCGTGCCGATTTCAGGACCTTCCAGTTCGAAATGGCAGCTAATTTTTTGTACATCGCTAATTTATGGTTTCCTCATCATCTCTGCGAAATATCATTGTTGGTTTCGATATGACCGTATGGACAGTTCCCTTGTTAGGACTGTATCCTCTAGAGAAAATGGTTTTTAGGGCTATTTTGTTTTGTTATTCTTAACCTTGAAGATCCACAGTGCCTATAAAGGAATAAATTTCCTGTTTTATATAATTTGGTGCACTGTATATTTAACCATATAAAGAATGCAATATAATTTCACATAAAATAATATACGGTTTGAATTTAAAAAATTGTTTCTATGAGATCTGGGAAAGTGAAGTTTTTAAATATTATTGTAGGCATAAAATCATAACTGGCATTTGTTGTTATTATTATTATGAATATATTCAATGTTTTGTGCCACTCAAAGGCATAATTCAGAATAATTTAAGTCAGTTATAGTATAAATTAATATTCTGATAATTCTATGGAGTAATAGTAATTTAATTACTTGAAATGGAGATGCCCACAGTGTGATGCATGCTGTATGTGAGAGATTCCAGAAACCTATTAATCTCCACCCCATGATCAGCCATCCATCGTAATAATGTAATGCATACAAACCATTCAGTCTCGACATTATTTAAGATTCAAAACAATGAGCTTTTCAAGAAAATACAGTTGGAAAAATTTACAGTACTGAAAAACGGGAAGATAGGCACTCTGGTATTGTTTAGAAGCCTACTGGCAGTTGCTCTTTTTCAGGTGGAATCACATATTTACCACCCAATTTAATCAGGCATATATTCATGTTGACGGACTGAAAGTAAACATTCAACTGGCACATCAGATAGAGGTTCATCGGAGAATTAATGAAAAGTTCAGGACTCTCAAAGAATCAGAATGTTGGTTTATAAAACACAAGGAGATGGAAAATGATGAAGATGTCTTAGACCTTCAAACCATAACATTTTGGGATCATAAGAACACAATGGTTATGGGGCAGATGACCTCAATGTTCAACCTCTTAAAACATAACAGTGTTATTGGTTATTTGCTCCTTTCAACTACTGCAACTTTTAGAGACGCCAGGGTGCCGGAATGTTTCCCGGCTCTCCCACATTTAAGCACCCTCAAATGTCAACTGACTGTGCCAGGATTTGATCCTGCAACCTTGGGAACAGCAGGCAAGAACATTACCACAGCATCACACAGAGTCCAAAACAATTGCCACCATCTAACAATCGTTCACCAAGGGAGCTTTTGGGCTTTTGGTTAAGGTATGGAAAGAAAGATTTGAGGACACAGTGCATTCAGTTAAGGAGCATTTGTAGTAATAAATTTTTCCCTTATCCCATTTTTTTTCTTTTCAGAGTTTTGTCAGGCAAAACTTGGATGTATGTCTTGTATAATGACTCAAGTAACAAGCATGGGAACTTATTAACACATAAACAAGTGACACACAGCACATGTAGCCTTCTGAGGGACCACCAAGGCGTACTGCCCTATGATTGCCTTTCTTGAAGAAGTATTGAATGTCATAATATCAATTTGGCAAATTCCTTAATTGTCCTCATGAGGTTTCAGGCCCTCTAACAGAGGAAAATTCCCAACCCTGAATTATCCATAAACCAACAAATATTGATGCACAAGACCAAATAAGAACATTTTTGCAATTACACGCATGGGCCAGAAATGAAAAAGAAGCATGCAGTTTTCTATGACCTATGGCCTTTAATCTTGCCATGGGACTTCCTCCTTATGTAGGATCCAAACCACCAGACATGACATTTCATTTTAAAATCCCACATTCATTAACTAGGAACCGAACCCAGTCTGCCTTGGTGGGAGGCAAGCAGCGTGAACGCTGCATCATCAAGTCCTTGATTATAAACACTACAAAGGACAGGTACCTGAAGTAGGACAAACAAGAAGTTCTAATACCACAGAAGAACATTCCATAGCCTCTTCCTACAAAGGTAACTGAACTGCCTTGACCTGTTAAAAGAGAGTTTTTGCTGGTTTCAGTACCAAACACCACACCAAGTTTGCAGCAGAAGTCCGAGGGTGGGTTGAGTCACTACATTAAGCTAGGCATCTTCAGAATGGCTTTACAGGTTGTTAGGGTGTGTTGACCAACTGAAAGTTACAATACTACTTGTTAACAAGGCAACTCTGAAAGATGGCTTCAAAGCTGTCTTTACACACACTCAACAATAGAGAGCCTTGGGAAGCGATAGAGGTGAATCATGCCAGCAGGTCAACAACCTGCCACTAGCTGTGGCACAAACTGCGTAGTTTCAACACTGTGCTCGTAACTCAGCTTTCTACTGCAATTGTATTTATGCATTACATATTATTAAACAGCTGAGCGGATTAAGCGACGTCCGGACTAATTGGGACTGGATTGATGAGGTTTTCTGTCATTTCAATAGAACAATGGAAACACTAGAATGAAATCTGGAGGCCAGCAGTAAACAACCCTCAGAAGACAAAACTCCTAGAAAATAGGTCAATGACAAACTAGCCTTTCTTTCTCTGCACATCCACAGGGGTGGAGTGTTCTGACTTAGCATATAACCTGAGAAAATGTTGGTACTACAGCCCTGCCTGAATGTATATTCACAAATTAACAATCGAGTTGTAACAAACATTTGTACTGATGCACAGGTCGCTGGAAAATACCATACATTCTATGGTTGAAAATACAATTATATGGCATAAAAGGGAACAGGAGAGTCTGAGCAATTCTTGAGGTGGATATTGTTTCACCCCAGTACAAATTGTAAGCTAGTCTTACTTAAGCACCTAGAGAAGACAGTAGCACAGTCAGTGAAAGAGTTTATCAGGAGACCAAGCATTTTGTATAGAGGAAAACACCATGGCACAGTCTGTACCATAGTGACCTTAATAAACATAAACTGAAAAAATGAAATCCTTAATAGGTACATTAAACGAGGGTTTCACTCTTATTTGTTTTTCACAGCCAGGAATACAAATTCTTCTTTTCTTTTTAATCGAAACAGAAATTGTTGCCTTTTCCATACATTACGGATAGGTCAAGGCTTTTTTTCTTCAAATGTAATGGTTCCTGTGCACAATAGGATTAATAATAATTATTATTATTAAAACAACAACAATAACAGCAAAATTTATTCAACATCCCCTTTCTTTAAGGGCTATGGTTTTAGAAACTCGGCGAGGTTTATGATCACACAAGTATATCAACATGCCTCTCATCTTCAACTCTTTAATCACCAACTGACTGTATGGGGATTCTAAGGGCACGGGGAAAGATAATGGTAACCCTCAAACTTTTTTTGTAGCCCAGTGTTGAAATACAATATTAAGTCTTCATTCTTGAATTGGTAGAAGTTTAAATTAGACTACGTCAAATATAACAGCGCAATGCTAACTTGTTACCATGGGTATTAACATAATCTAGTGGAAATAATGGTTACCCAAACAGAGTTATCTCCATTTATGCTCAATGTGGGTTACCATTTTCTTCCCCCATACAGAATTTCTGTTCCCTTTGGACAATGGAGGCAACTACAAGGTCTTTCCAGAAAGTAACTTCCTCAAGTCGATTAAACAACATTTATTGAGCAGATTGGTATAATACATACTAATAAAACATTAAAATTCTTCCAAATAGTCAGTTCCTACATCTTTGCCAGCACAATTCCCAAGGTATGAAAGCATCCTGGAAGGCCTGTTCAGGAAGTGAGTTTAAAGCTGTTGTACAAGCCACTTTCAGGTCATTGATCTGTAATGATGTATACTCAGGGGCGATTTCAAAAGGGGAAACAAAAAGAAGTTTAGGGGAGCCAAGTTGGTACTGTAGAGTGGTTGGGGCAGGGACTTGTACACGAGACAAAACAAAGATTATGAAATCGCCCGACCATTACCTCTGAGGGCTCAGAGATAACCAAACAAGTACTTGCTCGGTATTTGACTTACCCTACCATTGTTCCCAGCAAGTAGAGCACGCTGCAACGTACAGTTACTTCACAAAAAATGGATGACAGTACTTTCCGGACAGATCTTGTATCTCAACCACCTGAATCGCACAGCTGGCTGATTACCACTATAGACACAATAGATCTGAATTATACAGCCCTAGAAAACCGGGCAGTCAGTTTTGTTGAGATAAACATAAAAAAAAGAGAAAACAATAAAATATAATTACTACTAGCATAAAACTGGGAAGTAGATATCCAGAGCTTTTCTCCTCGTGGTTCAAACATAAATGCAGTCTTGTCCTTGTCTATCTCACTTCCAGGAGCTAGCCTTGTGTTTGGGTAAAAAGTGATAATTCTCCGGAACTGGGCCCAGCAGCATCTCGCTGCACAAACAAGATAGAGTGAACATTAGTCAAACAAACATAATAGTTGAAAATGAGACTGCCGAAGCAGGTGAGCAAACCGATTACACCGATTGACAGCCTTATCCTTTGAATTATGAGTCAACAAATAATAATGTTTGGATTTAATGTTTCTTTTAACAGCTACAGCTTCAGTTATGTCTTCAATGTGCCAATAAATCTAGTTTAATTTTAGTTGTCAACATGTCTTTAAAATAACACTGGGGAACCTTTTAACCCCATTCTTTTGCATAAGATTTTATACATCATGATAAGATTGAAATCAAAACTATAGTAATACATAACATATGATGATATCAGACTTTCTTACAATTTCAACTAGAAGAATAGGTTATGATAACAGTTTTTGTCAAGGAGTTTTTCATTTCGGAATATTTCAGGAATTCTATTGCAGCAACAACATAAATTCATAGCCCAACCTACACTCCATTCCACAAAGAGCTTCATCTCGAAATATTTCAGGAATTCTATTTGAGCAACAATAGCCCAACCTATACAGTGGAACCTCATTAGTAAGTTTTTCAAGCGACTGAAAAATTTCAACGTAAAAAGCGGGAAAACGTACTAATGGAAAATGATAATTAAACCTCATTAATTTGTTTCAGTAAGGGAAATGTAAAAAACGCGTTATTCAGAAGTACGTACTATACCTGTTATGTCGCAACCCTCGCCCACTTATTGGCAAGGAAAGTTATCTCAGAGTGGTCGTCTCACATTCCACTAGGGGTGGACAAAGAATGCTTTCAGGGCTGACAAAAATGCGATCGTACTAAGCGATGCGCGGCGCGTGCTACTGTCTTACTTTTAAGAGTCACCTATACCTGTTAAGTCGCAACCCTCACCCGCTTGTTGGCAAGGAATGTTATCTCAGAGCGGTCGGTCTCATATTCTACTAGGGGTGGACAAAGAATGCTTTCAGGGCTGACGAAAATGGGACCGTACTAAGCGACGCGCGGCGCCTGCTACTGTCATACTTTTAAGAGTCGCCTATTCCTGTTAATTCGCAACCCTCGCCCGCTTGTTGGCAAGGAATGTTATCTCAGAGCGGTTCGGTCACACATTCCACTAGGGGTGGACAAAGAATGCTTTCAGGGCTGACGAAAATGCGATCGTACTAAGCGATGAGCGGCTCGTGCTACTGTCTAACTTTTAAGAGTCGCCTATACTTGTTATTGTGCCAATTGAAATTGACACAATATTCAAACCCTGCTGTCGGCCCTCTCCGTGGCCCGTCGGGAGCCCTCGTGTCCTGTCGGCCGGCGTCGTATTTCGTATAAAAACTTCGTTGCTTACCTCAAGATTTAAAATTTCAAACCCCGCATTAGGAAAAGAAGTAATAAAGAACAATTAGCTTCCCCTTAAATGAATTTAAAATGCATGCCAGTAGACTAGTGCTACTGCATGAGACTGAAAATATTTGGAATTGTAATTGTGCATGTCAATACCTGGAATGTTGCATGTAATTGAAAATTATTGTATATTTACTATGATGGTGCTGTACCAGTTCTGTTGCATGTTTTATGTGTCTTGTACTTCTAATTGTGCATTGTAGTCGAAGAACCAATGGGCATGTAACATCTCGTCTTGTCATGAGAATGCCAACTTAAATTTCTCTAACTTGTGTTGAAGCTCTTTAAGGTAAGGTGCTTGTGTGTTTTTGCAACGGTTGGCAACGCGTAATTCGCGCATGGCTTTTCATTTGTTTCTGCTAGAGCTTCTGTTCACTGCGCATGTGCAAGCAGCAACAGAGGTGCTGGTAGAAAACAAAAGGTGAGAGACAAGCATTCAACTATGGGGACCTGAATTGGTCGGAAGTGTTCCGTAGGCCGGGCCTCGGAGGCCATAAACGCGTCGTTGGATATACGAGGTAATGAAGAATATTGTGATTATTCTATTCGTAGCGGTTTCGGTGTGTTTCCGGATCATTTATATTTTATTTTTTGAATTATTGAATTCATAGTCGGGTGTCGTCTGGCTAATATGCTTTAACGAAGTTGCGGCATTTGGTTTTATCTACGAGGCTAGTATAGCCAGAATTCCTTTCATTCTTGTGGCGATTTGTTTTATTTTAATCTGGGCCCATTATTTTATTTTTGGCCTAAGTTATGGTTATTTCTTGTCTATAATATTTTTCTCGCCGCCAAAATAAATGTTATCTATGGCTGATCGTCATTTGTTTGGATTGGTCAGAATTGAAATATTAACTGCCCGACTGAATACTGCAGTTTATCTGGCATCATCTGTAACGCGAGTTGAAACAACTATGAAATAATTAATTTTTGGTGAAATGTAATTATCACGTGATTCCTGAAGGTTCAGCTTCCCATTTTAGTGCTTGGATGCAAGGTTGCCAAACGGCATGTCATTGTTAGCCGCCATTGGAGAATATTATTTGCCTAGAGCATATTTTTAATGATTGGTTCTTTCCTCTAGCCTGTCTGACATTTGTATTTGTTCTGTTTTAAAGAATATATTTTGGCGGTTGTTGCTTTTTATGAAATCGTCTTTCATTTAATTAAATTATATACGACACCTTGTGAGCAACGTGAACCCATTGAGAAGCAGCATCGTAGTACCAATGCTTGGTAAGAAGTAAGAATATACATTTACATTTCTTCACGAATACCACTGCAGGGACGTAGGATTGGTTGGTCAGCACTCAACAGAGCAGAAATACTCCCCTAAAGAAGACAGGTTATGTTAACAATAAATATACGTAGCAGAGCGAACAGGGTCTGTCAGGTTGTAGACCACTTTGGCCGATGAGTACAAACCCAGCCCTCCACATAACGGGTAATCCGGCAATTGTCTTTATACGGGACAGAATTATGATAGCCATAGAGCGTGGTTTACGATTTTCTGCAGCCGGCAGATCTTGTTAAACATAACTTAAAGTTGCGGGGAGTTACGGGCAAAGTTTTAACATTTAATATTAACTTAATCAGTTAGGTAGGGGTCTAACTAGTGTTATTACTAATGGATGCATTGTGTTCTTGCTTTCATACAATGTACGGGTTCGAGACGTTGCTGGCATTCTTTGTACGCGTACGTGCAAGAGACGAGTCAAGATCAGCTGTTAAGCTGACACTCAAGGCATGTGACTTCTCAAGTGATGGTGTTGGCTTGGCTGTTGGCCTATGTTTGGTTATCTGGATGGTGTTGGTGCTGCAGGAGATCGCGAGGTAAGCCCAGATAATACAGTGTTTTATTTAAGTAGTTACTATGTTACCTCTGCACAGTGGCGAGCAAAGAGCTCATAGCTTCTTCTGCTGTGTAAAGTTCGATTGATTGGAAAAGTGCTGCAATTGTACCGTGTGAAAATATTTCTGGCAGTGTTGCCAAAGTGATTTCGTGAAAAATGATAGTTCCGGTGAATTGCCGAGTGATACTTAAGTCATCTGGAGGAGAGTTATCTATTTAGTTGTGAGTAAACCTCTGTGCTCAGGTGGATAGTGCTGAGTTGTACCTGATTTTAGTAGTACAACAGTCTTGTGTACTGTAAGTGCCTACAGCGGCGAGTGTAGTGCTACCGAGTTGATCTTGGTCGGGTGATGGGAAATTTCTTGAAATTTTATTTCAGCTTAGCGGTGAAGCAGCTGCAGTTTTCATTTTTAGCGGAGAATTTTCCAGGTTCTAAATAGTTTCGGGGATTGAGATTCCTTCTTGTTGAGGTTAAGTGTTACATCAGTTGTGAGGTTGGTACCTATTAGATCAGCTGTTCAGTGCAATGTGATGCTGAGGTCATGGTGTCAGTAGCGAGTGGGTGCTAAGAAGCGATGATCGTGGTGTACTATTGCTTAATCGTGGAGAGGTTTTGATCTTCAGTTGGTGAATAAAAAAAATTGAAAATTTTAATTAGGTTCAACTTTGAAATGTTGATTTGGCGGATGAAGAAGAACGTGCCTGGACATATGTGAATGATATTGGCGTGAGTGCTAGTGTGTTTGTTGTGGTGAGAGTTTAGGGCGTTACATGCGCCTCAGGAGTAGTGGGTGTTTTTGGTGGTGTTTATGTCGGGCATTCTGCGCTCTCTCTGACCATTAATGTTGCTTGGGCTGGAGTGTCCCGTTCATCAAGGTTATTTTAAGTGGTAAAATATTTTTACTTAGTGAGTGTGAGTGCCTGTTGACTGATTGGTACTCGATATCCTGTGTGGATATTTGGTTTTCTTGTTGAACATTTCGTTCTCTCGTACTAACTGTGGTTGGTATTCGTTAGTATTGTTTGGTGACATGGCTGTGTTGAGCAGTGGTGTCTTTTGGGGAGTTAGAGTTAGTTAAGGTACTGCTGATGAAGTGATACCAACCTAGCGGATGTACCCAGTCTCTGTTTGTTATGATTCTGGTGCTTTCAGTGAGGGTTGGTGATGTCGACATTGCTATGCTCTTCTGACTCTTGATGTCGTTTGGGCTGGTGATGGTCGTACATCGTATGTTTTAGTGTTTGAGGGTATATTCTGTTTGTTTTTATTTCAGGTGTGTTAAGTGCCTTCTTGGTACTTGGTGCTCGGTGAGTACTTGTTGTTAAGTTGGTACTCTGAGTGGGTATTGGCAATTCTTGTTGTTGTAAATTTAGTGTCCTTATTTGGTAGGTACTCTTATGGGTATTTGTGTATCTAGGTGTGCTTGTCGGTACTACTGTGCTGGTACTTGGTAGTGTTTATTGTCTAGCTTAGTATTTCTGTGGAAATATTAGAAGGTAATTGGTTTGTGTTTCTTGGTCGGTACTTCTGTGTCGATACTTGAGAGGCATTATCAAGGGTATTTTCTTGTCATTTTGATAGTATCTAGTAGGTATTTGTTGTTGTTGTTGGGGTATTCCTCATTGGTTGGTGCTATTTTATGGGAAGTAGTGCTAGCCAGTCTTGGTCTATTGTTTGGTTCCTCATTGGTTGGTACTGTTTTATGGGAATAGTGCTAGCTAATCTTGGTCCTTGTTAAGGTTAGGTGGATATGGGAGTGTTAGTTCGTCGAGTTGGATTCAGGAGGGTCGTTCCCTGAAGTCCAGGATAGTGAATTCCAGGATGTTTATTCCCTGATGATGCGAGATGGTTGTCGAGTGGTGCCTATTGATTTTAATTAAGATACTTCATGGGAGGTATATGCAGGTGGGTACTTCGTGTGAAGTATATGCAGGCAGATGTTTTCCTTTCGCTGCGACACGTGGCAGGTGTTTAGGCCAGTTTCTGAAGACGACTGGAAGTTTATCTATTCGGAGTTCAAAAGGCCGGAATGTTATGAAGCTTAGTATGCTTTCTGTGGTGAACTGTGGATTTGCAGGATGGCTGGAGGAAGTTTAGAGTTCGACGGAAGGTCTGGTTCTGGAATTGATTAGTTGGGAAAATTTTTAATTTTGTCTGGTTCTACAGACGTCATAGGCACCTACGGACGGTTAAGGGCTGATTGACCCAGTGAAGTATGGTTGCTGTTTAGTGACTCTTGATGATTAGTTGGTTGCATTGAGTGACCTATTGGAAAGTTGGTAGTAGTCTGGCTACCTGTGATGAATTGGTGCTGATTGGTTGCACTGTGATTGATAAGGAGTAGACTGTGTGTCATAATTGGTTACACTAAGGTTCGGTGCATGAAGTGAGTGTGCTGACTGTGAAATAATGGGCTGTGAAGGTTGGTCATGGTGCAGAGTTGAGCAGCACTGTGATGTTTAGAAGATGGTTGAGCGGATTGTTGATTGAGTTATTGACTGGGTGTTGAGTGGATTGTTTGGTGTTGAATGAGGAAAAGGTTGATGATCGGAGGTTATGGCAGAATTGTTGAATGTTGTCAAGTGTTGTTTGTGAGTGTTGCGTGTTGTCGCAGGGGCTGATGTCTGAAAGGTGTGAAGAATGAGAAGTGTTTCGTGACTTGAAAGTGAGGTTATGGTTTATGTGGTTATCTCTTGATTGGAGCTAATGTCTATGCTGACTGAGTGTTGTGATCGTGCCATGGAAGTAGGGTTTCTGGTGTGAGTTGTCATGGTGAAGTGCTGTTTTAATTTTGAAAATTTGTTGCTGGTAAGCTTGTTGAACTGTGTTGGTTCGGTTCTGTGTCTGCTGCGAGCGGTCACATGTAAAGTTTAAAGCAATGCTGAAGCCTGTGTGTTTGAGCCTATAAAGTTAATCAGTTCAATATACCTGTATTGTCTGGCACTTACCAGAAGGTATTGTGGTACCTTATACCTTTATTAATTAATTTACTTGAGAGCCAAAGTCACCATGTCATTGAGAGGTTATGTGATTTAAGCACGTTTCGAATCCCATTAATTAATTCATATTAGAATGTGAACGCAGGATTTTGGTGGGAAACTTGATATTCTTTGCCCGAGCATCGGAATGTGATGTTCGTTTCCTATGCCCCCTTCTGTTGTTATAATTTAATTTCTTGACTAAAGTTTGAACGAAAGCTTGTACTGGAAGTTGATTACCTGCTCCAGTACCCATTGAAGAGAATACTTGAAATGTGACCAAGTTGTCACGGGAGTAAAATTAAATAATAATGTTCTTCGAAGTATGCGATTAGTGCGCGTTCTAGCGGATGGAAGGCAGCGACATGGTGACTGGTGATAAAATCTAACCATGGTGCAATGTTTGGTGGTGCTCCCTTCTGCTGTGTTTTGATTGTGTTCTAGTCGCCTTTCATCTTGGGTGGCGTTAGCAAGAGCTCTGGCTGCTGTCACCATACACGAACTAACATCTGGTGGAGGTGTCTGCCATTCTGCTGGTCGGAGTGGAGGTGCCTGCTACCACAACGTGAAGATGTCTAGCTGTGACAGACATGACAGTCTGTCAGTCGGTGAGCCCTACCCATGCCTTGCATGCGCCCTGCGGAATCAACTGCTGAACCCCTGGTTGACCTTTCGCAGAGGGAGAACTGTGCCAATTGAAATTGACACAATATTCAAACCCTGCTGTCGGCCCTCTCCGTGGCCCGTCGGGAGCCCTCGTGTCCTGTCGGCCGGCGTCGTATTTCGTATAAAAACTTCGTTGCTTACCTCAAGATTTAAAATTTCAAACCCCGCATTAGGAAAAGAAGTAATAAAGAACAATTAGCTTCCCCTTAAATGAATTTAAAATGCATGCCAGTAGACTAGTGCTACTGCATGAGACTGAAAATATTTGGAATTGTAATTGTGCATGTCAATACCTGGAATGTTGCATGTAATTGAAAATTATTGTATATTTACTATGATGGTGCTGTACCAGTTCTGTTGCATGTTTTATGTGTCTTGTACTTCTAATTGTGCATTGTAGTCGAAGAACCAATGGGCATGTAACATCTCGTCTTGTCATGAGAATGCCAACTTAAATTTCTCTAACTTGTGTTGAAGCTCTTTAAGGTAAGGTGCTTGTGTGTTTTTGCAACGGTTGGCAACGCGTAATTCGCGCATGGCTTTTCATTTGTTTCTGCTAGAGCTTCTGTTCACTGCCCATGTGCAAGCAGCAACAGAGGTGCTGGTAGAAAACAAAAGGTGAGAGACAAGCATTCAACTATGGGGACCTGAATTGGTCGGAAGTGTTCCATAGGCCGGGCCTCGTAGGCCATAAACGCGTCGTTGGATATACGAGGTAATGAAGAATATTGTGATTATTCTATTCGTAGCGGTTTCGGTGTGTTTCCGGATCATTTATATTTTATTTTTTGAATTATTGAATTCATAGTCGGGTGTCGTCTGGCTAATATGCTTTAACGAAGTTGCGGCATTTGGTTTTATCTACGAGGCTAGTATAGCCAGAATTCCTTTCATTCTTGTGGCGATTTGTTTTATTTTAATCTGGGCCCATTATTTTATTTTTGGCCTAAGTTATGGTTATTTCTTGTCTATAATATTTTTCTCGCCGCCAAAATAAATGTTATCTATGGCTGATCGTCATTTGTTTGGATTGGTCAGAATTGAAATATTAACTGCCCGACTGAATACTGCAGTTTATCTGGCATCATCTGTAACGCGAGTTGAAACAACTATGAAATAATTAATTTTTGGTGAAATGTAATTATCACGTGATTCCTGAAGGTTCAGCTTCCCATTTTAGTGCTTGGATGCAAGGTTGCCAAACGGCATGTCATTGTTAGCCGCCATTGGAGAATATTATTTGCCTAGAGCATATTTTTAATGATTGGTTCTTTCCTCTAGCCTGTCTGACATTTGTATTTGTTCTGTTTTAAAGAATATATTTTGGCGGTTGTTGTTTTTTATGAAATCTTCTTTCATTTAATTAAATTATATACGACACCTTGTGAGCAACGTGAACCCATTGAGAAGCAGCATCGTAGTACCAATGCTTGGTAAGAAGTAAGAATATACATTTACATTTCTTCACGAATACCACTGCAGGGACGTAGGATTGGTTGGTCAGCACTCAACAGAGCAGAAATACTCCCCTAAAGAAGACAGGTTATGTTAACAATAAATATACGTAGCAGAGCGAACAGGGTCTGTCAGGTTGTAGACCACTTTGGCCGATGAGTACAAACCCAGCCCTCCACATAACGGGTAATCCGGCAATTGTCTTTATACGGGACAGTTATGTCACAACCCTCGCCCGCTTGCTGGCAAGGAATGTTATCTCAGAGCGGTCGGTCTCACATTCCACTAGGGGTGGACAAAGAATGCTTTCAAGGCTGACGAAAATACGATCGTAATAAGCGATGTGCGCCGCGTTCTACTGTCTTACTTTTAAGAGTCGCCTATACCTGTTAAGTCGCAACCCTCGCCTGCTTTTTGGCAAGGAATGTTATCTCAGAGCGGTCGGTCTCACATTCCACTAGGGGTGGACAAAGAATGCTTTCAGGGCTGACGAAAATGAGATGGTACTAAGCGATGCGCGGCGCGTGCTACTGTCTTACTTTTAAGAGTCGCCTATACCTGTTATGTCACAACCCTCGCCCGCTTTCTGGCAAGGAATGTTATCTCAGAGCGGTCGGTCTCACATTCCACTAGGGGTGGACAAAGAATGCTTTCAGGGCTGACGAAAATACGATCGTACTACGCGATACGCGCTGCGTGCCACTGTCTTACTTTTAAGAGTCGCCTATACCTGTTAAGTCACAACCATCGCCTGCTTGTTGGCAAGGAATGTTATCTCAGAGCGGTCGGTCTCACATTCCACTAGGGATGGACAAAAAATGCTTCAGGGCTGACGAAAATGCGATTGTACTAAGCGATGCGTGGCAAAATGTGCGACGTGATAAATGAGGTACTGCCCCCATAAATTGAATTATTTAGGGACAAAATGGGAGTATTTTCCGTCCCCATGATAAAATTTAACCAGCAAATATAATATCTGGAAGTGTGACACAGGAGGGTGGTGGTACAAGCTCGAGGCTGTGGGAGAGCCCGATCACATGATATATTGCACAAGAGACGCTTCTACAAGGCTATAATTGGCATAGTAACAGCCAGTTAGGAAATTAATAATATAAATATTGTTATAAATTATGCTGTTGGATCCCACCCCAGAGCCAATGAGAAGAGGTCTTATTGAAGACGGGATCAACTTCAATTACACAATATGATGAAATTATGCATTTAGGCCCTTAGAAGAAGATTTTCTTATATGGTAATGAAGAGAATATTAAGAGAAATTATGTCTGATACTTTAAATATCTACGCAGTAAAAAGCATTAGTAATCTACGCGCTAAAATTATGGTGGGAGATTGATATGGCCGCCAAAAATACGACTTGGAGGGGGAGATCCAAGGATCGATGTTCTTATTCCAGCAGTCTTTGAAGAGTGAGGAAGTGTTTATACTGGGTTAACGGAGATCCAAAGGCTTAGTCCGAGTGCGACGACTGTCGACTTGTGGAGACGCGTAGCTAGGTGGAACGTAGGAGATCACCGCACTTCCATTCTACGTGAAGTTGCAAGGAACATTGAATTGATTTTATCTCTCATATAATTGAGATCTGAAGTTAAATAAGCATATATATATAAACAGGACGCATACTATATATTGTGAAAAGTCGAGCGCTTTAAAACTTACCGTTTCGACAATATAAGCCTGTTAAGTCAGATTTTCAAATGTGTTGGAAATAAAGCTGAATATCATTATAAATTGCAACGTGAAGTTGGCGAACGCAGTTCAAGTGAACAGTAGCGGAGAACTTTTAATATTGGCGCAACACATAAACATTAACAGAATGACTATTATTATTCTTCAAATGTTCTCATTCAACATAAGTAACATTGTTGATATGATGAACTAAATAGTCATGCGCCAGAGACATATTCGATACCAGGAGTAAAGATACAACGATGGAGCTTCATTAGACAACGTATTCTTGAATACAGACGTAGTGTACGGTCCATCTTGTGCATTTTCGTCAGTCTACGAACACTAATATAACATCAATTAGCAATGGAAATATTTCATTCACCATTTATATGAATATTTCTATAATTATATTTCAAATGATGAAGCTGATGCATATTTACGACGGAGAATGAAGACTTTACAGAAGAGATTTGTCAAGATGCTAGGGAAGGGTAGCCCAGCAACACAGAAGAATTTGCCAGAAGGATGTCGTTCGAGCCCAGGCGAATGTTGGTGAATTCCAGAGAGGGGCGTTTCCTATCTCTGAGGTCGCAGATCCGAGGTTCGAATGCAGATCCATCTCAGTGTCTTGAACTGAGGAAACATCTAAAGTATTGTGGGAATACTTACATAGATTTTCAAGTTTTCGTCCAAATAAGGTATCAGTGTATCTCAATTGTAGTATAGAGCTTGATTAGTGACATTCTGAGCCAGCTATCTTATTCCATAATTCCATATTTTCTCATTTCATGTATTTCAGTGTTTTCATGTATTTTACACTTCAGATGTGTGCTGAGATTTTTATGCTTCAAGATTCTTTAGGAGATGATTGCCTTTCATCTATTTTTCAATTTTATTCTACGGATCAGTTGTGGACTGACATTAAAAATTATGTTTGAGGAATTATATTGCCTCATAGGAGACTAGTCGTTTCGACTCTCGAATTTTAATAATTTTATTTAAACCAAGTATTCTGACATTGTGTCTTAGCTGCAAATTAAATTCTTATTAAATTTAATTTGAGCACTTTAATGTAACAACATATAACTTCAAGAACAGAAGAAACATCGAATGATATTGTTATATAATTATTGTACATAAACTGTCGACGATCTAAGAAATACTAGTTGTTTGATAAGACCGAAGTCTTAATTCCTATGAACATTCTTTGTGTAGAGTGGAAAAACATTACGACATTGACAAACCTTTTTATTATTTGTAAAGCTAAGAGCTTTGTTCATTTAATATGTTAGAGGAAATACCTTTTGATAGAAGATTATTCAAATCTTTGGCTAGGAATTCAAAGCTAGTTTATCCCGGTCAAGATTGAATTCTGTCTGACACTATAAATAACATGTGTGTTATTTTATTCTATTTGTGTAACATCACGTCATTTTGTCGACATGATATTACAATGATAAACAATTTAAAGCTTGACAAGTGAGGTGAAACAGGAGTATTATTTTTATTACATGTATTTGCGACAGACGAGTTAAAAGTTAATTATCTTGTTGTGGAGTAAACTTTAGGAGGTTAATCACGACTGTCTAATATCGTTCATTACAATAGGAAATTTCGTTTGAAGAACTTAAGCATGTATAATTGTAGTCCAGTAATCATGTGTAATGATACTGAGGGTCATGCCATTATTTGAGAGAAGTTCCTACATAAGATATGTTAATAACAATTAATCCTTTTTGGTTTTTGTTTAACATAGTAGATGATAATTGTTTAAGCCATATATACTGTTATAAGAGGATTTGTAGAGCTATGAAGAATGCTCGTGCGAGGGAGTTCCGCATTTTAAGGAAGTCAAAGTATTATTGTTCTCTGATAAGAAGGCACGGATCATGATAAGAGCCGTTGTATACAAGTAGTCCAGTTCTTGTGAATTAACGATTTAGCTGTGATAACAGGAGGGTTTCAGCGGAAATACATCTTGAGAAAGATTGTCTACTCATGTCTATAATACAATTATTATATTTTATTAAACGCGAAGTTATGTAATTACGTACAGTTAACTTTTATTAGTCGACTGTATTATACCGACAATGTAATGAAACCTATATTAGACGATGTGTAAGCAGTATATAAAAACTACGGAACGTTAGAGAAGGGTTATGTGAAAAACCAGTGTATATAGTTAGTTGAGAATTGTAACCGAGAAGCCAGAATCTCGAAAGTGTCGCGTTAGCAGCACTAAATAATGGATATTATTATGAACATATTACATGTAAATAATTTTTGGAAATGATTTAATTAGTTAAATAATTTAGTAGGATTTATTAATCAATTGTTTTGAAATAGCGTGTATTTTATGAGCGGATGTTTTTGGTTATGAATGATTGTTCACTTTTAAGAGTAAATGTGGAACCGAATTGGTCATGAACAATTACGGGGTGCGAATGATAGAGTGTATAAAAACTTTCAGGATGATTGTTTAAGAAACAGAGTAGTTGTATGCATTTTTGTAAGATCTAAATGTTAATTTTGACGTGTTCTCATAAACACACACACAAGCAGTCTTTAGCCAGAATGATTCACCGTTATGTTGGAGAGCGATGACATGATATAAGCAGGTGGACACTCACCGCCTTGTATATAAATTGTAAAACAGTTTCGAGTGCGGCGTGGTGCTGAGGTTTCATTGATAAAACAAGACCAGCGCACGTGCGTTCTACAAATGCAGGCTTGTGAATGAAACCATGGGTCTGGAATGCCACGAAGGTAAGAGCCTTCATTAAACGGTTTTATTTGTACGCAGTGTAGGCCTAGAACAAGCCAAGATTTATACTCATAATTTTTAATACAGCATTGTAATAAGATGTAGAGTTGAAAGGAGGTGTGAATGATTGCGTGTTTTATTTTAATTTCTATTGTTATATTAGTTTATTGTTATTTTGTTTATACTAGATTAGTTTACCCTATTGTTAATAAATGTCCTTCAGTTTGTTTTCCATTGTTGTTGGAGTGTGATTCATTTTAAATATAAGGTGAAGAGTATTGTGGATGTATTGTAGGCGAAGCTGAATTCCCAGTCCCCGAGGAGGTAAGTAAAGGTGAGTGCCCCGTGTAGTTGGTTGTTGATCCACAATATTCTTGCAACTGCTGAATGTAAATCCCTAAAGGCCGTATTGGAAGCGATTTATAATGTAGTATTTGCCGGAGCTGTTAGAAATAGGCAATCCAGCGGGGGCAATGGATATTCCAACAGGATCCTTTCCGGATTATCGGGTACAGTACGTTTACATTATTGTCATCAGATAAGAATTGGGACTTGAAAATTACGACGTGATATGCAATAAAACGTACTAATGAGGAACGTGTTAACGAGGTTATACTGTACTCCATTCCACAAAGAACTTCTATTCACATGGAGAACACACTTCACACCTTGTTGACCATCTCAATTTAACAAGCAGAAAATATTGCATATGATAATTTCCAAAGTTTTTTCAAGACATATTCTCTGTTGGTGAACTAGTGTTTGTTTTTGTGCATATTTTGGTCCACAGCTGAACATCTTAAAGAAAATGAATATAGCTCAGAAAGGCACATCTATATGAGTTTATTAGAACAAACAGAAATACAAAAATGACAAAAATCCAGAAGCCACTAACATTCCAAGAACAGGTCAAGTGATCAGACATTGCTCACCTGATTTTGATCCAATCAGCACAGTTAGGGCTGGCCATGAGGGTCTCAAGATCATCACGCCCTTTATAGTAAGGAGGGCGTTCATTCACCTTCTGAGGTGGATGTTCCAGCAGCCCCACAGGAATATAACGGTGAAGGAAGGATAACCACTCCAACAAGAATCGGCGTAATGTTTCTACACCCTAAAATGGAAACAAAGGGAAGAACGAATAAAAATTATATAATTTGGATATACCATATTCACCACCACACAAGACATGGCTCTCCAATTAAACTTCCCTCTGGTTGCTAAGCTGAGTGCAGGAGGGTTAGCTGGAATCTTTTCGAGCATTCACTAATCAGAGGATGCCATCCCACTTGGCAAAACAAGGCAGCAGATGGTGGCGAAAACACAAAGACAAGTACTAAGCCAACTCAGGGCACTCACTCTTCCAGGGCACAGGATGGAGACACGGATCCCATTTTCAGAAAATATGTAGTTTCAAAAATGGGTACAGCGGGTACTCAATATAACACCGTATTACCTCATATAACCATTGCATATCTTTAGCCTCAAATTCGTGGAAGAGCAGGGTGTGACGATTATGCAAATATAGTAAAGTTCAAAGAAGAAAAATTTCAATCATTTTTAATATACTGTTTCATTATTAGCTTAATTTGTAATCTTGTGTAGTTCATTTTCGGCAAGATTCTCATTTTGAACACCACATGCATACCATCACGCAAGGATCACTGTTGTGATGTTTCCATGGAAGTGGCTGGTGCTAGATGGGCACTAGGTGTCCCTTGCGTAAGTTTCCACCCAACAGCAGTCGCGGCTTATTAAAGCTCACCATTCCGAGGCCAACTCACAGAAGCGATGGTTCCATGAAGTTTCAATCCCCTAGACTGCACGACCAGTGTCTACAGTTCATCCCTTATTACCAGAGAGTCAATTTAAACACACAATATCAACAAAAAGGAACTCCTACAGGCACGGAAAACAAAACTTCCGTTTAAATTTACAAACAGTGAATCAATTGTAAATTAGTCTTTTCTCCACATCAGTATGTCAATACAGCACTGTATAGCGTTTTGGTTTATTCTCATTTACTCATAATGTTTAAAAAAAAAAAATTTGGTTTCATTTTAAAGTGAGGTTGTGCACGCTTCAACTTGTCAAGGGAGGGGGGAATTACAAACGAAAAGAGCGGATGACTTGACGTTAAACTACTATAGTACCAAGCATGAATATTTGTCCCACGTGTTAGACAGTTGCTTACTGCTGTCTGTGAGACTCCTTACTTCTGACAAGGTCCCGCCAGGTTTTAAGCTCGCGGCAGCATGTACAACCAACTGGCACACAAATACAAAAGTGCTATGCAACACTTATGCCATGAAATTATATAAATATAATCTTAAACGTAGGGTTTCCTGACCCGGTCGGAGACTGGAAGCAGGCTGTGGATTTTCATTTCTTAAACGTAGGGTGCGACGATTATGCGAGGAAATACGGTGTTCTCTACTGTAAGACTATTTTTCAAAGATCTACTCACCTTATTGTCTGAACCCCAATGTTCCAAGCCATAGTTGACATACTTCCTAAGTATGTCCAAGCGTTCAGAACTTGAAATATCCCAATGCCTTCTCTCCTTGATCTCCGTAAAAAGCCAAGGCTTGTAGAGTGCACCTCGTCCAATCATCACACCAGCTACAGAGGGACATTCACGTCTCACTCGCTCGTAATCTTCATACGAGAGCACATCGCCATTACCATACAGTGGAACCGGACTGGCCAATTTTGCACACTGTTCGATGTAGGCCCAATCTGCAAGACGGGTGTACCGTTGTTCACGAGATCGTCCATGAACCTAAGCACCAGGAAAACATATTATTCTTGAACATTGAACAATGTTAAGTGGATGAAACGTCAATTGAAAATATGCTCACAGTTATCTGAGACACTCCCCACTGCCCAAACTTAGGCACTAGATTATGGGCTATATTTTTGTTGGTGTACACTCCAGTCCGAAGCTTTACGGTGAGTGGCTTATCCAGAATAGTAGCCATACAGCGTACTACAGACTCCAGAGCATTAGTACGATTCAGTAATCCACTGCCCGAACCCTGCAAATTTCAAACACAAAACTTCAAATGAATTCATTGCCTGGATAAAAGTAAGACCATTAGAGAATCAAGGTACAGTAGTAGACTTACAGAGAGATATGGAAACATGGTTAAAGGAATTGATATTACAACCTTTCAGTAATGTAATTGTTCGCATTTGCAAAAGGCTACAAAGCCCGTAAATATTAATTTAAATTTTTCTTATCTTTCGAGAGAAAAATCGAGAACTCGAGATGTCATTTGTTTCTTCTTAACCTAAAAATTACCATGTGCTCGTATAAATTTGTCATAATTTATATATTTCTTTTTTGCTAGAGTACTTATTATACTTTTTACTACATGTTATTTCTTCATGAGTGCGTGATTGTAAGATACTTTCTTTAAGTGCTGTTCCAGTAACATGTCACATACTGTTCATCATGCAAGATCCATCTATAATAACAGCCATTACTTCATTCTCATTGGCCGACTTTCCTGCTGACCAATTCCAGCGTTTTCTCCATGGAATGGCCTAGAACTCTTCCCGGCCACTATATAAGCAGCTGGATTTTCCAAAAACTTTATGAATACCAGGAATTCATCGAACATGTCTGAATTCGTCTGAACACTACGAATACGATTATCGTCGAGTCCTGTTTCATCATGAAGCATAGCTGCACCTTCGACATGTTCTGTCGAAAGGACTTTGAATAAACCTTACTTGATTCACCGATTTCATCCTGGCACGTCGCTTTCTCAACGACATTTTGTGTCAACAAACATGCATCATGTTTGCCAGCCAAACATTCATCTTTTAAAGTTCAGCTCTGGAAGTTGTAACACTTCAAACTTCGTTCACTACAACGATTTAACTTTATTTAAAGTGCATAGGCACCTACTGAATTTGCTATAAAGTCTCCGATATTGGAACTTCGCAATTGTAACAAGTGTTCACTCACAACTAAGTGCAGCATGCTTCCTTCGAGATTTCAATCACTGCAAGTGCTTTTTAGTGTGCTACAGTTCATTCTGTTTGCTTTTCATATTTTACTACCTTATCTCCTGGTGAGGTATTCAGCGTGTCACTAATTATGTGTCTTTCAATATGGCAGTTTCTGCCATGGTTGATCTAACCTACAAATGCTCCAATAATCAAAAGATTTCCCAGTTCCGCCTCGTCAATACATTATATTCAAAATTTTGTGATGTAATCACATGTCACAATCTGCATAGGTACATGTTTCGATGCCTATATGCATTGGCATCATCATCAGCCTTACAGTGTATTGGCAGCACTTAAAAATCACTTTGTAATTACAGTAATAAAATGTTGACATAAAAACACAATCAAATCACTTTTACACTAAAACACTTTAAAACACTTTAAAAGTTTTCTTAAAAAGTTAAAAAAAAATTATTATAGGTACACATTGCAAAACTAGTGATGGTTTAATTGTCTCTCTTGAGGATTTTCAGAGTTCAGTTCATGATGTCTCCGAAATTGGTCAAAGGTTTCATTTCCCAACTGGAAATAAATGACGCTAGGCGTAAGAAAATATGAAATAATACAAAGAAATTTGGAAAAGTATCCTTAAATATTTGTAAAACTTACGTAAATTTGCGGCAAGGGTCAAACACAGCTGTGCTGGATGGAGATTGTGCTACACTGAGTTGGCATACTGCCGCGGAAGTGGCCAGCGAGACCGTACGAGGTAGAGGAAGAGAGGGGTAAACTAAAGGAGTGGGGTGAGCTAACTATGGTCTACTGTGCGGCGAGAACTGATGTAAAGGGGGTGGGGGAGGGGTATAGTACATTGGAAAACAATTCAACTACTGTATTATGGATAATTCCTATGGTGGTTTGTATTTCGTTCTATAATTACTTAATGTTTCATAAAGTATGTTGTTGTTTTCAAAATTTATCTAATTAAGATTAGTTAAGGGAGCTGTTCTTTGGATTGAATCTATTTCAATTTCTTCCAAAATGTTCATTTTAGTTCCCTTACATGCGTAATGTAGGATTTCCATGTCATTGTTGATGTCTGTGAAAGCATGTCTGGAATCTTTCATGGGATTTGCCTTGGCGGAAAATTTGTTGTACTTAATTGCATTAAAATGCTCACTATATCTTGTTGTAAACGCTCTCCCCATTTGTCCACAATAATTAGCATCACATTTTGAACATTTTAGCATATATATATATCTGACTTGTTGAATTTGTATGTTTTAATTTTTTAGAAATTGAAATAGATTCAATCCACAGAACAGCTCCCTTAACTAATCTTAATGAGATAAATTTCGAAAACAATAACGTACTTTATGAAACATTAAATAATTATAGAACGAAATACAAACCACCATAGAAATTGTCCATAATAGTTGAATTGTTTTCCAATGAACTATACCCCTCCCCCACCCCCTTTACATCAGTTCTCGCTGCACAGTAGGCCATAGTTAGCTCACCCCACTCCTTTAGTTCACCCCTCTCTTCCCCTACCTTGTACGGTCTCGCTGGCCACTTCCGCGGCAGTATGCCAACTCAGTGTAGCACAATCTCCATCCAGCCCAGCACAGCTGTGTTTGACCCTTGCCGCAAATTTACAAATTTTACAAATATTTAAGGATACTTTTCCAAATTTCTTTGTATTATTTCATATTTTCTTACGCCTAGCGTCATTTATTTCCAGTTGGGAATGGAAACCTTTGACCAATTTCGGAGACAACATCATGAACTGAACTCTGAAAATCCTCAAGAGAGAGAATTAAACCATCAAGAGTTTTGCAATGTGTACCTACCATAATTTTTAAAAAACTTTTTAAGAAAACTTTTAAAGTGTTTTAGTGTGTTTTTATGTCAACATTTTATTACTGTAATTAGAAAGTGATTTTTAAGTGCTGCCAATACACTGTAAGGCTGATGATGATGCCAATGCATATAGGCATCGAAACATGTACCTATGTAGATTGTGACATGTGATTACATCACAAAATTTTGAATATAATGTATTGACGAGGCAGAACTGGGAAATCTTTTGATTATTATAGTAAGACAATACGGAAAAATGGGTGACTATGAGTCAAAAAGATACATATACTCCGACGAGGATCTGGATAAGTAACATCGGTTATTATATTTTCAAACCTTAAAACTAACATTCAATTTCTTTTGATAGGCCGCTCAACTTTGATTTTGAGCATCTCTGCTCAAGTAATTCAGCAAAAACTTTTTCTATATTCTTTGAGACTCTGATTTTTCCTTTCTGTACCATTAATATTGGTTGTCATACAATGTGCTTACATGCATTTATTTGTTTTCCACCTGCTTCACTTGTTTTCTGAATCTCCGATTGCGATTAACATACCGACTTGCTTTGGCCATTTTCTGTCAAGGATTATCGCAAGCCCTTTTGGCTCCCCTATTGTTACTACTGCGTCGGGATTGGGCCCCTGATCGCAATTACCCCTTTAAGGTTATATTATCTTTTCAGTGCGTGACTAAAACTCATGTTTGTAGTTCTCACTCACCCTTCTATTCTTTCTCTTGCATCAAGGTGTTTCGCCTTACTTTAAGGTTTAAATATTTCTCATTCTATTTCAAACAGCTTGGGTTATGGCCCCAAGTGTTTGAAAGCAGTTCATTTCTCTTTTCAGACTTTCTTTCTGGAACTTTCCTTTTATTTTTCTTCAAGCTTCTTGCACTTGGCCCCCTAGAACTTGCAGTTTCTTATTACTTTTCTTTAGTATCTTGGGCTGGTCCCCCAAGTACTATATCTAACTCTTAACAGGGCCATGAAAAGCTTGTTGTTATGTAAAACTATCAGGTTATTCGTTATTTTCTACAGAACAGTATAAATACTGCAATCATCAACACTTACCTTGTTATATTTACAATACACAGTTTAGCTTGTTGCTGTTATAAATTGTTTAACCAGTTGTTAAATAGTAAATGATAGTGTTTAATATCTTGTTATGACTATGCATGTCAATTGACAATAAATGTCAGCCTGTTTAAGCAACTTGTTCTCTTTTTCTCTTGTTATATTTTCCTTAACTGTATCTAAACCTTTCTTTCATAAAGCTCACTTAAGTTTCAACTCCAACCTTCAGTTGGAGTACATCATGTACAGGCACTGGAAAACTGGACAAATTGGAACAAAGTGTCGTTTTCGCTAAAGGATTTCACTGTACTACCAACATGCAAAAAAGCTTTCAATGCATTTGTATTTGAGTCGCTCGCGCTATGAAATGGCCATCCCCTTGAACACAACGGATGGCGCCAAAGGCAAACAGCAGAGCAATAGGTGTGTGCTTGTTTACAATGGATGCACATTGCTGGCGAATGATATCTCTTGTTACTCTTAAAAACAAGGGGTGGTTGGAAAAATCACAAATCAATCTAGCCTATGCATGCGCTTGCGTGGAAGTTAATTATTGCGGCATATGTACCAAGTCTACAAAGAACAACCATACTCCCATAAACTTGCCGGCGTCAAATATTTTAAATTTTATTCATCACTATTTGATGTGATATTTCCCAGTAGGTAGGACAACAGAAATTGATAAGTGATCAGAAAAATCATTACCGAATGCACATATTTCTCAGAACATATGTGCAATACAAAATCAGTTCATAAATAATTTATTAAACACAATGTGTACATTAGTTTACATATTTACTTCTGTTTTTCACAAGTCTGTTCTGTTTCCACATTTCAGCAAGTGATACTTGGGGCATGGTTTGTTGCATAATTCACAGACGCAGTCGTTTTCTGGTTCGTGGTATGTTTTGTTCCGACATATCTTCCCACGGAACCTGTGGGCGGCAAATCTTGTGTACAGGTGGCAAAGCTCATAGTTCGGTCCCTTCCAGGCTTCTGTGTCCATTATTTGCTCCGGGACCTCGTTGGCATTGTTCTGTCGTTCCTTGAGGACTGCTTTGTAAGCTTGAGTTTCCAGTAATCCGAAGCAGAGTTTTATGTCCTCTATGAAGAATGACTCTCGTGCTATTGTATACGCGTAGCTATTCCTTGTGAATTTAGAGATCGAGAGAAATCAGTTTATGGTACCTGATTTGAATAAACAGGAAAATTATGCTTAGATACTTCTTGCACAAGGAAGTGGTTGGACAAGAATAAGCCAACTCTCAACTTGAATACAGGATGCTCAGAAGAAAAAAGAGCATGTTGTGTACGACTCACTATTGTGTGAAATTTTATTACACTCGTTCTTAAAAACAATTAAGAGAAGATCCCGGTATCGGTGCAAGATGTCCGTATAACAGATGTGGGAAAACGACACTTCGAGGAACATTAGAGAGGTTTGTTAACCTAAGTTGAATAGGAAGATTCTTAGAACCACAAAATTTGAATGGTGAATTAGGGGAAGTGATACTTCCGAGGACAATACCTAGTTGTTTTACAGTACTGTAGATTTGTGGGGAACATTTGATTCATTTTGGTCCGTATTGACTCTTAATAAGCTAGGAATCAACCTTGAGAAATTGTTCCACCTTTCACTTTACATTTTAACTCATGTCAAATGGGATCCCATACAAGACTCAAATGCACTCTATAAAATGTATCATTTAGACCAGTACGTCAACTGGTATTTAATATGATTAATGTGACTATATATATACTGTTTTCATATATTTTTTATGAATGTTATGTGTTTTATAATGATGAGTTAGTAATGGAGAGAGGCTGAAGAAGGGAACCTAGTTTTTCCCCCTGAAACATGCACCTCAGATAAACTATATAATAAACAAGGTATTGACTAAGCAGAACAAGTTCTCAAGGTTAATTCCTATCTGTACTGTAGATGGAAGGTAGAGAATTAAAATGTCCAATGCAGGAGGGAATCAAACCTATGACCTTTGTCTTTGCACACCATTGCTCTTCCACTGAACTAATGCACGGACACTTATTCTCATGGCAAGGGCACAGCTATGAATTCTAGCCTATCATACTGTTGTCATCTGCTACATAACATGAATTATATTTTCAGGACCACATTCTCACAACCTGATAGCTGAAAACCTTCAACTGACAAGAGGTTACACTTACCTGTTTGTATACTAGGTCAATTGGACAACCCAAGTTGATATCAATGAAGTCAAAGGAAGTCTGCTCTTGAAGAAGTTGACAACAGCGGGTCATGACATAAGGATTATTTCCACAAAGCTGAATACCGAAGCAGTCCTCTGTTGAATGACGCTTCACGAGCGCCCACTCCTGCGGTATGGTCCGCAGCAGAGATGAAGCCATAGCCATCTCGCCACAGGTCACATCTGCACCAAACTCCTTAGCAATGCGACGGAAGGGTAGGTTCCCCACTGTTGTGAGAGGGGACAGATGCAGCTTGTCCTTCCAGTCAATCTACAATGGAAAATCACCACCACCTAACTTTCCTACTCTAGATTTTACCTTAACTCGTGGCTAGACAAAACAAAGTTACTGATCACCAATGCGCTAGGGGAACAAATCACTTGAAGAACATGAAAACATACCCAATTGGTCAAAAATAAGGAATGTGTACAAAATTTATGGCTTCAGACAAATTTATGAGAATTTGCAGATCATTTGTATCAGCCTTTCAAGATACGATTACCGGTGGTTGAGGAGGAAACTGCTCTTTGTTTACTTGTGTCATGCTGTCAGCTTGCTAGTTGACAGGTACAGGCACACGGGAAGGATATAACTCACGCCAGAAGCTTTTCATCGTTTTACTCTCCGTGGTGACAAGAGCTACTATTAAGCTTAGCTGTGTTGTTGAAACTTACCATTCCTATTATTATTAATTAGCACCATTCCTATTATTATTAATTATAACATTCACAATTCACAATACAACTTCTGTATTAAAAAAACACAAGTAGTGTGCGCAGTGCTGCTTGTTTTATGTGCAGACTGCAATCTGTCAGCACTAAGGTTCGGATGTTTAGGAAATGTCATATTCCATTCCTTCGATACATTACAAACTGTAATTAAGCATGAGTCCCATAAGTCCAACCCCTCGTCCACGTCGTGGGAGACGGGCAACAGCAAAAAGTAGGGGATTGCCTGTAGGGGCGAAGTACAGTGGGGTCTTTGTGTGCCCCGGGACCGTTACGGTAGCTGTAAAGGTCCTACAGGAACCCTGAAAAGTGAGGGCTAACGGGGCTCTGGTGAAGCTACGATAGGCCCAGCAAGCCAGTAGTGGATAAGACTTTTGCTTTCAAGAAGGGAGCAGGCCTCGGACAGGACGGATACAATGGACTATGACCTAGCTGTGTTCATGGACTAAGATTTGGAACTTTAAACATAAGAACGCTGACGGGGAAGGTGGAGGAGATAGTGGATATGATGGAAAGAAGGAAGTTGGATTTATTGGGATTGGCAGAAACAAAGTGGAAAGGGGGAAGGAAGGAGAGAACTGAGAAAAGGCTATAGACTGTACTGGAGTGGGAATGAAGAGGGAGAGAGGAATGGAGTGGGAGTAGTAGTACGAGATGGTTTAAAAGAAGAAGTGAAGAGAATAAGTGATAGGATGAGGAAAGTGAAAGTAGCACTGAGGGGAGAGACCGTAGAAATAGTGCAAGTGTATGCTCCACAAGTAGGCTGCGCCTCTGAAGAGAAGGAGGGGTTTGAAGAGGAATTGCAGAAGCAGCTGGGAGGAAGGAATATGATTGTTATGGGGGATCTGAATGCCCCGTAGGAAGAGAAAGACAAGGGTATCAGAGTGTGCTTGGACCAGAGGGTTGGGGCGGAAGAAATGAGGAAGGTAAGAGACTGTTGGACTTCTGCCAAAGGAACAGCCTGCTAGTTGGGAACTCCTGGTTCAAGAAGAGAGAGAGCCACACAATCACATGGTACAGTGATGACTTGACCAGGAAGTCGGTGGTCGACTATATACTGTATGAGAAAGAATTAAATAAGAACATCACGGACATCAAGGTTATACCATCGGAGAACCTAGATAGCGACCATCGATTGCTGGTAATGAACCTGAGAGGGACTAAGGAGAAGAAAGGGACTGAGAACCAGGAAAGACGTACAAGGATATGGAAACTGAAAGAAGAAGATAGAAGGGTCGAGTACCTCAAAATGGTAAAGGAAGTAATTCCAACAGATGAAGAAAGAGGGGTGGAAGAGGAATGGGCTAGATTTAAGAAGACACTAGTAGGTGCAGCAGAAGCAGTATGTGGGAGGACAAGTAGTAAGAAGAGGTGGAAGGAAACACCACGGTGGAATGAGAAGACAAAAGATATAGTAAGGGAAAAGAATAGAGCCTTTAGGAGGTGGTATCAAAATAGGACGGTAGAGACAAGGGAAGAGTACCAGGAAAGAAAGAAGGAGGCAAAGAGAGTAGTGGCTGAGGAGAGAAGAAACTGGATGGAAGAGTGGACAAAGATGATGGAGGATATTGAAGGTACAAAAAAGGTCCTGTATGGGATGGTAAAAAATCAGAGGTGGAAGGATCCAACGGATTATGTTAGAATGGTGAACAAAAGGGGATAAGAGATAGAAAATAGGGAAGAACTGACGAAAATGTGGAAAGAATATTTTGAAGAACTTCTGAACACAAATGGTAACCACGGCGAGGAGGAAGAAATCGGGGAAGAGGAAGATGGTCTGCAAACAGAAAAGGACTTAACATGGAAAGAAGTGGAAGATGCAGTGAGGAAGATGAAAGGAGGGAAGGCACCGGGTGTGGATGAGTTGAGTGTGGAGATGGTGAGAGCATCAGGAGAGGTGGGGATACAATGGTTGTACCGAGTGATGAAGACAGCATGGAAGGAAAGGAAGACCCCAGAGTACTGGAAAAAGGGAATAATTCTCCCGATCTTCAAGAAAGGTAGTAGAACTGAATGCAGAAACTATCGGGGAATAACACTGATGAGTCATTGTGCCAAGATGTTTGAGAAAGTTTTGGAAAGGAGAATTAGGACAAGGATAGAAGGAGGGATGAGGGAAGAACAACATGGCTTCAGAGCAGGAGGGTCCACAGTGGATTTGATTTTTGCTGTAAGGCAGTTACAAGAACAGCACTATGAGTATGGAACAGATCTACTGATGGCCTTCCGGGACATTGAGAAAGCATATGGCAGTGTATGCAGAAACAAAGTATGAAAGTCCCTGGAGGAGAGAGGAGTAGAAAAATGGACTATAAGGAGGATAAAGGAGATGTACAAGGGAAGCATTAGCTGTGTGAAAGTGGGAGGAGAGAGATTGGACTGGTTGGAACAGAGAAACGGCCTGAAACTAGGAAGTGCACTGTCACCATTACTTTTCATTGTGGTGATGCATGACATAATGACCCGAGTGGCACAAGTAATTGGGGAAGGAAAGATGAAAGCAATGGTGTTTGCAGATGATTTGATGATTTGGAGAAACAAGGAGGAGGAGGTACAGGAACAGTTGGACACGTGGGAAGGAATAATACAAGGATATGGGATGAAATGTAGCATAAATAAGAGTGAGATGGTGATCACAACAAGGAAGATCACAATGGCAAGAACAATTGGTGGGGAACAGCTGAAGAACGTGGAGAGTTTCAAGTATCTGGGAAGCCTGATACAAGATAATGGAAGAAACGATAGAGAAATAAATGAGCGGGGGAGACAGGCAGAAGCATTCCGGAGGAGTGTGAGAAGCATGTTATGGAGAAAGGATGTCCCTCAGAACAGCAAAAAGATCATATATCGGACGTACTATGTCCCTATCCTGACATATGCCTCGGAGACCTGGGTTATGAAAGGAAGGGGGAAGAGCAAAATACAGGCCAGCGAGATGTTCTTGAGAAGCAGTATTGGAGCTACAAAGATGGACAGAATAAGAAATGAGAGGACCAGAGAATTAATGCAGGAGGAACCATTACAATATGGTATAGAGAAATCTAGACTTAGATGGTATGGACATGTAAAACGAATGGAGGAGAAGAGGATACCCAGGAGGATACAAGAGACGAAGTGGGAAGGGAAGCGACCGAGAGACAGGTGGCTGAAAGCGTGAAGAAGAGAGGAGAAGACTGGACAAGGGTGGAGGCTGAGAGATGGTGGGAAGACAGAAGACGTTGGAGAGGCTTGTGTTTCAAACAGACCCGGCCAGTGGCTGGAAACTGTGCAAGATGATGATGAATTAAGCACGAGTTCAATGTTGGTTGGCTCCTTAGTTTAGGGGCTGCGACAACGCGGTCATGTAGCCCGGTGTACTTTGGGTGTGTGTAGAATTAGTCTGATAACCGATGTTAATTGTGATGGCTATATTAGTGTGTGTTATCTGTGATTCAGGTAGAAGGACTGCAGAATGTCAGTTTTTCAAGTAGTACCAACGTTTGCTACCAAATGCTACCATCCACGACACCTAGCTGCAGACTTGGCTACTAGATGCCATCGCAGCCAGCACCTGGCGGCGAACGTTGAAACTAATATAGCTTTATCAAACTAACCTACAAATTTTACCTTTCACAAGTGTAGTTAATTGAAGGTTCTTTTTCATGCCATAAATCTATGACATGGGACCGCAGGCTTTACTTCCTCTCCGAAGGAAGGCATACTGAGGGATTTTTAACGCTCTGAAAAAATCCGACGACTTCGGACGGGTTTGATCCCGCAATCTCAGGCATAGAGGCTCAGCATGCTACCAACTACAGCACCGAAACCGTCCAAGTTCAATGTTTCTGATTCTTTTTAGGTGGATTTTATAGAGCATATAAATGCATATTTGGGTCATTTTCATAGTTATTGTCATATTTCAACAATATTAATGTTTTAAGGATATATTTTGCTAATATTTTAGGGGTAAGTGGTGGACTTAAAATATGGTATCCGCTAGCTGCTGCGAGTTGTGCGTTAGCGGCGCTAACAAGTTAACAACTTGCCAATTGCTGCAGACTATCAGAAAATATTTAACTGTAACTAAACTTGGTAGTATTTATAACTTAGGGCATTTTTTTCTATTTACAGGAAATGTGATTTGTGTTGCAGTTTTTCACGCGAGAAAAGGTGAAGAATATGCTGCTTTCCGCGAGTCTCTTGAAACATTCTGCGATAAAAATTTGAGGAAAACATTTTTACCGTAGGCCTATTCATGAAATCAGTGAAGATTTTAACAATTTATTTTTTATTTTTAGGTTTGAATGTAGAATTAATAATAAAAATAACATTTCACTACATTATTAACACTTGCTTTTAGAAAGCATGTAAATACATTAGGTCATATTCTATTGGAACGCAAGAAAGCTGATGGATTGGAATCCGGGCTAGCCATAGGAAACAACACATTAGGTCATATTGTACCTCTTTTTGGATCATATTTCAGTATGTTTTTAGGGCATATTTGCCTCCATATTTCTCATTTCTTTAGGTCCTAAACATTCGAGTCTTAGTCATCACTGTGCCCCCTTGCTTCTGCTGCTATTATCAACAAACGCTGGTGCATCCAAGTTCAGCAGCACTCATATCTTGAAAGGCTAAAGTAATGGAAAATAATTAACAGAATCTTAAAAAATAATTTAACATAATTAATTTTTAGTGAATTTGCATTGAAAACTTTCAAACACAGTCCACCCAACAGAACGTTATTAGGTCTTGCATTGAATGTATTAGGGGCAGGTGACCTTGCTGTTCCCTCCCTTAAAACAATAACACTAATAATTGTATTATACAGCAAGTGAAAGCTATTTAGATGGATGGTAGAGAGTTTAAATGGCTGACCCATGCATGACTTGAGTTCACGACCTCCAGCTTCGTACACTGTTACTTTGACCATTCAGCTGATGGAAGAGAGATACATCTTAATTCTCTTTGAGAAACGTACATTATGTGAAGCCAACACATGCTTGGCACAATCACATTGTACTGAATGCCTACTGCAGGCTTTGAATTCTAGAATTTGAATTCCAATTCTGGAACGTAGATTCTAATTGTGATGGATGGATTTCCTTCATGGTTAAGAAGCACGCTGCTAAATATTTACTAACTGAATTTCTTGATGTACAAGTGTGCTCTTAATTTCCATGAACTGGATATGCATCTTTATGCTATGTTGTCATGTAGTATTTTGTAAATGATATAAAGAGCAATACAGCTGAGTCTCGAAAACTCTGCAGTCTGGATAACTCGGCCACATCCTCGTAGGGCGAAAAAACATTGCGCCTCCTGAAAAGAGTTCCTGGATGTGTAGAAGCCAATGAAAATGACGTCAAACAGGGGTTCCATAATGATACTGTGCAAGACATTATATCCGATGCAGAAATTATTGCTGCTGTCACATTTAATGAAAAATGCCGGAAAAGGATGAAGATATTGACGTTGAAGAACCATACAAGCTCCTAAAATGCTAAGATGGCGGTGAATGGAAAAGTGACGTGTGGAATCGGATGCAATTATATCGTTATTCATAGTGAATAGAGGTTTGGTTGGTTGGTTCCTTAGTTTAGGGGCTGCGACAACGCGGTCATGTAGCCCCGTGTACTTTGGGTGTGTGTAGAATCTGTCTGATAACCGGTGTTAATTGTGATGACTGTATTAGTGTGTGTATCTGTTTTTTAATTCAAGTAGGGACTGCAACTTTGAATTTTCAAATAGTTCCTACTTTTGCCGCCAAACGCCACCGTCAACGACTACTAGGCCTAGTTCAGAACTAGCTACTAGACGCCACCGCAGTCGGCTCTTGGCAACGAACGTAGCAACCTAAGAGCGTTGTTTATATTCTTAACCTATCCAATTTAGTTTCACACAGGTGTAATTAGTGGAAAGATCTTTAACATGCAATAAATCTATGACATGGGACCGCCGGCTTTACTTCCCCTCCGAAGGAAGGCATACTGAGGGATTTTTAACGCTCTTAAAAAATCCGACGGCTTCGGCCGGGTTTGAACCCGCTATCTTGGGCATAGAAGCTCAGCATGCTACCAACTACGCCACCGAAGCCGCAATAGAGGTTTAACTAGACAGATACAGTGAGTGATTTATGTATATAAAGTGCTGATATCCTACTTTATATTAACATCAAAGAAATTTGAGAAGAAAGGAAAAGTTTCTGGTAGGAATTAGTATCTTTCATAATTTGATATTTTCCGTTACTGCATAACAGCTCAGTTTCTTTCAGAGAATAAACGGATCACTCACTACCTTGTTCTCTGTTACCGTACAAGGAGTCAGGAAATTTAGCTTATCAGAATAATAGCATAGAGATATACTGTTTAAAAAAATAATCCAAAGAGATTAGACATGATCAACGAAGATAACCACATTCATTTATCAGTGATAATTTCACAAAACCGGATATTTGTCCGATCTGTGACAAGAAAGTGGATGAAAACAACACAGCCGTATCGTGCGATGGTTTATGTGAAAGATGGCATCATTTAGCATGCACGGAATTACAGCAAGGGCAATTCAATGCCTTAAGATCAACAAGCAAAAAGATATCGAAACTTCTATGGCTTTGCTTTAATTGCGAACAAGACTTCACTATATATAAAGCAGGAAAGAGTATGCGGAAAGAACTGGAAGACATGCGAAATGAATTTAATAAAAGACTGGAAGACAAGACAGATGCATTCGTTAAAATGACAGAAGAGTGTCACAGGCAAAGCTCAGTACGCAACACCTTCATAATGGAACCAGAGAAAATTAGAAGAGTAAATACAATCAACTACAAAATAGAAGGCAAAAGATTACCAGAAGTACAACCGATCACACGAGAATGCTCAGGTCAAGGGGAGGATACTACAAGAGAGGTTATGCAAGAGGAATTCATACTCGTAGAATCGTCTGAGGATAATCACCATAACACGAAATACTTTAGACAGATTTCACAAAATTCGGAATTAACCGAAGAACACAAGAAAGAGAGAGAGAACATGGATGACTTTATACAAGTAGATCGGAGAAGACAAAGACAACGGCAGCATTTTATAATAGGGTCTTTGGTTGAAGAAAACATCATCATACAAGCAGGAGAAAGAATGGCATGGTTTTATGTTGGAAGACTAGCAAATCATGTAACAACCTACCTCTACAAAAAGGGAATAACAAAGAATATAGAGTGTTAAGTATTGATCACTAAACGATTAAATAAAGCCTTCAAGATAGGTTTCTCGATGGCATACCTCAGAGAAGCTGAAAAAGCACTTTACTGGCCTCAAGGAGTGGTAGTAAGACCTTTTCGTTTCTCACGCTGCATTTCAAACTAGCAGAACCAGGGTGTCAACTTGGACTCACATATGTAAAGAAACTTCGACAACAGACATAAAGAGAATAATACAAGAACATCAAATGAATCATCCAGAAGAGTCAATAAGAATATTATTATGGAATTCAGAAGGAATTAGAAATGCCATCCAACTCATCCAAGCAGACCTCCTACAAAAAAAGACGCAGTGATATTAACTGAAACTTTCTTCACCTCAGAATTGAGTTACGAAAAATTCTATTCCGTAAACTCTCTTGCAAAATAAGGTGATAGGGGAAGACCAAAAGGTGGTATAACTATTCTTCTAAAACCCAAACTAGCTCCCTTTAAATTGATACTGAGAACAGATAATATTCTAGTCGTGAAAACAAAACCATGTAAAATTATCGGTATGTATTTCCAACCATATTACAAAGAAGAGGACATAATAGATGCGCTAGCAACTGCCTTCTATATGTTATCAAGCGCAGACACAGTCGTACTAGCCGGAGATCTGAACTGCAGAATCGATATAGAACAGTCAAAAACAAAAGCAGTAATAAATTATATAAATGAGGATAATAAATTATATAAATGAGGAAGGACTAACCTTAATAAATGACCGTAATGTTAAAACTTATATTGGAGTGAATGGAACCAGCACAATAGATCTAGTCTTTAGTAACTTCAATATAGCTCAACAAACTAACATCACGAACGTAGTTGCGAGAAAACATCTACCTGTGGATACTACTATAATTCTGCCAAACATACAACTAGCGAATATCCAAAAGGAAAAGACAAAATTCAGCAGAAAAATAGACACAGATGCTATTGCTCACATCGAAGTGCATCATATACAACAGGAAATAAGGATGGGGAATTTGGATTCAGCAATAGCTAATGTGGAAAAACTCATTAAAAATAACTCAGTCACCACCCCTCGACCAGAACGAACGAAAAATCAATGGTTCAACAGAAAAGGGATCCAAGCGAAAACAGAGGCCTTAACAGCACTACATAAAGCGATAAAACAACCCAATGCTCTTCATTTACAGCAATATACAGATGCTAGGAAACGATATAAAGAAAACGTAAATAGGACAAATGTAGAATTCAAAAAATGTGAAGAACAGAAAATGATAGAAGAAGCAACAGAGAAATGGTACAAGGCACTAAACACAAACTAAGCGCATCACCCAAAAGATATAGCAATGACTGTATGGGAAGAACATTTAAAAAAAAGTACTTCAGGCACGAGAAACACGACCACAATCAACAAAAGTTACGGAGGTGCATTTTGAACCTTTTACATGAACAAAAATAGATAAAGTAATAAAGAACACTCAGAATAATAAAACATGTGGGCCAGATGGGATTTACTATGAACATATCAAAAGCACGGCCCCATACTTTTCACACCTATCGACAGACATCTTTAATGAATGCTTGAGACAAGGAACAGTACCAAAAATCTGGCGACATGTCACGCTGAAGCTGTTATACAAAGGTAAAGGAGATATGGAAGATCCAAATGCATACAGGGGCATAGCATTAGAATGTACAGCGTTTAAAATCCTAATGAGTCTTCTGAATAACCGACTATACCAAATGATAGAGAAGTTCATCCCTGAAGAGCAATTCGGGTTCACCAAGGGCAAATCGACTTTACACACTGTGAAATATCTTAAGGACGAAATCGAGGAAGTTCTGAAATACCCGAGAGGAAAGTTTCATGTGATTTTCGTGGATTACACCAAGGCATTTGACCTCTTAAACAGGTCTATGAAAATATAAACACTAGAAGGGTTCATACGGGAAAATTACATCACGAGAATTATTAGGAATGTACTTGGTACAGATAGATGATACGTGTTGATTGATCAAGGCCACTAGAACAGAAAAATGGTGTGTTGCAGGATGATCCACTCAATCCACTATTATTCAATATAGCCACATCAGATATCATCAAATGCATCAAAGCAGACGTCAAAATACTGGCCTATGTTGATGACATGGTTCTTATGTCACCCGAGATAGAACCTCAAGAAGCCTTTGACCAGCTGGAAAAGTGGGCCACCAAAACTGAACTGCAACTCAACGAAACGAAAACCATTATCATGACATTCAGGGCAGGAGGCAAGTCAGCGACCAATGACAAGATCACATACAGAAACAAACTACTAACAACTGTCTCACACTTTAAATACCTAGGGATCACATTGCAGACATATGGAAATGTCTTCACGATACATGTCATGTCAAAGAAAGAATAAGAGCTGCGACCTTAGCTCTGACAAGTATAAACAAGCAGTTCCGTGAAGAACTAAAGCCTATTTTCATATATCCTACTTATGTTAATTGCCTCTATCAACATACAAAATTTAAGTTTGATTGCTGTAATAGATTCGTAGATATTGAGAACCGTCTAATATTTCTGTTGGTCGCCATGTTGAATTTTTATATATGTAGGTCTTAAGAGTTATGTACTATTACATGAAGATTATTGTGTACGTGTAGTATTCAAACTTCAATCGCATGATTAGGACACAGGAAGTAAAGACGAGATTTTAAAATTTCGCACAGCTGCCATATTGTGATTATGAAAACAATTGAATTAGATTAGATCCAGTGGATTAACATTTGTATAAGCATTTACCGTACCAAGTTTCACTGCACTCGGATGGTTAAATAGCGAGAAACGTCCATTTAAATATTAATACTTTGTGTCGCCGCCTTGTTGGTATTGTGCTCACCAGGTTATTGAAAAGCTCATAGGTGAACTTATGTTCATAGCCATAGAACCGTCTAAATATTTCGGGTATTTGCCATGTTGGATTGTTATATGTATAGGCCATAGAGTTATGTACCATTAAAGGAAAATTATTGCATAGGTTCATTATTCAAATTTTCACTTCGATCGCATGATTACGACACAAGAAATGAAAACTTAATTTTAAAATCTCGCACAGCCGCCATCTCGAGGTTATGTAACCAATTGAACTAAATTAGATGACAGTGCATTACAATGTGTATAAAAACATTTGCTGTACCAAATTTCAGTGTGTTTGGATGGTTATTTCGCGAGAAAAAGTCTATTTAAAAGTCTCAACTTTGCATGGCCGCCTTGTTGGTTTTGTAGTTACCAGGTTTTTTGAAAGTCTCATAAGTGAACTTCTAGTAGTGCCCTTTATCTCCGTACAAATTTCAGGGTGATATCGGTAATAGTTTTGTAACCGAACTTTATAGTAGGTTACAGAGACTGCTTTTGTTTTTTTTTGTTGGTAGTATTTTTTTGTTTTATCTGGTTGCCAGTCATGGCCACCTGTTCGTGGAGCGCCATGCAGAATCTTGTATGTTCAGTGCCCATTGGATTCTTTTGTGGTCTACCAATAGGTGCCTTTGGCTAATGGCAAGGATTTGCTTGGACATGACTATGTTACTATGGTGATTAGTTGATAGAATGCCATGCAGAATGGAAGCTGGTTTTGAGGAAGATCTGATATAGTTGGGTAGATGTTTTGAGTAAAGAAGAATGCCATGTTCGAGTGGAAGGTGGAATAATAATAAGGAATGGAGCAGAAGAAAATTAAGTTTTGCGAGTGGTTTATTTTATTAAGAAGATAGTTGTGCATTCTGTTTGACAGATGCAGGTAAATGGAAGTGACAAATAGGTATTGATAGTTTTTGATGGTTAGAGAACAACCAGAAAAGAAGAAAAGAAAAGAGCAGAAGAATATTAAGCTTTGTGAGGGGTAATCTTATTATGAAGATAATTGTAGATACTGAAAAGGAGATGCTGGTAAAGGAAGATTGCATGCATGTAGACAAAAGGGTAGTAATAGTATTGTATTTCTGACTTCGTTATGTGTGCAACATCATCTCGACCCCGCAGAGTATTATGAGAATGAAGATAAGTTTATAAATTTTAAATACCAGTATGAGATAAAAGGTTAGATTTATTTCAGTTACGGAGATATTGAATGCTGGTGAAATATTTCGCACAGCCGCCAGGTTGGATTGGTGAGACATAAAAAAATTAGAAGGGCACGGCCGGGGTCAGCCAAAATGGTGCTATGACATTACCGAGTTTCATTAAAATCACTTCAGTTGTTTGGAAGTTATTAGAGGAACACACACACACGGACAAAAGGTGATCTAATATGCCTATTTTTTTCATAAAAAGAAAATAGGCTAAAAATCTGCCACAGATCTCGCTAGGAACAGCAATGGAAATGGATGCATGGCATTAATTTGGGAGAACCTTACCAAAAGTAATCTAACAGACTTAGAAAAAATAAAAGCCAAATTCTTAAAAAAGAGATTGTGTGTATCAAAGTACACCTGTTCGCGCTTGGTATATGTGCTGGCTAGAGAAATTTTTTTCATAGAAGATCTCCGTCTACAACTGCATCTACACAGCATATCAGTGTTTGCTTATGGACCTTCAAAGAAAAAGGGAAGAAATATGGCTGGAGTTCTACAGACGCGATTTTAAACAGAGAATGGATAAAGCAAGGATATGAACTTAAATGACGCAATTTGCTGTTCACGGATTTCACCACCGGGTATGCAGCAAGCCAACTATCATAAACCACAAGAATTACAGTGTATATGCAAATTGTGAGGGAGAAGCTGTGGAGATACTGTACAGTTTTTTTTTGGTAAGGTCTTTAGTCCAGGTACTGTGTACAGTTACTTCAGGAGGTGTCACGTAGTTGCAGTCACAAGACAAGTCATTCTCCGCAGCTGAGAAGTTGTAAGAGAAAGTCATTCGTTTCCATATGGCAGGCAACGAACATTTCCGAATGGACGGCCGAAGCTCAAGCCAATCAATAAATTCATCAATGACGTAATGTCTCGCATCGACCCCAACTCGGGAATTGTTTTTACTGTTTTGAAGGAAATAAGAGCTGTTCACGAAATTATGAAGACTTAAGAATGTGTATTTCCATAGCAGAAGGCTATTATACATGTAAACTGGAACCTTGCAAGTGAATTGAAATAATAACATGTATTTAATCCAAGCTACAGACGATATATTGACATATCGATATATGACAAAGAGGAGAGGGGGATGATGTCTTCCCTCGGCCATGTGCACGGAGAAAGAGAGTCTCACTTGGCTAGTAGCTCTTCGCGAGTATCACTCCCCTTGAAATATCTACATGAACAGTCGGCCAGCAGTTTGCTGCGGCTAGGCCCGGCTGCGAGAGTGAGTTTGATACATATTTTCGGCAAGCCACGGTATCAGTGCAACCTCGAAGCGAGCTGCACTTTCGCCGGTCAGATTATCGTGTAATTGCGAGTGAACGTATAACGTGTGACAATTTCCACTGCAGTTACGGTATAGCAATGGAGTTTAAACGTTGTGTTAAACCCATGTGCAACTTGTCGAGTTGGGATAGAACAATTTGTAGTTGGCATGCGGACTGATATTTCCATGTCCAGCGGTATCCATGGTTCAAGCCGCCATTACGTGAAACAGGGTGGAAACTTTCACGAGCTATGGTAGTGTGCATTCTCGTGTAGAATACATGCCAGCGACGAGACTATATTTCCAGTGCATTATGCTACTTCTAAGAGGCATATTTATGTCCGAGATGTCAGTGGGGAACTTTCATATTGTATTATTAGTTCCTAGTATGGCAGGCTGAATCGTATGGGGTAACTGCATGTGAGGCATTAGCGAGATGAAACACACAATCTACAAACTGTATCAGCCAATAAGTAAACGATTCCTCATTTGGAATGCATTCGTGGTTGTTGGCGAATGCTATTGCGAGCTGTGACATTATGACAGACTCTCTCTGGAACTGTGCGTTTTCACGAGCGTGTGCGGATGATCCTGGCTTGAGCGATGAGGGAGCGGGGAGCCGACCGACAGCTGATCGACTACGGTGTGTTCCTGGGTTCGAGTTGGAGGTCCAAGGAGGAAGAATGCTTTGTCTGATTCTAGCGTGGAGGTTAGTGAGATATATATATCCTTTTTACAACGCTTCGAGAGGCAACGCAAGGTACTGGCAAGACAACTCATTTTATTATAGTTTAGTGGAGCATTTGTTAGCAATCACAATTGCCATATTTTTCTTTAGTAGCGTAAATGGACATGCAAGAGTTTAGGTTCAAAGTTTCTGTCGAAACTGACTTGCTGTATATCCGGGATTATTGTTCACTTAATGAATTCATCCCTTGTGTATTTTATAGATCTGATGATTAACTTATGAGTAAATTCACAGTAGTAATTTAATTAGATATGCGTATTTTCATTGTCAAGAAGACCATTTTAGGGGAAGATCTCCAGACTTTTATATAAGAATAACATTAATTGCGTTTTCTTTTAACAGTGTTTAGGACACTGATAGACTTTTCTAGTGGCTAGTACATATTTGTATGTACTCTTTTGATATTTATACAGCGTATTTGAAAGAAGAACTTTGTTTTTCCACACATCGATTTGATACTTGAAGTTTTCGATGCTTATTGCCTTGATAGTTTTGATTCACTTTTCTGAATTATTTTATGGAAAGCACTTAGCTTTTGTGAGGATCTATTGATGGATTTCTCTAATGAATAGTCAGTGGATCAGCCAGCGAAGTTGACCTGCGTTCATAGTGTAGGTGTTCTCCATTAATATTTCTGAATTCACCGAAGTTGGAGGCGAACCTAGTTCGGGGAAGGATCATTTTAACTTTCTACTTTGCATTAATTTGAGAGGAATTTAGTCTTTGATATCATGCTGAGACATGTATATTTTATAAACGTAATAGAAATAATTACATTTAATGCAATAGTATGTGGAATTAGTACAGCATAATTATGAACACCATCCAAGTTTTTGAATAAATTATTCCCAGGGAGGAAAGACTTTAAGTCACTATATAAGCACAACACATGATGTAAACTTTTTGTAAGGCAAGATTTGTAGGCTAATGGAATACTTTGATTCCAAATCAATGAACAACGTGCTACAGTTTAGTTGAATATTTTCAAGCACGAATATAGGTTCTTTTGTGAAAACAACTTGATTTGTTAACATGTATTTGAAGGCTATTATAACCTATTTCTAGGTGTCATGCAGATCATTATGTGATTTTGTGGTCACCTATATTAAGATGCCCAGTTGCATATATTAGGCATACATATTTAATAATGCTGTTTTTGTGGTATAATGCTTGTTGAAGCATTTTTTTTATAGAAGATTGAGCCAGTAAGAGCTTGTGAGCCAGTGAGTGCCAATCATTATTAGACTCCGAATAGTCTAACACCCGGTGTTTGGTGTAGTGTAAACCCAGGTGTTTTTTTTTTGTATTTCATGTCTGTAGAGACATAGTCAGCTGTTGATCATTGCTGAATCAGACCTACGTTTTTTTTATATTGACTGATTCTAAGCAATGTTCGGATGATTTGGGTGTGTTATCGAATTATATTACCACAGCTGTTCAATGAAGCCTTCACAAATTTATTATGATCATGTAATTTCTATTAAACATAAATGTTGACAAGTAATTTCACTTAGCTTGATCGCTTGGTGAAATCAAGCCTAATTTAAGATATATTTACCTCGAATTTAACAAATGCGAATGATATGATTCAAGTCAGTATTGGGACCAACTGTAAGTGTCCAGAAACGCAAATCATGTATAAATTTTGTAAATTACTGTATATAATATTTGAGTAATGCCACAGCATTAGGGTATCGTTACAGATAATATATTTCATATTCTTGCATGCTAAATCATGTTTGTTCGATGTCCAGTCTATTATTTAAATCTATTATTCTGAGATTGATATATAGGATTTTTGTCATTATATTGATAGTTATGTCTAATGTGATCACCCCAGTGGGAAGGTGATATTAACAATTCACTCATGGATTTTCTTTTGACAGATTTTCGTCACTGTTCTTTTGGTTGTTTCGACGACAGGGTATTTTCTTTTATTTATGTCATGTTCTTCATGAATAATTTTTTTTTTCATCTTAAACTTTATTGCGTGATATTTTATCGAGGTGACAGGAGGTCGTGTTAAGAAGGCCATTGATAGGTATTTTCAGGGTATGCCACCCTTTGAGATAGTTCTCTTTTGAGAAGTTTTTCGTGTTCTTGAACTAGTAATTTTCTTTTGAAGCCATGGTCATTCTTAATACAACCTGTTAGGATAACTGATTACCCTATTACTCCTTTACTTGGTGGTAAGACTTGGGGGTTTTTCTAGCCGGGGATTTTCAGGTTCTACGATCCAGCTGTCGTCGAGGGATTTCAGGTGATTTCGGGTACAGTACCATGCAATGTTTTGCAGGAAAAGATTAGTGTCACTGACTAAATTCTGTCTTGATGTTGAAAACTAATATGTTTTCTTTGCACATTGTGCGAATCTTTTCTCTATTAAATTAAAATATCACATAAGTGAGGGACTAAAGGCTGTCGAAACCGCCCTTCAGTATGTTGTACAACAAGGAGCATCTGTAATGGACTTACTGTCCCTTCATCGTCTTGGTGATAAAGCAGCAAAACGCAAGTGCAGTACGGAAGACAACAGGACATTACGCATTACTTTAAAGTAGCCAGTTTTTGCAGTTGGCTTGTTAATTTTCATTATGGACAGCTACAGTAAAACTTCACTTATACGTTTTCCAGGGGACCAAAGGAAAAAAAAAACATATAAGTGTGAAAAACGCATAAATGAAAGTCGGTAAATAAAAACTGCAAAATGTATGTGACAATATGGGTTATAGTTAAGAAGTGAACGACAAGAAATAATAATACGATTGTTTAACTATAATCGGCAATATGTAACAATACAACTACAAGAGAAATGCACCCAGATTAAGAAAGAAACAACAAAACAAAGAAAAATGAGTCACTCGAGGAAGTAGTCTGTTGTCTTGATTTGTTTTTTGTTGGCCGCGGCTTCGGCATGAACAGTATTTTCAAACCGATATAATTCGGCCATTATTTCCTCAGAAACGTTATGGCGCATCACAAAATGTTTGATAGTCCATAGAGCATTGACAGCATCATTAAAATCTACTGTATTATGCTGCGGCTATTCGTCATCGTCATTAAGAAAATACCGTAGTGTAAATTAACTAATGGATTTTAATTTGTCTGAAGACGCTAGATTATTATAACACATAATAAATCGAGTTTTTTAAATGGTTTGACGAGAAGTCCTAAAAATAATTTAAAAAAAAAATACACGAATAAAAATTATAAAAGAGGAATTTTTTATTTTTTTTTAAATATATCGGCGATCGTAACACACTTCCGCTTACTTCTGCTCATCTTAACATAAGCTTCTGACGTTGTCTAACTGTGTTCCATGGCTGCTTCCTTTATTTGGCTAACACAAATAGCGCTCGCTGCTAATTATTATGTAACATGCTGACAAGCGAGTGTCGCTCAAGGCCATCGTAACATAATTAGTGCGCGCTGCATTCCTTCCACTGAGCTATGAGACGGAAGTACAGTCTGACCAAAGGTTTGCATTCAAACATACGCAAGAAATCGCAACATATAAATGATGCTTTACATTGCAAGGGATTTAAAATATGATCGTATAAGCGTGAAAAATGTAAAACGCATACCGGAAATAAATTAACGATCGTAACACACTTCTGCTTTCTTCCGCTCATCTTAACATAAGCTTCAGACGCTGTCTAACTGTATTCTATTGCTGCTTCCTGTATTTTGAGAGATCAACGTCTTGGCTATCACAAATAGCGCTCGCTACTAATTATTACACAACACGTTGACAAGCGAGTCGCTCGAGGCCATCGTAACATAAATAGTGCATGCTGCATTCCTTCTACCGAGCGATGTGATGGAAGTATAGTCTGTACCAAATGTTTGCATTAAAACATACGCAACACGCAACGTATAAATGATGCTTTATATTGCAAGGGACTTATAATATGATCGTATAAGTGTGAAAAACGAATAAATGTAAAACTATATCGGAAATAAATTAACATGGAAAGTATAGGGATTTTTCCAGGACCAGGAAATAAAACGTATAAGTGTAGCAAACGTCTAAGTGTGAAATGTATAAAAGACGTTTTACTGCATATTCCTTCATTAAGTATTTTTCTGAGGTCTATCTTATGAGGTAAATTACTGTACACTGTGTATTCATTAATTTTCATTTTTCATGCTGTAAAGGCTCTAAGCCTTCATGAAGTACATACTTTTTCTTTGTTTAAGGGTATTTGGGCAGTTTATTCTCTGTTGTATTCTCAAGCAAACAATACATACAAGTAGGCTACAGTACTGTATATTTTGAGAAAACACTCATACTTATTTTTTAACTCAATTCCTGATAACCTGGCATTTTCACAAACTTGGCCAGCCTTCGGTCCACATTAGGCCAGGTTTTCGGGACTCTACTGTATTAGCCTATATTAATGATTATTATTATTATTATTATAGTATTATTTCAATGACACGACAAACATAAGTCAAAACAGTGCGTTAAATCTCTACTTAGTATAAAACTAAGTCCCCGATTCTTGGATATCACGTGTAATCTCGAGAACCACTGGATGGATTTTGATGCAGTTTTCACCATTCTGTAAAGGATATCTCGAGGAAGGTTTCTGTAGAAAATAATTTATTTATGATGAAAGGAAGCCAAGCAGTAACGATTTCAGTAAAAAATAATAATAATAAAAAATAAAAAAAAACTGGAGTCCATGCGCTTTTTAAGATTACGCTGGGCAAACCGTTAAAAATACCAATATACTATGAATGTAAGAATTGTTCAGCATTAAAAGTTCTACAAAAAAGTCCAGGAGAGCATATCTCTATCTTCAATTCATCGCCCACTATAAGGGTTTTTACGTTTTCATTTCTTTCAACAATCTCCATTAAATTACTGAGGGACAGTTTACAAGCTAGCTAGGGGCGAGCCTATCACCCCAGTTACAGCCTAGCTAGCGGGCGAGCCTATTACCCCCAATACAGCCAGCAGCAAACTGTCGAGTTGTGTTGAGGTAAGACTTTAGAGAAGAGTGGTTGTGTTTGGAGCTTCTCTGGAAGTGCAACTTGGCCTTTTCTTCATTTCGCCTGTGAACTTTTTGTTCTGCAAAATACACAGTCAAGTTTAGATTGGACGGAAGGGGGATCAGTGTTTCATCCACCTCGCCATTCTTAAATTATGCCTGACAAGAATTCGTAGCACATGAATCACCATGATAATGTAATTAATAGTCCAGTCAGTGATTTTAACCCATCATGCCGAGAGGTAAAAAGGATATAGGTCATAGTTCAATGACACCGAGAAAAAAAAAGCGCTTATCACGTAATGCATTGATAACTGTTCCCATCAATTTTCCCATAGTAAAATTGATGCGCAAATTATAAAAATAATGTAAAATTCAAACAATATTACGCTTCACTGTACAAACATCCGGTAGAAAATCATTGCTGTATTGTCTCGTGTTGTAAGCAGAAGCTTGAGACGCATGGTTGGAATCGATCAGTCTTGTGTTGACCGTATGCAAAGTTCGTGTTCAGTGTGTGCTAATACAGTCAGGTGAACAATGAGCACAGCTAAGAAGATAAAGATTGTTTACCACAAAATAAATGAGCGGGGGAGACAGGCAGAAGCATTCCGGAGGAGTGTGAGAAGCATGTTAAGGAGCAAGGATGTCCCTCAGAACAGCAAAAAGATCATATATCGGACGTACTATGTCCATATCCTGACGTATGCCTCGGAGACCTGGGTTATGAAAGGAAGGGAGAAGAGCAAAATACAGGCCAGTGAGATGAGGTTCTTGAGAAGCAGTATTGGAGCTACAAAGATGGACAGAATAAGAAATGAGAGGACCAGAGAATTAACGAAGGAGGAACCATTACAGGATGGTATAGAGAAATCTAGACTTACAAGGGGAGGATACGATGCATGGGTGACCGATTCGAACCATCTTTAGTACACTTGCAGGGCATGACTAGGCGTATACCAGGTGCAAGTAGTAAGGTGCACTTCTCAGCCGATTCCGAGAAATTATCATATATATTATTTCAGTAGTATGCATCCCTCCTGCGGCGCTCACAAGCGACCGATCGTGACAAATGAGCATTCAAATGAAAGAGAATAGACATTAGCAGCGACTTATTGCACTATAATTTTCTAAATATCTATAATTTCTTAAAAAAATGACTTTAAAAAAATTGTACGAAGTGTGCGATTTGCAAACACCGTTGATGTAGGAAATTACGCTCCATAATTGCTGTCCCCGGGCCGCTGTGACGCCCGTTTCATGTCATATTAACATTCTGAGGTCTTTCCTTTATCCTGAAATGTAAATAGTGTTCTATAATCATTTGGTTGAAATAAAAACATAACCTTTCTCCTTAAGTGTCTCGTTATAAACCTATTGGGGAAAGTGTGGCTTATGAACATGCGAGATTTCTCGCACGGGTCCGCTAGTTATTAATTATTCGTAATTGCTGTACGGCGTTCATGTGCGCTATACGTTAACAGGAAGCTAAGGACCGCGTGGTGCTGCAGTAAGAGCCCTGCTTCGTAAGTTTGGGTTCACTGGATCAAATCCCACCGGTGAGCCTTTTTTTTTTTTTTGTAAACATAGGCAATTCGTACAACTGTAGCTGTCGTGAATAATGTTCATTTTGCAGTTAATTGTAATAACGTGCTTTGTGAGCGGGACAGGGATTCAGAAATAATCGTATGGGGGTGAACGAAAAAGCAAGCTTGTAGTTTAACGTGACCGTTAATCGCGAGATCATGAGCCACGGGACCTCCTTTTTACGTGGAATCCGAACCACAGGACATGGCATTTCACATCGAAAATCTCACATGCATTGACCGGGAATCGAACCCGGTCCACATTGGTGAGAGGCATACAGCTTAACCGCTGCGCCACCACGGGGGGTGAACGTTTGTGACATTACATAATGTACAGTCGAGGCATTGCAAATACATTGGTGTACATGATCAGGTGTAGCCTATTCTATTATATGTATACGTTTATACACTGAAGGCCCAGTCTGTTCCGTTCATTGCACGTCAGTGAACCATCAGACCACCCCGTACCCCGCAAGTAGTGTCTCATGCTATGGGTATTGGTTGGAAAGTGTTCGGACCTGGCGAGGTCACCTGCACACAAACTAACGATAACGGTGGGCAGTTGTACGAACAGCAAATACTGTGAATAAAGGTATTCTTTCATCAATCTCCTGTACGATTTATTCCGACTCCCTTTTCCCGCTCACATAACACGTTATTACAATTGACCGCAAAATTAACATTTTTCATGACACCTACAGTTGTACGAATTGCCTATGTTTGCAAAAAACAAAACAAAAAAAGGCTCAACGGTGGGATTCGATCCAGCGCGGCAGCCTTTTTTTGTCAAGCGCAAGAGGTCTCTTCAACTGTTACCAACAAGCGGACAGTGCATAAAACATAATTACCGTAGTTACGTGGGTATGCCATGCCATAGTGTAAGCCGCGCAGCCTGATTTTGCTAAGTGGCTTTCAGGAAAAAAGAATGAAGCAAATAAAAAGTGCTAAGTGGCTTTCAGGAAAAAGAATGAAGCAAAAAAAAAGGCACAAATTTTCGTAATAATTAGTAATAATTTTGTGGTCATCGTCATCTTGCACAGTTTCCAGCCACTGGCCGGGTCTGTTTGGAACACAAGCCTCTCCAACTCTTCTGTCTTCCCACCATCTCTCAGCCTCCACCCTTGTCCAGTCTTCTCCTCTCTTCTTCACGCTTTCTTCCACCCCCTTCAGCCACCTGTCTCTCGGTTTCTTTCCTTCCCACTTCGTCTCGGGTATCCTCTTCTCCTCCATTCGTTTTACATGTCCATACCATCTAACAAGGGGAGGATACGATGCATGGGTCACCGATTCGAACCATCTTTAGTACACTTGTAGGACAACTCAAAACTGGTGCCAGAGTGAACACGAAACTGCTCGAAGTTCCAGTAAGGAAGACAAACCGGATAAGTATCAGCCTGTATTATTACAGTATAACCATAGTTGATTTTGTATAACCATATAATCACCCCAAACTCCAAATTTTTATCACCATTTTAGCATTTCACCTAACATTAGATATACTACATTTAGCATACACCGACAGTTGCATTACCAACACTGCAACTAAATAATTGTACATATTGTAAATATTTTTCACCTGTATTCTCAAACATAGATGTTATAGCCTAAGTGTAATGGATCTGATGTTGATCGCTTGACGATCGAAACTGGTCATCCTAGTGTACTTATTAATCTCATGTAATTTATTTCAGGATTAGGGCACAACCCAGCTCTTTTCGGGTACATTCGTGTTGACCGACTGAAAAGCACCAAACTTTTGATATATTTTAATGTTTCGTAATTCTTTTTAGGTGCTGGAAACCCACCCACAGCTGGCAGGTTGCGTGAAGGTTATGTGCCTCAAATCAAGCAAGAAGAGGAGGGAAAGCTGAAAGAAATTGTGAAAGATGAGCTTGTTGCAATTCTTTGTCATGAAACAACGAATAAAATAGGGCAGTGTGTTTTTTTTAGTTTTGGTCAAAATACTAAGATGCGGTGATGATCCAGTCCAGAAATTATTTGTGGGTGGTGTAAAAGTTATTGAAAATGCAAATGCTACGGAATGTGCTCAAGAAATCATGTGTGTACTTCAGAAATTCGAAATCCATTAACATAATGTTATGTCGATAGCCCCTCCTGAGGTACGCCGTGAGGTCATAGCACAAACGGAACGAAAAAAGTCCGCAGAGGATCATGCTCACTCTCTTTTTGGTCACCAGCCTCCAAGAAGGCAGCTAAAATCAAGGAAAAGCTTTCTGCAAACAACATCGATGCCTACTACAAAACCCGAAGTAGCCAGGATACAGCTATGGCAATCCACCATACCACTAGATTGGATGAAGGCCACGGAAAGGCTTCCAGCAGGCCACAACAACAACTGGGAAACTTGGCGGTCACTCAACAGACTACGGACTGGTGTTGGGAGATGCAAAGTTAATCTCCACAAATGGGGATACCTACAGGTATCAGAACTCTGTGAGTGTGGGGAGAGACAGACCATGATACACCTGTGTTCCTGTGAACTGTGCCCGTGCTCTTGCACAACGCAGGAGTTAATGGAAGGTCATGAAAAGGGTGTGACAGTGGCCCGTTTCTGGGCGAAGACAATCTAATTCGAGACATTGTTCTTTGTTCATTTTCAGAATCAGAATCACTTTATTTGGCGTTAAACACAAGTGCAATAGCCATCGTCAGGTTAATAATACAAAACAATAAAATCAAACAATCCTGCATTACTTAGCCTACTTATAACAGTATATACAAATAGCTTATTATCGTTATAACAAAATGTAACCTACTTCTATTGCACTAAATATTACACCAATCTGCTTCCATACATTCTTCCAGGGAATACCATGGAAACGCATGAGATTTCCTATCCCCATTCTCTACAAACTGTACTCGGTTTGTTAGATATGATTTAAAGACTTCATACTCTGATCCTTTAATTCCGTACAGTGCTAACTTTTGCAGAAGTATATCATGCGACACACAATCGAAGGCCTTGGATAGATCACACAGGAGTGCATCTACTGAGCTCCCTTCTTCAAAATGGTGCATTATGTGACAAACAAAATCATCCAGTGCACTAATTGAAGATTTTCCCGGAAGGAACCCAAACTGAGTTGGTGATAGAAGGTTGTTGTTGATGAAAAATTCATAAATTTGACCAACTATAACATATTCAAAGACTTTTGACATGATGGTTACTACAGACACAGGCCTGTAACTATCAGGTTTAGTCTTATCCCCTTTTTTATATACTGGAACAACCCTCGTAATTTTTAACTGAGCTGGGAAATAGCCTACGCTAAGGCACTCGTTTATGCAGTGCGTCAAAGGAATTAAAATGCTGTCAATAATGGCCTTTAAAATGTTGTTGGTGAATCCATAACAATCCTTACTATTGGAAGGTTTCATATTTCTTACAATTTTCTTTACCTCACTACAGTTTACCTTTCTCCATTTAAAAGTATTATTTGATAAACTCGGAACTATTTTTTCTACTCTTTCAATTGCTGCTGTAGGCAGCTGTGAGGCAGGTGAGCAAATCCTTTCGACAGACTCAATAAAATGTTTATTCAGAACCTCAGGACTGATTTCTATTGTGGAACATTTATTTGCGACTCTAACATTGTTAATTACACTCCAAGCTGCTTTACAGGGGTTATTTGAATTTTCTATGAATCTAACGTTTGCTTCAAGTTTAGCTTGCTTAAGGGCACATTTATACTTATTACGCATTTGTAGATAATTCTGTTTAGATTCAATAGATCCCTGTTCATTATGTATTACATAAAAAAACATAACCTGTGATTTCATTTGTTCAAGCTCAGGTGTATACCATTTTATTTTATTTTTAGAATTACTCCTTTTCTTGGAACTTTTAATCTCCACCATTGGGCATGAAGTATCAAAGTATGAAAGAAGTATGTGAAAGAAATCATCAAAACATGTAATGGGAGAGTACGAGTTGTCAGTAATAACCCAATCAGATAGGATATGCCTAAGGTATGAATTAAATAGCTGTATTCTGTCAGGGGAAATATGTCTAATATGAATTATTGTGGGTGATTTAGCTATATTCCCATTTGAAAAACTACTGGATTGCATCATTTGAAATAAAACTGCTGAATGATCTGACAAACATGGGGCAATAACTTTTGTCTGGTACTGGCTGTGATTTAAATCCGTGAATACATTATCTAAGCAGGATGATCCTCTTGTTGGTTCATTAATTGTGTGATATAAGCCAAAGGATTTGAAAAAATTCCGAACCATAATAGCTTCTCGTTCATTGAATCTCAGGTCTACATTAATGTCTCCACAAATTACTAACTTATATTTTCGGTATGACTTCATAACACTTTCCAAAACCCCTTCCATACTTTTTAAAAATGTATAAATATTACTATCAGGTGTTCGGTAAAAGGCTACCATAACAATGTTAGAATCTACAAGTACTGCTGCCACAATTTCACAGTGTTTTTCTAAACCAAATTTTGACACATCAATCACTTGGTATTGCATTTCTTCTGACACAAATATGGCACTTCCACCAGCCTGATACAAACATGACTTGCGACAAAAACTATCTACTAGGACGTAACCCTCAAGTTTAATCAAATCAATTTCTTGACTAGCAAGCCAATGTTCATTAATACATAAAACTTGGTACCTACTACTATTTAAAAATGCATTAAGTTGGTTTACTTTGTTTCTTAAACTACAAACATTTAAATGAAGAAAACAAATATTATCTTCACAAGATGCTTTAGGTGTAGAAAATGCAGTTGTATCAACCTTCATATTTGAATGAATGTGAGCAGTATGCCTACCTGTTTTGGCTTTTGGCCAAGTTTTCTTTACAAACTTGGCCTTACTACAGAGTTTCCCTGACTACCAACCGAATCACATTCCAATGGGCGATTGTCAGTGCTTAGGCCTACAGTGTTTAGAATAATCTTACTAATATCTAGAGCCAATTTTCTTTTACCTTTACTGTTTAAGTGCATACCATGGTTAGTAAACACGTTTCTATGATAATTACCTAAATCTACAATCTTAACATTTGGAAATTTACTGCAAAAGTATTTTATATGATCATTTGTTTTCTTAATTTCAATATTGACACAAGACCAACTTGCAAGGTCATGTCTGAGAGGACAGGTAGTCACTATAATATTTGCAGTGTACATAACTTGCAAAAGACGAACGAAATTCTTTATGAAAGGCTTAGTACTGTTCTGATAGACATCATTTGCACCTCCTACCAACACCGTGAAATTAGACCTACTTTTCATTTCGATGTTTGCGACACTCTGTTTCAGAGGGTTAACAACTTCGCTAAATTTCGCCCCTGGTTTAACATTACCACAAGCTCGGAAATGACTATTTAAGTTATTAATTTCCGTAGCTACACCTCGACCGTGACTGTCTGAGAAAACACTAATTTCTACCCTTTCCGATAACGAACATTTGAGGTTACCGATAGGTTCACTGTCCGCCCGCAGTTCCGGTTCACTTACGTCTCGAATATTTTCCATCTCATCACTATTATCATCTAAGACTGAAAATGTATTGTTAGTCACAATACTTGCGTTTCTAGACACGATACTCGATTTTCTGTGAATGTGTATGTATTATTCCTTTTAATATTGTGTATCATTCCTCTGTGTTCGTTGTAGTGCTTTTGACTCGAATAAATAAATAAATATGTCGATAACTTCGGATTCAACGCATTATATGGGAAAGTGTGTCAATGCAGTTAGAGTTCTAGTTTCTGAACAAGTAGTGCATACGCAATGTTGGGCTCACAAATTGAATCTGGTAGGCAACGTATGGGCAGTGGAGCTGAAAGATTTGAACCACTGTGTTGTGCAAGTGAAACACATCTTTCTGAATACACGAAGGAGAAAACAAGCGTACATTCAGTTCTTGTCTCAGAAATTTGAAAAGGAACCCACCAAGATTTAGCATTTCCCTATTCCTGTTATCACTCGGTGGAACTCGTGGTTTAAAAGCGTGGAGTACATTTCGGAATACCTGTATCAGATAGTGGAATTTGTCCAAAACCTTGAAGATGAGAGTGTTGCGTGAACTACTGTAATTTAAAGCCTTGAGTGCCAGGGAAGCTCAATTACTTCATTGCCAAGCAGTTTTTCTGGTTGAGCCCAGTTCTAAATGTTGTCATTTGTTAGTCATGTTAGAGAGCTCTAAAATGGCATTAATTCATACCATTTATTCCAAACTTGATGACCTTTGTAAAAGTTTTCAGTTGCTGGAGGATGAATTCCTTTTACAAAAAACCTCAGATCATCTTTCTCATCTACCAAAACAAAGTCAGGCACATTTAACATCTCTCTTCAAATCTGTAGGTACAACTAGTTTCAACAAGTCGAAACATTTATTGGAATCAGACACAGGAAAAGTTGTTTGTTATGCTATGAGGAGGCTTTTTGATCCAAGAAACATTGTGAAAAGTAATTTAGGAAATGAGGAGATCTGTCACTTAATGAAAGATATTCCCATTGTTAAAAGTCTGAAAAATTCCCAATCTCTTCAGCCATAGTATGTGTTTAGGGATCAAGTAAGAAGTGTTTGTAACACAGGTGAAAACATTGATGTAATATTGTCCTTGAAATCTGAATATGAACATTTTGTGGATGTTGCTGTCAAGGCGTTGTGGATCCCAGTCAGCAATGTTGACAGCGAGCGGGTGAAAACATTGATGTAATATTGTCCTTGAAATCTGAATATGAACATTTTGTGGATGCTGCTGTCAAGGCGTTGTGGATCCCAGTCAGCAATGTTGACAGCGAGCGGTCATTCTCAACCTATTCCAACATTATGTCAGACCGAAGAACGGGACCGACTCCTAATAACATGGAACTGATGATGCAATTGCCATTTTCACAAATTTCTTGAGACTTGTTGAATTGCAGTCAAATATTTATAGAAATTTTATTTTTCCATAGTAGTAGCCTATGTAAATATGTAAACAATAAGTTTGAAAATTTAGCATCCAAATGTGCTGAAACTTATTTCGGCTTCAAATTATTACTAAAATAGGCTTAGGAAAAATAGCGAAATTTTTGACGAAATGAAACAAAAGTAGCGAAAAATATACCGAAATCATACAAAAATAATTGACGAAATCGGGCAAAAATTTTCACCGAAAACAGGTGACTCTAGACTTATAATCAAATGAAAATGAATGGTGGAGGGATAGACAACTGTGGAGGTCCTTGTTTCGCAACCCGACCCAGGGAACTGGAAACTGGAAATAAAGAAGAAAAATCAAAGCATTTAACTGATCGTAGATGCGAGAGGAAATAAATATTAATAATACCCCTTTAATTTGTGATAACTGTTCCCTCCTGTGATGGACAATCCTATTTTGCCGTGTGAATATGACCAAGAACTTAGGCTAATCTGTTCATAGTTTTCTTGAGTGGATGATAACGATTTGAAAATTAATTCCGCTTTATTTTGTTTGAATAATAATAACCCTACCGACAGTAGTGGCTACGCTGGCTAACGCGCAGCATTAGGTCATGGGGCCAAGCTCTCTGCTGACTCGGTAGACGCGTGGGTTCGAGCCCCACCGTCGGCCGTCCTTGAAATGGTTTTCCGTGGTTTCCCATTTTCAACACCAGGCAAATGCTGGGACGGTACCTTCTGACAGGCCACGGCCGCTTCCTTCCACATCCTTGCCCAGTTTCATTCACCATCATTCATTTCATCTCTCATTAACTCCTCTCATGAGGTTGGCGTCAGGAAGGGCATCCGGCCGTAAAAACCATCGCCACAAAGTCTTCCATCGCATCTCATCCCCGACCCCGTTGGAAAACGGGAATAATAAGGGGTAGACATACATACAATAATAACCCTACCTAAAATTTCGTCCATCAGACACTCATTCAAACATACAATAACTGCTTTTTTGAATAACTTCAGACTTTTATCTGCTATTATATCTTTAGTGAGAGAAGTCATGGTAAAATATAATGAACCCAATACAATATGGTCTTCCTCATCATAAGTGGATCACTTCATACAGTTTTAAGTTTGTCAAGGAATGGTTTTCATTCTGGAGATACAGAGGGCTTTTATTTCACACGTGCAGCGGTTTGAGAGAGTCTGCTTTTTCCCTTAAATAGATACTGTCGATAACGCTGAGAAAAAAGGAGTTCCGGTATTATCAAGACTTAAGGTTCCCACTCAGTACCGGTATTATCGAGACTTAAGATTCACATTCAGAGGAGAGACCTGGTCTTGAGTGCACTTGGTGGGGGACGATACTGGCGGCCATGCGGCAACTTACGATACCGATCGGAACTAGAGTAATTTTGCCCGGCTCTAATCGATAGTACAGTACATAATGTATGTTGCGTCTATAAACTAGTCTGACTGGACCCAATATAGATTATGAGAATTAATTTGTCTGCTTATACATTGACATTGGTTAATGTGCACTAGATTATAACAGTGCAATCATTATCCAATTTGATAACAGAAACTGAGGTAGCAATTGCAGTAATTACTTACCATCAGAAGATCACAATGCAACCAGACATGAAACCAGGAAGAAAATTAACAAACTAATATAACTAAAAGATAACAACAATAATAAAATAAGCAACATTGCAAAAGTCCTAAACCAAAGATCAACAGCAATAACCTAATTTTTACAAAGGGCAATACCATAGAGCATACATTATGGGGTTTGAAGCCATTTTTTCAGTGTTTCGTTAGTAAACAATTCAGTCGGTCAACACGAATTTACCCAAATGAGTTGGGTTATACCCTATTCCTGAAAAAAATTACATGAGATTAATAAATACACTAGGATGACCAGTTTCGATCGTGAAGCGGTCATCATCAGATCTATTACACTTAGGCTATAAAATCTATGTTTGAAAATACGGGTGAAGAAGATATTTACAATATGTACACTTATTTAGTTGCAGTATTAACCGGCCGCGGTGGACGAGAGCGCTAAGGCATGGTGTCCACAGAATTTTCAATGTCAATTTTCCTGACTTTTCCTGACCATTTATCTATAAAATTTCTGACTGGTGAAGTCATCGTAACATCGGAAAAGAGGTTTATTGAGCAAACAAATATATATATTATTTACAGCCTCCCTTATCCCCATAGCTGCCCAAACCTCGCCTCTTTATTCATTTAAAATACAAAATAAAGTGCAATGTACTGGGCGATGGGGTCATCACATCCCTATGCCAACGCTAAGAAAGCGTACAAGAAATAGGTAACCGAGGTTTTTACTATGAAGTACTGTAAAAATGGAAACGTACCATAATGTTCAGTGAGTTATTGATTTTTATGTTCAGAGATTAGCTGAACTAGTAACATCAAAATATGGCCGTAAAACACAAAATACTGTATGGTTAATATAAAATTCCTGACTTTCTAATACTTTTCGGCATTTTTTCCTGACTCACGCCATTTTTTTCACACTTTTTCCTGACTTTTCCTGACCAAAAACAAAATTTCTGACTTTTCCTGCCTGTGGACACCATGTAAGGCGCTACCTTGTGCCTCGCTGGCATCGGGAGAGCGTGGGTTCGATTCCCACCTCGGCCGTCCTGAAAATGGTTTGTGGTTTCCCATTTTCACCACCAGGCAAATGCCAGGATGGTTCCTTCAATAGGTCCACGGCCGATTTCCTTCCAATATCCCTTCCCTGACCCGTCCTGAAAAGAAAAGTACATGGCCATTGGCTGCATTAATAAAATTATTATTATTTAGTTACAGTATTGGTGATGCAACTTGTCAGTATATGTTAGTTGTAATCTATATGATTATCAAGGGTTTGCTCTTTTCGTTAGTCAGCATTCCATTGCTGGAAATGATGTATTAATAGATGTTTACTCCTTCGCTGTCTATAACCCACCCACCACCCCCTTTTTAGACCACAAGTTATTGGTAGTAAAATTCCAGCCAAGTCCACCTTTATACATGTGAACTATGGACAAATACAGCATTCCACTGCTGACTAATGAAAGGAGTGGACCCGTGATAATTCCAGATGCAGTTTCCAGTGAAACGTCGGAGATAATATCCTGCCTGGACCACGGCCTACAAGTCCAGACAACTTGAACATAGTTTTTGTACTTAGTTTTCTGGCATCTTGTCTCAAATTACTGACCAAATGTTTTCTAAAGAAAGACAATGCATACCTCCATTAGAAGGTTTCAGTCTTCATAATTCATGCAAAATTAGGTTCGCTTGTGTAATTGAGGTGTTCTTGCAATACCTGAAATAGGTATATACTGTAATTATAAAATGATTATTAATATATACAGTATTTTAATTATGATTAAATAAATATTAAATAAGAAACGTTGAGTTATTGATAAATGTTACTGGTATACAACTTGTAGCCTTCCACCACAGTCACATTTCACTATTTAAACAGGTCTAGTTAATACATAATATACCAATGTAATAACCGGATAGCAACTGCATATAATACTCTCACATATTTAACTGACACCAAATTAATAGCATAATAGTCCATCATAGTCCAAGAGATGGTAGAAGATGGACGTTTGAAATGTGCAAATCACACACCTGCACTTTCCTCGTCAACGAAGAACCTAGCTGGACAGATATTATTTACATTCCAGGTCTGAGGGGAGCCAAGTCTTTTCCAGCTCAAGGCACCATGCTGTGAACTCTCCATCATAGCCACTAAGAGGAAGCAGAGAGACGGACAGAACTAAGTGCAGTTGTGGAGACTGGACACCTGCCCGACATGTGAACTGACTGAAGGGACCGACTTTGGAGTCCACGTGGTGGGATAGAGGAAACTTGCTATTGGTCAAGAACCGTCAGCTACAAAGGTTATTGTCGGCGCATGCTAGGCATACTGCCCAAAGTTTGAGTCGCAGCTTGTTGACAAGGAAAGTGAGAGAACTATAGGCAAGCTGTTTCTTATGGACTCTTCTGTTGCGAAGTGTTAGTAATTATTCTTTTAGGAGGCACTTATCTTTGGAAATCTCAAGAATGGACAACCCTCTATTTCTTATTTTCTATGTTAACATCTAAAACGAAAACCACACTCTGAAATAATAAATAAAACAATGGACGATTCATTGCCAATGAAAATCAAATGGAGACTTGCGGACTGGAAGTTTGCTATGCATAAGCTTTCGTGTTATTTTGAATCGTGGAAGCTCTATAGTCATTCTTAATAAAGATTTACTTTGTGCTACTTGGCTGCGGGAACCAGCAAGTATAGGACTTAATGAAATATGCACTGGGGAACGGTGTCTGGGCAGAGAGTACCAAGAGCCTGCTGATGGGACTTGGTGCAGCTAGGTGAACCGACACAGGATAAACCTAGAGTTCTTTTGTTTTTGTTTCTTATGTGGTAACAATCATGATATAAAACTGCCATCTTTCAGCATCAAATCACAACAAATTTTTAAAGAACCCCTGCTATAAATTTTTAATCCAATCAAAGAATCGTTTTTCAGTTGGTCAGTTGGATCAAAAATACAACACTGAGAAAATGGCTTCTAAGACTTATATAAATTTTTAAACCTGTGTTTTGTCTTCCCAAACAAATCACCCAATATTTTAATGCCAATTGATTCATGTAAATCCTTTCTGAATGATGACTGAGTTCAGCTGAAATCACTGGCTTCAAGTTTTTTGTTATAAAATATTAAATCTCAAATTCTTAGATGCTACAAAATGCTAAATTTTGGATTTATAAATGCTAAAAGACACATTAAACAGGAGAAGATAACAAAGTAACTCACTTTATTTTTTTCTTCTTGCCTAATTCGAATGATATCTTCATCAGTCACACATCCTGAACGTTCATCACTACCATTCACTCCTTCACTCTCTGATTCCCTCTTTACTTCAGGTTTATGATCACCACTACCCGTATTTTCTTCTTTCTTCTTTTCATTCGATTTACCACCTTTTATTATGTCCAACACTTTCTCACTCTTGGCAAAATTGTAACGTTTCTTCCGTAGTTCGATTTGCACATCTTTTGAAAGCCCGTTTATTGTTGTTGGAGTTTCCTTTTGGAATTTTTCCCAAACATCATTGTTAGTGATGTTTTTCCCATCAGGTGTCAAGTGTTGAGAGCCAAACCTAAGAAAAATACTCTTTTAGAATTAGAATACTGTAATTTCTTCTTGACATTAAAAAATCATAATAAATAAAACACAACTTCTTTTTTGAGACAACTGCCTTGATGAGCTGAAGTGATCAGTTTCCATCTAGGTAGGTATTGGAAGAAAATCGTTGAAAGCCTTTGTGTGGAGTGTGATGCTCTATGAAGGTGAAACTTGGATGTAGCAAATAGAAGAGAATTGAACCATTTGAAATGGAGAGTTACAGGACATTATGAAGACTAGGCCTATATGGGTTTCCCAGATTTCAAAAGGTCAACCGTCCACATTCTACAGTGCCTTTGTTTCAAGTTGTGGCCAGCTAGCAAGCTCCTCACAGCGAAGCCACCTGGCGGCGAGCAATACTGCTTCTAACCGGTTCTATCTGCACGGCTGTGCGTACTGACTGCTTATGTACTTATTAGACAGTTGAAGGGCAAGCAGCGCACTGATGGCAGCGAAGCGATCTCGCTGTAAGTCGGCTGGCCACCACTTGAAACAAAGGCACTGTACTTAAAGGATTGGATTATACTATAAACGGTGAGTAAACGGAACTTTCATTATTAAATACTAGCATTACCCATCGTGGCTTCGCCCAATAATATTGTAGTTGTAAAGAGTACACTTAGCAACGTCTCAATCATGAATGCTATGAGTTATTTATCATTTATCTTTGAATAATTATGATAATAATTTGGTAAAGACTTTAAACAATTAGACAATCAAGACAATATAACTCAACAATGGCATATAAATATCAAAATCTCACCAAAACCACGTTGCAACACATGTATAAAATTTGAATCAAAATCCTATCACGGTTTCCGATCACAAACGTACATAGTGATGTAAAATGTCTAGGCATTTATAAGTCGGGGCAAATGTCCAGGATAAATGACCGGGCAAATGCCCAAAACCCATAAATGTCCAGTCATTTTGGGCATTTACCTCTTACACAGGTCTCCGACAGGGAAGTGTATTGTCCCCCTTACTATTCATCATAGTCATGGATGAAATTCACAAGAATGTTAAACAGAGATTGGGACAAGAGGCAACAAAGGCCATGCTGTTTGCAGATGATATAGTGATATGGGGCGAGGATGAAAAGGAAGTACAAAAACAACTAGATGTATGGAATCAAGAAATAGAGAAATATGGGATGAAAGTAAGCACAGAGAAGAGCAAGACAATGGTAATGTCAAGAGGAAGGAAGGAAGGAAGGAAGGAAGGAAGGAAGAGGAAAGATAGAATTGAATGGGAAAATTCTAGAAGTGGTTAAAAGTTTCAAGTTCTTGGGTAGTGTGATCACAGAAGATGGAAGGATAACTGAGGAAATTGGAAAGAGAATACAATAAGCGAACAGTTTTTACCAGAGCATAAGGGGTATTCTGTGGAACCGAGATGTCCCAAAGAAATGTAAAAATGTATTATAATCAACCTACTACAGACCCATACTAACATATGCAGCTGGAGCGTGGACTACTACAAAAAGAGAGGAGAGTAGAATACAAGCCGCGGAGATGAAATTCCTAAGAGGTATAGAGGGCAAGACCAGAAGAGATTAGAAAAAGGACAGGAATCTTGAAGCTGCAGGACAGGATAGAAACAACAAAGTTAAAGTGGTATGGACATATGATGAGAATGGGAGAGGAGAGAGTACCAAAGAAAACTTTCTGTGAAAAGATGACAGGGAAGAGACCACGAGGAAGGCCCCGAAAGAGATGGGCAGATACAGTGTGGGAGTGTGTATAGAAGAGAGGAGGAAAACCTGAAGAAGTACTAAAAACGGGAGAGGAGTGGTGGAGAGACAGGAAACGTTGGAGGTCCTTAATTCACAACCCGACCCAGGAAGCTGGAAATGGGAAATGAAGATGATGATGACCTCTTTTAAAAACATATTCATAATGCATCGCTTATATAAATATTGTTTTAGCCATACATGTATCTACATATATGTATTCTATATATTTATCCATATAAACATGAGTTGGGGCCAAAATAGGCTGCGGAGGTTGTTGTAGGAATTCACTGAAAGAACTTGATTTTGGTTCTGAGGCTGAGCTTGTGCTTGGTACTGCAGATTTGTTGTTGAAATCATCCACTTCAATTAGTAAAGGTTCATAAGGGGGTTTTCATTCGAAAAGTGTTTTTCAACCACTGTAATTGTACCTAACTAAAGCACTTTTTTAAGATCCTGAGGGCACTTAAAACACTTCTTTATGTGCTTTTCCATTTTGTTACAATGTGACTGTTAATAGTCCTTATTACAATATTTACAAGATACTCCTTTCCCTTTCAAATTAAAAAAAATCCAAATAGGTCATTTTTTTCCTAAGCATTTTGTAATGATTTAATCTAACACTTAAAAATATAAATAGCCTAAGAAATCTCAGACTCGACCACTCAACAGACAGCTCTACTTCACAGCTAATTGGGCTGGGCTGCTGGTGGTAGAATGCCATGCCAATCTCAAGGCCACAACCACCCTACCTCCATTCCAAGATCATAGCACAATGGCTTCCCGGGACCTAGCCCACACACCCTCCTCCCAAATCCACTATTCATACCATAATCAAACTCCTACCTAATTTTCCTAAATATAAATGAGTAGGCCTGCAGGCCTAACTCAGTAATACAATGTTTTATTCAAACCAGATATACATAATTCCCATTTAGATGTTACTGACAACATTGACTCAGGATACTTAAATTATTATTAGCAATATTCAGGCATTACTAGTTTATCCATGAAATGTACCTTTGATTAATGGTTTTCATTATGTTTTAGATGCTCTAGTAACAATCACAAGTAGTGAAAAGTAAAAACAAGAAGTTTTCTTAAATGCCCAGATTTTGGGCGCTTAAAACTGCTTTGGGCAAATGCCCGGGCAAATGTCCATTTATAGATGTCCTGCCCACTGGGCATTTGCCCGGCCCACATCACTAAACGTACATATAAAATAAATGAGATATATTTAACACACTGACTAAACACAAAATCCATTTACCTAAATTCCTATGAATAAAAGTACACATCATAAAATTGCACAAATTAAAATCCTCTATGCCCACATTTTCCCCTTTTCACCTCATAATAAACACCACATCAAAAAAACCTTAAGACACGTGCCTGCTTATTTTTAATGATTAGTAATTGCATTCCCAAATGAAACCACTCATGATATATTGTTATTCAATGAAATGCAGGTTTAACCCCCTTAACACCCCTCTAGAACCTGAATATCCAAAAATCCTTCTTTAGTGGATGTTTTCTTCCAGAACTTCGTCCCTCCCCATGGGCCTCTTAAATTGGATTTATGAAAAAAAAAAAGGTCTAACACCTATTTACAGTACTTATTTTTTTAAGCTGATATCTTTCCCTTGAGTTTCCAACTTCTCGCCTATGTCGTTTAAGAGATACACACTCCGTTAGGAATCCTTCAACTTCCACTTTCCATCCCTTTCACCTCATAATATACACCACATCGAAAAACCCTTAGGCACATGTCTGCTTACTTTTAATGATTGGTTTATATGTCGAGTATCACATCCCCAAATGAAACCACTCGTGAGATATTGTTATTCAATGAAATGCAGGTTTAACCCCCTGAACACCCCTTTAAAACCTGAATATCCAAACATTCTTCCTTAGTTGACGTTTTTGACATACAACGAACATATCCCAGAAATTTCATGTTTTTAACTTCAATAATTTTGACTGTGTGATGAAGAGTCAGTCAGGACACTTTCTTTTATATAATACAGAAAAACCCTTAGACACGTTGTCTGCTTATTTTTAATGATTAATGCCAAGTATCACATTTGGCCGGAAATTCCATGTCAGTCATCACCCCTCTGCCTCTTGACCAATCCAAGTTCGCATAGTTGATGTCATAATACTCTCTGCGTTGCAATATCACAGCCCACGTGCTTCAGTGCCTGGTTAGCTGCGTCTCTGGCCTGTACAGTGTGATCGCTTGTTAATTCTAACTGTGTATTGGTGCTTTAGTGATAGTAATAGAACTGTAAAGAAGGTATATTGCCAAAAACCAGAGGGACGTCGCCTGCCTGGATGTCCAAGGAAAAGATGGCTTGACGACGTGGAGGAAGATCTCCGGCAGATGGGTGTGAGAGGCTGGTGCCGTCGTGCCCGAGACCGGAACGAGTGGAAGAGGATTGATGAGGCGGCCAAGGCTCTACATGGGCCGCAGTGCCAATGGGTAAGGTAAGGTAATACATTAGGGGCGTGGTGGCACAGCGGTCCAGCTGTCTGCCTCTCACCAAGGCAGACCGGGTTCGATTCCCGTTCAATGCATGTGAGATGCCATGTCCTCTGGTTCGGATTCCACGTAAAAAGGAGGTCCCGTGGCTCATGATCACCAGATTTACGGTCACGTTAAACTACCAGCTTCCTTCCTTGATAGTAATAGTGCTTTAATAATTGTCTGTGTAGTACGGTAGAGTGGAAAAGCAGTACTTAAAAATAATTAGCAACTTTTGTTTGTGACTTTATTCAATTTTCATTCACATTAACAGTCTATTTTCATATTAAATTTTGCTATGTCTAAGGCGGGTACGGTGGTTAAGGGAAAGGGTGAACTGAAAACCACAGGGCGAGGAATCGTTCTGAGAGGTCAGTCCTGTGAATTATTATGTACTTTGCGGGGATATTTCGAGAAGGAGAGAGATAACGGTGAGGAGAGAGATAACGGTGAGAAGGAGAGAGATAACAGCGGTCCTTTAGTGCCTTTTAGTAAAGTTGTTGACAGAACTTCTGATGCCCTAACATCAATAAGAATTTTTAGCCTACTTTTCACATTTTGCAAAAATGATTGATTGCAAATGTGTGTCTGTCTGTCTGTGTGTGTGTGTGTGTGTGTCCCATCAACTCCTAAATGGCTGCAGCAATCAAAACAAAATTTGGTAGGAGTAAAGATGTATACCTGAATATATCACGCCCATATTTGAAAATGATATCAGTGCTACCAACTGCTGAAAAATCGCAATTGAAATTTGAGCTCCATGTTGGATATCTTGGAAGGTATGAATGGGAGCTATTTCAAAATTGGCACACATATAGATAATAATATTGCAGTTTAATTTCCAGGAGGCCATACATGGCAGTGTTGCCAAAATGATTATAAGCCTGCTGATAGGTCCAATTTTAAATGCACATAACTTCTACACTATCAACTGGAATTCAACCAAATTTCGTATGTGCTATGTGTACATAAACAGATATGACTGAGCGTATTCTTAAGAGCCACCAGGGCTGCCAACTGTTAATAAATGCTCTCATTTAAAAAAATCCAAATACCCATATATCAGAAAGTATGCAAGCCGACAGCTTTAAACTATGCACATGTATAGTACCTGACATTCTATATTAATTTGGAGTAACTTATATATGTCAGTGCTACCAACATGATTCTAAGCCTGCTGAGAGGTCCAACTTTAAATACATGTAACTTCTATACTATCATTTGGATTTCAACCAAATTTCGTGTGTGCTATGTGTACCATAACAGATATGACTATGCCGATTCTTAAGAGTAACCAGGGCTGCCAACTCTTAATAAATGCTGTGTCTATTTTTGTTACCCTAATATTAATATATCAGGAAGTATGCATGCCAAAAGCTCTAAACTTTGCACACGTATAGTACCTGGCATTCTAGATTAATTTGGAGTAACTAATATACGTCAGTGCTGCCAACATGATTCTAAGCCTGCTGAAATGTCCAATTTTAAAATGCATGTAACTTCTATACTAACTATTGGATTTCATTCAAAATTGACACAACAATAGATCAGATTATTTCAGATTATTTCTGACCAATACATGTATGTCATTGTTGCCAACATGATTTTACACGCGCTGTTAGATCCAATGTTTAACTGCATGTAACGTCCATGCTATCCATTGGAATTCAACCAAATTTTGTATTCTGTACCTTAAGAGATGGAACTAAGAATGTATTCAGTCACCAGGGCTGCCAACTGTAGTTCTCTATTAGGCTACATTATGCCAGGTATACAGTATTTCGAACTAATTAGAAATTACGATATTACCAACTTAATTTCGTCATTATTCTGGATATATCATTACAGATTGGCATGAATCTTAAATTTTAAGAAAAGTAGGCTCTTTAGTTCGTCACGGAACTTCTTGTTATTTACTCGAATCAGAGGCAGATAAATAATATTGTACATACAAAACCAAAGGAGAAACATGGAATTATACCTATATAATCAAACTGTCTTTGCCGAGAAACGAGCAACTGCTATAGCATTTTCTTGTGCCTTAAACAACTCCTCCTCACTGCAAGAATCAGGGCACCATAAGCACTGACACAAATGCTTTGTTGTCTGTACCTCTCCACATTCACAAAGTGTTGATTCTTGTAGGTATGCCCACTTCATTAGGTTATCCTTAGTTTTGCCAACACCTGCTCGTAATCTGTTTAATGATTTGCACGTGATCCAGTCCAAGTTGTGCCCAGCTGGTAAGCATTCTGCTGGTGTTACCCCTGTTGGAAGATAATTGATTTTGGCTGCCCACAGTTCTTCTCAACAATAAGAATAAAGAATACAGTAGTGAAGATCTGCAAGGAGAGATTCCAGCTCGAGGAAAGTCAAGATAAATGAGTTAAACTCAGCACTCCTAGGAAGGGGCAAATGATGTCGCTGTTCAACCCCTTAAAACTCCAATAACTACCTGAACCTTCGTTTAAAATGACTGGTTGGAAATAAATCTACGGATACACCTGCAACGAGAACTTCCAGTAATATCGATCTTATTGGGTCACCCGTCATCTAGCTACCAGTGTGAAGGTTCTTGATGTTATCCTTCAAATGGTAAGTTCCTTTTTTGTATCTCTGAATTGACAGTTTACATTAATTTTATTCTTTTGTGTGTTTTAAATATATTAAAAGGAAGAGAGACTCCGCCTGATCAATACTTTTTATAATTAAAATACAATGGGTTACATTATACCCATATGGTACATGTTTTGGGGTTTATATTAACCCCTTCATCAGCCATACATTGAGAAAAACACTTATCATAATCATTAAAAATATCTTAAAAAATATGAATCTAACGTGAAATGAATAAATGAAATGGATGAAAGCGACAGCGAAAACAAATGAGGAATGATGTGCTGCAACAGACATATCCAAAAACGGGGGAACATAGAACTAGTACAAACGCATAAGTTAAAAAAAAAAAAAAAAGAAACACATTAAAATTTGATCACTGGAAGTTCATGTTGGTAAATGTGATTTGCCATGTTCACATTGCGTCCTTATGGCCCTGAAAATATTAGATACGGTCCAATGTTATTTATATAAAAACACTCCACTAAGTTTAAAATGGTCTGTTGACAACTGCTGGTATCATTGAGGGTCTAGATGTTTGTAATCTCCTGCTAGAGGTGCGACAGCTGATTATTGAGTAAATCAAATACTTCACCAAAAATCCGAAGGAAGAACAGGCCAAGCTAGAAATGTGTCTCTTGAATATGGGGCTTTAGGGGGTCCATTAGAAAATAGCATTGGTGCTTCCGAGTTGGCGATCCAAAAAAGGGGGTTCTCTCTCGAGGTGACAAGTCGTTGTGAGAGTAACTAAGAAATAAAACAAAAAAGAAAAAGATAAAGAAAATTTACGTGTTAAGAATATTGAAATGAAAATCGAGCAATGAGAACGTGTTAAGCACAAGGGAAAGAAAACCTAAGAAAACACTAAACAGTAAAGCAAAATTGATGCGGCAAGTGGAAAAGACAGATAACTTACTCGTAGCAGAAGATATTCCAAACACGCTCAATGAAGGTCCGTGTGTTGTCAAGCGGCCTGAAGGTGGGATCGGAATGCGTACTAGCGAGACCGGTGCCAAACTGAGCGAGAGAGGGGCAGGAGGGGAGGTGAAGGAGCACTGGTGTGAGAGGGAGGGCAGTAGGTAGGGGGATAGGTGTGGGTGTAAGTGTGTGTGGGGGGGGGATGGTGGTTTATTTTTATCTTTTTTTATTGACACGATGAAATCCGATAGTGTGTCGAACAAGACATTGGAATCAAATGAATCTCGTTGAGGTTGGAGGGAGGGGGTCGAAGATTCTTTGGGCGGTGTTAATCTCAATGGACTCTAAAATGTTAATTAATGTACCTTTATTTGCACGGTGTTAAATTACTAGATCATTGTCGATGCTGGTAAATTTATGGTTCCTGTCACTAATATGAGAAGCCATGCCCGAAAATTTTCTGTATTTGGTGGCGTTAACATGCTCAAGAAATCTTGTATTAAAATTTCTCCCTGTTTGCCCAATGTAATTAATACCACAGTCATTACAGCTTAATTTGTAAATACCTGAAGCACTATATTTATTTTATGATTGATATTGTGTGAATTAAAAAATAGATTTCTGTTGGTATGGCTGGTTTTGTAGGCTAATTTAATATTGTGTTTTTTTGAAAACATTGGTGATGCTGTATGTAAAATAAAATAAAAAAAAGGTGAACACTGCATACGATGGTTTTTCAACTTTATCTGGCAAGAGGCGGGTGGTTGGTTTGTTTTTGATCTTCCAGACGATATTATTGACGTAATTACGACTAAAACCATTAATATGGGCTATCTGATGAATAATTTTAATTTCTTCGTTGACTGTGGTATTAATTACATTGGACAAACAGGGAGAAATTTTAATACAAGATTTCTTGAGCATGTTAACGCCACCAAATACAGAAAACTTTCGTCCATGGCCTCTCATATGAGTGACAGGAACCATAAATTTACCAGTATCGACAATGATCTAGTAATTTAACACCGTGTAAATAAAGGAACATTAATGAACATTTTCGAGTCCATTGAGATCAACACCGACAAAAGAATCTTCAACCCTCCAACCTCAACGAGATTCATTTTGATTCCAATGTCTTGTTCGACACTATCGGATCTCATCGTGTCAATAAAAAAAGATAAAAATAAACCTCCATCCTCGCCTTTCCTCCCCTCCACACCCATCCCCCTACCTACTGCCCTCCCTCTCACACCAGCGCTCATTCACCTCCCCTCCTGCCCCTCTCTCGCTCAGTTTGGCACCGGTCTCGCTAGTACGCATTCCGATCCCACCTTCAGGCCGCTTGACAACACACGGACCTTCATCGAGCGTGTTTGGAATATCTTCTGCTACGAGTAAGTTATCTGTCTTTTCCACTTGCCGCATCAATTTTGCTTTACTGTTTAGTGTTTTCTTAGGTTTTCTTTCCCTTGTGCTTAACACGTTCTCATTGCTCGATTTTCATTTCAATATTTTTAACACGTACATTTTCTTTAACTTTTTCTTTTTTGTTTTATTTCTTAGTTACTCTCACAACGACTTGTCACCTCGAGAGAGAACCCCCTGTTTTGGATCGCCAACTCGGAAGCACCAATGCTATTTTCTAATAGGCCCCCTAAAGCCCCATATTCAAGAGACACATTTCTAGCTTGGCCTGTTCTTCCTTCGGATTTTTGGTGAAGTATTTGATTTACTCAATAATCAGCTGTCGCACCTCTAGCAGGAGATTACAAATGTCTAGACCCTCACTGATACCAGCAGTTGTCAACAGACCATTTTAAACTTAGTGGAGTGTTTTTATATAAAAAACATTGGACCCTATCTAATATTTTCAGGGCCATAAGGACCCAATGTGAGCATGGCAAATCACATTTACCAACATGAACTTCCAGTGATCAAATTTTAATGTGTTATTTTTAATGTGTTTTTTTATCTTATGTGTTTGTACTAGCTCTATGTTCCCCCATTTTTGGATATGTCTGTTGCACCACATCATTCCTCATTTGTTTTCGCGGTCGCTTTCATCCATTTCATTTCACGTTAGATTCATATTTTTTAGGATATTTTTATTGATAATGACAAGTGTTTTTCTCGATGTATGGCTGATGAAGGGGTTAATATAAACCCCAAAACATGTACCTTATGGGTATAATGTAACCCATTGTGTTTTAATTATAAAAAATATATTTGACTAACAATCAATACGGAGCCATGACTGAACCAAATAGTATTTGTGTGTTTTCCTAAACATGATTTTGCTTTGAGTAACAACTTGCTTTCTCCAAAGTTAACGCATTGCTTGAGACGTTAAGCAAAGTCGCTGACTTGAGGAATTTTAAAGATGCCACAATGAAAACTAACAATCTTATTGACAGCGTTACGACTGATGTGTATAGCAATAATGGTAGTGAGAGCTGATGAAATGCCGAGACCTTCTGGAACATACGGTACTTAATAAGCTGTAAAAAAAAATAATGTTGAAAGCAGGTGAGTTAATATTTCTCGGGTTTAAGTGGAAACCTTGCCTTTCGTACGCAATATAGGAGCAAAATCCTCTTTTAAGCCTGAAGCAGTAGATTGCCATAGAAAAAATGTAGGCTAACATTATTGTAAGTTATCGAACTCGGCGTTTTCTTGAAGCCATTACTATTATCACAAAAAATAAGGAGTTGTTGTATATTCTACATCTGTAGCAATTATTCTGGATACTAAATAATTCTGTAGCTTATCACTGAAATAATTATAAAATATATTATAGCAAGTTGAATGAACTAACTCGCTTGCCACGCGTGCGCGGTGTTTGGCAACCTTGTTCCCTGACTACATGGCGAGGCGGTAACTGTCAATCCCATTCTGGCAGCGTGCAGAGTATAATAAATAAATGAAGGTTTCAAGTTCTGGTAATTGAGGCTGTAAAAGGCAAGAATAGACTCCTTTTACATGAATATATTGCAACAACCTTACCTGCAACCTACTCCTCTCGGACAACGCCCACGTAAAGAGTAAACATAACATGTCGAGCCAATATCAGGCGGTTTTATCTTCAGATACTCAGTTATATCGTGAAGAAAGGGGCAAGTTTTATTAGCACAACTTCCAGCTTCATCACCTTCACCAACAATCACCATGGAGTTGCACAACTCAGTCTCTCGACAACTCTTGAATGGAGTCCGTGCTTTATTCTGACCTAGCAAACAAAAAAACACTTTGTATTCAAACACTCCTTAAAATTTTAGAAAATTATTTCAGACCTTAACAGTGTATTATTTAAAAAGTAGTGAAAAACTGAACAGTGATAGTAGTAATAGTACTAGTAGTGTTAATTAGGAGTTTTGACATTGCCCTGTGTACTTGGGTATGGGGGAAAAAACTGTGTTATTGTGGTGTCTGTAGCATTGAGTGTATTTGTAATTTAGGCTAGGATTAGAAAAAAGGTGATCATGGCCATCCTTGGCATTTGCCTGGAATGGGAAACCTCAATAAACCATTTCTAGGATGACTGAGGTAGCAAAAGAATCCACCTTTTCTCCGATTTGCCTCATGAGGCAGAGCAAACCCCATTCCAATCCTTGGACCAAAATTAAATTTCTTGGCAGAACCAGGAATCAAACCGTAACCTCAGGAGTTTTAGCCAAGTATAAACCAGCTACTACAGCACAAGGTGGTAAAAAACTGAACCACATGCTCTAATGATTGTAGTAGATTTTTACTTCTTTTAATTTAATTTCTTTATTTATATTAATAAGTGCCGGTTAGAGAAATGGCGAGACGTGTTGACTGCAGCTCAGAATTTTTTTAAATTTTATGTGCTAACAATAGTGATAAAGTGCGCAAACATTATTCGAAACAGTCCAGGGACAACACAAATACTGAAAACATCATAAGAATTAAAACATCAAAAGTGAATCGTAAGTTATCAAACTCAAAATAAATCCACAGCATAAGTGTGGTTATGTAGAACAAACCACAACAGCATTACAAATCGCACACTAAGAGAACAACTCTTCAAAACGACTTTCCACACAAGAAACACAATCCGAAGAGGGCCAAGTAAGACACAGCTTCATATAGGACCGAGACAGACCGCCTGTCGCAACAGCAACAAAGCATTCAACATCAAATTTGTAAGACACAGCTTCATATAGGACCGAGACAGAATGCCTGTCTCAACAGCAACAAAGCATTCAACATCAAAATTTCCGATACATAAATGTCCTCGCACACAAGAAACACATACCGAAGACAGCCAAACGAGACGTAGCCCCAGATAGGATAGAAGCAAATGCCTTGTTTCGAGGGCAATGAAACATTCAAGATTAAACGCTTAGATATAGCCTACTAGCCAGGCACCTGGTGCGACTAGTTCATCATTATAGAGCCATACAGAATATCGTGTGAAGTTAAACACGAAACTGCTCAGAGGAACCAAGCGAAAAGTCTGAGCACGAAACCACACAGAGGACAAATAGTGACAAGACCTACAACAACAACATCTAAAAATATAAAAAACAAAAACGCTAAAAGCACAGACGGAGGAAATATGGAAGGAACTGATTCCACGAACCTCGTAACAACAATATTATCACAGATTAGAGAATTAAAAGAACAAAACGCTACCTTTAGAGAAGAAACGAATAAAGAACTTTAAATGCTTAAAATCGAAGTGGAAAGAAAATATGAAAAATGGAACCATGATAAGGAGATAAGACAGCAAACAATAACAAATGTAGAAGTGACAATGGAAAACAAAATAAAAAACTTAGAATCGAGACTGCAAAACATAGAAGACAAAGATAAGAAAAGACAGAAACAGGAGAGGAAGAACAACATAATTATTAAGGGTGACAAAATGAGAACACCTGAAGAGGAAAATGTAATAAGAGAAATAGAGAAAGTTTTCACGATACTGGAAGTAGATGCAGAATACAGTCAAGTCCCCTATATTGGGAGAGACTGGAAAGGCCAAGACATCACCCTAGTTAAGATGAAAAACTTCGAAGAGAAGCTGAAAGTGATGAAAAACAAACGCAAGTTAGTCGGAAAAGATTGCTATATAGATGACGACATGACGAAAGAGGAGAGGCAAATTCAAGCGAATCTGAGAAGGGCCAAAGAAGAAAGAGAGAAAGGACACTCAGTTAAATTGGGATTCCAAAAAATACAGATCAATGGAACTTGGGAACACTTCAATGTAGATGCGACAAAAAACGGACATGTGAGCACAACAACACACCCCAACAACGAAGGACACTAAACAGAGACAAAGGAGAAATGTATTTAGCTACATTAAATGTCAGGACAATGAGAACACCAGAAAATGAAATCGAATTAGACAAGGCCCTTGAAGAGATTAAATTTAACATAATAGGGTTAAGTGAAGTTAGAAGATTAGGGGAAGCTACAATCGAAAAACAAAATGGCAACCTCTTATGCTATATTGGACAGACAAAAGGACAAAATGAAGTAGGATTTTTAATCAACAAACCATTCAAGCAATATCTTCAAGAATTCATTGGAGTAAATGAAAGAATAGCTGTAATTAAGCTTAAAGTAACCTCTGAGACAATCACTATAATACAGATCCATGCACCCACAGAAGCTTGCTCAGATGAAGAGATAAATGATATCTACGACAGCCTAGAATCAGCGGTACTGAAATACAAAACAAAAAGAAACTTCGTAATTGGTGACTTTAATAGCAAAATTGGATGGAAGTGCTCTGAGGAAGAAGAACCGCTAGGGCAATATGGTTACAGATCAAGAAATAAGAGAGGAGATAGACTTATTCAATTCGCCCAAGAAAATAAGATGTACATACTAAACACGTTTTTTAAGAAGAACCCTTCAGCAAGCTGGACATGGAGATCCCCAGATGGAAAAACAAAGAACGAAATCGATTTCATATTAAGTGATAGCAAGGATCTAATTTCGGTTATACGAATCATAAACGGGCTGAAGTTTGATTCAGACCACAGGATGGTAAGTGCCAAACTCAAGCTCAACGGAAGAAACAAAAGAAGACCTTTCAGAAAACATAACAAACCAAATGCAATTAAAATAAATAAAGACACTTATAAGTCGACACTGCTGAACACAGTCCACAATGACAATTTTGAGCCGATGATGGAAGTACAGAAGATGTATGACTCACTACAAACAAGCATCCTCCAATCTGCAAAAGTTGCCTCCGCTAATGAATCAGGGATCAGAAACAGGCACAAACTAAGCGAAGAAACCATTAGCTTGATAGAACAACGGGAGAAACTAAAACAAGCAGCTCTGGAATCCGAGAGTGTAAAAACAAAATATATCGAAATCAACAAACTAACCAAGAGAGGAATAAGAAAAGAATACAGAGAGTACAATCTTCACCGGACGAGAAGCATAATAGAAGATTTGCAATCAATTAGAAAGGTGAAAAGAAAAGAAAATGTCGGCAAATTCTGAAGGACTGGCGTTAAAAAAGGAACCGGAGAAAGAACAGCTGGATGATCAGAAATAATCGCAGCAGCCACAAATTTCTACAAATCACTTTACAAAAGCGACAAGGCATTACATTACGAATACATAAAGGACATAAACACCGAAGAATAAGAATAAGTAGTAGTACCTATCATGCAGGACGAAGTCGAGAAGGCCATAGATGACCTCAAAAATAACAAGACACCAGGAGACGATGGGATAATCAACGAGTGCTAAAAGTGGGCAAAACCACATTTAATAGCATCGCAAGCCAACCTATTCAACAAAATAATAGATAGAGGACATACCTAACCAGTGGCTGATAAGTACGATAATATTATTCTACAAGAAGGGAGCACGTGATGATCTAGACAACTACAGACCAATAACACCGATCTCAAACATATGCAAAGTGTTTATGAAAATCCTAACGAATAGACTTACTAAAATAATGGATGAAAATCAACCCCCAGAACAAGCAGGCTTCCGGAAAAGCTACAACACAAGCAGTAAACCAGGTGATTGAGAAAACACTTGAATTCAACCTGAGAGTATATGTTGCATTTGTGGACTGTAAAAAGGCATTCGACTCGGTAGAGCACATCAGCGTCTAGAAGGCATTGAAGGTAATAGGTGTCAACTCGAAATACATTCGAATTATTGGTCTAACATACTTGGAAAGCTAAGCTAAGGTTAGAACAGAAGTTGAAGGAGAACTCTTCAGAATAGAGAAAGGGGTCAAACAAGGGGATCCCATATCGCCCAAACTTTTCACCTGCGTCCTCGAAATTTTGTTCAGAAAACTAAACAGGGGAAACAGGAACTTCGGAATTAACATTAAAGGAAGACGTCTATCTAACCTCCGCTTTGCAGATGACATTGCGCTATTTGCAAAGACAGCAAAGGAACTAAACACAATGCTAGGTGAACTCCATTACACAATCGAAGAAGTGGGACTGCAAATGAACCCCAGAAAAACTAAAATAATTACAAACTCCTTAGAGTTACCAATCATAGTGAATGTCACACCTATGGAATATTGCAGCGAGTATATATATTTAGGCCAAGCAATAAGTATGACACAAACAAGCGACCGAGAAATTAAAAGGAGGATCGGATTGACGTGGGTAAAATTCTGGAGCCTAAGCTTCATCCTTATGGACAAATCATTGAGCCCTAAATTAAGATTCGATGTACTTCAAAGCTATGTCATCCCAGTGTTAATATATGGATGCCAAACGTGGTTATTTAGTAAATTTCAGACAAGACTGCTCCAGATCTGTCAACGGAAAATGGGAAGGAGAATCCTAGGCGTTAAGCTAAGCGACAGAATCAGTAACTTTCATAAGAAAATATGCATTGTCCGTTGAGCCATTATATATTTAAACACAAATAGTGCTAAATGTTCCGGCATAACTCAACAAGATGACAGTGTTTCGCCCCGGTGTGCTATTGGGCTCTTCAATTGATTAAAGCACACCTCACCAAGACACTGCCTAGTGCACACTGGGAAGGCCATTGCAAGACGTATTTGATACATGTGTATCCGCGTCACGAGCAAGCCAGTGCACTATGGGAGTCGAAACTCCATTCCAAAGCAATTATAACCTTACCTTGGCATTGAATATACAATTTTCATAAGAAAATATGCATTGTCCGTTGAGCCATAATATATTTAAACACAAATAGTGCTAAATGTTCCGGCATAACTCAACAAGATGACAGTGTTTCGGCCCGGTGTGCTATTGGGCTCTTCAGTTGGTTAAAGCCACTGCCGGCTGGATCGCAACACTCCTGGTTGCTTTAAACTGCCTGCCCATTCGACACTCACAGGCGTACAAGATATATGCATTAATTCACCGCTAGGTGCAGCACCAAGGCACTGAGATTGCCGCGGCTTTTTAAAGGGGAAGATACCTGAAACGAAGTATTGTTATGTTTGGAGGCTTAATATCGAGATTGACGGACGCGAGAACATTACACTAAGTTAGTTCCTTTGTTATTCTCACATCTAAAAGTATTCAGACACATACTTACGGGCAAATTTTCAGTATAAAGGAAAGCAAAAATACATGTGGTGGAGGCGATTGTTTTTTAAGGTGCGAAATGTCTAGCTCATTTTCCCGTAATTATGCAGGCGATAATAAAAATATAACTACTTCTAACTGACTTAAATCTAACTTACATACTTGGAGAGATGAAAAGAAAAGAATAAGGAGGACAATAAAAGACAGGGAAAAGAAATGCCTCCGGCCCCCGAAAAATGGGATGATGATTTATTTAGGGGCTTTGCGACATCGTGGTCATGTAGCCCCATGTACTTGGGTGTGAGGTGAATTTGTCTGATAACCCTTCTTATTGTGATAGCTGTATTATACATTTTTACAGATTTTTTGGACAGATTGTTTATTTTTGTACTTATTTATTTATTTTGTTATTTATTTGCTTATTTATTTATTTACGTATTTATTTACTTTTTTTTTTGGCCGATAACCTAGATGTTAGGCCCCTTAAAACAACAATCATCATCATCATCATCACTTACTTGTTTACTTACTTACATGTTTATTTATTTAATTATGTATTTTGTTATTTATTTACTTACTTATTTACTTACTTATTTGTTTATTTACTTACATATTTATGTATTTAATTATTTATTTTCTTATTTATTTGTTTACTTATTTATTTACTTATTTATTTATTCACGTATATATTTATTTACTCATTTATTTACACATGTATTTAATTATTTATTTACTTATTTTTATTCACTTCTTTATTTACTTAGGTACGTATTTATCTATTTAATTATTTATTAACTTATTTATTTTCTTATCTATTGATTTACTTATTTATTTACTTATTTGTTTATTTACTTACATATTTATTTACTTATTTACTTACACGATTATTTATTTAATTATTTATTTTCTTATTTATGTTTTACTTATTTATTTAATTATTTATTTAATTATTTATTTAATTATTTATTTACTTATTTATTTGCTTATTCATTCACTTATTTATTTGCTTATTCATTCACTTATTTATTTACATATTTATTTACTTACACATTTATTTATTTAATTATTTATTTGTTTACTTATTTATTTAATTATTTATTCACGTATTTATTTACTTATTTACTTACACATTTATTTAATTAATTATTTATTTTCTTATTTACCGACAGTAGTGGCTACGCTGGCTAAAGCGCAGCATTAGGTCATGGGGCCATGCTCTCTGCTGACTCGGTAGACGCGTGGGTTCGAGCCACACCGTCGGCCGTCCTTGAAATGGTTTTCCGTGGTTTCCCATTTTCAACACCGGGCAAATGCTGGGACGGTACCTTCTGACAGGCCACGGCCGCTTCCTTCCACATCCTTGCCCTGTTTCATTCACCATCATTCATTTCATCTCTCATTAACTCCTCTCATGAGGTTGGCGTCAGGAAGGGCATCCGGCCGTAAAAACCATCGCCACAAAGACTTCCATCGCATCTCATCCCCGACCCCGTTGGAAAACGGGAATAATAAGGGGTGGACATACATACATTTATTTTCTTATTTATTTGTTTACTTATTTATTGCTTATTTATTCACTTATTTATTTACTTACATATTTCTTAAATTATTTATTTAATTACTTACATATTTATTGTCTCACGTATTTACTCATTCACTCATGTACCGGTATGTATTTATTTCTTTATTTGTTTATTTGCTTCCCCTGGGTCACCTTCTCTGGAAATTGCAGGTAACCACATCCCACGCAGTGAATTGTCCGATGGTATCTCATGAAATGAGATTCCCCGGTATTCTAACTTGCCCTGTTCTGATTTACAAAAGGGCATGCAGCAGTACAGCATTATAAAATCATTCAGAATACATTCCAAACACAACTGCTCCATTAACATCAATACAAAACTTATGTCTGCCACAGTGCCTTGGTGCTGCTTCCTAGCGCCTTTATTTGGAAACGAGGTTGTACGCGCAAACTAATGCTGTAATCGTCGAATGGGCAGGCATTTTAAAGCAACCAGGAGTGTTGCGATCCAGCCGGCAGTGGTTAAAGCACACCTCACCAAGACACTGTCTAGTGCACACTGGGAAGGCCATTGCAAGACGTATTTGATACATGTGTATCCGCGTCACGAGCAAGCCAGTGCACTATGGGAGTCGAAACTCCATTCCAAAGCAATTATAACCTTACCTTGGCATTGAATATACAATTTTCATAAGAAAATATGCATTGTCCGTTGAGCCATAATATATTTAAACACAAATAGTGCTAAATGTTCCGGCATAACTCAACAAGATGACAGTGTTTCGCCCCGGTGTGCTATTGGGCTCTTCAGTTGGTGAAAGCGTTAAAGCTTTGGAATGGAGTTTCGACTCCCATAGTGCAATGGCTTGCTCGTGACGCGGATACACATGTATCAAATACGTCTTGCAATGGCCTTCCCAGTGTGCACTAGACAGTGTCTTGGTGAGGTGTGCTTTAACCAACTGAAGAGCCCAATAGCACACCGGGGCGAAACACTGTCATCTTGTTGAGTTATGCCGGAACATTTAGCACTATTTGTGTTTAAATATATTATGGCTCAACGGACAATGCATATTTTCTTATGAAAATTGTATAAGAGAGATTTAGTCAAGAAATTATATACACCTTACACATTTTGGTAAATTTAATCAACGAAAGCACTGTACCTAACCTCAAACTCTACTCAAACACTAGGAAAGTCCAAATATCGAAGGTATTCGTTTTAGGAAAAATTACGTATTTAAAAAAGAAGTGTGTTTTGCGCCAGTCTTTAACACGATGTATTTGGATTTTTCCTATATTCGTCACCCGTTTGCACCAATTGCCATCACATTGTTAATTTTCCTTTTCTGCTGTTTATAATGCATTTCTGTCAATTGTTGCGTAATACACCGATTTATCGACTTAGAGGCTAACATTTACGAATAAAACAGTACCAGTAATTATGTTTTTTAATAAAAAGTGAAATAAAAAAATTAATAATAATAATAACAACTACAGAGGAATATCCCTCCTACCGGTAACATACAAAATTCTCTCACTTGCTATCCTGGAGCGATTAGAAGCCGAAGTCGAGCATCAGATAGGAGAATACCAAGGGGGATTCAGAAAGAGTCGTTCAACTGCCGAACAGATCCACAACCTCAAAATGATCATTAGATATTGCAATCTCAGATCCAAATCGTACGTATCAGTCTTTGTGGACTTTAAGAAGGCTTACAATACCGTAGACCGCAAGTTCTGTTGAACATCCTCAACGAATTAGGGGTTGACCTGAAACTGCTGGCATTAATTAGATCCACCCTAACTGAAACAAAATCCAAAGTAAAGTTCCTGGGATGTCTGTTGGATTCCTTTGAGGTCAAAACGGGAGTCAGACAAGGTGACGGGCTCTCTCCAATGCTTTTCGACTGCGTTCTCGAAAAAGTCATTCGGACCTGGCGAACAAAATTATTAGAAACTGAGTATAGCCCTCTGAGAATGGGAGCAAAATCCAAGGGGATCATAGTCGACTGTCTAGCATTCGCTGATGACATCGCCATTCTGTCGAACGACGTAGAAACTGCTTGGATGCAAATCGACCTTTTAAAAGAAATCGCTGAACAAACTGGCTTGCAGATATCATTCGAAAAAACAGAAGTAATGACTAACATCAAAGAGGCCCCAGCAAAACTGCAGACAAAATACGGGAAGATCAACAGAGTGGAAAAATTTAAGTACTTGGGAGAGATCATCATGAAAAGTGGACTGGACAAAGAAGCACTCAAGGAACGAGTACGCAAACTCGAAATAGCCTATCAAACATCGCGCTCAATATACAACAAAAAATGCCTGTCCAAAAATACTAAACTACGTCATTATGAAACTGTTCTGAAACCAGTAGTTATGAATGCAGCCGAAACCTTATCCCTAAATGCTAATAAAGGACTCCTTGAAGAACTGGAGAAAAAAGAGCGCAAAATTGTCAGAGGTATAATGGGATCAAATTACAAGAATGGTATCCACTATAAAAAATCCAACAAAGAAGTCTACAGTGAAATAGAGAAAATTTCAGAATCGATCCGTAAAAGGCGGGCACGGTATTACGGTCATCTCAAACGAATGGACGGAAACAGGCTGACTAAACAGATCTTTCATTTCTTTGACTCCAAATCCAAAACCACAATGCCCTGGTTTATGAATACCAAAGTCGACCTCAAAATACTGCATCTAAAACCCGACGACGCCTTCAATAGAGATCTCTTCCGCAAAAAGATACTGACTAATGGGCTAACCCGAGACGAGACATCGAACCCGAAAAGAAGACATGGTACCACCTGGACAGCGAAGCGCAAGATGGCCCACTCACAGAGAATGAGGGAATTCTGGGCTCAGAGGAAGGCGAAACAAACTGCCAAGGGTAGCAAGACTTAACGTGGTCCTAGATGGCCTCAACGAATTATATATATATATAATAAAAAGACGGCAACGGGAAGCGGGAATGGTGGGTAGAAGATATACGAGCAGGAAAATATCATAATTCTGATCTAAACAAGTGAGACCACAGCATAATAGCCCGGAAAATGACCATTCGCCGAGGCCTAACACCAATTATTGCCAAAAGTTTCGAAAAGTGCTTCCTCTTCAGTGCAGTATCTTCGCTATTAGCAACCATCTGAATTCGCCACTCATGTACATTTTTCTTCCATGCAGTCTTTAGTGGCTTATAAACCCCTACATCCATGGGTTGAAGTACGTGTGTGACATTAGGTAGTAAAGCGACCAAAACAATTCAATGATCCTCACAAAATTTACTAGTATGTATGGTCAAGTGTGAGAAGTGCCCGTCTATGAATAGAATGCCAGGGAGAGGAATCTCCTTCTCAACCAACCAACGATGAAATATGTTACTGAGAAATTCGTAAAACACTTTTCCCGTCATCCACCCGTTTGGCGATTTGCCAATGCCCCAGTGTACTGGCATTGAGGCAATGATGTCTTGCGGCAGACGTTCATACTTGAACACTACAAGGGAAGGAGAAATATCGCCGTGGGCATTGCCTGTTACAAGTACCGTCAAGCATTCTTTCTCATCCGAATTCACTTGCTGGTATATTGTCTTGTCACCCCTGTTCGCCAGCACTTTGTTACCTTTCGGATTGAGAAAGAAAACTGTTTGGTCAGCATTGGATAATCCTCCAATTAATCTTCAGCGTTGAACAGTCGCCGAGAGTCTGACAAAATAGACTGGAAGTCGTTTTCCACTAAATAGCTGTTGACTTCTGAAACCCAGGTTTTATTTTGATGTTCTGTAATTGCAGCACGGCTTACTATCAAATTTTGAGGGGTTCGTAAAAGATAGACCTGGATTTCTTATTAGGAAAGATTCACGCTATTTTCTTCCTGGCCGCCATATTTGAAAGGAAAGTCCCTCTTCAATTCTTGTGTGAGGCACTGGACGCTATTTTCAAATCGTCCTTTGTTACCGGGACTTCGCTTTTCATAGTGAGATTACCCATTGAACTAGCATAGCCTCATCTTCCTTTGTTAAAATGGAACTTAGCCCCATTTTCCTCTCTCTAGGAGATTTTCCTTTAATTTTGTCAGAGAGGGTGTTTCTCGGAACACCATTCCTCTCCACGGCCTTTTTAATACTCATGCCGTCCTCCACAGCGGCCTTAATAGCAGCTTCCATTTGCTCAATATCATAATTCAGAACTGTGCGTTTCGACATATTGCCTGGGGCAGATGACCTCATAGTTCCGCCCCTTAAAACAACAATAACTAAGGTAACTGTACCGGTTTTCGTCACTGATCCAGTCTTCGTCACTCTCGTATATAAGTACAAAAAATAAGCATGTCAACGGGTCTTTCTCAACGCACGAAGTCTTACGAGAATCGTCATACCTTCCTTGCCGATAAGGAGCAACTTTGCGAAATCATGCGTGCGATGTAATAGGTGATTCCCTGCGTCAAACATCTCCTGTGAGCTGAGCTGTCTTGACGCGCCATTTGCTTCTCGCATGTGCAAAGCACGCGCGCGAGTTAATTATGTGCAGGCGTGTTATGTTCCGACATTTTAAAATGTTACAAGTGCGTGTTATAGTTGGTAATTGTTTCTGTAACATATGTGATTTGTTATTTCGTGCTCACGTGCCTAGTTTTGTTAGAAATGCCGGTGACGAACACTGGATTTAAAAAAATGCACTTTACCAATGCTTGTCATTTGTGACGAAAACTGGCACATTATCATTTCTCCTTGCAAGACCTAACTAACAGCGGCAATATACTTATAATGTAGCTCTAAAGTACCCTGTATTAATTAAATTATCATTTGAGCATCGTGTCCAGTAGTCGTCATAGCTGACGAACTTTAGAGCACATTCGTGACGAATACTAGTGCACGATAATGTTAAAGTTTGTGTTAACGTTTTGCAACCAATAGACATTTACAGGGTATTGTTATTATTACGTAGGTCTCTCTTCTTGACGGCCGCACCTCAGTGGGCCTAGGTTTTTTTGGCTAGGCGTGCTACAGAGGATTTATTTTTATTTTTATTGAGATGATAAATAATATATTATTCTAAGACTAAATCTTTGCTTTCAGGCAATATGTTAGATAATGTATTGTTGTTTTAAGGGGCGGAACTACGAGGTCATCTGCCCCAGGCAATATGTCGAAACGCACAGTTCTGAATTATGATATTGAGCAAATGGAAGCTGCTATTAAGGCCGATGTGGAGGACGGCATGAGTATTAAAAAGGCCGCGGAGAGGAATGGTGTTCCGAGAAACACCCTCTCTGACAAAATTAAAGGAAAATCTCCTAGAGAGAGGAAAATGGGGCTAAGTTCCATTTTAACAAAGGAAGATGAGGCTATGCTAGTTCAATGGGTAATCTCACTACGAAAAGCGGAGTCCCGGTAACAAAGGACGATTTGAAAATAGGGTCCAGTGCCTCACACAAGAATTGAAGAGGGACTTTCCTTTCAAAGATGGCGGCCAGGAAGGAAATGGCATGAATCTTTCCTAATAAGAAATCCAGGTCTATCTTTTACGAACCCCTCAAAATTTGACAGTAAGCCGTGCTGCAATTACAGAACATCAAAATAAAACCTGGGTTTCAGAAGTCCTCAGCTATTCAGTGGAAAACAACTTCCAGTCTATTTTGTCAGACCCTCGGCGACTGTTCAATGCTGACGAGACGGTTTTCTTTCTCAATCCGAAAGGTAACAAAGTGCTGGCGAACAGGGGTTACAAGGCAGTGGGTGATATGAATAAAACTGAGTATAAACTTCGAAGTATATACTTCGAGCATGAGCATCAGTTTTGAGTATATACTCTGTTTGTTATGAATAAAAGATCTTGAGCATCTACTACAATTTCCCCTCCTTTTGGAGTATATACTTTACTTGTGCCACCATGTTACTCTCATTTCGTCGACTGTTTTACATGCCATTTGTTAATGCAAACCAGTCGTCTGCTGTAGACTTGTCTTGTTGATTAATTGAAAGTTCCTTGATAATTGAAATGTCTGTTAGTGGGGATGAATATGAGTCGTCCATTTGCAAAACTCGCTTAGTCCACTTGTGAATAAGGATCATGTCGTAACATTATTTATTTAATTATCTTATTTTACTTTATTTTAATATTCTTTTCATTTTTTGATTATGTTTTATTTTATTTCATATTATTTTGTTTTAAATTGTTATTTTTATTTTCTTTTGCTTATTTTGTTTTATTTTGATTTTGTTTTGTTTGTTTTACTTTAATTTGTTTTGTTTTATTTTGATTTTCCAGGAAACAAACACAAAAACAAAAAACACAATCAAAAGCAGAAAACAAGAAACACAAAGCAAAAAGCAAAATTCAAAAACAAAAGCAAAAGCAGAAAACAAAAAACAAGAAACACAAAGCAAAAAGCAAAATTCAAAAACAAAACCGAAAGCAGAAAACAAAAAACACAGCAAAAAGCAAAATTCAAAAACAAAAAACAAGAAACACAAAGCAAAAACCAAAATTCGAAAACAAAAGCAAAAGCAGAAAACAAACACAAAACCAAAACCAAGAACGAAAATCAAAAAGTAAAATTCAAAAGCATATGCACAAAGCAAACACAAAAGGAAAAAGTAGAAAACAACAAACACAAAAGTTACGGGAGGCAAAGTCCAGAGAAACGTTTCTTATGAAAATGATTCTTATTCACAAGTTGATTAAAAGAGTTTTGCAACTGGACGACTCATATGATCATATAGACTATCAAATGTTTCCGATTTGGCATTTGTAAGGATTGTCTGTGACTATCCTTCAGTATTTGACAAGTGTCAAACACCTAACTCGCGGAAGGAAAAAAGTGAATGTTTAAAAGCTAGGAAGATTCGCTACGCTGGAAACTTTGGCAAATGTATCACAGAAAGTGAAATACTGAAGAAAATCATTTTTTTTACAGCTTTTCCTCTCCTTTCCGTGTATTTGCCCAAAAAGTAATCAGAAAGCCATAGAATATTATCTATCTTAAACCAGTATAATTATCTACAGTGCCTCTCTGAAACCGTTCTTCGTAATTTATACACTTTCCTAGCCCACAAGTTGTTTACATCTACAAACATAACCTCAACCATCTTGAGATTAGACAGCTGGGCATGGTAATGGCCAGACTTCAGAAATTTTGAGTATATACTTCGGATTTGTAGCATATACTTCTATTATTCATACCACATTGGAGTATATACTCACTAACAGAGTATTTACTCCCAACCTTGAGTATGTACTTCTCAGTGAGTCTAAACTTCAACTCTCTATTCATACCAATCTGAGTATATACTACAAAATTGTTGAGCATGAGCATAAACTCCGTTTTATTCATGCCACCCAATATATCAGCAAGTGAATTCGGATGAGAAAGAATGCTTGATGGTACTTCTAACAGGCAATGCCCACGGCGATATTTCTCCTTCCCTTGTAGTGTTCAAGTATGAACGTCTGCTGCAAGACATCATTATTGCCTCAATGCTAGCACACTGGGGCATTGGCAAATCGCCAAACGGGTGAATGACGGGGGGAAGTGTTTTACGAATTTCTCAGTAACACATTTCATCCTGGGTTGGTTCAGAAGGAGATTCCTCTCCCTGACATTATTCATAGACGGGCACTTCTCACACTTGACCATACATACTAGTAAATTTTGTGAGGACCATGGAATTGTTTTGGTCGCTTTACTACCTAATGTTACACACGTACTTCAACCCACGGATGTAGGGGTTTTTAAGCTACTAAAGACTGCCTGGAAGAAAATGTACATGAGTGGCGAATTCAGAGGGTTTCTATGGCAACAATCGGTGTTAGGCCTCGGCGAATGGTCTTTTTCCGGGCTGTTATGCCGTGGTCTCACTTGTTTAGAGCAGAATTACGATATTTTCCTGCTCGTATGTCTTCTACCCACCAATCCTGCTTCCCGTTGCCGTCTTTTCTTCTTCTTCTTCTTTTACGGCCTCATTGGACCACTTAAGTCAATCATTTCTTGGTCCTCTTCTTCAGTAAGTTTCCTTTCCGAGTCGCCCAGTAGCTCTTCATTCGCTCTGATCTTCTCAAGCGTTCCTCATCTGTAAATACCCTTTTTACTGTATTACATTTGTCTATTTTAGCCTGAAATCTTATTTTTATATCTCTCAGTTATTTTAATTTTGTTGTTTTGTTTTGCAAGTCATCCAAGGTTATTTCCAATTCTTCCATATCTTCTCTAATTTCCTTAATCCATCCTACTTGCTGTTTCATATTCCAAAGTTTCACTACAATTTTTCTAGATAACCTGGTTTCTGGTGTCCTCATGATGTGACCAAAGAAAGAAAGCCGTTTCTTCCGAATAGTATCAGTGATGGGCTCCAGTTCTCTGTATACCACTTCATTTGGTACTATCCTCCACTGTCCATCTTTCTGATAATTTTTATTTATGCATGTTCTAGCTATTCTTCTTTCTACTTTTACAATTTTGTCGATTCTGTTTTTCTGAGTAACTTTAAAAAGAGTTTTACTTTCATAGGTCACCTCTGGTTGAACCACCGTCTTGTAATGTTTTAATTTTGTTGCAATTGATAGACATTTTCTTTTATATGTAGACCATGTTAATTTTTGGGCTTTTATCATTTTATTAGTTCTTTCTTGCCATGCAGGTTTCTCATCCAAGTTGTAAGTTATAATTTCTCCTAAGTATTTAAATTGCTTCACTATTTTAACTTTCTTGTTATTTACTGTTATGTGATTGATTACAAGTGGATTTGCTACCATTATCTCTGTCTTTTCAAATGATATCTGAAGTCCAATTTTTTGTGCTATATTTTGTAGGCTTATTATTTGATTTCTGGCTTCTTGAATATTATTAGCCAGTAACGCTAAGTCATCTGCGAATCCCAAGCAATTTAAGTCTATTTGATCTTTCTTGGTTCCAATTCTTATGTTCCTAGGATTTTCCCTGTACCATTCCCTCATTACATATTCCAAAGCACAATTGAAAAGTAGAGGCGATAAACCATCTCCTTGTCTTAATCCTGTTTAAAGGGCCGTATTCACCAACGCCAGTAATTTGATTATCTTGGTTTATAGCTGCCAGAATCTCAGATAATAGCTATATCGTTATTCACCAACACAATTATCTCGGTTAATAAGGATTATCCTGGTTAATCACTTTACTGGAGGAAGTTTGACCGGTAAAATGCCGAAAACTAAGATAATCAACAGAACAAAATGGCGCGCAGACGAATGGAATGCTTAATAAATGCTAGAGAAAACGATAGTGACGAAGAATATCAGCAAGAATATGCAGGGAAACGGCCTAGGTGGATAAAAGAACGTGCCTCATATTTTGAGGATTACGATGATGTTGATTTTATCACACGTTTTAGGTTATCTAAATCTTCTACGTTGTCAGTATTGTCCATCATAGAACCTAACCTTGAGTTTGCAACGGACAGGTAAGATGAATACTATAACTCCAATAGTGAGTACGGTACATAGAAAGCATTCACTGTAAATTTAACAACTGAATAGGTATATTTGTGGTCTTTCAGGAACCATTCTGTGTCGCCAATAAATCAATTGCTGCTTGCATTAAGGTTTTATGCTACTGGTAGTAATCAGCTGAGCGTAGCGGATTTTGCAGGGGTGAGTCAACCAACAGCTTGCCGAATCGTGCATCGTGTGAGTGCTGCCATAGCCGCTTTACGACCTCGCTACATCAGTCTTCCGCAAACACCTGAGGCTATAAAGCAAACACAGATGGGTTTTTATAACATTGCCAGATTTCCAAAAGCAGTAGGGGCAATGGACTGTACCCATATTCGAATACGTTCTCCTGGAGGTAATCATGCCGAATTATTCCGAAACAGAAAGGGTTATTTTTCGCTGAATGTGCAAGCAATATGTAATTGTAATATGGAATTTACTAACCTCGTGGCTAGATGGCCTGGAAGTAGTCATGATAGTACGATTTTCAACAACTGTGTACAACGAGCCAGGTTCGAACAAGGTGTGTACGGGGATTCAGTATTATTAGTAGATGCTGGCTACCCTTGTAGATCGTACCTAATGCCTCCTCTGGATGCAGTTCACACACCCGAAGAGAATCTTTATAACGAGTCACAAATAAGAACAAGAAATGTGATAGAGCGAGTGTTTGGCATATGGAAGCGAAGATTCCCGGTTCTTGCTTTAGGTATGAATTTAGCGTTAGAGCACACGTTTCCAGTGATAACTGCTACAGCCGTTCTACATAACATTGTGCGACAAGCAGGAGAAGAGCTACCTCAGGACGATCCACAGCTAGAACTACCAGTACCATGGGCTGAACTTTTAAGGGACGGTCAAATTGATGGACAAGCTGGTCAATATAATGTGGCTCGTCGGGACAATTTTGGGAGAAGAACACTAATTGATACGTACTACAGAAGTATTTTATTGGGAATGTAACACTTGTATAATGAGAAGGAAACTATTGAATTACATGGATTTTAATTGTTTTTCCATTATTTGAGTTTTTAATTGGTCTTGCTTAAGAAGCTCCTTCTCTCTTTCAAGCATTATTTCATCTGCCGCCAGCTTTATTTTCTCCTGCTCCATTTGAAGGAAGTGAAGCTCCTTTTTCCATAAATGTTCCTGTGTGGCTTCTTCAGTGCTCTTTATTATTGCCTCAGCCTTCAACCTATGAATTTTTGCCAAAGGCTCTCCTGAATTGCTTACCATTGGTCTTCGGCGCGCAGCCCTACCTGAAGAGGTCAGGTTTGAAGCTAATGGAGTTCTAACTGACTCTGAGGAGTGATCAGGCTTATCAACTCCATTGACGTACTCGACTTGGACACTGGTAACACTATTGCTGTTTTTATTGGTTTGTAGTGTTGGATGTATCGGAGACTTGAGCATATTTGATGTGTACTTGCTCCAAGTCACCTCAAAATTGGTAGTTGTAGGACCAGATCCCTCCGCTAATACTACAGCATCATCACTGTCAATAACTGGCGTCTCCAATAGTTGTGATAATTCACTGTCGTCGTCGTAAGGGTTTCTCAGTCCTTCTACGGAAGGTTTAATAAGTTCAATAGCTCTTTCTAGAATAGGATCTTTTTTGATGTTACTAGAGCCTCCACCTGTCTTCAGCACTTCAATCTTGCCCTCCGATGATGCTTTTCTGGCAGCTTTCTTGATGTTATCCCAAACTGTTCTTAAATTTACTGCATCTCGAGCAGGCCCGTGCCCTTGTGTATTGAATTCTGTAGCCATTTTTTCCCATCGCTCGTTTTTAATTAATGTTGTAACACCGTCCGTTTTCTTATTCTCTATGATGCTGATATTCTCAGCCACTAAATCTATCAGTAATTGCTTCTCCTGTGGTGTCATATTAGGCCTCTTCCTACGTTTCAATTCAAAACTTGACATTATTTACGAATATATACTGCACTATGTCTCACACCTAACCTATAAAGCTACAGAACAGAACTTTGTTTTGACAATAAACAAATGATTTGCGTGGCGCTATTCAACTGTTTCCAGTGCTTCTATATGAAAATTTCAGCGATGCAGTACACATTGAAACGAAAACCGAGATTTCGAAAACCGAGATAATAAAGGCAATGGTGAATACCGATGTTTATGTTATCTCAGATAATAGTATTAACCGAGTTTTCGAAATCTTAGATAATGGAAGAGTTTACCGGCGATGGTGAATACGGCCCTATCGTAAACGGTTCAGATATTTCTCCTCTGAATTTTACTTTAGATTTGGTGTTTGTTAGAGTTAGTTTTATAATTTTTATTAATTTGGGATGAAGTCCGAAATTCCTTAGTATTTTCAGCAATGAAGATCTATGTATACAATCATAAGCTTTTTTGAAGTCTACGAAGGTTATGACTTGCTGTTTTTGTCTACGTTTGTAGTAGTCCATTACTAATTTTAAGGTGATTATCTGTTCAGGGCAGCTTCGCCATGGCCGAAATCCACCTTGATATTCTCCTATTTCCAGTTCTAATTGATCTTTACAACGATTATATAGAATTCGTGACATGATTTTATATGTGATATCCAAAAGGGAAATTCCTCGATAGTTGTCAGGATTTGATTTTTCTCCTTTCTTGTGTAATGGATGTATTATAGCAGTAGTCCAATGGTCTGGCAGTTCTTCTTTGATCCAAATGTTCACTATGCATTGGTGTAATGAAATCTTTACTGGTTCTGCTGCATATTTCCACAATTCTGCAAATGTTTGATCTTCTCCACTCGCTTTGTAGTTTTTGAGCTCTCTCAGCACTTTGTAGACTTCTTGGATTGTGGGTGGATTTATGTTTTCTGATGGTGTTTTAATAGTGGTGCCTGTATTTATTTGAAGCAGTTCAGGTGGATCTTCGCAATTTAGCAACTTGTTGAATGTTTCTGCTAAAATTTCTGTATTTCTTTTATTACTATGAGCTAACTCGCCATTTTTGTCTTTTAACATTAATGTTGGAGGTTCATATCTTTGTAGTTTTTTGCTAAAAATTTTGTAGTAATCTCTTGAGTTTGTTTTCGCGCCATTTGTTTCGATCATCAGAAGTATATCCTTTTGGTATAGCCGTTTAACTCCTCGTCATAACGAATAGAATAAAAAGTGTGATCTCTTCTCCCTCAATAGCATGTAATGAATACGGATCGGGTTGGCACTCGCCGCTACGCAGCGCTACAGTCGATTTGAGATTGTTGATTTCCACATATGTTTATGTGTTTATGTGCGATATATTAAGTATTTAATCGGTCGGAGTGTTTTGGTGGTGTTCTGTGCAAACGTTTATTGATATACAAGTGCTTATACTATTACTTCATAGTATTAATACCTGAAATGCTATTGTAGGAAGCATTAACTGAAATGGAATTTAATTTCTTGTCGAGTGTTGACGTTATCTTCGTGTGTTAATTTTATTGTTATTTAATGTAAGTAAACAGCAGTTTAGCCCTTATATTTTCATGAGTGCTTAATGTGAGTAATGAAGATGCCTTGCTGTTTTGCACCAGGATGCAGATCTGGCTATGGGGACTGTAAAGAGGTCAGACGGTTTTTCAAACCTCCTAAAGATAAGGAACGTTTTATCAAGTGCAAAGGGGCCATACCAGGGAAGGATAGGGAACTTACTGAAAAGTCCTACATCTGTGATGCTCACTTTTCAGAAGATTTAATTGTTAAATTTGACAAATTTGTGATAGGAAGTAGTACTTCTCCCAAGAACCAACTGGCGATTGAAAGACTATTCTGTTCCACATATATTTCCTAATTTGCCTAACTATTTGTCCAGTATGGTGTAAATAAGAATGCTCTTGATGCCATTAAAGATTACCGGTACTTCTGTGAAGAAAGGGATGAGAATATAACGACAATGAGTTTAAAAACATATATCTACCGTATTGCTAAGGTGGCGTGATCAGATTTAGACAATAGCCTACTCTAAGAAGGGGTCATGACTATGCCTTCTATGTCTGTTAAATGTTAAGGCTTCTGAAATGATGGTTTATTGAGTTTGGTGTTTGTGGAGTGAAATTTATGGGTATAATTGTTTTTTGTATTATTGTAAGGAAAAGTTGAAGGAGCCGTGATCGGGTTTAGGCAATAGCCTACTCTATGAAGGGGTCATGACTATGCCTTCTATGTCTGTTTAATGTTAAGTTCTTTTGAAACGATGGTAGTTTACTGATTTTGGTGTTTGTGGAGTGAAATTTATGGTTATTATTGAATTTTATAGTAATCTACGGTAAAGTTGAAAGTTGCGTTCGTACGTTTTTTTTTGGCTGTGTTGCAAGTCTGTTAAGGGAATGTAAAATGTGTAACAATGTGAAGAAATCCTTTCTGCTAGCGAGGTTAATTTTTCCGTTCTTTTTTTCTTAATTTAGCGATAGCTGGCAAAACTAATTGCATTTTGAACTTGCTCTCTGTCTTCGCTTATTGTCGAAACTGGACTAATACAGGAGACGACTTATTAAATTATAATTGGGCACAGTAAAGTAAGTGGAGATGTCGAACTTATTAAGCGCCTACGAGGATATCTTACCGGGTTTTAACATTTAAAACAGGTCGCAAAGTTTTAAAAGTCTCGTAAGCGCCAATGCTAACTTACATCACAGATCGGAGCCAGCGCTGCGTTGCGGCGGACCAGGCGTACTAGGCCAGTGATATCCTTCTTATTCTATTCGTTATGCCCTCGTATTATTTTTTGAGTTATCTTCCCTTGTTTTATGAGATCCAAGTGTGATTCATCTGTTTTTTGACTCTGATACCGTAACCAGGCTTGATGTCTATCTTCCACTGTATTATCACACTCATCGTTCCACCATTGGTGTTTCTTCCTTGGATTTATTGGGGCTACTTGTTCAGCTATTTGTTTCAATTCGGGAACTATTTCCTCTAGATCATCTGTTATTTTAATATATCTAGTTCGTTCTTTGTATCCCTTGTTATTTATTAGTTTATGAGGGTCGTACGTTATCTTCTTTTTTAGGTGAGTTTTTTTCTTTGTCAACAGGGTAAATTTAATTTTAATCTTTATCATGTAATGATCCGATCCAGTATCTGTTCCTCTCAGAACTTTCACATTGTAGATCTCCCTGTGATAGTTCTTATCCATACAAACATGATCTAGTTGCCATTCACCTTTTTTCCAATCTGGATGTTTCCAAGTTTTGAGTTGATTTGGAGATCCTATCATGGTTCCTGCAAAATTCCACCAGTCTTATGCCATTCCTGTTTGTTCTTCTCTGTGCTGGCCATTTTCCTATTATCTATATCTTTTTTTCCTTTCCTAACTGGGCATTAAAGTCTCAAATTAAAATTTTGGTGTGACTTTTATTCATGTTTGTTGCTGTCTGATCTAAAATCTCCCAAAATCCCTCCACATCATCTTTGTGTTCTTTCTTATTATTTTTATCATTAGTTGGGGCATGGGCATTTAGAATGGTATATGTTCTATTTGCAGCTTTTAGAGTTAGTGTCGAGAGCCTAGGGGATAATGCTTTAAATTCTATGATGGATTCAATTATTTTGAGATTGACTACAAATCCTGTTCCGAATTGAGGACATTGCTTCATTACTCTTTTTCCTGGTATTCCCTTGTAAATTCTATACCCTTGTGATTCTATTGGTTCCTGATCGGTGTTTCTCATTTCTTGAAGCCCGGTTATTAGAATCCCTTTGCGATCCATTTCGTCAGTCAAAATTTTGAGTTTTCCTGGCTGTATGATGGAATTTATATTGTGTGTTGCTATATAGTTTATCTGTCCCATCTTCAGTCTAAATTTGGGTTTTCTATCTGTCGGGGGTAATTTTAGATGCTCCGACTCATCTAGGGTATCTTTCAGGTGACTGCCTACCGTATCCGAATGCAGTCTAGGTGGATTATTCCTTAAAAGATTTCCTTCCATGTTTGACTTTCAAAGGTAGTCAACCTTGTATGGAGCAAACTCCGAGTTACAACTGCGGTTGTTAACCGTAAAGGTTGTTGTGTGTTTGGTCTGCGAGAGCTATTTTATTTTGCTCAAGTCCGCCGGCAAGCCGGTGAGGACCCCCCTATCCGCCACCTGGGACGCGCCACGTCGGAGTATCACCTCTTATTTTCAATATTCCATTTTTATTAAAAAACATAATTACTGGTACGGTTTTATTCGTAAATGTTAGCCTCGAAGTCTATAAGTCGGTGTATTACGCAACAATTGACAGAAATGCATTATAAACAGCAGACAAGGAAAATTAACAATGTGACGGCAATTGGTGCAAATGGGTGACGAATATAGGAAAAATCCAAATACATTGTGCCGAACACTGGCGCAAAAACACACTTTTTTAAAAAATACATCATTTTTCCTAAAACAAATATCTTTGATATTTGGTCTTTCCTAGTGTTTGAGTAGAGTTTGAGGTTAGGTACAGTGCTTTTGTTAATTAAATTTACCAAAATGTGTACGGTGTATATGCTTTCTTGTCTAAATCTCCCTTAACATGACGACCATTGGTGCATTTACCTTAACTAACATATTGCCTGAAAGCAAAGATTTAGTCTTAGAATAATATACTATTTTTCATCTCAATAAAAAAATTTAAAAATCCTCTGTAGCACGCCTAGCCAATAAACCCTAGGCCTACTGAGGTGCGGTCGTCAAGAAGAGAGACCTACGTAATAATAACAATACCCTGTAAATGTTTATTGATTGCGAAACATTAACACAAACATTAAAATTATCGTGCACTAGTGTTCGTCACGAATGTGCTCTAAAGTTCGTCAGCTATGACGACTACTGGACACTAGGATCAAATTATAATTTAATTAATACAGGGTGCTTTAGAGCTACATTATTAAGTATATTGCCGCTGTTAGTTAGGTCTTGCAAGGAGAAATGACAATGTGCCAGTTTTCCTCTCAAATGACGAACATTGGTGAAGTGCGTTTTTTTAAATCCAGTGTTCGTCACCGGCATTTCTAACAAAACTAGGCACGTGAGCACGAAATAACAAATCACATATGTTACAGAAACAATTACCAACTATATCACGCACTTGTAACATTTTAAAATGTTGGAACATAACACGCCTGCACATAATTAACTCGCGTGCGTGCTTAGTGGCGCGTCAAGACAGCTCAGCTCACAGGAGATGTTTGACGCTGGGAATCACCTATTACATCGCACGCATGATTTCGCAAAGTTGCTCCTTATCGGCAAGGAAGGTATGACGCATCTTGTAAGGCTTCGCGCGTTGAGAAAGACCCGTTGACATGCTTATTTTTTGTACTTAAATACGAAAGTGATGACGACTGGATCAGTGATGAAAACCGGTACAGTTACCTTATGGCTAATTTCAGTACTGTAGTTATGAAAATTTTATCGTGGGTTCTAGTCTCCTTCACTGTTACCCAAAACAGCTGTGTCATTAGTTCCAGCTATTGAAACAGGTGCTCTATGCACAGGTAGCAGTCAGTTGTGCTTAACTTAGGAAGAGACTTGCATTTATAGGTCCAAGAGTTGGGGACATGCCCAGCCTCGCCCTCTGCTGTCTTCATTCTTACCCCACTCCCTGTATAAATCACATTCTTTTCGAAGCCAAAATGCATTAGTTTAGGGGGTAAATATTACGAAGGGTCATTGAGACAAAAGGAATATTGGGTGCACCTACTGTATACCCCTCCTTGAGACTATGAAGGGTAAGAGTGATTTATTCATGAATCTTGATACAGAGTACACACCTAGAGTACACACCCACATGGGAGTTATGCTAGTAAATAAATAAATAGATAAATGCTAATATTTACAATGATTTACCTTTGAGTTTCTTTTTGCCATAATTCAACCGTTGCTTCTTACTGGGATGCAGGTCATCTGGTTCTGTTTTATCCTCAGTAGCATCATTGTCCTCCAATTTCCTTTTATCTCCCTCCGAGATACATTCAACAGAAAGAACTCGCTCATGGTCAGTAACCAAGTACCTGGAGAAAGAAGTTATATGCTTGTTATGACAAACCAGAAGTCACAGTAGACAATATATAGGCTACTTTGTAAGCTGGGACAATATGATGGACATTTCTCGTTTCGCCAAGTGGTCTGAGAATGAGGTTGCTACACTTCTTGCTCCTACCACATGGGCAAATGCATTAGTTCACTCAACTCGCTATAATATCTTTAATAATTATTTGAATGATAGGTTACAGAATTATTCCGAAACTAGAATAGTTGCTACAGAGGTATAATACACAATATCCCTTTTTGTGATAATATTAAGGCCATCGAGGAAACACTGGTTGCAGGTATTTCCAACTTGGTCATTTTAAAGGAAGATAAGTATTACGGTAATGGAGGTTCCACATCACCGATATCACCACCGTTATCATTATATACGATAATATTACATATTTTCTACATGGCAATCTACTGCTTCAGACTTAAAAGAGGTACACTACTACAGTGGAACTTGGATAATTCGAACCTCAAGGGACCAGTAAAAAAATTCGAATTATCCAAACATTCGAATTAAGGAAGTTCTTTGAAAGAAGTACATAAAATATTCAAATTTTAAGTTTTCAGCCAATAATCTTTATTGAACATAATAGTACCTCAAAAGTTTCAAATGATACTGCACAATAAAACCAAAATGTACTACAGTATTCACCTAATTAATGACAGTAGTAATCCAGCAATCTCAAGTCTTAGAGAAAACTACTGTTTTTCAAAAAAGTTTGAGATCTTTACTTGTTTCTGACAGTAGTAATCCAGCAATCTCAAGTTTTAGAGAAAACTACTGTTTTTCAAAAAAGTTTGAGATCTTTACTTGTTTCCTAGAATTAAGTCTCTCGGCCACCACAAAAGAACCTAACAAATTTAACGAACGGAAAACAGAATCACTTACGTCATTTCTACTTTCAAAAAAACGCCTAAGTTCTGTGATGTGGTTTGTTGCTTGGGCTGCACTCTGAATAGTTTTTACGGGAACTTCCTCCACGACTTCATCGTCAGATCCGTTGTCACCATCTTCGGAGTTCAGTACATCGGCGATGATTTCTGCGTCGGTCAGCTCACCACAGACTGCGACATTTTCGTCCACGTTGACAAGTCCTCGAACGAGATGGCAGGATCGGTGATTAGGTCATCCCAGCCGTCAACTGGAGGCACAGTTTCCACAGCAGTTTCGATGGAGCTTTCTTCATAGTTTTCCTTTATTTCGAACCCTGCTTTTCGAAAACAGTTCTTTATTGTTTTCGAAGTCACTTGGTCCCAAGCCTGTTTACACATTCGGGATGCCTGAAGAATGTCGAGCTTGATTTTGAGAGCCTCGTAATCCCCAGTAAGGATATTCTCAACCAACAAACGCCTATAAAAGTGTTTTAGATTTTTTTATTATTCCCTGGTCCATAGGCTGAATAAAGGAGGTCATGTTGGCAGGGAAAAAAATCACTTTCACATTTTCCATCAGTGGTATGGTGTTGTGAGCAGTACAGTTGTCAATGAAAAGGATGACTTTTCGTTTTTCTTTTATGAACTTTTTGTCCAATTTCAACAGCCAGTTCTGAAAAAGACTTCCAGTCATCCACTGGTTTAGATTTAACGTTTTTGAAGCATCGTGGATTTGCCGACTTGCCGATCATCAGCAGAGGGAGCTTTTCCTTTCCATCCATGTTTGCACCAACTAGCAGCGTTATTCTTGCTTTGCTCAGCTTTCCTCCGTGACATGTATCGTCTTAAAATGCGAGCGTTCTATTTGGTGTACATTAAAAAAAAGACCCGTGTCGTCAACATTGAATATGTCCTTTGGGTTTCTGTCCTGGATCATTTCTTCTAAATCCTTTTTCCATTGATTGGCTTCTTGATGGTCAACAGCCCCGCTTTCACCACAAACGTATTTAAACGAAATTTCGTTCCTTGAAGCCATCTAGCCACCCAGTGCTAGCTTTAAAATTTGATTTGCCTAATTCGGTAGCAAACAGTTCAGCTTTGTCTCTTAAAAGTGGACCACTAAGAGGAATCTTCTTATCCCTCGTTTGTTTGAACCATTTTAAAACGCACTGATCTACATCTGGATTTTCCGGTTCCCTCAACCTTTTTCGGCCTTTGCCACTCTCACTTTCACAACCGAGAATTTTGTCTTTATTTTTTAAGTATGTTGACAACGTGTTTGGAGAAATCCCGAAAGCCTTTGCAATTTCAGATTTTTTCTTCATTCCCTTTTCCACTTCTTTAATCACCGCTATTTTCTCCGCCAAAGTCAAAGTTTTGTATGGAACCCGAGGCTTGGATGACGACATCTTAGCTCTGCACACACACTTTAAAACACAGACAAAACCAAACTTCTAAACAACCACAAGTCTTATGAAACCACTCAGAATACTGCAGTACACAGCACGCACTACCAGACAGGTGTAAAGGATGATGACACTGTTATGACTTATGAGATATGGAGTGTTGCAAAACAATGGGTGGGGGGATGGGCATTGACCTCGGAAGGAGCGTCGCATGCGTGTTGTTAGTCACGTAGGCAAATCAATCGAGTAGGGGTCGCATGCCGATGATGCAACGTCATTTTCCGGGAATTCATGACCCGTTTGACTTCCGATCGGCTCTTTACTCGTAAAAACTTCGAATTATCCAAAATATAATTCGAATTAACCACGATTTTTTAGCATTGATTGTATACAAAATGCTAGGGACCAAGAGAAAAATTCGAATTAAAGAAGATTTCGAATTATCCAAGTTCCACTGTATATTGTGTGCGTAATATTCCTGCAAGTTTTGCACTTAAACCCGAGAAAGATTTACTCACATGCTTTCACTACAGATTATTAAGTTCCATATGTTTGGAGCAGGAGGTCTCAACATTTCATCTGCTCTCACTACCATCATTACTATATGTACGAGTTATAATGCTGTCAATAAGCTTGTTAGTTCATTGTGGCTACGTCATTAACATTCTTCAAGTCAGCTACTTCGCTTAACGTCTAAGCTATGCATTAACTTTAGAGAGAGCAAGTGGTTTCTCAAAGTAAAATTATGTTAAAGAATAACAAAAACTAAAGGTAAACTATCAGTTCAGAGATAAAAATGAACTTACCATTTAAAAGATAACATGAAAGACCCTCCCACTAGGAGCTAGATGATTAAGACCGATATTCCTGGCAGCTCTGGTAGTAGGCGTATCCGTAAATTTATTTACAACTTGGTCATTTTAAAGGAAGATAAGTATTACGGTAAGAGAGGTTCCATATCACTGATATCACTACCGTTATCTCTCTCCTTCTCAAAATATCCCCGTTAAGTACAAAACCAATTCACGGGACTTATCTCCTTGCTCTGTGGATTACAGTTCACCCTTGAACTTAGCCACCACATACCAAAACATAATACAGTATGTAAACAGACTACCAATATGAACAAACACTGACTAAAGTAAGAAATATACTAATTACTTTTTGCCATTAACTACTGTACTGCTGTTCTTTTACATAGACTAAAGAAAAACAAAAACTAAAGGTAAACTATCAGTTCAGAGATAAAAATGAACTTACCATTTAAAAGATAACATGAAATACCCTCCCACTAGGAGCTAGATGATTAAGACCGATGCATAGGTAATTAAGATAACGTTAGAATCAATAAGTGATCACACGGTCGAAAAGACACAGCTGACCACACACTGAAACCACGTGGGCTGCGAGAATGCAAAGCAGGTTATTATAACATCAGCTATGCAAACTTAAGATTGATCGAGAGGCACCAACATGGAATTTCTGGCTAAATGTCAATCCCATTCTCCCAGCTTACAGAGTTCTCTTTTATAAGGAACACGACAGGCAAATATCAACAAACCCAAAGAAGAGTTCACTTCAAATAACTGACAATTATCGAGTTCTATAACAAGCTCAGACCACGTTTTGCATGAACCACAAAAAAGAGCTTACATCAGACAACAAAAATTACAGCAGTTTTATAATAAGCTCTTAACACTTTTTGCATGAACCAACAGATTATGCCAATACCACTCTAATGCATATTTCGAGATATATCTCTGATGGAATTCTGTGAAAGTGAGACTTAAACTTCGTACTGTACCATTACCCTCAAGCGTTAGTTGCAGTACTGTGATCTGCAGTATTTGTTTTGTAACACAACGCAGCACGCAGCTGGCGAGTTTGCGGCGCGACAGCTGACGGCGATCCCGTTAGGCTGGCCCGAGCCGAGGTTCTCTGAACTAGCAGACGCGAGCTGGACACTCAGAACTTGTGCTCCGCGCAGATCCAAGTTAATGATTGAATATTGAAAGATTACTTCATCTATAATAACGAGGAAGAGAAGTTTATCTATGATTTTCAGCATTTTACCCAAGATGTATTGACATTGAACAGGCTTTCGAAGAGCTGATTTCATTGGCAAGACTTCATGATATATGACAGCTATTTTGACTATGCGCCAACGTTTGATTTATCAATCTACGCACCGTGAGAGTGGAGGATGTTCACCCTCGTGAATCTGTGGGCAGTTCAAGCAAGACAGATTCTTATATATCTCTGCCTAGAGCAGAACGACCTACTAGCGCGATTATTTAACACGTATCGCGAAGTTCAAGGCCTACTTGAAACGTGTGCGAGGCCATCGTTAGGAAGTTAGAGTTGTGTGTCGAAAAACTCTAACATAGGCATTTCAGTAATGAGTGATATTTTCACACTGAATTTGTGCCATGTAACGTGCAAGCTTAATCATGTGATACTTATATTAAGGCAAGCTCTATGCAACGAGCAACATTAACTTTGGCAAGTGTACTGTGATACCTGCAGTAGAACTTTTACTTCAGAATAGTGCTACTTCAAGTATTGTTATACTTGAGCACTACATGAACTATATTACTCATTCCTCTCATTTTACCGACATGATTATCAACGAGATGTCGGGAGGGAGAGTTTTCATGCACGAGTACTTTATAGCTATGGCTGGCCAAACATTTATACATGAATACTGCGGTGCAAGCAACGCATTATGCATTCTACAGAATGGACACTGACATTTTTAAAGCGTTATCGCTAGTGCTAAATTTCTTCTACCATGTCAGTCCATCATGACATGACGATATTAAAATGCAATTATCGCTTCGGGCGAATACTACTACTTTGTGACAAGATTCTTATTCGGAACGATATGGACAGTATGTGGAGTGCAGTAACAACCTGTGTTGTTCCTTTGGCTGTCTGGAACCCGTGCGTTGGTGACTGGCGATCCGGGGTTCGATTCCATCAACATTCTGAACAGCATTTACAATCTTTTCTTCAACGAGAATCTCAGATAATCGAATGTGGAGACATGTCCTTTAACAGACGTGTGATTGTAATAAACTATTGTAAAAGCATTAACAATAATTCCAATAATTATTTGGAGACATGAGAGATAACATTTTTAGATACTCTATACGAAGTATAACGATCCTGTATAATTCTAGAAATGCAAATATAAAGCAAACTGTAACTATTAAAGTATATTATTGATAAAATCATTCGTATCACCATAGAGGGTGACTTATGATTATAAGTGTATAAAAGGCAATTTTGAAACAATTAATACTCAGTGGAGTAGATTTATCACGTGGATAAGACCATGTTCTGGCACCGTTGATTAATAATAATTAATTAATGTTTAAAATAATTATGATGAAATCCACTGCTGAATGGAAGGTGAATACATAGTCAGGTGTGACTTAAAGTGATTACAGATTTACAGATATCAAACTAGATTGCGATAATGTATTATCAGGAAACGTGCACTTCTAGACATGAGCACGTGTAATTCAAGTAATGATCTTTATTATCCGATTTCTGGATTTAATTGCAATGCTAATAGCTACATAATCATCCCTTTGATGAATTCTAAGATTTATGTTGAATAAATTTGATTTTTGCTTGTTCCAACAAGACATTATTGGGTCCAAGGGACACCAAACATTTATGATATTACTACCACGAAACCACAATTGAATTAAACAAATTACACTCATGGAGGGTGTACAATCTTCGTCTTTTGCCAAAACACTCTGAGAGGTGTTGAAACCAATTGTATATATGTGTATAAATTCTTTTTCAAGGTTATTATTAACATGTGTATCAGGGGAAATTACCTACTGAAACGAGACAGTTCTGATATTCGATCCAATAGAAGTTTGTTTGGATCTATAATTTCTTTTTATGGGATTTTACAGCCCATTCTTGTGTGCTGGATTTAATCCTTATTTTTGTGCGATTTATTCTTGACCATGTCAAACTTATTAATGTTCATCAGACTTTTATTCTGAGGGCATAGCACTTCGTTATGCCGTTTTTGTGAATAAATTATTTTCAATTCCTTTTAATTCGACAATTGTGGTGATTTATAGAAGTGAGTGGAGGTATTTATGTTGGGTATTTCTAGGTGTTTCTACTCCTGAGATTACACTCTTGTGTAGATCTAGTTCTTTGAGCTGTTGCTTTTTAGCGTTTAGCCATGGATTTTCTTAACGTTGCCTGGTTAGGTTTCCCTGTGCCTTATTATCCCCATCTCTTGTTGGTAGTGTCTGGGGGTTTTCCGCCGGGATTTTCCAGGTTCTACGATCCAGCGATCTTCGTGGGATTTCAACAAGCTGATGATAGGTAATTTCGGGTACAGTACCTACTTTACTTATGCACATAGTGCGCAAATCAAATTAATTTCGAGTATTATGTTTCTTATACAGGAAAGTCTGGCCGGTACATGTTCAAGAGTAAGACTAAGGGGTATGTTCATTAATTATGGAGTTTACCAGAACCGGAACCAAACCAGAACGTGGTAGATTATTGAACATTTCAAATACCATTCTGGGAGTCATTAGGAATTGAAAATACTGTCAAATATCACTGCTGCTGCATAAAAATACTGCCAAATATCACTATAATACTGTCAAATATCACTAATATTGCTTAAATTAAGGTTTTTATATGTAGTTTGTTCAACGACGGCAGATGTTTGTGGCCGACACATTGACATCATATTGTGTTGCCAACATGTCCGATATAAAATACACCACACAACACACACATCTTTGTAATTGTGTGCAAAAAGAAATAATTGGCAAAACCATTGGCTTGGATAAAGATTATTGATGCGTGACTACACCCACTTTGCGTGACAAAAACCAGGGGTGTTTATATTAGCTAACGCGGCTCTCTTATGGTCTAGGCGAAAGCCATTGGTCTTCAAAATTAATTGGAGGATTATCCATTTCACAAGGTCCGTATTGACGTGTACAATAGCGATTCTAATGGAGTGAGGGGGTCTCCGCCCAATCAATACAATTTATTACTGGCAATTAACAATTTATTGCCTCTGGGGACATGTTTCGGGCCTCATGGGCCCTTCTTCAGCCGCATCGATTATGTACATATTCACATCCATCATATTAATTAGACACAAATCATGCATATTTTGAGAAAAACATTAAAAGTAACACTCTAAAAGCTATTTCTAAAACATCATCTTAACCATATTATAAAAAACAAAAACAAGTACAGCTAGAAGTGACACTTGTGGTCTTAGTGACCTTCTTAATGTTTTGATCTGGTATAATGCCCAATTCAAAGTGCTATTAAAATATTTATTTAAAATGTTTAAAAAAATATTTGGAGATAATTAGATGACCAATGGGCTTATTGGCTCTCCTTTGTAGTTCTGCGTCCCATATTTCAGCCAATCTTCATGGTTTGGCTTGAGAGTATATTTTGAACAAAGCTGGACCGTTGTCTTTCCGGCCTTTTTCTTTAATGCTGGATTGGATAGAGACATTACAACCTTGTGATGAAACGTCAATCGGAGCCTATGAAGGGGGTGAACCAGCCAAAGGGTATATCTGCTGTCCAAACTATAAATAGATAATAATGAGTCTTAGAAGGAACGAATGCGTCAGAAAAACGAGGGATAAAACGAAAATATGTAGTGTTAACTTACTAAGCTCGAATTGAAGGTATAACTGACTGTCAGCCTTCCTACCTGGAGGCTGTAATAGGAAGAAAAAGAAGTATCATTATAGTCGCCTACACGTATGAACATGTAAGAGGATGACTCAAGTGCTGGATTGCTTACCTTTACTTAAGCTGTTGAAGGTTCGGAGTGTGCTGTGTCTGACGGCACGTTGTTGTGTGAACCGAGCTAGCCCGACCTTGTAGCAGATCAGGAACTGGAGGGAGGGGAGGGGGAGGGAGGAGATGTGTGTAGGGGTAATGATAGACTTGTTGCAAAGCAGAGTATGTCTTAGGTTTGTGGCCTTAATTGATATGTGTGAGGGGCGGGGGGGGGGGGGGGGGGGGGGTGCCTTTACGTGCGGGAGGAGAGATAAACACGGAGGCTGACGAACGGATCTGAGCTTCAATAATTATGTTTATGTTTTGACTGCTATGATTGTTGTGGCGAAGGAAAAAATTTATAAATATTTTCAAAAGGTATGTTAGCATCGAAATTTATTTAGTTTAGATCATGTATCGGATTAGTGCGCTGTGCATTATCTATTTCGATTTGCTACAATATATTCATAATAGGCCCTTTCCTGACGTAGTGGATAATTTCTAAATCTTTCTTTATGTTTGTGAAGGTGTGATTAGCGTCTTTCATATGGTTCCCCATGGCCGAAAATTTTCTATGTTTCGATGCTAACATACTTTTTGAAAATATTTATAAATCTTTTCCTTCGCCACAACAATCATAGCAGTCAAAACATAAACATAATTATTGAAGCTCAGATCCGTTCGTCAGCCTCTGTGTTTATCTCTCCTCCCCCACGTAAAGGCACCCCCCCGCCCCTCACACATATCCAATTAAGGCCACAAACCTAAGACATACTCTGCTTTGCAACAAGTCTATCATTACCCCTACACACATCTCCTCCCTCCCCCTCCCCTCCTTCCAGTTCCTGATCTGCTACAAGGTCGGGCTAGCTCGGTTCACACAACAACGTGCCGTCAGACACAGCACACTCCGAACCTTCAACAGCTTAAGTAAAGGTAAGCAATCCAGCACTTGAGTCATCCTCTTACATGTTCATACGTGTAGGCGACTATAATGATACTTCTTTTTCTTCCTATTACAGCCTCCAGGTAGGAAGGCTGACAGTCAGTTATACCTTCAATTCGAGCTTAGTAAGTTAACACTACATATTTTCGTTTTATCCCTCGTTTTTCTGACGCATTCGTTCCTTCTAAGACTCATTATTATCTATTTATAGTTTGGACAGCAGATATACCCTTTGGCTGGTTCACCCCCTTCATAGGCTCCGATTGACGTTTCATCACAAGGTTGTAATGTCTCTACCCAATCCAGCATTAAAGAAAAAGGCCGGAAAGACAACGGTCCAGCTTTGTTCAAAATATACTCTCAAGCCAAACCATGAAGATTGGCTGAAATATGGGACGCAGAACTACAAAGGAGAGCCAATAAGCCCATTGGTCATCTAATTATCTCCAAATATTTTTTTAAACAAATATTTTAATAGCACTTTGAATTGGGCATTATACCAGATCAAAACATTAAGGTCACTAAGACCACAAGTGTCACTTCTAGCTGTACTTGTTTTTGTTTTTTTATAATATGGTTGAGATAATGTCTTAGAAATAGCTTTTAGAGTGTTACTTTTAATGTTTTTCTCAAAATATGCATGATTTGTGCCTAATTAATATGATGGATGTGAATATGTACATAATCGATGCGGCTGAAGAAGGGCCCATGAGGCCGAAACATGTCCCCAGAGGCAATAAATTGTTAATTGCCAGTAATAAATTGTATTGATTGGGCGGAGACGCCCTCACCCCATTAGAATAGCCATTGGTCTGCCGGATGCGATATAGTTCCGAATGCGTGGGGTTGGCAATACTGTGCATGATGCTAAAAATGGTGGAATCAGCTGGAATTTCATCTATATAAGTCGTGATCCTATTTGGGATGGCTGGGTGGGTTACAGACAGCGGAGTAACTTAGTAAACATCTATTACTATATCATCTCCAGATACCATTACTGCCGGCCCCGTGGTGTTGGGGTAGCGCGCCTGCCTCTCACCCGGAGGCCCCGGGTTCGATCCCCGGCTCCGTCAGGGATTTTAAAACTGACGTGAGGGTTGGAACGGGGTGCACTCAGCCTCGTGAGGACAATTGAGTAGCTGTCTGACAGTGAGACAGCGCCCCGATCATGAATACCAAGATTAACGGTCGAGGGGACCCGACCTGCTGATCACGCGTCACCCCAATATCTGCAGGCCAAATGGCTGGGCAGCGGTCGCTTGGTCGGCCTTAGCCCGTCATGGGCTGGATAGTGCCAGGGGTTGTTGTTTTTTTTTTTTTTTTTTTAGATACCATTACTACATGTATTTAGGTGAATTTCAGTAGTTTAGGAATTTTTACTTCAGTTCAGGTAAACTCATTAGGAGTATGTTCTTAGCTTACAAGGGGAAATTGCATGGGAAGACATTCATGAGAGATGTGGAAAGGAAGGGTCATATATGGGCAGATAAGCTATAGCCATTCTTGTAAATTAAAATTATTCAATGGAATAGTAACGGGGGCAAATATTCTTTCATTGGGAGGGGGGAAGTAGAATGGAAGAGTTTGCCATGGGGCATTTTCAACCCTTTGCCTTCTGATGTTGGAAAATTCAAGGAGGTTAAAAAAGCACCAGATCAGTGATGTGTGGTACATGACTTGATGGATGAGGGAAAGTGTAAACTATTATTATTTTATATTTATTTATATTATCATAATAATAATAATTATTATGATTAACTTATTTTCTTCTAGCGATTAAGTTAATCCTTATTTCTTAAATATATTTCTGTGGTTGTACGAATGAATTGCTTTCTTTAGTTATTGTAATTTGCCACCAAGGACAGCATCCACATTTGCAAATAAATTACAGTTACTGCCCAAAGTATTCGTATACCTGTGCTGACGAACAGTGTGTAGCATTGGGACAGCCACTACACGATACTTGTTGGGGCTAGATGGTATTACAAAGCAATACATTCCTTTAATATTATACATCTAAGATTTGAACAAAAAGTGGCTACAATCTCTAGTATTAAAGCAAGAATATCCAGAAACACAGAAAGCTATCGTGTGAAAAGTATTCGTACAGACATGGAAGCATTCTGTAAACAGGGTTGAAAGCACAGGTCCCATACGGCGGAAACTCGTCCGACAAGCCAATGTTCAATCCGAGGTCGACCGCAGCTGTGTTAATATGTGTGATGGTCCAGTGGTGTCAGTATGAGTCGTGAGGGAAAAGAAACCAGTCAAGTGGAACGCAGGCTTGTTATTAGACTCCACAATGAGCGCAAATCTTTACCGGAGACCGCAGCGCTTGTTGGGAGACCCCTATCGACAGTGCAGTCTATAATAGATCGGTATTGTGCTACTAACTCTTTGCAAAACATGCCAAGAAGTGGACGGAGAGGAAAACTGACTGTCAGAGACAAGCGTCAAGTGGTTGGTCTGATTAAGGAAGATCCGAAATTAAGTGCTCCAAAGATAGTGACAGAGCTATCCAATCAAGGTATTGCAGTCTCTGCAAGCACAGTCGCCGTGCTGTTATACACGAAGGGTGCAATGGTCGAGTTGCTCGCAAGAAATTTTATGTTTCTGCAGCGAATAGGAAGAAACGCCTTGCTTTCGCAAAACAATATGTCGACGCACGATCCGTATCTTGGAATAAAGTTATTTTCTCCAATTAACGTAAATTTAATTTATTTGGGTCGGGTGGACGACAAATGGTATGGTAGAAAAAGAATATGGAGCTAGCGCCCAAAAACCTGTCCCCCACAGTGAAACACGGAGGTGGAAATGTGCTGTTACGAGTGCCGCTGAGAGTAGGGAAACTTCATATTATAGACGGTATAATGCATCACAAAATGTATATTGACATTTTGAAAACAAATCTGGCTGCCAGTGCCGAACTAATGAACCTCCACAACGACTTCATGTTCCAACAAGGCAATGATCCGAAGCATACCGCCCCCATAATAAAGATTGTGACTGTTGTATAATGTTCCAAAACAGCTTCATGACCCTCCCCAATCCCCGGATATTAATCCCATTGCCCACTTATGGAGCATTTTGGAGACCAAGGAAGGAAGCTTGTAGTTTAACGTGACCGTTAATGCTATGAGTCACGGGACCTCCTTTTAACGTGGAATCCGAACCCCAGGACATGGCATTTCGCATCGAAAATCTCACATGCATTGACTGGGAAGTTTGGAGACCAGGATATGGAAAAGGCAAATTACCAGCGAGGCTACCATGAAGAATGGGCCTCTATTTCCAGTGAGGTTACGAAACAACTCGTCAAATCAATGCACGGCGTCTTCCAGCTGTCAGTAAAGCGAAGAGAAACCCAACAATGTATTGAAAACCTGGGAGAGAGATTGTCTTCAGTTTGTTTAAAACAATGTACGAATACTTTTGAAAAGATAGCTTTTTGTATTTCTGGACATTCTTTTCTTTAATAGGCTATCTTCATTAAAGTACAACAATCTGGGTGAATGATATTACTGTAATAAATGACATTTTAAGGATCTCGGATAAAATGCTAAGAAGAAAATAACCAGAAAACCAAAAAATGTTTATTGTAAACATTGAAGGTTAGTTATTGACACATTGGAAATACGATCGCCAGAATGCACTGACAATTGGAAAACACCATATGTACATAAAGTTGCTGGTGCAAAACTGGAAATGTTGACTGCAAAAAACTTATAAGACATACTCTTTTTTAATCTCCGCGATTCCACTGTCGCGGTAAGGCTTCGTTACTTCTTTTTCAACCTTAACCCCAGTAGCATGCTTCAAAGATTCTTTCACACTGTCGGATGAGGAATCTCCTTCCATCGTTCAGCTTTAGAATCGTTGCTTTCTAAATTATAACCAAGAATTACACGAATGCAAACAACTCCGAAGATGCCACAAGAACAGAACGCCGGCATGGAACACAAGATTCACTTTGAAAGAAAGTGTCCATTTTGCATTTTCAAATTATCAGAGTAGCCAATCTAGCAATAGTATCATTATGAAATAATAATAATAAAGATACGGTGTTGCAGAACCAAAACATTTAGTCATAGATATTTTTTTATTTGTCTATTCGTATTATAAGAATCGCGCTCGCTTTAACGAGTGGGAACTAGGTGCGCTGGTATTTATTGAAATGGTTACTAGGACTCGGAAATTTTCTGTTCTCTACTGTTGGCAGAGTTGTCAAGTATACCACACTGGAGTTCCACCACATTACTGAGAATTATTTCTTTTCATCATGCCAAAATGTCTCTAACATTGCTCCGGTTCGTTACGGTACAATGACTGAAGTTGCCGTCAGATAGCAGCACGAACCTACTTTATAAACTGAGTAGCACCATGCGCCATTATTGACCCATTAGCTGGGCTTTGTACCATTGCTGTTGGTAATAGGATCATTTAAGGAGACTGACATTTCTCGATCTGTTCTTTCTCTTCAACTTTTCATGTAAGTCACTATGCACATTACATTGTGGTACAGTATCTATATTCCCAAGTGCTATAAAGTGTGCCATAAATGAAAAGAGACAGTCAGTCTGAAAGACTGGACTTTATATCATTTTAAATGCTAAAAATGCTGAAAAATGCTACAAAGGCTGGAGGCTTCTCGCTTCGCTAGAAACCAAAGTATCTCGACATGTCAGATGATCAAGAAACAATCAGAACGCTAGAAAGTTACAAGTCATGAGGAAGCTGGAGCGCGCGGAGAAAGGAGGGAGCTGGCTGGATGACGTCACGCTCGCCGTGTCGTTGCTTTCTCGTAACTCCAGAGCTCACCAGTGAACTCAGTACACATGCACCAAGCGGTACTATGACGTCACACACCTCAGTGCATTCTCGTACATTTCGTGACATCGCCGTAACGTAACGACGAAGTTGACTAGATCATTTACAATGATAAAATAATACAACTGGGAACACGTGATTACCCAGGTCATGAAGCGCCAAAAGACTTTAAAACATAGTAAAAGATGCGTGGTTTAGCGAAAAATATGCTAAATTACAATATTTTAACACGTCTAGCAGGCGAATCGTTGGCCCTATTATTCTGGGGTTGCACTATAAGAAATGAAGGTCTGAGGTGGTTCACAAAAATAATCCATGTAACTGAAATCATTTTGTTAATTAGTTATTGACAGCGAGGTCATCTGTCCCAAAACAATCATTTTGATGAAGGACGTCTGCGCACCAGTTGTCCTTTGTGTATGTCTTATTTTAGAGGTGACGGGAAGAATATTTGAAACTCAGTTGTTCGTAGCCTGTGGGAACTGATTGGGCAAGTTACAGCCCATCCAACAAACTGACCTTCACTTATGAGTTGTCTGCGTGGTAACTTCCCTTGAATACCAGCTGTTGAGTCCGGCCATGTGAGCCATATGCTAGTTACGTAGTGGCAGTATGTGAATTTATTTATTTATTTATCGTATGGCTAGTAATTAGGTGAATTACAATATAAAAATGTATAGATATATAAATATCAAAAATCAACCCCTGGCACTATACAGCCCATGAAGGGCCTAGGCCGACCAAGCGACTGCTGCCCAGCCATTTCGCCTGCAGATATTGGGGTGACGCGTGATCAGCGCATCGAGTCCCCTCGGTCGTTAATCTTGGTTTTCATGATCGGGGCGCTGCCTCACTGTCAGACAGCTACTCATGAGGCTGAGTGCACCCCGTTCCAACCCTCACGTCAGTTTCTAAAATCTCTGACGGAACCGGGAATCGAACCCGGGGCCTACGGGTGAGAGGCAAGCGCGCTACCCCAACACCACGGGGCCGGCATATATATAAATAAGTACCTGAACATTATATGTACCGGTACAATATTTACGTCATAAGAACATTGGTTGCGTTTGCATTCACAACGAGATATCCAGTTGTTGAAGCCAGTCCAGAAAGGGAGGTGGAGCAGAAATAACATCTTGCGGTGACCCAGCATACTTCCTCAGCGGACATTCTTGAACAATATGCTCTACGGGTTGAAGAGGAGCTCCGCAGTCACAGGTAGGAGAATCATGAAGTGCCCAAAGATGTAGCATGGCGTGACCTGTTCTTAGGCGATTTAACTTCACCCACTGGTTTCTCTTCAGGTTAAATCCCGGAAGTCTTATAGTAGGATCTAGAATACCTTGATGTTTCACAGGAACAGACTTCCAGTTTTGGCGCCATTGTTCCGTGGAATTAACAGTTACCGTAGTTAGTGTTGTTTTAAGGGGCGGAACTACGAAGTCATCTGCCCATAATGTGGAATTAATGTCAGGTATGTTATGCCATATTTGGGTTCCTTGATCTAAGACAAGTGGAAGGAAGATCATTAAGAACTTCATGAATTGGGAGATCCTGCGGGTGATTTTGTTGATGTAGCTTTCTCCACTCACGTACTGTTGCTTCCTGTCGTTTTAATTCTGGAGGTGATATGTTACTGATAGTGTGTAACCAGGGAGTTGAGGTGGATCCCAGTGTACCTGTAATGACCCTCAAACTTTCATTCAGAAAACATCGATTTTTTTAAGTATGAGCACTACGGTGCCACACTGGGGCACAATACTCTGCTGCAGGATAAACCATGGAGAGGGCAGTCGTGCGCAGTAAAGTTGCATCAGCACCCCATGATGTGCCAGCCAATTTCTTCATGGTATTGTTCCGCGATTTGAGTTTTCTGCCTGTGTTTCTTGAAGGTTAAGGAACGGTCCAAGGTGATGCCAAGAAACTTAGGGCTGCAATATTGTGCTTAACTCTTTGCTGGCAGAAGTTCACTTTCAGCTGTTGGTTGGCAATGCGGTTGCACATATGAAATATACACACTTCTGTCTTATTGGGATTGGGACTAAGTCTCCATTTTGTATAATATGCATGCATTAGTATTGCAAATCACTGGAGAGAATGCTTTCTCCTTCCTCAAGAGTGAAGGTTTGTTCAGCAATAGCTAAGTCGTCAGCATAGCAGAATTTGTTGCTGATGTTGTCAGGCATGTCACTGGTGTATAAGTTGACAAGTATGTGAATGATGGATGTTTATGAAAACCACAAGTACCTTGATATGCTGCTGTCGTATGGTGAATCACAACAGAATATGCGTCGTGCTGCGTGAATTTATAATGAAAGGTTTTTGAACAGAGGTGTGCCAAATTCAGCAACGGTACTGGCAGTAGTGCAGCGTTATCGCAAACTGGTGTTATACGCCACGCAATGAAAATCGAAGGCCTCAACGGTCACGTGCAACACTGGACGCGGAAAAGGACATCTTGGCAATGGTTAAAGAAGATCGCGTAGTATGGCACGTGCGGTTAATGTATCAACATGGACCGTGCGTAGAACACTGTGTGAAGAGCGATTCGCCCTTACCACATTCAACGCGTGCAGTGTCTCTCACCAGCTGATTATCAACTGTGGGTGAATTATTTATGCCGCTGGTTAATTGGCCAAGCCCGCAATACAGATTTTCTATCGAGTTTGTTAGTGAGAGATGAGGCAATGTTCTCACGACAAGGCGTGTTTAAAATGCAAAATACCCACACATTGACTGTGGAACATATGCACACAATAGGCTACGTCAAGTCAACTTCCAGCACCCGTTCTCACTAATATCTTGATGGGTATAATAGGAGAGCGGTCAATAGTACCAGTCGTCTTACCTACACGGATGACCGGAGTAGCTCACCTAGATTTTTTCACAAGTACGTTAGCAGAGGTGTTAGAGGACGTATCGCTTCACCTGCAACGAAATATGTGGCTTTTACGCGATGGTGCACCACCTCACGTAAGCCGCTTAGTACGCGAGCTTTTGGACTAGACATTTCCTGATCGGTGGATAGAACAACGTGGACCCGTCAATTGGCCTCCCAGAACTCCAGACCTTGACCATCGGATTTTTATGTCTGGAAGACACGAAAGAACATAGTATATCGCACGGACGTACCTGCTGTGGATGACCACCGGGAACGTATTTTTCAAGCTGAAGAGGATATTCGAACAACCATGGTGTCTTTGCTCGAGTGCATCGCAACTGGATTAGGAGAAGCGAAACCTTCGTACAAGCTCAAGGGAGTCACTTAGAACTACTGCCATGAGTTCCTGTCTGGTATGTCACATAACGATGCAGCACTACATTTATGCAGAGTATTGACTTGGGAATCTGTTAATTCTTTCCTTTTCCACAACATGAATTACAATGACTTCTTTAGTTCCTACGACCATGTCACCCTTATGTCCGGCTATCTCATGCTTCCTTTTTGATCGCCTCTTTCTCTTCCTCTTTCTCCTCTTCCTCTGCAGACGTATGCTTTAACCCTGGTGTGTCATAATTGCTATTTGAGATTGGCACCACCATATCCTCGTAAATCTGTAGGAACTAGTCATGACGGTATCCTCTTCGATACGCTCGACGTCTGTAAACTGTTTATCATTTGTCACCTCATCTGGTGCACATGGCACTACCAAATACTCTTCGGTGCCGTAGTCGGTAGCATGCTGAACTGCTATGCCCAAGATCACGGGTTCAAACCCGACCGAAGTCGTCGGATTTTAAGAGCATTAAACTCCTTCAGTATGCCTTCCTTCGGAGGGGAAGTAAAGCCGGCGGGCCCGTGTCAGAGATTTATGGCATGTAAAAGAACCTACCACTACAATAGGTAGTGTGTAGCCAAAATTTGTAGGTTATTTGGTTGGAAACGCTCTATCAAGTTCCAACGTTCGCAACTGAGTGTCAGGGACAGTGGCGTCTGGTAGCCAGTTGGAACTACTTGAAATTTAACTTGTTGGGGAGCATACGGGCGTTCAATTGAAACGTTCTGCTATGGCCATTGGCTGCAATTCAATTATAGTCTATTGGATTGTTAACGTTCGCATTCTAAAGAAGTATTTTTGCTTGTCTACAATACAATACAAAAGGAAGATGGCCTACTTCCATTTCGTAGTTCAGTTCCCTATTTCTCAATGTATATTGTTAGTGGCCCAAAGACTCACCTCATCTTTTATTGGCGAATTAATGGTAGAAGCTCCTACGAGCAATATCGGGAGTGTACTTTTACCAACACTATGTGTTACCGGTACCTTCGTAAATAATAATAATACTAGTCTAATTATAATATCATGCTTCACTGTGAGTCAAATGTTCCCCAGGAGCTAACAAATTGTGGGACATGGTTTGGCAAACATGGGGCCTACCGAGTTCAGCATTGCTTTCAGTTAATTGTGCCGGGCTCCTCTCTTTCATCTCACCAATGGACCCACTTCGGCACTAACTAGCTGCCAGATATAAAACTGGACAGAGGAAGAACATGCAAATAACATGATTGCTACGGCCACTCCATGCGTACAACTCTATCATGATTTTCAGTGGCATTACCCTCAATGAATACATTAATACCGACTCCATCTAAATACTTAAAGACAATTAATCCCCTATCCTGATCATATGTTAGTGAACTTCACCTTATAATTACCTGTTGCCACTACAAAATAAGTCAAATCTAATCTGAGACTATACATTTAACTATGCCGCAAGCACACAACGTTATCTATTTACTTTTACTGGCATTTTATAAAGCGCGCACCATCGAGACTGCTCTTAAAACTAAAACATGCATATTACTAAAGCCCTGCGTGGATGCGGATACATTGTAGTTTGCATGGCTGTGCGGATATCGGATAAGCTGAGGATAATGTTTAGAGTAAATTAGCGGATAGTTTTAACGTTGAACTAGATTAAAAAAAAATACTTATAGTCATTGCTAGGATCTGCGACTTTCACGTTTCTTGTTATTTCCCTATTTGCTTTCGCTTCGATTGCATGAGAATAATAGAAAATGAGAGAAGCCAATACGGAATTATCCTCAATTAATTAGTGTTGACTAATGCCAAAATAAGGGGAACGCACTTCTCCTCAAATGTCTAAATGTGTTGATTTTATACCTTATGCTTTATCCCTCATCAATCAACTTCTTAAGGCAATGCCTCGTCTCCGCAACCATTGCTCTCTGTCTTCAGCACCTCGTTTCATCTCTCAGTAGGAACCATAATGAAGAGTTAGTGTGATGTCTTGCAGCAAACATTTCCCCTGTGATCTTTCCTTCTAGGAGATTAGTTAGGAAAGCGTTATGTCACTAAATGTGGCCTGTGAATTTAGCTTTTCTTTTATGGATCGTTGGTCTCAGTTCTCTTTTCCCATGCAATTCTTGCAGGATGCTGGTGTTAGTCCTCTTTTCCATCCATTTAACTCGTAATATTCTCCGCCAGACCCACATTTCAAACGCTTCAAGTCGCTTCCAATCCTGACCTCTGATCGTCCAAGATTCACATCCATACAGAAGCACACTCCACACTAAGGACATGACAAATTTATTTTTAGTTGCAATATCCAAATTTATCCAATAAATTAAAAATATTATTGTAATGTCAGCAGATTCGGAAAACTAACGTACAGATGCGGGGCGGATGCGGATAGCAGGGGTGCGGATGCGGGGCGGATGCGGATAAAAGTCGTGCGAATGCGGGTCGGATGCGGATAAAGTTTTGTTTATCCGCGCAGGGCTCTACATTCAATATTACAGATGGTGGCGACAAAAATATAAACATCCCACAAGTGATATATGCTAGCTTCTAGCCAAGGCAGGAATCAAACCCACCTCTTCTCAGTTCTGCCTCACGAGGATGAGTGTACCCTGTTTCAACCCTCAGACCAAAATTTAATTTCTTGGCGGAGCCGGGAAACGAATCCTGACCTCCGGGATGACAACCAAAATGCTAGCCGTGAAATCACGAGGTGGTCGTTTTACGTGACAGTTGATCTTACAGTCATAAGATACGGGTCTTCGTCTTAACGTGGAATCCAAGCCACCGGACGTGACATTTTATCTCGATAATCTCATATGAATTAACCAGGAATCAAACCCGGATTTCCAGGTTGACAACCAAGAATGCTACTCGCTACCCAACGAGGTGGTCGTTTTCCGTGATCGTTAATCTTGCAATCATAAGACTCGGGTCTTCGTCTTAATGTGGAATCAGAGCCACTGGACGTGACATTTCACTTCGAAAATCTCAAACCAATTAACCGGGTATTGAACCCGGTTGGTTTTGACGAGAGGCATTTATCACACTGCATAACCTTCGTGATCCTGTGCAGTAAGTAGCTGGTAGAGTGAGGAAAATCATTAATACAATTTCCCAGTTTAGGGAAAATACTTTAGAGGTGGGTAGGTATAATATAAGAATACAGGTCAGCCAACGTCTCGAGCTTGACGTATGTTATGACTTGAAATTAGAACACTCCTTGGCAAAATTACTGTTAATGTTTTCTGGATAACAATTTGTTATTTACAACGCCCCCTGAATAAATAATGGTAGGCCACACCAAGTGACAGACTATCAAAGTGTCCATCTCGTGGCGTAGCGTTCTCGTCTGTCACCGCGAAGGTCCGGGTTCGATTTTCAGCTCTGCAAATAAAAACTACTCAGGACCGAAGCGGGATACACTGAGCCAGAACTAAGAAAATATGGGTTCGATTCCCATCTCATTCTTTTCTAGGTTTCCCCACTTCTAAACCTGATAAATACTACTATGGTACCTACATTACGTCCTTGACTGCATCCTACTGAAATCCTAGCCCCAATTACAAATATAGCTATCACAATAACACAGGTTATCAGATAGATTCTATCACACACACCCAAGTGCTCGTGGCTATATGACCACGTTATTGAAAAGCCCAAAATCAATAAGCAAACAAAGAAAAGCGATACATCATCAGTACCTCTTGATATGCTTTTTCACCTGGGTCTGGAGATCGCTGGTTTAAATTCCGGCGCTGACAGTGACTATCCTGAGTGTGGCTTTTCCCCGGGCTTTTCCACACTCTCTCAAGACAAATGCCGGAATTAAACCTTACTTCAAGTCCCGGAGTACCTGCTTCATCACTGCCCCTAATACGACACACTAATAGTCATCATAGGAATACAGGTTATCGGACAAGTTTAACGCACACCCAATTACAAGGGGCTGATGACCAAGATGTCCCAAGCTCCTTAAATGAATTAACAACAACGGCTTTTTTTTCCACAAATTTTGACAACTGCTTGACGTGTTACTCTACGTATAAAAGGAGAAATAGAAATTCCTAAACGAAAATGAAAAATGTCAGTCTTTATTTTCCCTCTACTAACTCTTTCTTCTTATTATTGTCTATTTCTGCTGGTCATTAAATTCAATTTTCTACTATAGGCTAAGGATAGTAATTTAGCAAAATCTGCCCTCAATAATTGTATTTGTTACTATTTAATTGGTTTGTATTAACTACACATTAAAGATATATCTGACTGGCTGTGTGGAGCAGCGGTAACGTTCTCTCCTGCTGTGACCAAGATTGCAGGATCAAATCCTGGTGCAGTCAGTATGCATTTTAGGCGAGGGAGCCGTGGCAGTAGATTTACTGGCACGATCGGGGCAAAATTCTAGCACCCCGGCGTCTCTAAAAGCCGCAGTAGTTAAAACAAACGTAAAACCAATAACATTATTATAAAAAAATATCTGTCATCCTCTAGATTGCTTGCTTTTAAGTACACTTAACTAGCCTCCGTGGCATAGGCGGCTGCACGCCGGCTTCTCACCGCTGGGTCCGTGGTCCAAATCCCGGTCACTTCATGTGAGATTTGTGCTGGACAAAGCAGGGGCAGACAGATTTTTCTCCGGGTACTTCAGTTTTCCCTGTCACAATTTCATTCCAGCAACACTCTTTACTATCATTTCATCTGTCATTCATTTAATCATTGCCCCAGGGCAGTGCGACAGGCATCGGCAGCCGGCAAAGTTCACATCCTCGCCGCTAGATGGGGGGCTTAATTCATTCCATTCCCTGACCCGGTCGGTCGACTAGAAGCAGGCTGTGGATTTTCTTTTCAAGTACACTTAACTGAGTAAAGCCTGTTCTTATTTCATTTTGAACTTTCACGTATGTTATTTGTGTGTTTTAATTTCAATAAAAATATGTTTGGCAGTTTGATGAAGCCACATAACCAGTGTGTATTCGCATTGATTGGACGGTGAGGGAGGTGATTTTATCTATGCGGGAAGACGAACAGGCCAGTAAGTAGGGAACGTTTTTCTTCAGACCCTCTTCCTGAAATTACATCCTGGCTACGTCACTGATAAGATGCTGGCCTTTGATCCGAAAGACCCCAAGTTCGATTCCTGATCGGGTCGTGGTGATTTTAGCCTTCAAAAGTAAGGGGAAAATTACAGTCAGTCTGAAAGACTACCGTAGACGTTATATCATTTCAAATGACGCATGCTACAAATGCTAAACATGTTAGAAAGGCTCAGATGGGCTTCTCGCTTCGCTCGAAGCCCCAGGACTCTTTCAACAGACTCCATTATCCATTAACTTAGGCTTCCCGCGCGGGCACCTCTTTAAGGGTCACCATGTATTTGAGTCTGACATCTTTTACAACTCTTTAAGGGTCACCCATTATTTGAATCTGATATCTTGCAAACCTCTTTAAGGGTCACCCTGTATTTGATTGAATCTAACATATTGTACACCTCGTTAAGTGTCACCCTGTATTTTGGTCTGACATCCTGCACACCTCTTTAGCAGGCACCATGTATTCTTATCTGGCATCTTGTATATCTCTTTAGAAGTCACCCTGTATTCTTGTGTTCGCTTCGCTCAAAGCCCCAGGTCACTCGACGCCGCAGGACTCTATCAACAGACTCCAATAACCATTAGCTTCTGCTTCCCGAGTGACTGCATGAAGTCACGCACTCAGTTCCACGCGGCTGCATGACGTCACTTCCGTCTCCGTCTCCGTAACGCATAACGTTGGACCCAAGCATAACGGCGAAGTCGACAAGATCATTTGAAATGATAAAACCAGACTTTTGGGGCGCCCGAGAATGTTCTCCGCAGTGGTTACGTGCAGCTGTGAGTGGTTGCCTCATCGGTTTAGTTGGTAGCACGGTGTCTTTGACAGGGTGAATCCCACACGTGTGGGCTGTAGCCTGTCGAAATGGTCAGTGTGTATTGCAATAAGCGAGCGTATGTGTCATCAGCACTTCCAGCATCTGTTATAAATGGCCGTGGTGAGTACAAAGTATACTGTTTGCTTGTTATTAGGGAACACAGCCATGACAGAATGCATTCTGCACATAAGTCAAGCTGTATTGCGCGTCATAAGAGCTCATGTCACCACAGACAGTTAAACGATGACAGAGACTATATTCTTGTCTGACATTTTGTGCACCTCTTTAGGAGTCACTCTGTATTATTCTCTTATCATCTTGTACACCTCTTTAAGAGTCACCTTGTATTCTTATCTGGCATCTTGTATATCTCTTTAGGAGTCACCCTGTATTCTTATCTGGCATCTTGTACTGTATTTTGCTCTGACATCCTGCACACCTCTTTAGGAAGCACCCTGTATTCTTATCTGGCATCTTGTATATCACTTTAGAAGTCACCCTGTATTCTTGTGTGGCATCTTGTTCACCTCTTTAGGAGTCACCTTGTATTCTTGTCTGATATCTTGTGCACCTCTTTAGGAGTCACCCTGTATTCTTCTCTGCTATCTTGTACACCTCTTTAAGAGTCACCTTGTATTCTTATCTGGCGTCTTGTATATCTCTTTAGGAGTCACCCTGTATTCTTATCTGGCATCTTGTACTGTATTTTGCTCTGACATCCTGCACACGTCTTTAGGAGGCACCCTGTATTCTTATCTGGCATCTTGTATATCTCTCTAGAAGTCACCCTGTATTCTTGTGTGACATCTTGTACACCTCTTTAGGAGTCACTCTGTATTCTCGTCTGACAACTTGTGCACCTCTTTAGGAGTCACCCTGTATTCTTATCTGGCATCTTGTACTGTATTTTGCTCTGACATCCTGCACACGTCTTTAGGAGGCACCCTGTATTCTTATCTGGCATCTTGTATATCTCTCTAGAAGTCACCCTGTATTCTTGTGTGACATCTTGTACACCTCTTTAGGAGTCACTCTGTATTCTTGTCTGACAACTTGTGCACCTCTTTAGGAGACACCCTGTATCCTTCTCTGCCATCTTGTACACCTCTTTAAGAGTCACCTTGTATTCATATCTGGCGTCTTGTATATCTCTTTAGGAGTCACCCTGTATTCTTATCTGGCATCTTGTACACCTCTTTAGGAGTCACCCTGTATTCTTTTCGCTTCGCTCGAAGATCCAGGTCGCTCGACGCCCCAGGACTCTTTCAACAGACTCCATTAACCAATAGCTTAGGCTTCCCGCGTGGCTGCATGACGTCACGCACTCGCCGTCCTTTACCCATTAACTGAGGCTTCCCGCGCGGCTGCATGACGTCACAGTCACAGTCTCCGTCTCCGTAACGCAACCGTCTACGTTCCGCGTAACGTTAGACCCAAAGCATAACGAAGAAGTCGACAGATCTTGAAATGATAAAAATGGGCTGTACTTGTACATGCTTGCCTCTCCATTGTTTTATTGGTAGCACACCACGTGCTACCACATGTACGATGAAAGGCAACCATCAGTCGAAGTTCCCTCCTGTTATCTGCACGCAGGGGCGTGGGAGGAGCTAAGTAGGTCGAAAGGAATGCCGAGTTCAAGGTTTATAGGGCGATAAAGAACCAACAAACAGTTCAAGGTTTTACGGGAGGATAACAATGCATAAATGATTTTAAATGAGGTTAGGCAGAGTGGTTGGAAAGACAAATGGAAGTTAATTAATTGCATGCAGCTATTTTAATAAAGCTGATAACCTCGACGTAATATGTATATTTAAAACCAACAGTCACTATCCCTACCTGAGTCGAAAAGAAGGGAGAGCTCCATAAAATAGAGTATTAGGTGACTAAGAACTCTATGCATAACAGAACGTCTATTGGTTTGTTCCTTGTGCAGTTCTAAATCATTTAACCGCATCAACCTGGACCAAAATTTACATAGGCCTAGTTTCTTTTATTAGGTAGGGTAGATTTCAAGTCGTATCAAGTTTCCTCTTTCTACTGTCATAATATTGGTACCAGCACCCATCTGCAAAAGAACAATAAGTAACCAAAATAAAATAATATAAAGATGGACAAGCGTGTTTAATCAAATAAAGATTGATGTTGAGATTTGATGTTTCTTTCATCTGGCAAGGAAAGTTCATTTTATTGCTTTTCCTGGTGGGATATCAATTATTTTAGATACTGTGTCATATTGTGCATTCGATTAGGTAAATGATGTTGACCTATACCCAGCCAAATTCGTTGGATTTTTTAAGAGCGTTTAAAATCCTTCAGTATGCCTTCCTTCGGAGGGGAAGTAAAGCCGACGGGCCCATGTTATAGATTTATGGCATGTTAAAGAACCTTCCACTGAATACAACTGTGTGAAGCAACATTTGTAGGTTTGATTTGATTTACGCTCTAAGTTCCAACGTCCATCGCCAAGTGCTGGTTGCGGTAGCATCTAGTAGCCAAGTTTGCAGCTAGGTGTCGTTGACGGTAGAATTTGGTAGCAAAAGTAGGAACTACTTGAAATTGATCGTCTGCAGTCCTTACATGAATTACAGATAACACACACTAATACAGTCACCACAATTAACACCGGTTATCAGACAGATTCTACATACACCCAAAGTACATGGGGCTACATGGCCACGTTGTCGCAGCCCCTAAACTGAAGAACCAACCACCCGATGTTGACCCACATTTTAAATTTCTTGGTTAAAATATTTATTAAAACTCAGCATTTTTTCTAGGTTTATGACGTGTCTTGTATGGGGTTTCTCCTAGGAACACCAAGCTGGCTCATCAGCGGGTTCTTGGTGTCCGCACCTGGTGCACGTGCGCTTCATAAAAAGGTAGGTAGTGCACAGTTCGCTACTCCTGTGGGGGGTCCGGGGTCGGACACCAAGAGCCCACTGATGAGCCAGCTTGGTGTTGCTAGGATAACCCCATACAAGACCATAACCCTAGAAAAAAGATGCTGAGTTTTAATTCACTGGCCGTGAAAGCCAATATACCAAAATATTAATTATTGACTTAGTAAAGGGTCAGACGTGATGTTGACGCATTCATGACTTGTCAGGCTTAGATTATTATCAATTGTATTCGAGTGAGATTGTGATGTGCTTATGAATCTACATAGCATAAAATTATTTATAATGTATCCCTGAGTATGTGCTATTTGAGTTCCTTGTAATCCTCTGACATACTGTAAGGTACATGTGAGGGTGGCCTGTACAAAGAATTAACCTAAGGGATAAAATTAGTGTGATTAGGGGGCGAGCTTGGCAATTGATGTAAGAGGTATGGATTATTTAGTGATTTGCGATCGTCAGTACGATCTGCAAGGAGAACTCCCCAATGTACTGCTTGACGGGGTAGTTCAGGGTGAGGGGGTGTTTGGAAAGGTAATTTAATTACTACTCTGTGCGCGCTAGCGATACCCAGCGGTCTAAAGCAAGTCGTACGCAGACGAGCGGATAGCCTGCTTGTGTCAGCGCTGTGAGGTAGCGCTCGGCTGACGTCCCAAAACAATTAAACAGTAGACAGTAAAGCTAATTCTAGATCCTACCTGATGGGGAAGCTAAGAGGGTAGGATCTTATCAGCTAATTAAATAAAGGATAAGACCAGTGACTTCTATTACTTTTAAATTTAATGTGTACCTCGATTTTGAGGTACGCTTGCAAATAGCAGTTCAAATAATAAAAATAAAGAATGATTACAGTCCAAGCACAGGGGGATGTGAGTGTAGTGTGATTGTGCGTGTAGTGATCGCTTGAGTCACTTACCCTTTCAGCTAACAGCAGCGGTTCGTCACGTCGGTAGCACTTAGACAGACTGATCCCGGGGTTCTTATAGGTTTCTTGTGCTACGTCTGCGGAATCCGTACATTCCTCCTAAGTCGTAGTCCTTTCTAGGGTCGTTGCCTGGGACACGAGGCTACTTGAGTTCATATAGGTGCTAGCTTATTAGTCTTATAATTTTGTAATTTTATTTGTAGTTTTTTTTAAAGTAATTGGTTGGAATTTAGATTTGTCGGGGATTTTATTTAGGGTATGAGGGTAGCGTACCCTAGGGGTACAACAACCCCCTTTGTAGGGTTAGTTATCGTCCTCGATAACTGGACGAAGACGTGGGGGTGGTTTTTGTAAAATAGGGCTTCTTCTTTCTTGGACTTCTTCTATCTTCTGTTCTTCTCTTCTTTTCTTCTTTTAATTTATTCCGTAAATGTATGGGTGGCGTCATCGGGGGTGTGTGGGTAGCCTCGTGGAAGATAGGGGTGAGTAAGGGGTAGATGTGAAATTTGTAATATAGGAGTAATCGTCAACGGTTGAAGGCTGTGTATAAGTGCCTTCTATAGAGTGTGCGTCCGGGTAGTGCTCAGCGATCATGTGTAAGTGTGTATGGTGAGGGGAACAATATTTCTTTACAGTGGTATTCTAAAAATGCAACAGTGGGTCGTGAAGCTTACTTGTTTGTTATGTAACATTATTAACCTGGCGGGATACAACATCTGTCCCTATTGGTATGTGTAACATATGACAAAATATATTGAGCAACAAAACAGTACATACAACATAAACATAAAACATATCAATATCCATTCAACTAAAAGGGGTGCAGGAACACAACGAGAGGAAAAAAACATCCTAGGGGTGGGGGGAGGATATATAAGCAACGTACCTCCGGTGCGGATGAAAACCTGCCCTCGCGTGCCCTGCACGTGTGTAAAAGAGATAGAGTGGAGAGAAAGAATGAAAGAAATGTCGCAGGGTGTAATTTAAGGGAATATAGTTAGAAGTGTTTTATTGTGGGGAAGAAATACGACATTTTTACAACGGGGAGTTTAAAAGAACAGAAAGGAAAAACAATGTGTAAGAAAAAACAATCAATATACCTTCATAAATTCGCAATCTTAATCTTATCTGAACAATACCATCAATTAGAATAATCTGAAATGCTTTCAACAAAAATCTCAATGCAACAATACCATAAGTAGTCATTTTTAAAACAAAACTCTATTAACTATACCAATATTTTACATTTAAAACAAAACTCTATTAACGATACCAATATTCTACCAATACCGAAGTTGCGCATCTATATCACTGTTATACTTTTTCATTTACAAAAATACCGAATTCTATGAACGCTAACACTACTTCGAGTGCACTCTTACTTAATATCTATGCGTAAACTACTATCTAAGACCTGCAGGCTATGTACGACAAATCTATAATAGGACTATATTATGCCTCGCTCCCTGTGGGCAAGCGAAGTCATCTTGGCAGCACAACTCGTCTTTTACAGAAATAGGCGCGAGCTGTGTGGCCGTAGTGCACCTCTCATTACAGGTGTCAAATTGTTTATTGTTGATCCGACCTCCAGTGGGGGGATATCCCACAGGTATATCTCCACCGTGGTGCGGATGTGTGCCTGTAAACATATATCATGTGGGGGGGGGGGGAGGGGGAGGGGGGAATTGTGTATTGGCCGTGTGAGTGTGAAATGTGGGAGAGGGAAATTTGAGTAGTAAAAATACATATTATTATTGCATATATCACGTCGCCATCTGTTGGGACCAAAAAGACATATAAAATCATATTCGAGGGTATCCACCCTCGGCATCTGTGGGGTGAACCTGTGGTGGTATATAGAAAAACATTTCATCTGGCAAATATATCACATTATGTCGCTGTCATTGGTAATCTCGGCGAGTGCCCAAAATGGAGCTACTCCCGATGCATATGCGCAAAATATGCACCACCATGTGCGCTGTGTCCGGATTCGGCGCCTCAGGTTTTCAACCTGCGCTGAAAAATTAATACAGACATATAATCATAAAATGTAGACTTATAACTACTACTGGCCATTTGTTATTTTATACTTTCATATACCTTCCTGTTTGTTTTATACATTAGTCCTTATTTTCTATACCTTCGCATTTCCTTATTCTTACTCATCCTTTTCCTATACCCTTGTGCTACTTCATGCTTTATTCCTTATTGGCTATATCTTTGTATTTCTTTATTCCTTCCTACTCATTATTTCCTATAACTTCACTTTATTTTAGTCCTATTCTTTCTTTCCTATATCATTGTGCTACTTCATCCTTTATTCCTTATTGGCTATATCTTTGTATTTCTTTATTCCTTCTTACTCATTATTTCCTATAACTTCATTTTACTTAATTCCTATTCATTTCTGTCCTATATCTTTGCGCTACCATTTCCTTTATTCAATAATGTCTATGCCTTAGTAGTTCATTGTGCTATCGGTCCTACCATTGAAGGACACTCATGTGAATGGTATGGACCGTTCCAATATGCTATCGTCCCTTTCATTGAAGGGCAATCACTTGAACGGTATGGACCGTTCCAATATGCTATCGTCCCTACCCTTGAAGGACAATCACGTGAACGGTATGGACCGTTCCAATATGCTATCGTCCCTTCCCTTGGAGGACAATCACGTGAACAGTATGCACCGTTCCGATATGCTATCGTCCCTTCCTTTGAAGGACAATCACGTGAACGGTATGAACCGTTCCTATCGGGCTTACGCATCTGCGTAAGACCGCATTCGGCGCTCATATATTGCCACTTAGGCAATATCAATATATTCCTCCCCCTGGGGCACACTGGTAGCTGTAACCTCGGCCAGGGAGAGAATCGTAGATTCGTCGTATGTTTCAAGTATCATATATCATGGGTGATACCCTCCGGGGGTACCAACAGAGGAGATCATCGGTGTTAGATACCTCGGTCCGGGGGATCATATATACATTATTTCATTATTTCATGCCATTATTTTATCATTTCATTCCTTCCTTATTTCATTATTCCCTTATTTCATTATACCATTTCATTACTATATTCTTTCACTATTTCCTTAATTCATTATTTCCTTATTCCCTTAATTCATTATTCCATTTCATCATTATTCAGTATTATTCATCGTTATTCATCTTCACCTGCCGCTGCAGGACTTGCTTTCGCGATAAAGCATTTACTTAGCCTTACATGCTAACTAACGTCAAGACATAGGGGTCGTCTTGGGAAGGAGGAAGTATCCTGTCCGATGTGGGGGTATTTACTTCCCTTATCGAACCATCAAGCCTCCACCCGCAGGTATAGCTTAGACGACGTTAGGGCATAAAAATGGGTATAACGAGCCCCGTGCTAGGGGAGACAGGCTATGTACGTCCTCTAACACAGGCGCTTGCCCGCCTTAACACGTCACCACTATGACCTCCCGTCGGACGTCAACGTCGAAGTCATATCCTATCAGGTCCTGGGCTACCCTTACCGTCAGTCCTGGGTACAACTTACCAATATCTATTTTCCCTTGGAAAATAGGGTCACATCTATCAAAGTGCACCTCCGTGCACAAACCATGAAAAGAAAGTGTCAAGCGGTATTGTGTTGTGTGGGGTGTCATAGTTATACGGGGGGGGGGGGATAATTGTGGTGGCACAGTGCACTTTAGTTGCGCCTGGCTCGTCGGATATCCAGCTAATGTCAGCTGCGTATTATTCCCTCTCACATGTTAGTGGGTAAGTTAAGGATTTGGTAAGGTTTTCCCGTGTTAATGGGCAGTTGCAATTATGTTAGAATTTGTAAGTATCGGTAAATGGATGGTAAGATAGGTCCAAGGAATCGTGGTCCTATGGGGATGTATGGACACGTTAAGCGGTAGGATCTCTCGTCCGGTGTGGGTGAGGATTTTATTGGTTAGGAACTGGGTGTTCATCGTGGTTGTTAGGTACCGTGCTGAAGGAGTTAGCTTGGCATTTATGCTCTGAACTGGCATGCAGGGTACAAATGTTGGTTATCAAAATAAAACAATGCATGCACTGGTGTTAGCGGGTTAAGCCTGGTACGCTAAGCTGTTAGCTCTAAAGTTCCGAATGTTGATTAACATATAGCCACGAGCGATAAATCATGGCGTACACCCTGGTAATTGCATGATTACCAAGTGCCGTGCATTATAGGGAACAATTGTACAAGTGTGTATCTGTAGAGTGTTAATATGTATCTTGGGAGGGAGATGTGCTTTGAAGCTTGGACGCACTAGTCGCAATATATGGCATCTGGAACCATAATAATAATATGAGACTGCTGTCCATACTGGTAAAATATATACTCTAGACTTATATATATTATAAAGCCTATATTTAAAAACTGGTCATCTATGATTATTACATAACATGATCCCTTAACTAGAGAAACTGTCTTATATGTATATATATTCTAAACCAGGTTATATTGCAGCGCACTATATGTGTGGCCTAAGTCCTCCCTATAGGGGGGCTTAATGCTGCAAAAAATAGTCTATCGACCCTATTGAAATGTGGGGGATCCATAAGTGTGTATTGCCATTCTATTAGTTGGGGGGATGGTATATGTGAATGCCATCTACGTGGGAATTGGGGCTAGAAATTCCACTAAGTGTGGCGTTTTAATTATGGAGTTCAAGAGGGGTAAAATGCGCGGGGGGGGGGGGATATTAATGCGCTATCGCTGTAAATAAGTTTGCTCGTCCAAATCTGGAAGAGAATATTTTGTTCAATATCGCTGTGCCGCGAATAAAATAAATTAAAACCTCCTAAGTGGGAAGTAGATTTATATATTTATATGGTCACGGAGACATGCTCGTGTTTTCCTATGTTGGATGGTGTATCTATATAAGGGTGTATTCGAGGACAAAAGTATATTAAAGCCCGCTGAAAGATAAAATACGGTGTATTTTGTGTGACGCGGCGCTGTGTGAATATCACCGATAATACTGGCTTCTGGCCGTGAAATATGCTGTCCCGGTGTTAAGTATTGAGGGATGAAGGGGGTGAACTAAAAGAAAAATATTTGGTTACCCTGCTGTGTATAGTGTATTCCGAGAATGATATGTCTCGCCCTTACTGTCGTTTGAATTCAGCGCGTGAGAGTAGGCCCATATCCATTATGGCTGCCTGCTAGTTACTCGTCACGTGAGAGGCGTGGCTGGTGATAACGTGTGTATATGGAAGTTATCAGGTATTGCTACTGCGAGGCGTTATCTGAAGCGTTGATTGGCTGGCGGGCTGTAGTAGTGCATGTTTATCGTGGCGCTATTCTGATTGGACCTGAGCTCTAAGAGTGGGTGTCAAGCACGGCGCTCTGTTATTATGCAGTAACTAAACTGTCAAAAGCACGTGTTATGTGTCAAATGGAGTGGTCAACAATTATGTATCGTCAAATGTTATACAGCCTGTGTATTATGTAATCTGGGTGTAGGCTATTGACTGTCCGTCTGTATATCGGGAAGCTACGCATGTTTTTCTGTTGGGGAATTCTAATGGGATTACGCTGTCATCATATCGTACTCAAATGTGGCAAACGATATGTATATAACTATTGTGTTTCTTGTATACCATTTATGGAATATGCTGGAGTGTGTTACGCATGTCCGGAAGCATATGGCGAATTCCTGTGGCTGTAAAAATTCTGGGTGTCACTATGTAGAAAAGTGTTTCAGTGCTTTGCACTCGTCTACTTCGGGAAAGTGAGAAATAATGCGGGACGCATTAATATGCTGGGTGTCCATCTATAAACAAATGTTTCTGTGTTTTACTTCCACTTCCTGCGGGAAAATGGAAAATGGTGTCTATAAAAATATTTAGTTACTCTGTATTTAAATTACAAATTGTATTATACCATACTTGTGAATGTGTGGCCGCATGTAGCGATTCCATGTGGGTGTAGCAATGTTGGGTGTCACCCTGTAGGAAATGTGTTTCCGTGGTTTACTCCCGTCTTCTCCGGGAAAATGAAAAAATAATGCGGGGTGTAGTAATATGTATATTCATAGTGAATGTTGTATTCCATGTGTTGGATTGTCCGTGGAGTAGTATAATGGGCTACATTTACCGGGCATTCTGGTGTGTGGAAGTGAAATCTATATACTGTATTCTCCTAACTGAATGTGTTGTCGTGGAAATAATGTATTCCTATTTCGTATACGCTGTTTGTGGAATCAAGTGGATATTTGGTCTTTATATATTAAATAAAATCATCGGGCCTTTGTTAATCGTTATCTAGAAAATTCGGCATGTCTATGTCTATGGTCGATACTTATTCCTTATCGTGCTCCCAGGAAAGTAGGACTTAACCTGCCTTTGACTTGCTGGCGCCTTAGGAAAACGTGGAATAGCTATGTACCATTAACGTATTAGTTGCCGAATATATTTATATCTGTACGCTCACGGCTGATATTCATCCTATAGTGTTGTGACCCAGGAAAGTAGGACTGAACCTGCCTTTGACTTGCTGACGCCTTAGGTCAACTATAGGACATTCATGGGCCATGGCGTTATTGTGCTACTAATGGACATATATATATGTATGTGCCATGTCGTATCACGTTGCCTCAAAACGAAAATATGTAAGTTTAATGTGGCCAACTTATGATTGTAATGCTAAGTGTTTATCTACTGTGCAGAAATGAATTAAAGGGGATCTATATAAGGATTTGTGGTCCTGTTGGAGCCTTGTGGCACGTATGAAATTATGAAAGTAGTTATAAAATTATGAATATCATTTCGTCATATAGTAGATCATTATGAACAGCTTGTACTTAGCGTAAGGATGATAAATGGATTCCTAAGTCGACTGTAAGGGGAATACCCCAATCACCTAGGATGTCTAGTCCAATCGGTCGTCGGCTAGGATGAGATGATTATAATTATAATTGTAATTTAAGTGATTTCCTTGCTCCGTCGTCTAAGGATGGAAAGTCGCCTTGTATGAAAACTGTTCATTTTGTCTGTCTTTATGACGGTACTTGGTGGCCAATGCCACTGTGATCTAGAAAAATAGATTTTAAAAGATCCCCTATGAGAATAAAAATATATTGACAAGAGTATGTGTTAATGTCATGCGTGCTGTATATAACTTGTGAGTCTGTGAGTGCTGGCGTCTCGGGTGTCGAGAATCTGTGTGCGCATTTCTCACATCCGGCATTGCATGCAGAGCGCGCCTCACTGTCTGTCTGCAGTTTGCAGTATCTAGTATGTGAAGTGATTTTATATATATATATTAAAGAACATCTATTGGATAGCAGTGTATGGGATATGTAATATGTGTAAGTATAAGTCAACCTTATTCCCAGTGTTTCCTAACTGTGTGTTCAGCTGACCTATATATGCTGACGCTGTGACGGTATGATAACCTGTGTGATTGTGTCACCTCCTATTGGCTGTGGTGGTAATAATCCATCTGTGTATTAGCACAATTGTGTGCGGAATTATACTAAGTGTCGCTATACCCTGTCATGAGTATTAATCTGCTTTGGCCTATAGTGAAATCCTCTAACCTGTGTTGTTGTATGTCTACTTCTATGCCTTTGCGAAAGGTCGCTAATCCGCGTTAGTGTATGAGTAGCGTTCCATTGGTGAAAGGCCGCTAACCTGTGTTCTTGTAGATGTTATGCCATTGTGTGTATGCACTGCGGCTAACCTGTGTTATTGTGTTGTCTGGAGCTCTGTATGTGCTTTCGCTACTGCCGAATTATTGGCGTTCGCTATAGAAATTGTATTGTATGTTCCGTAATGTATTATATTAGACCCTATGTAACAACTTATTGGCCTATTGTGTGATAATGTAGTGTATCGGCCTGTAATCCCGCCTTAATATGGGGTGACTGTTGGAATCCGTGCACTTTCTGAAGTTGACCAAGTAAAAATGTTGTGTATTAATCTTCTAAATGTGGTCATTAGCCATGGGAGTGTTAGTCCCTGTAGTGTTATGGGAAATGTATGTAAGCGCCTATTATTTATCACATTTGTCGGAATTTGTTATCGGTCGCTGCCAAAGGTATATATATATATAAACAATTAAGTTATACATTGGTGCTCCTCAAATGTGAATATGAATATAAAGTTTTTTGCTATCTTTCTTTGGTAAAGGAGTCTTTCCGTGGTTTGCTATGTGTCCTCCATGTGTGTGAATGACCCGTGTTACGCACGGCCATGTATGAGCGTGGTAGTTTGCGTGACTGGGCGGAAAGAGCTGTTGCTATCCATGCGTCGTGTATCGCTGATTGAGCATTACAGCTCTCGTTACTTCCGTATGTTGGGATAGAGGATTGACCTCGCCTGCTGTACATTGTGCATCACATGTGCAATGTCTTGTCTACAATATATTATCTACAAAAACATTTATGCACTTTGTATATTATAAATATGGAACTATTATTAAGAACGTTAAGTCGGTATCTATTATTTGGAATTCTGCAACTAAAGACTACTTATGGTGTGGGGCCAAACTGGGATTGGTGTTGACCTCTATTTTAGACTGTGGTTACTAGATGCCATAGTGGAATTGGCGCTATTGCCAATGCTTATTTGGCGTACCGTGGTTATGGGGATCTAAGGGGAATGTGAGGCATATGTGCTACTAAATATATATCTAGCCATGATTTGTCTGAAACTAGCGTGTGTGAACAGAATTCATAATGCTAGAAAGACATAGGACACAAGAAATATAACCTGGTACACATTATTATATCATTTATAACTGAACATGCAACTTATAATTAAGCTTCGTATTTATGGATTGTGGGGAACTGTCGGTGACTCCTAGTTGTGAGCATGGCTACTAAATGCCATAGCGCATAGGGCGCCTGTTTGATTCACATGGTTCTGGGTTTGATCTATGTGTGGGAAAAATACAGTTTACTCCCTGATACTGTTGATTTAATGCTTTCGTTTCCTATGGCTCTGGGGACTGGGCAAACGTGGAGATAGCCTACGTGGGACTGCTGCAAGCGGAACCTGCCTCGACATTTCTTATCCTCTACTTACACCTAAAGTTTGTGTGTAAAAGGAAAATTGGCTATGGATGCGAGTTATATTATGCGTAAGGGTATTACGTGGTCAGGTTTACTGGTATTATAATTCAGTGTACCTTTAATTATGTAGAAATAATGTCTTCTGAATTGGCAATTTCGAATTCCATTTATCGCAAGTAATGGCATCGTCTGCCTCGGATTGCCAAAGCGGCTTTTGCACCTGGTATCCACTCAAGGGATGCATTCTCCGTGCGAGGCGTTCGGAGAAGGGTGATCTTAGGTTTGTGTAGCCTACCTTCTATTTTCGGGATTGTGATCGGAATGGTGCGGTGAATTAATATGGCTTTTCGGCGTACCTTAGGACTGTTGCTGGTCGGAATAGGCGCTAAGGTCCTAGGGCATAATGGAAGCGTGGGGGTGGAAATATTACTACGCGGCAGTGGGACTGTGTTTGCGTCTCGTTCCCCATGGCGAGCTTCGGATGTGGGATGGCCACGGCAGTCTCCTTCCTAATAGGAGTGGGCATTAGGGGAATGGATGTGTTGGCTACTTTTGGTGCATTGTCTGTACTGGCCGCTTCCATTGGGGTAGGTGGATGTGTTAACAGCTCAAATGTAAGAAAGTGTGCCTGAAGTTGACGGAAACGTTGCCATATCTCGGCGTATTGCAGGGTAATCACCCTGGCCTGTTCCGCCAGTCTCGTGTTTACTGTATTTATCCTAAGGTGTCCTATTAGCGGTCATTTTCTGGATCGCCCTAGCGAGCGCCATTTGCTTTGCCAGCATGTAAATTATTATTATGGTAATGGCGCCGTTCCACGCAACTGTAGTTGTTGTGGAGGCGACCATGTTGTACCAAGATATGGGCGCCTGTGGGACCTGTAGGGGACGGTCGTGGTGTTTAAACGGGGTGTCTGTAACCGTGAATGTGGGGATAATCGTTGACCAATTGGCATTCAATATGGCCGTAATGTTATCATATAGGGTTCATGAAAATGGCCAAAATTATGCACTTGTAGGGGTATTTGTTGTGTCCATGTAGCGGGCAGAGTATGTGTGATCGCAAGCTCTTGCGTGATTTTTACATCGCATGGAAAAGTGCGTGGGATAAGAATATCCCCTTTTTCCATGAGCTGGCAATCGCAGGGTAGCTGGACTTCTATAGCTCCTGGTGGCGCAACTGTGAGTGGGTGTAATAAGTTCATGTGCTTATTTTCGCACTGTATGTTCATTTGTGGGGTGGGATTGGTAATAATGAATGTGTCGATGTCAATTTGGGTAATGAGTGCTCGTTGGAGCCCTCTATCACATGATTCGAGAATTTGGCTGGTGGGTGCGTTCCGATATAAGTGAATGGCACAGGCTGGCTGAATAGTTGCCATCTCCTGGAACCGTGGGATATAACATAATGCATTGATGGGAGCTATACAATTCTGTAGTGTATTTCCCATGAGGACACGGATATCCCGAGCGTTAACGGCTATCAACGTGGGTTCGTGTGTTAGTGTGCAAGTACTATCTAGCCATTTGTATGGTATGGGGATGTACTGAAATAGCTCCCATTGGGCATGCCTATCAATAATGGGTATATTGATTTTAATATGTATACTATTGGCGTAGTAGACACACGTGCACATGGGTTTGGTGTAATACCAACTAATGTGTTCCACAGGCGTGGCCAGTTGGTATTCGTGTGGGCGTAATTTGGCGGCCAGTGTTAACAAATCCCCTCTAAGAGTGTTTGTAGGTCTGGTATTTGCCGGAATGCGCCGCTGTTTACATAGGATTTTGTCATGCTGGCGCTGATTATACATCATTGTGTTATATATGGCGATGGCGTTGCCTATGGCCATGTGGGCCGTAGAGGCGAACAAAACCTTCTGTGCGTCATCATTACTGTGTGTAACATTGGCTAAGAGGGAAATTTGCTGTGTCATCGCACCGATAGCTGTGTGTAATGTATGTGTCCAGTTATTAAGTTTAAGTGTCGTGGACGTTAAATCCCGGTGGTTAGCGTGAATCATATCGCTAAGCCTGTTAACGTAAGCTGCCATCTGCTGCTCCGTCATGTGTAAGGTCTTAGTGTCCTCACTGGTAGCGACTCCGCAACAATATTGCAGGAAGTTACCAATGAATTGTAATTCTCTTTTCGTTCTCCGTGTTGGGGGCGGTGTATTATTAGAATTTTCGTCACCCTCGGTGTTATATTCGTCGGTGTGTAGGGATTGGTCAATGGCCTCCCATATGTGGTGCAACTGGGACTTATGGCCATTCGCTTCCACAACGGGCGGTAGGGGGATGTGTTGTTGAGCTATGGGTACATTGTATGTGATAGGGATGCTACCCTGGTATACAGTTTGGCCGTGGAGTTGCTTCCAATGAACCCCTGTTGTAATCTTAACCCTGGGTCCTTCTGGCGAGGGATCATCAGCCTGCATACTCATGCCGCTGCTAGTGATCAATAATATAATTTACAGAATCGTGGGAAGTTTGGGTACCCCCCTGGTGTGCCTAAGGGGGCTGGAATGGACAGTAACATTATCTTATGCTAAAGCTTCTTAAATTGTAATGGTTTGTTGTGTGGAATATTATTAGTACAAAGCTAACTGTGTGTGCAGCTAAATAATGTGACCCTTATTGCTTATGTGGTGTGGGCGTAGCAAATTTGAGGTTTTGGGTGGCTGATTCTCATTTAAGGGTGGCGTTAATGAACGTATCTCTGTTCGGGCGGGTCTGGGTGGGTATAAAAATCTTATTGGATCCTTATTTCAAAAAAATTTCCCAATTTTGGGTGGCGTTTGCTTGGCTTAGAAAGAGGTTTTAGGTTCTAGGGATCTTTTCCGCGGAATACATTGTCTGTACTCCTGTAGGCGTTGTTTTAATACAACGTCGCGGTACCCCGAGCCTCCACCATTTGTAAGGTACATGTGAGGGTGGCCTGTACAAAGAATTAACATAAGGGATGAAATTAGTGTGATTAGGGGGCGAGCTTGGCAATTGATGTAAGAGGTATGGATTATTTAGTGATTTGCGATCGTCAGTACGATCTGCAAGGAGAACTCCCCAATGTACTGCTTTACGGGGTAGTTCAGGGTGAGGGGGTGTTTGGAAAGGTAATTTAATTACTACTCTGTGCGCGCTAGCGATACCCAGCGGTCTAAAGCAAGTCGTACGCAGACGAGCGGATAGCCTGCTTGTGTCAGCGCTGTGAGGTAGCGCTCGGCTGACGTCCCGAAACAATTAAACAGTAGACAGTAAAGCTAATTCTAGATCCTACCTGATGGGGAAGCTAAGAGGGTAGGATCTTATCAGCTAATTAAACAAAGGATAAGACCAGTGACTTCTATTACTTTTAAATTTAATGTGTACCTCGATTTTGAGGTACGCTTGCAAATAGCAGTTCAAATAATAAAAATAAAGAATGATTACAGTCCAAGCACAGGGGGATGTGAGTGTAGTGTGATTGTGCGTGTAGTGATCGCTTGAGTCACTTACCCTTTCAGCTAACAGCAGCGGTTCGTCACGTCGGTAGCACTTAGACAGACTGATCCCGGGAGCATGACCTCCGGGGTTCTTATAGGTTTCTTGTGCTACGTCTGCGGAATCCGTACATTCCTCCTAAGTCGTAGTCCTTTCTAGGGTCGTTGCCTGGGACACGAGGCTACTTGAGTTCATATAGGTGCTAGCTTATTAGTCTTATAACTTTGTAATTTTATTTGTAGGTTTTTTAAAGTAATTGCTTGGAATTTGGATTTGTCGGGGATTTTATTTAGGGGATGAGGGTAGCGTACCCTAGGGGTACAACAATATTATCATTATAACCTAAACTACAATATCGAAATTTTATGGCCGAACGCCTCCTGAGTGATCGACTGAAAAATAAGACTTTAATTAGTATATTTAGGAACAAATGGTTACAATATATGCATAAATGCTGGTTTGAATGTAATTTACTTTGGTAGTTTTGACAACTCGTGGTAAAGCAGCTAAAGCTCTTGGCTGTCGCCTCGGAGGTCCGGGTTCGATTCCCGGCTCTGCCAAGAAATTTTAAATTCTGGCGTAAGGGCTGGAACGAAGTACACTCATTCTCGTGAGGCAAAACTGAGAAGAAGTGGGTTCGATTCCCACCTCAGCCATCCAGGAAGTGATTTTCCATGGTTTCCCCCACTTCTACTCCAGGCAAATGGTGGGAAGGTTCCTAACTTGAGGCCATGGCCGCCTCCTTCCCAATCCTATCCCCCAATTTAAAAACAAGCATACTATTACAGCTATCACAATAACACAGCTTATTATACAAATTCTACACACACCCAAGCATACACGAGGTGACATGACAAGATGTCGCCCCCAAAGAATCAACAACTCTCTTGAAGACAGTTGAACGGCTAGCGACTCAGAACTTTGACGTGGTTCATCAATGGTCCGGAATCTATTTGTTCCTACAGAAGTTCGTCGATCTATTACAAGATATATTCCTGTCTTTAACCTCCCTCGTGCTACCTGGTCCATATCGGATCAGGGCCGACTCTGGATTATGTGCAGACTCTCTGTTCAAGTGAAACAAGCTACCCTCTCCAAGGTGCAGTTGTGGTGCTCACAGACTGTTGGTTGGTTGGTTCCTCAGTTTAGGGGCTTCGGTCATGTATTTTGGGTGCGTGTAGAATCTGTCTGATAACCGGTGTTATTTGTGATGGCTGTATTAGTGTGTGTTATCTGTTTTCAATTCAAGTAAGGACTGCATACATTCGATTTTCAAGTAGTTCCAACTTTTGCTACCAAACGCCACCATCAACGTCCAACTAGTTCTGAACTTTGTTACTAGATGCCCCTAAATTGAATCTTTTTTGAAGTATTACTAGCGGCACTGTATAAAATAATAATTGGAAGGTGAGGAATTGGACTGTATACGTGTTTTTGTTAATCTATATATTGTAATGGCAGTTTGCTCCTGCCGACAAGCGTAAGCTTGGCAGGACCAATAAATGTAAAATTTGGCTTAAATAAACAAACTGTAAAACTGTAAACTATTTAACAAGCTACCCCATTCACTGCTGGTCTTTTAGAGTATGGCAAAAACAAAAAAGGTATAAAAATTGGATATTAAATGACTCCTTAAACTAAGTGGACAACTGCGTGTACTGTATCTGCAAAGTGGACAACTGCGTGTACTGTAACTGTAAAGTGGACAACTGCGTGTACTGTATCTGCAAAGTGGACAACTGCGTGTACTGTATCTGTAAAGTGGACAACTGCGTGTACTGTATCTGTAAAGTGGACAACTGCGTGTACTGTATCTGTAAAGTGGAAAACTGCTTGTATTGTAATAGACTCCTATTCATAGACTGTAGCAATATGAAAAGAGAAATTATTTGAACATGAAAGTAAAATTTATATTTTAAGTTTAAGTTAGGTTTTATGAATAAGAAGAAAAAACATTATAATATGCTACTATTGCTTTATTGTATTAATATTAACATATTATAATCATTATAATCATCATAATTAATTGTTATGAGGTGATTGCATATTTTTGTGAATTATTATTAATGGCACTGTATAAAAATTGGAAGATGAGAGATTGGACGGTATAGATGTAAATTGAATTGTTCTTGTTAATATACATACTGTAATTATAATTGGCACCTGCCGACAAGCCCAGGCTTGCCAGGACCAAAAATTGTAAAAATTGGCTTAAATAAACAAACAAACTGTAAACTACTACTACTAATAATAAAAATAACATTAATAATACCGGTAACGGTGGCCAAGAGTGCTAACGCACTAGCTCGCATCTCGCTGGCATTGCGAGAGCCTGGGTTTGAATCTCATCTCAACCATCCTGAAATTGGCATTTTTATTTCCCTAA